>OZ024935.1:37356644-39756644 GCA_964017235.1 Sabellastarte sp. h YS-2021
CTCTTATCCGATAGCATATTAACAAAGCCAAAAAAGAGTTGATGGATTCCAAAGCTACCTGTGCATCAGTTTCTACAGTGGGTGAAAGTTAAATACCTGTCACTTTAAGCTCTTTAGCTCCGAAGAAGTGCATTTTTATCCACCATCAACAAAAGCTGAAACCTATATAGGAGTTGTCAGCATCCAGCCATCATTCCACCTGTCTTTCCATCTATCCATCTAAAATCACTTTCCATCTGAAGTTTCACATCTGAAGAGTAAAACATTATGGCTGAAGAGCAAGAGTCACATCTGAAGAACCACTTTTATTTTATCTAAAAATGGCATACACGTTGATAGTTATAATTAATTATTACTTTTTTTGGTGCAATTTAAACTTTTCCAAGCTTTAAAAAGAAAATAAACACTAAAATTTAATAAGTTACATCTGAAGAGCTATAAATCACATCTGAAGAGCATGAGACATCCGGAGATCTACATATGTGAAATCTGTGCAACCATCATAGCATTGTTTTTAGGGGTAGACCACCTTTAGGTGAACACCTGCAAAAAGTTTAAACTTTTTTGATATAGTACTTTTCTTTTTATAAGAAACAAAATATGTTTTTTCAAGGTGCCAAATATGCAAAAATAGAAAGCTATCAAAATATGACCAAGTTCCCATACATTCTTGGAATCATTAATATATGTGAGGGTGCTTTAAGTATATTGTTGGCAGAACACAAAGCTTGCTTAATCATTAAGTTTTAAAATTAGTGAAAATGAGAATTGCATGTTGTGTCACATCTGAAGAGTTTTCAGATACACTTTTTATATTAGTAGCATACTACCAGGCTTAGTCACCCAGATCATCAATACCTTACAGTTCATCCTTTCCACTCATCAGTGTTTAAGTCAGTCAACATTTTGGCCATAGTTTTGCCTTTGTTGCTCCTAAGATCTGGAATGAACTCCCTCATGATATGCGCAGTGCAACATCAGTTGCCTCCTTCAGAAAGAAGCTCAAAACTTGCCTGTTTGCAAAAGCCTACCCACCATAGCCCCCTCCACCACCCGTTTCTCCTTGGTATGACCTGGCTTTGTCCTTTGATTAACGTAACTGCCTTGCTTAATAATATGTTCAGATGGGCCTTAGAGTCTATCAGTGATGGAGATTAAGCGCTAAAAAAGTCCACTTTAGATTAGATTAGAAGGAAGGCTCAGTGTCAAATAATTTTCTTATCATTTTTTTCTTTCTTTATAACAGCCCTCCATTCAAGTCATTTTGAAATAGCTTTGATACTTAAGAGTTCTATCATTTTAGGGATGTAGTTTATTTTCTGGAAATATCAGCAGACACAGTATATGTAGGCTACCTTAAGCTTTAGTATTTAGTAACTAAAGTTGTTAAATGTGGTGCCAACACCGAGAAATTCTTGGCAGGATATTTTTGGAGGAGAAATTGTATCATAGTGCAAAATTTTAGAGTGTAGTTATTGTAATAAGTTACTTGCTGCAGCCGTTATTAAGCATCCCACAGCTTGTTTTATATGGGAGAAGCGACTCCGCTTAGTCCGCTGGATCCGCATTTTTCTTTCGCAATAGCTTCGCAGCCATAAGGAGGATTCTTTTCATATTTGGCAGGTGTATGCAGTAGCCCGGGAAATTTTTTTGAATATGCTGCGATGACATTTTCACCAATCAGAGAGGTCACATGACCAAAAATGCTTTTTTTGGAAGGGCGTCCTTGCCCGGATGATAAATTACAAAGCATTTTATCTATTCACCTGAAATTTAGCAAATACCTCCCTCATATAAGGATCTGGGCGACAACTTTTGGCAGGGATAGTTTAAAAAATGAGTTTTTGATGATTAATTAAGCATTAACAATTTTTTTAACGAGTTAAACACAAAACTGCTTGTATCTCCTTAACTGTGTGAGATAAAGTGATTTCATCAAAATTTTCGATCGAAAGGGTATCTAAACAAACTACTCTCTCCAATTCTAAAAAAATTTGCTCCTGCCAAAAAATGGGGGTCATATTCAATTTTCGAATTTTTGACAAGAAATGCAAAACACGAAATTAGAAATATAGTCTCATAAGATACACATATGAAACAGTACTGATATATGAGTACATTTTGAAGCCATCGTCTTCATAAAATCAAAATTTACTAGCGGTATTTTAGGTAAAATTTTTGAACCACAGGGTATCTGTGAAGACTAGCCTTTCTAATTTCAACAAATATTTCACTCACCAAAAATGGCAGCCATCTTGAATTTTTAATTTTTTTTCAAAAATGCTTGTATCTCAAAAAATATGCTAGATCAAGTGATTTTGGCAAAATTTTTTACCCACAGGGTACCACTGCTAAGTAGTTGACCCAGTTTTCAAAAAAAAAATTTTCCCGCCAAAAATGGTGGCCATTTTGAATTTTTGAATTTTTTTGGAAAAAGGAAAACACAAAAATGCTTGTATCTCAAAAACAGCGCGACATAGAGCAATTTTGTCAAAACAGGGAGTCTGTGAAGAATAGCCTTTACAAATTTTAAGAATTATTTCACTTGCCAAAAATGGCAGAATTTTTTACCCACAGGATACCTCAGCTAAGTGGTTGACCCAGTTTTCAAAGATTTTTTGTCCCCCCAAAAGTGGTGGCCATTTTGAATTTTCAAATTTTTTGCTTGTATCTCAAAAACAGCGCGACATAGAGCAATTTTGTCAAAACAGGGAGTCTGTGAAGAATAGCCTTTACAAATTTTAAGAATTATTTCACTTGCCAAAAATGGCAGAATTTTTTACCCACAGGATACCTCAGCTAAGTGATTGACCCAGTTTTCAAAGATTTTTTGTCCCCCCAAAAATGGTGGCCATTTTGAATTTTCAAATTTTTTGCTTGTATCTCAAAAACAGCGCGACATAGAGCAATTTTGTCAAAACAGGGAGTCTGTGAAGAATAGCCTTTACAAATTCTAAGGATTATTTCACTTGCCAAAAATGGCAGAATTTTTTCCCCACAGGATACCTCAGCTAAGTGGTTGACCCAGTTTTCAAAGATTTTTTGTCCCCCAAAAAATGGTGGCCATTTTGAATTTTCAAATTTTTTTCAAATATACAAAACACAAAAATGCTTGTATCTTGAAAACCGTGCTAGATAGAGTGATTTCGACAAAATTTTTAATACATAGGGTAGCTTTGCTAAATAGCTGACACAATTTTCAGAAAACAAAAAAAAATTTGGTCCTGCCAAAAATGGCGGCAATTTTGAATTTCCAAATTTTTTGCAAAAATTGCAAAACACAAAAATGCTTGTATTTCAAAAACCATGCGAGATACAGTGATTTCAGCAAAATTTTGGACCCACAGGATATCTTTGAAGTGTAGCCTTCCACTTTTCAAAAATGCAAGATACAAAAATGATTGTGTCCCAAAAACTGTGTTAGATATAGCATTTTTGATGAAATTATTGGCCCACAGGGTACCTCTGCTAAGTAGCAAACCCAGTTTTCAGAACTGTTTTGTCTCACTAAAAATAGCAGCCATTTTTAATTTTCGAATTTTTAACAAAAAAATTGTAAAACACAAAAATGGTTGTATCTGGTAAACTATGCGAGATAGAGCGCTTTTGGCAAAATTTTTGACCCATAGGCTGACTGCTGTGTAGCTGACACTATGTTCAGAAAAATTGCAAACACAAAATGCTTGTATCTCAAAAACCATGCCAGATAGAGTGAATATGGCAAAACTTTGCCCCACTGGGTAGCTGTGAAGACCAACATTTCCAAGTTTCAACGAATATTTCACTCGCCAAAAATGGTGGCCTTTTTGAATTTTCCAATTTTTTTCACAATTGCTTGTATCTCAAAAACTGTGCTACATAGAGCGATTTGATGAAATTTTTAAGCCACAGCGTAACTCTTCTAAGTAGCTAAGCCAGTTTTCAAAAATTTTTTGTCCTGCCAAAATTAGCAGTTATTTTGAATTTTGAATTTTTTTTGCAAAAATTGCAAAACACAAAATGCTTGTATGTCAAAAACCATGCGAAATAGAGTGATTTTGGCAAAATTTTGGACCCACAGTGTATCTGCTAAGACTAGCCTTTTCAAGTTTTAATGAATATTTCACTTGACAAAAATGGCGGCCATTTTAAATTTCAAATTTTTTTCAAAAATGCAAAATACAAAAATGCGTGTATCTCAAAAACCGTCCTAGTTAGAGCAATTTCATTGAAATTTTTGACCCACATGGTTAATTTGCTGTGTAGCTGATTCAATTTTCAAAAAAAATTGTCCCGCCAAAAATGGTGGCCATTTTGAATTTCCAAATTTTTTGCAAAACACAAAAATGCATGTATCTCAAAAACCAAACCATGTGAAATAGAGCAATTTCATCAAAATTTTGAAACACACTGCATCCAAGATAACTACCCTGCCCAAGAACCATTTTTCCTATAGTCTGGCTTTGTAAATCTATAAGTAGAACTTTTCTTACATGGTTAAGCTGCCATTATTTCTCCTTTTCGGGATGCTTTGTTTTTGCCATGCAAAGACATCCGCTTTGTTTTGCAAGCAATTCTCTAGTTGTAATTGTGTCTTTTTAATACAGCAAAGAACCAAAGAAGCAGCTAAAAGCAAAGATGGCCGTGACACCAAACCACCAGGACCTGGTCAGGTAAGTACTTAAAAATAAGGTGGTAATTAAGAATAGGTCACTCATTTCCTAAAAAAAGTGATATGGTGACCATATTTGATAAGCATATGACAAGTATTTTCTGAAGTTAGGTACCTGTCACTTTAAGCTTTTTAGCTCCCCAAAGGAGTACATTTTTAGCCACCATCAATAAAAGCTGAAGCGGTTATAGGAGTTGTCAGTTTCTTGTGTAATCAGGCCACAGGTTTCAACAGTTATCTTGTTAAGTACAGGACGCCATGCAAACACAGCTGAGGGCCATTCAAGGTGACCAGAAAAATGGAAAGTCTCCCAGTAAGTGTCAGACTGCCACAGATAAACTGCAATACCTCATGAATTTTAATCAAAGCATCAGTTTAGCAATGGCCAAGACTATGCAGCATTTGTGCAACTTTGTGTTCAGCTCCACAGCGAACTTGAATCTGGCAAGGTGAGACTCTTAGCTTGATCACCTACAATTTGGCACTAAACAGGACACAGTGAATGCACTTAGGACTTCTCCCCTTAACATGGCTACACTGTTACCAGACCATGTACTCAAGAGAGCAGAGGAAGACATAGCACACCTTGGAAGCAAGGGCTATTCAAAATCGTCTTCTCATAAAGGATGTTATCACCCTTATGAGACACAACAGAAGTCTTTCAAGGACACCAGCTGGTACAACCGACCAGCATGGAAGAATATAGGCCATGGACACAAGAAAGGTTGTGGCAAGACATCCAACTACACTTCCCGACCAACCAAGGTTCAGTAGTATAAATGACAGTTACTGTATAGCTCAAGTGAGTGTGTGAGACATGACTGACTGGCAGCAAGGACACTTTAGAACATTACCAGACATTAAATGTAAACTCACTTGTTGCAGATCATGTACCTCTTGCAAAAGAAAGGCTTAAGTCCCATTATTGTAAAGCCATTAAGTCAGTAAAGTGTGTGAAAGATGTTTCCTGTGTAGATCAATTGATTCTTGTCCAGAATGTCACAATTGTCCCAGCTGCCGCTCCAGATCTACCTGTAGTAGCCAGATTGCACCAATTTTGGGAAATATGGGAAACCCTTGAACATTATCACCAATGGCTACGTACTCCATTCCATTCAAAACCAAGTCTGGTCAGATTCCCTCTGATTCAGTCAGAATACAAGGCCCATCAAAAAAGCCAAGCTCTGGCAACTTGTATCCAGTCTCTTCTGTCAAAGAACGCAGTAGAAAGGGTGGAAAATGTAAAATCTGTCGGGTTTTACATTTGCCTGTTTCTAGTCACTAAGCCTCACCAAAGGTTGAGGCCAGTAATAGACTTAAGCAGGCTCAACACTTTTCTACATGTAGAAAAGTTCAAAATGGAAACTCCAGAGTAGTAATGGGAGTCGCCTCCAAGTTGTATGGTCGATTAATCATCCATTTTTCTGAGCAATGATCGAGCCATAATCGATTCCATTGATGGTTATATCCTGAAACACATTCCGGGATGAAGTGTATGTTGATGTGGTAGGAATAACGGTGTTCCAACATTTAGAATCTACCAAAAACGCTCACTTCATGTAAATATGGCGGCAGATATAAACAAACCCAAAATGCGTGACAAATCTGTCAATTTATTAAGGAAACTGCCTTAAATATGTGTAAAAAAGCGTGGATATATAGATACATAGAGAAAGGTAACTAAATATTATGAAATTTTCAGTGATAATGATGAATCGATGGACACTAGTTCCAGATCGATCATCGCTACTACAGTGAATTTCGACCAACCATTCAATGTCTGTAGACAATCGTTCTACCACTACTCCAGAGTCCATCAGGACCTCACTGATCCAAGGTGAATGAGTATCGTTGATACAGGTTGCAGGTGTTCCAGTTCATCTCCAGTTCATCTCCATCCCTTGCAGACTAGCCACAGCCCCCCAGGTCTTTACAATGATTGTAAAGGAAGTGAAGCTAATGGCCCTGTCAAGCAGACTCAGACTTCACCAATACCTGGATGACTGGCTGATCAGGTCCCAGTCTCAGGAGGAAGCCCAAGTGAACACTCAGGCAGTGGTAGACCTAACCCAGTCCTTGGGTTGGATAATAAATCAGGAGAAATCAGAACTAAAGAGAACTCAGGTGGTTTTGTTTGTGGGCTATATATACCATCCAGATACAGCCTTTGTAAAACTCATTCAAGAGAAATGTTTCAAACTTCAGGATTTGATCCTATGGCTCAAGTCAAAACATGTTTTGACTGCAAGATGTTTAATGTTGCTAATTGGGTAGCTTGCCTCAATGAAGAAAATGCTCCCTAAGGGATGCCTTCACATGAGACCCTTTCAGTTTCATCTCAAGGAGTACTGGAAATATCCTCAGTTGCTGGACAGCCTCCTTCCTTGGACAGAAAACATTTCTGCACACCAAGACTGATGGAAGAACCCCTCAAATGTGATGAGAGGTGCAGACCTTCATCCCAAAGACCACAGCATCCAACTCTTTACAGACACCTCAAATGAAGGTTGGGGCACTCACTTAGATCAAAGTTCTGCAAGGGGTCTGTGGTTTACATGCAGAAAAAAGGCTACACATAGATGTTCTAGAGTTGAAGGCGGTCTCACCTGCCCTTCGAAGTTTCAAGGACCAGTGTCAGAACCAAACAGTGGTAGTTGCAACTGACAACTCAACAGTGGTAGCATACATAAACAAACAAGGAAGAACTTACTCAGCACAGATGAGCGCGCTCCTGTGGAAGATCATGACATGGTGCCATCATTACCACATCACACTGAAAGCCAGACGCATTCCAGGGTGTCTGAATGTGATGGCCAACCTCCTGTCCAGGTTGAAACCAAGTGCAGTCAACAAAATGGTCACTGCATCCACAGGTGTTCAAACAAATCTGCCAAAAGTAGTTCACTCCTCATGTAGACCTATTTGCCACTCATCTGAACCACAAACTTCAACTGTATGTGTCTCCAGTCCCAGAACCAAAGGCTTGGGACATAGATGCTCTGAACCTAAACTGGACGGGTCTCACTGCCTATGCTTACCCTCCGACGGCTCTCCTTCACAGGGTGATCCAAAAAATCAGGCAATGCCATTGCTTGATCATCGTAATAGCCCCAGGCTGGCCAGGGATGCCCTGGTTTTGGGACCTAGTGCAGCTATGAACAGAGATCCCACAGCAACTTCAGGTGTCAACAATTCTTCTCAAACAGTCCCACAATTATGTGTTTCACAGCAATCCACAACATCTCAATCTCCACGCCTGGTGTCTAGGAGTGGACAGCTTCAAGAACAAGGCTCCTCTGTGGAAGTGGCAGAAAGAATTGCCCCGCAAAGGTCAACAAGGACCATCTACAAGTCAAAGTGGGTCCTATTTGAGATATGGTGCAGAGAAAATTTGGTGGATTTCTCCACTCCATGTGTGAAACAAATCTCAGACTTTTTCATGTACCTGTACTAAGATCTAAGCAGGTGCTCCTCGACCATTGATGGCTACAGGACGGCCATTGTTGACACTTTGGGCCCAGTGGGCCACCATATTGCTCAAAGTTCAGACCTTCACAGGCTACTCTCCAGTTTTCTCAGGGATTGTCCTAAAAGTTCCAGGAATCTTTCAAAATGGAACCTTTCTGTTGTTCTCAATGAGCTCACAAAAGCACCTTTTGAGCCTATGAAAGACACAGGCCTCAAACATCCTACTCTCAAAACTGCTTTCTTGCTAGCTTTGGCCTCTGGCAAGCGCCGCAGCGAAATCCATGCCTGGGTTGCAAACAAAGTATCTAATCTAGGCCAATGGAAAAAGGTTGCCTTGTTCCCGTCTTCTGACTTCATAGCCAAAAACCAAACTAGCAAGAGAAGGTTCTCAGAGTGTATCTCTGGTGAGTATTCCTGTTTTGACTGTAGATTGACAATTCAAAGAAGACAGGATCTTGTGTCTGGTGCAGGCCCTGAGGTACTATGAGAGGCTCTGACCTGAGAGGCTCTCAATCCCTCCTTTTCATCTCCTTCAAGAAAGGACACACCTCAAACATCAGACCCGCTACTCTTTCTTCTTGGTTGAAAGAAACCATTCTACTTTGTTATAAACAAGCCTTGGACTTCGTCCAAGTTAAAGCGCATGACATTAGAGCCTTCGCGGCCTCTAAGGCCTTTACGGTGGGGTATCAGTGGACCAAATCATGCAAGACTGTCACTGGAAAGCTCACAACACATTTACAAATTTTTACCTAAAAGACCTTACTTGCTCAGCAACGACAACAATATGTATCTGGGGCCAGTGGTGGAGGCACAACTTGTCCTAGATCCTTCCCCTCAGATTAGTTATCCTCGGAAAGAAAAGAAGGGGGAGGAAGGCACATCTGTTACAACCAAGGGCCATATTCATGAAAGGTCTTATCTTAATCTTAGTCTTAAATCTAAGATTTTTGTCATAACTTTGGACAAAAACTTGTTATGACATTTGTCTTAGTCTTAGTGCAATTCACAAAAGGTTTTAGTCTTATCTTAGTCTTATCTTTTGTCAATCAACTCTAAGCCTGGATGGGGGTGGTCTTAAATATTTAAGACCAGTCTTAAATATGGCCTCCATGTCATGTTTTCCCCACCTCAAAACTTCATAGGTTTTAAATTGCAAAACTTATCCCTTTCTCATCCACTTAATATTAACAGTAAGTGGACAAGTTTTACAGTGTACATCAATACATATTCAGAGAAATACATGTCCACTAGTTCGCTAAGAAAAAACAAATATTTAACACATATCCACAGAAAAAAAGTATATATCCACAATGAAAACATTAAATAATATATATGTTACAGTAAATATGCGAAATCAGTAAATACGCGTATTTACTGAAATTTTCAGTAAATACGCGTATTTACTGATTTGGTCAGTAAATACGGGTATTCCCTGAAAATTTTTTGGTCCAGTAAATATGTGTATTTACTAAAATCATTGTGAAGAATTTATATCTTAAATATCTTGAATGGGTGTTATCTGCTATGGCTTCATATTAACAGTTATTTCAAACTTTAAATGACTTTGTCATATTTAATGTTTGATATTTGTGTACAATTCAGCACTGGGATAACTATTTATCATCACTTTATAATTTGAAAAGCATTTTCATGTCGTATGTCATAAAAACTTGTAATATATTTCTTCATTTAAAATAAATTGTAATGTAAATAGACAAGTTTATAAATTTAAATATCCAAATATTTATCAGTTTATGATGCTTTATGTATGATTAACAACAAGCAAGGTAATATCTATAATTAGGGTTAAATAAAACTTCCCTTTAATGTTGTCCCTTCAATAGAGGAAGCCACGCCATAACCATAGATGCCTTAAAAGAGATTAAGTCCCTCTGAAAAACTATGATGAAATCCAATTAGGGGCTAGCTGGTCTTTTCATTGTTTCTAACAACAATTCTTTGATCAAGTAGCCAGTACCTACATTGAAGTGATAAATGTACCAGAAAATGGCAAAATATTAAGCCTTGATTGAAATAAAATAAAGAAACCACTTACTAATAAGCTCTGTTAAACAATACATTCTTAGAGAATACATGCAAACTTGTTTGGTTGTAAATCAAGTTGTCTTAAATGATAAGGTAAAATTTCTGCTGAGTGAAGGTACATTTAAAATATGTTAAAATTTGGAAGCTTAAATTAACTTTTATTTATTTCCAATAAAAATGCTTTTTATGAATCAGTCACATAAAAATTATATTGAAAAGCTAAATGATCTTTAATCATTTGTAGGGATGACATAGGTCCTTAGTACCTGTGGGATTGAAAATAATATAAGCTTAAATGAAATATCTACAGAAAGCACATATCTAAAGTTTTCAGAAATAAATATTTAAAAGTCCAGTGCTATTTTTTCAACATATTTGCATGTAATGTACTCTAAAATGAAGTATGCTTTAGTATGTTCTGACAGTCATAACCATTGAGCAACATGTTCCAATATAATTCATATTTTAGTTAACCATTTATAATAATATTATATAGAGTAAAATGTTCCAATATGATGTACAGTTTAGTTGACCTTTAATATTATAATCAAAGGTCATAAATCATCAAATTTTAGGGAAATATGCATATTTACTGACCAAATCAGTAAATACGCATATTTACTGTAACATATATATCCCACTGTTAAAGTTTTATGCCACTATAAAAGTTTTTTATCCATTTGGTTCCACTATTTATATTCTTTTATAACTCAAACTATAAATAAGATTAAAAAAAAATATTCTTCATAAAAGTTACTAAACTGCACCATGCTAAAGGTCATGTAACTTACATAAAATATGTATTTACTCAAACATGTCTTTTTCTCTCCAGAAAAGTTTTCTTTACTGACCTTGACATAGCTAGAGAGTATTATCACATGATTTGGAGTGTATTGATTTTTTTTTGTCAAAGTGGCACATGTAGGGTGAAACCAACAGCTCATTTGCGTTTACATTAGCTGGCATAAACCAATCATATTAACCGAACTCAATGAAGGACAGCATGTCAGTGTTTATGAATAGTGAACAATAAACAAAGGAGATATTAATTGTAAATAAATTGTCAAAACAATATGAATTTATTTTAAATTTTTTTCAAAATAGCATGTTATAGATATCTTTAAAAACAGTTCTGAAAACAATGTGCATAGAAGAAACAATCAATTATGATCCTATATTCTGACACTTTTTGAACTTTAAACCTCTATATCTCGACTCTAGCTCAACACATTTTAAAGACTAATAGCTCATTGGATAGGTATGTCTCTTAGCTATTATATGCCAAAGTTTTATCCGAATCATTATGTTGAAAATATATGAAAATCATAATTTTAACATGATAAGTAGTGCAATACCTGTGAATCAATTAATGAGCCTAATTTGCACTAAGTGAACCTTGGCTGTGCTGTGTGAGTGTTTAATGGTAAAATCAAGTGGGGTTTGATTCCTCAATGTGTGAATATTGTTCAAGTGCCTTTATAAAGAAAACAAAGCATACAATCACAATTAATTCATCAGTATTAAAAAATATAGCATTTGATACAAGTTCTTAATCAAGTAACAGTCATATACACAACAATCACTTTCATACCAATGAAAATATTTACTAGCATTAAAGTAATTTAAAAAAAATTGAATTCAAATAAAAATTATGTCGAACTTATATTAAGAAATGCATTTTAAAGAAATGCCTTTTATTTATGTGAGCACAATATACAGTGACAAAAGAATCAGTTCTGCCGTTCATACATGCCTTGTGATAGTTATGTCCTCTTGAAAAATTTTGCATTTACAACTGCTCCAAACTTCATATTTATATAACAGTCCAATTTTGGCCTACATCACAACCTCTTTACCTACACCAAAGAGGTTATGTTTTCACCTGGTTTTGTGGGTTTGTGAGTTTGTTTGTGAACAAAGTAACTTAAAAACTTATGGACGGATTTTGATGAAATTTTCAGGATATGTCCTAAATGGAACATTAGGAACAAGTGATTAGATTTTGGGAGTGATCTTGATCACTGTCTGGATCCATGAAAAAAGATGCACTGATATATTTGTTATTTTTATATTTTGTCAAAAATATGAAATAGAGGGGGGGAAAGCAATATCAGTGCTAATGGTAGGTTTTGAAAGCTCAGGAATTGAGCTCCCTTGGTGGAGGTCTGCACTCTGTGAGCGCTCTTGTTGTTCTGAACTTCTGACCAAGAAAGTGACATAATAGGATCTGTTTGTGTGAATTTGCTATTATTAATGTTAATATCAATGACACAATTTCATCATTTTCATCATAAACCTTGATAAAGGGTTAAGATTGGTCTTAAAAAAATTGTCAAAATCTGAGTGTTGAGTATTGGAAATATCACTTGTTTTAACATTCTTCATTTGATCTCCCACCAGTAAATCCTCTGTGATTGCTTTTCTGCTAAATGGATATATTCCAGTTATTCAAAAAGCACATCAATTACATTATAATCGAGGGCAGCTATAGTAAACGGAGTTATTACTGGTATCTTTTCTTTGCTGATGTGTTTCTTTTGTAGAAACATGGCCTCTTGTTTCTTTTGTTCAATTTTCAATTTAACTGGACCAAATATTTTATCAAGAGGCTGGATCAGATGTGATACTTTGGCCGGTAAATGATAAAGATGGATGTTCTTATCCATTCAGTATTTCACTACATCATACATTTCATGTGGAACAACAGTTCAAAATAATAAATCACTTTTATAGATATATGTGTTTGTGTGAACCAATATTCTGACAAATATGTGCATCTCACATAGTACAATACTAAATCTAGTCAGGTTTCCATATATAGTGTTCATGTAAAGTGTGAAAGTCCAATAAAAACTCACACAGCACAGCCAAGGTTCACTTAGTGCAAATTAGGCTCATTAATTGATTCACAGGTGTTACACCAGTTCTCATGATAAAATTATGATTTTCATATATTTTCAATTTAATGATTTAGATAAAACTTCAGCACATAATAGCTAAGACACATACCTATCTAATGAGCCATTAGACGTTAAAATATGTTGAACAAAAGTCAAGATATAGAGGTTTAAAGTTCAAAAAGTGTCAAAATATAGGATCATAATTGATTTTTTCTTCTATGCCTTTCAATGTTTATAATTATATAAAAGAATTATGACTATGTGATACAGTTGTAATAACAATGTAGATATTGGTACAATGTTTTTGTAAATAGCAAATTATAATCTAATATGGCCAATATGGATACATCAGTTTTAACTGGATCTGCTTGTTATTTTTTTCTTGTAGAAAAATTTGTTGCACAAAATTGGGAAACCACATTTCAGTGCTTTTAATATTATTGTAGCACTGTAATTTGCTTTTCCTTTTGAAGTGTACTTGATTTTAAATGTTTGCTAAAAAATACCTTTATTTGATAGAAAAAAATGCATTGATGATGAATATGGATAGATTCATATTTTGTGTCTGTCAGGAGACAAGATAATTTGTGAGTATTAATTTTAAATCTCAAGAAATTTACCTTGTCAATAAGAACAAAGCGGTTTAAAATCCATGTTCCATTATATTTTTATTGTTACTGTCCCAAAATTTGATGTCTCATATGCCACCAACAGTGTATTTAATGTGTATTATTATTATTATTATTATTATGTATTTATACTCAGCGCAATATCTCCATATAGTACAGGACTCAAAGCGCTATTTAACCAATCCGACTGTACAGGTACAGCCCCAACTCACAAGTAACTGACATTCCCCTAACTGGAAGATAGCTACATAAAGTGTAAAAAATGAGGTCACATGACACAAAAAACCACAGTGATTATATGAAAAATCAGTCTTAACTTGGTCTTAACTTTATGACATTTGTTCCGGCTAAGACTAATGCTTTGTGAATACCTATTTATGACAATTCTTAACTAGGACAAAAATCTTTGATTTAAGACTGGGTTATGTGTAAGATAAGACTAAGATTAAGACCTTTCGTGAATACCGCCCCAAGTCTTCAGGAGTCTATCCCAGGGTCTAGGTATAGGTTTACCTTTCAAGATGTTATGGGTGAGGTAATTTTTTATTTTTAGTTTACAAACTTTATTATGTATTGAGGACTTATCAAGGTTGTCATTAATCTCATGTTTAGGTGGCAAAAAATTTATGAGAATTCCAACCTTAGGGCTGGTTTTTCACTCATGGATCGATCCTAAGGGCCCTTACTCTCTTAAGTGAGCACGGCTGCACTTCTCTCCTACAATCAAAACATCCTGACAGTTTTTAGCACAGTCATTCTTTTTATTCAGGTTTTTGGCTCTTTACAGGCCTAGCTGGTCTTCTGGGTTTGGGGCACTGCAAAAGGGACTCAGACTGGTATTTCATATTACATTCATTCTAATCTATTCAAAATCTAAGAAAAATTGACATATCTTCCATTCTCAGCTGTAATCCCTCCACCATGCGGTTGGATTCAGCATTCAGTCCCACATGGTAAGCTATTGTAGCGCAATAAAATTGAAAATTATAATTACTTAAATGTAGCTTTATAAGCTACAAGCTTGCCATGCGGGACTGAGAAGAGTCTCACCTTGCCTCCTTGCTGTATTACAGCTGAGGGGTATGGGTTAAAATTGCAACGAGAAAGTAGGACGAGATCTCATATTGTACCACGAGATGATAACCTGAGGCTATGGGCAACTATAAATGTCTATTTTATTAGATGTTGGCCGTGATGTCTGCGGCCATCCAAGACAAAGTCAAAGTTGGGGTTTTACGTCCCGTTCAACAGCCAGGGTCATATTGGGACAGGTCCTCAGAATTGCCACTTGTGGGAGCGGCCATCCAAGAACAGCATTCAGTCCCACATGGTAAGCTTGTAAAAACTACATTTAAGTAATTAAAATTTTCAATTTTGATCTTTATCAAGATCACATGATCAAAAAATTGTTTTGTTTGAGGGGCTACACCCACTCGTCATCACTGCTCAGCAAATCTACTAAGCGCAGAGGCTTGTAATTTCATACACAACTGCATACTGTAAAAAATCACAAGCTGATTAGATTTTGGAAATGATCTGATGAAAATTGACCATTTTATTGCGTTAATACATCCTATCCAATGGACAATATGCTAAACCGGTCGGCGCAGACCGGCCCGCCAAACGTCAGAAAAAGACGTCCTGTGTTTCCACAGGCTGGCCGGTCCTCACACTGCACTCGCCAGGTGGTGCATCGTACTTCCTTGCTGTCTAGACAACCTGATGTCATGGCATCTTTTTCGTTTGCCGCATGCACTGCTTGAACGAATATTTGAAGTTTGTGAAACATATTGGATTTTTGTGAGTTGTAAGAAGTGCTGTGTTTTGTAACTTAGCGAATCACTTCCTCACATATTATAGACCATTATGTCTTCTCCTAGTCAACGTCGGGGGGGGGTGGGGGGTGGAGGTGGTGCGGACATCTGATGGCAGGGTTTGACCATCACTCTGTGTGCGCGCTGCCATGATAAGAAGAAGGGCTCTGACCCTTGTACTAAGACTCCACCTGCTCCATGCGTGCACTGTGATGCATTAACCCCAGAACAGAAGGATCAGCTTGCCACCCCCTCCTACAAGATTAAAAAAGAGAAGAAAGAAGCTAACTCGTCTACACCTCTCAATGCTCAGACTCTCAGTCTCACCCTTGTGGACCCGGCACTTGTGTCGGTAGTGGGGGCTGTGGATGGCCAAGGCACCCCTTGTGCCTCTGGTTTGAGTGGACCGGTGGCAAAGAAGTCTAAGAAGGCTTAGGCTAAGCATTCTTCATCAACTAAATCGACCAAGTCTGACAAGTCGGTCAAGTATTCCTCCAGCCGACCACCGACCTCTTCAAGCAACCAGGGCAAGTCTACCACCTCCTCTACCGACACAAGGATTGCTGATCTTGACAAAAAGTGGTTGAACAGATTTAACAGACTGTAAGCCCTGCTTTTGGCGAAGACACTGGACCCTCCACGGGACCCTGTCTTTAGCACAGTGAAGGTCACACCGTCTCATGCTCCACCAGTTAATGTTGTCCGAACCGACCCTTTTCTGAAACCAGCCTCTCAGCCTTCTCAACCGACCGACCCTGCTGTTGACTCACCGGCCACCGACTCATCATAAGTCAGATGTCAAAGCTTCTGTTCAGCCGGAACCACCTGCTTCAGTCACTGTTTCAAGACAATTATCTACTGCCTTTGACACTTCCCGGAAGGAATCTCTCTCTTCTAGTGACTCTGACTCTGAAACTCTGTCATCAGACCGACCCCCCTGGATATTCTACCGGAAGAGGGTGAACTGTTGGACGATCAGGAAGCTAACCTTTGCTTTGTCCGAAGAACAATCCAACTGAGAAACCATGCGAGGGATCAGATCTTATATGGGTTGAAATCACATACCAGACACTGATTCCGGTGCTACTACCTCAGAGGATAACCCGTTCGCAGGCCCCAAGTTGCACACACCGGGCAAGATCTCTGTCAACCTACCAACTGCCGAATGGCTGTGTCGGAAGATGTCAAAGCTGAACATTACACTGGTCCAGGGTAGGGATGGGTCGGTACCAAAAATGTGTACATTGGTAGTTCGCCAATGCAAAACCATACCGATTCTGGGACTCCGTGCTTTAGTACACCCCAATGAAACATGGATGTTTCCTCTTAACGACATCGCAATTAAAGTCCCCAAATGCCCAAAATATGAGAGAAACCTGTATAATTTATTCAGATTTCATGTTTGTTCCCAATATTTTAAGTTTTCCTTCCATTTTATGTGTTTCTTGTGTCATTCCATTGTCTCATGTAAATACTGCAACAAATGCTCCCAATGTTGTCACAAATCTGCCTGTAGGGGCCAGATTGCAGAAGTTTTGGAAAAAGTGGTTAGATCTGGGTGCCGGTCCGAAGGTAGTTCAAATCCTGAAAGAGGGCTACACCCTCCCCTTCCGGACCCGGCCAAACTTGTCAAGAACTCCCACAGTCATAAGCTGCTATGGCAATCCTCACAGAAATCTCAAACTATTAGAGGCATTACATCAGCTTATGGCCAAAAATGCCATAGAACTGGTACACAAACAGACATCACTAGGGTTTTTCAACTGACTGTTTCTAGTCCCCAAACCCAACAACAAATGGAGGCCAATCTTAGACCTGAGCAATCTGAACCCTTTCTTCAAGACGGAGAAATTCAAGATGGAGACCCCGGAAACCATCAGAATATCCCTCCAACAGGGAGAGTGGGTAACCTCCATAGACCTCAAGGACGCTTATTTCCACTTTCCAATACAGGAACAGTCCAGGAAATACTTGAGATTTCATGTCCAGGGCCAGACCTTTTAGTTCAAAGCTCTGCCATTTGGCCTGTCCACAGCACCCATGGAGTTCACTGTCATAGCAAAGGAGATAAAATTGATGGCCATCCAAAAGGGTATAAGGATCCACCAATACCTAGACGATTGGTTGGTGAGAGCCACATCCCACCGGGAATGTCTCCTGCATACGCAAATTTTAGTGACAATGTGCCAGGATGTGGGCTGGATGGTGAACACAGAATAGTCGGAACTAGACCCAAAACAAATCTTCAATTTTATTGCGTTAATACATCCTATCCAATGGACAATTGCTAATCCGGTCGGCGCAGACCGGCCCGCCAAACGACAGAAAAAGTCATCTTATATGGGTGCATAATGCCCCCACAAGCTGGCCGGTCTACCCAGTACTGTGCACTCCCCAGATGGCGCCTCGTACTTCCTTCCTGTCTAGACAACCTGACGTCACTTCATCTTTTTCGTTTGGCGCGTGTACTGTGCAGACATGTTTTTTTCAACATCTCCAGATATTTTAAGAAAAGTGTGCATTATGACAGATTTTCAACCTTTTATGTGGATATATTCAGTGTAGAAGTATTATCTACTGATCAAGCATGGATTTACATTTAGAAATCTGCTGGAAACGCTCCCTAGTTGACTCATTTTAGTGTTGATGATAGGGCAGTAATCGACGAGAAACATGAAGGCAGCCATTTTGCTAGTTTCCTCCCATTTAACCTTTGTGTTGTTAGGGGCAGATCGACAATATTGAGAAATTAGGAACATACTCTTTACAGGTATTTTTATCCGTGTCTTTTGTTTTGAATGAATCTTCTGTAACCTTCCAGCTACAGTAACCATAGTAACGTCTTTCTAGTACTAAAATAGAAATCACGGAAAACTTCAGCCTACGTAGTTTTGAACCCTGCAAGGAATTCCCCTATTAAAGGTGCATTCTTCATCACAGCGCACTGGTACAGACTTCTCTGCTGTAAAGCATCAGTCACACCAGCCTAGCTCGAGCATTTTTTCATCAGAAGCAAGAGGTGAATTCTTCAGATTTCTTCAGAGCGCACTGGTCCAGACATCTTTGCTGTAAAGCATTAGTCGACCGGCAAGCTCTTTTACAGCATTAGTCGACCGGCAAGCTCATATATATGTTTATCTACATAGAAGGCATTGCATCAGAAGAGCATGAAGTTTGAACTCACGTCTATTGTGATATCAGTCCCTCCCTTGCGGACCCGGCTTTGTTGTCGGTAGTGAGGGTTGTGGATGGCCAGTTCACTGGTTTTATCACGAAAGGAAGGAGGAATTTCATCTACAAATCTTCAGAGCGCACTGGTCCAGGCTTCCCTGCTTTTGAAGCATCAGCCGGCCGGCCAGCTAAAAAAGAACGCAACCTCTGACGTCATATCCAGTCAGCCAATCGCGTCCTTCCTACCAAATATCGAAGCTGGTCACGTGATTCACCGAACAGATCACAAACTGGTCACATGTTTTCACCGACCAGGAAAGTTGTAAGTGCATTCTCAGAGCTCACATCTACTGTTATTCCAGTCCCTGCTTTGCAGACCCGACCTTGCTGTCAGTAGTGGGGTTTTGTGGACTGCAAAGTTGCCGGTGAAGTATCACACAAAGAACGCGACCACTGACGTCATCTCCAGTCAGCCAATCGCGTGTCCTTCCGAACAGTAAGCTGATCACGTGACACATCGAACAACAAGTGCTTCTAAATATAGCTCACAAGGGCTTTCCCAGCAACTGTCAAATCTTCGAATAAGACGTGCAATTATAAGAAAATGGAGGAAACCTACAGTAAGATGAATTCAACACAAAAGATATTTGTAAAATTGCTTTAGCAATTGGTTACAGAGTGTACCGACCAGTACCAGCTATACAGCCTTGTACACTTGCTTCAACAACTGGTTACAGAGTGTACCGACCAGTACTGGCTATACAGCCTTGTACACTTGCTTCAACAACCGGTTGCAGAGTTTACTGACCAGTACTGGCTATACAGCCTTGTACACTTGCTTCAACAACCGATTGCAGAGTTTACCGACTAGTACCGGCTACACAACCTTGTACACTTGCTTCAACAACTGGTTACAGAGTGTACCAACCAGTACTGGCTATACAGCCTTGTACACTTGCTTCAACAACCGGTTACAGAGTGTACCTGCTGGTACCTGCTACACAGCCTTCCACACTTGCTTCAACAAATGGTTACAGAGTGTACTGACTGGTACCTGCTATACAGCCTTGTACACTTGCTTTAGCAATTGGCTACATATGGTCTCAATCTTCTGGTTACCAAGTCTGCTGATTGGGTGGTGGCTACACAGTCCTAACTATAGAATGTAGTTACAGAGAATTACTGTTTACAGTAAATTACCGGTTATGGAGACCTGGTACCGGACAAAGTTGCCCAAGGTAAATTTGATTACAGAGAATTCTTAGACCAGTCAGTGGCCGATAGTCAGACAAGTTCTTCATCATGTCCGGCCAAGGGTCAGCCATCTCACAAATGACAATTTACTCTGTAAATGCTGCACCTTGCAGGATGCTGGCCTGGGGCAAGAGTCCTTTAAATGTGAAAAATTGTGTCAGCCCCACCGGACTGGACCACAGAGAACAGAGAGACTGTTTACTTGGATCATTGTCCCAAGATCGGACTAGTGTCCGGAGACCTGAGGGACAGAAATGTTTGTCAGACTATCAAATGTCCCAAATGTGGCACACATCTGCCTGTAGGGTCCAGACTAACCCGTTTGGGAATTTAGGAAGCCTTGGGGGCTGGACCCTAGGTAGTACAAATGTTAAAGGTGGGCTACACTTGGTTTTGACAAGGTCACCCAAAAATTATAAACTGCTGTGTACATCCTCACAGGAACCTATTTTGGTTAGAGGCATTACATCAGTTTATGGACAAAGATGCAGTCGGTCCAGTTCAAAATCTCTGGGTTTCTTCAACCTTTGCTTGGTTCCAAAACCACACAACCATTGGAGACCTATTTTAGGTCTGAGCAACCAAACCTTTCGGAGGCCGTCAGGACCACCCTCCAACAATGGAAGTGTGTTACCTGAATAGATTTCAAGGACGCCTTCTTCCATGTATCAATACAGGAACAGTCCAGGACATATCAAATTTCATGTCAGGCTTACCAGTTCAAAGCACTGTCTTTCGGTCTGTACACTGCACCCATGGATCTAACTGTAGTAGCAAGAAGTTGAAACTGATGGCCATACACAAGGGTATAATAAACCACCAGTACTTAGATGACTTGGTGAAAGCCACATCCCACCAGTTTTGTCTCCAGCATGGAGGAAACCAGAGTCACTAGAAAAGGTGATTCCAATACCAAGGTGATTGCACCCACATTTACAATGGTGGCTGCAAGAGGACAATGTCCTTACAGGCCAACCATTACACCCAAATAAACTATGATCTGCAATTTTTACAGATACATCAAAACCAGGGTGGGGCGCTCACTTAAATGAACGCACTACAAGAGGTACCCGGTTCCTTCCGGGAAGCAAGTTGCATATGAATCACCTAGAACTCAAGGCAGTCTTTCTAGCCGTAAAAGAGTTCCAAGACCTCTGCATACACAAGATAGTACTTGTAGAGACGGACAACACCACAGTGGTGTCATACATTAACAAGGAAGGAGGCTTGAGGTCAGGCCCACTTTGTGCTTTACTATGGAGAATCTTGACCTGGTGCACCAGAAATCAAGTAACTCTCAAAGCCCGACACATTCCAGACCGGCTGCGGGTGGTCGCAGACAAGCTGGCCCGACCACTCAAAGAGTGGTCTCTCCTTCAGGAGGTTTTCAAAGCAATATGCAACAGGCAGCAGAGGCCTCAAATAGACTTATTTGCCATTTTATTCAACAACAAGTTGCCTTTGTGTCACCAGTACCAGATCCCCTGGCCACAGCAGTGGATTCGCTCAGTCTGCCATGATAGGATCAGGAAGCATACGCCTTTCCACTATCAGCCATATTGGGCAAGCGGTGATGTTGCAGGACTCCCCATGCAAGAGAATCATTTGGATTGCTCCGGGGTGGCCCAACATACCTTGGTTTTGGGATCCAGTGGCCATGTCCAGTCAAATCCCACTGAGCCTGCCCAATCTGCTCAACCTGTTGACACAACCATTCAATCAGATCCCTCACAGAAATCTGACAAATATTAATCTCGATGCACGGCTCCTGGAGCCTCAGCATTTGAGGCTACAGCCCAGCACCATGGATGGTTACAGTTCAGCCCTTGCTGATAAACTGGGAAATTTACCCTTCAACATCAGCAAGGATAAAAATCTCGCTCGTCTCCTGGATAGTTCCCACAGAGACAGACCCAAAGGCAGGAGGGGCGTACTCTCCTGGAACTTCTCACTGGTTATGCACCAGCTGAATAAGGCTCCGTTTGGACCAATCAAGGAGGCCTCCTTGAAGCATTTGACCTTCAAGATGGTATTCCTCTTGGGTCAGGCAAACTTAGGAGTGAGATTCATGCTTGGCAAACAAATATTAGACACCAATCCGATTGGTCAACGGTGTCCCCATATCCATTACACAGCTTTCTATCCAGAAATCAGCTGGCCAAGAGTGTCCAGACAGTGTGGCCCCAGTGGTTATAACAGCCCTGGCCCCACCTCTGGATAGGTCCTTCAAGCTGACAGGTCCCTATTTCCGGTTAGAGCATTGCGCTACTATTGGACAGGACTTCGAACCTCAGTAGGATAAGGAGGTGGTTCTTGTCTCCTTTAAGAAAGGTTTCGACAAGACATCTGCCTGTATCTCCTCTTGGATCAAGCAGACTGTGATCCTGTGTTATGAGCTCTCTGACCAGGAGGCCCACTCTTTACATCAGGTTAAAGTCCATGATGTTGAGGCCTTTGCTGCTCCTAAGGTCTTCCAGTCGGTAGTCTCCTTAGACCCAATCTTGTCAGCCTGCCACTAATGTCACATAATATCCTCACACAGTTCTATCTGAAGGGTGTGGCTTAGGCTGTCTCAGAGCTTTACCAATTGGCCTCGGTATTGACTGCTTAGCAGATCCACAGGTGGCCCTTAGATTGAGGAGATTTGTATATATGTACATAGTATAAACAGTTTATACATGTGATGTGCTTCCTTCGGTCGGTTTATTGGCATTCTGGGACTGAACTCATCCCTCTCTTCCCCCTACCTCAGAGCAGGTCTGTCAAAAAGGTGGGGCGACGTCGGTATAGCCCCGGGTAACCGGCTGCTGGCAACCGACCATGGCCTTACAGGGTTCCTGACCTTAGGTCTCCTGACTAAATCAGGATAGACCGTAGGTTAAAATGTGCTATTACTTGTGAGTTCACATAAGTCCCTAGTAACTTACCCGCTGACCAAGCGGTAGTTATTCAGCAATTGGATAGGATGTATTAACGCAATAAAATTGCAAATTTAATAAGTAAATTAAATTTTTATAAGTTAATACCCTATCCAATGGACACACAAGACCCTCCCATCGACCCCGCTATCAGCTTACTAGGGGTTAAAGAGTTTTAGACAATGAAAAAGATGAAGTGACGTCAGGTTGTCTAGACAGGAAGGAAGTACGAGGCGCCATCTGGGGAGTGCACAGTACTGGGTAGACCGGCCAGCTTGTGGGGGCATTATGCACCCATATAAGATGACTTTTTCTGTCGTTTGGCGGGCCGGTCTGCGCCGACCGGATTAGTAATTGCCCATTGGATAGGGTATTAACTTATAAAAATTTAATTTACTTATTAAATTTGCAATTTTGTCGGTTACCAGTTCGACCTACAATCCGGTCGGGTCCGACCGACCAGTGGCAGAATTTACAGGAAAAAATACTGGAACTCCTTGCCCTCCGGTTTTGTTTGGTGAGGGAGTTCATGTCCCTGATAGGCCTGTTAACAGCCACAGAAAACAAGTTCACCAAGGCAGGTTGCACATGAGGCCCATTCAATGGCACCTCAAGAGCAATTGGAGGATCCCGGAATCTCTAGAGAAGAGGATTCCTCTACCCAGATCTTTACACCCCCATTTACAAAGGTGACTGAGGGAAAGCAATGTCCTCACCGGCCAACCATTACACCCAGGACAGCATGCTCTGCAAGTCTTTACAGACACATCAAAAGAAGGGTGGGGTGTTCACTTAAATGAGTTCACTGCCAGAGGAATTTGGTCCCTACCAGAAGCAAGCCACACATAAACTTTCTAAAACTCAAGGCAGTGTTTCTAGCCTTAAGAGAGTTTCAAGATCTATGCATGGGCAAGATGGTTCTTGTCGCAACCGACAATACCACGGCAGTAGGTTACATCAACAAAGAGGGAGGTATGAGGTCCGGCCCACTCTGTGCCCTACTATGGAGCAAGTTACTCTGCGGGCACGTCACATTTCCGGTCATTTGAATGTGGTGGCCAACAAGTTGTCCAGGCTGGGACAGACCATTCAGACAGAATGGTCCCTTTTCCCACAAGTTTATCAAAAGATATGCAAAAGGTGGCACCGACCTCAAATAGATCTCTTTGCCACATAATTCAACAACAAGCTTCCCCTCTTTGTTTCACCGGTTCCGGACCCCAAGGCTGCTGCAATAGATGCACTCAGCCTACCATGGGGAGAGCTCGATGCTTATGCCTTCCCACCGACAATCATATTGGACAAGGTGGTGGAGAAGTTACAGGACTGCCCTTGCAAAAGGCTGATTCTGATTGAATCGGGGTGGCCCAACATGACATGGCTCTGGGATCTGGTGGAGATGTCCAGCCAGATTCCATTACTCTTGCCTCAAATGACAGACCTTCTGACTCAGCCCTTCAATCAGACCCCTCACAGAAGTCTGTCAAACCTGAATCTCCATGCATGGCTCCTAGAGCTGCATTTATCAAAGAACAAGGGTTCTCTGAGGCAGTGGCAGCAAGAAATGAGGCTCCTCAAAGAGGATCAACCAGGTCAGTCTACGAGGCAAAGTGGACCTTTTTTAAGAAATGGTGCCTCTCTAATCAGTTGGACTTCAGATCTCCACCTGTGAAGTCGGTAGCGGACTTCCTTTTGTACCTCTTCCAGGACAGGAAGTTGCAGCCCAGCACCATTGATGGTTACAGATCTGCCATTGCTGATAAACTGGGAAGTTCATCCGTTAACATCAGCAAAGACGAAAATCTCACTCATCTGGATAGTTTTCATAGAGACAGACCCTCTTGGAACCTTTCCCTGGGGCGGATTCCATGAAAGGTCTCAGACTTAGCCCGGTCTCAGGCTGAGCCACTGGCTCAAATCTGAGCCTTTGGGCTCAGCTAAGTCTTTGTCTCAAATGGTTTTCACAGAAGGGGTCTCAGTTGAGACCAAGCTTATCACATAACCACAGTGGTTTTCTGTGTCGTGTGACCATTTTTTGTAGTCAAAGTATTCTACTGATGACATATATGTTCCTTGTTTGACACATAATATCTCTGGTCAAGTACCATTTTGCAATGGGAAACCTTGTAAACATGTAAAAACACCCAAAGGCTCCCTTTGAACCTCTAAGAGAAGCATCACTGAAACATTTGACTTTCAAAACAGTATTCCTCTTAGCTCTAGGTTCAGGCAAGAGAAGGAGTGAGATACACGCTTGGGAGCACATGAACATTAGACACCAGTCCGACTGGTCCAAAGTGTCTCTGTACCCATCACCCAGCTTTTTGTCAAAAAATCAGCTAGCCAAAGAGGGTCCGGACAGTGTGGCCCCAGTGGTTATTCCAGCCCTGGCTCCAACTCTGGATTGATCCCTCAAGTCTGACAGGTCCCTTTGTCCAGTCAGAGCCTTACGTTACTATTTGGACAGGACTTCAGACCTCAGGCAGAACAAGGATTTAGTCTTTGTCTCCTTCAAAAAAGGTTTTGACAAGGATATCTCCCCTGCCACTATCTCCTCTTGGATCAAACAAACTGTGATTCTGTGCTATGAGCTCTCTGATCAGCAGGCCCTGACCTTACACCAGGTTAAAGCCCACGATGTAAGGGCCTTTGCTGCTTCTAAGGCCTTCCAGTCGGGAGTTTCCTTAGACCAGATACTTTCAGCTTGCCATTGGAAATCACACAACACCTTCACACAATTCTATCTGAAGGAGGTGGCTTGGGCTGATTCAGAGCTTTTTCATCTGGGACCAGTGGTGGCTGCCCAACAGATCCACCATTGACCAGTGCATAGTGGAGACCTGTACACATGTAAATAATGTACATTTGTATATATTGTATATATAGTTAAAAAGTATCAAAAAAAAAAACTGTGACGTGCTTCCTTCGGTAGGTTTTTAAATTTCTCAGGGACTGAACTCATCCCTCTCCTTCCCTACCTCAGAAGAGGTCTGTTCGTTAAGACGTTGGATATCTGGTTTGCTCATGAAAGCACAGAAATGGTGAGATTAAATGTTTCAGAAAAAATGGATAAAATAAGAGATATGCTAAATATCTGGCAATCTAGATCCCTGACGCTTAAAGGAAAAATAATAGTTTTAAAATCCCTCATTATACCTCAAATCCTACAACTAGCCTATGTTTTACCTTTCAGCAATGCCCTTTTAAATGATCTAGATGATATGTGTTTTTCTTTCTTGTGGAGTAAAAAAAAGCACAAGATTGCAAAACGAGTCATAATTCAGCCTTTTGATCTTGGTGGCTTAAAAATGGTATCTGTATTTGCTTTATACAATTCGTGTAAAATCATGTGGATGCGAAGGTATTGTAATGGTATTAAAGCAAAGTGGAAAGTTTTATCTGAGTGCTTAATGAATATTGAAAATAAGATGATATATCAAAAGAAAATCTACAAGAATATTAAACATAAACCTGTCAGCACCTTTTATGCTGATCTACTTACTGTTTGGTACAATTTTATAACGGCTGAACCAAAAACTTTTGACGATCTTTCAGAAGAGCCTCTTTATAACAATGACCTTATTGCAATAGACAATAAGGCTATTTCTACCGAATATTTGGATTGGAAAGATCTTGGTATTTTAAAAGTTAAAGATATAATAAATAGTGATAAGACTTTGATTGATAAATTAAACTTAGAGGAAAAACTTGGAAAGCAAATTCCAGACATGAAATACAATAAATTTAGCAGTACCATACGATCCAAAATTAGAAATCTTCCCAAAACAAGCCTAGTTGATAATTCAATTCCAAATTTATGTCTGACAAACTTTTGTAAAGTTAATAATAAAAAAGTATATATGCACTATGTGAAGGCATTGTATAGTACTCCCACAAGTCAACATAAATGGGTAGAGTACTACCCTTTCTTAGAAATGAATGACTGGAAGCAAATTTATCTTCTACCATCTAAATTGGTTTCTAACTCTTACTTAACAAATTTACAGTTTAAAATAATTCATAGATTTTTCAATTGCAATTATAAATTATATATATGGAAGATTAAGGATTCACCAGATTGCAGTCTATGCTCCGACACTGACAATCTTGAGCATTATTTTTACTATTGTCATTTTGTAAAACACTTCTGGGACCAAGTTGAAAATTGGTTGCTCAGCAAATTTCAAATACAAATTAAGTTTACTGTTTTAGAAGTACTACTTGGTGTAAATACCATTGAAAATCACTTTTATTTTCCTGTTAATTATATAATATGAATTGGAAAATACTTCATTTACAAATGTAAAAAAAATGACAGAGATTTGTTTTTTAACTGTTTTTTATATACTTTGAAATATCATCTTAGCATTGAAAACAACATCAGTATCAATCAGGGAAATATAGAAAAATTCAATTTAAAATATGGTACTCTGTATGCTGTCTTATAATTTTGCAGTAATGTAATTTGTATGTGTTATCGTTAACGATCTTCTTTTTTTCTTCTGTAATGATTTCATACTACCCCTTTTTGTGTTAAAGATTGTATAATGTATTTTATAGTTGTCAACTGTGTAACTGTTCAATGTATGCAACCAAAAATATAAATAAAAAAAAAAGAAAAAAAAAAGAGGTCTGTTCAAAAAAAGGGGGGGAGGGAGGTCGGTTTGGACCGGTCATCCGGCCTCTGTTGACCGACCACATTTCTCGTGGGTTTCCTGACCTTGAAGTCGACCCGGCTTAGAGGAATATTTTGTTAGTTTTCTTCTGAGTTCATATAGTCCCTAGTAACTTACCCGCCGACCAAGCGGTAGTTATTCAGCATATTGTCCATTGGATAGGATGTATTAACGCAATAAAATTGTAAATTTAATAAGTAAATTAAATTTTTATACGTTAATACCCTATCCAATGGACACACAAGACCCTCCCTCCGACCCCGCTTGCAGTTTACTAGGGGTCTATCAAGTTCAGACAACAAAAAGATGCCATGACGTCAGGTTGTCTAGACAGCAAGGAAGTACGATGCACCACCTGGCGAGTGCAGTGTGAGGACCGGCCAGCCGGTGGAAACACAGGACGTCTTTTTCTGACGTTTGGCGGGCTGGTCTGCGCCGACCGGTTTAGCATATTGTCCATTGGATAGGGCATTAACTTATAAAAATTTAATTTACTTATTAAATTTGCAAATTTATGAGTGATTTTCTCAAAGGTACCAACCAGAAAACTTAAAATTCATGTGAACCCCCATCATCTTCTAAAGGATTGCATTTAGAGCCATAAAATGTTTTGGGAGGTAGTAAGAAACCATGTGTGGAAAGTCTAGAAAGGAAATCAGATTTCTCCCCAACCCCCCTGTAGGGGTCAAAGGGGGGGAATAACAGATTTGACATTTTGCCTCATATCTCCTTTGTTATTGCTTTTACAGCTTAACTGTCACATCAAAGTAAGATATGATGCTGCACACCTAGACTTGCTAACAATGTCACTAGCAAGTATCAACTATTAACTTCTTGCACCTTATCCAGATACTTTGACACAGTCCGCATAAGATTATTGCTGCTGTTCGACAGCTCTTCCTTCCAGACAGATGACATTGCTTTGAGCAATACTTGTGCAGCTTTTAAAGGCTTTGGTGTAGAAAGAGGCTTTTGTCCAAGGACGGACGCTGTCCAGCGACATTGGATATCTCCAGTTAAGGTGTCCCTCCAGGTTCATTTTCTCCTTTGAGGCAAGCAACCCAATTAGAGACATCAAACATCTTGCAGTCAAAACATGTTTTGACTTCAGTCGTAGGATCAAATCATAAAGTTTGAGCCATCTCTCTTGAGTGGGTTTTACAAGGGCTGAATCTAGATGGTATTCGTAGTCCTAGAAAGAAAACACCTGAGTAGGTTTCAGTTGTGATTTTTTCTGATTTATTATCCAACCCAAGGACTGGGTTAGGTCTACCACTGCCTGAGTGTTCACTTGGGCTTCCTCCTGCGACTGGGACCTGATTAGCCAGTCATCCAGGTATTGGTGAAGTCTGAGTCCTCTGGAGAGGGCCATTAGCTTCACTTCCTTTACAATCATTGCAAAGACCTGGGAGTGGGGGCTGTGGCTAGTCTGAAAGGGAGGGAGGTGAACTGGAACACCTGCAACCTGTGGCAAAACCTTTGGTATTTCCTTGAGTTTGGATGGATGGGGATGTGAAGGTAGGCATCTGATAGGTCTATCAATGATACCCATTCCCCTGGCATCAGAGAGGTCCTGATGGACTCTGGAGTTTCCATTTGGAACTTTTCTATGTGTAGAAAAGTGTTGAGTCTGCTTAGGTCTATGACCGGCCTCCACCTTTGGTGAGGCTTAGTGACTAGAAACAGGCAACTGTAAATCCCAAGAGATTTTATAGTTTCCACCCTTTCAATTGAATGTGTTCTTTGACAGAAGAGACTGGATACGAGTGGCCAGAGCTTGGTCTTTTTGATGGGCCTTGTATTCTGACTGAATCAGAGGGAATCTGACCAGACTTGGTTTTGAGAGGAAGGCATTATGTAGCCATTGGTGATAATGTTTATCACGTTTGATGAACATTTGTTTGTTTGCCAGTCTCTTCTGAAAGAACGGAGGCAACCTCCTACTGATGGACTGAGGGAGGCTTTTAAGGAGTCATTGGGGGTAGGGGTTTCCATGTCCTCACCCCCTGTTGTGGGGTCAAAAACCTGGAGCCTCTGAAGTTCGGTTTCCCCCTACCTGAGGAAAATGATTGGTTACTGCTTTGTGAGGAGTTGCCCCCATAGGGGCGTTTCCTATAGGAGCCCCTTTTCTTTTTGTGGGGCCACGAAAGGGCTTATTTTGATAGGGTCCGAAACCCTAAGAGTCTTTAGAAGTTCCTTTTTTGAGTCCCCCTCCTTCACAAGTTGAGACTTGAACAAGGAGGAATGCCAAAAGGGCGAGTTCCTGAGTTCTTGGCATCTCGTTTCCCCTAAATGTGGTTGCAGAAGGGTTATTTCAGCTTCACGGCTAAGTAATCCGGTGTTGCCCATAGAATATAGTTCCCCCTGGAGTATATAGGCTAAGGATTTGCTGAGGCATGTGAGAGCCCTGTGTTGAATAAGAACAGTCTTATTCCATAGGTCTAAGTACTAAGAGGCTTGCTCATATCCATGTTTTGCTGCTTTTCTCAGGATCTTTTTGGATCTGAGACTTAACCCTGTTAAAGGTTGACTTCAGACTATGCAATTTTTTCAGTGACTATTGCAGGGATTTCTCTCATATTTTGCAAATATATACCAGACCACAAGTAGCTTCCCTTGTGTGAGTAGCAGACCTTGATCTGTCTTAATTTTTTTATGAATTTTTACCCCACAGCCCTTAAGGGCTGTCGGGGTATTGTTTTCACCCATGGTGTCCGGATGGGCAGGCGGGCGGGCGGGTGGGCGGTCTGCGGGAAATAGTTTGTCCGGGCTGTATCTCAGAAACCGTAAGGTGTAGGAAGTTGATACTTGGTAGGGACATTGGTCAGGGGGTGTAGGTGTGCAACGTCATGGTCTGACCTTGATTTGACCTTTGACCTTGCCGTAGTGACCTTGACCTATAAAATCTTGTCCGGGCTATATCTCGGAAACTGTAAGGTGTAGGAAGTTGATACTTGGAAGGCATATTGGTTAGGGGGTGTAGGTGTGCAACGTCATGGTCTGACCTTGATTTGACCTTTGACCTTGTCGTAGTGACCTTGACCTATAAAATCTTGTCCAGGCTATATCTCAGAAACCGTAAGGTGTAGGAAGTTGATATTTGGTGGGGACATTGGTTAGGGGGTGTAGGTGTGCAACGTCATGGTGTGACCTTGATTTGACCTTGGTGTAGTGACCTTGACCTATAAAATCTTGTCCGGGCTATATCTCAGAAACCGTAAGGTGTAGGAAGTTGATACTTGGTAGGGATATTGGTTAGGGGGTGTAGGTGTGCAGCGTCATGGTCTGACCTTGATTTGACCTTTGACCTTGGCGTAGTGGCCTTGACCTATAAAATCTTGTCCGGGCTATATCTCGGAAACCGTAACGTGTAGGAAGTTGATATTTGGTAGGGACATTTGCTAGGGGGTGTAGGTGTGCAGTGTCATGGTCTGACCTTGATTTGACCTTTGACCTTGTCGCAGTGGCCTTGACCTATAAAATCTTGTCTGGGCTATATCTCAGAGACCGTAAGGTGTAGGAAGTTGATACATGGTAGGGATATTGGTTAGGGGGTGTAGATGTGCAATGTCATGGTCTGACCTTGATTTGACCTTGCCGTAGTGACCTTGACCTATAAAATGTTGTCCGAGCTATATCTCGGAAACCGTAAGGTGTAGGCAGTTGGTACTTGTCAGGGACATTGGTTAGGATGTGTAGGTGTGCAACGTCATGGTCTGACCAGGATTTGACCTTTGACCTTGCCGTAGTGACCTTGAGTTCAAAAATCTTGTCCGGGCTATATCTCGGAAACCGTAAGGTGTAGGAAGTTGATACTTGGTAGGGACATTGGTTAGGGGATGTAGTTGTGCAACATCATGATCTGACCTTGATTTGACCTTTGACCTTGGCGTAGTGACCTTGACCTATAAAATCTTGTCCGGGCTATATCTTCGAAACCGTAAGGTTGAGGAAGTTGATACTTGCTAGGGACATTGGTTAGGGGCTATCGGTGTGTATTATCATGGTGTCACCTTAATTTGACCTTTGACCTTGTCGTAGTGACCTTGACCTATAAAATCTTGTTGCACCTTTGGGTCTCTCTTTTGATGCAGATTAAGCACTGTTAAAGTCATATTAGAATTTATTAAGAATTTTACTTTCATAACTTCCCATTGTAACCCAGATAGCATTCCGACGTTGGGCCAGCGTTGGCCCAACGTCGGCACATCCGTCGGTCTGACGTTGGCCCAACGGCTTTTTGACCGGCGGTCCGACATTGGGCCAACGTCGGCAAGCCACCGGTGAAAAAATTTTACTCAATGTATAGCATCATCCAATCAGGTTGCAGCATGGTGTTATGTGTTATGAATTTATAATAAAAATATCATTTTTATGTCTAAAATTATTAAATAGTTAGTTAAAATTAATGGGCTCACTGAAATATGATTTTTCGACATACCATAATAAACCATTTTTTACTAAGTATCACAAAATCCCCTATTATTGCTCGCCGCCATCTTGCATAAAAATCCACTGTTGGCCCAACGTTGGCCCAACGTCGGCAAAATATAGAGATATCTGGCCTGAGTTGTGGTTGTCTTGCCGACGTTGGGCCAACGTTGGCCCAACGTCGGCAAAATCTGCCGACCATGCGACCAACAGCCAACGTCGGTCCAACGGCGGAATGCTATCTGGGAAGAGATAGAATTTCATCAAGTGAGCCACAGATTTTGCTCCAACACCACACATAAGCATTCATTAAATGTATTACCACTTCTGTATGCATGGTAATATTCAAACCATCTAAACCATAATTAGGGCCTTGCAGATGTAGATAAAGAGGGTTGAATTTTAGTTTACTGATTAATGCTGTCATCTTGTTATTGAATTATCTTGTTTTAATACTTCATCTTTATATGCATGATCTTTCTTTTAAACATTATTTCTCCATTTAAACATTGTTTGGACCTTTATATAACTGACAGTGCTCTGAAAGTATCCTGAAGTTTGTACTGATACAGTACTTCTGTATCTCATGGTGTTGAAAATATTTCCCTAGGCTGTGGGGTACGGGCATCTCTGATGCTATTTTTAAAATTATTTTTAATGCATTGAAATAGATGAAATCATGCACTAAATCACTTATTATCTCATTGACTATTGCAGGGATTTCTCTTTTATCTTGCTTATATGAACTGTAGAGCTGCAGATCTGTATGTCATGCTGTAACTGAGTAATAACTTGTTTCAGTTTTCACTTGAAAACTATTGATTTAGAGCATTTTTTAAATATGTTCTTCATCAAATTTCGGTCACCTATAGCATAGTAAAGTTGCAGACCTGTAGCTCATTGCATAGCTGAGCAATAGCTACTTTGAGGTTTTCTCTGTTGACTAAGTCAGTTGTAAATTGAAAACTATCGCATTAAGAGAATTTTCTTTAATTATCTTATTCATTTACTTTTGAATTAACTGTAACAAACTAAAATTACAAATATGTAGCTCATAGCATAGCTGAATAATAGCTATTCTCAGGTTCTCCTTGTTGAGTAAATCAGTTGTAGCTTGAAAAATGTTACATTTAGAGTATTTTGTTTAAATATGTTGTTCACCTACTTTTGAGTTAGCTATAACATAGTGAAATTACAGACCTGCAGGTCATGGCTTAGCTGAGCAATAGCTACGTTCAGGTTCTCACTGTTGAATAAATCAGTTGTAACTTGAAAACTATTGCATTTTGAGTGTTTTCTTTAAATACGTTGTTCACCTACATTTGGATCAGATATAACATAGTAAAGTTGCAGACCTGAGCTGAGCTGAGCAATAGCTACTTTGAGGTTTTCTCTGTTGAGTTAATCAGTTGTAACTTGAAAACTATTGCTTTTATTGCACTATAATAGCTTACCACGTGGGACTGAATGCTGATCTCGAATGGCTGCAAGGCATCAGGCCAACGTCTTAAGAAAAATAGACATTTTTAGTTGGCCATAGCCTCAAGTTGTCCTCTCGTGGTACACTGTGAGATCTCATCATACTTTCTCGTTGGTCTCGTGGATTTAAGTAACATCTGTCGTTTACACAGATATTTACATCTATTTCTCAGCACATACATTTTGTTGGATGTTTAATTTTGGTCATTTCATTTATTATATATCATAGACTATTCTGTAAAATTTCCATTTTGACAGGATAAGTATTTTTCATTATTTTTGTGCTTTGAGTTTTCCTTGGTTCATGCTTTTTATTGTGTTTCAAAATGTCTGCCCACCAAACGAAAGAAGACAAACCGAGATCTAGCAAGTGTAGGCACTTTTGCTTCACATTTGACACACATAATTACTGCCCTACCTGTAGGGAATATGGCAAGGATGATGACCCCTGTGTCACTTTTGAAAATCCGTGTCAAATATGTGCTTCTTTAACAGAAGAACAAATGTTGAAAATCTCACAAAGAAAACGTTATATTAAAAAGAATAAGAGCCACACTGCTAGTTCACAGGGCCGTGAACTAGATCTGCTAGGGGATGACTTGGATTCATGTACTGGTTCCAATGCAGACCTTGAGAGTGCTGCTGATAACTTATTTACCTCACCCCCACGTCCACAGCCCCTCCCTATCTCTCAAGACACCAGCCAAAACTGTCCCACCCACCCCAGGTACTGCCTTTGTAACAGCACAAAATTGAAGCAAATTTAGAAAAATCCCTGGGTAATTCACTTAACATCCATTCACAGCAGCAAATGGGTTCTTTTCAGGCTTCAATGTTAGAAGCTTTCCAGTCTCTCCGAGATGAACTAACTTCTAAAAAACAAGTCGAGGTGGATCAGACCTCGGTTTCAGCTTCTAAGCCTGGACCCTCTCAAACTGCTGTAAATCTGGACCTACCCCCTCCAAGACAACCTCGGACTGCATCAAATGTTGAGCAAATGGAAGTGGACTATGGTCCTGCTCTTCCACCTCATCTCGGTGCTGATCATTATGATGCATCAGATCAGCTTTCTAGTCCATCCGAGGAGCCTTCTAGGAAAGCTTTGGATAGACCTACAAAACACTCTCACAAAAGGCATGATGTTGACCCGAGGTCTGCCTTGGGTCAATACAATGATGAATCCGATGTACCTCGGATGTCATCTTCTAGATAAAAAAAAACATGCTAACAAGAGTAAACATAAGGTGAGGTCCAGATATGTGTCATCTTCCTCAGATGAGGATCAGTCCTCTGTAGCCAGACACAGGTCTTTAAAGCCCTCTGAGACCCAGCCCTCTGGGCGCTCTCTGACCAAGACCAACCTCAACATGATCCAGACCACCTTTATTACAGGGAAGTGGCTCAGCCTGACGTTCCCTCCCAATACGCTGAAGAGATGGCCTGACCCTAGGGAGTCCACGCCTAGGTCCTCATCTTCAGTTATAGGTCTGGATGATGAAAAGGGCCATCAAGAGCTCAGACCTAGAGGTCCTTCATCTATGCTACCACTCAGCTCAGTTATCAAAGATGCTTTTGATAAGTTTGAACGTGATATCCAGGCCGCTAATTTACCTGAGGGAAAATACCTTCCACTGCAAAGTGGTACAAGTTGGGACAGCCCTGTTACAAGGAGAAAATACAGGAGTTGAATACAGATTTTACAAAAATCTGTATTACTCCTAAACCCCCTGGGGCTCCTATGGGCAAGGTTCCCATACCAATTCTTAAGGAATTGGAACACCAAGCTAGGCAAAACATTTCCACGCTCAATCTTACTGCTGCCTTTGCTAAGACGTCTTCTACCTGCAATGCAACTCTTGAGAAGTGTCAACATAGTCTGAAGTTAACCTTAAACAGGGTTAAGTCTCAGATCCAAAAAGATCCTGAGAAAAGCAGCAAAACGTGGATATGAGCAAGCCTCTTAGTACTTAGACCTATGGAATAAGACTGTTCTTATTCAACACAGGGCTCTCACATGCCTCAACAAATCCTTAGCCTATATACTCCAGAGGGAACTATATTCTATGGGCAACACCGTATTACTTAGGCGTGAAGCTGAAATAACCCTTCTCCAACCACATTTAGGGGAAACAAGATGCCAAGAACTCAGGAACTCGTCCTTTTGGCATTCCTCCTTGTTCAAGTCTCAACTTGTGAAGGAGGGTGAAGACTTCCTCCTCAAACAAGGCATTTCTAAAGACCCTTAGGGTTTCGGACCCTATCAAAATAAGCCCGATAAATGTTCTAGATTTGAAGGTGGTCTCCCTGGCCCTTTGAAGCTTCAAGGACCAGTGTCAGAACCAAACAATGCTAGTTGCAATGGACAACTCAACAATGGTAGCGTATATAAACAAACAAGGAGGAACTCACTCAGAAGAGATGTGTGCTCTCCTATGGAAGATCATGATCTAGTTCCATCACTATCACATAACACTGAAAGCCAGACACATTCCAGGGTGTCTGTGATGGTTGACCTTCTGTCCAGGTCGAACCAAGTGCAGTCAACAGAATGGTCACTGTCTCCGCAGGTGTTGAAACAGATCTGCAAAAACTGGTTCACACCTCATATAGACCTATTTGCCACTCATCTGAACCACAAACTTCAACTGTATGTATCTCCTGTCCCAGACCCAAAGGCTTGGGACATAGATGCTCTGAACATAAACTGGACGGGTCTCACTGCCTATGCTTACCCACCCACGGCTCTGCACAGGGTGATCCAAAAAATCAGGCAATGCTATTGCCTGATCATCGTAATAGCCCCAGGCTGGCCAGGAATGTCCTGGTTTTGGGACCTAGTGCAGCTGTCAACAGAGATCCCACTACAACTTCCAGGGTCAACAACTCTTCTCAAACAGTCCTACAATTGTGTTCCACAGCAATCCACAGCATCTTAACCTCCACAGAGTGGACAGCTCCAAGAACAAGACTTCTCTGTGGAGGTGGCAGAGAGAATTGCTGCCCCTCAGAGGTCATCAACAAGCACCATCTACATGTCAAATTGGGCCTTATTTGAGAAATAGTACAGAGAAAATTCGGTGGATTTCTCCTCTCCATCTGTGAAACATATCTCAGATTTTTTCATGTACCTGTACCAAGATGTAAACAGGTGCCTCTCGACCATTGATGGTTAAAGGACGGCCATTGTTGACACTTTGGGCCCAGCGGGCCACCACATTGCTCAAAGTTCAGACCTTCACAGGTTACTCTCCAGTTTCCACAGGGATCGTCCAAAGTTCCACAAATCTTCCAAAATGGAACCTTTCTGTTGTTCTCAATGAGCTCACAAAAGCACCCTTTAAGCCTATGAAAGACACAGCCCTCAAACATCTTACTCTCAAACCTGCTTTGTTGCTAGCTTTGGCCTCTAGCAAGGGCCACAACAAAATTCATGCCTGGGTTGCAAAGTATCTAATCTAGGCCAATGGGAAAAGGTTGCCTTGTTCCCGTCCTCTTGACTTCATAGCCAAAAACCAACTAGCAAGAGAAGGTTGTCAAAGTGTGTCTCCGGTGACTATTCCTGTTTTGACTACCATTGTAGATAGATAGTTCAAAGAAGACAGGACCTTGTGTCCAGTGCGGGCCCTGAGGTACTATTGGATCGAACCCAAGACCTGAGAGGGTCTCGATCTCTCCTTTTCATCTCCTTCAAGAAAGGACATACCTCATATATCAGACCCGCTACTCTCTCTTCTTGGTTGAAACAAACAATTCTACTATGTTAAAAACAAGCAGACCAACAAGCCTTGGACTTGGTCCAAGTTAAAGCACATGACATATTCGGGCCTTCATGGTCTCTAAGGCCTTTTACGGTGGGGTAAATCATGCAAGACTGTCACTGGAAAGCTCACAACACATTTACAAATTTTTACCTAAAAGACCTTACTTGGTCAGACAACAACAATACGTATCTGGGACCAGTGGTGGCTGTCCTAGATCCTTCCCCTCAGACCCACTATCCTCGGAAAGAAAAGGGGGGGGGGGGGGGGGGGGCACATCCCCTACAACCAATTCTTCAAGAGTCTAATCCCAGGATGTAGGTATAGGTTTACCTCTCAAGATGTTACGGGTAAGGTCATTTTTTATCTTTAGTTTATCAAGTATATAATATATTAAGGACTTATCAAAGTTTCCATTTATCTCATATTCGGTGGCAAAAGTTTATGAGAATTCCAACCATTGGGCTGGTTTTTCACTCATGGATGGGCCCTAAGGGCCCTTACACTTCTAAAGTGAGCACAGCTACACTTCTTTCCTACAATCAAAACACTGTCATTCATTCTATTCAGGTTTTTGGCTCTTTACAGACCCGGTCTTTGGGATTAGGGCACTATAAACGGGACTCAGACTGGTATTTTTACACATTAAATGTAATCTATTACTTCAAAATCTAAGAAAACTTGACACATCTTCCAGGCTCAGCTGTAATCCCTCCACCATGTGGTTGGATTCAGCATTCAGTCCCACATGGTAAGCTATTGTAATTCAACAAAGTTGAATTTTTTTTTAAATGTAGCTTTTATAAGCTACAAGCTTACCATGTGAGACTGAGAAGAGTCCCACCTTGCCTCCCCACCACATGTATTACAGCTGAGGGGTAAGGTTTTAAAATTTCAACAAGAAAGTAGGACGAGATCTCACAGTGTACCAAGAGAGGACAAGGCTAAAGTCAACTATAAATGTCTATTTTTCTTAGACATTGCCCTGATGCCTTGCGGCCATCCAAGATCAGCATTCAGTAGTGGTGGAACGATTTGCCGAGAACTCGATTTCTAAACTTGAGTCCGCGTTTTAGCATCTACATCGATCCCTATTGGAAACGTTGGCGACGAAAAAAAAACGAAACCATGGAAGATGTTTTGAGTGGACAATAATAGAAATACTGGCTACAATGAACGAATAACACACAACTAGCGTGGTTTTAGAACGAATAGCGATATTAATAACATGAAGGCGAACTAACTGATTACAAGGTCGTTTCAGAAGCGTCAGTGGTAACTAAAGTGGTTTTAAATGGGCGATAATCAGGAATTACTGTGATTGCGGTACTTTGTTTTTATGTTTAATGTACAGTATGTGTACTGCTTCCCTGCATAAGTTGGCCGCAGTCATAAGTTGGCCACCCTCACCACAGCTTCACAGGGCTTTAACATGAGTGGCCTACTACACTCTGAAACCATGTATTATTGTTAAACGTATTATATGCAACAGTTTTCATTGGTGTAGAATAACCTATTTGTCTTTCGGGAGCCTGTAGATGAGCCACAGACAACTTATGACTGCAGCCAACTTATACAGGGAAGCAGTAATTAAATAGCCATAACATCCTTATTTCTTGTCCAATTTTTATAATCTTTTCACCACTGTGTTCAGTTTAATTAGCTGTATTCTGTCACACTGAGGATATTTTATGTTATTTCAACAGATTTGTCTCTGTTTAGAAGTTTACATTTTTATTGCGTTAATACATCCTATCCAATGGACAATTGCTTTACCGGTCAGCGCGAACGGTCCCACCAAACGTCAGAAAAAGACGTCCTGTATATAATACCAGCAGGACCAGCCAGGAGAGTGCATTCGCCAGGTGGCGCATCATACTTCCTCTTCCTGTCTAGACAACGTGACGTCATAGCATCTTTTTCGTTTGGTGCGTCGAGAGTGAAGACGTGTTTTCACGACAAACAAATTTTTTGTTCTACACCGAACTCAACTGCTTTATTTCATCTTTTTGGAAGATCAGAAGTATTTTCTACAACTATGTCATCTCCAGGACAGAGAAGAGGTTCCTGCGAACACACTATGGCTGGGTTCGACTACCACTCCAAGTGTGCACGTTGTAGGGACAAAGGGCTAGGCGACGACCCCAGCGTCCAGAAGAAAGAATGTGATATCAGTAGAGGGTTTACCCCTGAACAGATCCTTCAGTTGGCTACGCCAACTTATAGAGACAGAAAAGAAAAGAAGATGACTACGACCTCCTCCACCCCCACTCTCATGGACCCTGCACACGTCAGTGTACTGGGTAAAGTGGAGAAGGTCAAGGCTGTGCAATCTACCACTACTGCTAAGAAGACGAAACGTAGTGAGTCTCCTAAGCTTTCTGCCAGCAAGAAGAAATCTTCCAGCAGTAGACCATCAGCTGAAGATTTGAAGCAACTTGATGACAAGTGGGCAGAGAGGTTCTCCCGACTTGAGGCAATGCTGTTAGCCGAGACCTTCATGTACCGGTTGAACCGGTTGTGAAGCCAGCTTCAGATGTGACTACCAGCCAGAAGCCATTTTTTGATCCTGGTGCCACCACCAGCAATCTGCCTGTTGAGATGCAGACTGCCACCCAGCCCCTTGGGGCTCCCGGTGCAGGGATAGCAACCCAGCCTGTTCAGGCCCCCGGTTCATTCCCTGAGGTTCAGCCCACTGGTGAGGGAGATCTGAGTGCAGCCTCTGATAGTGAAGCTGACCAGCTCAGTGTTACCGGTTCCCTGGATTATGAGATCAACTGGGACCGGTCAGCAGACAGAGATGTCTCCAGAGATGACCCTGGTACACCACCAGGCCCAGAAGTGAAGAGATATTGTATATATATTTATGTACATATGTACATATTGTAAATATGTTAGATATGTACATAATGTAAATATGTTGATTGTATATACGTTTTTTCAAAAAAAAAAAAAAACAAAAAAAAAAAAACTGTGACTTGCTTCCCTTGGGAAGATTATTTCTTCTGGGACTGAACTCAGCCCCTGTCTCTCTCTGCCTCTTTCCCTTCTCAGATCATCCCTGGGAGGGAAAGAAAAAAGGGGAGGCAACGTCGGTAGACTTCCGGTTAACCGGTTAGTTGGTAGCCGACCTTAACCTCTCAGGGTTCTCTGACCCTAGGTCAGATGGGCCTTCTCAGTTTTGTTATGAGTTCACTTAAGTTCCTAGCTGCTTACCCGCCTACCAAGCGGTAGTTATTCAGCAATTGTCCAATGGATAGGATGTATTAACGGAATAAAATTGCAAATTTAATAAGTAAATTAAATTTTTATAAGTTAATACCCTATCCAATGGACAGGCAAGGCCCACCCGACCGGCCCCGCTATGAGCTTACTGGGGGTCTTACTAGGACTAGACACGAATAAGATGCTATGACGTCACATTGTCTAGACAGGAAGAGGAAGTACGATGCGCCACCTGGCAAATGCACTCTCCTGGCTGGTCCTGCCGGTATTATATACAGGACGTCTTTTTCTGACGTTTGGCGGGACCGGTCGCGCCGACCGGTAAAGCAATTGTCCATTGGATAGGGTATTAACTTATAAAAATTTAATTTACTTATTAAATTTGCAAGTTAATTATCATCTATGAAACTTAGCTACAAGTTGTGAAACTCCTTGACGATAAAGTGACAGAACTTACATCCATTTTATTCCAGAAAATAACTATTATTATAACAATTATCATAAATGAATTAAAGATAACATAGAACCAAAGTACAACATATATATCAATAAAATATCTGGAAAGATTGATAGATTTAAAAGAAAATCACCGACAGTGAGGGTGGACATATTATTTTTGCTTTTTCCGCCGTCCGGCGTCCGGTGTCCGGCGTCCCACTTGGTTTCCAGACATTTTAGGCAACAGTTCTTATCCTATCTTTACCAAATTTGGCATGCAGGTTTATTGGGTTAATAGCTTGTATGGGATTGCTTTTGGTGATGATAGCTCTATAGCTAACTGAGTAATAGCTACTTTGCTACTTTTGAGTAGCTCTTTGGTTTCCAGACATTTTAAGGAATGCTATTAAGCCTAGCTTTCTGAAATTTGGTATGGAGGTTCACTGGGTTAATAGCTTGTATGGGATTGCTTTTGGGGGGAATTGCTTCATAGATGAGTGAGTAATTAATTAAATAAATGAGTAATTAGCTATTTTCAATACTGAAAAAGGCAAATGTGCTCATATCTCCTAAACCGTGCGAGATAGAGCGATTTCGTCGAAATTTTTGACCCACAGGGTATCTAAGGAATGTACTCTTTGCAATTTTCAAAAAATTTCTCCTCCCCAAAAATGGCGGCCATTTTGAATTTTCGAATTTTTGCCAAAAATGGCAAAACACAAATTTGCTTCTATCTCCTTAACCGTGCGAGATAGAGCAATTTCGTCAAAATTTTCGACCCACAGGGTATCTGAGGAATGTAATCTTTGCAATTTTCAAAAAAAATTTCCCCTCCAAAAATGGCGGCCATTTTGAATTTTAGAATTTTTGCCAAAAATGGCAAAACACAAATTTGCTTCTATCTCCTTAACCGTGCGAGATAGAGCAATTTCGTCAAAATTTTCGACCCACAGGGTATCTAAGGAATGTAATCTTTGCAATTTTCAAAAAATTTTCCCCTCCACAAAAATGGTGGCCATTTTGAATTTTCGAATTTTTGCCAAAAATGGCAAAACACAAATTTGCTTCCATCTCCTTAACCGTGCGAGATAGAGCGATTTCGTCGAAATTTTCGACCCACAGGGTATCTAAGGAATGTAACCTTTGCAATTTTCAAAAAAATTTCCCCTCCCCAAAAATGGCGGCCATTTTGAATTTTCGAATTTTTGCCAAAAATGGCAAAACACAAATTTGCTTCCATCTCCTTAACCGTGCGAGATAGAGCGATTTCGTCGAAATTTTCGACCCACAGGGTATCTAAGGAATGTAATCTTTGCAATTTTCAAAAAAATTTCCCCTCCCCAAAAATGGCGGCCATTTTGAATTTTCGAATTTTTGCCCAAAATGGCAAAACACAAATTTGCTTCTATCTCCTTAACTGTGCGAGATAGAGCGATTTCGTCGAAATTTTCGACCCACAGGGTATCTAAGGAATGTACTCTTTGCAATTTTCAAAAAATTTTCCCCTCCCCAAAAATGGCGGCCATTTTGATTTTTCGAATTTTTGCCAAAAATAGAAAAACAGGAATTTGCTTCTATCTTCTTAACCGTGCAAGATAGAGTGATTTCGTCAAAATTTTCGACCCAACCAATGCAAAAAGGCATGAAGCTGAAATAATTTACATGTACACTAATAAATATTTAAGCATCATTGATATATTTTACAAATGAAACAGGGTCTTGTAAGACTACTGTACAATTTTGGCAAAAGGTTCATGGGGTGGACATTACACATGATAATGTGTGTTCTTCTATGCTATCCTGTTTCTATTCGCATCTACTATCAACAGTGCGTCCTATTTCTAGTTTCTTCTGGAATTTGTAAATCAGTCACTGACAGTAGCTCAGACCTTATTTTTTATGGAAGGAATTTTGTAAAATTCCCTGTATGACCCAAAAATTTATTTGACTCGAATAATCATCTCTGATTAATCAATTCAGATTTTCAAGTCTGATTCCCACCACTAGCATTTAGTCTCACATGGTAAGCTTATAGCTTATAAAAGCTACATTTAAGTAATTAATTTTTCAAATTTAGAGAATTTTGTGTAAATATGTTATTCATCAAATTTTCAATTTAGCTATAATATTGTAAAATTGCAGACATGTAGCTCATAGCATAGCTGTGTAATAGCTATTCTCAGATTCTCACTGATGAGAAAATCAGTTGTAACTTGAAAAATATTGCATTTAAAGTATTTTCTATGATTATGTTGTTCATCTACCTTTGAGTTAGCTATAATATAGTGAAATTGCAGACCTGTATGTCATTGCATAGCTGAGTAATGTCTACTTTCATGATATCTCACTGTTGAGTGAATCAGTTGTATCTTGAAAAGTATTGTATTTCAGTTGTAACATTGTGAAATTGCAGGCCTGTATGTCATAGCATAGCTGAGTAATGGCTACTTTGGGGTTATCACTATTGAGTAAATCAGTTGTAACTTGAAAACTATTGCATTTAGAGTATTTTGTTTAAATAAGATATTCAAAGACATCTACTTTTGGGTCAGCTATAGCATAGCAAGGTTATAGACTTGTAGCTCATGGCATAGCTGAGCAATAGCTACTTTTAGATTTTCACTGTTCAGTTAATCAGTTGTAACTGGATAACTATTGCATTTACAGTATTTTGTTTAAATAAGTTATTCATCTACTTTTGTGTGAGCTATACCGTATTGCAGCCCTTTAATTAATTGATTGCAAAAACTACTTTGAGATTCTCACTTCTGAGTAAATCAGTTGTAACTATTGTATTTGCAGTATTTTCTTTAAATATGTTTTAACCTACCTTTTACTCCTAAAAAGGTACCTTTGTTACTTTCCTTCTGAATACCATTTGCAGGGTACAACTTTTGTGTCCATTTCTTCTGTCACTTTTACTCTGACACTGATTGCTTGTTCTTTTTTTTAAGTTTTTATTTTAATGCATAAACCTCCACACTATCGGCTTAACTTTCACTTCCTCTGTCAACACTGCTGGTTTTTCTTTTCAAAAAGCATTTTCTACTTTTCTACTATATTGCATCTAACCTTTGGGGATGCTTTGTTTTTGCAAGCAAAAATAATTTTCTAATTTACTTATTAAATTTGCAATTTTTTCGGGGTATTGTTTTCACCCATGGTATCCGGATGGGCAGGTGGGCGAGCGGTGGGAAAAAGTTTGTCTGGGATGTATCTCAGAAACCGTAAGGTGTAGGAAGTTGATACTTGGTAAGGACATTGGTTAGAAAGTGTAGGTGTGCAACTTCATGGTCTGACCTTGATTTGACCTTTGACCTTGCTGTAGTGACCTTGAGTTTGAAAATCTTGTCCGGGCTATATCTCAGAAACCGTAAGGTGTAGGAAGTTGATACTTGGTAGGGACATTGGTTAGGGGGTGTAGGTGTGCAACGTCATGGTCTGACCTTGATTTGACCTTTGACCTTGCCGTAGTGACCTTGAGTTTGAAAATCTTGTCCGGGCTATATCTCAGAAACCGTAAGGTGTAGGAAGTTGATACTTGGTAGGGACATTGGTTAGGGGGTGTAGTTGTGCAACGTCATGGTCTGACCTTGATTTGACCTTTGACCTTGCTGTAGTGACCTTGACCTATAAAATCTTGTCCGGGCTATATCTCGGAAACCGCAAGGTGTAGGAAGTTGATACTTGGTAGGGATATTGGTTAGGGGGTGTAGGTGTGCAACGTCATGGTCTGACCTTGATTTGACCTTTGACCTTGCCGTAGTGACCTTGACCTATAAAATCTTGTCCAGGCTATATATCGGAAACTGTAATGTGTAGGAAGTTGATATTTGGCAGGGACATTGGTTAGGGGGTGTAGGTGTGCAACGTCATGGTGTGACCTTGATTTGACCTTTGACCTTGCCGTAGTGACCTTGACCTATAAAATCTTGTCCGGGCTATATCTCGGAAACCGTAAGGTGTAGGAAGTTGATACTTGGTAGGGATATTGGTTAGGGGGTGTAGGTCTGCAACGTCATGGTCTGACCTTTATTTGACCTCTGACCTTGCCATAGTGGTCTTGACCTATAAAATCTTGTACGGGCTATATCTCGGAAACCGTATGGTGTAGGAAGTTGATATTTGGTAGGGACATTTGCTAGGGGGTGTAGGTGTGCAGTGTTATGGTCTGACCTTGATTTGACCTTTGACCTTGTCGTAGTGGCCTTAACCTATAAAATCTTGTCCGGGCTATATCTCGGAAACCGTAAGGTGTAGAAAGTTGATACTTGGTAGGGATATTGGTTAGGGGGTGTAGGTGTGCAATGTCATGATCTGACCTTGATTTGACCTTTGACCTTGCCGTAGTGACCTTGACCTATAAAATGTTGTCCGGGCTATATCTCGGAAACTGTAAGGTGTAGGAAGTTGGTACTTGGTAGGGACATTGGTTAGGATGTGTAGGTGTGCAACGTCATGGTCTGACCAGGATTTGACCTTTGACCTTGCCGTAGTGACCTTGAGTTCAAAAATCTTGGCCGGGCTATATCTCGGAAACCGTAAGGTGTAGGAAGTTGATACTTGGTAGGGACATTGGTTAGGGGATGTAGTTGTGCAACGTCATGATCTGACCTTGATTTGACCTTTGACCTTGGCGTAGTGACCTTGACCTATAAAATCTTGTCCGGGCTATATCATCGAAACCGTAAGGTTGAGGAAGTTGATACTTGCTAGGGACATTGGTTAGGGGCTATAGGTGTGTATTATCATGGTGTCACCTTAATTTGACCTTGTCGTAGTGACCTTGACCTATAAAATCTTGTTGCACCTTTGGGTCTCTCTTTTGATGCAGATTAAGCACTATTAAAGTCATATTAGAATTTATTAAGAATTTTACTTTCATAACTTCCCATTGTAAGAGATAGAATTTCATCAAGTGAGCCACAGATTTTGCTCCAACACCACACATAAGCATTCATTAAATGTATTACCACTTCTGTATGCATGGTAATATTCAAACCATCTAAACCATAATTCGGGCCTTGCAGATGTAGATAAAGAGGGTTGAATTTTTGTTTGCTGATTAATGCTGTCATCTTGTTATTGAATTATCTTGTTTTAATACTTCATCTTCATATGCATGATCTTTCTTTTAAACATTATTTCGCCATTTAAACATTGTTTGGACCTTTATATAACTGACAGTGCTCTGAAAGTATCCTGAAGTTTGTACTGATACAGTACATCTGTATCTCATGGTGTTGAAAATATTTCCCTAGGCTGTGGGGTACGGGCATCTCTGATGCTATTTTTTTTTCATTTCCTTTGTAATGACAAATTCGCAGAGCTGTAGTTCCATAGCTAACTACATTTTGCCAATGAGTAAATCACTTGTAACTTCAGTACTATTGACTTCAGAGTTTTTTCATGAAATTTCATGTTCACCTACTTTTTGATGACCTGTGTGATATAGCAAATTTTCAGAGCTGTAGCCCCATTGGCAACAGAGTAAATAGCTCTGGCTGCCATCTTGCCAGAATTTGAAAATGTTGATTATCTCAAAAACCAATACAGGTACAGCAATTTTGAGCAAATCTTAGACTCTTTGGGTTACATTATAGACCATAAATATAATGCCTATAAAAAAGTAGAATTTTTCAAATTCCTGCTGCCATCTTAGAGATAGAGCAATTTCAAGCAAATTTGAACCCTGGATGTAAGGTCTCTGAAAATTGTTTTATTTTCCAAATTCTTGCTGCCATTTTTACTTTTGCCAGGAATAGGAAACCCCAATTATCTTGAAAACTGTCAGAGATACAGCGATTTTACACAAATTTTGGATCCTTTGGGTACTATGGACCTTTGATATAATGCCTATATAATTTTCCAAATTCTGGCTTCCATCTTGAATTTTTGCCGGAAATGGAAAATGTCAATTATCTTAAAATCCATTGGAAATGGAGCAATTTTAGGCAAATTTTGAGCCCTTTTGCTACTACAAAGCCTGTATATAATACCTAAAATTTTTTTTATTTTCCGAACACCAGCTGCTATCTTGAATTTTGATGAAAATTGAAATGTGAATTCTCTCGAAAACCATTACAGATAGAGCAAATTTTGGACCCTATGGCTACTATAGACCCTGGATATACTGTCTCTGAAAAATTTTTTATTTGAATTTTGGCAGAAATTGGAAATGTTGTTTATCTGAAAGCCTGCAATTTAGAAATTTGTTGAAAATGTGAAATATTTATCTCTAAAAACAATTTTGAACATATTTTGAACCCCCTGCGTACCAAGGACTACTCCTTTGATGGCCTCATCTTGTATCTGATCACAGATGGATCCTTAGTCCATTTGATATAATTTTCACAACTATGGTTTCATATTTGTATATCATTTACTGTTTAATCCTTGGTGGGAGATCATACCACTGTAGTGGTCTTGTTTATCTGTAATAGATGCGCTCCTCCCTAAAAATGTATTGCCCTGGGACATCTATACAGATAAATAAGGTACATATCTTTCATCTCTCAAGTGTGATGGCCTCACATAGGATGACCGCCTTTTTGCTTTAATGTCAAAACCAAGCAAATTCATGGGGATGAGCAGTTTTGTAGCTGCTTCTACAGAATGAAACATGTTGCCTCAAGCCATCAGAACCTAGGATAATGTCACTGGGTTTGGATGACAGTTGTAAACTTACCATGTAAGACTAGCTTGCCTGTTATGGTCACGGGGCTAGCACAGTAGCAATGACCGGTTGCTTTTAAGTTGACACAGGAAAAGAGAAAAAGTTTAGTTTAAAATTGTTTTGACTATTAAAAATAATGATTACAGTCAACTGGTATGTACAGAGCCCTGGAAGCGACATAGAACTGTTTTCCTTGCATTTTTTATCTCGTTACTACAAGATAGTAAGTCATTCACACAAGATACAAAGTCATTCTCACAAGTTAGTAAGTCATTCCCACAAGATAGAAAGTCGTTCCCACAAATTAGCAAGTCATTCCCACAAGATAGTAAGTCGTTACCACAAGATAGAAAGTCGTTCCCACAAGGTAGCAAGTCGTTCCCACAAGTTAGCAAGTCATTACCACAAGTTAGCAAAGTTGTTCCCGCAAGATACTAACTCATTCCCACAAGTCAGCAAAGTCATTACCACAAGATACTAACTTATTCCCACAAGTCAGCAAAGTCGTTCCCACAAGATACTAACTCGTTCCCACAAGTTAGCAAAGTCATTACCACAAGATACTAACTCGTTCCGACAAGTTAGCAAAGTCATTACCACAAGATACTAACTCATTCCCACAAATTATAAATTTTAATGGTTATTCTTCTAAGTTACCCAATCATTGACCTTCAGAGGTCATCTACTTATTGTTACAGGAAAACTGCAATACTGTCTTTTAGAGGTGTAATACTAATTGTGTTACAGTGTCTATATGTGGCACCTAAGGGGAACCGAGGTAATGGGTATTAAGAAAGGGTTGAGAATGATAAGACTATGCAATTTACTGTATGAAAAGTCTATGCAATTTACAGAACAGGAAACATCCAGGTACATAGCGTGTATGAGAATCCAGTGGTCCAGGAGATACTGCAAGGTATGCTGTGCAAAAAAGCACCCAGTCCAATGTAACATACAGAAATATCTTAGAAGAACAAAGGAAAGTGCCATAAAACAGACATTTTATTGCGTTAATACATCCTATCCAATGGACAATAGCTTATCCGGTTGGCGCAGACCGGCCCGCCAAACGCCAGAAAAAGACGTCCTGTGTGTCCACTAGCAGGTCGGTCCGTAGTACTAGTGCACTCGCCAGATGGCGTGTCGTACTTCCTTCCTGTCTAGACAGCATGACGTCATAGCATCTTTTTCGTTTGGCGCGTGCTAGTGCACAAGGAAATTTCTTCAAAGGAGTTTATTGAGTTTTTCTTCTACCATTTTGCGTTTTCTTCACTATTATTGCATTTCATTATATACCAGGACTATCATGTCTTCTCCTGGCCAACGCAGAGGCGGTTGTGGGCACGCTATGGAAATTTTGACACTCATGCTTTTTGTGCAAGATGTCGCGAGAAGGGTAAGGGGATGGACGATTGTGCTAAAAACCCCCAGTCTGCAAATTGTTCAATCTGCAATGCCTTCTCTGAGGATCAACGTATTCAGCTAGCAACTCCCTCATATAGAATCAAGAAGGAGAAGCGGGAGGCCAAGAAATTGGAAAGTACGCCTGTTAAAGACACTGAGGCTTTAGTTGATCCTACTAGCGTGTCCGTTATTGGGCCTATAGACAAACCCACCCCTGCTAAACCTGCTTTGGAAGCCCAGCCGCCTTTCGAAAATAAAGAAAGACACCAAGAAAGTCGGTAAGAAGGATAATTCACCGTCTTCTACTGTTTCAAAGCCCCCTTCTGCTGATGACAAGATAGCGGACTTAGATTCCAAATGGGCGGAACGCTTCAACCGGATAGAAGCACTTCTGTTGAGCAAGAGCTTTGAACCTCAGTTCTCTGCTAATGTCAAAGTAACTCCGACCCATTCACCTCCAGCTTCAGTAGAACGGGTATCAGATCCTTTCATCCGACCCTCATCTTCCTCTGCTGCGCTTCCTGGAACTGGCTTCTCTGCTGAAAAGCATCAGCCGACCAGTAAAGCATTGACCAGTCAACAGTCTTCAAGCAGCAAGTTTCCTGGTACGGGCTCCTCTGCTCATAAGCATCAGCCGGCCAGTCAAACTAAAACCAGCCGACCTACTTCATCTACCACCAACCAACCTACCCCGGCTGGAGATATTGGTACCGACCCGACTCCTCTCTCTCAACAAGGCAGTCACCGACCAACTACAGATGACTCAGGCTCTCTGGCCTTGCATAGGTCCAGACAGGACAGTTTCTCAAGCATCTCTTCCAATGATGGTAGTGCACTGTCGGACAGGCCTCCTTTAGATCTATATGCCGACGAAGGGGAATGGTCTGAGGAACATTCAGTAACTGAACAGGACCAGCCCATATCTGAAGAGCAAACTTACCGGGACACCATGCAAGGTATCCGATCTTATATGGGTTGGACCCACATTCCTGAGGTCGATAACACCACTGCCACATCCGACGACAATCCATTCGCCGGACCCAAAACTGTCACCCCGGGTAAGGTATCCGTCAGGATGCCCACAGAAGAATGGCTCTGCAAAAAACTTGGCAAACTCAACCTCACTATAGCAGAGGGTTACCCGTCTAGGGGGTCGGAAGCCGGTGGACTGGCCAAGGACGTGTTTATCCGACCACCCCGTTGTCAGACTAAATGGTATGGCCTGCACACCGACCAGAAGCCTGAACCGTCCAGAATCTCCTCATGGCACACAGATGCAGTTAGACTGAATAGCAGTTACAGTCGCATAGCCAGATATACGGGACTGGGCTCTACCCCCCCTGCTTCACGCAAGATTTCTCAAGAAACCCTACGAAGATGGGAAAGGTCGGCCCGCGAGGCCTCAGTTGTCTGTAATCAGACGGCCAGTTTTAACCGTTGCCTGGTGAAGGTGCAACAGAATATGAAAGGGCAACTCAGGGTTCTGAAAGCCCAGAACAAAATGAAAGGGTCGGCAAAGGTCTCTCCGGCTATTGATGAACTCCATTACTTACTGGACTTCAATGCTAGCATCTCACAGGCAGCAGCAAAGTCGATGGAGCATCTATCCGACTTCGTCTTCATCACTATGGGGAACCTTACTCTTGTCCGTCGTGATGCATATCTCAGTCATCTCAGGACCGGGATCAAGCAAGACACCCTCACAGCTTTAAGAACTGCTCCTCTTCATCTGTCGACTCTTTTCCCAGATGCTACCATCAAACGAGCTGAGGAAGATATAGCTCAGTTTGAATCCAAGGGGCAATCTACTTCAGGTCATGGCAAGGGTCGGTACCACCCATACGAACGCCCGGAAAGGAAGTCTACCCACACAGACTCTCGACCGGACAAGCCTGCATGGAAAACTATTGGGAAGAGACAGTACAGGAAAGGGAAGGGTCGTGCTGCTTCATTTTCATCCCGACCTGCCAAGGGCCAGCAGTCGTATAAATGACAGTTATTGTGTAACCAAGCTCCACACACGACTGCTGGCCCGGAGCAATACCCTTGTACAGACACTAGACACTTTAAATGTAAAGTTTCCTGTTGTTCATCATGTCACTACTGCCCCCGGGCAATCACAAAAGAAAGATTTAAGTCCCGGGCCAGTAAATTGTCAGTACAAAAAATGCAAATTAAAATCTGTGAAAAGTGTTTCTTGTGTCACTCAATTGTCTTATGTCAATCCTGTTACAAATGTACCAAATGTTGCCCCCAATCTAGCTGTAGGGGCCAGACTTCAGAGCTTTTGGGAAACTTGGTTGGACCTAGGTGCCGGTCCAAAAGTAGTTCAGACCCTCAAAGAGGGCTACACCCTCCCATTTCAGATCCGGCCAAAACTAGTAAGATTTCCAACCGTCATAAGCTGTTATGGCAATCCCCAGAGGAACAGCTACCTGCTGGAGGCATTACATCAGCTTATAGACAAAAATGCAGTCGAGCTAGTAAGAAACCAGTCATCTCTGAGCTTTTTCAACAGATTGTTTCTGGTCCCCAAACCCAACAGTCGGTGGAGACCGATCTTGGATCTGAGCAACCTGAATTTCTTCCTCAAGTCGGAGAAATTCAAAATGGAGACCCCGGAAACCATCAGGACATCCCTCCAACAGGGAGAGTGGATCACCTCCATAGACTTCAAGGATGCATACTTCCACATCCCAATACAGGAACAGTCCAGGAAATATCTAAGATTTCATGTCCAAGGGCAAACCTACCAGTTCAAAGCTTTACCATTCGGGCTTTCAACAGCACCACTGGAGTTCACTGTAATAGTAAAGGAGGTCAAACTGATGGCCATACACCGGGGTATAAGGATCCACCAATACCTAGACGACTGGTTGGTGAGAGCCGGATCCTACCAGACCTGTCTCCGACACACACAAGAGCTAGTACAGCTATGCTGGAGGTTAGGTTGGATAGTAAACCTGGAAAAGTCGGAACTGGAACCCAAACAAGTCTTCAATTTCGTAGGTTACCAATTCGACCTGAAAGCCGGCCGGGTCCGGCCTACACCGGACCGGTGGCAAACCCTCCAAGAGAAAATCTTGAACATTCTGTCTCAACCGACTTGTCCGGTTCGGCAGTTTATGTCTCTGATTGGCCTGCTAACAGCCACAGAAAAGCAAGTTCTCCTCGGCCGACTTCACATGAGACCCATACAGTGGCATCTCAAAAACAACTGGAGAGTGCCGGAAGCACTGGAAAAGGTCATTCCGGTACCCAGATCCCTACACTCCCACCTAGAATGGTGGTTAGACGAAAACAATATACTACGGGGTCAACCACTGCACCCTTTAAAGCACGCACTGCAAATCTTTACAGACGCGTCCAAGGAAGGGTGGGGTGCTCATCTTGGCGAGCATACCACAAGAGGTCTTTGGTCGGTTCCGGAGAGCAAACTCCACATAAACTTTCTAGAGTTAAAGGCAGTTTTTCTAGCTCTCAAGGGGTTCCAACACCTATGTACGGCCAGAATTGTACTAGTGGCCACAGACAATACGACAGTAGTAGCCTACATCAACAAGGAAGGGGGTATGCGGTCAGGCCCACTTTGTGCCCTTCTATGGAGAATCTTGACCTGGTGTACCAACCACCAGATAACCTTAAAAGCCCGACACATCCCAGGCCATCTAAATGTGATAGCGGACAAGCTATCCAGACTGGGTCAGACCATACAAACAGAATGGTCCCTACTTCCGGAAGTTTTTCAACAAATATGCAACCAATGGCACCGGCCTCAAATAGACCTATTTGCCACGAGGTTCAACCACAAGTTACCTCAGTTTGTCTCTCCAGTACCGGACTCCCTGGCTGTAGCAGTGGACGCACTTACTCTGCCATGGGAGGATCTGGATGCATACGCCTTCCCACCGACCGCCATATTGGGCAAAGTGGTGGAGAAGCTACTGGACTCCCCATGCAAAAGGATCATTATGATTGCCCCGGGATGGCCCAACATGCCTTGGTTTTGGGACTTGGTGACCATGTCCAGCCAGGTCCCCCTCAGCCTGCCCAACCTGCCCAATCTGCTAACACAGCTTTTCAACCAGATCCCTCACAGAAATCTGACAAACCTAAATCTCCATGCCTGGCTCCTAGAGCCACGGAAATCAAGGAACTGGGATTCTCTGACTCAGTGACAGCGAGAATTGAGGCTCCTCAAAGAAGATCTACCAGATCAGTCTATGAGGCAAAGTGGACCATTTTTACAAAGTGGTGCATCACTAATCAGGTGGACCTCAGGTCACCACCTGTAAAGTCGGTGGCTGACTTCCTAATGTACCTCTTTGAGGACAAGAAGTTACAGCCCAGCACCATTGATGGTTACAGGTCTGCTATTGCTGATAAGCTAGGTAATACCACAGTCAATATCAGCAAAGATGAAAATCTCACCCGTCTCTTGGAAAGTTTCCACAGAGATAGACCTAAAGGGCGTAGAGGAATACCCTCCTGGAACCTCTCCCTGGTGCTACACCAGCTAACTAAGGCCCCGTTCGAGCCGCTCAGGGAAGCATCTCTGAAACATTTGACCTTCAAAACTGTCTTCCTTTTGGCCTTGGGCTCGGGCAAAAGAAGAAGTGAGATCCATGCATGGCAACACAAAAACATCAGACACCAATCCGATTGGTCTAAGGTGTCTCTGTTCCCATCTCCCAGCTTTCTCTCCAAGAATCAGCTGGCCAAGGAGGGACCGCAGAGTATAGCCCCAGTGGTCATACCAGCCCTGGCTCCTACTTTGGATAAATCCCTCAAGTCTGACAGATCCCTTTGTCCAGTCAGAGCCTTGCGCTACTATCTGGACAGGACCTCAGATCTCAGGCAGCACAAGGAGCTAGTCTTTGTCTCCTTCAAGAAAGGCTTCGACAAAGACATCTCTTCTGCCACTATCTCCTCATGGATCAAGCAGACTGTGATCCTATGCTATGAGCTCTCTGATCACCAAGCCCACACCCTGCATCAAGTCAAGGCCCATGATGTCAGGGCCTTTGCTGCTTCTAAGGCCTTCCAGTCGGGAGTTTCCTTAGAGCAGATCTTGTCAGCTTGCCACTGGAAATCCCATAATACCTTCACACAGTTTTATCTGAAGGACGTGGCCTGGGCTGATTCAGAGCTCTTCCATTTAGGTCCTGTAGTGGCTGCTCAGCAGATCCACCAACCAACGAGGACCTAGAGGAGATTTGTAAATATGTAAATAGTGTATATACAGTTAAGAAGCATCAAAAAAAAAAAAAAATCAGACGTGCTTCCTTCGGGAGGTTTATTTTCCTTCAAGGGACTGAACTCAGCCCTCTCTTCCCCTACCTCAGAGCAGGTCTGTTGGAAAAAGGGGGGGGGGACGGGAAGTCGGTTGGGACCGGTTACCCGGCCTGTTATTACCGACCATAGCCGTAAGGGTGTTCTGACCACAAGGTCGACCCAGGCTTGAAGAGTTTTGTTAATTATTTGAGTTCAACTAAGTCCCTAGTAACTTACCCGCCATCCAAGCGGTAGTTATTCAGCTATTGTCCATTGGATAGGATGTATTAACGCAATAAAATTGCAAATTTAATAAGTAAATTAAATTTTTATAAGTTAATACCCTATCCAATGGACACGCAAGACCCTCCCACCGACCCCGCTATCAGCTTACTAGGGGTCTAATAGGTTTAGACAACGAAAAAGATGCTATGACGTCATGCTGTCTAGACAGGAAGGAAGTACGACACGCCATCTGGCGAGTGCACTAGTACTACGGACCGACCTGCTAGTGGACACACAGGACGTCTTTTTCTGGCGTTTGGCGGGCCGGTCTGCGCCGACCGGATAAGCTATTGTCCATTGGATAGGGTATTAACTTATAAAAATTTAATTTACTTATTAAATTTGCAATTTTGCTATCTTGCTATCTTGTGGGAACGACTTGGTAACTTGTGGTAACGACTTTGCTAACTTGTGGGAATGAGTTGGTATCTTGTGGTAATGACTTTCTATCTTGTGGGAACGACTTTCTTACTTGGGGGAACGACTTGCTAACTTGTGGGAATGACTTTCTAACTTGTGGGAATGACTTTCTAATTTGTGGTAACGACTTTGAAACTTGTGGGAATGACTTGCTAACTTGAGGGAACAATTTTGCAATCTTGTGGGAACAACTTGCTAACTTGTGGGAATGACTTTGAAACTTGTGGGAACGACTTGCTAACTTGTGGGAACGACTTTGAAACTTGTGGGAACGACTTTGAAACTTGTGGGAATGACTTTCTAACTTGTGGGAACGACTTTGAAACTTGTGGGAACAACTTTCTAACTTGTGGGAACAACTTTGAAACTTGTGGGAACAACTTTGAAACTTGTGGGAACGACTTGCTAACTTGTGGGAATGACTTTTCAATCTTGTGGGAACGACTTGCTAACTTGTGGGAACGACTTTGCAATCTTGTAGGAACGACTTGATAACTTGTGGGAACAACTTTGAAACTTGTGGGAATGACTTGCTAACTTGTGGGAACAACTTTGAAACTTGTGGGAACGATTTTGAAACTTGTGGGAACGACTTTGCAATCTTGTGGAAACGAGTTGCTAACTTGTGGGAACGACTTCCTAACTTGTGGGAATGACTTGCTAACTTGTGGGAACGACTTGTTAACTTGTGGGAACGACTTTCTAACTTGTGGGAATGACTTGCTAACTTGTGGTAATGGCTTGCTTACTTGTGGGAATGACTTGCCAACTTGTGGTAATGAGTTGTCAACTTGTGGTAATGATTTGTTAACTTGTGGCCACAACTTCGTTTCTTGTGGGAACGAGATAAAAAAATGCAAGGAAAACAGTTCTATGTCCCTTCCAGTGCTCCGTATGTATGCTCTCAGTAGTACATACAATGACACAATAATGAAACTAATCTGACCTGGCCAATGTAACTGACAGCTAGGTTTGTCCACTGTATCCAGCAATCAGTCCTGTGATCCATTAAATGTCCACTAATACACAGATATCTGTAACCTGTGATCCTTTCAGTGTTCAATCATCCAAAATGTCTGAATACAGATGTTCAGAGAATTGCACAACTATACTGTCTGCTTAGTGAATTAACTCTCTGGTATATCAATGCACAACATCTAAAGTACAGCAAATCTATCCAGACACCTTATACAGTTTGTTCCAAGAGTTCATCACAACTCAAGAAGTTTATATCCACTTGATAGTAGACACAATTACCTTTCCTTACAGCCAATGAATACTAAGTTCATTTGTGGTCAGATGTAGCCCATTTATGTACTTTCTGGCCTTAATCTATTTCTATTTTTGTTGTTGTACTACTTTTGTACTGTTGTTTGCAAAATTTTGTCTTGGTCTAATATGTAACTTCATAGAATCTATTCAGTCTTAGCAGGTTGGTGTACAAAAATCCTAGGGAGACATCCACCTAAATGTAATCATAAAATCCCAATAATATATTATAGTGTCTTTAAGCTTATTGATTACTACTCCAACCTGTGTTTTACTTATAACTATTGTTCTTTATGGATTTTCAGCCTATAACTCTTCAGCCACTGATAATAAATATCATTGTGTGAAATTTCTACTCTTAATACCTGTACTACCTGTAGTACTCTAGGACTCAAGAGTACGAAACAATGAGAAATTGAGCTTTTTCACTGAATAAGTTTTCAGCTACTTTTTGCGCATGCGCATCCAACTCTGTTATACTTTATAATCTTACCTGTGGCCGAATTGTCGGGAAATTATGAAAAAACTCCCTATGGGGGTCCCTCTGTCCGTCCATCCATTCGTCACATTTTTGCACAACCTTAATATCTTATTAATTAAGCCTCCCTGAAAGGGCGCTTCTTTGTTTTCACCTCAGTTTCCTTGACGACGACGCCGCATTATGGTCTCCCTTGAATATCTCCCTTATTATTAGAAGGTTTCAAACCATATTTGGCAGTTATATACCTCAGGCATGGGACAATTTTTCTGCATGCTTAAATTTGACCTTTATGAAGGTCATATGATCAAAAACAATTTTTTATGTCGTCACTCTGCGGCGTTGGCGTACGCGTCCCCATCCTCGTGAACAACTTCTCCAAAACTACAAGGCCTAGAGACATGCTGTTTTTTTTAAAAAAATACCTTATCTATCGAGGATGAAAAATTGTTCAAGGCATGCAAAACTGTCTGTTAGTCTGTTTGCTACAGCCATTACAAGGGAGGTACCCCCACCAAAAGTGTGAAAATTTCAACACTGTATCACAATTTTCTCAGTGACTATTGAAGGGATTTCTCTCATATCTTGCATATATGTACTAGGCCAGAGGTAGATTCTCTTGTGTGAGTACCTTGATCTGTCTTAATTTTTTTTTAATAAATTTTTTTAATTATTTTTAATGCATTAAAATTCATGAAATCATGCACTAAATCAATTATAACTTGAAAAGTATTGCATTTAGAACATTTTGTTAAAATCTGTTGTTCAGCTACTTTTTCCATAGCTACAACATGGTGAGTAACTTGGGTGTCTATCTCAATAGCTAAGTGAGTAATAGCTACTTTTGGACTTTTCAGTAATTTCCATCATGAGTAAAATCACTTATAACTTAAAAACTATTGCATTTAGAGAATTTTGTGTAAATATGTTATTCAGCTACTTTTGGGTCAGCTATAACATAGTAAAATTACAGACCTGTAGCTCATTGCATAGCTGAGTAATAGCTACTTTTAGGTTATTACTGTTGAGTAAATCACTTATAACTTGAAAACTATTGCATTTAAAGAATTTAGTTTCATGTGTTATTCAGCTATTTTGGGGTCAGCTATAACATAGTAAAATTCCAGACCAGTGGCTCATTGCATAGTTAAGTAATAGCTACTTTGAGGTTGTTACTCAACACTAAATCATTTATAACTTGAAAAGTATTGCATTTAGAGAATTTTGTGTAAATATGTTATTCAGCTACTTTTTGGTCAGCTATAACATAGTAAAATTTCAGACCTGTAGCTCATGACATAGCTGAGTTATAGCTACTTTTAAGTTATCACTGTTGAGTAAATCACTTATAACTTGAAAAGTATTGCATTTAGAGCATTTTGTGTAAATATGTTATTCAGCTACTTTTGGGTCAGCTATGTTATAGCTGTTTTGGGGTCAGCTATAACTCACTATTTTGGGGTCAGCTATAACATAGTAAAATTCCAGCTCATTGCACAGCTAAGTAATAGCTACTTTGAGGTTCTTACTCAACACTAAATCATTTATAACTTGAAAAGTATTGCATTTTGAGCATTTTCTTAAAATATGTTATTCAGCTACTTTTTCCACAGCTACAACATGGTGAGTAACTTGGGTGTCTATCTCAATAGCTAAGTGAGTAATAGCTACTTTTGGACTTTTCAGTAATTTCCATCATGAGTAAAATCACTTATAACTTGAAAACTATTGCATTTACAGAATTTTGTGTAAATGTGTTATTCAGCTACTTTTGGGTCAGCTATAACATAGTAAAATTTCAGACCTGTAGCTCATGGCATAGCTGAGTAATAGCTACTTTTAGGTTATCACTGTTGAGTAAATCACTTATAACTTGAAAACTATTGCATTTAAAGAATTTAGTTTCATATGTTATTCAGCTATTTTGGGGTCAGCTATAACATGGTAGAATTCCAGACCAGTGGCTCATTGCATAGCTGAGTAATAGCTACTTTGAGGTTGTTACTCAACACTAAATCATTTATAACTTGAAAAGTATTGCATTTAGAGCATTTTGTGTAAATATGTTATTCAGCTACTTTTCGGTCAGCTATAACATAGTAAAATTTCAGGCCTGTAGCTCATAGCATAGCTGAGTAATAGCTACTTTTAAGTTATCACTGTTGAGTAAATCACTTATAACTTGAAAAGTATTGCATTTAGAGTATTTAGTTTCATATGATGTTCAACTATTTTGGGGTCAGCTATAACATAGTAAAATTCCAGACCTGTGGCTCATTGCATAGCTGAGTAATAGCTACTTTGAGGTTTTTACTCTACACTAAATCATTTATAACTTGAAAAGTATTGTATTTAGAGCATTTTCTTAAAATATGTTATTCAGCTACTTTTTCCATAGCTACAAAATGGTGAGTAACTTGGGTGTCTATCTCAATAGCTAAGTGAGTGATAGCTACTTTTGGACTTTTCTGTAACTTCCTTCATGAATAAAATCACTTGTAACTTTATAACTATTGCATTTAGAGAATTTTGTGTAAATATGTTATTCAGTTACTTTTGGGCCAGCTTTAACATAGTAAAATTTCAGACCTGTATCTCATAGCATAGCTGAGTAATAGCTACTTTTAGGTTATCACTGTTCAGTAAATCACTTATAACTTGAAAACTGTTGCATTTAGATTTTTTAGCTGTATCCACCGGATACCAGGATATGTTCCTCATTATAAAATCTTGACTGGAGATATTTTTTGCCTCATTTTGAAAAAACAAGATGGCTGCCACAGGCGTTTCTTTGTCAGTCATGAAAAGTGCTTATAGCTCACTTATTATTGATCCTAGAGGTTTGGGATGGTAAACCAACCTATAGGAAATCATGGGCTGGGAATCTTTTGGTGTGGTCCGATTTGACCTTGGACCCCTCCTTCAAGGTCAAACGAGGATAGCCAAACTTAAAAGTGCTTATAGCTCACTTATTATTGATCCTAGAGGTTTGGGATGGTAAACCAACCTATAGGAAATCATGGGCTGGGAATCTTTTGGTGTGGTCCGATTTGACCTTGGACCCCTCCTTCAAGGTCAAACGAGGATAGCCAAACTTAAAAGTGCTTATAGCTCACTTATTATTGGTCCTAGAGGTTTGGGATGGTAAATCAACCTATAGGAAATCATGGGCTGGGAATCTTTTGGTGTGGTCCGATTTGACCTTGGACCCCTCCTTCAAGGTCAAACGAGGATAGCCAAACTTAAAAGTGCTTATAGCTCACTTATTATTGGTCCTAGAGGTTTGGGATGGTAAACCAACCTTTAGGAAATCATGGGCTGGGAATCTTTTGGTGTGGTCCGATTTGACCTTGGACCCCTCCTTCAAGGTCAAACGAGGATAGCCAAACTTAAAAGTGCTTATAACTCTCTTATTATTGGTCCTAGAGGTTTGGGATGGTAAACCAACCTATTGGAAATCATGAGCTGGGAATCTTTTGGTATGGTCGAATTTGACCTTGGACCCCTCCTTTAAGGTCAAACCAGGATAGCTAAACTTAAAAGTGCTTATAGCTCGCTTATTATTGGTCCTAGAGGTTTGGGATGGTAAACCAACCTATAGGAAATCATGGGCCGGGAATGTTTTGGTATGGTTGGACTTGACCTTGGACCCCTCCTTCAAGGTCAAACGAAGATAGCCAAACTTAAAAGTGGTTATAACTCGCTTATTATTGGTCCTAGAGGTTTGGGATGGTAAACCAACCTATAGAAATCATGGGCTGGGAATCTTTTGGTGTGGTCAGATTTGACCTTGGACCCCTCCTTCAAGGTCAAACGTGGATAGCTAAACTTAAAAGTGCTTATAACACGCTTATTATTGGCCCTAGAGGTATGGGATGGTAAACCAACCTATAGGAAATCATGGGCCGGGAATCTTTTGGTGTGGTCCGATTGACCTTGGACCCCTCCTTCTAGGTCAAACGAGGATAGCCAAACTTAAAATTGGTTATAACTCGCTTATTATTGGTCCTAGAGGTTTGAGATGGTAAACCAACCTATAGAAAATCATGGGCTGGGAATCTTTTGGTGTGGTCCGATTTGACCTTGGACCCCTCCTTCAAGGTCAAACGAGGATAGCCAAACTTAAAAGTGCTTATAGCTCTCTTATTATTGGTCCTAGAGGTTTGGGATGGTAAACCAACCTGTAGGAAATCATGTACTGGGAATCTTTTGGTATGGTCAGATTTGACCTTGGACCCCTCCTTCAAGGTCAAACGAGGATAGCCAAACTTAAAAGTGCTTATAACTCTCTTATTATTGGTCCTAGAGGTTTGGGATGCTAAAACAAGATATAGGAAATCATGGGCCCTGATTCTTTTGGTGCTGTCGTATTTAACCTTGGACCCCTCCTTCAAGGTCAAATGAGGATAGCCAAAATTAACAGTGCTTATATCTCGCTTATTTGTGTTCCTAGAGGTTTGCAATGTCACCCAGCGATAGGTCTAGTTTCAGTATGTTATTCACTTATTTTGGGATGAGCTATAACATAGTCAAATTAAAGCTATTGCATTTGCAATATTCCTTTAAATATGTTTTTAACTTACTTTTTACACCTTAACAGTTACCTTCTTACTTTCCTTCTGAACACCATTTCCAGGGCACAATGTTTGTGTCCTTTTCTTCTGTCATTTCCACTCTGAAACTCAAAACACACAGTCAGCTGACACAGAGCCCGTTCACGGGCACTGATTGCTTGTTTAAGTACACCCCCTGTCATCGCAGTTCAGGAAAAACTACTTGCTACACAGCCTTATTATTTGACACACCTGTTCATACTATAGAAAACGCGAGCTGATTAGATTTTGGGAGCATACCTTGAAAAATGTCTCATTTATGCGTGATTTTCTCACACCTTCCAATCTGAGAGTCTTAAATTTAGGTCAACCCCCCTTTTACATTCTCAAGTATTGCATTTAGAGCCATAAAATGTATTGGGAGGTAATAGGAAACCATATGTGGAGAGTCTAAATAGCCGGTCAGTTTTACCCCACGGCCCCCTCCCTTATGGGTCAAACTGGGGTCATAAAATAGCTGATTTTGAGTTTTTGCCTTATATCTCCTTTATTGTTGCTTTTTTAGCTTCAGAATGTATTAAGAGGTATTGGGAAACTATATGTGGAGAGTCTAAATAGCCGGTCAGTTTTACCCCTGACCCCCCTTTATGGGTCAAACTGGGGTCATAAAATAGCTGATTTTATTGCGTTAATACATCTTACCTAGTGGACAGATGCATTTGTCCGGCACCTTGCCGGTCTCGCCAAACATTAGAAAAAAACGTCCTGAGCTGGGCTCTGGCCGGGACCGGTAGTGTCCTGTTCACTCGCAAGGTGGCTGTATAGCCTACCTGCCGGCGACGCATGCGCTCTTCCTCTTTTTGTTTGGCGCGTGAAGGAACGCTTGGGTTTTAAGAGAAACTTTTAATTTTTTATATATATTTGTTACTCAAGCTTTTTGTTCAAAATATTTGTGTTAGTTGTGTGTAAGAAGTGTCATGGCATCTCCGGGTGATAAAAAAGGACAGAGACGGGGTTCGTGCGGCCATATTATGGCGCTATTCGACTTGCATGACAAATGTGCTAGGTGCCGCGAAAAGCTCATTGGTGAAGACAATTGTGTGAAGGATAAGCCGTGTAAAATTTGTGATGGGTTTACTCCGGCACAGAAGGATATGCTGGCCACTCCATCTTACAAGATACGGAAAGACAAAAAAGCAGGCCTGTTAGTCTCTCCAAAGGAGGTTACTGTTTTGCATCCGGTTGATAATGAACCAACCTTCCAATCGCCAAGTGGCCAAGCTTCTCAGTCTTCTACTATTCCTCCTTCTACTCCACCATCTTCTTCAGAACAGACGGCTAGCTTTGTTACTTCAGACCAATTGGCAGCCATTGCAGATAAGTGGTCTGAGCAATTTGCACGCATGGAAGCCCTGCTTTCCAGAGGTAACGTTTTCTCCAACCCAGTTTCCTCTGTCATACCACTGGATACTCATAACCTCATTTCAGATAATCCATTTTTAGCTCCAGCTACCCGTCCCACTGGTCCGGTGAGTGCACCGGTAGCTGTAGATGCTCCTGTATCTGTTCAACCGGTCAATGCCAAAGATAAGAAGAAATCTCACAAGTCCAGAAAGGACAGACATGCTGATAAGACTGTTAAATCTGATGTCAAATCTTCTACTTCCAGATCTGACCAAAAGGGTGATGACAAACCAGTTAAGAGACATGACCGGTCCCCTTGACCCCCCCCCCCCCCCCCCCCCCCCCACCTGATGCCAGCTCCGGTCCGGAGGCTGCTCATCAGTCTTTAGTACATAAAGGGGAGATGATCTTCAGATGTTGAGAAAACTGTTACCGGTTCACTTTTCCGGTCATCTTCATCTACTGTTGCTCCACCGGCTCAGGACTCCAGTCTCTCTTTTGCCGGTACCGGTGCCTGTGCCTTCCCACAAGAACCTGAATCTTATGAACAGATTTCTGAGGATGACATGGAACTTTCTGTTTCTTGTACCGGTTCGGATAATGGTCATTTGTCTGACGATACTGATCAGCCAGAACAGACAGAGGATATGTCTTATAGGGAGACAGTGCGCTCTGTTAGAGCTTTTATGGGTTGGCTCCACATTCCTACCTTTGAGACAGACTTCTCAGAGCCGGATAAATCTAATAACCCTTGGAAGGGGAAGAACCCTAGGAAACAAACTCGCATCTCTGTGGCCATGCCACCAGACGACTGGCTGTGCCAGAAACTTGAACGTTTAAACCTTACTGTAGCACAGGGATATCCCTCCCGTTCTCAAGATTCAGCAGGACTTAAACGGGACCAGTTCATCAAAGTCCCTAAATCACAGGAGAAATGGTACAAGATGCACCTGCTTAAACCGGAAGGACCACATCGTCCTGGTCGCTCTGGTTCAATTGGAGGAACTCTGATGCCAAGGTTAATTCCCAATTTCCCAGGATTACTCGCGCCTCTGCATATCCTTCCACAGACCCTCCTTCTAGGCCTATTGCTCAAGAGTCTCTGCGTGGATGGGAAAGAGCAGCAAGTGACGACAGCTACATAATCAATCATGCGGCAGGGTTCAGTCGCTGCACTACTGAACTCCAAGAAAAAATGTCACAGAATATTGCTCTGTTGTGCTCCCGTCTGGGCAAAGGAAAGACCTCAAAAGAAGTATCCAATGCTTTGAATGACCTGCGTGACCTCATGGCCTTTCATCAGAAAGTTTCTGTGGCCATGGGCACGTCTCTTCAGCATTTGGCTGATAGATTGTTTGTGAATATGGCCAACCTTGTATTGTTGCGGAGAGATGCCTATCTGGATTTTGTGAAACAGGGCGTTAAACAGGACACCATGAACTTACTTCGTAACGCTCCTTTGTTTGGCTACGGGTTATTCCCTGATGCAGCCATTATGATCGCAGAGCAAGATATCCAAAAGTTTGAAACCAGTAGTGTTGCTCAGAGGCCCGGACCGGGTGCTGCTCAGCACACTAACTGGAAGAGCTCTCAGAGGTACAAGCCTTACGACTGTAAGGATAGGAAACCAGCCTCTACTTCTGATCAGGCTACCCAACAGCAAAGTCAGCCCTGGGACGTGATCGGGGTTCTAACCCCCGTTTTTCAAAGGGGCAATCTTTTAAGCCATACAAATGACAATTATTTAAATGGTCGAACAATCAGTCTAGTAAATCAGTTTCAGTTGGACTCTCAGTGTCAGGACAAAAATTTGTCAGTAGATCCAAAATTAGAAAGTTACCAGACAATAAACAAAGCTCCTTTACCAAAGACCTTAAATCTTCTGGATGTGTGTTGTCCTGTTGTCAGTCATGTTCGTACTGTTCTTTCACACGGGCATCCACAAAAGAAAGGAGTAAGCCCCGGCAATTGTCTGAACAAAATAAAGCATGTCAAAAGTGTATGTTGTGTAAATCCATGTGTTTTTGCACCAGTTGTTTCCAATGTCCCCAATGTTGTTGTCGGACAGAATGTAGGGGGCAGACTTCAAGAATTTTGGCAAGTTTGGCAAGCCATGGGTTCAAATCCTCGGGTAGTCTCTATCCTCAAAGAGGGTTACACCCTACCCTTCAAACAAAAACCAGTTCTAACCAGGTTCCCAGTGGTTCAAAGTGGTTATGCAAATCCGTCCAAAAACATGTATCTCAAAGAAGCTCTTGTGAGTCTCATGAGAAAGTTGGTAGTGGAAAAGGTAGTTGTCAAGTCCTCCCTGGCATTTTACAACCGCCTTTTCCTGGTTCCCAAACCCAACAGCAAGTGGAGGCCGATTCTAGATTTGAGTCAATTGAATCTTTTTCTCAACACGGGCACCTTCAAGATGGAAACTCCGGAAACAATCCACTTGTCCTTGAAGACAGGGGAGTGGGTCACGCTTACTTCCATATCCCTATAGCTCCCAGATCAAGAAAGTATCTCAGGTTCTTCCTGTTTCATCAGACTTTCCAGGTCACAGCCCTACTATTCGGCTTGGCCACGGCTCCTCTAGAGTTCACCAAGGTAGTCAAAGAGGTGAAACTGATGGCTCAAGCCAGGGGTATCAGGATCCACCAGGACCTAGACGACTGTTTACTGAGAGCCCCTTCCCCGGAAATCTGCCTACAACATACCCAGACCCTCTTCGCCCTTTGTCAGCAGTTAGGCTGGGTAGTAAATATGAACAAATCAGAACTGGTCCCCAAACAGGTCTTCAATTTTGTAGGTTACCGGTTCGACCTGATCACCGGTCGGGTTCTGCCCACTCAAGACCGGTGGGAAACACTTCAACAGAAGTTAAGGTTCATGAAAACACATCACCAGTGTATGGTTCGACATTTCATGTCCTTGATAGGCCTCCTGACGGCCACCCAAAAACAAGTGCGTTCAGGTCGTCTTCACATGAGGCCCATTCAGTGGCACCTGAAGAGAAACTGGCATGTCCCGGAAGTATTAGAGAAGATTATTCCGGTCCCTCAGTCCCTTCACCCTCATTTGGACTGGTGATTGGACGAGGCAAACGTGCTGAAAGGTCAACCCCTGTACCCTCTTCAGCACGCTGTTCAACTGTTTACAGACGCCTCAAACAAAGGTTGGGGCGCACACTTAGGGGACTTCACTGCAAGAGGCGTTTGGTCTCCTTTGGAAAGTCTCCTTCACATCAATTTTCTCGAGCTGAAGGCAGTTCTTCTAGCTCTAAGACAGTTCGAATATCTATGCCCGAACCAGATTGTTCTTGTTGCAACAGACAATACAACAGTGGTCTCATACATAAACAAACAAGGGGGTATGAAGTCAGGCTCTCTTTGTGCCCTCCTGTGGAGGCTTCTGTCCTGGTGCCATCCCAGGGACATAACCCTGCGAGCCAGACACATTCCAGGCCGCTTGAATGTGATAGCCGACAAACTTTCCAGACACAACCAAGTAATCCAAACAGAGTGGTCCCTGTCTCAACAAGTATTCAATCGGTTGTGCTCCAAGTGGGCCCCTCCAGTAGTGGACTTGTTCGTGACCCGGTTCAACCACAAGCTTCCCAGCTTTGTGTCACCGGTTCCGGATCAAGCAGCCTGGGCAGTTGACACCCTGAGCTTGTCCTGGGAACACCTGAATGCGTATGCATTCCCTCCAGTGTCCCTGCTTCCCCAGGTAATCTCGAAGTTACGGGATCACGGTTGTCACAGAATGATTCTGATTGCCCCAGGTTGGCCAAACATGCCCTGGTTTTGGGACCTGGTGGCCCTGCCAGTTCAGATTCCCTTCAGTCTTCCTCTGGTAAGGGACCTAGTGACTCAGCCCTTCAACGGCCTACTTCACAGGAACCTTCAGAATCTCAATCTTCATGCTTGGCTCCTAGAAGCTCTACCATCAGGAAACACGGTTTCTCTGAGGAGGTGGCAGAACGAATTGAAGCTCCTCAGAGGGGCTCAACCAGAGCTGTGTACAAGTCAAAGTGGGCCATTTTTACCCCACAGCCCTTAAGGGCTGTCGGGGTATTGTTTTCACCCATGGTGTCCGGATGGGCGGGCGGGCGTCCGGGCGGGCGGGCGGGCGGCGGGAAATAGTTTGTCCGGGCTGTATCTCAGAAACCGTAAGGTGTAGGAAGTTGATACTTGGTAGGGACATTGGTTAGGGGGTGTAGGTGTGCAACGTCATGGTCTGACCTTGATTTGACCTTTGACCTTGCCGTAGTGACCTTGAGTTTGAAAATCTTGTCCGGGCTATATCTCGGAAACCGTAAGGTGTAGGAAGTTGATACTTGGTAGGGATATTGGTTGGGGGTGTAGGTGTGCAACGTCATGGTCTGACCTTGATTTGACCTTTGACCTTGCCGTAGTGACCTTGACCTATAAAATCTTGTCCGGGCTATATCTCGGAAACTGTAAGGTGTAGGAAGTTGATATTTGGTAGGGACATTGGTTAGGGGGTGTAGGTGTGCAACGTCATGGTGTGACCTTGATTTGACCTTTGACCTTGCCATAGTGGTCTTAACCTATAAAATCTTGTCCGGGCTATATATCCGAAACCGTAAGGTGTAAGAAGTTGATATTTGGTAGGGACATTTGCTAGGGGGTGTAGGTGTGCAGTGTCATGGTCTGACCTTGATTTGACCTTGCCGTAGTGACCTTGACCTATAAAATCTTGTCCGGGCTATATCTCAGAAACCGTAAGGTGTGGGAAGTTGATACTTGGTAGGGATATTGGTTACGGGGTGTAGGTGTGCAATGTCATGGTCTGACCTTGATTTGACCTTTGACCTTGCCGTAGTGACCTTGACCTATAAAATGTTGTCCGGGCTATATCTCGGAAACCATAAGGTGTAGGAAGTTGATACTTGGTAAGGACATTGGTTAGAAAGTGTAGGTGTGCAACTTCATGGTCTGACCTTGATTTGACCTTTGACCTTGCTGTAGTGACCTTGAGTTTGAAAATCTTGTCCGGGCTATATCTCAGAAACCGTAAGGTGTAGGAAGTTGATACTTGGTAGGGACATTGGTTAGGGGGTGTAGGTGTGCAACGTCATGGTCTGACCTTGATTTGACCTTTGACCTTGCTGTAGTGACCTTGAGTTTGAAAATCTTGTCCGGGTTATATCTCGGAAATCGTAAGGTGTAGGAAGTTGATACTTGGTAGGGACATTGGTTGGGGGTGTAGGTGTGCAACGTCATGGTCTGACCTTGATTTGACCTTTGACCTTGCCGTAGTGACCTTGAGTTTGAAAATCTTGTCCGGGCTATATCTCAGAAACCGTAAGGTGTAGGAAGTTGATACTTGGTAGGGACATTGGTTAGGGGATGTTGTTGTGCAATGTCATGATCTGACCTTGATTTGACCTTTGACCTTGGCGTAGTGACCTTGACCATAAAATCTTGTCCGGGCTATATCTTGGAAACCGTAAGGTTGAGGAAGTTGATACTTGCTAGGGACATTGGTTAGGGGCTATAGGTGTGTATTATCATGGTGTCACCTTAATTTGACCTTTGACCTTGTCGTAGTGACCTTGACCTATAAAATCTTGTTGCACCTTTGGGTCTCTCTTTTGATGCAGATTAAGCACTGTTAAAGTCATATTAGAATTTATTAAGAATTTTACTTTCATAACTTCCCATTGTAAGAGATAGAATTTCATCAAGTGAGCCACAGATTTTGCTCCAACACCACACATAAGCATTCATTAAATGTATTACCACTTCTGTATGCATGTTAATATTCAAACCATCTAAACCATAATTCGGGCCTTGCAGATGTAGATAAAGAGGGTTGAATTTTAGTTTGCTGATTAATGCTGTCATCTTGTTATTGAATTATCTTGTTTTAATACTTCATCTTTATATGCATGATCTTTCTTTTAAACATTATTTCTCCATTTAAACATTGTTTGGACCTTTATATAACTGACAGTGCTCTGAAAGTGTCCTGAAGTTTGTACTGACACAGTACTTCTGTATCTAATGGTGTTGAAAATATTTCCCTAGGCTGTGGGGTACGGGCATCTCTGATGCTATTTTTATCAAATGGTGTGACGCAAACAAAGTGGACTTCCGGTCGCCCTCTGTGAAACAACTTGCAGATTTTCTCCTTTACCTCTTCAAGGAGAGAAATCTTCAACCCAGTACTATTGATGGTTATAGGACGGCCATCGCAGACATGGTAGGCAATGACACTCTGAATATCAGTTTGGATGAGAATCTTACCCGTCTGTTGGAGAGTTTTCATAGAGACAACCCGAACGGCAGAAGAGGGGTCCCCTCCTGGAACCTTTCCCTGGTTCTCCACCAACTTACTAAGGCTCCTTTTGAACCTTTAAGGAAGGCTTCACTAAAGCATCTGACCTTTAAGACAGTCTTTCTTTTGGCGCTAGGCTCAGGGAAAAGAAGAAGTGAAATCCATGCCTGGTTGTCTAAGAACATTCGGCACCAAGAGGACTGGAGTAAGGTTTCTCTTTATCCTTCTCCTAGTTTCCTTTCCAAGAATCAGTTAGCTCGGGATGGTCCCGCAGCTGTGGCCCCGGTGGTCATACCAGCTTTAGCTCCCACCCTGGATAAGTCCTTGTCTGGGGACAGGTCCCTTTGTCCAGTGCGGGCTTTGCAGTACTACCTAGACAGGACCATGCATCTCCGTCAAGGGAAAGATCTAGTCTTTGTGTCCTTCAAAAAGGGTTTCCAAAAGGACATTGTTCCTGCCACCGTCTCTTCCTGGATTAAGCAGACAGTGCTTTTGTGTTATCAGCTCTCAGACCAAAAGGCCCAGAAGTTACATCAGGTCAGAGCCCATGATGCCCGGGCTTTTGCAGCCTCTCGGGCCTTCCAGGGAGGAATTTCTCTAGATCAAATTCTCTCAGCTTGTCATTGGAAGGCCCACAATACTTTTACCCAGTTCTACCTGAAGGACTTGGCCTGGGCACATTCTGAGCAGTACCATTTGGGCCCAGTGGTGGCAGCCCAACAAATTCAAGAGAATCAATAAGTCATTCTCTCCATCCTTGTTGTAAATATTGTATATATATTATAAAAAAAAAACAAAAAAAAACCTTCCACTATCTTTCACTCCTGGTCTGCCGCGATCCAAAGTGGGGCTAGGGGTTAAAATAAGATAGGCTTATGAGTCCTGTTCTTCCTCGTTAAGTCAAGACTATCAGCCTCCTTAGGTCATAGTGTACTCACACCGAGCCAGTACTAGACCTTTTTGGAAAAGAAAAAGGGGGGGGGGGGGGGGGGGGGGGGGGCAGAGGTGTTTGATCCGAGGGGTTAGCTTCTTTAGCCGTTACCGGATCCACCTGTTGTATAGAGAGTTAGAGTTCTTGGTAATTCCCCTCCTGGCTACCCTCCTTCCAATGGATAGTTATTCTGCATCTGTCCACTAGGTAAGATGTATTAACGCAATAAAATGGAAAAATTAATAAGTAAATTAAATTTTTATAAGTTAATACCTTACCTAGTGGACAGGGGGATTCCCACCCTACCTGCCCCGCTATTTTTAGCCAGGGAATTCCAGGTAGGCAACAAAAAGAGGAAGAGCGCATGCGCAGTACGCCGGCAGGTAGGCTATACAGCCACCTGGCGAGTGAACAGGACACTACCGGTTCCGGCCAGAGCCCAGCTCAGGATGTTTTTTTCTAACATTTGGCGAGACCGGCAAGGTGCCGAACAAATGCATCTGTCCACTAGGTAAGGTATTAACTTATAAAAATTTAATGTACTTATTTAATTTTCCATTTTGAGTTTTTGCCTTATATCTCCTTTATTGTTGCTTTTATAGCTTCAGAATGTAATTAAGAGGTATTGGGAAAGCATATGTAGAGAGTCTAAATAGCCGGTCAGTTTTACCCCCTGACCCCCCTTATGGGCCAATCTGGGGTCATAAATAGCTGCTTTGGAGTTTTTGCCTTATATCTTCTTTATCGTTGCTTTTATAGCTTTGGAATGTATTAAGAGGTATTGGGAAAGCATATGTGGAGAATCTAAATAGCCGGTCAGTTTCATCCCACGACCCCCCCTTATGGGTCAAACTGGGGTCATGAAATAGTTGCTTTGGAGTTTTGCCTTATATCTCCTTTATTGTTGCTTTTATACCTTCAGAATGTATTAAGAGGTATTGTGAAAGCATATGTGGATAGTCTAAATAGCCGATCAGTTTACCCCCCGGCCCCCCCTTTTGGGTCAAATTGGGGTCATAAAATAGCTGATTTTGAGTTTTTGCCTCATATCTCCTTTATTGTTGCTTTTATAGCTTCAGAATGTATTAAGAGGTATTGGGAAAGCATATGTGGAGAGTCTAAATAGCCGGTCAGTTTTACCCCCTAACCCCCCCCCCCCCCCTTATGGGCTAAACTGGGGTCATAAATAGCTGCTTTGGAGTTTTTGCCTTATATCCCTATATTGTTGCTTTTATAGCTTCAGAATGTATTACGAGGTATTGGGAAAGCATATGTGGAGAATCTAAATAGCCGGTCAGTTTTACCCCACGGCCCCCCCTTATGGGTCAAACTGGGGTCATAAAATAGTTGCTTTGGAGTTTTGCCTTATATCTCCTTTATTGTTGCTTTTATGCCGTCAGAATGTATTAAGAGGTCTTGGGAAAACATATGTGGAGAGTCTAAATAGCCGGTCAGTTTTACCCCTCCGACCTCCCCTTATGGGCCAAACTGGGGTCATAAATAGCTGCTTTGGAGTTTTTGCCTTACATCTCCTTTATCATTGCTTTTATAGCTTCAGAATGTATTAAGAGGTATTGGGAAAGCATATGTGGAGAGTCTAAATAGCTGGTCAGTTTTACCTGCGACGCCCCTTATGGGTCAAACTGGCGTCTTAAAAGAGCTGATTTCGAGTTTTTGCCTTATATCTCCTTTAATGTTGCTTTTATAGATTGAGAATGTATTAAGAGGTATTGGGAAAGCATATGTGGAGAGTCTAAGTACCTATCACCTATCTCTAGCCAGAGGTGAGGCCACAGCTGTAGTGCTGCTTGATCAGTCTGCAGCTTTTGACACCATTGATCATGACAAACTCCTTGATTGCTTGAGAAAATGGTTCAGTGTCGAGGGTAGATGCCTCGACTGGTTCAAGTCATACCTTTCTGATCGTACCCAATGCATCAAGATTGGCTCTGTTCTCTCTGAAACTAGAAAGCTTAAGTTTGGAGTTCCTCAAGGTTCAGTTCTGGGTCCTTTTCTTTTTTCGTTGTATACCACCCCTTTGAGCAAAGTAATCTCTAAACATCCAGATGTCAAATTTCACTTTTATGCAGACGACACCCAGCTGTTTATTCACCTGACACATAAAAATGCAAAAACTGCCTTCGATCAGCTAGGAAAGTGTCTCGAAGATGTCAAACTGTGGTTGTGTGCAAATAAACTAAAGCTGAATGCCGACAAGACTGACTTCATTATTTTTGGCTCCAAATCTCAACAAGAAAAGTTAAACCCATTCTTTCCAGTAAACATATTAGGTGAATCACTGATACCTTCAGATGCCGTTAAGAATTTGGGTGTCTGGTTTGACTCAGACTTTTCCTTCACCAAACATGTTAAAAGTGTATGTAAACTTTGTTTCATCCAGATGAGGGATCTTAGACAAATTCGACATTACTTGACTCGTGATGCTGCTCTTACGGCTGCAAATGCACTTGTGGGGAGTAGACTTGACTACTGTAACTCCTTGTTTAGGGGTCTATCTGTTTCTAACCTATGCAAGCTACAATGCATTCAAAACAGTCTGGCCAGAATTGTTTGTCGAGCCACATGTCTTTCCCATACCACTCCAATAAGAAAAGTCCTTCACTGGCTACCCATAAGGCACCACTGCATTTTCAAGACTGCCTTGCTGGTATACAAATACCTACATACCAACTGTCCAAAATATTTCAGCCCATTTCTCAAAGTTAGACAATGTGCCTATAATACTCGGTTGAGTCAATCTGATGGTATAACTCTACATGTTCCTCAATACCAACCATCTATTTACAAATCCACTAAGCAGTTTGGTCTAAGCTTTGCATATGACGCTCCCAAAATATGGAATGAACTCCCGGATGATGTATGATCTGCCAATTCTATTGCTTCCTTCAGAAAAAAACTTAAGGCATACCTGTTCTGCCAAGCTTATCCTCCTTAGTATTTTCCACCTCATATGGCGTTCTCCGTGGTGTCGACCATTGCTATGGATAAGGACAATGATTTTTGTGACTATGCTTATGAAGTTGCACCTTAGAGTCTGTCACTTTGGCAGAGATTAAGCGCTATAAAAGTGGAATTGGAATTAAGTAGCTGGTCAGTTTTACCGTCTGACCCCCCCCCCCCCCTTATGGGTCAAACTGGGGTAAAAAAATAGCTGTTTTGGAGTTTTTACCTGATATCTCCTTCATTGTTGCTTTTATAGCTTCAGAATGTATTAAGAGGTATTGGGAAACCATATCTTGACAGTCTAAATAGCCGGTTAGTTTTACCTCCTGACCCCCATGTATGGGTCAAACTGGGGTCATGAAATAGCTGTTGCCTTTATTGTTGCTTTTATGCTTTCATAATGTATTAAAACCTATTGCAAAACCCTGTGGACAATCTAAATAGCAATACATACTTGCACACATGATTAGATATGAAGTTATCAATACTCGTTACTGAAATGCTTTGTAGCATTTACACAAAATTTACTAAAGTTACATTCAATGTTGTACATCCAATGTACAACACTTTCTGCAGCTTGTCTATGTCTACAACACTTGTTTATGTTAATTAAAGAAGGCCTTTGTAGGATTTTCCCTGTCATGATATCACTAAGGGGGTTGGTTTATGTAACAGTACGGTGCAGCTTTGTGCATTCTTAGCTTTACAGCATGCTTATTAAGACCACAAGGCAATTTAAACTCTGAGGGACGCTTCGCTTTTGTTAGCAAAAGCATTCATCTAGTTTATAAAGATACTTTCACCAAATTTCCAGGGAATGTCTATGGCTATGAAAACCTGTCTCTGCAAAATTTTAGCCTCAATTGGAAAAACAAAATGGCTGTCATAACTAATTGTTTGAAAATCGTAAAGGTGCTCTAAATCTTGAAATATTCGAGCTAGCCTCATCAAATTTGCACTAAAGCTATATGGCTAGAAAAGCTAGCCAGATAGTAATTTTGGCCTAGTTCAAAAAACAAAATGGCCGCGATATCACATGTTTAATGTCAAACAGGGTTGTCCTATTAAAAAGGCCTTATATCCCCCCAAATATTGCTCCTAGAGGTTGGAATGTGAAAACAACTTGTAGGAAGTCATGTCCTGGGAATCTTTTCCAGGTGTTGAATTTGATCTTTGACCCCTGCTTCAAGGTTAAATGAGATCATCACACTAAAACATCCTTATTTCTCCCTTATTACTGGTGCTGTGCCTTCAGAATATAAAGACAGACCAACAAAAGTTCTGGCCTTCAAATGTTTTGCCTGAGAAAAAGTTTGGCCTTATTTTGAAAAAAGAAAATGGCTGCCATAGGCAATTATTTAAAAATCATTAAGATGCTCTAAAACTTGACACAGGTTCAGCAAATATGTGCAAAATATATATGGCTAGGAAAGTTAGCCTGATGTAGTTTAGCCTAGTTTCAATAACAAAATGGCTGTCATATCACATGTTAAATGGGATTGTCCTATTAAAAAGGCCTTATATTCCTTATCATTGCTACTAGGGGTTCCAAGAGTGAAAACAACTTATACCAAGTCAAGGCCTGAGACTATTTTCCAATTGCTGACTTTTACCTTTGACCCCTTTTTCAATGTTTTCTTACTACGAAGGCTTTATGTCTCCTATAGCTCTTCATTATTACTGATTCTAAGGTGGGAGATAACCGCTGCAGCAGTGGCCTTGTGTTTTTGTGAGTCTTTGTCCTTGAATATCTGGCTTCTCGCGTGCTTACTGATTGCCATTTTGGGAGAGTTTTGAATAACTGTACATGTAACTAAATGATCGTTCGGTTTCTTGGCCATTCATTCATCGCTTTAATAAAAATTTGTGGACGAATTTCTTTTTTGACATAAAATATAAAAGAAAGACAAAAAAAACTAGCTTGGCTACAGATTTGTTTATTTATTTGGGGTTTTACGTCGCTTTCAACACTGTACAGGTTATATCATGACGGGTAGTTTTATGGGCAGAGGAAACCAGTACATACAGTTGGTCAACGTTCTGTGCTGCAAACTGCCAACCAACGGCAAGCAACGAACAGCTTTCCCACTTGAGGCAGTGCTGGAAACCGAACCCTGGCCTCAGAGGTTGGAGGCGAGAGTGTTACCACTCTGCCACCATGGCCCCTGCTTGGCTGGGGGTAAAAGATTGATTTGTGGACTTGTAGTACATCCCATTAATATTCATGAGCCGTGCTGTGAGATTTAGTTTCGAAAGCAAGATGTAATGGCTTTCATCAGGTAGTACAACTACTACAAAGTACTTAATAAAGGATTATCGGCAATATATTTCTTTTGAAAATAAGGTAATTTATTTCGGTTTAAAATATTCATAAATGTTAAATACTATGATCATGAGACAGCTCAGGACGCTGCACAAAAAGTACCGACTGCGGACTACAAAAATACAAAGGCAATGGCTTTCTTCAGCAAATAGAATTACTACAGTGATACAAAGATTTTGATGCAACATATTTCTTTTGAAAATATGGTAATTTTATATCACTGTAAAATATTTATAAATGTTAAATAACACTATGGCCACAAGAAATGTTGGATGAAGACTGCTCAGGAGGCTACACAAAAAGTGCCGACTGCCACATGTACACAGATCACATACTGAAGGCAATATATTTTAAATAAATTTGTTGAATATTTTATAAAAATTTTGCTTGTGTGAAGTATCCATGCAACAATATTTTATAAAATCTAGGGAGGTCACGACTAATATTTCATGTCGACTAATCAGTAAGTACTATTCCTGTCTACGCTGAATAACCGTCAAATTAATATAATATCCAAAAATCTTAAGTTTCATATTGTAAAAAGCATTAAAAAAATAAAAAAGAATAAAATGAAAGTATATGTATATAACCTGTAAAAATGAATAAATTTGCTGTTTTCCTGCGACTTTTGCTTTGTTTATTTCAGACAGAAAGTGGGCAATATAAGAGATATACAGGACTTCCTGTTTTACCTGAATGCATAAAAAGTACAGAAAACGTGGCTGTTTTCGGATTTCAACTTATTTTATATGACAATATGGACATATTTTATGGATTCAGACCTTCTACCATCTTTTACTACATTAAGTGATTATTCTTACTTTAAAATATGAAACCGGTAAATATCACTATTCTAACCATTGTCGATTATTCGGTTAGTCGTTATGCCCCTAATAAAATCCAAATAGTTACAACATAGTGAATAACTTGGGTGTCTATCTCCATAGCTAAGTGAGTAATAGCTACTTTCTGACTTTTTAGTTATTTCCATAAGGAGTAAAATCACTTGTAACTTGAAAACTGTTCATTTTATTGCGCTACAATAGCTTACCATCTGGGGCTGATAGCTGTTCTCGGGTGGCCACCCAACCTGGCCAATGTCTTAGAAAAAAAGACATTTGGTGTTGACTGTAGCCGAGGTTGTCGTCATGTGACTTACCCCTTTTGTTACATCCTTTCTCGTTGGCCACCGCCAATTTGCTATGTTTATTAAGTGATAGATGTTTTTTCTTCTATATCTCAGTATATACATAATTTTAGTTCTTCACATCTGGCCATTTTGTTTTTTAATATATATGGAATATATATTATGTGAAAGTTCCGCTTCACCAGACTAAGTATCTTTTATTTTCTGAGCATTTTTGTGTTTCGTCTCGCCAGACTTATTATCTGGTCAACATTGGTTGTCACGAGCAACATGCTTTTATTGCATATTTATTCCTCCCCAAGCAAAAAAGACAAGCCGCGAACTTCTTTGTGTATATATGTGATTCTTTTCAGAACACGCAAATTAAGTATTTATTTCTCAATATATGACACTTTTTTATGATGACCTCGACCTTTTCTTCGGGTCATCGAATCCTTTCGAGGCTTTCGGCAGATCTCGGGGATGCTGCAATTTACTCCATGTTTGAGCGAGTCTGAGCCCTACCCTCGAGGCAATGGATGTGTACTTTGGCCCAGCACTCCTCGTCTCGACTCATAGATGTTGACTCATCCCCTCCCTTTTTGCACAAGGAACCTTTGAGGTTGCCCTCGGCCTAACCAAATGACATCTCTACATACAGATTAATCTCAATACATGCAGATTAACTGGTATAGTGTAGTGGTTAAAGGTCAGGACTTATGAGTGGGAGGTCTGGGGTTTTCACCCCATCTGGGGTGTAATTTTTTATAAACATAATTTTAAACATAAATCCAGGTCCAGATATATGTCTTCTTCGTCAGAGGTTGCACATAAGATAAACTTTAATCCAGATATGTGTCTTCTCCATCAGAGGAGGATCAGTCCTCTACACCCAGACACAGGCCTTCAGGTCTTTCTAGGAAGGCCCATTCTTATCAAGACCAACCTTAACATGATCCAGCAGAACCCCCTTTATTAGGGATGTCACCTTGACCGACTTCCCTTCGCACTACGCAGAGAAATGGAGACCTTTAGGATTCTCCTTAACTCCCTATCCCCAGGGTGTCTATGCCGAGGACTGCCACTACAGTTAGGGTTCTGGATGTCGAGAAAGGTACACAGGAGCTTTGGCCTAGGGCCCCTTCCTCCATGCTCCCCTCAAATCATTCTCAAGATACCTTGGATAAGTTTGACAAGGATTTTTTTTAACTGTTTTTTTCTTAGGGATGTTCATCAAAGCTCCTCCATCCTCTGCAAAGGGGTAAAAGGTGGGAGAGCCTTGTTGTTAAGACAAGATTCAGGAGTTGAATGTAGATTTGCAAAGATCTGTATTACTCCTAAACCCTCTGGGGCCCTATGGGCAAGGTTCCCCTTCCAATTCTCAAGGAATTGAAACATCAAGCAAGACAAAATATCTATACTCCTACTTTTGCCTAGACTTCCTCCACCTCGTTGGAGAAGTCTCAGGATAGTATAAATTCAACCTTTAAGAAGGTGAAATCCCAGATCAGGAAACGTGCCGATCCTGAAAAAGCAGCTATATAACCCCAGGGCCCTTATAAGCCTGTGATTACTTAGATATTAGGAATAAGACTGTTCTTATCCAACTCAGGGCCCTTATTTGTCCCCGCAAACTCTTAGCCCATACCCTCCAGAAGGAACTCTACACTATGGGTAACAGCAGCTTGCTTAGGAGCGAAGCCTAAGTTACCTTGTTACAATCCTAACTAGGGGAAATGAGACTCCAACAACTGAGGAACTCGTCCCTTTGACCTTCCTCTTTGTTCAAGTCTCAGTCCAGGAGGGAGAAGACTTCCTCCTCCAAAAGGCACCTCCAAAGACTTGCAGGGTTTTGAACCCTCTCAACGAGCCCTTTCGCGGTCCCCACTAGAAAAGAGGCTCCTACAGGAAACGCCCCTATGGGGGCAACTCCTCACAAGCAGTAATCACTTGTTTTCTTCAGCCAGGGGGAAATCGAACTTCAGAGGCTCCAGGGGTCATTTCCGACCCCACTCTAAGGGGCTAGGGCATGGAAACCCCTCCCCCAATGACTCCTCAATAGCCTCAGTCCACTAGTAGTAGGTTGCCTCCATTCTTTCAGAAGAGACTGACAAAGAAACAAATGTTCATCAAACGTGTTAAACTTTTCTACCCTTTCCTTCAAAACCAGATCTGGTCAGTTTTCCTCTGATACTAACAGAGTACAAGGCCCGCAAAAGACCAAGCTCTGGCCACTTGTATCCAGTCTCTTCTGTTAAAGAATATAATCGAAACGGTGGAGAATGTAAAATCTCTCGGGTTTTACAGTTGCCTGTTTCTAGTATCAAACCTCACCAAAGTGGAGGCCAGTCATAAACCTAAGCAGGCTCAACACTTTTCTACACATAGAAAAGTTTTAAATGAAAACTTTAGTGTCCATCAGGACCTCCCTGATTCCAGGGGGAATGGTTATCATCGATAGACCGGTTGGACGCTTACCTCTCATCCACATTCATCCAGAATCCAAAGTTTTGCCACAGGCCTCGGGTATTCCAGTTCACCTCCCTTCCTTTCAGACTATCCACAGCCCCAGGTCTTTACAATGATTGTAAGCAGGCGAAGCTAATGGCCCTCTCCGGAAGACTCAGACTTCACCTCTGCCTGGATGACTGGCTGATAAGGTCTCAGTCTCAGGAGGAAGCCCAAGTGAACACTCAGACAGTGGTAGACCTGACTCAGTCTTTGGTTGGATAATAATTCAGAAAAGGTCAGAACTAAAACTTACTCTGTCATTTCTGTTCGTGGTCTACGAATACCATCTAGATTGTGCCCTTGTAAAAGCCTCTCAAGAGAGATGGCTCAACTTCAGGATGTTATCATACGACTCAAGTCAAAACATGTTTTGACTACAAGATGTTTGATGTCGCTAATTGGAGGGACGCCTTCATTCAAGGCCCTCTCCAGTTTCACCTCAAAGAGCACTGGACCTTTCCTCATCGGACAGCCTCCTTTGCAAAGATGCCATTTCTAGACTGGTGACAAAACCCTGCAATGTGATGAGAGGTTCAGACCTTCATCCCAAGACCACAGTACCCAACTCCTTACAGACGCCCAAAACGAATTTTTGGGCCCTCATTTATATCTTTTCTACCAAAGCTCTGTGGTCAAAACAGGAAAAAAGGCTTCAACAATTGTCCTAGAATTGAAGGCGGCCTTCTGGCCCTTTCAAGAACCAGTGTCAGAACCCAACAGTACTTGTGGCAATGGACAACTCAACAGGGGTAGCCTTAAACAAACAAGGAGGAACTCACTCAGTGGAGATGGGCACGCTCCTGTGGAAGATCATGACATGGTATCATCGCTATCACATAACAAAAAAGCCAGACACATTCCAGGGTGTCTGAATGTGATAGCTAACCTCCTGTCTAGGTCAAACTACGTGCAGTCAACAGAATGGTCACTGCATCCACAGGTGCCCCAAATGTTTCTCCCCTCATGTAAATCTATTTGCCACTCATTGGAACCACAAGCTTCCACTGTACATGTCTTCAGTCCCAGACCCAAAGGCTTGGGACATGGATGCTCTGAACATAAACTGTACCAGTCTCACTGCCTATGCTTACCCTCCAACGGCTCTCCTGCACAGGGTGATCCAAAATCAGGCAATGCCACTGCCTGATCATTGCAATAGCCCCAGGCTGACCAGGGATGCCCTGGTTTCGGGACCTAGTGCAGCTCTCAACAGAGATCCCACTGCATCTTCCAGTGTCAACAACAATTCTTAAACAATCCCACTATTATGTGTTTCACATCAACATCTCAACCCCTACTCCTAGTGTCTAAGAGTGGACAGCTCCTAGAACTAGGCTTCTCTGTGGAGGTGGCGGATGATATTACTGCCCCTCAGAGGTCATCAACAAGGACCGTTTATAGGTCAAAGTGGGCTCTATTTGAGAAATGGTACAGGAGAAATTTGGTAGATTTTTCCACTCCACCTGTGAAACAATCTCAGATTTTTTCTTTTACCTGTACCAAGACCTTAACAGGCGCCCCTCGACCATTGATGGTTACAGGTCTGCCATTGTTGAGACTTTGGGCCCAACGACCCTCCACATTGCACATAATGCAGACCTTCATAGGTTACTCTCCAGTTTCCACAAGGATTGCCCAAAAGTTCCAGAAATCTCCCTAAGTGGAACCTTTCTGTTGTTCTCAATGAGCTCACAAAAGCACTCTTTGAGCCTATGAAAGACACAGACCTCAAACATCTTACTCTCAAAACTGCTTTCTTGCTAGCTTTGGCCTCCGGCAAGCGCTACAGTGAAATCCATGCCTGGGTTGCAAACAAAGTATTGAATCTAGGCCAATGGGAAAAGGTTGTCTTGTTCCCTTCTTCTGACTTCATAGCTAAAAGCCAGCTAGCAAGAGAAGGTTCTCAAAGTGTGTCTTTGGTGGCTATTCCTGCTTGGACTACCATTGTAGATAGACTTTCAAGAAGACAGGACCCTGTGTCCAGTTCAGGCCCTGAGGTACTATTTGGATCGGACCAAAGACCTGAGAGGTTCCTGGTCCCTCCTTTTCTTCTCCTTCAAGAAAAGATATACCTCAGACATCAGACCCGCTACTCTCTCTTCTTGGTTGAAACAAACCATGCTACTTTGTTATAATCAAGCAGACCAACATGCCTTGGACTCAGTCCAAGTTTAAGCACATGACATTCGGCCTTTTACGGTGGGGTATCGGTGGACCAGTTCATGCTCGTCTGTCACTGGAAAACTCACACACATTTAAATATATTTAGCTCAAGACCTTACTTGATCAGACAACGACAGCAATATGTATCTGGGACCAGTAGTGGCGGCACAACAAGTCCTACATCCTGCCCCTCAGACCAGGTTTCCTCGGAAGAAAAAGAGGGGGGGGGGGCACATCTGCTACATCCAAGACTTCAGGAGTTTAATCCCAGGGTATAGGTATAAGTCTACCTCATCATGATGTTTGAGTAAGGTATTTTTGTTTTCAGCATATAGTATCAAGTATTAAGGACTTTTTAAGGTTGTCATTAATCCTTTTAGGGTGGAATTAATTAGGAGATCTCAAGCCTAGGGCTTCTTCCTCACATGTGATCCAGTCCTTTCATCCAAACATCCAGACAGTCTTAGCACTGTCATCCATTCATTCAGGTTTTTGGCTTTTCTACTGGTCCAGGACTGGGACACTGTACACGGGACTCAGACTGGTGTTTTCTATAATTCATTCTAATCTATTACTTAAAAAAAATGACATATATTCCAGTCTCAGCTGTAATCCCGCCACCGGGTGGTTGGATTCAGCTATCAGTCTCACATGGTAAGCTATTGTAGCGCAATAAAATTGAAAATTTTAATTACTTAAATGCAGCTTTTATAAGCTACAAGCTTACCATGTGGGACTGAACAGAGTCCCACCCTACCTCTCCGCTGTATTACAGCTGAGGGGGTATGGTTCAAAATTTAAACGAGAAAGGATGTAACAAAAGGGGTAAGTCACGTGATGACAACCTCGACTACGGTCAACGCTAAATGTCTTTTTTTCTAAGACGTTAGCCAGGTCGGGTGGCCACCCGAAAACAGCTATCAGTCCCACATGGTAATCTTGTAGCTTATAAAAGCTATGTTTAAGTAATTAAAATTTTTTATTTACAGAATTTTGTGTAAAATATGTTATTTACCTACTTTGGGGTCAGCCATAACATAGTAAAAGTTTAGACTTGTAGCTCAATCAATCAATCAATCAGTTGTCCAAGTGCTTAATCTCCGTATCAATGGATTCTAAGGCACACCATCCAGTTCGTAAGGCATAACTCATAAGACATTAGACATGTTCCAAGTCGTTCCCAGAGAGGCGATCCAGTGTTCGGTAGTAAGAAACTATGGTGGGAATGATTTCTGAAATAGGTAGGTTTTGAGTCGACTTTTTAAAATTGGAGAGATTTTGAGCACTGTGTATATCATATGGAAAGTCATTCCATAACTTAGGGGCATCATATGAGAAACTATTGTTAAAAGGACCTTTGATTTATGGATTGAAAGCTCATTGCATAGCTGAGTAATAGCTACTTTAAGGTTATTACTGTTCAGTAAGTCAGTTGTGACCTGAAAACTTTTGCATTTACAGCTTTTTGTTTAAATATGTTATTCACTTACTTTTCATTCCTCCATAACATATTGAAACTGCAGACTTGTAACTCATTGTATACCTGAGCAGTAGCTACTTTCAGATTCTCACTGTTTAGTAAATCAGTTATAACTTGGACACTATTATATTTAGTTTGTTTAAATATGTTATTCATCTACTTTTTGGGATAGCTACAACATAGTGAAATAGCAGACCTGTAGCTCATCGACTAGCTAAGTATTAGCTACTTTGAGGTTGTCACTGTTGAGTAAATTGCTAATAACTTTACAGAATTTTGTTTATAATATGTTATTTATCTACTTTTGGGTTAGCTATAATATAGTAAAATTTTACACCTGTACCTTATAACATAGTTGAGCAATCAATTGTACCTTGAAAACTATTGTATTTAGAGGATTTTCTGTAAATATGTTATTCACCTACTTTTGGGACAGCTAAAAACATAGTGAAAGTGCAGACATGTAGATCATTGCATAGCTGAGCAATAGTTAGTTTGAGGTATTTACTTTTGAGTAAATCAGTTGTAACTCAAAAACTATTGCATTTAGAGAATTTTGTTTCACTATATTATTCACCTTCTTTGGGGTCGGCTGTAACATAGTAAAATTGCAGACCTTCATCTCTAAGGTTATCACTGTTGAGTAAATAAGTTTTTACTTAAAAACTATTGCGTTTAAAGTATTTTGTTTTTAATATCTAATTCACTTTATTTTGGGTCAGCTATAACATAGTAAAATTGCAGAAATGTAGCTCATGGCATAGACAAGCAATAGCTACTTTCGGGTTCTCCTGTTGAGTAAATCATTTATAACTTAAAAACTATTGCATTTATAGAATTTTGTTGAAATAATTGTTGTTCAGCTCTTTTGGGGTCAGCAATAGCATAGTAAAATAGCTGACTTATAGCTCATGACATAGACGAGCAATAGCTACTTTCAGGTTCTCACTGTTGAGTAAATCAGTTGTAACTTGAAAACTACTGCATTAACCATATTTTCTTTATATATGTTATTCACCTACGTTTGGAGTAAAATTGCAGAGATGTAGCTCATTGCGTAACTGAGCAATAGCTACTTTCAGGATCCCACTTTTGAGTAAATCACTTGTAACGTGAAAATTTTTGCATTTACAGTATTTTCTTTAAATATGTTATTCATCTACTTATCAGTCAGCTATAACATAGTACAACTGCTTTTTTAAATTTATTTATTTATTTGGGGTTTTACGTCGCTGTACAGGTCATATCACGATGGGTAGTTGGAAGGGCAGAGGAAACCAGTACATACAGTTGGTCAAGGTTCTGTACTGTAACCTGCTGACCAATGGCAAGCAACTACCAGCTTTCCCACTTGAGGTAGAACCATGAACCGAACCCTGGCCTCAGACATGGGAGGCGAGGGTGTTACCACTCTGCCACCATGGCCCCCCCAAAGTATAATTGCAGACTGTAGCTCATTGCATAGCTGAGCAATAGATATTTCCAAGTTTTCACTGTCGAATAAATCAGTTGTAACTCAAAAACTATTTTGTTCAGGGAATTCTGTTTAAATACATTATTTACCCAGTGATAGGCAGGTAGTGGTGTCATCACGAGCATTGATATCGCAGATTCACCGTTGATGGAAAAAATGGATGATAATCAAGGATTAATGATCATCTGCGATGCATCTTAGAAACATTATTTAACCATGTATGTCAGCTTATGTTCAGAGGCATTTAATAAAAATATGAAGAAATATTCATATGATTGTTACTATCATGTTGTTTTTTATTTGTGACAACATAACTATAATCCTGAGCTCTCCAAATTCCTACAGTAAGTAAAAATATTAAGTATTGTTTATGTTTTATTAATTCAAATATTAATATTTATTATATGCCATATACCCTGATGATGATACCACTACACCTTGGACCAAATTTTTTCTCTTGGCTGACTTATCTTGTCACTCACCAATGTCTGTACCAACTCTATATGTGACTGATTCATATCGGTCACTGATTGCTTTTTGTGAATATTTTTTTGTTCAGATTTCCGAATTACAGCTGCGTTACTTACTAAGTACTGAGGTACCCAAAGTAGTTTTTACCCTACAGTGTTTAAAGCCTGTGTGATATTGTTTTCACTGATGGTATCCACCTGTGCACCAAGGCATACCCACCTTGGTCTTACTCACCCCTGGCATTGTCTCTGGTGCTTGACCCTTTTTTCTGTCTCTGGATACTGAAAGTGGTTGACTATTTTATTTTTGTTGCACCTAAGAGTCCCCTTTGAATAGGGGAGATTAAGAGCTGTAAAAGTCTAGGAATTAGAATCTAGCTAGACAAGGTGGCTGTTACAGTCCAGCAATGAGTCAATCACAGGCAGGAGGGCAATAAAAATCTTGTGTGGGCTGTAGGTGTGCAGCATCTTACTATATCTCAGACACCATAGGAAGTTGATACTTGGTAGAGGCATAAGTTGGGTGTATGAGTGCAGTGCCCATTAAATGGGGAATTCTGTGACCTAATGGTTCAACCCTTGATCTTGCTGTGGCCACCTTGACTTTTAAAAGCTTGTCCTGGCTTTATTTTGAGATACATGCATTTTGTAAGGTGTAGGAAGTTGATACTTGGTAGAGACTATAGTTGAGGGGTGTAAGTGGGCAAAGTTCTGGGGTGACCTTTATTTGACCTTTCAAATTGCTGTTAGAGGATGTTACATCAATTTTGCGCAAAATAAATGTTTCTATTCTATTCTATTATATTCAAAAGTGCCCTTACTGTTAAAATTTTGTCCAGATGATATTGTATAAACTATAAGGTGTAGGAAGTTGATACTTTGTAGGAACATTGAAGGAGAAGTATGGCTCTGCCATATCATAGAGTGATGTTAGATTAAACTTTGGTAGTGACCTTGACCTTTAAAAACTTCAGGCCTGTATCTTGTAAGGTAAGTAAGTAGCTGTAAGCTGTAACTAAGTAAAGACACTGGTAGGTGTTGTAGATGTACAACAACACTGTGCTACTTAGATTTGAAATTTGACCTCGCTTTAGTGGCCTTGACCTTTGTAATTTTGTCCGGACTATGTCATGTCCTACTATGTAGGTAGTTGATGCTTGGCAGGAAAATTAGTTGAAGAGTGTAGGTGTGCTGTGTTATGTGTGATTGTGATTTAACCTTTGACCTTCCCATAGTTACTTTTACCATTAAAATCTTCTATTGGCTATATCTTGGAAACCGTTAGATGTAGGATATTTATCCTTAGTAGGGACATTGGTTGGGGCTGTAGATGTGCATCACCATGATGTGAACTTGATCTGACCGTTTACCATATCATTTTAAAATTTTAAAGCTTCATACCTTTTAGGAACAAATTAATGCTGTCATTTTGGATTTAAATTGTCTTGTTTCGATATTTCTCTTTTCACACATTTTCTCTTTTTGTAGGGTTATTTCTCTTGCACCTTTATACAACTTACACTATCTGTTCTGAACGACCTATTATCTCAGTAATTTTTCATCTGTTCAATATCTTATGATGTCTGGCACTATTTGCACAGGCTGTGGGGTACAGGGATCATCTGATAGTATTTTATTTTTATTGAAGGCAAACTAATAAATAATGAATGTAAATCCTACCTCACAGCAAGCAAACAAATTATATATTACTGTCTTCACTGGGGAATAAAATTAGAAAAAATATGCATCACTCAGGTAGAGTTTAAGTTACATATTCATGTTGAAACATCACCATATTCTGAGGTGAAGTAAGTAGGAGGCTTATGATTCACAGGAGTGTTGGATGTACATAATAGTGGTTTGTGGTATTTAGTACTATGCTGATCTATATTTTGATTGCACTGTGATGAACTGTGCATGAACTCTGTTACTAGTAAATGGAGCAAGTGCAATAGCAGTAAGCAATTGCTTTCAAGTTGTAAGGGGAAAAGACAGAATCAATTTAACAAATTTACTTAACAGTTAAAAACATTATTTACAGTTAACTCTGATACTATGTGATGGGAAATGAAATAATGTTAAATACAGAAATAAATTAATATGAAATGACCACTGTCAGTACTTTATTCATCGAACAACTAGAACCACTTTGTCCACTCTGTACAGTAATCAATCCAAATTACTTGTATCCAAATGTTCACTATGTTAGTATAATTCAGGTATTAACATCCATGATGGGAATAATATTCATTCAGTGTATCCAAATAACTCCAGTGTTTATTCCATAACAAAGAACAATATCCATTAATCAGCAACAATCAAATATCCAGGATATCCAGACATTAAATCCGATTCACTGCAGTCAGAGGTCACCACAAAATAAAGTTTACAAGCAGATATACTTGAGTTAATAGATAAATCAGTTTAAATTTTACAGATTTATAACTATTAAGCTTACAAATTATACTGTCATCTTGCAATTGAACTGTTTTGTTTGGATACTGTATGTTTATTGAGACTTAGTTCTGCTGGATCCTCACATAATGTATACTGTTCTGAAAAATTTCTTGTCTTTGCATTTTTTCACTTATTCTGTATCTCATGGTCTCCAACACTAGTTCCCCAGGTATGGGAATATGTGATACCTTTTTAAAATTGCAAAGGTTTTTGGCTGTGAATACATTGTTGTGTCACCAGCATCTATGCTGGGTGGCATATAGGGATTGCTTTGTTCTCTCTCCTGTGGCGTCGCCTGTCATCATCACATTTTTGTTTCAGGACAGTATCTCAAAAATGGCTTGTCAGGTTAAATTTAAATTTGGCATGTGGATGTAACTGGTCCTCAAGGTGTTCCCTATTGTAAGGTGACCTTAAAATCCCAGTAGTATCGTACTTATATTTAGTTTAAGCTTCTTTCATTTCCGGACAGTATCTCAAAAGGGGTTGACAGATTAAATACAAATGTGGCATGTTGTTATAACTAATTTTCAAGGTGTGGCCTATTTTAAGGTGACTATAAAATCGCATGTGTATAAGAATTGTGTTGAATATAAGTTTTAGATGTCAGCTGACTTGTCTGTCAGCTGACATTATGGCATCACTCTGCAGCGTACGTGTCCGCGACTGCTTGGAACAAGTTCTCATCTAAAAGTATAAGGTCCAGAGACTGTTACTTTTAAAAGATACCTTATCTATTGAGGATGATAAATTGTAAAATCCATTTTTATGAAGACTGACATTGCATGTGAACCATCTCTGCAGTGTAGCATATTTCTTGGCCAAGTTGGGTAAATAATATTAGAAAATGTCTAGCTGTGTATGCTGTCCTTTCAAATGTGTGTTGTTTTCTTTCACTTTTCATATTTTAGTTAAACTAGTAGATTTAATAAATTTTAGCTTAAGTGGGAAATCCTGTAAAGATAGCTGAAGAGTTAGGAGTAAGTAAAACTGAAACATATTTTGGATACCTTGGGTAGTAAGGATTATTTCCTCTGCTTTTAAAAGATACCTTATCTGTTGAGGATTAAAAATTGCTCAAGGCATGCAGATCTGTTTGTTCCTCTGTTCCCCAGAGCCATTGAAAGAGAGGTACCCCCACCCAAAGTGTGAAAATTTCAAAATTTTATCACAATTTTCTCATTCACTATTGAAGAGATTTCTCTCTTATCTTGCATACATGTACTAGGCCATAAATAAATTCCCTTGTGTGAGTATCAGGCCTGGATCTTTTTAACTATTTTTTATAAATTTTTGAAATAATTTTGAATGCATTAAAATTCCTGAAATCATGCACTAAATCACTTAACTTAAAAAGTGTTGCATTAAAAGCATTTTGTTGAAATACATTATTCAGCTACTTTTTCCATAGCTACAACATATTGTCTTTCCCCTTAGCTAAGTGCATAATATCTTCCTTCTGACTTTTCAGTAACTTCCAGAATGAGTAAAATCACCTATAACTTGAAAACTATTGCATTTAGAGAATTTTGTATAAATATGTTATTCAGCTACTTTGAGGTTCTCAATGTTGAGTAAATCAGTTGTAACTTGGAAACTATTACATTTAAAGTATTTTCTTTAAATGTGTTATTTGTTACTTTTCAGTCTTCTATATCATAGTATACCTGCAGACCTCCCAGATAGCAAGACGCTAGTGGGCCACCGTTGGCTATGGGTGGCAAAATATAGCTTGTGGGCCACCACTGAGCCACTGGTGGCCCACTGACTGCATTTTTTTTCAAAATTTTAAAGCATTATAAACAACTTCAAAAGCAACCTCAAATACTGTTTTCTGACATATTATTTAACAATATTCAATGTTAAAAACACATTATTTCAAAATATAAATACATTGCGTGGCCCACTGTTGGCCCACCAACTACCAGAGTCAGTGGCTGTAGCTCAGGTACCAGCCTACACCCACTGGTGTAAAATCCTGGGAAAAATTCGATAAAATGTGTGTTTTCTTTCACTTAACATAAGTTAATGTCATTTTTTAACAAACTTATTCTGTATTCCTTCATTTTGCTCAGTCAGTCTTTTCTCCACTTTATTACTTTATATATTACTTGCTTATATATTTGCCACAGGTGGTCCATCAATGGTCCACCCACTACATAAGTAGTACATGACCCATGATGGGCAGCCAGTGGGCCACTGGTGGCACATATATATATATATTTTTAGTGAAGGTTAAAGAAAGATATTTTCATTTTTTTCCTTTTGATATAAATTTGTTTTTTGATGCAACCTAAAACTATTGCAGAATTTGTTTTTGTCTGACACATGCAACTATCATCTGTAAGAGCTATACTTAGTTGGTGGACCAATGGTGGTCCCCTGGTGGCTACACCTCAAGCTCTGCTGAACGGCATTTGTTTTGACAGATCTTGAAGAGAGGCTGTCTTGGCTTAAATTCATTTGTTTCAAGTGAATTACTTTCCAAAACTAGCTGTTCTGAATTTTATTACATAAAAAAAATGTAAGATTTGCCACTGGTGGTCCATCAGTGGTCCACCTTCTGCCTGCATGGTACACATACTGTTGGCCCACCGGTGGCCCACAGACGGCAAAGTAATTGGATACTTTATGTATGTGTGTGTATATCACCAAGACACCAACATTTTTAAATAACAGATGTCACATCTCTGCCTTAATATATATTTCTTTTCTTCCCATTCCTGGGCCACAAATTTCTTCCAAGATTTACCACTGGCAGCCCACCAACTATATCAGTGGTATATAATTAAGCTATGATTGATGGGCCACTGATGGGAATTTTCTAATTTCCACCCGGATTTTAGATCTAATCAATAAAATCATCTGATAATTACACAGAAAAGTTAACAGAAGTGAAAGTTTCCCCTGTAAACAAACCATAAAACATGTACAGGAGAAAAATATATTAAATCAAAACCCTATTAATTGGGGTTGAGGTGTAGTCACCACTGGACGACCCTTGGTCCACTAGCTGCAATATGTATGTGTCCGATAAAATACAAAGTTTCTTAAGTTGAAAGGAATAATTACCCATGAAATATATTCCAATCAGTGGCCGAATTACCCATGCCAACGCTGGCCCAGTGAAGGCTTGCCAACCAAAACTCAGGCTGCCAAGGTTGGGCCAATGGTGGGCCAATGGTGGCTTTTTATTCAAGATGGCGGCGAGCAATAATAGGGGATATTGAGACACTTAGTAAAAAATTATTTATTATGGTATGTCTAAAAATCATATTTCAGTGGGCCCACAATTTTTAACTAACTATTTAACAATTTTAGACATAAAAATAACATTCTCATTAGAAATTCACAGTAAGAAAAGTTGTTTCTGAACATTATAATTTTATTGTTTGACTATGGAACATGTCATCCTAAGATACTGTTCCACCATTGTTTATGTTTGGTCATGTGACTTATTAGGGATTCCCTTAACTAAAATCCACTCACAATCTGTCAATTATTTGCTTTCTGTTAAACAATGGCCACATAACTTCATGCTGCAATCTGATTGGCTGATGCTATATTATAGTGGTAGTAAAATTTTACCAGTGGCTTGCCAATGTCAGACCGACACATCCACCAGCCTAAAAGCCAGTGGGCCACTGATGGGCCACTAGTAAACCTTATTGTTGGCTGCCAACAGTGGACCACTGTCTATCAGCTGGTCATGCCACCAGAGAACCACCACTGATGGCACTCAACAGTGGGCCACTGATGGGCCACCAGTAAACCTTATTGTTGGCTGCCAACAGTGGGCCACTGTCTATCAGCTGGTCACGCCACCAGAGAACCACCTTTGATGGCACCCAACAGTGGGCCACTGGTGGACCACCAGTCAACCTTGTCGGCTACTGAAGGTGGGCCACTGGTGGGCCAATAGAAAAGCTTATCATTGGCTGCCGACAGTGGGCCACTGAAGGACCATCAGAAAACCTTATTGTCGGCTACCAACGGTGGACCACTGCCTATCAGCCGGTCACGCCAACGGCTGGCCACCGCCTGCAGCCAACGTCGGTCCGACAGCTATGCCGCCAGTGGGCCAGCGGTGGCCCTACAGAGTCTTGCTATCTGGGCTGTAGCTCATTGCATAGCTGAGTAATAGGTACTTTCAGGTTCTCATTATTGAGTATATCAGTTATAACTTGAAAACCATTGCATTTAGAGTTTTTTGTTTCAATATTTTATTCACCTACTTTTCAGTCTTCTATAATGTAGTGAAATTACAGACCTGTAACTTATTGCTTAGCTAAGCAAAAGGTATTTTCAGTTTATTGCTGTTGAGTAAATCAGTTGTAACTTAGAAACTATCAGATTTACAGTATTTTGTTTGAATTTGTTATTCAGCTACTTTTGGGTCAGCTATACCGTAGTAAAATTGCAGGCCTGTAAGTCCTTGCATAACTGAATAACGCCTACTTTGAGCTTATCACTGTTGAGTAAATCAGTTGTAACTTAAAAACTATTGCAGTTACAGTATTTTGTTTTAATATGTTGTTAGCCTACTTTTGAGCCAGCTATACCATAGTAAAATGGTAGACCTGTAAGTCATTGCATAGCTGAGCAAAATCTACTTTGACTTTTCATTTTTCAGTAAATCAGTTGTAACTGACCTATATTGCATAATTTTTTTATTGCGTTAATACATCTTACCTAGTGGACAGATGCATTTGTCCGGCGCCTTGCCGGTCACGCCAAACGTTAGAAAAAAACGTCCTGAGCTGGGCTCTGGCCGGGACCGGTAGCGTCCTGTTCACTCGCCAGGTGGCTGTATAGTCTCCCTGCCGGTGTACTGCGCGCGCGCAGTGCATGCGCTCTTCCTCTTTTTGTTTGGCGCGTGAAGAACGCTTGGGATTTAAGAGAAACTTTAAAATATTAATTTATATACTTCTTCTCAAGCTTATTGCTTCAAATATTTGTGTTAGTTGTGTGTAACAAGTGTCATGGCATCTCCGGGAGATAAGAAGGGACAAAGAAGGGGTTCCTGTGGCCATGTTATGGCTCTTTTCGACTTGCATGAAAATTTTTTTAGAGGTAACGTGTTTTCCACTCCTGTATCTTCAGTCAAGCCGGTCGACACTCAGAATCTCATTTCTGATAACCCCTTCTTAGCTCCAGCTACCCGTCCCACCGGTCCGGTGAAGGTACCGGTAGCTGTTGAGGCTCCACTTGCTGCTACCCCGGTAGATGCCAAGGATAAGAAGAAATCTCACAAATCCAGAAAAGACAAACATTCTGATAAAAGTGATGCCAAATCTTCATCTAAATCTAAGAGCAGCAAAGATGTTTCCAAACTGGAGAAGAGACGTGACCGGTCACCTACACCGGTGTCAAAGTCTAAAACTAAAGCTCCCTCTTCTTCCCCTTTGCCTGGTGCCAGCTCCGGACCGGAGTCTGCTCATCAGTCGCGTGTTTCAAAAGGGGACAGGTCTAACCAGAGTCAAGATGTGAAGCAGTCATCCGGTTCACTCTTCCAGTCTGCATCTTCCACTCCACGGGCTCCACCGGAACAGGATACCAGTCTTGATATCACCGGTGCCGGTGCCTATACATTTCCTCAAGAACAATATGAACAAGTTTCTGACGATGAATTAGACCGGTCTGCTTCCGGTTCCGGTTCTGAGGACGGTCATTTTTCTGATGTTGCAGACCCACCGGAGCAGACTGAAGATATGTCTTACAGGGAGACGGTACGTTCTGTGAGAGCGTTTATGGGTTGGCACCACATTCCGGCCTTTGAAACAGACTTTTCAGAACCGGACAAGTCAAATAACCCTTGGAAAGGGAAAAACCCAAGAAAACCTACACGCATCTCAGTGGCCATGCCCCCAGACGACTGGTTGTGCCAGAAGTTGGAAAGGTTGAATCTCACTGTCGCAGAGGGTTACCCCTCTCGCTCACAAGATTCCGCAGGTTTGCGACGTGACCAGTTCATCAAGGTGCCAAAGTCGCAGGAGAAATGGTACAAGATGCACCTGATTAAGACTGACGGACCACATCGTCCTGGTCGTTCTGTTTTCAACTGGAGAAACACTGAGGCCAAGGTTAATTCTCATTTCCCAAGGATAACTCGTGCCTCTGCTTACCCATCCACAGGCCCTCCCTCCAGGCCTATTGCCCAAGAATCCCTACGCAGGTGGGAACGTGCCGCACGTGAAGACAGTTATATCATCAATCATGCGGCAGGCTTCAGTCGCTGTTCCACTGAACTTCAGGAGAAGATGTCACAGAACATCTCTCTGTTGTCCTCTCGTCTTGGCAAGGGAAAGTGTTCGCAGGACGTGGCCAATGCTTTGAATGACCTGCGTGACCTCATGGCCTTTCATCAAAAGGTGTCGGTGGCCATGGGCACGTCTCTTCAGCATTTGGCGGACAGTTTGTTTGTGAATATGGCCAACCTGATTCTCTTAAGGAGAGACTCATATCTTGATTTTGTGAAACAAGGCGTCAAACAGGATACCATGAACTTGCTGAGAAACGCCCCCTTGTTTGGATACGGTCTCTTCCCTGATGCAGCCATCATGTCTGCGGAGCAGGATATCCAAAAATTTGAATCTAGTAGCGTTGCTCAGAGGCCCGGACCGGGTGCTACTCAGCACGCAACTTGGAAGGGTACGCAAAGATATAAGCCTTACAACCGTAAGGATAGAAAACAAACATCTTCCACTGACCAATCCTCTCAACAGCAAAGTCAGCCATGGAGACAGTTTGGCCGAAATAGATCCAGAGGAAGGGGACGTGGCCGGGGTTCTAACCCCCGTTTTTCTAAAGGGCAGTCCTTTAAGCCCTATAAATGACAATTATCTAGGTGGTCCAACAGTAAAGTTAGTACATCAGGTTCAGTTGGACCCTCAGTGTCAGGACAAAAGTGTGTCTTCAAACATAAGCTTGGACAAATTTCAGACAGTAAACAAGGTTCCAGTGTTCAAACCCGAGAGTCGTCGGGCTGTGTATTGTCCTGTTGTCAGTCCTGTTCGTTCTGTTCTTTCACACGGGCATCCGCAAAAGAAAGGAGTAAGCCCCGGCAATTATCTGAACAAAGGGGTTACACTTTGCCCTTCAAACAAAGACCGGTTCTAACCAGGTTCCCAGTAGTTCAAAGGGGTTATGCAAACCCATCCAAAAACATGCATCTCAAGGAGGCTCTTGTAAGCCTCATGCGAAAATTGGTAGTAGAAAAGGTAGTGGTCAAGTCGTCCCTGGCCTTTTACAACCGCCTGTTCCTGGTTCCCAAACCAAATGGCAAATGGAGACCAATTTTAGACCTAAGTCATTTGAATCTCTTTCTCAGCACCGGCACATTCAAGATGGAAACTCCGGAAACAATCCGCTTATCCTTGAAGACGGGGGAGTGGGTCACTTCGCTGGACTTCAGCGACGCTTACTTCCACATCCCCATAGCCCCAAGATCAAGAAAGTATCTCAGGTTCTTCCTGTTTCATCAAACTTTCCAGTTCACAGCCCTGCCATCCGGACTGGCCACAGCTCCCCTGGAGTTTACCAAGGTGGTCAAAGAAGTGAAACTCATGGCTCAAGCGAGGGGTATCAGGATCCACCAGTACCTAGACGACTGGTTACTGAGAGCCCCTTCCCCGGAAATCTGCCTACAACATACCCAGACCCTCTTGGCCCTATGTCGGCAGTTAGGTTGGGTAGTAAATATGACCAAGTCAGAGTTAGTTCCCAAACAGGTCTTCAATTTTGTAGGTTACCGGTTCGACCTGATCACCGGCCGGGTTCTACCCACTCAGGACCGGTGGGAAACCCTTCAGGAGAAATTGAGGTTCATGAAAGACCATCACCAGTGTACGGTTCGACAATTCATGTCCTTGATAGGCCTCCTGACGGCCACCGAGAAACAAGTGTGTGCAGGTCGCCTTCATATGAGGCCCATTCAGTGGCATCTGAAGAAACACTGGCATGTCCCGGAAGTCCTAGAGAAAGTTATTCCGGTCCCCCAGTCGCTCCATCCTCATTTGGACTGGTGGTTGGACGAAGCCAATGTGCTGAAAGGTCAACCCCTGCACCCTCTTCAGCACGCCATTCAACTATTTACAGACGCCTCAAACGAAGGTTGGGGCGCACACTTAGGAGACTTCACTGCAAGAGGCGTTTGGTCCCCTCTCGAAGGCCGCCTTCATATAAATTTTCTCGAGATGAAAGCAGTCCTTCTGGCCTTACGACAGTTAGAGCATCTGTGCAAGGGTCAGATTGTTCTTGTGGCAACAGACAATACCACAGTGGTCTCTTACATAAACAAACAGGGGGGTATGAGGTCAGGCTCTCTCTGTGCCCTCCTTTGGAGACTCCTGTCCTGGTGCCATCACAGAGGCATAACGTTAAGGGCAAGGCACATTCCGGGTCGCTTAAATGTGATAGCCGACAAGCTTTCTCGGCACAATCAAGTGATTCAGACCGAATGGTCTCTCTCCCCTCAGGTTTTCAGTCAGTTGTGTTCCAGGTGGCCCCCACCGCTAGTGGACTTGTTTGCGACCAGGTTCAATCACAAATTGCCCCGGTTTGTGTCACCGGTCCCGGATCAGGAAGCCTGGGCAATAGATGCCCTGAGCTTGTCCTGGGAGCATCTGAACGCTTATGCATTCCCTCCAGTCTCCCTGCTCCCTCAGGTAGTTTCAAAGATAAGGGATCAGGGTTGTCACAGAATGATTCTGATTGCCCCAGGTTGGCCAAACATGCCTTGGTTTTGGGACCTGGTGGACCTATCCGTTCAGATCCCCTTCACCCTTCCTCTAACAAGGGACCTAGTGACTCAGCCTTTCAACGGGCTAGTTCACTGGAGCCTTCAGAATCTGAATCTTCATGCTTGGCTCCTAGAAGCTCTACCATCAGGAAACACGGCTTCTCTGAAGAGGTGGCAGCACGAATTGAGGCTCCTCAGAGGGGTTCAACCAGAGCCGTGTACAAGTCAAAGTGGACCATATTTGTCAAGTGGTTTAAATCGAACAAGGTGGACTTCAGGTCACCCTCTGTGAATCATATTGCGGATTTTCTCCTTTACCTCTTCAAGGAGAGGAATCTGCAACCCAGCACCATTGATGGTTATAGGACAGCCATCGCAGATATGGTGGGTAATGACAAACTCAATATAAGCTCAGATGAAAATCTTACCCGCCTGTTAGACAGTTTTCATAGGGACAAGCCGAAAGGTAGAAGAGGGGTCCCTTCCTGGAACCTTTCGCTAGTGCTCCATCAGCTTACCAAGGCTCCCTTCGAGCCTCTATGGAAGGCTTCGCTGAAGCACCTGACCTTTAAGACGGTTTTCCTTTTGGCCCTGGGGTCAGGCAAAAGAAGAAGCGAAATCCATGCCTGGTTAGCTAAGAATATCAGGCACCAAGAGGACTGGAGTAAAGTTTCCTTGTATCCATCTCCCAGTTTCCTCTCCAAAAACCAACTGGCTCGAGATGGACCAACTTCTGTGGCTCCAGTAGTCATCCCAGCTCTAGCTCCAACGTTGGATAAGTCTTTGTCTGGGGACAGGTCTCTGTGCCCAGTACGGGCTTTACGTTACTACCTGGACCGGACCAAGGATTCCCGTCAGGGAAAGGAACTGGTCTTTGTGTCTTTCAAGACAGGTTTTCAGAAGGACATTGTCCCTGCCACCATTTCCTCCTGGGTTAAGCAGACGGTACTGTTGTGTTATCAACTTTCCGACCAGAAAGCTCAGGATTTACATCAAGTCAGAGCCCACGATGTCCGTGCTTTCGCAGCCTCTAGGGCCTTTCAGGGTGGAATTTCTCTAGATCAGATCCTTTCCGCTTGTCACTGGAAGGCTCATAATACATTTACCCAGTTTTACCTGAAAGACTTGGCCTGGGCGGATTCTGAGCCTGATGATATCATTTGGGCCCGGTGGTGGCAGCCCAACAGATTCAGGATACACAATAGCTCCTTTATCCTCGGGCTTGTACATATGTATATACTGTGTATTGTATGTAAAAAAAAAAAACAACAAAACTTTCTTCCACTATCCTGGGTCCTTAGTCTGCCGCGATCCAAAGTGGGGCTAAGGGCTTGATGAGATAGTCTTATAGGTCCTGTTCTTCCTCGTTAGTCAGAACTTTTACCCTCCTCAGTCCTGTTGTGCTCCTAGCGAGCCAGTACTGGACTTTTGAAAAAAAGAAAGGGGGGGGGGGGGGGGGGGGAGGCAGTAGGTGTGATCCGAGGTATCTGGTTTCTAATCATTCCGGATCCACCTTCTTATACATAGTTTGGAGTTCTGAGGAATTCCCCTCTTGGCTACCCTCCTTCCACTGGGTAGTTATTCTGCATCTGTCCACTAGGTAAGATGTATTAACGCAATAAAATGGAAAATTTAATAAGTAAATTAAATTTTTATAAGTTAATACCTTACCTAGTGGACAGGGGGAGTCCCTCCCTACCTTCCCCGCTATTTTTAGCCCTAGGGGATTACCTACGGTAGGCAACAAAAAGAGGAAGAGCGCATGCGCTGCGCGTGCGCAGTACACCGGCAGGGAGACTATACAGCCACCTGGCGAGTGAACAGGACGCTACCGGTCCCGGCCAGAGCCCAGCTCAGGACGTTTTTTTCTAACGTTTGGCGTGACCGGCAAGGCGCCGGACAAATGCATCTGTCCACTAGGTAAGGTATTAACTTATAAAAATTTAATTTACTTATTAAATTTTCCAATTTACTTGTATGGACCTATCACTAGCAGTTTACAGTAGGTTACCAAAATGATATTTTTATTTACTGAATTTCTTGCTGAGTGCTGACATCTTATAAAACTTGTAAGTGATAACTATGCGTGTTTGCCTCGCTATCTGCCTGTGTGCATTTGTCAAAACCTGTACATTGGATCTAGATTATATTTTCGACAAGGTGGGGCCTCATCATGGCTCGGTCCTTCTTGAAGATGGTCTAGAACTGCAAAAATACTGCCAGTCAGTGAACTGTTTATGGCTGTCCAGCATAATGTTTCATCCACTTCACTTTTAACCAAAGCTGGTGACACAGTACAATTCTACTGAATTCTTGTAGCTATATATAAATTTTAGGTATTTAATCAAATATTTATTTAGTATTAAATAATTGGAGGAGTAATTTGCTCAGAAAATATGGAGAATGTAGTATTTTCACAAAATAATTTTTTACTCTGTTTTCATGTTTTCTATTTTCTGAAAATGTCACACCTGTAGCTATATTACTTATTGAATATTGGGACCTTTGTAACATATTTCCTCTCAGATCTTGCTACAATCTATTTAGTGAGAGAAAAACTTCCGTGACAGTTGCCTTGCTTTGTTATTGCAGGAGATGAAACTTGATATATTTTTGGTCATCCCAAAACACATAGCAGCTAGTAATGCATGGATAAACATCAGAGTTTATGAGAGGAACCAATGTAAAGACACCTGGACGTATGAGCTCCAGCATAAGAAACAACATAAAAGTGTCTGGGCAGGCAGATGTACACTTCCTTTAAAAGATGGAATCAGTTATGCATGTTATTTTGGTGTAAGGAAAAAGACATATAAATATGTACCGGCATATACTTCCGATGCTGAGGAAAAGTTTGACACACCTCTTTCTCTAACAAATACTTTCTGTCATATCTTTACTGATCCCTCAATTACATCAGATGACAATAAAATGGATGATACCTATGAAGGTTCTGCAGAAATTGCAGAATTAGTATGGAGAAGGACATCAATGAGCACACTGAAAGAAAGCCTTATGATGTTGCACGATTACAATGCTGTGAAGTGGCTTGTTGATTTATACACTTTCAACAGAGAAAGAAAGTTTGGGGTCATGAGACATTTCCAAGATTTATTGCAAAAATCAACGGATGTTCAAATATTGCTTTTGCTTCATATACTGGGTTCACTTCGTAGGAGATATACCTTCAACCTAGATCTTCCCAAGGATGTTGCTGTAAAGTGTTTGAATGTAGTATGTGAGTCCCATTGCAACATGTTCCCAAGTCATACAGACTTTTTTGCATTGGGTGGTCTATGTAGGGACTTGTATGACAAAGCATTTAAGAAACGTATGACAACCTTTGAAAGTGTCTATTACTGCTACCCATTTTTGACCAGTGACAGTTTGATTGAAATTCTAAAATCTGAAAAAGACAAAAATGAGGATGGCTTAGACAGATGTCTTGCAAAACTAATCAAGTGCTTTCAGAGTTATGACAGCAAAGTAATGGAACTGTTTTTACTTGTGGTCAAGAGAGCAAGCAGTTTTGATAAAGTACTGAAAACAGTCAAAACTGTAGAGTTGGATCTTGGTATTCCAAAGGAGATTTGCAGAGAAATTCAAAGTTGTGTAGAAGAGGGAATCATCTTTAGTGTGGAGGCACAATTAAAATCATTACCCATCTCTCAGATGAGATCTTTGCAAAATATTGCACAAATCATCCAGAAACTGAGAAATCATGGTACAGATAACCTGTTACAAAAATTACAGTTGCCAATTGAAGAGAAAGTTATTTCTATTGTGAAATTTGGTTCATCATCCTGGAGTGACAGCGATATAGAACTACTTTCTGATGCAATATCCTCTGGAATAACATACAGCACAGGAAACCAAAGGGAGTTGTTAAAAGTCTTTGCTGAAACATCATACCCAAAACTAAGCTCTCAGTTCCTTCCCTTTTTAGAAAAACAATGCACTTCATTGCAAACAGTTGAACATCAGCTTTGTTTAGAATGGTTGAAACAAGAGAAGGATTTTATTAAAAACAGTGGAAAAAAGCCTGGTGAAAAATTACTGGACTGTTATTGTTTACTTGGTAGAATCGTAGATATGAAATGCATTGCCACAGCTCCAGAGTTTGTAAACCTTTTAGAAGAATGTGTATATTCTGAGGTTGACAAAGTAAAAGTAGAAGTGGTGATGAAAGCATCTGAAAATATGAAACATCTTACTCCTAGAGCAAGAGAGCTTTTTGATAAGCACTGTAATAAAAGACTTATGATTCACCAAGAAAATATTAGTTGGGACAAGGACCATGATATGATCTTGGAAGATATTTTTGGACCAGGACCTCTTCAGTTGCATGAAAGGTGGGTATGTCTGCCATAGGTTTCACAGATTGTTAAAAATAAAATAATTTTTTTTACACCACTACTGATTATAAATTCAACAACTTAACTGTCTGTACATTAAGTGTATATTTTTGTATGAAAGTGGATTTTTACCCCACAGCCCTTAAGGGCTGTCAGGGTATTGTTTTCACCCATGGTGTCCGGATGGGTGGGGGGCAGGCAGTCGGAAAAAGTTTATCCGGGCTGTATCTCAGAAACCGTAAGGTGTAGGAAGATGATACTTCGTAGAGACATTGGTTAGGAGGTGTAGGTGTACAATGTCATGGTCTGACCTTGATTTCACCTTTGACCTTGCCGTAGTGACCTTGAGTTTGAAAATTTTGTCTGGGCTATATCTCAGAAACTGTAGGGTGTAGGAAGTTGATACGTGGTAGGGACACTGGTTAGTGGGGTAGGTGTGCCACATCATATTGTGACCTTTGACCTTGCCGTTATGATCTTGACCTATAAATTCTTGTCCAGGCTATATCTCAGAAACCATAAGGTGTAGAAAGTTGATGCTTGGTAGGAACATTGGCTAGGGGATGTAATTGTGGAAAGTCATGGTGTGACCTTGATATGACCTTGCCGTAGTGTTCTTGACCTTTAAAATCTTGTCTGGGCTATATCTTGAAGACCGTAAGGTGTAGGAAGTTGATACTTGGTAGGGACATTGGTTGGGGTTTGTAGGTGTGCAATGTCATGGTGTGACCTTGATTTGTCCTTTGACCTTGTCATAGTGACCTTGACCTATAAAATCTTGTCCGGGCTATATCTCAAAAACAGTAAGGTGTAGGAAGTTGATACGTGGTAGGGACATTGGTTAGGAGGTGTAAGAGTGCAACATCATGGTGTGACTTTGATTTGACCTTTGAACTTGCTTTAGTGACCTTGACCTATAAAATCTTGTCCAGGCGATATCTCAGAAACTTTAGGGACATTGGTGGGGGATTGTAGGTGTGCAGTGTCATGGTGTGACCTTGATTTGACCTTTGACTTCACTGCAGTGACCTTGACTTTTAAAATCTTCTCTGGGCTATATCTTGGAAACTGTAAGGTGTCGGAAGTTTATACTTGTTAGGGACATTGGTTAGGGGGTGTAGGTGTGCAACATCATTCTGTGACCTTGATTTGACCTTTGACCTTGTCGTAGTGACCTTGACCCATAAAATCTTGTCCGGGCTATATCTCGGAAACCATTAGGTGTAGAAAGTTGATACTTGGAAGGGATAATGGTTAGGGGGTGTAGGTGTGCAATGCCATTCTGTGACCTTGATTTGACCTTGCTGTAGAGACCTTGAACTATAAAATTTTGTCCAGGTTATATCTCGAAAACCATAAGGTGTGGAAACTTGATACTTGGCAGGAATATTGATTAGGGCGTGTAAGTGTGCAACGTCATTCTGTGACCTTGATTTGACCTTTAACCATGTTATAGTGACCATGAGTTTTAAAATCTTGTCTGGGCTATTTCTTGGATTCCATAAGGTGTAGAAGGTTGATGTTTAGTAGGTGTATGTAAATGTATGTGTGCATCGTGGTGTGACCTTTTTGCTCTTCCAAAGCGTGTTCATCTGCCATATTGGAAACATCTTTCTTGTATGAGAAAGATAAATGGATTGCTGCAAGTGATTATTATATGCACTTTTACATAAATATGCTATTTCCATTGACAGCTATTCTCCAATTACTAAATTTTACAGCTTCATATTTTTTAGTTTACTGATTAATGCTGTCATCTTGCCATTGAATTGTCTTGTTTTAGTACTTTATTCTTTACATACATTTTCCTTCTCTTGGATGTTACTTTCTCCACTTAATAATTATTGGACCTTTGTACAAGTGACACTGTGATGAAAGTATCCCGGTCTTTGTTCTGTTTCACTACCTCTATATGTCATGGTGTTGAAAACTATTTCCCCAGGCTGTGGGGTATGGGCATCTCTAATTTTTGGGTGATAACTTGAATAAATTTTATTGGATATCATGCCACTAATGAGTACACCTGTGTGAGATAATTTCTCTTTCCAAAATTAATAAATTTGCAAAAGTTTATCTATATGATTTTATCAGTGTGATAACATTTGTTTTTGTTTATACAGGGCTGCGTACTACATCAAATTTCTGAGGGAACTGTTATCAAAACATCCAGCATCTGCAGCAAACATTCAGGATATCAGAGGAATTGGAAACATTTTTTGCAATTCAAAGTTTTGGATGAGAGTAATGACATGTGGTGGACCCTCTAGTGATCAGGTCAAATGCCATCACACAGTTGATCATGTCAAAAAACTTTTGTCTGATCTTTTTCAAAAAATGCAGTATCAAAAAATGTGCCCCAACTATGCCAAAGACTTTCTTGACATAATGGATACCAATGGAGAGGAAAATTGTGCAGCTTTACTGAATATAGCAGTGAGCAACTTTGAAAACCACAATTATGGAAATTATGCAAAGAATCTGAGGCAATCTCTGTGTGTGTTAAAACAAAATTTGGAGTCCCTCAAAGGTACAAATGAGCTTCTTCAGCACATTGATCAAAATAAGTGTAAGTTGAGTACTTTAGAAGAAAGAGAAAGTCAGTTGGAACAGTTCACCTGCGATGTGTGGAACAGTAAAAAAGATATTATTGATATCATTGATGGTCCAGACTGGGAAAAAACATGGAAAATCTCATGCTGTCTAGAATTGCATAAGGTGTCATCAATGCAATCATTCAAGACATATATAATGAATAACTTTGACCTTCATGATCCTGAGAAAAGGTGTTCAGCCAAAAGGAAGGATTTTAATGAACTAACAGATGAATCTAGTATCAGTGTTTGTGTGGAAAAAAATGATGATACAGATTGGGAAGATAAAACTGCAGCAGAAGTAGATAAAATTTTTGACACTGAAAAAGAATGTGTTTCAGAAAGTAGTTCTTTGAATGAAATGCCTGGTGAATCTGGCAGGAGCATTAGTGATATAAAGATAGGTGAACATGTTGATGAAATGAAGGGGGAAGATGGAAGTGATGAAAGTGACTATGCTTCAGAAAGTAGTTCTTCCGATCAAATATCTCTTGAATCCAGTCTGAGCGTTGGTGACATTAAAACAGGTTTTCCATTTTATGAAAGAAAGGCTGAAGATAGAAGTGTTGAGGTTCATACTACAGAAGCAATGGAATGTCTTTATTTTAAGATATTGCCAGATTACAAAAAGAAAGCTAGAACTCTTCTCACAGGAAAGAATTCTGTTTTAGTTTGTGACATTGAGAACTTTTTCGAAGGGTGCAGCATCTTGAAAGAGGTACAGGAGATTGAAAAACTACTTAATGAAACTCTTTCAGAGAAATGTTTGACTATTCTTGGTTATACAGATATGCTGAAGTCTAATATAGAGAAAGCAGAGTTCTTGGAACGACTGCCAAAAGTCTTCATGCTGGATGTTGATGAAACACAAGCTTTGCCTAGAGCCACAAACAACATGCTTGGTATGAAGCAGATGGATTTGTTAACAACTGAAACATTGTACGAACATACCAAATTATTTCTAGAACGGACAAAACAAGTGGAGAAGGAATATCAGTGGAATATACTTACAGGATTAGCTCGAAGTCAGGGTCTTGTGGAGTTTCTTATCAGTGTTAAAGATGAGGATCTTCGTAACCTGATTGATGCGGTGGAAGAACACTCTGATGAACTCTTGCAGGAGGGTGCTGTGAGTGATTTGATTCAGCTCAAAAATGTACTTAAACCAGTTTTACATGACTGTTCTGTAAAAAAAATAACAACTCTACCAATGCTGCTAGAGAGTTTAAACGCATGTTTCAACAGTGAAAAAGCTCAGGCACCATCAAGAATTAACAATTGTGCTGCCAATTGTAACAGCTTAAAGGCTCTGTACCTGAATGTAGCAAACCGAGGAGAAGTGACAAAGCAAACAGTTGAAAGAATTGTAAAGGAAGGGGTTGTAGTGTTTCATTTAGAAGAAAACATTGTTACAGCATCAGTGAAATGTACTACTAGTAAAAAGAGTGTTTACTCGTTTTCACAGATGTCTGACCTTAGAAGTCGTGCTTTGCTTATTTGTAACACAGAAAAGGTGGAATCAAATGATGCTAGTAAAGCTGGAAACCTGGTCTGTTTTGTTGAATTAGTTGATCTGACATACGATATCCTACTAATCTTGGAACAACTGAACAGTTCAGGTCATTTTGAGTTTGATAAATATCATTATGTTGTTGAGGAAAAATGGATAGAAGATAAAATTTCCCATTTATACCGATGGAAAGAAAGGGTGCAAGATTCACTTCATGAGTGGGAAAGATCATTGGACTTACAGAGATCCCAACACTACTATTTGAACTATTTGCATGGCAAACAGTTGCCTATTGTTTTCAATTTTTTCAAAAGTAAAGGTAGTGCCAGTACTGAAGCATTTGGCATACTACGATACATGAAACTGTCTGCCAATGACATTGATTGTACCTTGATAGAACCCTTTGCGGAAGATGATGAGACTGATGTAGACAGGAAATTATGGTACTTGGGAAAACAGTTGACACAAACTGTAGGTCGCTTGCCAGATGATGAAAAAATTTTGATAGATGGAAAACAAAGCATAGATTGTAGAGTGGAGCCAGGAAATATGTATATTGCTCATGTGGAAACAGGAAATCCCAATGTTCTGCCTGTAATTTTATCACTTTACAGGACAACTACTGGATGTTTTCCACTACCATCACATGTTTTATTTTGTGATGAAGAAACGACAATGGAAGAGTGCAACATCCTTCTAAAGAGGTCTCTCTATGACAAAGCAAAAAACCTATACTGCATCGTTGGAACAGAGATGCTTAAAAATGATGTTCTGCTTTCTTTGATGGACCATTGTAAAGAGTTACACAACAGAAGTAATGGAGACATAACTGAAAATTCCCAGTTTTTGCTAGCTTTAATTTGCAGGTCACCTGCCCATCATACACTGCTTAATTCATTTGCAGACAAGGTACACAAAACCCCAGGCCTATCAACAAAGGAATTGGAGACATGTCTACAAAAAGCATGTTCAACAGTATATATGATTACATCAGAATTACCAGGATTGGGAAAAACAGAAAATATACATGACACTGCAGCAGAAGTCAACAAAGGGGTAGTTACTATTCCTATCAATGGATTACAAACAAAGAAAAGTTTACTTAAGAGACTACAAAAGACACCTGTAAAACAAGATGCTGTTCTTCACTTTGATGTGGGATTCCTGGAAAACCCCCAGGTTTTGGATCATCTGATTTTCGAAGTAGTTGTGATGAAGTTTGCAATCTGTGAAACATACTCTTTTGAATTGCAGACATCTCATGTTGCTATAGAAATATGCAACACATTAAACAATTATCTTCAAAATGATTTGTACATTGTATCCTGTTTCAGAAATGTTCACTTAAAGTGGAACAATTTTGATGATTTTGTGGTGAGTAGAGAACCACACAGTGCAGTGCAAACAGTTGGCCAGTATTTCGGACTCAAAAAAGAAGATGGATTTGGTGAAAGAGATATCACAATATCTGACAGTGTGACACCAATGGATGCTAAACTGTGTCAGAGTATGTTGCAATGGTTGTTTAAGGATGATAAAGACTTGTCTTTCAGTGTTGTAAATATATTTCTTGAAGTTCTTGCTGACCAGTTGAGGAAACTTACAGTTAGTCAGTATTTTAGAATACCTGCCCTTGTCGCTATGCTTGGTGATCTGAACAAAGCACGTTCGGTGCGGCAATTGATTGTAACACAACTCAAAACAATGTCAAAAGAATTTTCATGCCGATCAATTGCAACATGTAAAGAAGCACAAAACAAAAGCCTTTCTGGATTGACAAGTGCAATAACATCAGCTGTGGATGAAATGGTGGGAAGAGTGGAAGGAATGATACAATGGAGCTCCTCAAATCATCTGTTGTTATTGTTCCATCATCAAGATAGTTCCACTGTTTCAGCATTGTACAGAGATGTTTCTATTGTACCTGCAAATGTTAAGCAATTTTTTGAATACCAGATGAAAAGGCCTCTGTCAGACTTGTCTAAATCCACTCAAGAAGATCTTCAGAAACGTCTTGAAAGACTTGTTTGCGAAAAGAAAAATTCAAATATCAGAGAAAGGTTGGGACAGTTATGTGATACATATGCTCTGACACCAGACAATCTGTTGAAAATGGTACTGGTTATTTTGAGAATTAGAAGTGGCATCCCAGTGGTTTTAATGGGTGAAACCGGGTGTGGAAAAACAACGTTAGTGAAGTACTTAGCAATGACCTGCAATGCAAATTTTCATGTCTTTCAGTTTCATGCTGGGGTAACTTGTGACATGATAGAACAGACTGTCATTCAGTGCAATAATCTTGCCAGAGAAAATCTAAGCGAACAACACTGGCTGTTTTTAGATGAAATAAATACTTGTAATCATCTTGGCATTTTGAATGAGATTATCAGCTCTCATTCTCTCAAAGGTGATAAACTATCACCAAATTTAGTGACTGTAGCTGCTTGTAATCCATATCGATTGAGAATGCAACATGAAATTTTCTCATGTGGTTTTAAGGAAAAGGCCAAAACTGACGAATTTTCAAATCTTGTGTATAGGGTTCATCCACTTCCAGAGACAATGATTGACTTTGTTTGGGACTATGGTACTCTCCATCAGAAGGATGAACTGTTATATATCAAGCGTATGGTAAAAACATTGGAAAAAGCTTTGCCAAAAGTTGCTGATATATTCATGTATTCACAAGACTTTATCAGAAAACCAGAGATGAGTGTGTCAGCTGTCAGTTTACGTGATGTTCATAGATGCAGAAATCTTGTGGAATGGTTTGTAAAGTTCTTAGAAACCAAGGATAAAGACTGTTATAAACTCGAGGGCAAGCCTATGCCTGACAATTACAACACCATGCCTAAACATAAAAGGGCTTTGATATTGGCTCTGTCTCTTTCATATGTTGTAAGGATAACAACTACACATATGAGAAATAACTATTGGAAGGGGATTGCAGAGCTGCTGTCCACAAATTCCGAAATCATAATAGAATATGTGCGATGGGAGCAAGTGAATGTGCTAAATCGAATGATATTGCCACATGGAACTGCTAAAAACACTGCATTAAGAGAGAATGTGTTTGTTATTCTGATTTGTATGTTGAATAGGATCCCAATCTTTCTGGTTGGAAAGCCAGGATGTAGCAAATCGTTGTCTGTGCAGGTGCTTAAAAGCAGTTTACGTGGCCCTGATTCTGAGGACAAATTTTTAAAGACATTACCTGAGTTGTACATTGTGTCATACCAGGGTTCCGAATCATCAACCTCAGAAGGTATTCAGAAAGTATTTGAGAAAGCCAATAATTACCGAAAACAAAAAAGAAGTGAAAATATCTTGCCAGTGGTTCTCCTTGATGAGGTTGGCTTAGCTGAAATTTCCAGGTTTAATCCACTAAAAGTTCTGCATAGTCTGCTTGAACCACAGACAGGAAAGTTTCCTGATGTTGCAGTTGTGGGTATATCAAACTGGGCTTTAGATCCTGCCAAAATGAACCGGGCTATACATCTGTCAAGACCAGATCTTACAGCTGATGAACTTTTTGATACTGGAAAAGCAATAAGAGAGGGATTTAGTGATTCACTTGTGCCAGATGACCTTTTGAAAGATTTAGCAGTTACCTACTTTTCATATCAGGAGACACAGCCCATGAAAAATTTTCATGGTTTAAGGGATTTTTACTCTCTTGTTAAATTTTTGTGTGCAAGATACTCAAAGTCCATTGCAGAACAGGAGGCTAATGTGAAGACTAATGTGACAATGACAGGAATATACCGAAACTTTGGAGGTTTGAGTAATAACCCAAATGCATTTGCTAAAACTTTTAAAAAGAAACCAGCTGAATTTGACCATGTCTCAAACGTTGGAAAACTGATTGAAGAAAATCTAGGGGACCATGATAGTCGCCATTTGATGCTGATAACTAGTGGTGACAGTTCCGTTGGGCTGATTTCAGGAATTCTAAAATCGAGTGGAAGACAATATGAGATCATTTATGGCAGTAACTTTGAGGAGGATATGAATGAAGAATACAACTACAGAATTATCAGTAAAATCATTCTTTGCATGGAACAGGGTGTTGTATTGGTTTTGAAGGATCTTGAGGGCATATATAGTTCTTTATATGATATGCTGAACCAAAATTATACCATTGTGGGAAGAAAAAAGAATTGCCGAATCGCATTAGATGCATACAGCAATCCAATGTGTGTTGTTCATGATAACTTCAAATGCATTGTCATTGTTGACAAATCAAAGGTAGATTATTCAGATCCTCCCTTTCTGAATCGTTTTGAGAAGCAAGTACTGCACTATGAAGAAGCTCTGTCTTCCTCTCAGATGTCAGTTGTCAAAATCTTGGAAGACTGGGTAGAAGATATTAGTAATATCAAGGGGAAATCGTTTTGTGCAGATGATGCTTTTTATGGTTTCCAAAAGGAAAGTATTCCATCACTGATCCACAGAGTACAAGGGCCAGATGTACATGAAAAAAAGACCATTCATAAATGTAAAGAATTACTTCTCTACACATGCCCTCCAAGTGCAGTATTGCGAATGTCAGCATCATGTCTGGCACAGAAGAGTGCGGACAATATTGAAGCAATACAAACTGAATATTTTGATTTTCACATTAATGAAGGCATTCAATGCTTTTTACATGCTGAGAAGGTTTGCACTGCAACAGTGCCCAAAAAATATGTACTCATGACAAACAGCGGTATAAATACAGATGTAGGCAGCTTGTGTCAGAGTATACCATGCCAGGTTGAAAAACTAAGTGCAGTCAAATCTGAAAAACAGTTGTCTATGGAAATAGCAAGTTTTTTCAGGGAAGACAAAGTTTTATTTGTACTTCAGTGTAAACCATCTCTTGACAGTGTTCATATGCGTCTTGCAAAATTGCTTTTAGAAAACCAGCAACACAACTACATTCAAGGAAGAAAAGCTGACAGACCTGTAAAACATGTGGCTTTTGTTGTACATTTATCAAGTCTAGAAGGTCAGCAGTATGATGAATGGAAGTTTGACTATGCTAATGATTGGGAAATGTTTACACTTGACAGACTTGAAGAGACTGATTTTCCAATCAAATCTGGACTGTTAGGCAAAACTCCAAGTGATTTGCTACAGAGTAATTTTTGCCCAATAAAGGAAGTTATGAAGCAAAATTTAGTTTGGGCTCTTGGAAACTTGGAGTATCCCCATTTTGGGGGATCAGCAAAAAGGTTGTGGGAAACAGCTGACCAGATACGAAAGAGTGAAAACCTGTTGAATTTCTTCACAACAGAAATCATGAAGTATGTGGAAAGGCAATCAAGCAAAACCAGGAGCAACATTTTCCACCCAGACAATTGGTACATTGATGTGGTGAAAAGCCCAGTGAAGATGCATCAAGGGTGTTCATTGCATGATTCCCTACGTTTCCATTTAGAACATCTGGTGAAGTCTTGTCTGGTCATTCTTGTCTGGTTTCTAGAAGATTTATCAGCTTTGTGGACATACATTAATATAGATGTAAAATCTGTTCCATGGTTGAAACGTAGATGGGAGGAAATGTTTCAAGAGAAATTCAGTCAGTATCAGTCACTGAAACAAGAGTCAACAGAACCAAACAGATTTCTGGTTTCACAATCACCAATGAACTACTGTCTACCATTTGCCAGGGACTTGCTTTCAGAACTTGATGATGTTGTGGATTTATTTCTGTCAACAGAACATGTGGCTGATATTGACTCACTTGAGGATATTTGTCCAGAGGATAGAGCAAGTGTAATTCGTAAATATCGTTTTCTGATTGAAGACAGAATCGGACACCACTTGGGCCAAATTGAATGTGATGAAGAGAGTACTGAGAGTATTGATAGACTTACACATGATTTCTGTATGAAGAATGCCTGTGGTATCAGTATAAATAATGAAGAAGATTTTTATGATGAGAGTTTGGGACATATTTGTAGGATGTTTCTTGAAGGTAACTGTTTATCTCTTCTTGGAAGAGAAAGAAGTAACAACATTGTGATACTTATCCTGACATATGCCCTCAGTGAAAACAAAGTGAAACAGCTTTTTCGGCTGTTAAGTGGATGTGGAAATTTAATACGGAGTGATGTAATAAAGGCTTTAGAAAGTGTGCCATCATCCGATGAAGAGGAATGCATCAGCCTTGATGAATATATAGTTGGATCCTTATGCAGAAGTTTGTTACCATCCACAGTAAATTTGAAAAAGTTTTCCAACGTTAAGATGTGGTTCATCAAATGCAGTCAAGTCTTGGCATTTGCATCCAAAGTGAGTCATTTTGCTGCATTACTTCATTTTCTGAGACTTTGTAGAGATATATTTGTGGTGTTCTTATCTGATGAACTGAAACACTGTGTCACATATCTTGAAGGTGCTTGTAAAAAAATGTTAAGTGTGGAAAGTTCTGAACAAGAGGCGATTGAATGTGATAGTGTGTTTCAACATTTTGTGCCTTCCACAAAGACAGGAGAACTAAGTGAAGGGAGATCACAGCTAGTCTCTTGTATGTACTTCATTCGCTGTTTGGATTCCAATCCTGATACTTGCAGAAAGGTTGATGCCATAAACTATCTTAGTGAGCAAACAAACCTAAATCAGTTGTTACAATATGCTGGACCCATTGTTCAAAGAATAATAGTGAGGCTAGGTGAGAGAGATATACTGTCAGAAATATTACAAACAGATGAAGTAATGTCTGATGCCATGGAATTACAAGCATATTTGGAATGTATTCCAGTGAAAAAGTTTTACCAATTCATTTGTCTTTTGTCAGATGTTATAGAAAACGTGATGAGTGATGTACTTCAGTCTGACTTTGACACAAGTGAAAATTCTTTGCAGAAATACCAGCATGCTGTTTCATTCATACAGAGTGCAGAGAACTGGTCTGTGAAATATGTGGTTTGTGTTGCATATGTAAGACTCTTTATTGGGAGTATGACCAAACTACCATTGGATGATCCAGAAACTGTAGACAGAAACAAAACCATGCTTCAAAGAGTTTCTGCAGCCTTGACTTGGAAAGACCTTGATGGTGAATGTTTGAATCCACTGAAGGTATTCCTTTTGAAGAAGCTTTACACAGGAACACTAAGAGGTTTAGAAGATACAATTAAATTGTTTCCTTCAGTTGGACAAACTTTAGCAGAGATACCTTGGCCATCAAATGCCCTGGAATGTGGAATTGGATTTAATGGCATTTGTTTGCCAGAAGAAAGATGTGGCTTTGACAAAGAAGATATCAGTGGTGTATTGGCCAAACTCCAGCCTGATTGTACCAACACTGAAGCTGTCGTAGCTGATTTACTGGAACGATTATATTGGCCCAAGTATATTAAAATTCCAGGTCCTGCTGAAAGAGCTAAATTGAAGGCTATTGCACTCAAAGATCTTCCCAGTTGTGCTAAAGTTCTACTGAAATGTGTACTAGGTCAGGAAGATTTTATCCATTCATGCTTAAACATAACTCAGGAGTCAACTTATGAAGAACTTTTACAAGCAAGCATCCTGTTGCACATATTCACTCTTTGTGCTAGTAATAGCAGTTGTAAAAATATACTACAGAGACTGTCAATGGAACATAGTGTAGCTGAGAGGTTTATGTGTGATGTCAAGGAGCTGTGTGTTACATGTTTAGAAACAGAAACAGAGATGATAATCTGTAAGTGTAACCATGTTACATTCAGGCGTAGAATTGATGAACCAAACTGCAATGCTTGCAATTCCAAAGTAACAGTTCAGGAAGGCAGGCAGAAAGACAACCTGTCTTTTCATAGCAACACCCGTACTTTTCATGTGAGTGGTATTTTGTTGTTTGGATGTCTTCTTGCAAAGAGACATACTCAACATATAAAAGACACAGATTCCTTAAATAAAGAACATGATAAATTCAGGCACCACTGGAACAGTCTAACAATTGCTATGAATGTTTCAAAAAGACAAGTTACATATTTTCTACACATGTTTTTGCAAAGCAAAGAACTGAAAAGAGCAACAGACATTGCTGAATTTGTTCAGTGTTGTAATGCGGCGTTTGAAAATTGTGAGCATACCTTGCCAGACTTTACAAAGAGACTGTTGAAAGGAACTGGTAAGGAACCAACTCTGATTTCTATTCTGAATGAAGCTGACACCGATGATGCAAATGGATATTCAATAATAGCCAGGGAGAGAGGCATACCAACTGTTGAAAAAATGTGCCAGCAAATAGTTTCAAGTAGATTTGAGGTTTGTCCATTCTTGCACACAGTTATGATGCACAAAGATGAATTATTTCTTTTGAAGCACATTCTGCCAATTGTAATGTGGCACTTGATGTTACACCAGTGTGTAAATGGGAAGATGTCTCAGAAAGATGTAGAACAATGTCAGATAAATGATTTCTTATATCTAGAGGTTTATCAAAAGGAGAGAAGGAAAAGTAGTTTTGAAAAATTCAGGGAGAGCTGGCTTGCTGTAAGAAGTTCAAAGATAATTAGCGAAAGAATAGGTGAACATTGTACCCTTCCTGAAGTAAATCTGATGTCTCCTTTATCTGTGTGTGTAGTGAAAGACAAGCAGAGTCCTATGTACAAGGTAATGTCTGTGCTGTGTGGTATTCAAAACAAGTTCATAGAAAAATCAGCTGTAACTGCCTTAATGGGGTGTAAAGGTCTCTCATTTCTCCAAAGACAATCTGTTGTGGAAGTGCCTATGATCCAGTTACATGCAGCAAGAGAATCACAGGTTATTACATTTGCATTGCCTGAAGCACCTGCTGAATATTGTCAAAATGGTCTTGGATATGGAAAAGGAATATGGGAAAAATACAACCTTGAACAGATAGAGAAGGATATGGCTGATAAACTGATGTTGGGAAAACACTATCTTATTCTTGGGGATGAATTTCCATTCACAATGTACAGAAATGAAATATTTCATCAAGGAGGACATTCACTTGTAGTGCTAAGACAAAAAACGACGCAGGAAGAACTTACAGAAAGCACAAAAAATACATTGCATGAAGGGTTAACTGAAAATAATGGGCAACTATCTCTGAAGCCTTTTATGAACTTTCTCGAAACAGTTATGATCTATTTGAAAAAAACTGATATACAAGAGGCAGACATTTTGAATGAATATGCCCATAAATGGGGAATTGAATATAAAAATGTGAAGTCAAAGACATTGAGAGATCAAATACAGAAACACATTCGCCTTTGTCATGTTTGCAGTCTGTATGAATTTCTGGAAGAGGAGGCGGCAAAGACAATATATGTGGATTCTTTGGATGCAAAGTACAATGTTCCACCCAGTGAAGAAGTCAGGGCATTGTCAGAAGACTATACACACAATATCGCAGAACCCTCCTTGTTGCTTTCAGCCATAAGAAGACTTGTGGTCAGACATATAAGTTCTGGAATGGCAAATGTTGTGTCACCAGATTCAACAATGGACAAAACTTTGTTTCATCCAGATCTCTGGCCAAAGTATGGAAACAGTGAAACAGTGGAGAGTTACAGAGAAAACTTTCCGGCTGTGTTGATGATGGAGAGTGTTAAGTGGTTTCATGATCTTGTAAAGACAAAAGTAAAGGTAAGACTACTTTGGTCAAGCCTAAATATTGAATCTTCAAAAGTTTTCCTTTAAAAATTTTGCTCATGTGTTGTGAACAAGCTTTATTGCATTTGTAATTGCATCAGTAATATTTTGACAGACATTTTTCTAAAATAGAAGTAGAATTCAGTGTAAAAAGCGTATTCTTGGAATCTATGAATTTACAGCAACTTGGGCAATTCCAGTATCTTATATCAGCATGCACAAAGCATGTGTCACTTACCATTTATCAAATAAGAGCATCATTGCAGAAGGTGTCAATAACAAACGATTCATAAAACTGAAATCATCTGAAAAGTATATCACTCAGTTATGACAGAGGCATTGCGCAGCTGTTGAAGAAAATCACATTACTCATAGAAAGTAAAATAAATAAATGAAAATAATTGTTCATGATATGCATTGTTCAGAATTTTGATGAGAATATTGAAATATAAATCATATGTGTGAGATGATTGCGGCTGAGCAAATATAATTACCTCAGAAATATATAATTTAAGAACAATTTAGCAGTTCTATTAACAATTATATGTGATTTTTTCTAGAAATATAAGTAATTTATCATTTATCTGACTTATACATCCATTCTTTCGTATGGACCTATTTCCAATGCTCCATACCTATATGTCCCCTTTTTGTATAATAAAATACCTCTTCTAAATTAAGAATGTTTGATTATCCAAACACAGTCTTACTCTGCCAAAATAGCTGAACAATAGATGCTCAACTTTACATCCTCATTTGGCTTTAAATTTCAATTCATATTTCACAAAAGGCTTTCTATTTTGTTTGTTTATGTAATGTTACTCCCGCCTTATTCCTGACCACTAATCTAAAATATCATAAAAACCTGTTATTATAATATGTAAATTTTTAAAGTATGTTCTCATATTGTGTGCTTTTATCAGCAAAATGAAGAAACTGTGGAGAAGTCAGCTGTCCCTCTACGGCTTCGAAACAAACCGAGGAGGAAAAGAGTTTTGGTGAGCAAAACATAAGATGACTACATTAGTCTGCTGTACATCATTACAGGTACACTCCTAAGATGGTATTAATTAAATGTAGAATAGTGCTTTGGCCACAACCCATATGGTGCCAGTCAGAGAGTGATATTTACAATATATTTGATAATATGATATTTGAATTTAGGTCACTTACAAGTAAATTTTGTGAATGTTATGTGTTATTAGTACACTATTAGTGATTCATCCTGTGTGAGTTATCACCCCGAATTGTGCTTGGTTTTTGATTAATTTTAAATACTTTTGGAGTACATATTTCTTAAAATATTGACACTTTTTGTCTTTTCCAGTTAAAATATAGTTTGATATGTGGCATGCACACAGTACCGTGGTGGTACTTCAACCCATTCATATAACAACATTGAAATATTCTCCAAATGCTAGGGATGATAATCATTTATAAATTGTTACTTTTGGCAGACTCTTGTGGTTTTGTTGTATGAAAAAAACATGCATATCTCAGCACAGTGAAATATGTCAAGGTCATATTCAATACTAATGTTATTGGGTTGAATTTGTATGATATATTAAAAGTATAAGATTACTTTTGTTGATCTATGTTATTGATGATATGTGAATTAAGCATAATTTGTGCATTATACATAATGCGATTTGAGAATGTTACATACACTGTTGTGACTGACTTTGTGATATACTATTTAAGAAATTTAACAAGTTATGGTAACTTTGTGTATTGTATATATGGATATTTTTCAATAAGATTAACATACACAGTTTGACATGTTTCTATTTTAAGTTAATGCTCTTCTTGTGTGTATTACATACAGTAGATATATTCTGGAATTATGTATATTCATATTTATATGTATATTTATAAAATCAGTTTATTTGTGAAAGGGGCTGACATGTACTATGTGTAAAAATACTTTTAAATTTGGTTAACCTTATGTATTGTATGTGAATATTTCTGTAATAAATTTCATATTATGTGTTGCAAGTGAATATATTTTCAGGAATTGTTTTTAGCATAAATTTTGATTTTTGAATTCAGTAGATAAATAGACTTATGAGTCAGGGGCGGATTTCACGAAAGGTCTTAGCCTGGTCTCAGGCTCAAACTTAAGACTTTTGTCTCAAATTATTGGAACATTTTACTTGAGCCCATGGTCTCAGCCTTAATGGATTTCACAAAAGGTCTCAGTCTCAGCTTTGGCTGAGCCACTGGCTCAAATGTTGAGACTGGTTAAAAGTGGGCTTAAGTTTTGTAAACAAAGGCTCAAATATGGCCGCCATAATTCTTTCTTCACTTCAAAATTTGAAATGGCTGAAAATAGGGTACAAGTACATAAAACAACCCCCTGAAGTAGTCTTTGGGTGTTTTACATGTTTACAAGGTTTCCCATTGCAAAATGGTATTTACCCAGAGATATTATGTGTCAAACAAGGAACATATATGTCATCAGTAGAATATTTTGACTACAAAAAATGGTCACATGACACAGAAAACCACTGTGGTTATTTGATAAGCTTGGTCTCAACTGAGACCCCTTCTGTAAAAACCATTTGAGACAAAGACTTAGCTGAGCCAAAAGGCTCAGATTTGAGCCAGTGGCTCAGCCTGAGACTGGGCTAAGTCTGAGACCTTTCATGAAATCCGCCCCAGGTTTACATAGTGTGTTGTTCTTAAGATATTTTTGAATGATGATAACCTTGTATATTGACATAATTTTGAAATATGGCTAATATAATGTGTTGAAAATCAATCAAATGATGTTTTGGTATATATGTACATAAGCATACTTTTAGATTGCTAACTGGGATATTTTGTCCACATAAAATGTTATATATAAGTGAGTTTAATTTGTGAGTGAGGTTAAAGATATTTCAGAATAGGGATGGCCTTGTGTATTGTAAATGAATATTTTTGGAATTCAGAAGACATGATGTGTTGTAAATTGGTGTTATGGTTTATAGTACATAGCTACACTATTTAATTGTCTATGTACATATTTTAGATTTAGTTGTACTGAGATATAGAAATATATTTTGAATGATGCTAACCAGGAGTATGTTTAAAAGATGATGAAGCACTAGGTTGCATATTGTGGATAAATGTTTTCTAGATTAAGGTTCGCATTTATTTAAAGTGTTATATAAAATGCAGCCATACTTGTGATTTGTTTGTGTATGCAGATTTTTTAGAATCATATTTACCTTTGTTTTGCACAGTAATGTAACTCTTAATGAGGCTGACATAAAAAATTTTGGAATATACTTTTATATCAGTTCAGCCTTGTGTCTCATATGTGAATACAGTAGATTTGGTATAAGTAGAACTGCCACAAGTAGAATATTGCCATAAGTAAAAGTAGTTTCTAAGTCCCAACAATTATCAGTGCAAAATATAAGGATAACTAGAAGTTCAACTTACAGAAAGTGGCCATAACTAGAACCTAATTTGATGCACAAAGTGTTACTTTTCAATGGGAATAACAAGGTATAAGTAGAACCTATAAATGTTTTGTGTACAAAAGTGTCAATGTCTAAGAAAGAGGTGACAAAATAGTACCATTGCGACACTCTGTACCTGATTCCTCACTTTGGTGTTATCAAGTCTGAAAACCAAACAAATAAATTTCACAGTAGAGTGATTACACAAGTGTTAAATATTTCAAGAGAGTTAAATTACATAGTAGCCTTAGTACTTGATATATTTCTTAATGTTGTATAACTAGAAGTTGCCATAAAGAGAAGTAGATGGCTGACATTTTGCAACTTTGACTTAGACCAAATCCACTGTATTTTAAGCATAAAGTTTGTATTCTATGTTGTTCTGGAGTGTTTTTCCAGACCTTATTCTTGTGTGTGCATATGTTTCAGAATTAATTTCTACTGGTGTACATATATATTAGTGAGTGAGGCTGATGTGCTGTGTTGTTCTGAAGAATACATTTATATCAGATTATCTTTATATATGTATATTGTACATGTATATTGTATATTATATTTCTTGGATTAAGGTTGACATGAAGTGTTTCAGTTAAGTATATTTCAGATATTGTGTATAGAACATTTTCATACTTTTGAATTTGTGTGTATTCAGATATTTCAGAATTTAGTGCACTGTTTGTTTTGTATATTAAAATATTTGTGATGAGGCTGACATTGTGTATCTTTGTAATTACAGTTAAAATGACAATGTACTTTTTATAGTACATAGTCATACTTTTTATTTGTGTATGTAGATATTTTAGAATTGGGTGCACTGTTTGTTTTGTATATTAATGGATTTATGGATGAGGCTGACAATGTGTATCTTTGTAAATACATGTATATATTTTTGAATTTGGTTAACCTTGTCCATTATATATGAATATCTTTGGACTTGAGATGATATGATGTTTTTGGAATAAGTACAATGGTGTTGTGTTTTTTTTTTCATGATAATACAGTGCCATTCTGTTTAATTTTGTATTTTGATAATCTAAGATTTAGCCTTACCTTATTGATTGTGAAGAATTATTGAAGGGAATGCCTGTGAGGCTGAGATTTCAGTATTCTTCTTAAGGATGCTTCTAAATTGGGTTCACCGTGTATATATATTGTGTATGAATAGTTTTAGAATAATATTAAAGGTTGTGTTTCAGTGTATATATATCACATTAAATGTGTTTAGAGCTGCTACCAATTTTATACCATTGTCCAACATTAATGACATCTAACATTAATGACACCCGTGTACCATCTAGCGTGAGCGATAATACAGGATTTTACACATTTTGGAAAACCATTAAATTCTAGTGCTTTATACAACATATTGTGCACAAAAAAGGTCTTTTTTATTTGATCTTTATCACCAGTGTTACAATAGGGGGGGGATTAATTCACTTACATGACCCCGGCGTACAACTTCTTTGATAATGCGCCAGTCAATGAAAGTGTGTTCAATTGGGTTTTGAAATTTATATTCTCCCAGAGTAGGTCCATTCACAGACTGACAACGTGTATTAAAAGAAAAGAAACAAACAAGGTGTTACCAACTAAACACACCTGTCAGTGAAGGTGTATTTGCTTGGGGTTTTACAATAAATAATCTCCCCGAGTTTTCAGTGGACAAAATGCATGATGACTTTTATCCCAAATGAAACATCAACAATGGGTGTACCAAGCGAACACATCCAGCTCTTGTCCGCATAATATTTTAAATAAAAATGACAATATGCAAAAAAATGAAGCAAATAAGTCACAATTAGAGGGTTTGTTACATCATATTACACAAATATATTAAACTACTTCATCAGTGACCAGCCACATGTACAATTAGTGCATAAAAATGACATTTCTTTTATTATCGCCCACGTGGTAACCCAAGGACGGTGAATTTTGGTTTCTTTCATCCATCCAAACCCCTTGATTATCCCCTTGATTATCCGACCCGACTGTATGTCTCCCACTGGGTTTGGATAATTGATATCTAATATATTTTTGTACCAGTGGGGATACATTAACCAGACTCTTTGCCAAGATATATTTAGAATTAGGGTTAACTTAATGGGTTCTATCTAAAATGTATTTTTGAGTAAGTCTGATCAACTCTATTTTTAAAGCTACTTCTTCATTTGGTTGACCTTGCATATTGTCAATAAATGTTTTTGGAGTTAACATGGCATAATGTGTTACAGATGAGTGTTTTTATAAATGACCTGGTAATCTGTGCAATACACAGCGCTAGTGATTCGTTTGTGTGTGTATATATTTATAATTGGATTCATCTTTTTTTTTTTGCATATCAAGTTATTATTGTGTATTCAAAAGACACGTATGTATGAGGTTAACCTTGTATATCCATGTAAATATTATAGAATAGCGTTGACATGCTGTGTTGCTCATGAATGTATTTTTCAGATGGATGTTTTTCTGTGTGGTTCATAGCCATACTTTTGAAATCTGTGCGCAGATATTTTAGGATTAAGTTTCACTGAATCAGATGTATTTTAATATATTTGTAAATGAGACTGACATTGTGTCGATGATAAAGTTAACTTTTGTGTGTGAATATATTTGGATTAAGGTTGACATGATGTCAGATGGTTTTGTTTACAGAAAGTAGCCATACTGTTGAATTGTGTATGCACATATTAAAATTAGAGTTGTTGTACATATTGTATGTAAATATAGTTTTAATACAGGCCAACCAGATGCAGATATTTTAAAATGAGGATGACCTTTGCATACAAAAATTTTAGGAATAAAGTTGACACGATTTCTTGGAAAATAAGTAAAATGATATACTTCTTGTGTTGTACATAGGCTTAATTTTGAAATCTGTAGCAGATATATTAAATTAAGTTCGGCTTATGTATTGTATATAAATATATTGTAAATGGTGTTGACATTTGTGTATTGTTCTTGTAGGTACTTATAATTTAGGTTAACCGTATGTATTGAAAATGGATACTTGTTGAACAAGATTAACATGGTTTGATGCATGTGATTACAGTCATGTTGTGATTTTTATAGTACATACATCATTCATAAATTGTGTGTGCAGATATATTTAAAACATTAGCTTTATCTAATGGATTTTATGTAAAATATATTTTTGAATGAGGCTGAGCAGGGGCCATATTCACAAAAGGTCTTAGCCAAATCTTAGTCCTAAGTTGGCTATAATTGTGTAAAAAAGTTAAGCCCAAGACTTGGCTAAGACCTTTCATGAATACTGTCCCAGATCTATTTTTACAGCTAGTTCAAATTAGGTTGACCTTGTGTATTGTACATGGCCATTTTTATGTCAGCTGACTTGTCAGTCAGCTGACATTATGTTGTCACTCTGCGGCGTGGGTGTACGCGTCCGCGTGAACATCTTCTCCTCGAAAACTACAAGGCCTAGAGACATGCTGTTTTTTTAAAAGATACCTTATCTATCGAGGATGAAAAATTGTTCAAGGCATGCAGATCTGTCTTTTCATCTGTTTGCTAGAGACATTACAAGGGAGGTACCCCCACCAAAAGTGTGAAAATTTTAACACTTCATCACAATTTTCTCAGTGACTATTGCAGGGATTTCTCTCATATCTTGCATATACGTACTAGGCCAGAGGTAGATTCTCTTGTGTGAGTATGAGATCTGGATCTGTCTTATTTTTTTTCATAAATTTTTTTAATAATTTTTAATGCATTAAAATTCATGAAATCATGAACTAAATCACTTATAACTTGAAAAGAGTTGCATTTAGAGCATTTTGTTAAAATATGTTATTCAGCTACTTTTTTCATAGCTACAACATGGTGAGTAACTTGGGTGTCAGTCTCAATAGCTAAGTGAGTAATAGTTACTTTTGGGCTTTTCAGTAACTTCCATCATGATTAAAATCACTTGTAACTTGAAAACTATTGCATTTACAGTATTTTGCTTAAATATGTTGTTCACCTACTTTTGGGTCAGCTATAACATAGTAAAAATTCAGACATGTAGCTCATTGCATAGCTGAGTAATAGCTACTTTTAGGTGATCACTATTGAGTAAATCACTTATAACTTGAAAACTATTGCATTTAGAGTATTTTGTTTCACTATGTTATTCACCTGTTTTGGGGTCAGCTATAACATAGTGAAGTTCCAAACCTGTGGCTCATTGCATAGTTGAGTAATAGCTACTTTGAAGTTCTCACTGTTGAGTAAATCAGTTGTAATTGGAAAACTATTGCATTTACAGAAATTTGTGTAAATATGTTATTCAGCTACTTTTGGGTCAGCTATAACATAGTGAAATTACAGACCTGTAGCTCATGGCACAACTGAACAATAGCTATTTATAGGTACTGACTGTTGAGTAAATCAGTTGTAACTTGAAAAATATTGCATTTGGAGTATTTTGTTAAAATATGTTGTTCACCTACTTTTGGGTCAGCTATAACATGGTGAAATTACAGAACTATAGCTCATGGCATAGCTGAGCAATAGCTATTTTCAGGTTCTCACTATTGAGTAAATCAGTTGTAACTTGAAAACTATTGCATTTACAGTATTTTGCTTAAATATGTTGTTCACCTACTTTTGGGTCAGCTATAACATAGTAAAAATTCAGACATGTAGCTCATTGCATAGCTGAGTAATAGCTACTTTGAGGTTATCACTGTTGAGTAAATCAGTTGTAACTTGAAAACTATTACATTTAGAGTATTTTGTTTCATATGTTATTCACATAATTTTTGGTCAGCTATAACATAGTGAAATTGCAGACCTCTATGTCATGGCATAGCTGAGCAATGGCTACTTTCAGTTCTCACTGTTGAGTAAATCATTGTATCCACTGGATAGCCGCAGTGTGTAGAGAGATTTCACCATTACCGCTCTAACGAAAAAAATATAGCTAGCCTTCTCAAGTTTGCAGGATATATTTATAACCATAAAATGTTGTCTGGGAATATTTTTTGCCTCATTTTGGGAATGTTTTGGTGTGGTCAGATTTGACCTTTGACCCCTCCTTCAAGGTCAAACAAGGATAGCCAAACCTAAAAGTGCTTATAACTCACTTATTATTGGTCCTAGAGGTTTGGGATGGTAAACAGACATATAGGAAATCATGGGCTGGGAATCTGTTGATGTGGTCCGATCTGACCTTGGACCCCTCCTTCAAGGTCAAACGAGGATAGCCAAACTTAAAAGTGCTTATAACTCGCTTATTATTGGTCCTAGAGGTTTGGAATGGAAAACCAACCTATAGAAAATCATGGGCTGGGAATCTTTTGGTGTGGCCGGATTTGACCTTGGACCCTGCCTTCAAGGTCAAACAAGGATAGCCAAACTTAAAAGTGCTTATAACTCGCTTATTATTGGTCCTAGAGGTTTGGGATGGTAAACCAACCTGTAGGAAATCATGGGCTGGGAATCTTTTGGTGTGGTTAGATTTGACCTTGGACCCCTCCTTCAAGGTCAAACAAGGATAGCAAAACTTAAAAGTGCCTATAACTGCCTCATTATTGGTCCTAGAGGTTTGGGATGGTAAACCATCCTATAGGAAATCAAGGTTGAACGAGGATACTGCATTTGCAGTATTTCTTTAAAAATGTTTTAACCTACTTTTTACACTTAAACAGTTACCTTGTTACTTTCCTTCATAATACCATTTGCAGGGCACAACTTTTTTCTTCTTTTTTTCTGTCAGCTTTGTAATTTTTCTTTCGAAAATGCTGGTCAATTACCATTTACTGTACTTCTGTACAGCACTTTCCCTGATAATTATGCTTTCCTCTCATTATCACCTTCACAAATCAAAAGCACTCAGTCAGCTGACACAGTGCCTGTTCACGGGCACTCTCCTCTTGTTTTGGAATTGAGATTACATGATATGTTTGAGTGATTACTTTTGATTTTGTTTTCTATGTAGTTGTTGGGAATAAGTTTCAAATGTTGTATATCATTCTAATTTTTGAATGGGGCTGACATTGTATATTTTTAAGATACTTTTGAATGTGGTCAACCTTGTTTATTGTGTTTGAATATTTTTAGATAAAGGCTAACAGGATGTGTTGCAAATGTACATACCCATATTTTTATTCTGATTGGGTTATTGTAACATTTGTTTCTATTCATGTATTGTATATAAGTGTGAATAATGTAGGACAGATGTTTTGTTTCTCAGATACATGTACTTTAAAATAAGGGTAACCATTTTGTATTTTACATGGATATTTTTGGAATAAGGTTACGGTGTTTTTTGACAGTGCTGTTCTTGTGTGCATTATGTAGCTATCCTTAGGAATTGTGTTTGTATATATTTTAGAATTAGGTGCACCTTCTATGTTGTTTATTTGTACAGTAGTGAGTGAGGCTGACATTGAGTAGATATGCTTTTTTAATTTGGATGACCTGGTGTGCTGTATAATTATGGATTAAGGTTAACATGATGTGCGGGAAATAAGTAACATTTTGTTGTTCTTGTGTATTATACAAAGCCATACTGTTAGATTTTGTGTTAGGATGTTTTCAAATTAGAGTAATGTATTTGTGAAAGAGGGTGACCAGGTGTATTTTGTGAAGATATTTTAGGATAACCAAGAAATTGTTTTTTTCTATATATTTAGATGACATGATGTGTTGGAAATAAGTAAAATAATGTTGTGATTTTAATACTACTTAGCCTCAATTTATGTGTATGTAGACATTTTAGAATTATTTGATGGATTATATAGATATATATGTAATAAGAAGGCTGACAGTAATGTACTTTTCTAAAAGATAAATTAGGTTTAACCTTGTATATTACTGATAAGGATTTTTGGAATTGACATGACATGATGTCATACAAATGAGATGTATTTTAAAATAACCTGAGCTTGTGTACAATGTACAGCCACACTTTTGATTTGTTTTTGATACATTATATGTAAATGTCTTAGAATTAAGTTCATGTTATGTTTGTATATCAATGTATTTATGAATGAGACTGACATATGATGTATTTTACAGATATTTTTAAACATTGTGTATTCTGTATAAATATTTGTAGTTTACGGTTAATGTGAGTGCTGAAAATGAGTAAAATGTTTCTGTTCTTAACATGTAAAGTACCATACTATTAATTGGTGTATCAAGTTATTTTAGTGTGTGCATAGTTCACTTCATGAATTACATAAATATTCATGTGAATGAGGCTGACCAGATCTATTGATAATTTAGAGATAATTTAGAATCAGGGTAGCCTTGTGTATTGTATGTGGATATATTTGGAATAAGGTTAATATGGTTTGTTGCAAATAGGTATATTTTAAAATGATGCTTCTTTTGTGCATTTTAAACCATACTTTTGTTGCCATACTTATACTTTGGTTGTGTATGTAATTGTATTTAGAATTGGGTCCGCCCTCTGTATTTTATACACATATATTTCTAAATGAGAGTGACATAGTGTATTACTTGTAAAAATGTTCTTCAATTTGTATGCCCTTGTCCTACATTGCCAGTCCAGTAGAATTGCTGTATGAGTATGATTAATGCACGCATTAAACGGCAACAATCTAAACTGGCAAGGTAAATGTACATGTGCCTTTGGCTGCCCATGATGATCAAGTTTTTTTTTGTTATCGATGTGATCATGATGGTCATTGGGTATTGTTATTGGTGTGATCATTGTGATCATTTTTGTTGTATTTGATGTAATCCAGTGATCATTAATTATTCCTTCTGGTGTAACCATTGGTATTATTCTGTATTTGTATTATTTGTGTGATCATTGGCTATTGTTATTTACTTATTACTGATATAATGATAATTTTGTACTGTTATTGGTGTGATAACAGTGATCGTTGGGTATGGTTGTTGATGTGACCATGGTGATGATCATTTGGGATTGTTATTAATATGATCACGGTGATAATCAGATATTGTTATTGGCCTGGTCATGGTGATGATTTGGTATTATTATTATGTGATCTTGGTGATAGTGTTGTTAGTGGTGTAATCTTGGTAATCATTGGGTTTTCTTTTAGGTGTTATCATGGCGGTGATCAGTTAGAATTGTTATTTGCATGATTATGGTGATCATTGGATATAGTTTTTGGTTTCATTGTGGTATTATATTGTTATTGATGTGTTGATGGTGATCATTGCCCTGTTGTTATTGGTATGATCATGGTGATCATTGGGTATTGTTTATTGGTGTTGCTATGGGTGAGGTCATTGGATATTGTATATTAATGTGGTCCAGGGCGAGGTTACTGGGGAATTTAATTTACATTAATAACTAACTGTTTCTTTTCTCTATAAGTATGTATATTTAAAATTATGTTTATTGGCATTACATAGATCAATGTTATTGATGAATAATCTTAAATATTGTTTTTTTTTTGTTTTTATATTATGTAGTGTATATTTAAAGCAAATGGATTGTGAGAAAACTGTGAAACTGGATACCAATATAAATTTATGTGCCTGATGCATTATGTCACTATTTAACATATACCTGTCAGGAAATAAGTGTATGGCAAGTGCAATGTTGTAAACTGTTAATTCTATAACATATTAAATTTGTATTTGTTTTAAAATCATTATTATGTCACTTTAAGATAAGTTTCTATAAGGGCATTTTAACATATTTATACAATGATAACAAGTAAGTTCTCATATCCGTGGATATATTGCATTATGTTGTATGATTTGGTGGAATTTAAAATCTATGTCTGTAAGAACCCAGATGTTGGCCAAATTCTTACTTTATCTCATGCATCATAAAGATAATCAACATTCCAGCTTTTATTTGTATTTCAAAATTTTGCATAATTTCATCCATGAACAAGATACTGTTGTTACTCCTAATGAAACCTGTATTGGTATCCAGTATAACAGTTTTCAGGATTTTTTTGTACTTTGTGATTCATGATGAGACTAATTCATATTACTCTCAAAAATGAAATAGGACTCTTAAAGTTATGCTTGATTAATTGACTTGCAGAAAGTGTTTTTGAACTGTGCATGGCACTTCACTCAATGTTTAAACATTTAAATTATGCATTTTGCAGTCATCTTGGATTTTATAATATTTTTAAAAATGCAAAATTTGAAAGCAATTTGGAGCTCATTCATGACCATAGAGGGCTCTCATTTTGGACATATTCTTCAGTAGCTCAAATGTAATTAAATGTTTTGATCTTCTAGAAATGTGTACTGTTTTAGTGTTTCTTTCCAATTTAAATCCTTGAGTAATGAGTGACTTTGTATTATGCAGTTGCCTTATGAAGTTTTTGAAATCAGTCTAATGTGCTTTATTATTTTTATCTCCCGCCGGGCTTTAGCCTGGGAGGGAGATTATGAAATGATGTCTGTGCGTGCGTGCGTGTGTGCGTGCGTTAGTTAGTCACGCAGATTTCTCCAAAACTACTACAGCTACAGATTATTTGTAAATTAATTGTCCCAATGAATTTTCATGCCCTTGAAAAAAATTTTGGTTTTATTGACTTAGGCCTAAAGATAAGTGAGTAATAGCAATCATAGCTACTTTGAGTAAAGGGCTCATAACTCAAAAACTATTGCAGTTACAACTTTTTCTTCAAATATGTTGTTCAGCTACTTTGTCCTTAGCTATAAGATGGTACATAGTTTGGGGTCCCATTGCATGCCATAAGTGAGTAATAGCTATTTTCTCATTTGTAGCTAAATAGCAGAAGAAGTAAATGTCAAATATCTTCAAAAGTATTGAAGTTAGGGAAATCTTTTCAAATATGTTGTCCATCTTCTTTTTGGTAAGCTATCACATACTAAAGTTTCAGACCTGTTGCACCTTGGACAGCTGAGTCATAGCTACTTTGAAATTCTGACTGGTGAGTAAAGCGATTGAAACTCCAAAACTATTGCAGTTAGAGTATTTTCCTAAAATATGTTGTTCAGCTACTTGGTCCTTAGCTATAAGATGGTACATAGTTTGGGGTTCTATTGCATGCCCTAAGTGAGTAATAGCTATTTTCTCATTTGTAGCTAAATAACAGAAGAAGTAAATGTCAAATATCTTCAAAAGTATTAAAGTTAGGGAAATCTTTTCAAATATGTTGTCCATCTACTTTTTGGTAAGCTATGACATAGTAAAGTTTCAGACCTGTTGCACCTTGGATAGCTGAGTAATAGCTACTTTGAAATTCTGACTGTTGAGTAAACCTATTGTAACTAAAAAAGTATTGCAGTTAGAGTGTTTTCCTAAAATATGTTGTTCAGCTACTTTGTTCTTAGCTATAAGATGGTACATAGTTTGGGGTTCTATTGCTTACCATAAGTGAGTAATAGCTATTTTCTCATTTGTAGCTAAATAACAGAAGAAGTAAATGTCAAATATCTTCAAAAGTATTGAAGTTAGGGAAATCTTTTCAAATATGTTGTCCATCTACTTTTTGGTAAGCTATAACATAGTAAAGTTTCAGACCTGTTGCACCTTGGATAGCTGAGTTATAGCTACTTTGAAATTCTGACTGTTGAGTAAAGCCATTGTAACTCCAAAACTATTGCAGTTAGAGTATTTTCCTAAAATATGTTGTTCAGCTACTTTGTCCTTAGCTATAAGATGGTACATAGTTTGGGGTTCTATTGCATGCCATAAGTGAGTAATAGCTATTTTGTTATTTGTAGCAAAATCATGACATAAGTAAATGTCGAATATCTTCAAAAGTATTAAAGTTAGGTAATTCTTTTCAAATATGTTATCCATCTACTTTTTCATAAGCTATCACATAGTAAAGTTTCAGATCTGTTGCACATTGGATAGCTGAGTAATAGCTACTTTGAAATTCTACAGTTGAGTAAATCCATTGTAACTCCAAAACTATTGCAGTTACAATATTTTCGTAAAATATGTTGTTCACCTACTTTGTCCTTAGCTATAAGCTGGCATGTAGTTTGGGGTTCTATTGCATGCCATAAGTGAGTAATAGCTATTTTCTTATTAGTAGCAAAATAATGACATAAGTAAATGTCAAATATCTTCAGAAGTATTAAAGTTACGGAATTCTTTTCAAATATGTCATTCATCTACTTTTTTGTAAGCTATCACATAGTAAAGTTTCAGACCTGTTGCACATTGCATAGCTAAGTAATAGCTACTTTGAAATTGTGACTGTTGAGTAAATCCATTGTAACTCCAAAACTATTGCAGTTACAGCTTTTTCTTCAAATATGTTGTTCAGCTACTTTGTCCTTAACTATAACATGGTATATATTTTGGGGTTGTATTGCATGCCATAAGTGAGTAATAGCTATTTTCTTATTTGTAGCAAAATAACAACATAAGTAAATGTCAAATATCTTCAAAAGTATTAAAGTTAGGGAAATATTTTCAAATATGTTATTCATCTAGTTTTTGATAACCTATCACATAGTAAAGTTTCAGACCTGTGGCACATTGGATAGCCGAGTAATACCTACTTTGAAATTGTGACTGTAGGGTAAATGCATATAGTTTGGGGTTCTATGGTATGCCATAAGTGAGTAATAGCTATTTTCTTATTTGTGGCAAAATAATGACATAATTTTTCTCAAATAACTGCTTCATCTACTTTTGGGAGAGCTTTCACATGGTGAAGTTCCAGACCCGTAGCTAATTACTCACCTACTCAAAATGAGTAAATGTGAATTATCCCTAAAAGTATTGCAGATATCCAATTTTTCTTAAATAACTCATTCACCTACTTTTGGAAGAGCTTTCACTTGGTGAAGTTTCAGACCCGTAGCTAATTATTCACCTACTCAAAATGAGTAAATGCTAATTATCTCTAAAAGTATTGTGGATATCCAATTTTTATCAAATTACTCGTTCATCTACTTTTGGGAGAGCTTTCACATGGTGAAGTTCCAGACCCGTAGCTAATTACTCACCTACTCAAAATGAGTAAATGTGAATTATCTGTAAAAGTATTGCAGATATCCAATTTTTCTCAAATAACTCATTCACCTACTTTTGGGAGAGCTTTTACTTGGTGAGGTTTCAGACCCGTAGCTAATTATTCACCTACTCAAAATGAGTAAATGTGAATTATCTCTAAAAGTATTGCGGATATCCAATTTTTATCAAATAACTCTTTCATCTACTTTTGGGAGGGCTTTCGCATGGTGAAGTTCCAGACCCGTAGCTAATTACTCACCTACTCAAAATGAGTAAATGTGAATTATCTGTAAAAGTATTGCAGATATCCAATTTTTCTTAAATAACTCATTCACCTACTTTTGGGAGAGCTTTCACTTGGTGAATTTTCAGACCCGTAGCTAATTATTTACCTACTCAAAATGAGTAAATGCTAATTATCTCTAAAAGTATTGTGGATATCCAATTTTTATCAAATTACTCGTTCATCTACTTTTGGGAGAGCTTTCACATGGTGAAGTTCCAGACCCGTAGCTAATTACTCACCTACTCAAAATGAGTAAATGTGAATTATCTGTAAAAGTATTGCAGATATCCAATTCTTCTCAAATAACTCATTCACCTACTTTTGGGAGAGCTTTCACTTGGTGAATTTTCACAGCCGTAGCTAATTACTCACCTACGCAAAATGAGTAAATGTGAATTATCTCTAAAAGTATTGCAGATATCCAATTTTTCTCAAATAACTCATTCACCTACTTTTGGGAGAGCTTTCACTTGGTGAATTTTCAGAGCCGTAGCTAATTATTCACCTCCTCAAAATGAGTAAATGTGAATTATCTCTAAAAGTATTGCGGATATCCAATTTTTATCAAATAACTCATTCATCTACTTTTGGGAGGGCTTTCACATGGTGAAGTTCCAGACCCGTAGCTAATTACTCACCTACTCAAAATGAGTAAATGTGAATTATCTGTAAAAGTATTGCAGATATCCAATTTTTCTCAATTAACTCATTCACCTACTTTTGGGAGAGCTTTCACTTGGTGAATTTTCACAGCCGTAGCTAATTACTCACCTACTCAAAATGAGTAAATGTGAATTATCTGTAAAAGTATTGCAGATATCCAATTTTTCTCAAATAACTCATTCACCTACTTTTGGGAGAGCTTTCACTTGGTGAATTTTCAGAGCCGTAGCTAATTATTCACCTCCTCAAAATGAGTAAATGCTAATTATCTCTAAAAGTATTGCGGGTATCCAATTTTTATCAAATTACTCGTTCATCTACTTTTGGGAGAGCTTTCACATGGTGAAGTTCCAGACCCGTAGCTAATTACTCACCTACTCAAAATGAGTAAATGTGAATTATCTCTAAAAGTATTGCAGATATCCAATTTTTCTCAAATAACTCATTCACCTACTTTTGGGAGAGCTTTTACTTGGTGAGGTTTCAGACCCGTAGCTAATTATTCACCTACTCAAAATGAGTAAATGTGAATTATCTCTAAAAGTATTGCAGATATCCAATTTTTATCAAATAACTCATTCATCGACTTTTGGGAGAGCTTTCACATGGTGAAGTTCCAGACAAGTAGCTAATTACTCACCTACTCAAAATGAATAAATGTGAATTATCTCTAGAAGTATTGCAGATAGCCAATTTTTATCAAATAACTCATTCACCTACTTTTGGGAAAGCTTTCACTTGGTGAATTTTCAGAGCCGTAGCTAATTATTCACCTCCTCAAAATGAGTAAATGCTAATTATCTCTAAAAGTATTGCGGGTATCCAATTTTTATCAAATTACTCGTTCATCTACTTTTGGGAGAGCTTTCACATGGTGAAGTTCCAGACCTGCACCTAATTACTCTCCTAATCAAAATGAGTAAATGTGAATTATCTGTAAAAGTATTACAGATAGCCAATTTCTCTCAAATAACTCATTCACCTACTTTTGGGAGAGCTTTCACTTGGTGAAGTTTCACACCCGTAGTTAATTATTCACCTACTCAAAATGAGTAAATGCAAATTATCTCTACAAGTATTGCAGATAGGCAGTATTTCTGAAATAACTCATTCACATACATTTTGGAGAGCTTTCAATTAGTGAATTTTCAGATCCGTAGCTAATTACTCACCTACTCAAAATGAGTAACTGCCTATTATCACTAAAAGTATTGCAGATAGCCAATATTTCTCAAATATCTCATTCACCTACATTTTGGAGAGCTTTCACATGCTAAATTTTTTTTAATGAATTTTTTAAATAATTTTTAATGCATTAAAATTCATGAAATCATGCACTAAATCAATTATAACTTGAAAAGTATTACATTTAGAGCACCTTGTTAAAATATGTTATCTTTAGTACATCTTATTTATATGGCGGGAGATAAATGCATGCGTCAGAATGCTTGTTTGTTTCTGCTGTAAAGCAAGAAAACTATTCTTACAAAATATTTTGCATCCATATGTGGATATATTGAATAGTTATTTTGTTGCACAATTCACACGGTAAGGGCTAGCATTGGTCCAAGCATAACATTAAATTTATTAAATTGAAAGATGTAATTTATGACATTACCTTATGTTATTTTCTGAATTATATATTTTAAGGATAAAACATTAGATTAATCTTACAACTGATGTTTAACTTATATATGAGGGAAGCTGAAACATGTAAAGGCTGTGGTGGAAAGCAATTTTTTTGTTTATGACCATATTTCTTACAAATATTTAATAAATAACACTATCATGGTTACTGGTGTGACCCTAATTCGAACCCCAGTTTATTAATTTAAGAGTTGATATTTAGTATATAATAGAAAATAAAATATTAAAGTGGTGTAGCCACATCTTTAGATTTAGATAAATTTATTATAATTTGAGATATTTTGAGCACAGGGATAAAGTGTAATCTTGCTATCTCTGTTCTCAGATATATATATTTTTAAATTGTACACAGTCAGAAAATTGGTAGCAGGCATACTAAAGGTAAGTTGTCCATAATGCAGATATGTTTACTGACTACTTTGCATTGCTTGTCACCTTCCGTGGAATTGCTGTCATACAACATGTGTAGTGTGTTGAAAGTACTGGTAGCATTGTCTAAAAAAATCAAAGCAGGTTACCAGTGCTTTGAAAAATAAAACAAATTTGGGTATATTTTATGTTTTTTTACTGATATTGTGAAAATCAACTGGAAGCATACATGAGCCACACTATTATGATTGGAAATGGCTTTTATTAGATATTGTTAATAATAGTGTGACATATTTCAAGAAATATTTAACATTTTGTATTGTTTTGGTGGAGGTATCAGCCATATCAAAACCTAAACTCATGACATTTTCAATAACCAGTTCTGATCACAATTATGTTTTGCAGATTCTATTATTTCTACCACATTGAAATGAGAAAAATGATTTAAATGGTTTATTGTTCACACCAATGGTTGAAAGTAAGGCAAAATCTCTGTCAAGTGCTATTCTGAAGTTTTTCTTTCTCCTTTTATGATGTTTCAGCTTCCCTTTATTATTATTATATCCCCAGACGAAAGTCAGAATATACTGGTTTCACCTCCGTCGCACCTCCGCCTCTGTACGTTTTGACTTGTGTATGCTGTAACTCAAAACTGCTTTCACAGATTTTTTACAAACTAGGTACACACATGTATTTGGGTCAGGAGAGGAACCCTATTTTAAGGTGACCTTAAACTCCTAATAATCAAGGATTTATGGCCACCTTAAGGTCAGAAATATAACTTTTGGCCATTTAATGCCCTCTAGGTCAAAAATTAGGTGACTCATCTAGCTCAAATTTTACCTGGAAACACACTAATATATACTTCTTACATATGCCAAAATTCAAGACTGTATGTTAAGGTTAAAATTGTGTTTGAGGCCCATAAAGACCCTACTTAGACATTTTTTTCATCATTTCACATAATTTTCCCTGTGACCTCAAAATGGTAGGGCTGACAAGACTCAAACTATAGGTATAATTTAATATGTAATTTTTATCTGTGCAAAAATAAAAGTCTGTAGCTTTAATTTTAAGGTCACCTTAAGATCTCTTAAATGCTCACGGAGAAATACACCCACCATACACCCAGCCGTGTGACCCTTTTTTGACATTTTTCACATGTTTTGCCCTGTAACTTGGAAATGGTAAGTCTGCCAATTCTCAGACTGTATTAAGTATAACCTGTGTGTGTAATGTTTGTATAAAATTTGAAGTCTGTAGCTTTAATTTCCAGGTCACTTTAAGGTCTTTAAAATGCCCATAGAGACCCAATTTATGGACTTTTTACTATTTTTAAGTCCTAAAGCTGTCATGCTATGTGACTGGCTGAAATTTCATCAAGGATTATATTAATAGGTTTTCTTACTTGTGCCAAAAATCAAGGCTTTAAGTAGACATTTAACCTATTTATGAGGCCCATGAACAATCTACCTAGAGGAGTTTTTTTAATTGAGCAAAAAATATAAAAATGGTTTAACCAAAAAAAAAGTTAAAAAAATAAACAAAAACTAATTTATAATAATTGTGAATCACACGAACTGGGTGCAACAAAAATACCCAATGAATGCCTGTGCCATGAGAGATGGCCTGTCTGGGGCTATGTTGGCGTCGAGTCGGCGCAAGCTAGTTTTGAGTTTGCTTTTAGATTGCATTGTGTATTCCATATATATTCTACAATATGTATTTTAAATTAAACCTGTAATGTTGTCATTTAAGGGGTAATTATGTATTTAATATACTGGAAGTGGAACTTATTTGAATAATTATAGTTTTGGGAAAAGACATGTTAACTTAAATACCTGGATTCATTTATGTCTGCTTAATGTCATATTTGTGTGTTTAAAATCAGTTTTTGGTATTATAACTGTGGTGATCCTCTGATATATTTGAAGCCATATTTCAAGACATGTATGTGTCTGCATTGGGAAAATTAATCAAAACCAAAACGTATTAAAATCACTGAATGGATGAAATTACTACAGAGGTATTGCTCTTGTCAGTGTCATTGGAAATGTGGTGGACAGTTTCAACATAAAGGGTTACCAAATATGTTCTAATTATCTATAATAAACAAACATGGGTTTAAAAACCATTCTTGAATGCATTGCATTGTTGTCTCCAAATATTCAAAACTATAATATAACAGTGATGGTCTCATTATACAACACATCTACGGTACTTTATCTATTACTGGATTAATATCCCAGGCCATGTTTGTTAATTTAATATGCCTAAGTTTCATTGTTCGTAGTTATTATGACATGGTACTTACTGTGGTGTGTTAGTTGTCTTGTCAATAAGTTGATAACTTGTGTGGTATGTCCATCCAATGTTTTATTAATTACTATAACTAGACTTTTGTTGATGCATTCAAAGTCAATATTAATTACTTTATCGGTATTAATGAAATCATTCACTTGTTTTGTAGCTTACTTCTTCCTTCACATGGTAAGACATAACTTTTACATCAGTGCCTGTGTTACCATGTGGTTGTAGAATTGGTTTAATGAAGCTGCAAAAAACAATTGGCCTGCCTTGGCTTTTGTAATTCATGTGTAGTGGAAAAATTATGACCATTATTTACTGATGCTAAGTAAATGATGTGCATAATATCTCGGCAAATAAAAGACCATGTATGTTTTACCACACCAGGCCTGATATTTGATATCCAGGAGCCTTTGTGGTCAGGTGGTTAACAAATTTGGCAAGTTGACAAATTTGGCCACTGTTGCAGTGGATTTCAATCCAGTGGGAATCACTGAGGGTATGATATAACCTTTGCTTGTTGCAATGCACTTCAATCCTCATCTTTCACAGGTAGATATATGCAAGTGTGATCAGAAGTTAGGAGTATGGAATGTTAAGGTCAACCTTGGATATCAAAACTATTTGTATGTTGACTTGTGTAGGATGCCCATACTAGTGTCAGTGTGTCCTATTTACGGATTCATGATATTAAGTGGGCATCATTTCATGTACAAGTAGTTAGATAGAGGGCCACTCTACCTAACTCCTTGCTGGTAGTATTATAATGATAAGTAATACTGTCAAAAAATATAGTTCACACATTTTGTGTTTGTTCATTAATATGCATCAATGAAAGTCTACACTTTTTAAAATAATAAGTAATATTAAGTATAATACGATGTACATGTCTTTAAGGCATCTAATGGTAATACTTTGCCAGTTGCCAGTGTTTTTAAAGTATAAATGTATGTTTAATAAAATGCTTGTAGATTGCATAAAATGTGTTTTCCTGTGACCCAGTAGAGTCGCTTTCCCTACTGAAGTTCACTTGTCATAACACCTTCCCAAATTAAATCTACACAAGCTGCCCTGTAATCAAAACAGTGGTGTTAGAATTGTATCTAATACAAGTAAACAGACTTTTTTAAAATTGTAACTTCTACTCAGCTTGGAACCTGCTTTTACTGGAGATTACCACTACTTTTACCACATTAATTATTCTCTTTAATTTACTAGACATTAACTGGCAATGATTGAATTGTATATTTGAGGTAGTCAATCCATTTGACATAAACCAGAGATTTTCCTACAACAAAAGGTTTCAAAGCCATGTGGTTAAACTGTCCTCTGAAAAAGAAAAACAAACAAAACAAAACAATAGACTTATATGCTAACCATTTTATTATCATCAAACAGTATTATATACACTGTAATCACACTATATACAATATAAATACATGTGAGAGTACAGGAAGAGTAACAGGTACTGTTGAGTTTTTTTGCACAACAGACAACTGTCAATTGAGAGAGCAATAATGTCCACACACATTACCTTCATTACCTTGAACTATTACATTATGAATATGACCAGAATGCAGAAGTAACTTGGTAACCTGGCACAAATAGAATGATTTGCCAATTTATGGAGTGGCCAATTTAAGGAATGTGCCAAGTTACAAAGCCAAGTAACACGAGGAAATATTCCACGGAGATATGGCATTTTGTTATTTATTTGTTAAAGTTAAAATCTAAATCTCTTTGTTCAATATTAGACTTTTGAGGGTGAGGAATCTTACATCACACACTTTCGTAGCCTTCTCCCAAGTCTCATTGTATTGATATTCAGACAGATTGCCAGAGTATCTACAAGAGAACATAATAATAAATCACTCCAGGTAAACACTCTTACACATTGTCAACATTAGCTATTGATACAGGCGGTTTGAATGTGTTCCGATCATAACGCACTAATATATGATTACTAGAAATGGCATTGCTCAAGGTCAGGTATTTATTTTGAATTTGGAAAGAAAATATTTTGTACTGCATTAAAATATAATTACACTGTGTAACAACAAGCTTATATCGTATAGACACATATCAAGCTTGGACTTTAAACAATGGAGTTTACCAATGCACTATTGTTGCAGTATATTCTGTTCTCATAGTTCCGTTATATAACTTTTATCTTAATCACACATACTATATAATCTAAGCAATAAGAAAGATTATTGTATCTACTGTATCTGACAAAATTAGTTACAACAAAACCCAGATTCCTGCTTTCTGGATATCTGATGGAAATTTCCCTGTGATGGCTGTAACACGTAGTTGCATGTTACACTAGTTATTTTACCAAGTGATAAAATACTCCTCAATTATCTATATCTGAGAATAATTATTAAGTACACCGACTTATTCACTTGCACTAAAAAAAAAAAAAAAATGGAAACATCAGGAAAATGACTTAAATTAGATTTGAACATTAAAATAAAAAATAGATTTCATATGGATAAATCCAAAGTTTTTTGATTCAGTCGTTTTCAACTGACACCTAATAATGAAATCTCTAATCTTATTTCTAAAGAGCTAAACTATGTCTTACGTAAAATTGGGTTTCATTATAATACAACTCATTTTCCTCGTAAATTTGTAAGATTTTATCATTATCATTCAATACCAAAGTTTAGACCAAAGCATACATCACTAAAATCTCACAAACCTACAGTATCACCAGAATCTGTGTTCTTTGCTGCAAATGTAATTTTCCTTTATTGTTTGTCTACCTCTTCTACTGAATATTCAAAGAGTTAAGCTGGAAATTTGTTTGAAAATTGAAACAATCCTTTCTCAAACCCTTTCTTCTTATAATGTGTAATCACACATCTTCAGCATCTGATCCCTCCTCTTTGACACATGTAATAGTAGTCTTGTTCTGCCCATTGTGACAGAGGTCATTGCCAGCAGCTTTGGTGTAAAAAGATGTCTCTCCATCCACATACTTCCTGCCTCTGACACAACAGGCCACCTCCCTGAAACTTTCGCGGAAGTCTTTAGAAGCATAATTATATATAAACGGATTAACACAGGAATTGAAGTAGGCCAGACAGGAGCATACCACGGTGGTAGCCATGATGGCAGCATTTTCCGGGACACCATGGAAATAAGCTACAAGCAGGAAAATATTGATCGGTAGCCAGAGGATTGCAAAGATGACCACCACAATAATCAATATGCGAGCAGCTTGACGTTTCTTCTTGGCCGACTTGGACTTTCGTTTCCCAAGCATGACTGGACGCTGTTTCTGAATGTGGAGTAAGATACAGATGCTCAAGACTGCGATGGCGGTCAGTGGGACTACATAGGCAAAGGCAAAGAACAAGGCGTAGAGCACTCTGCCAACATCCATCCCATAGTTGTTGCACAATGGCTTTCCATATGTATTAACAATCCCATGTGTCATTATAATGGGTACATTTAGTCCTGAAACCACAATCCAGATCCCCACAATCGCCAGGATGATGTTTTGACGGGTCCTGTACTTCATTGTCTGGTTGTTGTGGACAATTGTCATGTATCGAATAGCTGATATTAATACTAGGGTGTAAATGGTGACGTACACTGTAACGTTGAGTAGATAATGCATGAGCTTACATACAAATGACCCAAATACACCCGGGATGGGCCAGTTATTGGTGGCGTACTGGTACGCCGTAAACGGTGGACAAATGATCACAAACGATAGGTCAGCAATGGCCAGGTTAAGCAGTAAGAGATTGGTGACGGTCCTCATCTTTTTCCTAGATAAGATAACATAGATAACTAAACTGTTTCCTAAAGTGCCAGTTAAAGTGATGAGGCCAAATACAGTAGGTTGGATTATCTGCAGTACAATAAAGCAGAATTTGCCCTCACAGATGACCTCTTCATTGGCAGTTTGGTTATCATGTGATGTGTTGCTGCTGAAGTTCATATCTTCAAACACTGGTGATACCGTATTCAATCCACTTTCCATAACTGCTGCCTGGTAAGGTGGGTCTTTGAAGTTTTCTGACATCTTGATGCTGATATAAAACAGAACGTTATGATGATGAAAACGAAAACTCTGAAAGCATCATTGGTAGGTTTGATCCAATTAGGGTTTTAAAAGTTTATATATCTCACAGGTGGAGCAGTCTCAGGTCAAATTCACTTGTACTTATGGCATGCGCTGGTGAGTTGCTCATTGCCATTCACATCTGTAAAATACATACAAGATATATAAATGTTTGTTTAATGTAGTTAAGTCCGTATAGAAGAGTAGGCTTACATTTAGCTATCCATAAAACTGAGGTTCTGAGTGAACCAAATTATTTCTGACATAGTAATAAATATATGCATTTTACATCAATGGCATTGCATGAAAAACCACCAAGTTGTCAAGTATATATCCTTTCAATAAACTCGATAAATGAGACAAGGGAATGAGAACAATTAAAACGGAGGTGATAATTTAAAATGTTCTTCACACCAGTTTCCTTAAAAGTGACAATTAAGTGGAAACACTAAAATTTTATTTTAAAGCAAACAATACACAATAGTGACAAGACACTTTAATGTTACACATCTCAGCAATAAACCATATTAATATCAGCCAACCGCATCATTCTCATTTGCATATCTAAGCGGGTTGGCTTCTGCAGTAAAGTGCAAATTAAGATTGCTGGTTGGCATTGTTACTCCTAAAACTCTGAAGTGTTTAGTTTTTAAAATTTGACCTAACGTGTTTATGTTTTTTGTTATACAAGACTCCCAACTACCCCAAGAGTGTTATACTTGTATAAAGTGCAGTTAAATCTTAAGTACACACAAATAAGTAAAAAGGCTGAGATTGATTCCCATTTTATTATCCACCATATCCATGTATTCCATTTTATTATCTATGCATACCCCAGGCGTAACTTCCTATGGATAGTAAACTTTATACATTCGTCAACAAGTGCCGATTTTTGTTTAAAATTGGTAAACAATGTTACTTGACAAATGCTATCATTACAAAATCATTTCTACAGAACTTCTGCTCGTTTTTGTTGCATTAAAATCCATGCAAAGATATTTGAGCAATCACAAGTTTAAAATTTGAGTTTTAATTTTAGTTTTATTTTTTATATATGTGACAGCCTTTTGGCTATTCATTTAAACAGACTTGATGCGCTTATTATTGATTCAAGTGTTGGTGGCTACCAAAAAAGTAAAGAATTCATCATTAGATATTTATACAACAAAAATATTTCACTTAAGGAGATTAACAATATAACACTCTTGCTATGCACCCGTCTAGTATGGTCATCTTCATTTGTGATATTTTTTATCACATTTGTCATTTAGGCAGTTTTCCTGTTAGTATGCACCTTTCGAATCAGATAATAAATGCTGTATAAGTCTGATTATACCAGATAAGATATTTCAATGATATTGACATTAAAGTTCACATAAAATTTTGGTAACCAATAGCTTACATAATGGTTAGTCCTATCACAAGTCAATAGCATTGCCAAATGTCACAAAAATAAATATCAGAATGTTAAACCTCGAATTCTTTTTATTCTGCTATTTGACATGATAGTAGTGTCACTGTTAAGGTTGATATATGTTGCACAGGGGAGCAATAACCAATCTGAGACATTGTACACAGAAGACCACGGGTGGTTGAGGACGAAAACCTCTTAATAAACAAGTGAAAAAGATTTTACTATCAGGACTATACTAATTAATCCCTTGAGTGAAGTACATATATCCCCCTTTGACTCAGATAGTGTCACCCACGTGTGATAGACATGGCGCCTAATTTACTGGAAACTCTTCAGACTAGTCAACAACTGTCTTTCTCAGATTCTTCGGACTTTGTTCATTAATCAAGTGTCTAAGCACAATCTAAGTGAGACAGTGAGCTCTCTTTGAATGCAAACATTTTAAAGAAGGAATAAATCGTGATAAGCAGTTAGAATGGTGTTTACAACAGCAACATTTTTTTGCCATACACCAGGCCTTGATCCATAAGGCACAGTAGGGCATCCAAAGACAGGTTGTCATAGTATATTCTTTGGACTGTTTACAGCTTGAGTGAAATGTTATAAGTTCATAAGCTGTAGACCTCTTTATGCCCTGCATAAAGAATTAGTAGATTTGATATCTTAAAGGGATTTGATCATCTAGCTAAACATTTTCACAGTGTTTCCAAACTAGTTACTGCTGACGGCAATGCTGCAATATTTACTACATATCTTACTAGATGCATGGCTACTTCCTCACAAATATAAAAATATCCACAACCACACTATCAAACTGTAATATGTATTTTAATTGCCAATACCTTTCAACAATCCCATGAAGGTTACCATTTGCAGAATATGTCTGAAACTTCATACATTACTTTAAAAATTTAAACAGCTTTCCCTGTTGATTTGATTTCAAGATTCATCCTGTAGCATTTACATTTGTTTCTTCACTAAGGTTCTTCCCATGATACCTTGCTGTGTATATGACAACATGCCTATCACTTTGAACCCTTCTGCGATGTGGTCTTCGCATCTTTAAAACCCATTCACTCCCAGATGTTATTTGCTAAATGGCTTTCTTATCTAGTTTCTTATCTAGGAAGTTTCATAAGTCCAAACCATATATCTACATTTGGATGTTTTTTTAGTAATAGGACAATATGGCACTTGTCTTTGCAAATACTTTATGATTCACTAATATCAGAATTCTCTTATGGTAATCCTGCCTTTCATTTCACATTTTATCCTACTGTGATGGGGTTTGAATTCAAATATTCAAAATCTATTCATTCCATAACTTGTATGCTACACATTTTTTCATCTTAGACGTTTTCTAAATACAAAACATATATCTTTGGCGCTTGAGCATATACCCATGAGACATTGCATCTGCTTTTTGGCAATCCATTTTAATGAATCATGAATACTCTTGTGTCTGGTTGTTAAGGAACCATTATCATGAAAACTGAAACCCACTTAGACGACACAGCCCTTGCTTTCAACAGTGGCTTTCCTGTAATGCCATGCATAAGCTTATAACAAGGTGTGATAAGACTCATTAAATTTTAAAGTTCTTCCATGAATTATTCAAGGGGATGGTTTATTGCTTTTTGTAAAATGAGAAGTGATTTAAAGAATGAAGTGTAGGCAGTCTTTATAAATATTTAAATTGGAGATGTCTTCTAAGTTTTAAAAGGTCAAACAAAACCTAAAAAAGTAAACTTCACAAATTTTCTTTCCAAAACTTATATTGGTTCTTGTTTATTTGGTCTGTTTCATGCTTTTCTTTTGCATGTATGCGGTAATAATTTATTTTATTTCTAATATATCCAAATGCAATTTGCAAACCACAATTGTGATTTTGAATGCCCTTAAGAACTGAAAATATTTGAGTGTTTTTATCTTATACACTTAATGTTTTTGATAATGACTAGGTAACACCTTGTGTGCAGTAGTATCTATGTCTATATTGATTTCTGGTTAATGACCTTGTCCTTATGCTTACCACAAAAGACCTAATACCTTGCTTGTACAACATGGAAGAACAAGTCCATTGAATAACATATATCTATCCCACCCCTTCACTCTTCTAGCATTTATATTTTGTGAGAGTGCATAACAGCTATTTAAAACATTTTTCTGCAAGAGCTCTTGTGAGGGACTTGCTTCTAGAGATCATTTCTTTTCTTTCTTTTTTTTTCGTCAATTACATGAAGTGTGGTGTATCGTGATGGGTACCTGTCACATCACTGAAGTTGAGCAGCAATGGGCTATGTTATTGTTTGGCAGGGTGACCATCTGAGTTCTAGGCCAGACATGTTATGTTTCTGACTCAGAATTTGTTTTTGTCGTCAGACTTTCATGAATTGTAGTGCATGTCTGTAATGGCTTTGTGACTTGTGCATGTAGACCACTTTGAAAGTTCTGTTGAATCACCCAAAACAGGTCCTACTGAAATGCAAATGCCCACAGGATCTCACAGAACATGTACTTCAGAAATGTGAGGCAGACAGAGCCATAAAGATAGACAAGCTCATTCAGATGCAGCTGGTGACCCCAGAATGTAAAAGTGTGACCTAGATATGAGAGACAGATATCATTGCCATTCGTAAATTGCGTAATCCTAGAAGCAAGCACTCAGTCTAGCCAAAAAAAAAAACTATTTTTATATATTGTTGTTAATGTCATTACATTCAAGTATTCCTTTGCTTATGACAATAAAATCTAACCCTTAATCTGTCACAATTTTGACCAATTCTGTTTGTATTATTTAGACAAATGACAAACATTATCCAATTGTGTTTTTAAATATATATATATATATATATAACATGAAAGCAACTACATGTGCCTTAGATAATATATTCTCTATGGACCTTACTTTGTCCAACATTTTACATTTTCCAGCAAAGATCAAGACCTAATGAATGGATTGTCACATCTGATGCACTTAATATAGATGAGAGATTAATATGCAAAATGAGTTAAAAGCACACATATATATTGAACAATAAGATTAATCTGTGACTGTAAGCTAAACAGAAACTCTGCATTCTAGCATTAGTTTCATTTATTTTCAGCATATATAGCTTTCACTTGATAAATTGTACCCCTGTTGATGCTATCAATCATGCAGAAATTAATAACCTTTTCAACATTTCAGTTTTCAGGCAAAAACCGTGTCAGCTGAGATGAGGTCACAACAGGATCAGTTACATCCACGAAGGAAGGAAGCATCTGAAGATATTACCTAACATTTGTACCAGTTTTGTTGTCTATCAGGTTTAACTGTTGGTGTGATGGTGGTATTCTGAAGTGACTGGATTTAATTGGATTTAACGATGCCTTCCACAGATTGTATAAGTTACATCGTAACAGACAGTTTTTAAAGACAGAGGAAACCAGTATGTACTCGTTTGTCTGCATTGTAAACTGCTAGCCATTGGTAAGCAACTACAAGCTTTCAAACGAAAAGGTTGGGTCCGCGGTTTGAACCACCAATCTCAGAGATAGGTGTGTTCCCAACTACAATGAGCACCCCCTGCCAGTTACATTAGAATAACTTCTTTTGTCAAGCATTCAGAGAGACGCTTTGGAGACCCTCAGAAAGTTTGCAGATAGTCCGTTTTGCCATTAGAATTATCGTAATGGTTGAAATCATAGTATACCAACTGTCAGTTTGGCCCCTAGTGTTTCTTGAATATTCGTTGTAAGTAAAACTTTTATCGAAAATAAAATGTCACTAATTTTCTAAATTTCAAAAGTCATGATAATTAATTTTGACAGATAATCAGTTTCTGCTTAACAGATGAATTCACTTTTCAAATTTTAGCTGGTATCAATTTGGATTATCCAAGGTCATCTGCTAAATTGTTTAAATCAATGCCGAAAGACAATTCGTTGGTAAATTTATCTCCATCCATACAACACAAGACCATACATTATATTTCTCATTAAGGAAAGCCCATACAGCTGCCTAGTTGCCTAATTCCTCTGTTCAGATGCTATTACAAGCTCTTTGTTTTGCATACATACTTTCTCATTTTGGGCATTAGAACTTGAAAGGATGTTCATCGTAAATTATCCTAAGTGTGGATGTAAAAAAGCTATATACATGATTCACATTTTACTGGAAATAACTCATGTGTTGTTTATTTATTACAGGCACAAATCAAATATCAATGATATACTTGATATACAATCAAGCTCTCCAATTGATTCTTCAGATTGGTGCCAACACTTGGCGATTAAGTCAAAACATACGGAGTCCCTATAACTCCATCCGTGTGAAAATACTCATACAAAATAGTATTTGCTGTGTTTCCGCAATTTAAGTCTATGAGTTTTTAAATGTAAACACGCCTCTAGTGTAAGCAAATGGGCAGGTTACTTTTACTTTTCAAGTACAAAATAAACTTGAGTACTGAATATAGTTAGAAGCCTTACTTGGTTTGAAATTGGACTGCATCTAATTTAATGTATTTGACATATTTATGAAAGCCATCTATAATACCCAAGCCTTCTTTTTCTCGAATATTTCAGCCAATGAAGGATTTTAGTTCCTTTGAAGACACTTTACATAACTCTGACTAGCAATCTTCACCTATCTTCACTTTATATATTGACACCATACTTAGCTCACTAACTTACCAAGAATTACTAAGTGACGTATGAAAACTAATTGACTATTTTATGAGTTTGGGTTGATGAGATTGTTATTACTATGTAATAAATCCAGACACTTGTCCAGTTATAGACCCACAATCATTCCATATTCATCATGTTCAAACCCTCTATCCCCCCTCCCCTCCATTTTCTTCCAAGGTGACTGGTGTTCAGAGACTTTCAAATGATGTAATTCATTTGTAAATGCCACAGAAATGGAATATTTACCAGGGTTCAGAAAATGGGTATTAGGACCCAATGAGTTTCCCCTCAATGACTGGCTTATGTAAAAGTGCCAGAGTGGGGAGGCTAAGTGGGCCTTATTAAAGCATTTGATTGGATAATGGGGGAACCTGAATATAACAAACACTGAAAGAACCATTATGTGTTTTGGGTGTTCTTGCAATACAATCCACGCTTGTATTTTGTCCCTAATAAATCTAAAAAGCTAAAAAGCTTTTCTCCCTAATTTGTTTATTATCATTTTTCCTCCTTTGTTTGAATATAAATGGGATTCGCTATTGACCTCTTTGCAACTGGTAAAGAAGAAGCCACATCTGTGTTAGTAATAAAAATATTTTAATGACCAAAGTTTGGCTAAATTTAGGGCTTAATGTTACTTGTAATTTCTTCAACAGCTCATTGTATGTTAGAAGGGCTATGGAGTCTCACTAATATAAGGTTATCTTTCTTCTCCATCTGTAGTGGCCCCTTGATTTTTTTTATCTCGTAAATCTAATGTGCTCTCCCCTAATTTATTTATTGTCCTATTTTTTCTTTAAAATGTAGAAATAAGATCCACTAGTGACCCCGCACTATTGGTACCTCGTACTAACCTAATCTGTAACCTTTTTGGGTTAATGATCTGAAGTTCCAGGGGTTTGAGATTTAAAACTGATTATGGTTCCTGTCAAATCTCATTGTGTACCTGTAAATGAATATTGACCCTACCAATATCATTTCTTTTCCTTTAGCCATTGATCACCCTGGCAGATTTGAACATGGGTGTTTGATTTGGGTAAAAGATTGAACTTGCCACAATCGTCAGTGGCAGAAATAGCATACAATCTGTTTCACTGAGAAACGATGATGGCCTGAAATGAACTTTAACGTACTACACAAGTAAATCATATTTCAAACAAATATAACCCAGTAGATGCACAGAACCTACTGTTATTGGTGTAACTTTATAGAACTTGCGAAAAACGGCGATTATTGTTATGAATTTTCCTTAAAGTGTCCCACATCTTTCTACCAGCCGGATTACAATCCATGACTGATTTGGACAACCCTCTAGTGGGATTCTGGTATGATCAAGGGCAAACTGATTAAACTTTGTGGACAGTCAACACAAGGCTATGTGTCTCTGGGCATACCATCAGGGCTTTTAATTACTGCCTACTTAGAAATAACGGCAGTGAAACATGGATATCCATTTGTACCAAAGAGAAAGTCTTGACAGCTTGGCGAGAGCTGAAAAACATCAGAACAATTATCTCCCTTGTTAAGGATCATACATCAAGTTTAAGTGTGAGTGGTAAGACACGATCTGAAAAATAAGTATAATTGAAGAATTAAAAATCAAGTAAAGTGAAATTGAACAAAAATGGCGGCACAAGACATAAAGGGTGAAATTGGTGACCAGGTAAAAACCAAGAAGTCAAATGTAAGTGTAGGCACAACAAAACTGAGGTAAGCCAAATAGGCCACTGTCAGGCCTTTCTTCCTTTAGTGTAATTTATGATCAGCACTGATTTACACAAGGACATAAAATGTTTATAGGCAGTGACACTTATTTCCAAAGGCCATATGTTCAGAGGTTCTGTCTCTGTATTCCGATCTGAAAATCTTGAGAATGTTTTTCAATATTGCAGAATATGTGTTTGTTGTCACAGGTGAGCACTCTCTAAGTGTTCCTTTTCAACACCTTCTGTATGGTAGCATATATGCTAGTATTTAGAGTTTATGCCTATAGACCAATTGCTCATAGCATAACTACGAGTGACAATGCATTCACATCTCCACCATGCTGTGGGGATATAAGGACGTGAAATGTTTTAGTGCCAAACTTATTTGCACAGATAACTGAAAAAATAACAATAAAAACAGGGTGGGTCACACAAAAAAATTGTTCAAATAGCAACAAAGCGGTATTATTAAAGATGTAGGTGGGTAATGGCGTTTTTGTGTGAATGATTCCACTTTATATCTCCATCAACGTTTTCTGTCGCCTGAATTTGTCCTCTAAAAGGGTTTCTTGTATAATCTAATCTAATAAAGATTTTATAGCATTTAATCCCCACCATATGACAGACTCTAAAGTCAAAGTTAGTGTTTTACGTCCCGTTTAACAGCCAGGGTCATATTGGGACGGCCCTCAGTATACCCACATGAGGAGGTCACTTGCTAAGACAAACCCACTAAGACCTTTATGATAGACTGTAAGGTGCAAGTATGCATAAACATATTGAATAAGGGTTAGTTCATTAATGTAGCCAGGTCATACCAGATAGACACACGGAGGCTAAGGCAGATAGGCTCTTTGTAAACAGGTTTTTAACTTTTTCTAAGAAGCAGCAGGCGTTGCATTACTTATGTTGTCAGCTAGGTCATTCTAATAGTTGAATGTTGTGTTGCATCGTTGAAAATCAGCACTTTACATTACAATTATGCCATTAGCAATCGGTTTTTACACATATACAGATATATTCCTATATTATTTGCTGTGTATTTTTACACAATGTTCATTTGGATAATGATAACTTCTAATGTTTCTTCTCATAAATTATTTTTTCACAGATTAAACGTCTGCCTGCACAGACTGACTATTTTGTCGTGACATTCCAAGTTCAGTTAATATTTCATGGTTCATTTAAAAGAAACCATATTTATACTACACTAACATGTAATGTGCTCAATCTGTCTACAAACTCTGCTAGGTTGTTTACCTAGACAAACTTCTTTGTGTTGGGAGCAAATGTGTCTCCTTTTTTTACAAGTCCACAGTTGAAGCGACTGACAAAACAATGGTTTGTGATCAGAAGGTCTGCCAATTTGTAGCTTTCAGAATAGCTTTGATCTCTCACTAATTGTCAGTTGAAATGGTAGGGATATCTAGATCAGTGCCATCCTTCCAGAATGGTAAAGTCTCTGCCCTCCCAATCATTGCTAGTAATGAGAGAAACATATGAGTCAGACAAGCATCTACTTTAGTCTACTTTGTTAAGCCAAATTTGTACTTAGCCTCACGTCTGGTTTGCCTATCAGTTGATACTTCAGTGATTTTCTGATGGTCTGATTATTTAAATGTCCAAAATTTTTTTTTGCTGTTTCTTATATTACTGCTGATGTTTTAATGTCAGACATTTAAGTTGTATTGGTTTGTCTCTGAAACTACATCCCTCATGGTTGCATGGAGTAAGTGGTTAATTTGTGACTTTTTACACCTCTTCCAGAGAACAGTTTGCAGAATGTTTCTCATTCCAAGGGTCACACCAAACAAAGACAGAAAACAGTAACTTGTCTGAAATGGAAAGAGAGCATAATGTAATTCTTACTTGATAGATTGTCAAGTTATACCCATTTTGAGCAGTCATCTGTTTTCAGGATTTATACTTCTGATTACACCTAAGTTCTATGCTTTACTCAGGAGCTATATGTACATAGCCCAAAATATTAAACACATCTAGACTAGGTTCCTGCTTAGGCAATATCCGTTCAGTTTTATAAGTATACATAAGCAATTGGTCAGGACACGTTCACTGCAACATGGACTACCTTTCCAGCACATAGCAGATTTTTATTTGTTTGAAAACCTATGTTTCCTAACCAGCTGTATTAAACTCTAAATGCCAGAAGGATGGAGGGGAGACGGTGGCATGGCTATATGAAGGACACCATCACAGAACTGTGTGTACAGACCATTAGATTGAAGGTTCTGTACTGTAAAGTGCCAACCATCTGTAAGCAACTACCAATTTTTTCCGAAAAGTCCAAGGTTTGAACCACAGTCCTCAGAGGTGGGATGCGAGTGTGTTACCACTGAACCACCGTGACAGCCTCTTCCTGATTTGAAAGACACAGTATTTCGATCACATCAAAGCTAAGTTATGATTCTTTCATTTGGCATACATAATAGCACACAGGATGTTGCACCATTTGAACTAGATTAACACGGTATCTCTTTTCTGTGTTGTGCTGTTAATTCATTTAGAATGTTATAACTGCTTGTATTTTGCAAGATTAACTGAACTATCTTCATTTGGCATAAGGTAATTGATTTTACTTGGATCAATATCCAAACAGTAGCTTTGAACATTCGTTCAAAAAAATATAAAAACACATCTTTAAAATTGCTGTTTTCAAATAATAAATCACAAGTATCATTTTATTTAATTTTTCTTTTCAATAACAACAGACAATAACTCACTTACAATAACAATCAACAGCCAGGGTCATATTGGGACAGGCCCTCATTCACACATGCGGAAAACGAACCCACACATGAGATAACTTGTAATAACATGCCAATCTTGCACACCACTGGGTCTCCGAGGACATATAACTCACTTTCTCTTCTAACTGTTTCTTCCAAAACAACTGTAAATTGCATCCAAACAAAGTTTAAATTTTACTTTAACTTTCTTACAAACTTACAAGAAAACCACCATATCAATAAGAAAAGACATTTGATTCGACTAAATCATCTGCTCTCCTCTAGATATATTCACTGGTATTTGTCATAAGCAAGGGTATTTCAGTCCTGGATGTTCAATACACTTTCCATTCTCTTGCAAGAAAGAATTCCTGAAGATAACTATCTCTCTCAGAAGCTGTGGTGTATCCACGGTCAAATCTACACCTACACACAACTTAATCTAGTAATTTTACTTGCATATAAATAAAATAAAAAATTAATATAACAATGGATATTGAATGTGCGTTATATTTATTACATGAATTAATAATCATAGTAACATGACAATAGCGATATGTAGGTCCTGCCCAGTTCTCAGGGTTCCAGTGGTTTCTGATAGGGCTTTATTTTTGGTAAAACAAAATACCCCTGTAAGGATGTACTCTTCCAGGTTTATCTGTGACATAATGTTGCTATGGTTACTATCTTTCTTTTAATGACAGAACAGGAGACTTTTTATTGGTACTTGGTGTATATAAAACAGCAAGATAGTGTATTGATTTGACATTATCAGATAAACTACATAGGAAGTTTTAGTACATGGTATGGTAATTGAAAAGAAGTAGCCAAGAAAAAGATTAACTTCAGCTAAATTAGTTATTGATCACATGATACTAAGGTTTTGTATATTTGTATATTTGTCTTGTTTGTTCAAGTTATTTAACTTTCGCAACAACTAGTTTCTGCACCATAATTTCAAGGCTATCTCCAAAAGTCATATATACAGGCTTGGACTCAAATTTTCCATTATAATAGTTCACAGCTTAATTTATAATTAAATGGATCACAAAAGCCTATCTAAAGTTTGGGTTCGTATTTAATGAAAATGGTGGCATACCGTATTGGTTGTATATCATGTTTAGTGATAATGGTTGTATACAGCTTGAAAGAAAGGAGAGCAATCCCAATGTATGCAAACAGCTTACACACTTAACTGCAATTACTATTAGACAAAAGAATGTTACAGTCACCGTATATGAACTATACACCATGCTGAGCCTTTTAACATGATGTAAAGTCCCACTAAGGTCTTCTAATTTTAGTATTTTGTGTACATTATGTGCTATAAGCGATGTAATCGTGCACCAGGGCCTCAGGAAGGAATAGCTTGAGATGGTGATAACTTCTGAATTATTGTGACAATTATTGCTCGAGTAACAAAACTACTTTCATCACATTAAAGAGTTAAATTTACTCATGGATTTGAGCTTATTTAACGTAACTTTCAACACATTACACACAGGATGTGCCACGAGTAGCAGATAGGGGGATGGACGGATGCAACAATTGCTAAGTGACCAAGCTATAATCAACCAACTTTCTCACTTCAGGTGGGAGAGGGGTTCAAACCCAGGATCTGATAGGTGTGAGGCGAGTGTGTTAGTCACTAGCCTCCTGTGACAGTTTCATGTCTGAAACATTTAATGCTGATTGTGTTATTAAAATACAGGTGTGTACTTGTCAAGTGGGATTTAAAAAATAATCAATTATACATTCCATCTAGGATATTGCAGCTGCATTTTTGTCTCACTATCCTCCAAGCTATTTTCAAAATTGCAAAACCAACTTTAACATTCAAAAAGGGATTAATCCGAAAATCCTCTTATCCCGTCTTAACTGATACCAGATCCACTGTACAATCTCTCTGTATTCCAATAGCTGTTAGTCCCATTAAGTGTAAAAATACCAGATGAGTTATGGTAAAAATATGATTGATCATCATAGCATAACCCTCTTGTGCATTTCAATGCATTGCAGCAAATTGCATGTGAGATTCCCCCTCCATTATGACAAGTCATTGCATAAAACTGCATATGATAGGGGTGGGAAAAAATCACAGCTAAACAGAACATCAATTGTAGAGGCCATTAGACCCACTGGTGGCAACGGAGTCAGTCCAACCCACCATAAATATTCCATAGATAGTAAGTAAAGCAACATTCAACCAACTACCAGGAAATGACACCATAGATCAATGGTGATTTGACTTCAGTTGTCAGGCCAGATATTTGCTACATAAAGAGGATTGGAACATTTTTTTTCACTTTACAAAACCAAACATTTTAGCTTGATATCCGAATGTCTTCAGTGTGAAATACCTCTCAACATTGAAAAAGTCCGTATACAGTATACCTACATGTGTTGAAAGAATTTCACATGCTTCCATTTAGTTGTTTCATTCATGTCACTTATATCTCACATGTGTCTAACCTATGTGATAGACCACCTCCATAGAAAGTTCTGTTTCTTACTTTTACTTCTGTACAAAGGCCGACACCACCCACCTATAAAGACCATTTTTCTATTTCCTAAGTGCGGTCTTTATACACAAGTTTCAATGTATAAGGTAAATTTAGAATTGGAGGAGTTATTTTGTAATGAAATGTAAAAGGCTGCATAGTTATAAAATATAACTAATAATCCCTAATGTTAAAGAAATCTCTACATTTTCATTTCAGAAAAAGCATCATGGTCCAGTGCATAGCTGACTTTTTCTGTGTTCTCAAGTAAAGTTAAATGTTTTGCTGTAATGTTACAATAGCTTTACAATATTTTACCCTGCATTTTCTGTATCGGTTACAGTATATTTTCTGTGTGAAACTGTGGCCACCATCATCCAAAATTCTGATTCTCAACCGTAGCACAGTTGTAGCTAGAGGTGTGAACCTGGGTTTTACCGCAGTATTCCATCTCTCATTTTGCCTACCCTCTTTCACTGTTGAGTACAAGGTCTTTGTGTCTATACCTTAAACAAACTGGTTACTGCACAGGAGCTGCTCTCTAGTCTAAATTCAGGACTGTCCCTTTCTCCTATGGCTTCCTGTCTAATTAGGCTCCAACTTTAGTCTTCGTTAGTGTTACAGTAGACATTTTACTAGTTTTACCAAGTTAAACAAGTTCATTGGATTTGACATATTGATGGAAATATATAAAAACAGAATGATAATATTCTTTAAATGTAATGAACTGCTTGGAATTAATGCAAAAACTAGGAATTAGTGTCACTTTTATATAAGAGCTCATATTTATAAAATGCAGAAATAGTCTTTTACCATTTTTATTTAATTACCATCACTTATGAGGTGGCGCTTATTCCCAGTGGCAATTACGTTTTGGGTTCATAAAACAAAAATTATAATAAAGAAAAACCTGTCCCCTGACATTTCATGTAAAGACAATTTTTATTGGTGGAACATAATTTCCTGTGACATCTAAAGTGAACGATGAAATAATGAACTGTAATACTAAAGATAAACGTCACTGTAATGTTTAAAGCAAATTTCTAACAATTTTTACCTATTTTCAACGGTGTTTCTTGCAGCAAAATCTAAACCACAAACCAGGTAAGTTGTCTTAGTTTTTAGGAAACAGTTACCCTTCAATGAACATGACCTCAAGTAGAAGATCAAAAATTGGCTCAAAACTTTTCTGCCAACAAGGACTTCTATGGTTAAAACTTGAGAGCTTGAACCTACTTGGAAAACTGCCATTGAAACATGGAATGGGACATTACGGGAACTTAAACCAACATGAAGAAGTATAATTGGAACCTGGGGTGGAACGTCATGAGATCTTAGACCAGAAAGGAAAACTGACAATGAAACATTTATGGAGTGAAACATCATCAGACCTTGAACCAAGTTGGAAAACTGTTAATGGAGCATTCATGGAGTGGAGTGTCATGGGAATTAGAAGCAACTTGGGAAAATATTGAACCAAATTAACTACATTCTAAAAATGACCTGTGATGTTTTTTCCAGAACAGTAAACACACCTTTCAAACAGACATATAATCTATGACTAAATAAAACAAAACAAAGTACCGCAATAACTTCATCTAGTTCTATATTGTTGTTTACTTTAACTGGATTGTTAAATTGAGGTTACATCTCCACTATTAAGTTATTACCGAGTCACCTTCAGGGTAAGTACTTAGGACTAAGGGTGGCTATAAGGCTCTCCCAGTAAACTGTGGGCAAATATTTGAAATGCACTAGACTTTACATTGGCTGGTAAAGTATAGACAATAGTGATGACAAATGTTTAATGCTGCTCTGAAGATGTTCAACAAAACTTAGCCTTTTCAAAGGCTACAGCATTTCATTGTTTATTAGTATTATTGTTAGTAGTTATTATTGTTGTTAGTTGTAGTAGTTGTAGTAGTAGTAGGGTAGTAGTTATGACATATTTACCTTGTATTGAGGGAGATGACTTTATGACGCTTGTTGGCAAATGCAATACCATGCAATTGTAAGTTTAAAAATGTCTTAAAAGGGGATAAAATAGCATGTGCACACGTGTCTAAATATCACAGATAAATCGTGAAGAATACAGTCTATCACTTCATATATTGGTTGCATGTTAATAAATAATGTGTGGATGAATGCATAGGGGTACATGTCTGATAAAGACCTTGATTTTTGCAGTATTGACAATATTAGGATAGCAGTAAATTATGCTTAACTCTTCAAATTAAAAGCACTAATCAATGCACCTTGTCCACATTAATCAAACACCAACATATCAGTGGGAATATTTTGTTGTTTTTTTAAACATAGGTTCCTGATTACTTTAAATAGACTGTATTGTTTCCCTTAAGGCAAAATCCTAAGTTTGTTCTTAAGGATTTGCTGTAAATCATCCACACAGGGCTATCGCCTTGATAAAATATTTTATTATGATTATTAATGATATGAAAGGATAGTTAGATTACATTTACAAACCGTCAAAAAATACAGAGATGTGAGCCACTAACTGAAAACAGGTTAAACCTGAAAAGACAATACTGGTTGCATAAAATCTTAAATATATGAATGAGTGTAATTGTGCAACTGCCGTCATAGTTATTTAGTGGAATTGATGGACACAGATAGCCGGGACCATTTTAATATGCTATGTGAGGGTCCTCAATCGAGCAATAAAGGCAAGTGATATCCAAATGATGGGCAACTTGTGTACATTAAAGTCACTCATTTGTCATAACTGGACTGAATCACAAACTGGCTTTTTTCCAGTAAACCCTTTGTAATACAATATTCTATTGCACCCTCCATGGTATACACAGATTCAAAGCTTTTGTTGTGGAAGTTTATTGTCCAGCTAGGATGTAGTACAAACTTATGATATGGAGAAAACATACACTGAACTTCAGCTTTGAGGTTATTGCAGTTTCCTGTTTTTTTGTTTCTTCCCTGGGGGTATTCTTGCTACTTAAACAGAATGCTTGGTCAACCACTATGGAAATATAAAACAAGTGATTCTGTCAACAAATGGTGTGGGAGTGGTCACCATTTTTATTGCTAGCTAGTAAAAGCCTACTGATGTTACCCAATATTACAAATTACTCAGATGACCTTCTTGTTTTATCTGCCAAAAAATAGCATATTGTGAGACATTTTAAGCCAGTACAGAAGGATCTTCAGAGTGTTGTGACACTGTCAATTTCGACACTGCACGTAAATATTGCTGTTAAAGTTTTGCATTTGACACCAATGATGTTTTTTTGACTAATATTCAATAAGATTCTTTATCATAAAAAATTTAAAATATTTTATGAATAAGAAAAAATATTGCAAAAATAAGAAATTTTCCAAAATGACTAAAAGTCAGTGCAGATTTTAGAGGAGCCAAACCTTCCTGTGGGTCATTAACAAGCAGATAAATATTTGGTGCCACCTATCTTCAACACAGCCATCAAAAGTATCATCCTTACGTTCAGAATAATAAACCATACAAGGAATAAAAAATATGATTTTCAGAAAATTGCTTAAAGTAAGTTTAAGCATAAGAATGTTTGTGGATAAGGACACCAGGGTTCTAATTAAATTGTACACATAATAAACACTTTTAATAGTATATTAACCTAAAGGTATTCAATACTTATTCAATATGATAAGTTCTCACCACACATAGGAAATATACCTATCACGACACAGCCAAACAGTGAGGTAAAAGTAACATTTAACTTAATAAAAGTCAAATGTCAATACTGATTTTATATCTACCTTCAAGTTACAATGGTGGATTCAGATTGTAGTTATACATGACTATGAAACTGATGTGAAACCATACCCATGAAAGTGAGAGCCAAAGAGTCTATTACAGTTAAAGTTTATCATAATTGCATTGGCAAAATCAGTTGCCCATGTGCTCTATGACCATTCTGTGATGTTTAGCAGTGAGAAAATAATAGGCCTAAAACATGTTTGACGTTGATACATTATGGCCCTGATCATCTACATTCAACAGAATGTTATCTACATTCTTACTTGTTCTTTTATGATCATTAATAGAGTTAATAGTGCATTGAGAATCAAACATTTTTCTGTTGTGTTTGGAAAAAAAACATATATGACTGCGCAATAAGTAAGTGAAAGCATATTTATCAGAAGAACATTGCTTATTGCAACTTAAATCTGACAGACTGCCAGGGACCCCCATCGTTTCCACTGGCCATATAATTGTGATTTGGTTTGATTGTAATAATTTATACCATACCAAATTGATGTGAACTTCTCCTAAGGTAGTTATTGTCCAACAAGGGTTAGTCCAGCAGCAAGAAGTAAGTCAGTACCAAGAACAGCATCAGGAAGGGGAGAGATAGTTATGGTGGAGGAAAGACCAGTCTGAAAAGATGAGTCTTTAGCATGTTTCTGGATGAAGTAATAATGGTTTAGCTGCAACTGGAAAAACTGTGGCTACCAATTTGTTTCTGGAAGAGGGATAGGAATACTATAAAATAGACAATTTGTTGCCATGACTGATTTGAAATAAGCATTTAGGGAGAATTATTTTTTGTTCTATTCACCTGGGAATCTGAAAGCCCTGCTGTTAAGCACTCTGGTAGCCTAATTAGATTTGATACTGAATTTGTCCTTATGACACTTTAGAAACCAATACAATGTATAAAGTTTGATATAATAACCTTAAGCACAGATGATGACAGAATATACGCCAATATAACAAGCTCATTTTATAATTATGCACATACATACAGTGATCATATCATCTTTAAGCAAACAAACACATGAAGCCAATTACATATACCTTCTTGTCGGAGTTTATAATACACGGAGTTATGCCATGATACTCTGTAGCAGTAAAACTGTAAAAATGTATGATGTATAACTGTTTGGTCATTTGGAGACATGTTTGGCTATTTTTAGGCTCCAAAATTCCATTTGGAATCCAAGCTGAAAAAAGAAAAAGGCAGTGATTGTCATCTCTATAGAATTTGGCTGTTTTCAACATGTCAGATTATCTCTATACATTTTCTCTACAGAAATAGTTTTTTTTATTTTGGCACTCTCATTTTATCTGCAGTTTGCCTCTTTCATGACAAAGTGTCTTGCACATGATAAAATGGATATAAATGTGGTTATCTGAATGCAGCCACTTTTTTAAAGTGGCAAAAATATGGCTGGAGAAAAAATTGAAAGATAGAAAACCAGAAGGAAAGGAAAGAATGAATGGTGAGCATTCAAGCTAGAATTCTCAAAAAATAGAAATAATATTTTGGTCAAAAGCAAGGAATGAGGAACATTTGTAAAATGTCACTGAAATATTTATAAAAGCTTATTTTTTTTAATATTACCCTAAAAATAGTTTCTCTGGTCAGACTATTTCACTTGATTTACTATTTGCTTTGGAAAAAACAAAACATCACCAAAGCATGATGGTTCTAAAATTTCGTTTTATCAACAACAGTTGTTTTGATGGCTTTAAATACTGGAGTGTCTTTTTGTGTTACATGTCTTTTACTGTTACATGTATTACAAACGTTTTTGTCCAAGACATTCAACCACTCATAATTTGCCAACTGTTAGTTTCACAAATTAAATTATTGATTTATTGATCATCCAAAATAAAATGTTCTAGATCTTCACAAAGAAACGGGGAGCATCTTTAGCACAAGCTATTTTATTTTGCCTGTTTTGTTTAGTTTTTATTTCAGTGTTTCTTGTGAAAAATATTTGCATTTTCACTTTAACTGGGCAACCAAAGTTAGCATAAAAGCAAGAAAAATAATAACTAAATTGAATTTTGTGTAATAGTCTAATGAAGGTTGGTTAAAATGTAAAAATTGACATGTTATTTCTGTTTGTGCCTATTCTTTACTTCTGCCAAATTATTGGCAAAATACTCTCCTATAAAGTGATAAATACATTGTATAATAAATCCGGTGTGTTATGAATACTTGTAGTTCAATTATTTTGGTACAACTGTATTAAAGATTTAACAAGGAGTTCCTCAGACGGTAACTTTACGACAACTAGGGTCACAGAAAAATCATCTTACATTTTTAAAAAAAGAAATGCCATACATATCTATATGCGGCTACATGTGTGGATGAACTGTCCTCACGTGAGTATGGTTGTACTGACAATAAACTCTGGCACTAACCACAAGGTGAAATACATCCACCATAAGGAGCACCAATGAGTATAAAAAATTGCAACTTTGAACTTCAGATTTATCAGGCATTACTGCATGGATACTAGAGAGTTTAAAATACCCGTTCCCGTTGTGACTGGTACTGCAAAGTGTCATAATGACGTCATCAGCTCACAGGTAGAACCTCTAGCTTGAAGTTTTACAACGTGGAGGAGGTGTTTTGAAGTTCCTCAAAACTGATAAAGTAAAACTGGTTTTCTAGCTTTTATAACAGATTACATACATGAATATTGCAGAAAAGATGGAGTATAATATGTGTTTAAACCTTATTTATATAAAAAATTAAATCAGGACAACCTTTCGTGGTAAAAAGTGATGTTTAAAAAATCTTGTAAAACCTTGGTATTTCTGTATAAAACCATGGCCTATGAAGGTACGAACTATTTAATATTGGTATAGGTGTGAGCATGGAAAAGTTTTCATGTGTTTTGCATGTTTAATGAAACTGTATGTTAGTGTTGACATTTTTGCTGTGGGTTTTATTACCATATGTGTTTTACTTTTTAAGGTGATGAATGTGAAAGTGCAGTGTTTTGGTCATTTGTGAATTAACAATAAAATTATAAATATAAAAAAGTGAATAGTTAGTCCCTTCACTCTCATCAACACCAGACGTGTATTTTAACTGAAAAGCCCCTCAACTGGAACGTATACCTGTACTTGTAGTTTTGGCGTACAGGTCATCACATGTACGGGTATTTTAAACTCTCTATTAATGCAACAAAACGTGTAGAGGTTCTGTAACACTACATTATCTGCTGAGGTATACAACAGCTTTGTAGCTTACATATAGGCATTGAGATATTTACAAAAAGGAAATGTGAAAGTTGTTTATGCAGTTATAGTACCTATCTCTACCCATAATAAGGGATTCCAGGGAATAAAGTAATATATGTAGGGGTATTGGGGTCAAATACTTTGCTTAGCAGATAATATTTAAAACAGGCAAATATCAGTTGGAATGACTATCGCAATTACAACCAAAGTCAATGATGGGCTTTGAAATTACATGTACTTCAGAAAGCTATGGTCATATCAGCATAGCACTTGGTGAATCAAACACTCCATCTTGACTGAAAACACAGTCATATAATGCCAATCCAGTTGACCACTGGCCCACTGAGATCTCTTCAGAACCTCATAGGAATATTTAGTTTCAATAGATGCTACAAGAGAGTCATTGCTAACTTATCTAAGAAATAAATCAATATGTTGAAACTCATATTACCGGAACAGCTGATTGCTTTAATAAAATATATGCTTCCTGGTCAGACTTAAAAATGTTAAATAATATAGAGCAATGACTGTAACACTATTAATTAACAATAAACAAGCTCAGTTTTAAAATCTTTATCGTCAATCTGGGAATTGGTGAACATTTATGATCACAAGAGTGTCAATTGATAAGGTTTGTAAAAAGTATAGTCATTAAGAAGTCGAAACATGTGCATTTGGTTGAGGTATCATTTTTACTTCTTGTCCATTGGACAATCTAGTGCTATAATTCAACTGTCTGAGAAATGCCTTTAACCCTCCCATAGAAATGTGCCATTGTTGATTTTCCCCTCAAATCTTGCTTGTCAATGCCATGACAGAGGACATTAGTGAAGCCGCAAAAACCCTGTCTGAGTAATGGGATGAGGTGTCAAGTTATCCATTACACACAATATCTAGCCCAGTAACACCAGTGAATGTCTTCTACAAACTACTGAAATAAGTAAATACTTAGATCCCCTGCAATGGCAACACAGAAATAGACCAATGTTCCTCACCCAAGCATTTGAGTAGTATTTTGCTATTGTCGAATTTTGATATATATAATATACGTTTCAGAACGGCAACTGATATGTAAGATATCTTAATATACCATTTTTTATAATTATTTATATTGCTTCAGTGTCATCTTATTGAAACCCTGAGAGTAATACTGTAAAATGTTTTTCAACAGTTCAGTGTTAAGCCATTTGCACATTACGCTAACTAGTTTCAAAATAATAATTCTGTAAATTAACAGAATATACTCAATTCACAATGACATTCTTCAAACTCATCCAAAGCACCTTTTGAGTGGTTTATTAAGGTTAAACTAAAACTGACCTGGGGTCTGAAACATGCTTAAGCAGTTGACAAGAGTAATGGAACTCATGACAGTCAAGCAGACAAGGGAATACAGATGGGCAATAGAGAAATACAAGTCAGTGTCTAGTCAGGGTTAAGTGGGAGGCTGAACAGTGAAAACTGGCAAATGTAATTCTACGTAATAACTTGTACAACAAACCTATGCTAAAAATTATGCAATAAAACAAGGCAGTGTTGTGCCTTTTATGTGGTAATTATAAAAATGGTGGTGTACACCCCGTAAATCGACAAATTACGTGATAAATATTTTACTGGTACACAACAAAAAATCTGCTTAATAAACTTAAACTTATAAACTGACCATTTTTTTATTATCTTGAAGAGATCTGAACACTGCTGCTTGACAACCAATAAACTTGGTTTTGGTCTTGTGTTGGTCTGATTCACTACCACTCATATTGGCAGCCAATAAATTTGCTTTGGTTTTCCTGTTGGCCGTTTCAACAGTTCATATGTATGTAAGCCAATGAATGTATGCTTCAGTCAATAAACTTGTTTCGGTTTCACTTTTGATTGACTTTTTCACAGTGTTAGCCCCTGTACCAGTGCACATGTTGGAAGCCAATAAACTTGTTTCTGTTTTAGTATTAGTTACTAAACCAATGGACATGTTGGAAGCAATTAAACTTGTGTCTATTTTAGTATTGGTTACTAAACCAGTGCACATGTTGGAAGCGAAGCCAATAAACTTGTTTCTGGTATAGAATTGGTTACTAAACCAGTGGACATTTTGGAAGCAATCAAACTTGTTTCTGTTTTGGTTACTAAACAAGTGCACATGTTGCAAACCAATAAGCTTGTTTCTGTTTTGGTTACTAAACCATTGCACATGTTGGAAGTTATTAAACTTGTTTCTGATTTAGTATTGGTTACTGCACCAGTGCACGTTTTGACAGCCAATAAACCTGTTTTGGACAGTTCTTCAAAACTGCAAATGATGAGAGATAAAAGATAAAGCTTAATGATTTAATATGTTAAATTACATCATGATATGGTATCATTTAAATTTAGCTGACTGTTAATGCTACACCACAGAAAATTACAGCATCTTCGTATATTGCGAACCTCAGTCATTTTGTGAAATCAAAAACGAAGGAGACACAGTCTGTGGTGATCGATTACAAGTTGGCATGATATCTGTGAAATCTAAATGCGCTGATATCAATGAATACAGATGACTATTTTCAGCTGGTGTGTGTTAGGTGACAAAATACTGGATGTTTAGTGAGAATGAATAGCATTTTATGCTGATTGGCTGTCTTATTAGATAATTAATACAAAGAGATACAAGTATTTGCCATATTTCTCTGTTAATATTTTATTGGAATATTGCTTTCTTTTAATAGATTGGACAGATTAAAATATACTGTCCATATTGAGGCAACACACAATGCAACAGAGATGATTTCAATCTAATCTAATCTAATCTACTGCTTTGCAGGCACAATATCTTCCCCACTAAGGGAAACTCAGTCAAAATCATTTTTAATGGAGAGTTGAGGGGCGTTCAAGGTCAGTGTTCCAGAGTTGTGGGTGAAACCGAGAGGGAAGGAGACTAAGTTGGGAAACTAGAACTGAAAAGGTGGGTTTTGAGGTGTTTCCTGAAAGATGCAACAGAGGGACTGTTTCTTATTTGGAAGGGGAAACAGTTCCAAAGAACTGGGGCGTAGTGACTAAAGGAATCAGAGAAGTGTTTAATTAATTTATGATCTCTACGGTCAAAAGTGGGGGTATGAAGGAACTTGAGTTTAGGGGTACTACGCCTAGTATTTCTGAAGGAAGTGTAGGGGTGACTTAATTCTCTTAGGTAAACAGGTTGACTTTGGTTGAGGATTTTGTATGTAATGATGCCTACTTTGAATTGTACCCTGTACCCGACTGGAAGCCAATGGAGTTTTTTTTCAGTTTAGGGGTGATGTGAGAAAATTTTGAGGAATGGGTGAAAACCCTGCAGAGTGAGGTTTGCACTAGTTGTAATCTCCTTAACTCAAAATCATTGAGTGATAAGAACAAGGAATTGCAGTAGTCTAATCTGCTGCTCACCAAAGCATTGGCTAGAAGAACTGATGTTTTAAGGTCTAGAAGGGGGCGAATTCTGTAGAGGTCACTTGCATGAACTCTAGTGGACTTTATGACCTGTGACACATGGTCAGAGAAGATGAAATTGGAATCAAACACCACACTGAGGTTCTTGACACTTTGTGCTGGTGAGACCTGATTACCAAGAATATTGATTGGAAAGCGAGGAAGGAGTTGTTTATGGTTGTTTTTCGAACCTATCAAAATGAACTTGGTTTTGTCAGGGTTGAGTTTAATTTATTTGTGAACATGAAATTTTGAATGTCGTTTAGGCAATTCTTTAGTTTTTTTATAGAGTGAGAGAAATTTGTTGGAGAGAGTGCAATGTATAACTGGGTGTCATCGGCATAGAAATGGTAATTAAAACTACTGTGAGAGTGAATGATTGAGCTGATTGGGTTAGTGTAGAGCGACAAAAGAATTGGACCAAGGACGGAGCCATAGGGGACCCCATACTGGAGGGCAACAGGATGTGAGAGTGTGCTGCCTACCTTGACCGAGTGTGTCCTTCCCGACAGGTATGATTTGAACCAGCCGAGTGCCAGTTCACTGATTCCATAGTAACAATTAAGTCTGTCCAGGAGAATGGTGTGGTCAATGGTATCAAATGCGGTGGCGAGATCTAGAAGGGTAAGGGCTGTAACATACCCTTTGGCCATATTGAGAAGAATATCATTGTGAATATTAAGGAGGGCCCTTTCCCTGTGTGGCAATGGAGAACAAAGTAAAGGTAATATAAAGGTAGTCATTTGATTAACCAAGTCAGAGTATTTATCTCTAAGTGAATAAGTTAAACAACATTGCCTCAGCCAAAAGAAACATGGAAAACAATGTTCTCTCCTTATGAAAAGTGTGAGTAAAAATGTTTAAATATATAGGAAATATATATTGATTTGTCAAAACGAGACAGATGAATTATACAAAATTAGCAGTGAAACAAATTACAAGTACACACCATCTCAATGTTTTACACATCTCAAATAACTGGCATAACTGTGGCTATTGACCACTGTCAAACAGTGATATTAGGAAGTCCAGGATATATATATAAAACACGTGTTCATGACAAATGTGACAAACTTCTTTTTTAAAAAGATGTATGGATTCACAGGTCTGACAAGCATGTAAATTGACTAATCCAAAATGTTTGTGGGCCTTAATTTGACAAATACCCTGGGAGCTGTTACCTTTTGCTCGTCAAGAAAATAACCAACATGTAAAGAGTTTGTACATGTTTTGAAGAACTGTGACAGAAAGTAACAACTTACGGAAAGACCTAGGGAGGTACTATGATTGGCTTGTCATGTAACAGGTGCGCTAGTAGTCAAAGGGGTAATTGAAAGACAAACTTCGTGTCCTTGTGGGTTTTAGAATGGACCAAGATGCCACAGTAACAAAAGGTTGTGATGCATATGTTTAAGGTATTCTCTTAGAAATGTACTCAACATTAACCTCCACCAATACGTGATGTTTTGGGTGCTTCTGTCTGTCTGTGTTCACTGTATAATTTCAAAGTAATGAACTGTATGGGTAGGGCCTGATTAAAAGAAACACAGATTAAATTTTGGGTCATATTCAGGATACAAAAAAAATCTACAATTTCAGGTACATTTCCTGTTGAACGTCTGCGCTTCCCAAGTACTTTCTAGTTTTTGGGAATATATTTGCTTCCTGTCTGCTAGCCGCTAGGCTAAATTATAACTTAGTTAGGAAGATTTTTTTTGGGTTGCACATATATTACATGCATACATATTGCATATATATTTCTTTCCAGTTGGAATGTTTAGGGAAACGACCACTATTCAAGTATATAAACACACCACATAAAGCTCATCTATTGGTACAGAACATCATGAATTATGTATTGCACAATGTTTTTCTTTCTGACATTTTGCACACCATACCTGGAGATGATACTTTTCATGTAATGTCATGTTCCAATTTGGTTTTTCTTTCTTTATTTAATTAATTCGGTTATAATGTCACTTTCAGCAATGTACGGGTCATATCACAATGGGTAGTTTTATAGGCAGAATAAACCAGTGCATACAATTGGTCAAGGTTCTGTACTAAAAACTACCGACCAATGGTAAGCAATTACCAACTTTCCCCCATAGGGTCTGGGGTTTGAACCACAGACCTCAGAGGTGGGAGGCGAGTGTATTACAACTTTGCCACCATGGCCCCTTTTGTTCTTCTTTAAAATATTCTCCTCCTTTACGTAATCTATCACATTCCAATTGTTAGTTGATCATTAATAAATAACATGGTGAAAAATAGATTTTTGATCAATATCTGGTTCCATAAGATGAAGGTATGATGCGCCTCCAGGCTCTACTTGTGAAAGATGATTTATTCTAATTTGTTTTCAGCCAGGCTTCATGTGATCCACTATTTGTTTACAATGGACGAAAATGTTTTACAACATTCATAACTTGCATTAATGTATGAATAAATTGTATTATTAACAAGGTATGAAGCCACTGAAATGTATCTGGAACTGTCTCATTTTCAGTGAATTCGTAGCAGACAAAACAATTTTTAGGAAAATCAATAGGACAACCTCAAAATTCTGACTGCAGAAGGTGTCCCATTTTGTAGAGTAATCTGTCAGGCAGTATAAATACTAATGATGGGAAAGATTGTTTGTAGGTAATGTTATATGTGAAACAATAATAAATACAATACATGGAACAAGATTATGGTTTTCGATATGTTGTGGTCTCTGAAATTATATCACCGTATTTTTTAATGACAAAAGCATTTACTATTTTTTGAATTGAGTAGTAGATATTTTAAGATCAACCCAGGCAGCAGATTCAGTACATGAAAGGAAGACATATTAAATTTTGAAACCTAAACCGTGACTCCAGAGAAGAAATTTTATAATGGCATATCAATTTACATTTAATTAAAAAGGCATTTTTATCGTCTAACGAAGTGTCACTTCCAGACACATGTAAGATAATGAAAATGAAGAATCACCAGAAGATGTTTATTGTGAGATATTTTTAATGAGGATTTCACAATTCTTTGACATTTAAATGGCTGCTGCAACAGCTTAAAACTTAATAGAAATGAGGCATTATTAAGTTCACCCATTATGGGTAATTAATATTACTAGGAATGACCCTCTGTAGTGTACACAGGCAGTTAGGATTATATCTAACTTAAGATGTTTACACACAATACACAAAGAAAACATGGAACACTGGGAAAGCATATGTATACGTCACACAACAATAACTTTTTTCACAATAAGTTTTCGAGTTCTCTGTAGATTTTGTTCAATATGTATCCACACAAGTAACACGTCCTGTAATTATAGTGACTTATAAGCCCCCTGTGGAGTAGGTGTTCTTGATAAATATGTTCATTGTTTATGTATATTGTACACACATGTTATTTATAATAAAAATAATATATCAATCTTATAACTGCTAACTGAAGATCTGTGGTATCCAAACACGAAAAAGTATCATATTTTATCTTATTCTTGGCTTTTAATTTCTTTCAACAAGGATGGTACAAAGTATGGAGAAAAGAAGTACATACTACTTGGTCAAGATATGTCATTAAAACCACCGTCCAATGTCTTGAAATTAGTGATGTTATCTCTCAAAAGGACACATTAAAATACAACTGTAAATTTGGTGAGATATATTTAGAACTCCAATATTTGCTTATGAGCCAATCAGATTGGCTAACACAGCCATTCAAAAAATATATGTTTTGCTAATTGAACAGTAAATATCAAAACAAAAGACATAGCTTAGTTATTATGTCACCTTTAATTTTGTAAAAAGCCCTTCAGAATAACTGTTGGATAAAGGGTAAAATGGAATCCCCTTGGATCTAGTCACAGTATTAACAGTACCAGGTTGAACTCATTTGATCACATCCTATAGTTTACACCCCAATGGGGCAAAGTCAGAGCAAGACAAACAATAAGAGGCTACAATTACTTTGGAATCCTTGGTACATTAAGTGCATGGTCTATGGTGTATTACCTGCACCAGGGCACAACACATGCATCACAGGGACAATTTGAATCTGGTTGAAACCTATTTTTTACCGTAGTGGGAATTTTTGCACCACAGAAAAAGGCAATTAATCTAGAGTTCTATTATGTGTGAACTTTCCACAGCAACAGGGTCTCTCTGTCCTTAAATAAACATTTCTGCTATCACTTGGTGCATTAGCTATAAATGTCAGGCATCATTTTGTGTAAGAGAAGCTATCAGGGGAATGGACCTTTCACATGGCAAACATGAAATGCAACTGATGTTCTTCAATACGTAGGAAATGTCATCTACCAGAAAACCTGCTGATAATGTGTTGCATTTTTTTGCAGTGTAAAATCCCTGGAGAGTTAGTATGATAAGTGTATGCTTCCATATATGTGATCTGCCATAGCTGATACTCAAACTCAAATTTTGTCTTCTTATAAGAAGAATGGAAGTTTTTGTTTATACAATATTTTATCAAACTGGATATTTTAAAAAAATCCTGAATAGATGCCAATCAGATTCTGAGAAGGCCCAGCTGTTATTCAAGTGGCAGACTAATAAAAATACTTTAATACTTATAACCTAGTCCATTAATATACATGCAATGTATGGCTCATGAGTCCATATGGAATTTTACATTATAAATTTCCTCACGAACGTAATTTCTTAACATAAAGCTACACCATTTTTAAAAAAAAAATACACATGATTACCATGTTATGTACTAAAACTACAGATCAACTCCCATCCTTTTCATAGGATCCAGGGTAATAATGCTGCTGTACCACATACATGAATTATTGTGAAAGCTGGCCTAACTTTAAGTTGCCAGTTTATCACTTATTATATTATGACTGAAAAGATGAGGCTACATGGCCAAAAGGGATAAACCTCAGGAGCTGCCCTTGAATGCCATAAGCCAAAAAGGTAAATCCTAATACCAAGAACCCATAACTGGGAAAACAGAGTAGATTAATCGTCAGAAGCTAAATACTTATAGGACTGTTCCATATAGACGATTGGATTGTATACCTTGTCCCTCATAGAAAGAGAAATGGATTGCTGAAGATTCACTGCAGAAGAGGACATTATTAAAATGCTTTCGGTGTGGTGTTGCACCTGGTTCTATAAATCTTCAAACTGGTTCCTGAGAACATTCTGAGTGGTTCACAAATCCTCTTACTTCCCGAAATGTTCTGAACATTGGAGATATATGAAATTTACTCACAAAATGCTTTCAAAGTTTACCCACTGGTCCCAAGCCTTCTCAGATGCCAAGATACTAGTTTACAATCCTCCCGGATGAAAAGATTGTTCTCCTAAATAATCCAAAAAATCAAATTTTCAGGATTGTAACCCATTTGGGGAACAGCAATTTATCATCTTGTGGAACAATATCCTCGGCTCCGTATTCACAAGAACATTGGTCATGTGATGAAAAGAGTGAACAAAATAAAACATACCACTAAAAAGATGAGACATGAGAGAAATTGTTCAAAAACATGTTTGAAAAAAAATGGGTCAAACATTCACGGCTGATTGTTCTCCTGACCTTCATAGTGAAAAGATAGGTCACATAACCAAACTAATTGGGCTAACAAGTTTATTATGCAAAGGGTGTAGAGGCAAACTCATGAATGTGGGAAAGGGGTATAAAGCATATATTTTCATGCCATATCTAGGCCGGAATGAAACTAAGGTCAAAGTAACAATGGAAGCAAACAAGGGAACAGATTTACTCTGTACACAGACTAAAGAAACCCTTTTTCTTCCAGGACTTTGGTGGTTTGCAAAAACCCCCATTTCAGCCAATATAATTCAATTACACTACTGGGGATTTCTCTTTCAAATGGAAGATACTTTCAAAGCAATTGTAAAGGAACCAATGCCCATAAGAGCAGAGAGAGTGTGTGGAGGGATTGGAGAAATACAAATATCTATAGAGACCTTAATCCCAAGTGAATTTTCCTCCAGTTTCTTTTTTTAACCTTGAGGTAAGTTAACTTTATTATAGATCCATTCTGCTGTAATTGTACTTAAAATTCAATCCGCCATGAAAAAACCTGTGCATATTGGACCATGCTGGAAACCCCTTTTCACATATTCTGCCTCGGTTGCTCCGAATTAGGTCAATTTCCTCGGTTTAGGGTCTTGTTCTAAGCTGATGTAAGATTGGAAAAATATCATTACAATAGGTGGTGTGCTTTGGATGCAAAAATACATTCTTCTTAAAGAACAGTACCACCGGGGGATAAGAAATCCTGTAAAGAAAATTGTCTTCTTTTTACAGAGCTTTCTAAAATATGTAAAGCCATTTCAATATCTCAGATATTTGTGAGATGTGTGTTATTAAGAGAATATCTGGCTGTAGTTGAAATAAAAGCATGAGTTGATCAATTGGCTTTAGTATCTGTTTTTATTGGGGTGCCACGTTTAAAGCCATTCTCCAAGTGTCATTTAATGTCAAGGGTTGTGTGGAAAAAAAATGCTCAGTGCTAACCTTTGAATTTGGGCACTGATGAAATAAATTTTTGAATGTTAAATATAAGACATTTGGTTAAATAGTTGCAATAATTTACTTGGTTTAATCCCTTATAAAATGGTGAAAAAAACCAGTGTTCTGTCCGTATGACAGATTAATGTTCCTCTAGTCACGTGATTGATAAAATACAAAATAAACTAATCAGTAAAAAGATACTTTGATGAGCTAGGCTATAAGTTACAAGTCTATTACAAGGTCATCTTTCGGCTACCTTAGCGTTATTACATCAATGTGTTTGTGACGTCATACTGTGTAGCTAGCAAAGGAAGCAGAGAAGGTGTAATGATTGCAAAGCAAAATGGGGGGTAAACACTGGGAGGAGATACTAATATATAGAGATGTGATCTCTTGTCAAGATGGAAAATGACTAATAACAACATAAACATACACCTAAAGAAAGGTTTGACAGCTTTAAAAGTACTATGACGTAATGTAAAGAAGACCCGGTTGTGATTACTTGACAATGTGAGATGGTACTATTAATGGATGTATTCTATTGGTGCTTAATTAATGAGAACAACCTTAAAGGGCAGAAGTCCGAAAAGGGAAATTCTATAGTCTATTCCCCCAAATTTGGTGATGATCAAAAATGCATCCAAACAGGGTAATAACCAGGAAGTTAGATAGAGTCGTTTAAAAATATATGTGATCGGATAATTACTGAAACCAAATACCTGTATCCCATGATCTGATGGATCGCTGAAGCTTATTTCATGGTAAATATCTAGTAAAAATGCCCCTTTTGCAAAAAGCTCCAACAAGTTACAACAGTTTCTGACAGTAATGGTAACCTACATAATTTACAAAGCCATGTCTAATTTGCCAAAATAACAGAGTACAAAATGTAAAACAAGACAACAGCCAAAACAAATTGATTGTTTCTAATGATGAAGAATGATTGGCAAAGAGTTTACTGGAAGATGATGTTCATGTCAAAAGAGACTTTTACCTTTTTATTGCAGGTTGGACTAGGCTAGATATACTTCCACCAACAGAGCACACACAATGGTACGGCACCTTTGTAGTTTTTTCAGTCTTTACATCTCTGCCCATAATGTATATGAACAGCAGAAATGATGCAATCAATTGACAGATATCACATTGCTCATAGATGAGTATATACATGCGGTTTATAAACAACACTTCTTCAAGGTTCCTTATTGTCAACAGTCCAATGAAAACTCGAGGTCAGATGTGGAGAATGTCCCAACTTAACTAAATGTGTGGCTTTGCCAAAGTGGTATGGCACTACACTAGAGAAGCCTGGATGGGAATATTTACTAAATTTGATTTCAAAATATGTACAAAACTAGTAGCTGTATGGTGATAAAATTTTTTTATCATGGAACCACCTTAACCTTAAAATAAATTAAGTTTAAGGTTAGACTTACTATTTAACAGATTATGTCCCTGAGATTAAGATGAACTAGAAAGTAACTTAAGGTTGACTCGACTCAGCGACTTAACAGTTACAACAACACATGCCATTCTGTCACACAAAGCCACGTAATGAAGTTTCTGAAGCCTCAAACATTTCAAACAAGTTAGTCATTAGTGTTTTTGTTTTCACACAAGAGCAAGCCTTTTGTTTGTATGAATTTACTTTCACACGTGCAATATGTTATTACTTCCAACAGGAGTATGTCTGTTCGTCTGTGTTCCAGGTAACACCATAAAAGAATCAACAGATATTTCTCAAGTTTTATTTGGGCAGGGCCTGGTCTAAGGAAGAAGTGATTACATTTTGCGAAAGATCCAAGTCTCATGATACAAGATAGTCCGAACTTCTGGAAACATCCCCTGTTGGAAGCCAGCCTTCTATGAATATTTTCTAGTTACATCTGGCATTGTGCTTTAATGCAATTGTTAAGTAATAAAATCTAAATCCCCACTTTGGTAAATCTTGATTGCATGATGTAATTTATGTGTTTGTATATATCCTTACGCATGACGAAATAACTTTACTTTCCATAAAAAAATATGTTGCTGTTTAACTTGTAGTTTATTGTACAGTTAGTAAGATAAACCCCCTACAGTGGGAACAGTATCAACAAATACAGTCAAAAATTGTGTACATTGGTAGTTTGGAAAGAGGGCCAACCTCACTCATTCATATATCGTACTAATGTTATGGACAGTAATAAAAATTTGTCCCTAGAACAAAATATTTTAGTGTAATCTTTCTTTTAGTTGATGTTTTAGTATCTGTCTTAATCGTATTAGTGTAGTTTTAGTGGTAACATAGATGTTGTATGTATTTATGTGTATTTGTGTATATTTTTATTGTTAATAAAAATAATTTTTCCCAACCCATGTCTTGGTCTTGTCTTCTTGGCTTGTAGTTGAAGAGTATTTTCCATATAGGTCCATAACTTTACTTGTTATTTCTGTTATGTATACTTATGCTTACTTTTGTACACCTACCTCCTGATATCTTAAGGCTGAAAAGGAGGTTCATGGCTTGCGTGATTGTGATCAATTCCTTGCAGGTTAATCTTGTGCAAATATCCCCAGTTTTATCTAACTGGGCATTAACTTTGGGGAGAAAAAGTGAGATTTTGCATGACTTTGATAAATAGTTCTCCAGTAAACCCCTTGTCTCACATTAGGAAAATGTCTCATTCCAGTATTTATTCCCTGTAAAAGTTCTGCTTAATACCCTAAGGCAAATTGTCTTGAATATTTAAATGTGAAAAATATATGTCTTTCTTATATATTTATACTTAGTATATGTTCCTCAATAAATAAGGGTATTCACTGAAAAATACTTACTGTTAATATTCTTTACTGGCGTTTAGTTGCTGTAAGTTCAGGAATTTACTGAAATGTGTTTATAGTTGATCCGACATTTTTAAACATGAACTTTTACTTCTGTGACCCTTAATTTATAATAATGCCTTATTTTAAAAAGTCACTATATTTAGACAGTATATATATGATTTACCCATATTTACAATCTGGTTACAAACAATTTAGAAATAAAAATATTTATACTAAAAGTGCATTTAGATCATTTTTCTTTACTATGTCAGTAAAAGAGATGTGGAGGTAGTGAGGTTTTTTTTCAAAGAAGCTAGAAATTGTACATAATACTGTGATTTTATTAATATATGTGTTGCGTAATGCCCAGTTTACACGGAAGAGAGGGCAGTACAATAAATATAGCAAATGAATGAGATTGAAGGCGATCCATAAATCATCCATATTATGATGGAGGGGCAGAATACAGAGCCTGTGGTGATAAATTCATACTGATATGACATTCTGCGGTCTTACTTTGAGAACATCTCAATAGAATTAAGAGTAAGGTACAAAGATGGAATAGAGTGTTGAAGACCCATGCTTAGTAACATGTGAAAAGTAAAACACAAATTTTCTACCTTTGCGGGAGGTTGCTGACTTGTGAAAACTTGTCTGCTAAAAGGTATAGAGAGATGAGACATTCAGGGACCCTCTCCATTTCACAAACAAGTTAAATATTTTGGTTATAAGTTTGCAATTGATGCTCCTGAGATTTGGAATAATTTACTCCGACAACATATGCAAGGCAACCTCTACATATCCTCTTTAAGACAAAAACCCAAAACCTGACTGTTTGCAAAAGTGTGTCTTAGCCACTCTGCATCCCTCTGTCTCTGTGGTTTGCCCTAAATACACTAATAGACTAACTCTCGGTCAATTTGTTAATGTGTTGTTGCGCCTTAGAGTCTATTACATGCTGCTATCTTACATTAAAAGTATTTCAAAAGATTGAATGGATCAAGGAAGACCTAGCATGAAATACTGAGAATATAAAGAATTGACTGAAGATTTGTTGGAAATGTTGCTTCAAAGGAGACAAAGTAGGTCATGATAGAAATTATTCCATTGAGCTGCCAAATGTAGTTACTGGTCGTGATAAACATCACAAAGGAAGAATCCTCCTGACAATGTCGAAGATCAGAATGTATTGCAAATTATGTTTATAATTAATGCAATACCTCCTAGTACTACAGGACTCAGAGTGCTATTGATCCATCCTGACTGCACAGGTACAGTCCAAGCTTTCTAATGTCTGACGTTCTTTTTACTGTAAGTGATGGGCTGAGTTATAACGATTTATCAACATCCCTGCGGTTCTTTAACCTAGCACTTGAGATAGGCCCCAATGACAGGAGACTGCCATTTTAATTGGTCATTCTAGAAAATATGTATCTGCCTGTATCTAGGTTTTGACTCAGGTTCTCTGTGCTCTAAGGGGAATGTGCTACCTAATAGGCCACAGTGGCAGCAGTGGATGTTATTTAACGCAGTGAGGTCGAATCAAGAGGAGTGGAGCGCAGCCATGATTTTACAAGAGGTCACACTGCAATCTGTAATGGTTTCAGTAATTGCAATTATTTGACCTTAAACTTCGTTATTAATGATTTTACTGACATACTATGTCTAAACATTGTGCAGACAAATAGCGAATATGTTATCAATACATCATGTCTCAATATTACATATATAAATAGTAAATATGTCAGATGTTACTAAAACATCATGTCTAAACACCGTACACATACAGTCATCTTATGATATATTACTGAAACATCATGTCTAAACACCCCACAGATATATAGTCATCGTATGATATATTACTAAACATAATATCTAAGCTTCACACAGCTATATAGTCATCACATGATAAATTTATGAAACATCATGTCTAAACACCACACAGACATATAGTCATTGTATGATATATTACTAAACATCACTTCTAAACATTACAAAGGCATTTAGTTATTATATCACACATTACTGAAACATCATGTCCAAACAAAGACATAAAGTCATTCTGTCAGATGAAATTAAACTGTTAGATTTTTCTTTAACTGTGTTCTCACTTGACTGTTTCAATAACTACAGATCGGGCTTGCCTTGTTTAGAACCACTACAAAAATAAATTTACTAACTGAATGAAAAAAATCCAGGGATCCAGTTTCAATTATCAGCAATGTCCTGAAAGGTTTGATATTAATGACATTAGGAACATTCACACATACAACAAAAACAGAAGTTGCATTGTGAAAATGTCGAGTAATATGAAGGGGATTGAATATCGCAGATTGGAATCACACTCACACAACAGGAATTGTTCATTAATTCATTAGTTTTTGTCTCTAATTCCCTGGTCACACATCTCCTGATGAACAGATCTCTAGTTAGAACACACAATTGTGAAAGTGTATGAACCTGTACATTTATTTTCTAATTTTAAGTTGTGATATGATATTGTAAATGGAATTCAATGTGGAATTCAATATTCAAACAAAACAGAATATATCACTAAATAAGGTCATTATGGTCATAGCAATGGTTCTCTAAAGTGCAAGAAAATAGTTAGTGTGTGGTGCACTTCTAGGCCTGACAGGTTTAAAATATCAAGTGTGACTTGTGTTATTTTACCTCTGTTCCTACATAATATATAACAATTGTGACACATAGTCAGATGACTAATTTGTAACTTGGGCACATAGGCACATTAGGCTGCCTTATCGGACAAGCGTGAAAAGGGTATAAAACGAAACTGCTACCTCACACAGATTCAACCCCTGTCTTGACTTTTCTGTACTGTGGACAGTACCTTAAAGCTTGTCTATAAATTCTAATTTCAAATTACTGTCTGTGAAAGGTCATGGGAGAAGCAAATTATAGCCAGGGTGGGGGTGGGGTGGAGGGGGGCTGATAGATTTAGTATGCCCAAACATAAGAAATCTTTGTTTCAGTAGTTAAGAATTCTAACTTGTTTGTATTTTTTTTGTATTTAGTGCAGACATAAGTTACACCTCCTAATACCATAATCCTGTCATCAAAAACTTACAAATCTGAATTCACTCATTAACATTTGTCAATTTACACATACAGGTGCATATAAATCCTTAAGCATTTAGTATGACCCATTGCAGCATATTGTTTAAGCCACATATAGTATGTTTACCAACAAGCACTTATCCTTTAAAACATAATCTAGACTAATTTATATAGTTTTTATTACTTATTCAGCTGTACTATTTATTTGCAACGACAGACACACATATCAAGGAACACTGAAAGAACCACCAGTTGAAACATAATCTTCTATATTTGATGAATATATGTTGAAATGAACAGACAAGCAGACAGCTCTATGTTTGACAGGGGAAGACACATTCTACAGTAAGACCTAAATCAATCTTAAAGTCTTTCACCTTTCAGTTGCAAAACACCGGAAGAAAGCAGTTATTAAATTGCCAAAGGAAGGCAAAACAACTTGGCAATCACACTGTGTCCTGTATTTTTTACACTTTATTAAATTTTGTGTTTGTCTAAGAATTTCTGTCCTTCCACAGTCTTTATTTAGTATGTGACAAGTAGGCGAGATGCGTGAAAAATCCAACCAAAGAAGTTGTGATTATTAATATTTTATTCCAATTAATATTTTTGTCAAGGGCATAAGGTTCTGTTTTTGCATGAGCTTTAGCTGACTGATTATACAGTATTTGCCACACTGAATGGGGAAGAAATGTTTTTCAGGAGCAGATCTTTATGGTGAACTAATACGTGGAATCAATCTGTTATCAAAAAATTTGCATATTTGTCCCATTTTTACCTCTCTTTGCGTTTTCATTTTTTGAGGTTATTTATTTATTTGGGGCTTTACATCGCTTTCAACACTGTACAGGTCATATTATGACGGGTAGTTGGAAGGGCAGAAGAAACCAGTACATACAGTTCATCAGGGTTCTGTACTGTAAACTGCCGACCAACGGCAAGCAACCAGCAGCTTTCCCACTTGAGGCCGTGCAGGAAACCGAACCCCGGCCTCAGAGGTGGGAGGCGAGAGTGTTACCACTCTGCCACCGTGGACCCCTTCATTTTCTGAGAGAAATTACAAATCTTTTCAATAATAACTTTAAAACATAATGTACAAATACATATTTGGCTGGAAGTTTTTAAAGGAGGTGTGTTACAACAGGACACAGTCTGCCAATATGCCATGTTTCATGAGTATATTCAGATAAGTTGAAACTACTTGTAGCCCTCCATTAAAAATGTTTTCCGAAAATTTGTGATTTTTTTTTGCATCCAGAATATGATTCCAGATCTTTCCCAAAATCTAAATACTTCTCTTGACCAGGCCCTACCCACATAAGTAATTGAAATAAGTCATGAAAATCCAATTATCACTGCTGGAGTGGTGACAAGCAGAATGCCTAAGTCATTGAAAATATATTAAAAATAAAACCTTTGAAAATTCTGGATTGTTAGTATTTAGGACATGACCTGTATCTTTCCCGAAATTTAATCACTTTTGCCTTTGGTCAGGACCTCCCCCTCGTATAAAAAGTGTAGAGAGATTAACTTCCCTTTAATTCTATTTTTTTGCATAAAGTTTTAAGCACGATTCTGAGTATCTTTTGAACTAGCTCACTTGTAGAGTTACTATAAGGAAATCTATTTAACAAGAACCTAACAGGTGTCCCTATACACAGCTGTTGTTTATTATATTTGTTTGTTGTTTGTTTGTATTTGAGGAATAATGGATTTCTCCTGAAAGGTCTAAAATTCTATTTAATTATTTCATTCCGTCTTCCTGATTAACCCCTTCCAATCCTCTCTTTCAGAAATATTGCATAAACATACAAATCCCTTTCTGTTCACCCAGTTATAGTTTACACAAATGCATCTACATCACAATACCATGTCTTTTAAAAAGGAAGCAATAAAAGATATGTGAGTCTTCTATGCTTTATTTATGCATAATGCTATTAGAGTTGCATTAAAGAATCTACGAGTTTAAGTAAGAACAAAGTAGATACAGAAATGTTTCTACACCTGTTGTTTTTTTCCTTGATTCTTTTGCCGTAGGCAGGTGTGTGTATTGGGAACAATGGTTTCTCCTGGGTTCTTTGCAGAGTTCAACTGCTACTTGATCCTGTCAAATAAGCCATTAATACTCTTGAGCTATCTCTCTCTCTTGCCTCCCTCAAGAACCTATGCTATTAATGGTTGCTTATTATAACTGCCTTTTAGTGTTCATTTAGCGAGTAAAAAGCAAACCCATACTTTTGCCAAATATTTCATTTTTGCTTGTTTTATTCTTGTTTGGACAATCATTATACCAAAGCTAGTTTTATTTACAAGTGATGAAAATAGATTGAAACTCTTTTGCAAACAATTTTTACATCACGACATTTGTGATGTATCTCATAAGACGGTCTCAGTAGTACTCTACAAGTATTCTTCTTCAGAGCTTGTCATTCTCCTCTCATTCCAGTGGCCTTATGTTCAGAGGGGGACATGTCCAGTAGTCTCGTGCGCCCTTCAGAAAAAAATGCTTCAATTATAATCATTGTTCAGTAATATTGAGTCTGGTATATTAGGACGTTAGCCAGCTTATATATCATTCAGTCATAATTCTGCTTCACTATGGTGACATATATCAAAACCCTTTTCCAGTGAGCATGTTGGCCTATTTTCCTCAATACTTACTACTGATCTCTTTAGTCTTCAGTCAGTATTCTCATATCATTATGGTGATAGGACTGATTGTCATGATTCTACAGCTTATTTTTATGGAGTCATGACTAATTCTGTCCAAAGCTCTGTAGCCAAATAATACTGAGCGAAGAGAAGATTATCTCCGGATTTATGAGAGCTTATTGTTACCAGGTATCTGTGTGAGTCGTAGCAGTGTGGAGCAGGTCTTCAGACAGATCACTTCAGTTTTATGACCTATCTTTCATTCAGAACAAATATGTGGTTTTGGGCTGTCTTTTCAATTTTTTGCAACATGGTCAGTTGAAACACTCCCCTACCCTGGTTCATAATGATACTATATACTGATATACAGAAGACCTGTTTGTATATTGACCATTAAATGTAATGAATAGTTTTTACAGTGCTTAATCTCTTTCAACAGACAGCCATAAGACACAATAGGATTTGTTCAATATATGCCTAAAAGTGGAATTGGTATGGAGGGTATGCTTGGTTGAACAGATAAACTTTAAGTTTACATCTAAATAATGATGGTAAGACTTTGGCCTGGATGTCATTAGGCAACAAATTTTACAAATATGGAATATCAAGGACAAAGCTGTTGGAAGTATAACTGAGACACCGGTATTGCATTAATCCCCTTAGAATTAATCTATCAATATATCCATGCTTGACTTTTTGACTTTTAGCTGTGCGAGGGCTGTATTCAAAGCAAGCTGTCTTAGACTCACACTTCTAGAGATCACTGGTTTTTCTTTTGATTCTTCCTGTCTTTTGTGAATTGTGCACTACTCTAGTGTACTGCTCATGTTTCGGTTTGACATACAGCTCATACATGTAGATTTTTAGCCTTGCTTTAGCTAAAGCAAGTTTATACTCTGCAAGTACAGGGATTAAGCTCCATCTGGGTTTGATTGAGTCAAAGAATAAGCTCTTAGCATTTTTCATTTTATTTAAAAATTAACACAAACAATCTAATTGTCAAACAAGAGAATTTATTATGCTGAAATTAATTTCCATTGGAGTGGTGACAACGGAGCCAAAAATCATATTTTTACATCACAAGAAACAGAAAGTGCATGTCTGATGAAAGTGGATGGTTTTCATTATAGAAATATCAAAATTCAATCAACTTCATCCCTGCAAAAACACTATCACTTTGAAGATCTAAAAGTCGCTGAAATAAGAACTTGAGCTAATTAGCCGTTGAAATATCAGCAGGCTATAGGGAAACAACACACAACATTACCAGGATACCACTCCTTTTCACAAATATTTATTGAACTATGGACTTTTTCTCCTTTTTTGTCACATCGAGAAAGTATTGGCCAATCTTTTATCCAGAATAGGTTCGTGTGATGTTTGAATTCGTTACCTCTAAGGATCCTGTCATAGTAATCTATCATGGGACATCAGTGTGTGTCCTCTATGTCTCAAAATACAGGTTCAAAGGGAATTGCATTTCGACCAGAGAGCAATTAATTTAAATAAGCCTCGTGTCTTCTTCCTCATAGAACTCAAATAAGTACGTTTCACTCACTAAATAACTTTCGTTTTATCACTGAGTGTAGCAATTGTTTTTCAACAAGTTTGAAGTCATTTTGTTTTTAAACATACTAGCCTAAGGTGGCTTCTGCCCACATCTAGATGCGAGGATTTGATTGGCTCGGGCTTTGGAAATATTTCATTAAAATCAAGTGATTGATAATGAGATTAGCATTTCATTTAAAGTGCAGCTCATTGCATTAAATGTCTTGTGTGACTAAGATAATGAAAGTCTGACCACAAATGAAGGACGTTATGGTTATTTAAATTAAAACAAATAATTGATGGCCCAGGGTGGTATTCACTGATATGGATTAAGATCAACCAGTAGTTAACCAGTAGATCAAATACCTATTCACAAAGCAGGGATCACTTGAGCTAAAAATATCAGACATTTGATCAGCTTTTTTTTAACCAGTGCCATGGAATTTTGCAAGAAATTACAGTAATTGCTAGATGCAATTTTCTGTTCTATCATTCATCTGGCAAAGTTTGATTTAATGATCAATATTTGGATTATTTTTTTAAAATATCGATGAACATAGCATTATGGTATCATTCAAATGCACCAAACTCGTGAGAAATAATAGCTGGTCAGAATAAGATATAGAAGTGATCATTGAACAATGCACCAGAAATTCAATTCTTATGTTATTCATGGATCTATTAGTTCCTGTCTCTGTAAGCGGCTGATTAAAAGATCCACCTTGATCCAATATTTAGTCCATCAAAGTACATGGATCAAATTTATTTCAAACTTTGATCAGAAAATCAGATCAAATATTTCATGAATACCAATCTAAGTTGATCCGAAAATCTAATAAAACATTGATCATTCCTACTCAAATATGATCTGATCTTTACTGATCTCTGTTAGTGAATACCGCCCCAGCTACCAGAAAGAGTCTGTCCCCATGTTAGCTTTAATAGGGAAGAAGACAAATGAGATGGATAAGCTAGTCTAAACAGGTGTATCTTCCCAATGTATACCCATTTGTACATAATTAGAGGGCATAATCTCACCAGGTATGCTATACACGCTCCACCGTTCAAGTCCTGAGCTTGAATCTCAGTCCCAATATGCGTGGTGGTTTAACAGTGGAGAATAATGGTCTAAGGCAAAGTTGGGTTTTGCATTCTATTCAACATCCCGGGTTATACTGGGACAGGCCCTCAGCATTTGCTGCTTGTATCAGTCAAACCCATACAGATGTGACAGCCTGTGACCAGATGCCAAAATTACTACCCACGAGGCAGCTGAGGAAAGTCCCTTTGTTCAAAGAGACGTTGTGACAAATTAAATCACTTTTAAAGTTGATGTGTTTTTACTATTTATAAAATTATTATTTAAAAGTTACCATATTTACTATTTATTTTCGTTTAGTCGATTTATAGATCTAAAGTGGTTTTCAAGTTTCTGGAGCATTGGTTTGTAATAACAAGGGCATCTTTGTGGTTTTTAACGATGTCTTTTTTAAAGGTAGAATTCTTCTGAACATACAGTGGTTATTGTGGGGATAAACTTTAAAAATAATGTCTATTAGTTATTGTGTCTCATGATATAGAGATATACAGTACTATTCCTGGTTCTAGTCTTTTAGTAGTACCTCTTCAATGAAAAATAAATGGCTAACATGCCCACAAGACTTCATCAACTACTAGTGATCGTTATCTGATCTAATGACCTTGTGTTATCTCAAATTTTACAATGTTATGGTATACAAAAATCCATGTATATTTGTTCTATATTGATCTTATAAATTCCATATCCCTATCTTCATTTTTATAACCTGCCATATATATGAATTTACAGAAATCTACCTAAAACAATTGTTTTAAATAATTTAGCAATTTTTGTGTGTTTAATACAATTTACAGCCTCTTAAACATCTGTAAACATGTTCAGTCTATCTTCAGTACATCATGTCCCCACAAACGTCATGATCATTTATCACACGTCATCATCTATCAGACAAACTACAGTGGTATTTCCTACATTTCAACAAAAAAATTGTGATGCTATCTCAGAATTGCCTGCCAACAAATGCAGATGACCCTCAGAACTGATTTTCTTGATTTCCATTGAAGCAAGGCCAAGATATTTTTTCCTGTAAATATTTTATGTACTCTTCCCTTAGCACTGATGGAATATAGAGGAATAAATTGCATCCTTAAGGGATTGTTTTTACTACAGAAGCCATTGTGGCATAATATTCTTGTTTATGGGAGTTATTTGGATGAGAAATGGTTGTAATCATTGTGTTATCATTTGGTCATGTAAAGACTTCTACATTCATTATTGCTTTTGTTAATGAACCATCATGGCTTCCTTTAGGCATCCATATCCCATTAGTAGTTTCTGTCATCCACTGAGGTTAGATCAAAGAATTTCAATATAAATAACATTGTTAAGGTGCCAGCCTGTTTACCAAATATGTCTTTTGAAACCACTTGTAAATAAACTGATCTAATTTCTTTCAATGATTACAATGCTTAGTGTGACCACATGTAACTGTACTAGTGTTCACCATTCGTATTATGACATTTACTACACATTGCATATTACTTCTTGCTTCACATTTGTGGCATGACAATACTGTGGGGTGCATTTGCAACGTTATCATTGCAACATAACCACATTATTACACACATTTCGCACCTTTCTGTTCTAGAGTTACACGCTACAACTGAGTAGGTTCGTCTATCTTTGATTGTAGTTCAACCAGGTTCGATCCACTTCATATTTGGGCAGGAATTTACACTTGATACGGATCCTTTTATTATAATTCAACAAAAGTTGGATGCTGTTTTACGTTCGGGACAGCTTTTTAAAATCTCCATAGTTATAGCCGTTGTGATCTTTCATGAGCTGTATTAAGATATACACACTTGAGGGGGTAAATGGGTGGGAGGGGGGGGGGGGTATGATGAATATATGGGAGTATCTGTTCTTCAACACATACTGCCCGGATATGACTGTCTCTTGCAAGAGCCATAAGAACGAGGTTGTTGAGCAATATACAAAAGCATACGGATACAACAATAAGGACATTTGTGACTGGGGCATAAAACAATACAACAAAACAACAACTCTCAAAATGCTTACCTTTACTATCTTGTGATCCAGTTGCTTGTTGTTCGCTTCTAAGGATGTTGACCTTGTATATGTATCATCGATGGTGTCTGGAAAAACACACAAAAACAAAAGCACTATCGTAAGCCAATCTGTCTAATGTCAATACTTTCATGGAAAAAACAGCAATTTATATACATTTACACCAAGGTCACTGGTCAATCATCTAATTACCACTGCTTTTAGAATCTAAACCCGAAAGTTGGCAACTTTTTAAAAGTGAAGATGTATTTCTGCAAGATGTTTTGCTTTCACCCCTACTGCATGTGAAAAGTTTTATTTTCCATTAGGCCATAATATATCTGCATAATATACTTGTCCTACACATCAATTTAACTTTATATTGTAAAAGGTAGTGAGGTTTTATAAATAATACCTGGAAATAAACATGTAAATTTAAAATAAATGTCTTTAAATACCTCAAATTTGATTAAACATTTATATATTTGATTTAGTTGTTTACATACGATTTTAGAAGAATTTTGGGGATTTAATTTGTAAAAAGCATATACTTGGACACTGACATATATACCTTTGGGTTACCTTTCAATGTTTTGTGAATATTAAAAACGGTCTTAAATGAAATTGATAATCAATTATGTTTTAGGTTTCTCTATATTATTGTGCGTGGCCTGGTATCCAAGGATACATTTGTAATGCAATATAATCCCCTTTTTACACATCTAGCCAACAGTCTTTCGCTGAGTGACTATTATTTATAACACTTGTAATCATCATTTTAATTATTTGGCCGCAGAACAATCTCCATGTATGACAAAGATAGTCATCTATAGATTACAAGATTTTTGTTCTATTATTTGCAGCTTATACATAAAAATGCATTCATTCAAATGGTAGACATGTAAGTGGAAATTAGACCAATATAAATATTTATGGCTCATTTTTCACTGTTGTTTAACAAGGCAATTTTTGTAAATGAAATTATAGAAATTTACAAGTCTTATCCATTTTATCTGTGATTTTTGTCAACTATATTAGTTTTATGTGTATTAACAAAGACTTATTAGGAGGTAGAATTCTGCAAAGGACCTATTTAGAAAAAACAGAACAAATGATACGACGCCAAATGTATATGCAGATGCCACCACACTCAGACCTTATCAGTATGCAGTGGAACTAAATCTTGATCAAATATTGGATTATGGTAGATTAGACAATGCATATTGTTAGTTGTGCCAAGGGGGTTATGTATTTGGTGGTTTGCATTTGATGACATAGCCTAACATACACTAATACCAACAATGCAAAAAAATGGTCAAGGAATAGTCAGTTGGGATTTTATGTATCCAGTCAATCCCCAGAGGAGCCTGTGTCAGCTGACCTGTGAGAAGGATTTACTGAAAATGACAATGTAACTGAATTCAGTGAGACATCACTCACTGTAGTGAAATTTACTGTATGAGGCTGTATGTCAGACGACGCAAGGCCTGGACTCTCAGATTTTACAGCACGACCACGTCGACGGAAGGGACACGTCTTCCCGACCACAGACTAATCCAAGCAAGGACAGAACTTTAATGGTTATAATGCCAGATATACCAAGGCTTGCCACATGAACTCTCAAAGCTTGCATAGATCTAGCTTGTGGCCAGTGGGCATATATTCTGATGCGTTTTATATCTAATTAATGCTGGTATCACACCATTTTAATTCGTATGTGACTGATACATCAATTACATCCCAGACTCTGGGGTTATATATTAACTGAACATACATATACGTATTAGTAGTAAACTCATGTATACAACTTTGATGTTTACATGTCATGTCAGTAATCTAATTCTAATTCTAATAGTACTTTTATAGCGCTTAATCTCTATCTAATGATAGACTCTAAGACGCAGAAAGCCAAAATCAGAGATCGTAATCGTTAAATCAGGGACATTGCAGGGTCGACACCACAGAGAGACAAAATGAAAAACTAGGGATAATCTAGGGTGGGTAAGCTTTTTCAAAGAGGTAAGTTTTCAACTTTTTTCTGAATGAGGAGAGAGATTTAGCTGAGCGTACATCATCAGGGAGATCATTCCAAATCCTTGGGCATCGTATGCAAAGCTAAGGCCAAAATGCTTTTTAGACTTATATATTGAAGCACAATGTGGGACCTCAAGCAGCACACCATCAGATTGACTTCTGCGTGTTCTATACACACTATGCCTGGGTTTAAGGAAAAGTTCAAAGTATTTTGGATGGCCACTATGTAGAAACTTGTACACCAACAGGGCTGTCTTGAAGACAGAGCGATGCAAGACAGGCAGCCAATGAAGACTCTTTCTTACAGGAGTGATATGTGAGTATTTGGTGGTATTAGCCACAATTCTTGCAAGACTGTTCTGAACACATTGGAGCCTCCGAATGTCTAGAGCAGAGAGACCTCTGAACAAGGAAGTACAGTAGTCAAGACGACTTCCCACCAAGGCATTTGCAGCCAAAAGAGCAGCTTCACGTGTAAGATATCCTCTGAGTCGCTTTAAATCCCTGTTATGAACAAAACTAGCCTTACAGGTATTCCTGACATGGTAAGAGAAGGAAAAATCAGAGTCAAACCAGACACCTAAGTTCTTAATTGCATCAACAGGTGAAAGGAGGTTGCCAAGTATATTAACTGGGAAAAATTTGCTGAGTTTTGTGCGGACATTTCTTGAGCCAAACAGAATAAATTCTGTCTTGTCTGGATTTAGTTTAAGCTTATTTGCAGAAAGCCACTTTCTGACATCATCCAAGCAGTTTTTCAGTCTATCAAAGGCCTGAGTGGCATGGTTATGTGTGAGATGAACATATAACTGTGTGTCGTCTGCATAAAAGTGGAAACATATGCCAGGATGATTTTGAATAACTTTACTGAGGGGGGTAGTGTATAATGAGAACAAGATCGGCCCCAGGACAGAGCCCTGGGGCACACCGTACAATAGCCTTTTAGCATTGGATAAAACAGAACCAATCTTGATGCACTGATAGCGGTCACAGAGGTACGACTTGAACCAGTTCAGAACCACGCCTCCAACACCAAACCAGGAACTCAAACACTCAATAAGCATACCATGATCAATGGTGTCAAATGCTGCTGATTGGTCCAAGAGAACAACAGCAGTAGCTTCACCTCTAGCAAGAGCAAGGTGGACTTCATTTTTAATAGACAGTAGTGCAGTTTCGGTCAAGTGACCTTGCTTATAGGCTGATTGATTGACATTTTCAAGTCCGTTACAGGCAACATGGTCATTTAACTGCGAAGCAACTACACGCTCAACAAGTTTGGAGATGAAACTCAAGCCAGAGACAGGTCGGTAGTTTTTTAATTCATCCGGTGGTAGTGAAGACTTTTTAATCAGAGGAGAGACAATAGCCTTTTTTAAACCACCCGGGACAGCACCTTCAGTTAGAGAACAGTTGACAAGTTTAGTAACTGAGGGGAGGAGAATATCCAAACATTCTTTAACTAGGAAAGTAGGCCATGGATCGAGGAGGCAAGATTTGGTTGGTGACTTGGTAATTACTTTCCGTACTTCATCCTCAGAAACTGCTTTAAAAAGGTCAAATTTGGGTACATCTGAAGGACCAGGAAGAGTGAAGGAGTCAGTGATAGTAAAGGAGTCCCTGATTTTTCTGATTTTATCTGAGAAAAAAGTGACAAAACGATTGGCAAGGCATATCTGAGAGGCATAAGAGGGGAGTACCTTCTCAGGAACAGAGTGCAGGACTGAGCGTAGAATCTGCCACAGTTTCTTAGAATCGTGAGCATTGTCACTAATGAGGTTCCTGAAATAGTTGGTCTTATCCTTAGTAATTATGGCGTTGCACCTAGCAATTTGTTTACGGAGTCTAGCCCTATTTTGTGGAGACTTGTCTTTCCGCCAGAACCGTTCAAATTGACGCCTGACTGCTTTGGCCTGCAAGTATGTGTCTGATAGCCAACCTGCAGCACCTTTGGTGAAGGTACGAGTGACCAAAGGAGCGTGTTTATCGAGCAAGTTACTCAGATCCCTTGTGTATTGGTCATGAAGTGCACTAACGGTACTGCCAGGACTTGCAACAAATGAACACTTTTCGAGATCACAGATCAGACTCTGCATGTTTATCTTATGATACCTTCGAAAGGTGATTGTGTTTGACTTGGGTGCAGTGGGACTGGCAAAATCAAGCTGACCATGAACAACGGCGTGATCAGAAAAGAATCCACCGACTCGTACGTTGGAAACAACCTTCGGCTCAGTGGGTGCAAGAACAAGGTCGAGGATGTGACCATGTAGGTGAGTAGGTGAGTGCACATGCTGTGCAATATTGCATGAGTCAAGACAATTAAAAAATTTGGTGCTGTCACTGGAGCTTGTGTCAACATGAATGTTGAAGTCCCCACACATAAGAAATGAGGAACTTACAGAGGAGAGATACTCAAAAAGGTTAAGAAATTGGTCCAAAAATTCATCTGAACATGAGCCTGGAGGTCGGTAAACACATGCTATCATAAAAGGACTAGTAGATGAGCCAATGTCAATAACTAAGTTTTCGAAAGTTGTATATGTAGGACTATCAAGAATTTTGAGTTTGATATTTTCAATGACAAAAAAGCCAACCCCACCACCGAAGCCATGAGGACGGGGTCTATGACACAATGTAAAACCAGCAGGAGTGATTGAGCGGAGGAAACTGTCATTGTCAGATGGACGAATGTGAGTCTCAGTCATGGCCAATATACTGAAAGAATCAGTAGACATCATGTCTGAAATACTGGGTCCCTTGTTTCTGACTGATCGACAGTTGACAACGCCGAATGAGACAGGACCTGGGTTTAGAGAAATATGACCACACAGTAGGAGCAAAATTGACAGACCTCTAAACTTTGTTGAACAAGGAAAGTGATGTACATTTCTGCTACAGCTAGCCTGCCTAAAGGATCTTGGGAGGACGCTAGAGTCTTGAGTGGTCGCTGAGACACACCGCTCAGTGCCTATGCGCGAGACATTTACAAGGAAAAGCAACAGAAGGGCAAGACAACAAGGGGTATACATCTTTGAGCACAAGGAATAGTAATACTCCAGTATCCTTAAGCTGTGATGAAAAGGGACTGTATGGAGTCTGACCAATTAAAATCCTTACAGCTCAATCATCCCAGCATCAAGCCGTCACGTCGTTCGTCCCGTGGGCGACTCACGGGCACCCTATACTCCCCACTAAGCCAGCTGAAAAACTTAAATTTCTAAGCAAACGTACACACCCTAAAAGCTAAAAGGGGACCTATAAGCTGACAAATGAAGTGAAAGCAAACTGGAGTATAGAAATTTAACAATAAAATTCACAAGAGGTCTAAACAACAAGGGGAAACAACGAACAAGTCATATGAGAGATGTAAATTAATGAGATATAGCCACTGAACACAGTGGAGAGGAAAAATCAAGGGCCGATAATTCCCGCTAAATGGGCGATAATACCCTCATTTTAGGTAAAACTACCAAACCACAAAAAATGGGGTAAAAAGACAGGGGAAAAAGAGGATATACACAATAAATGGCCCGATTATCTATATTTTACAAAAAGAGTGGGTAAAAACTGAGAGATTTAGCCGAAAACGATCTCATTTTAATTCTAATTTTGAAAAAGTGTCTCCGTGGTGGCTATGCTAACGTATGCATACCCTTGGCCTCAAACTCATTATATACATAATACTAAAATCATGTGTACAGGCATTTATGCCATTGGGTTTATAACCTTCAATTTTAACATTGGGCACTTGTTATATATCATTCATAAGTACATGTTCTACACACTAGCTTATGTCTTAATGAATGCTGCTGCATGTCTGGTACTGTGTGGTCGGACCAAGAATGCCCTTGGCCTCAAACTTATTTAAATGACTCTGATTTTACAGTATTTTAGTATATATGTATGTTGTTTTATTGTCTTTTACTGATTTCACACACACTTCTTAGTAGTCTATTTGTAAGTTACTACAAAGATGCCACATTGTGGGTTCTTCACCTCCCTGCTGTGTATCCGTAAAGGGGCTCTCATCTCAAACTTCTATTCCTTCCCTTTTCCCTTCTAGTTTCAAATTTTTGAACTAAATTTCATAAAATGAAATTAAATTTATCCCTCATCACAAATCCATACATGAACCTCATAAATGTATAGTCTAACTTAAACTCCCAGGTTCATTTATCTAAAATCACAAGTTTGAGGTCACCCTGAATTTGGTCATACTTTCAAAATTATACAATTAACACCTAAACTTTAGGTTGACCTTAACTCTTTCTTAAGCCTTGAGCTAAGGTCCCCCTAACATATCTACACATATCTTTGGTTGTAATTACCTAACCTTCTTAAGGTGACCCCAAACTTATGTATTAGGTGTTTTGCATTTGTTTGCCTGTCTGTTGGCTTGCAAAATAACTCGAAAAATTGATAAACAAAATTTGATGACATAGCCTAACATACACTAATACCAACAATGCAGAAAATGGTCAAGGAATAAAATGTTTCAGACAGGGTGAAAGAATGAGGTAGATCTCTGATAAGTTCAAGCTAATTAGAAATGAAGGCACAAATACATCATAATGTATTTTAGGAATAAAATGTTTCAGCCAAGGTGAAAGAATGAGGTAGATGTCTGATAGGTTGGAGCTAATTTGAAATGAAGGCACAAATACATCATAATTTATTTTAAAGTAACTTCAAGCAGTTATAAGAATATTTGCATTTTCTATTGTAATTTTGATTCTTGGCATTGTATTTATAAAGACTCTTACAGACTGAATTGTTATTTTTACCATCAGCAAGCAGCCTTATTATTGCACATAAATCCAGTGTGATGATTAATTAAATCAACTTTATTGAAACAAATAACCAAAAAAAGAAGGAAAAAAATGCATTGTAAAACTAACAATTATCTGTTGAATAAACCTCTAAGATATTTTTCGTTCCCTGAACGTGACTATGAATGTATTAATCATTGGAACTGATGAAACACATTTGATATTGCCTTATGAGGCCTTCACACTTCTACTGGATAGGGCCCATATTCTTTAAACATTATGAGTATAAGAAGAAGAATTTTCTAAGCACATTGTCATTCCTTGAAAAGGCTCTTAGAACACGAAAATGTGAAATATATCAACTGTAAAATCAAACAATTCCTATTCAATAACCATTCATTTAGCATAAAGAGTGGCTATTCTGGCAATGGCTGTTTCATCAATAGTGGCACCTTTTCCTTATAACTTTGTGTCTGTTGGATACGATTTTTACAAACGAGTTTTAAAATGTAAGTGACATATTATTTCATGAATGCCTCTTGTTAGAACAGAAATAAACAGTTCTGATCTTTGACGAAAAGGAATTTTCACAACTCATAGCACATAAGAAGTACATTGTTGTTCGTCGTAAAGTCTCTTTTGACCACTCACTTGTCGTCCTTTGTGAAGCTGAAGCTCTCTGTGATGCTCTCACTTCTACTTTTTGTCTCAAGACTTTCATAAATTGTATTCTATTCTACACATGTAGACCATAACATATTTCGGCCTTGTTTCTACAATTTCCTAATTGGTTCCGTAAAATGTAATGATTTACAGAGAAAAAAGAATATGGCTGTAAGAATACAAATTGTTAATTTGTGGTGGGAAGTACCACACCTATAACACCATATTATACAGGGAAGAAGATCATGTGATGGTCATGAATAGATTTTTTTATTAAAATCTTGCATCTAATATAGGGGTGTAATGGGAGAGGGAAGAGACAGAATAAACATCCTGAAAGCATGTTTTGTTCATTAACACTTAGCTTTTTTCCAGCATTTGTTGCAATAAATGTATCTTTACAGTGAACATTGAATTTTCCTTCTGAATGAGAAACCTCAATTTTTCCTCATTCCCAAGGATAATTAATTACATTGTTTTTGTTGTAAAACCTAGCCTTTCTAAACGCTCAAATTTGAATCATAATTATTTGAAAGATGTACACAGATATATTCAGTATCCATAAAACACACGTACATGTTAGGCGATAGAAGGTCATCAATCTGTCTTTGCAGTATGCTCATTCAGAAACCAAGCATACGTAAGCATACATAAGCATACCGTAGATTATACGAACTGAAACTCGATTATCTGAACAGAAAGTTTTCCCCAAATCAAGTAAACTTTAGCAAGGCTTTAGCAAGGCAAGTAAAACATTGATAGATGTTGTGAAACAATACCTAAACAAACAATAGCAACACCTTCTATAGAAAAGGATGATTTTTATCAATCTGGCGTGACTAGAAAAAGTTCCATGCATTAAAAGTCAGTGGGTGAGGAAACTTTCGTATCTTTTTGAATTGAAAAAGGAAGCAGTTATTTTTGCATGTCATATTGCTTTCGCATATTCATTACATTGAGGACAATGACTTAAAAGGGAGCAGAAGTTCTGATTTATCTTGTAATATATCTGTCATCATTACATCAATAACAATGGCACTAAAACATGATTTAATTAAACTTCTTTCGAATAAGCTTTTTTCAGAACAGTTTTATGTTCTGACTCATCTTCCCATGTACCTGTTGAACTATTATTAGCAGTGGATATAAAACTACATATGAACAAGCTTGTTTTTCAGATAATAATTAAGTACTAATTTATGCTGTTATATATTGGTGCAATGTTGTTTTTTGGATTGCATTGTTAGTAGTTATACTCAGAACACTTACAATATCTCCTTTGACCCTTGTAGCTGACATTCCACTAACTAAGTGACGGAGTCTATGGGATTACCAGATATATATCAACATCCCTGAGATTCTTGCATATTCCGTTGGGGGATATGACCAAATGACAGAGGAACTCCAAGTTAAGTAATCATCCAAGCCACTGTGTATATACCTGTACCTGGATTGGACTCAGGTCCTCTGTGTTCCTAGGTGAGTGTGTTACCCACTAAACCAAAGTGACCAACATATATATACTGGGAAACTGATAATCTGTCCTCCACGATTTTTACCGTTGAAAGGGTCATAAATCCCAACTCTGACTTTTGACCCTGAAGACACATTGATTCTATCAAATGCTATTTAATGCCCTTGTTCCACCAAAGGATTAAGCCCTGATCCTGTCGGCGACCCTTAATCGTGGGTAGTCTTGGAAAAAATGGAAAAAAAATTGACCAATGGGGTGGAAGACAGAATCGGTATGAAGGTCTGGGATTAACTACAGATCGGCCTCAGGACGCCCCAGGAGGCCCCAGACAGTCCCTAACTGGTCTGGGACTAAGAACAGACTAAGCCATTTTTCTGGTCGGTTTGAACCACGATCCTGTCGTAGACAAACCGACTGGGTCCCAGGATGCCTCAGGCCTCCTGGGACTAAGCCCCGACTAACCCAGGATTAAGTCCCGACCCCACAAGGTGTCCTGAGGCGTCCCCAGGCGTCCCCAGACCGAGATAGCCGATTTTTGCTTTGCAATGGGACTAAGGGTCGCAGGAAGCCTGGGACTAAGGTATAGAGGGTCTGGGACTAAGGGTCGGCGACAACATAGGACTGTGTAAATTTGATCTGAGGAGGCCTGAGGAAGCCTGGGACTGGACATTTTGTTTATGGCGGGAAAAAATAATCGGTTGGGGTCGGGAGAAATATCAAACATGTTTGATTTCTCACACGGCCTCAACCGACCACAACCGACCCTTACAGGAAGCCTGGGACTAAGCATATTTTTGAAACCGACCCTCAAAAACCCTTAATCGGGAGCCTTAGTCGTGTGGTGGAACACCCACATAAGGCACATTTTGTCAATGTAAAATGTACATTTAGGGTAAATAAAGTAGTTGCTTGTATTTTAAATCTAAGAAATGTTATACTTATCTTATATCTTATGTGGGTGTTCCACCACACGACTAAGGCTCCCGATTAAGGGTTTTTGAGGGTCGGTTTGAAATATTTGCTTAGTCCCAGACCTTCTGTAAGGGTCGGTTGTGGTTGGTTGGGGCCATGTGAAAAATCAAACATGTTTGATATTTCTCATGACTACAACCGATTCATATTTCCCGCCCTCAACAAAATGTCCAGTCCCGGGCGTCCTCAGGCCTCCTCAGACCCAAATTTACACAGTCGTGTGTTGTCCCAGGCCGCCGGCGATCCTTAGTCCCAGACCTCCGTAGCTTAGTCCCAGGAGGCTGGTTGTTAATCCCAGACTCAAATATGATGTGTATGAATTTCATGCATCTGAAAGTTAGTCAGTTGCATTAGTCCCCGGAAGCCTCAGACCGTCTGCGGTGTCCTGGGACCCAAAAATCTAGGTCTGGGACTAAGCCCCGACTAAGGGTAACCGACCCTAACTGATCCAAACTGGCCTCCCCAGGACGCCTGGGATAGCACAAATTTAGTCTGCGATGGTCTGAGGACCCTAGGAGGCCTGGGACTAACAACCGATTAAGAACCGACTCTTTTCCACGCGTTGAAAATTAAAACGATGCAATGAGGGGGTCTGGGACTATATAAGCGGCCGCGCACACATTCTCGTTGTTACTGACTGTTTGGGTACTGAGAGACGTGTGTCACTGATTTGTAGGGGTTTTCAGTTTTTATTTTAAATATTTTATACTTGAGCTTAAGGCAAATTTCACAGTTAGGAGACACATTTTACTATTTTTTTATTATTTTGTCGACTGGATTATGAGGAAAGAGAAAGGAGGGAAGAGAGGAAGGAAAAAGATGGATGAGAGGGAGAAGGAAAGTGAAGTAGAGGAAAGGACTGAAGTTACAGAGGAAGGGATTGAGAGGAGAGAGGAGGAGGAGATTGAAGAACGTCCAGCTATTGAGGAAGCTGTGGAAGAAGAAGAGAGGTGTGAAGAGGATCCAGAGTGCCATTCTTCAGCCAAGAGAGCCAGGGTGTGTGCAACTTTTACTGACAGTCAGGAAATTTACCATTGTGGAATTTGTAAAGCAGCACCCAGAACTGTATGACAAGGAACATCCACGTTTCCACGACAGGACCAGAAGAAAGGCTCTCTGGGGAGAAATATCTGCAGAACTTAAGCTCCAGCCCTTTGATGTGAGACGTTGGTTCGAGTCCCAGCGAACGCGTTATGGCAAGCTGTCTAAGCTCCAATCTGGCCAAGCCCCGAGGGAGATGACCAAGAGACAGTCCTGGGTCTACCAACAGATGGGTTTTCTTAAAACCCACATCAGAAGAAAGGGGGCCAACAGAAGTTCAGGTTTTGAGGCCAGTCCAAATACCAGCAGGCAGGTCGAATCACGTGGGTCGACTACTGACACAGAACACCTTGAGTCCAGTGTCCTAAGGGAGAGGAGTCAGTCCGTCATTACATCTACACCTGTTTCAACAACAGACTCCAAGATTCTCAAACACTTTCAGCAGATGAGGACACTAATCTCAGGTTTTCTGCAGCAGAAGTCCGACAGGCAGCCCTTTTTCGACTACGTGGCATCAGAGGCCGAAAAGATGACTCAAGAAGAATTTGAAGACTTAAAGGGCAAGATATTTAGAGACATTGAAAGTATTAAGAGCAACTGTAGACGTCAGGAATTGCCCAGAAGATCAGCAACTATTACCACAGAGTCGCAGAGGGTCGGGATACTGTCCCCAAACACTCAACAGGCATCTAGTTCCACTCAAGCAGCAGCTGGCAGCAATTTTGTATACTATACACCAAGCCCCATTGGCTTCAGCAACCCTACATATGTCCTAACTGTACAGGACGAAGGGAGCAGACACAATCTGAGTGGAATATTAAGCCAGCTACCTGATCTGACATCAACACAGATCGTCGAGCAGCCTCAGTAGCAGCAACCGCAGCAGCAGCTGTTTACTATCACCACTTCAGCACCGCCTCAACAGCAGCAACAGCCTCCTCAGTAGCCATCCAGTCAGGGCGGGTCTTTGACCTGCCAGGCCCTTTTCAGGGCCACAAAGTCTTCCAAAAACAATTATTCAGCTGCAAGTTATTCCACTTCCCCTCCCAAAACAAAAAAAAACCAGTACAAATACTTATCACAAGAAAAAAAAGCCCAACACTTACACCACCCCAAACATGAAATAAATAACCCATGGTACCACACATAACAAAAAAGGCCACATAGAAAAATAGTTAAAAGATAGTTTAAAATCTGTAATTGAAAAGTCCAACACTTACACCTTCCCTAGAGTTAAAAGGCATTATCACATACTTACCAACCCACAAACAGACAAACCTAATACCAAACATAACCCCCAACTAACAAACCCACTATCAAACCTAAGACACAACTACCAAAAAACAAACCCAATACCAATAACCACCAACCAAGAAACAGACAAACCCAAAAGTAAACAGAACAAATGCCAAAGAACTGACAAACTATTTTGCAAACACCACCCCCCCTATTATTGAAAAGAAAACTAGCTCCATGGTTATATTTTCTATATATTTGTGAATAGAAGTGAAGATTTTAGATTTAAGATTCCATGAAAACATTTCTGTTAGAAATAATTTTCAAACCTCCCCCCCCCCCCCAAAAAAAAAAAAAAAAAAAAAAATTGGTGAAACTAGGATGTGGATTTCAAAATATATACAAAAATAATTCCATTTAGGATATTAGGTGTGGCTTTGTGTGTGGCTTTTGTTTGGGACTGGGTTTGTCTGTTTGTTGGGCGTGTATCTTGTGTTTGTCTGTTTGTCCATCTGTACAAGTTATGTTTGGCATGGGGTTTGTCTGTTTGTCCGTCTGAACAAGTTATGTTTGGCATGGGGTTTGTCTGTTTGTCCGTCTGAACAAGTTATGTTTGGCATGGGGTTTGTCTGTAGCAAGCATAGCTCATTAATTGTTTTTGGAATATTTGGTAGTCCTAGCAGGACTTATATTGTGCCATCTTGCCAGGCCACTGCTCCCTCATTATTGAAGTAGTCCCTCAGGTAATCCCTCTGTCTCTTGGCTTCTCTAGCAGGGTTTCTGTCTTGGCCACCACCAGCAGCACCACCAATCAATCCACAATCACCAGGCACATCATCATCATCCTCCCCAGGCTGCTGACCACCAGGTTGACCTTGATACTGGCTTCTCAGTATGTTGTGCAGAACCACACAGGTGAAGACCACTTCTCTGACTGTTGCTGGGGGTAGTTCAATAGTGGTCCTCATCACCCTGAATCTTGACACTAGGATGCCAAAAGCGTTCTGAACAACTCTCCTGCCCCTTCATATTCTATAGTTGGCAATCCTTTCCTCTCTTGTTAACATCCTTCTGCCATAGGGTTTCATGAGCCAGGTCTTCAGGGCAAAGGCATCATCTGCCAGAATGAAGTAGGGGACACCTCTACCACCCTGGGTTATAGGAGCTGGGTCAGGGAAGCCTATCCTGCCATCCTCAATCCTCCTCTTCAGCTGACAGGCATTAAATATCTGGGCATCTAAGCAAGATCCAGCTGTACCAGCATCCACCCATCTAAACTTATACTGTCCATCTACCAGGGCCAACATGACAATGGAAAAGAATCCCTTGTAGTTGTGGTAGAGGGCTCCAGTGTTCTTGGGTTTCTTCAGGGCCACATGCTTCCCATCCAGGGCTCCCAGGGCATGTGGAACATTCCAACTGATCCTGAATTCCCTCTCCAGTTCTTTCCACTCATCTGGGGTAGTAGGACATTTGAGGTACTCTCTGGTGAACTCATCCTGGATGGCCCTGCAGACCTCTGGTAAAAACTGGGAAATGGTGGATCTTCCAACCCTGAACTGACAGGATAATGATGTGTAGGACTCCCCAGTGGCCAGATATCTGATGGTGAGGGCTAACTTCTCCCCAACACTGATAGGAGCTATGTAGTTGGTGGCCTGCCTGGCTAGATGTGGTTCCAGTCTGGTCTTTATCATTTCAAAGAATTCTGGGGTCATCCTCATGTAGTTGGTGAATCCTGGAATATCTGTGGCATACAGATCAGCCATAATGTTGTGGTAGGCCCCCCTCTCCTCTCTCTGTAGTAGCCATGGCCTGACCCACATGTTGTGCCTTCTTCTAGGTCTTTGTATGGGTGCTGGTGGTGGTGGTTGCTGTGGTCAACGTAAAAATTGGAAATACACGATTATTTCTAACTGAATAAAAACCAAAAAAGCCCTAAGTTGTTGTTGAAGCTGTCTTCCATTAAAAGGTGGCATCCTGCTGTGTTCCTAGAAAAGCAATGGTGATTAGATCGCGGATTTTATATATATATCCCCAGAAAATCCAGCAACTTTGTAAAACAAGAATCGGTGACCATGGTCTAGGGAAGACTGAGGAGGCCTGAGGATGCCTCAGGACGCTGGGACTTAATCAGTTGTTAGTTGGGGCTTAGTTCCAGGAGGCCTGAGGCGTCCTGGGGCCCAGTCGGTATGTGTACGACAGGGTCGTGGTTGAAACTGACCAAAAATGCGGCTTAGTCGGTTCTTAGTCCCAGACCAGTCAGGGACTGTCTGGGGCCGCCTGAGGCATCCTAAGGCTTCCTGAGGCCGATCTGTACTTAATCCCAGACTTCAATACCGACTCAGTATTCCCGCCCATTTTCCCTTTTTTTTACCGACTGTCCATGATTAAGGGTCGCCGGCAGGATCGGGGCTTAATCCTTTGGTGGAACAGGGGCATTAGGATAAACAATAGTCTTAGGATTGGCATATTAATAAAGTATATCAGTATAGTGTAACTCTGAATCTTTCATTTACATTTTTTTACATATTCTTTCACAGCATGCTCCAAGTATTAAACTTTATTTTTTTGGCAGTAAACTGGAAGTTGTATTGCAATATCACAAACCAGGTACTGGTGGAGAGCATTTAATAAATTCTCGCCAGTAAGTGTTGAAAGTGTTGTACCATTTTAAGGTACCCAGAGAAAATCGTAAAAGGCTAGGACTTGTAAAACCGTTATTAACTGCAATTGGAAAGGTGGTTAAATAATGATTATTATACAAAATAACTGCAATCCAAGACATGTGCATTCTACTTGTACACAACTTTGACAAAAATCAATTATACATTGAACTGTTAAGCTACAAGCTTGAAGCGATGCTTCGGTAGTATCAAGCAAGTTTGAAGGTTAACTATCATTTATAAAACCCAGGAGGGCGATCCTTCCATTATCTAAACTCTCCATTATTTTTTGCATAATGGAGAGTCAATACTAAATAATTGTCTAAAAGTTGATTGTGGTTCAGTTCAATGGCCAGTCTGCCAAGAACAAAAGGGTACTTAGTATTTGCCAGTCTTCCTCAGCACAATGTATTCAATATTGAAATGTTTTCACAACTTCTTTCATATTAATTAGTTCAGTGGGTACCTCCTGACAAATACAAAACAAGCAATTTAATCTGTAAAGTTGAATAATTTTTAATTCTTTGCATTTCTTTACAATCTGACTTTACAATAATCTTCTGTGAACTTAATCAAAGAAGCAGCTATATAATCTATTTATTTGGGTTTTACGTCGCTTTCAATACTGTACAGGTCATATCACGACGGGTAGTTGGAAGGGTAGAGGATCGCCACTTGGCCGTTATCTATATAGTAACCTCTGAAGTCATTGCATACCTGGCCATACTGTCTTCATTAAGTTCTGTTCACCATGGGTTCAGTTAATATGTCTTGATAACTTTACTTTCATTGCTGCAGGCAGTTAATGATAACTGGTTGATTATTATCTCTGCCAAGAAGGTATTAAATCCATGCCCGTTCATATGTTTGTTTGTTTGCAGGATTATGCAAATACTACTGGTTGGATCCTCATGAAAGAAATAGGAAAATGGGTCTTGCTTCAACTTAGATCCGAGTCATCCATTTTTGAGACTGATCTGGATCACGCAAGGATACAAAAAGTATCAAAGTTCCGGATTTCCTATTTACTTAATATTATCTGTCTTGTTGGTGGTATGAGCCCTCTGAGTGCTCTTTATTCTGGTTCAGTATCACTTGGAAAACCACTAGTGGATCCAGGGAGGTTTCAGGGGATTCGAGCCCCCTGAAAAATAATGTAAAGGGGTTCAACCCAAAGTACAAAATTATTTCTTGAGAGTGGTGTTAAATTTACAGGAAATTCACTATATTTTTACCCCCCAATTTTTTTTCCCGGGGGCATGCCCCCGATCCCCCTAGTAATGGTATATCTGATGTGAAACCCCACCTTACTTAAAAGCTGGATCCACCCCTGAAAACGCTGGTACATACATTATAATATCTAATAGAAGCCAATCCACTGCTATGTTTATTATGTTAATATTTTTTATTACAAGTTTTTTTTTCAAATTATTAGATTGATTGACTTATTGATAAGGGTTAATAACTTTTTCAAGTCATTGTATGTGTCATACTATGACCTGTAATTGAGAGGATGGTGAAAAGCAGTGCAAAATAACTGGTCAAGATTCTGCATTTAAAATCACTAGGAACTGGCAAACATTAGACCAAATCAAAACTTCAGGAGCCGTATTCTACAACAATACTTAGATCACTTCTAACCTAGACTTTAAGTATTTGTTAGATTTCAAGCAGGAAATTATGAAACTGAACATTCCTAACTTTTGTTTCGTGAATATAAAGTCCAAGAAAATTTGAGGTGAAAAACCTTCCCTTACTTAGATCTAAGATGACCTTATCTAAGTATTGTTGTAGAATAGGGCCCCTGGTCAAAGACAAAACCCAGGACCTACAAAGTTGGAGGCCTAACAACAACTGAATCTGCAGAAGTGAAATATATTTCATACAAAATTGTGCAGGTTTCAGTGGGACCATTTCCAGTACATGACAATATCAGGGAATGTTCTGCCACTGTTACAAAAGTTACTGGTATTTCTAAAGGCAGAATTCCAGTGCTCAATCTGTTTGTGACTTCTTGGAAACCCTCGATGCAAAAGGGATTATCCGTGAGATCTATAGACAGGAAACCCCTATTTTATCTGCTATTCTACATCAGACCTGCTTTGGATAGTTTTCTGTCCCACTGAATAATCACATCTGTAAGAAAAATCCTCAGTGAAAAGACTTCCGGTCTGGACAGGAAATAATCTTCCCGATGTAATGCTTCAGTATTTCCTGTGTGTGACGATTAAGATCCAAGCTACATAGTCAGAGGGATTTTCTTCTAAAACTGGTGGTCTAACATCGATTTCTGGCAATAACACATTTATCCAAACCTTTGATAGAGGTATACGACAGTGTTCAATATCTATGACAGTTAAATATGATTTATTTACTAAATTACTAGTACATATTTAAATACATGTTCTTTTAATACCTTATTTAGCTTTCTTTAATTTAAACGAAAACGTTAAAAACGTGGCACTTTTACTGTAGATTTAATACCCCAACATACTATATATGTTTAAACTATATGCAATATAATATTTTGGTTATATAAAATTTGATGTAGGAATATTTTTAGCTTTCCCTCCATAACATGAAAATAGGAAATTTGAAGAAAAACGTGAGGTTATCTTTTATTTGCAATATCCTCTTCATTAAATACCAGTGCCCTATTCTTCTAGACTATAAAACTGAGCTTATTACTAAAATTAATGACCCAGATAAAAAGGTCCACATCATTGCAAATGTTTATTGCAGATAATCCAAGTCATTGTGATGTTTTGGTGTTGTTGATATTAAAAGGTTTTTATGATGTTTTCTGGGACAAAATAGAGTAGATGAGAAATGCAAGTGATGTGCCCATATGGTCACAACTTTTATATGAATATCCATTAGAAGTGTCTGTTTTTAGTCATGTTAGTTTAAATGAAAAATCAGTTTGGGATATATGCCAACATCAACTGTGCCGGGGGTGGGGGTGGGGGTGGAACCACCAAAACACCCCCACCCCCCGGATCCGCTAATGATTTCTGCAGAAATAATACTGTTCTTATTCCAATTGCACTTGTACAGCAATTGAACTCTATCTTAAAGATGGACTCTAAGGCACACCATACAGAAGTCCATTATCAACTGGGCCTGTATTTACAAAGATTCTTAGAATTTTTCTTAGAATTACACTTAAGTCTAAGAAAAATTCTTTGCTAAGCATTTTCTTATTCTTAGAATAAAATCCTATTCACAAAACAATTCTTAGCTAAGAATAATTCTAAGAATAGAAGTAAAAGGAAATGTATGCAATTCTTAGAATTTTTCTTAGACTAAGTGTAATTCTAAGAAAATTTCTAAGAATAAAATCCATTCTTAGAATAATTCTAAGAATAAGAATCTTTGTGAATAGGAAAATTCTTATTCTTAGAATTGTTCTAAGAAAAAACGACAATTCTAAGAATAAGACTAATTCTAAGAATACAAATCTTTGTGAATACGGGCCCTGGTCAGAGACATCGTGGAAAATTAAGAAATTAAGATTTTGTTTAGTGACAAATGGCATCATATTTTTCAATACATTTGCATGATCATTCAAATAAAGACCCTAAAAGTGTAAGATGCAAAAAAATGTACTTTTATATTGTACATCCACAAAAAGAACACTTATATGTGTACAAAAGTATTCAAAATTCAATTATACAGATGATATCATCTTTGTAACACAGAAGAGACATGTCATTTTCACAACATGTTGTTGCAGAAAAAAAGTCTTTAAAACATCTGTGACATGAGTTAACTCTCTGTGAGATAATCTCACACACTTCTATGGAACATTAGTACATTTATGTCTCCTTTACAACTGTCATTATCCCACACTTCTTTTGAATAGGGAAATGCAGCTTCTCTATGGTGTGTAATAATGGACACTCAGGCATATCATGTTTACTCCCTCTCCTCCAGAACCTATGACCTACTCTGGATTTCCCTCTGGGATAGGGATAGGGTGCAATCCTATTGGGGATGGTGTTGCAAATGATCTGGAGGTCTGGAGTGCAGTTTATGGATCAATGCCTGGGTTCCCAGTTATGAGACATTTAATGCGTCCCATGTTCAGCCATCTCCGACCTTTTCACAAGCGATAACAACCATAGTGGCTTTTTGCAGCCTTTTGCAACCTCAACTGGGAAATTCAATGGAAATCTTCCCGAGCAATAATTGATGCAAAAATAATATACTTTGAGTAAGATAGTTGATTTTGTATTTATATATAGAAGATGGTGTTTGCAGAAAGATAGCTATGGCATTTTATTATCCACTAAATTGTTTTTTTTCAATGCTTTTTATATACACATGCTGTGGATACGTTTCACGATTGATTTTTTTTCTCATTTTGTAGGAAACAGTGGGCTTATTATATCAAAGAGGTAAATATTAAATGTAAACTAGCACTTGTGGGGTACATTTTTAATTTCATCACGCAAAAATATGCAAGAAAAATTTCTTTGCGAATATTTTTTTTGTCTCGGGTGATTTTTCTATTGCATATGCATTACACTGGCACATAATATTCTCTTGTGAGCTCAAAGGCCAGATCATTATGTGTGCTGCCAGTTATGTTTCAGAAGAGGTGTATCATTAGAAATATGTAAAATAAATCCCTAATGGTCCAGATAACCTGGATTTTATTTTTGTTAGTACATATAGTGAGTTTCTTCTGAAAGTGAAATGTGCACAATGGCACTATATCCTGTTCACCTGTGCAATGAATGCAGCTAATCATTCCTAGGTCAATAACTTTACAGCCTGCTAACCAAGACAACAAAGACTGTTGTAAATATGCCATAAACTGAAATTTTAAATGATCTTCTTGCAGAAGACAATGAAACCCCAAGTGACTGGAGACAGATCAATCATTTGTATTATCTATCCTAACTTTAGGAAGACTTCAAACCAAATCTGGCGGTCTTTAATAGATATGATTAACCGCCTTAAGGTTAGGAGGATAAACCCTTGCGGATTTTTAATTGGGTGAAAGCAAAGTTCTCCCTCCAAAACAATGCAATTTAATCTGGAGGTCAGATTAATCTGCATCACCTTGTGGGTAGTGTGAAGTAGTGTGTACTTTTCACCACTGAACAGACAGCATATCAACAACACGGGGGAGTAAGCAGTGCCAACCAAATCTCCCAGATTAATTACTTAGCTGAAATTGAGAGAAAAAAAGGATAGGAAAAGCTCTCATATGAATCAATTCTCAAGAGATCTCTCTCATGGATTGGCCTGAAGAAGAGTGGTACTTAAGTTTTCGGGGGCGGATTGGTTTGGCAGGTTTGGAGATGGTATATGGGATTATCTTGACAACGATAGACTTTGGAAGGAAAGAAAATAACAGAACTGGTCCTGAATAATAATTACGTTCAACCAGAAATAATTACTCTTTTGCAAAAATATATTCCATAATTTTGGGTAAAAAATGAATATAAAATGCTTAAAGCTGATACTTGACCTCCGTAAGGCCTTGGGTATAAAATGAATTGAGCTATTGAGAATTTGCCAGCCCATGTTCAAACCTGCCTAGGAAATAAATTACATTAAATGTGATATATTAATTTACTGCATGGATCTGCAATCTCATTGGCTAACCTATGTCTAGCTTTATCCCTGTCATTATGTCATAATGAAATAAGATAAGTTCTAACTGCAGTTTTCCTGTACATATTCAAAGCAAATTAATGGCAGATTTTCCCAGCTTTACTGTATCTGTTTTGATCAGATCTTTTCATTGTAATATGAACACAATTCTCTTGAGTATAGTGGCTCACATTGAAGAGTAGTTAGAACAATTTTTTTTTTTTGGGGGGGGGAGGGGGCTATCTGGATGAATGACAGTAGATATGGAGTTCTGTGATGGAATCCCAACTGATCATACAACTCCAACTTCCTGTTGCAATTATTCGCTTCCCCAGAGGGATTGCTATGAAAAGCCACCATTTGATTGTTTTAGAAGTTTTTTCATTAATTTGGTTGAGCAATGTACGGAGTAAATGTGTACTGAACTTGGAGTAAACGTCTGTACTATTTCTGAAGGATTCAGATTCATCCGGATATTCAGCCCCATTAATTACAACTGTAGGCCACTTAATAAATTGCTGGTAGTATGACTAGAATGTTGACTTACTTTAAAATCATATATTGGGGCACATAATCGAGTCAGTAGTTTTGTGTTTTTATTATTGTGGTTAACTTCCTTTCTCGGGTAGTTCATGCATGTGTGTTGTTTTATTATATTAGGTATTCACTCAACAAACACCTTTACTGTGTGTATATTCTTCATGAGCTTCTCCGAGAAAAAAGTCATCTATATTAATAAATGAAAAACCCATAGCCAATCAAATCCTGGCATTTACACAAACACACAAACCCAAAATCCTTTATCTACAAAGGTAAACATCATTGTGAGGAAATTATGTACTTCCTACATTGTAACATCAAATAAAATCTGACCCTGTCAAGATCAGATAGAGTTTAAAAAAAAGGTAAAAAAATACCATAAGGCTTCTATATATATGGGTTTTTGGTCATCCTTACATTTAGAGATATTATTTGTAAAAAGGGAACATTATAATGTGTAAATACAATTCAAACTTTGCTTTGTCACTACCAGTCAGTGAGTATGTTCCTTCTGAATTTTTATTAGTCATTTTCAAATAGAGAGATTTTTCATCCCCAGTAGGTTATATTATTATGAAATTGTCACATTCTTATATAAAATTACTTTATACTGCCACAATTAAAAATTCCATTTTCAAAACCTTTATATAAGGTTAAGATTTCTATATGTGAGGTCTCATAGTACCCAAAGCATCCTCAGCAGATCTTCTACCACACCCTTGGCTGGCATCCATGAAAAAATAGCCTCAAACTTAATCTCATACTCAGACTCTGTTTTTAGTCCCTCTAAATTGTGACTTTAACCCCATACTTAAGTTAAAGCTTAAGTTTTAGTTTGAAGACATATAGATTGTGTAAGAAGACATATAGATTGTAATTTGATAATACTAAATTTAAGTTAGTAACTTAAGATGTTCTGAGTTTGAGTTTGTGAGAGTGGCTGAGACTTGGCTTAAGATGGAGTTTAACACTTTCTTATGAATACTAATCCAGGATTTTTGTATACAAAATGGGAGGATATTAATACAACCCCCTACTTCCTCCAAGTAAAGGTCACAATCTTTACCTCAATACACACAACACAGGAATCCCAACCCTCTTTTTGTTACTCCTAGTAGTGTTGTAGTAATAATGAGGAGTGAGTGAATGAGCTTTATGATCCAAGTGAGATGTTTACTGGGACATCTATCAGACATAATTTTTTTTCTTCTTGTACTCATTGAGGGAAGTAGTAAAGAGAAGATGAATACAGATTTGAGTTAGACATGCAAAAATAAGAAGTACAACAGTTCAGTAGTATGACTTAATATGAATAAATAGCAATTAATACTCAAGACGTTGTTTCTGTCATCATGTAAGGGTAATTAAGGCCAATGTGCCAGTAATACTATGTAAAAATGGAAATTAGAATTTCAAAAACTTGCATACTTTATCATAATTTATTACTATTTACCATCCAGTTTCAAGAAATTCACTGCTTTGTCTTTTTCTCAGAGGGAAAACATATATTTAACACAATGAATGGCAATGCTACTGGCAATTCATGCCAATGTTACCATCAATTAATGACAATATTACTGGCCAGTAAAATGGAAGTTGCATTAAATTCCTGGTGAGTGAATGCATTTTTCTAGCTGATTCTCTAGCCTACCCATACTCATTCGGTAAATAAAAATTCATTCCCAGTGACATTTTCCACTCAAATTACACAAATAGCATTTTCTCTACCAGTTGAAGTCCGACCAGGTCAAATTAATGAAACGTCAAGGTAGTTAAGGAAAGTTAAAGTGAGGATAAGTTTGAGGTATTATATTTACAAGTTAGTATTCAAAACATACAGAGGATTCTAGAATAGGGTATTAAAAATAAGAATGCAAACATGAGAAATTTTTAAAATCACCAAACCAAACTAGAAAACATCTCTGTTACTGTATGCTACGATACCATTAAATAAACATATACAAACATATAGCAGTGTTAGATATATGACCTGGTTTTCATCCATACTCCATCTATTTATAGTTCTAGCCATAAGACACCAACTCGATTACCTTATTATATTTGACTACAAATAATATTTGTTTTCATAATTGTAGAAGTACAATTTGGCAGAAGGACTTACCGAAGCTGTAATTTCACATTATGAGTAATATAACACTAGACTATAGCAATTCCTGAATTTGTCTCCTCCAGTTTAGCAAGCATAGATCACAACCCTAATAGGAGTATGCCATATAGATGCCTCAATGTTTGATTTATCTCATCCTTTGAGACAACCCAACCACCCTAGCTGCCCTAAGTGTACCATTAGTTTGATCTCATGGGATATTTTACTCAAAATTTGTCTTGTTAGAAGTTCAGCTGGTATTTTTACTGGTTATGTGTTTCAAGAAAAGCAAACATGTGTAACACCCTTTTTTCACAATTTATGTTTTATAGGTTTGTTAGCCTTAAAGTTAACAAAGGTTTGAGTCTGAAAAGTCCAAAAGAATTGCATCCTATTATTATCGCAAAATCTGGTATAAACAATGAGAACTATCCCCTTCTTTAAGATACACTGATAAACAAATGAATTTGATATTTTATGGATCCACTAATAGATGCTGATGGATTTGACAGATGCCAGCACAATTAATTGCAATGGGCATGTTTTAGTAGTCATGGCTACAATAAATGTGTTATGGGTTTTATTATGGTCACGCAATCAATACAATAAATATTAAGCAACAATTAAATAGAAATCAAGGTATCTGCACAGCAATGCTGTTTTAATCTCCGAGTATTTCACACTTAACGATGTAGTTAATACACATGTAACACATGTTGCACAGGATCTATCATCTATGGCTGTGTTGCATCTATGCGAGCTTAAGTGAGTATTTTTTTCATCAAACACCAGTGGATTTAGGCGATACACTTTTAGGTTGTATAGCTTGGCTGTAATGTTCCATTTGGCGATTGTTAATTACAATGGGGACATGATCTGCCTTATTGGACCAGTGGTTGTATTGTACAAAATTTTTCTCCAGTTATCAGGGATCAGGTATCCAAGTGCTTAATATCCACTCTCGCGGATTCTAAGGCACACCATTCAAATCATAATGCATAAATCATAAGTCATAAGACATAATAAGGTTGTCACCAGTGGACTATCAGTGTTCAGTAGTAAGAAAACCTAGGGATGAAAAGACTTCTGAAACAGATAATTTTTAAGTCGCCTTGGAAACATGATAGTGTAGGAGTAGTTCAAATTTCCAGTGGCAAATCATTCCAAAGTTTTGGAACATCATATGAGAAACACTTGTTGAGATGAACTTTAGATTTATGAACTGAAGAGCTGTAGAAGGGAACTCTGAGAAACATCTTTTCTGGATTACTACGACTTGTTTTAACAGCAGATGTATATAAAGACAAATACGAGAAAGGTATTTTGGCTTGCCAGTGTAAGGTACCTGTGTATGAGTACCAGAGTCTTAAAAATGATATGTTGTTTAACAGTTGTTTTCTGGTGGATTTTGGTGGAAATCTAAAAAAAAACTCTATGACCACCTTTGAGAAGATAAGGGCACAATTAGAACCAGTGTTAATGTCCAGCATATTTACCTTACAATTGACTGGAGGTGATTCGTGGTATTGGTGAAATGACAACCAGAATAATCTGCAGAGGACAGGTGGTCGAACTTTTGAACCTGTCTTCCAGGGCAAATGACCTGTTGCCATACCTACGAGTCTGGTCATCTAAAGAGGATGTCGCCAAGACCTCAAAATTGAACAAAGATTACCACAAATGGGCTGAACACAAGTTACATTGGGAGACCACAGGACTTTTCACTTCGATTACTAAAATATAATTATTTCATTTCATTTTGTTAACAAAGGGGTTTGACTTTCTTTTTGACAGGCATTTTGGTGAAAACAATTGAAATAAACTAACCTTAAGTTTGTGTATTTTGTAAAGTTGCCAACTGTAAAGGTGATATGGTAGGTGGCTGGCTTAATTGCAAAATTATCACTCATGTTTGATATTCCTGTGATACAGCAATTGGGGTATGCCACGATCACTTTACCCCCCGCCACCATTGCAACTTATGGAAATTGGGATTGTAGGTTGGAGCATACCATTGGTCAGGTGTAAATATTACCAATAAGACATAGGTTTTAGACATACGCTTTAGGTTTGCATTAGCAGAGACAACCCATTAGCTACCTGTGTGCAATGTGACAAAGTTAGCAAATACAATTATAATCTATAGCATTCCTGCATAGGAACATTGGGGGCCACGGTGGCAGAGTGGTAACACTCTCGCCTCCCACCTCTGAGGCCGGGGTTCGATCCCTGTCATGGCCTTAAGTGGGAAAACTGGTAGTTGCTTGCCGTTGGTCGGCAGTTTACAGTATAGAACCCTAGCAAACTCTATGTACTGGTTTCCTCTGCCCTTCCAACTACCCTGTATGATATGACCTGTACAGTGTTGAAAGCGACGTAAAACCCCAAATAAATAAATGCATAGGAACATGTCACATTCCTAATCACCAGATCATACCTCTCTGTGTTGGGGTCAGGAACTGCAACAGAAATGACTTTTCCTAGCTTTTGTTGTGGTTCTGTCCACACCGTATACAGGTAGGACTCTTGTGGTGTGATATGGGTGGAACAGATTTGGGGTGATGCAACCCAACTTGAAAAGTGATTTGCATTTACTCTTTTTAAATGTTTAAAATTTACATCCTCTTACGAGCTGTATTAAAATGTACACATAGCTGCGGTGAAGTAGGGGATGGATACATGTGGCGGCTTATTAAATGTGCAATGCTCAAGTATACCAAGTATCTCTGCTGAGGTATAAGTATGAGGTCGTCACCTGGAAGGGCAAATGTGTACAGGGGCAAACATAAGGGAATGTGTGACTTAAGCATTAGCATTAAAAATTTAAGGTAAGCTTATTTTATTTCTTATCCCAAATTGTCCATCACTATTTGAATCACTGAGTTGGAAGGTTAAACACCCTTGCTCATAACACAAAATAAATAGCTCATTAAAACTATGGATACCCATGTTAAAATGGAATCACCGATAAAATATTTAAAAGCTAATTAATATAGTATTACTGAAGGCATCCGGCTTACTTATGCCTCATGTCGTGGCTACAGTGGTAACACGCTCACCTCCCACCTCTGAGATTGGAGATCAAATCCTGGCCCGATCTCAAGTGGGAAAGCTGGTATACCCTATTTAAATCAGCTACTCTGTATTTAAAAGGTACACAGTTTCATGAGATAAATAGTGACACCTGGGGGGAAACAGAAGAGCAAATTTACACAGCTAAAGTGAATTATTAGTATTCATAGAGGAAATGTTACATGAGGTTAATTTGAATTTTTCCCAATTTATGGCCCAGACAAACTTGACAAAAATATCCAGAATAAAAATTGACTATGCATTTTATGGTACACGGCCAATAAAATGCAAAACTATCGGTTCATTTGCCTCCGAGGGTCATTTGTCACAGAAGAGGTTGCCAAAAGCATTTACTCTTCCATTTTACAAAGCCAGTGCTTTAACCAGCTAAATGCTTTAAGGATAAATTACAGGGGATAATGAAAGAATTTTGAAAGAGCCCATATTCTGTCAACTATTATTTCCCAAATATTTTCAAAAGAAAACATATGGTATCTGCAAAACTGGCTAAATATCTAGTATATATAGTGTGGTACAAAATATATACTAGAAGATATTTATAAACAGGCATATGGACACATAAAGAAATATGTATTAAATAATATATTTATATATGTTTATGGCATGTGTCTATTCTATGTGTCTATGTTTAATCATATGTTCATACAGTTTATGTGCTTATTTATGTAATTATGTAATCATTTATAAGATTTGATACTAACGGTTTTTAACTAGATTTTGAACGTCAAAATTTTGGTACTAAATATGATGGGGAGCCTCTAGAAGTAGAGGCAAAGAGTGCCTACAGTTTGGTAAAGTTTCTGTATTGGAACCCAACATTGGTTATATTGACTTTCACTTTTATTCTTAGAATTTTCCAAAGAAACAACCGTTTTCTTAGGGAAAAATCTGATAATAAGAACAATTTGTAGGAATATTTAAATTTATGGGAACCTGTAGACTTTTAAAGGTCAAAATGACAAATTGGGTGTTACAGCTGTGCAGAAATTTAGTTAATGATCTTTATTGATTTATGAAAAAAATTGTGTTGCAAATACAATTGTTATGGATATTTTAAAGAAATCTTATTATTACAATATTTTTCCTGTTCTTAAAATATGTTTCTTACAAAATTCCTAAGTAAATTTTTACTTTATTTCTTACAGCACAGGTGGGAGGCCACTGCATTTCCCACTCCACCATAATTTGTATACTCTCTACAACAGTCATAAAAATCTTTAAAAAACAACCAAAAGTTTCTTTTGTGTTTCCATAAGATATCTCTTCATGTGGTTTTGCAATGTTTTCATATATTAATATCACTTTTTCTTTCTTTATATTTTTTTACAAAGAGAAACAAACTACAACATGAATGTGACATTTAAAGGCTGTGAGAAACTCTTGGGTTAATATTGGATAAGTCTGAGAAAATTTTCTGTTGAAGCAAGTAAATATTTCACCAAATAAATGTCATGTCACCTTTAGTCAACTTGGGAATCAATCTTTTACTCAGCTCCATTGAAAAAAAAAAACTTCACCGGATGCAGAAATTTATGTGTCTAACTAAAATGTAAGGCCATTAAGCATGTCTACAAGTAAGATTTAAAAGATAGATTCTAACTTCTCATGGATTAATGGGGGCTTTTAGTGCATATTTAACATAGTTTTTTTCCTCTTATGGCGTGTTGACATTGAACATTATGGTCAACTGTAAAGCTTTTAGCCTTATAGTATGCTGGGAACGATATTGTGCTTACAAATCAGTAGATTAGATTAGATTAGGCTGGCTTGGCACACATCTCAAATTTGCATAAAAATGATGAAAGTGGTGAATTCAAAACCAATCAGGATAAATGAAATATGTTTATTTGTAAGAAGTATTTTGATTGGTCATATACCAACTTTAAATATTGAGTTCAATGGATATTCTTCTGAAATGCCATCCAAGCATATTTACATGAAACTATCTAAACAAAACTTCATTTAAGTTATCAGGAATTACCAAAGTAAATCAATCATCAAAAGTAGTACTATCAAAGTGGATATGGCAGTAAATCCATGTCAAATATGTATATAAAAACAAGGGGGGGGGGGGGGGGGGTAGTGTGGAGGTAACACTCTCTCTCACCTTGGAGGTCAGCAATTCAAACCCTGGACCTGATTCTGTATAGGAAAGTTGGTAGTTGCTTACCAATGTCCGACAGTTTAAACTGGTTTCCACTGCCCCGTGTGATATAACCTATACAAGGTGTTGAGGGAGATGTTGAAGCACAAATAAATAAATACATATAAGAAGAAAGGTATACCTTGATTCGGGGTGTGGCTACATCATACATTTTTTTATGCACGTAGCAAGGCTGTAATGATTCTTTGGCTACTCGCAAATGAAGCGATTCAGTTAAACCCCGAATCAAAGAGTCATGTTGCATGTATTTCAGCTATATTATATAAGTTGTATTATGAAGTCTTTTATTTCGTGGGAGATAATCAAGAGATTAACCGATTATGAATTGGTTTTTCTCAAGCATGGAATTGAGTCATATTTTTGGCTGGCTTATAGCAATAGCTTGCAGCATGTGGACCTGTGAGTGCCCAAATATTGTATGCCTCCTCACATGTACTGTCTTTTGGGGCCATTTAAATACTCACACACTCACAAACAACTGTAGATAATGCAAACTATATCTTACTGGTTTAATGCAGTTATCAGACTAGCCTTACTTACAATTATATTTGAGTCCAATAAGTCAAAAATGAGTCACACAAAGACACTTTCTGAAATTTAGGGTAATCTGAATATCATGATAAGCCACTGGTGAGACCTTTCAGTAAGGTAGACAGAGATTTAAAAAGAACTGATTCTTCGAGGGAACAGAACATTGGGACATGTATGTGACTTCTTCCCTCATTCAGGTAATCCTAGACAAAGCGGGCACTTAACTGAAAATAAAGCTTCCATTGTTGCAATTGTACAATCCTGTACTGACTATGTGATAAAAGTGTATGGCCTTGTTGTCAGTGTTTGGCATGTTAATCTGTTAAAGAAATATATGTCCACCTTTTGGTACATTTTTTACAGAAATGCATATAGATTCACATGAGAATTTTTAACACCAAAACAATGACAAAATATACAGACAATTGAATAAAAACAAAAAAATAGCAGTCAATAGCATGCAGTGTGTTACGATTCTGTCTCTGCTGTAGTGCAAAAGCACACGCAGTTTTAATCAATTTTAAAATTTACAGTATGTTATTGCATGTGTGTGAAAAGACCTTTATCTAAAAGGAAGCAGCTCCATTCAACTTATAGTGAAGTGCAACTGAGACTTTACTGTGAAACTACCCTCCAAAAATCTTTTATCCTTACATTTTGTCTGTTTTTACTGTTAGAAAGACAAAAAAATGCCTTTGTAAAATGGCTGTGATAAATAGTCAGCATTGGAATAGGAACCAGCTAGATTATTATGTCTAGCTCTGGGATTTCAAAAGGATCTACATGAAAGAGGGCTATCTTTTTCAATCTCCCTCTGCTTACTTGTTTTTGGTGTGAGGAACAGTAGCTTTTTAAATATTATTACAAAAAAAGATTTTTTCTTGAAGGCCAGAAAACTGATGCATTTATTATAATACTGTTTTAGTAACTTGAAATGGTTTTTAAAAAGTTAATCGATGTTTTTGTTAATGTCCATAAGACTTCTAAAAGTCTACTTAACCCTCAACATCATATGACTGGATCAGTGGATGATTCTTTTACTTTTAAGGACTAGCTATTAAGAAATAAATATTGATCATGGGGGCATTTTATTGCTCTACTGTTGTAGTGAAAGGATCCTTTTGTGTTTGAATTTTTTCACTGCATGAGTTTGAGTTATTCATTCCTTTCATAAAGACCAACAAAACATATCTTGTTTATATTTGAGAATTTGTCTTATGTTTGTATTCAAAATTCAAAACAACACTTTTGGGTTTTGGGAGTCCCTCTATTGTATGATAACTGCCTACTCATTCGCTGCCAGGAGACGATTTTACTTTCATAGCACACTTTTAGTTTATAATAGTGTCTATGCTATTCGTAACTTGTATAGTGCTTAATCCCTGCCCAAGGCAGACTATAAGGCCCAACACAAGAAACAAATTTAACAATCATTAATCCGTGGACATAACCATGTTAATATCATAGAAATGTTGCTTAGTTCATACACTAAGGTGGGAAAGCATTTATGAAGAGATAAGTTTTTTTCTGGAACATGCAGGAGTGGGGGCAGGATCAACATCAGGTAAGTCATTCCAAGCTGTGGGTGCAACAAAAGCAGGGGCCACGGTGGCAGAGTGGTAACACTCTCGCCTCCCACCTCTGAGGCCAGGGTTCGGTTCCTGGCACGGCCTCAAATGGGAAAGTACAGAACCCTGACAAACTGTATGTACTGGTTTCCCCTGCCCTTCCAACTACCCGTCGTGAAATGACCTGTAAAGTGTTGAAAGCGACGTAAAACCCCAAATAAATAAATAAAGCAACAAAAGCAAAATGTGACATCCTGGGACCTTTAATCTCGTAAGCTATATTTTATCCCATGTCTACCACAACAACTAGACAAAAGAGAACCGCAAGAGCTGGGATGACCACAATAAAGAAACTTATAGACCAAAGTGGTCACATTGAAAATGAAAATTCAATTGACAACCAATGGGGTATTTTGAGAATAATACATGTCTGTGTGTATCTATTACAGTTATATTATCCTCATGTCCTACTACTCCCCTCCACAAAAAACATATTTTTACTGTTTTAAGTGTAGTTCCACGAATGTATTTCCATTAAAATATGCATTGACACAAGCACAAGTGATAAATGTATTATACCAACACAAAATCAAAACAATAAAACTAAACATTTAGAATGTTTTTATGTGGGCGATAATAAAAATTCTACTTCAAACCAGGGCCTCAACCCGGCACAAATCTTGGAATTTGCATATGAAAATTCCTGAAGACAATTAGTTTATTTCCGTTGTCACCTTGGCTACCTTATATGGTACACAGAAAAGCACGAGTGTTACCTATAGCAACTAACTGTCAATAAATATGTTATGGTTTGTGGCAAGTTGAGGTTTTTGTGCAAGTTGTGACGTCAAGCAGTTTTGTACGCTTTGCTGCCTGGCATTGAAATATAGTTGTCATGGTTTGTTAATAATTTACCACAGAGGTATCAGACTTGAGGAGATTAACTGACTCTGCTTAAACTAAAAGTAAAAAGCTATTCGATGATCACTTGTGTACAATTGTATAAAAGGCACAATTCTGGAAGAGTTTTCTTTTTAAAAATATTTGTGAATAAATGTTCATATTTACAATTTACATTCCAGTAAAGATGAAATAACTTCACTTAATTTCAAGCTATTTGAGTTTATTTTACAGAATTAAACTATTTGTAAGGTCCACATTATTATCAGTACAATATTAAAATAGATATACCATTTAAATTTAGTACAAAATGTGCAGGTTTAGTAATAAAGACTCGTTTATTTTAATTTCTTTACTAAATGATTTAGTATCATAAGATTTTATGTATGTCTACATAATAAAGACTCGTTTATTTTAACTTCTTACTAAATGATTTAGTATAATAAGATCTTATGTATGTCTACAGGGCCACTGACCGAATTCTTACACAAGGCTATCTCTAAAGGCTTTAAAGCTAAAGCATCCTTCTTAAATATATTTTATTCCTCTTATATATTATACCGAAGCATTTCATTAAACATTTAAAGAATTACAAACTATATTTACTGAAATTGTTAAATGTGTAAAAAATAATTTAAGACTAATAACCAGCAACTTTGGTGATAAACCAATAACTACAAAGCCTTGTCAACTTTTATATACCGTCAATAAGAAATCTAAAATATTATTGCTTTTCAACATTCTAATCATTTAAATCTTCAAGGTGATGCACATACTGCGTATTTATAATGCCGATATTTAAAATTAGTACAGGTAGTTCAAGTATCAAGTGAGAACTGGAATGGTTGATGTTTATTTGAGTGGTGGTCCATTGAAATCATACAGCCCTCTAAACTGCAAAAGCGGAAGTTGAACGAAATGGCCATTGAAATCATACAGCCCTCTAAACTGATAAAGGGGGCTGGATGAAAGGAACCATTGAAATCATACAGCCCTCTGAACTGCTTAAGCGGGAACTGGACAGAACAGGCCATTGAAATCATACACCATCTAAACTGCTAAATCAGGAGCTGGACCAAAGGGGCCATTGAAATTATACAGCCCTCTGAACAGCTAAAGCAGAAGCTGGATGAACCGAGACATTGAAATCATGCAACCCTCTGAATTGCAAAAGCAGGAGCTGGATGAAATGGGACATTGAAATCATCCAGCCCTCTGAACTGCTAAAGCAGGAACTGGTTGAAATGGGACAATGAAATCATACAGCCGTCTGAACTGCTAAGGCAGGAACTGGTTGAAATGGGAAATTAAAATCATACACCCCTCTGAACTGTTAAAGTGGGAACTGGTTGAAATGGGACATTGAAATCATACAACCCTCTGAACTGCTAAAATGGGAACTGGTCGAAATGGGACATTGAAATCATACAGCCCTCTGAACTGCTAAAGTGGGAACTGGTTAAAATGGGACATTGGAATCATACAACTCTCTGAACTGCTAAAGTGGGAACTGGTCGAAATGGGACATTGAAATCATACAGCCCTCTGAACTGCTAAAACAGGAACTGGTTGAAATGGGACATTGAAATCATACAGCCCTCTGAACTGCTAAAGTGGGAACTGGTCGAAATGGGACATTGGAATCATACAACCCTCTGAACTGCTAAAGCAGGAACTGGTTGAAATGGGACATTGAAATCATACAGCCCTCTGAACTGCTAAAGTGGGAACTGGTGAAAATGGGACATTGGAATCATACAGCCCTCTGAACTGCTAAAGTGGGAACTGGTCGAAATGGGACATTGAAATCATACAGCCCTCTGAACTGCTAAAGCAGGAACTGGTTGAAATGGGACATTGAAATCATACAGCCCTCTGAACTGCTAAAGTGGGAACTGGTCGAAATGGGACATTGGAATCATACAACCCTCTGAACTGCTAAAGTGGGAACTGGTCGAAATGGGACATTGAAATCATACAGCCCTCTGAACTGCTAAAGCAGGAACTGGTTGAAATGGGACATTGAAATCATCCAGCCCTCTGAACTGCTAAAGTGGGAACTGGTCGAAATGGGACATTGAAATCATACAGCCCTCTGAACTGCTAAAGCAGGAACTGGTCGAAATGGGACATTGAAATCATCCAGTCCTCTGAACTTCTAAAGTGGGAACTGGTCAAAATGGGACATTGGAATCATACAACCCTCTGAACTGCTAAAGTTGGAACTGGTCGAAATGGGACATTGAAATCATACAGCCCTCTGAACTGCTAAAGCGGGAGCTGGTTGAAATGGGACATTGGAATCATACAACCCTCTGAACTGCTAAAGTGGGAACTGGTTGAAATGGGACATTGGAATCATACAGCCCTCTGAACTGTTAAAAAGTGGGAGCTGGACCAAAGGGACCCTCAGCACATCAGCCCTCTAAAATCTCGAGCCCCAGGTAAAAAAGAAAATGTAATGCAATAAGAGTACTTTTATAATGCTTATTCTCACATGGCAGACTCTGAGTCTGATAGCTATTTATGCAGAGTGCATTAGTTAAGCATATGTCTGGTTATTAATGACAAATAAGGGTTATGCAATTGATTTAATTGAGATTAAGTGATATAAAGTTTACATTATATTATATTTTAGATTAAACCCATGGCTTCTCTTCACTAACATATTATTTTATAATTTTTGTTATTTTAGAGTACATACATTTTTGGGGACTGAAATGACTAGAGTGCTGGAGCCGATTTGACTACAGTGTTTTATCTTGGGGTTGATTTGACGAGGCAGATTTGGTAAAGGACCAATTTGTCTATGATTTGCTAAACCAAAGCTCTACCTAGATTTGTTAAGGGTCATATGGGCATGTTTAAGCCAATCAAATTGTCAAAGCTAGTACCAAGGTGTAATGAATATATTTATAACATTCTTCTTTTGTTAGGTTAATGCATCTTAGGAGCCAGATAGCATCTGGTTACATACTACGTTATTTTCAAATACCTGTCATTCAGCCTTGTTTAGTAAATTAATGTCATTAAACTTCTAAATTGTCCACGACTACATCATTGAAATACAAGAATGCTGCACTTGGTAAGCTTGATTTGCCAAGCTACAAGCTTTAGTCATCCATAATTTGTCTACCTCAACATTATATATTTTATAAAATTTATTTAGGAGAAAAGCTTGTTTAAATAAAATAAGTGACTTACAATCAGTTGAAGTTCCAATTTCGTTTTTACTCAATATCTACCAGTGATGTCTCAGCAATTCCTATTCAAGCAAGAGGAGAACCTGAGTAGAAAAAGAAAAATACATACATAAGGTAACTAAACACACACATACACACAAATCTAAGCTACAAAATAATGACACAGTCAACTCCAGTTACCATTTAATTCTTTACAGTCACTCAAATATATGCATCATATCAGTGAGCTTGTTCAAGTACATTTGTCAAGAGATTTTTTTATGCCTTTACCAGATTGCTTGACAAAAACTTTTGTCTTGAGGAATTATGAATGGAACATAAAATACAATAGTTTAAACATGCTGCTAAACACAATCAGCACAAGTTATTTTTCCAAATAGAAATTATTTCCCATGTGAAATACGGACAGGAAACAACCACGTAGAACATAAGCTTTGGAAAGCCTTCCTTTAAAGATCCCTTGAAAGTGTGTGTGTGTTCTTTTTTAAGTAAATGCAGCAAAAAGGTATTTATATCAGTGACACCAATGCCGTTGCATCTACTAAAGTATAGCTAAATATCAGCAATATAAGTTAGTTATGAAATATAAAAATCTGACAACTGTATGCATAACTTCAAACGGCATGTGGATTGAACACCAGAAGATGATATTGGTGATAAGTTTGAACTTAAATCTAAGCAGGGCAGTAACCTATACAGAGACAGCTACCCTCAACCCCTCTTGTTAATGATGCCTTTTGATGATATCAGAGTCTTTCAAGTTGACAGAATGAAGCACATGCACATGGTTAAGTAAGTACTGTTACCAGAAGCAATAATTGCTCTCAATAAAAAATGGGGGTATACTTTTGTTATTTGTAGGAAGGAGGCTGATACAATAGGTACAGTAAGAAAATATGAAATTTGCCAGAGTATCTAAAATTCGCCACAGTGATTGGAGGAAGGAGGTAACCCCTTTAAAAGTAAGACAAATAATCCAAGTTTGTACCAAATTGCATTAGGGGAGGTAGGGGGCCTAATATAGTTACACAGAAATCATAAAAAGTCTACAGAACTTTCAAAGGTCAAGGCAACAGAAAGGACATTTCAATAGGAGACATTTCTATATACTGTTGCAAATTTGTTTTATATATTGAAGGGGCAAATTTAGGTGGAGGAATGGTTTAATGGAATACCAGTCTAATTGGTTTAAAAGATTGACAAAAATGACTGAATAAAGATCTATTTAATAGGGAGATTACTCTAATGTTTCAAATTTTATCACAATGGAAGATAAACCTACCTACTCTGAGTGTTTTTTTTTTGTTTTAAAATTCAAAAGATACAGCACATGGAGAGTTTACTTTCACTATCCACCACTTCCCTTTAATGATAAGCCAGCCAAGATATACCTTGTATCATCTACATATCTGTATTAAAGGATACCAGTGACCAGAAGCTCTGTAAAAATATCACTAGTATGATACATGTTCTATATTTATAGGTTAAACAGTTAAGATATATTAATAAAAAATTAGCCTTGTTTAATTAAAATTCACAAAGGGTGGTCATTGTCAGGGGCTCCAGGGAAAACACAAAATACATCACTCAGTCATTATTTCCGTGGTACATAACAGATACTATTATTAAACATTATATTTTATGTGACTTAGAAATAGTTTTACAATTACATAAATTGATTATTTTTCAAACAATTCCATAATTATGATTGAATATCTTTCATGGGTGGTACAAACTTGGGGGGAGGGGTATATACTTTTTTATGCTATACTTGTTTATGTCCTAAAATGATAAAAAAAATGTAAATATTCCATCAGGCATATTTTATCTCCATGAAAATCGCTATTCCTGACAATATCATGCAGTATTTTGTCTGAGTATCTATTGTTTATGAGAACCATTACCGCTATTTTGGCGCCTTTCGATCCATTGATTCCTGCTGTAACATATAACTTTTGAATCAAATATAGAAATAAATACACCTCTAATTTTAAGACCCAACATTCAATAAATAGCTTTATGGGGCACAGGGATCAGATAGATTTTACTTAAAAAGGATAACTTATTACCATGCTTAAGAATGTCATCCTGAAATATATGGTATTCTAAGCTCAACTAAAAAGCATTCATTGAGCGCAGACCTTTACCAGGGCTGCTTCCTGAAATTCAGGATTTTTTTTGGTATCCAGATTATGATTGGGATCCTTAATTCTAATTCTAATTCTAATTGGACTTTTATAGCGCTTAATCTCCCCAAATAAGAGGACTCTAAGGCGCAACTAAGCAATAAGCAGACATCAAAATTTCTGTATCCAGGGGCATAGCAGGGGTCAAGCACCACGGAGAATGCCAGGGGAATGATCCAGGCTAAGGTGGGAATGCTTTGGTGTACAGGTGGGTTTTGAGCTGCTTTCTGAAGGAGGCCAGCGAGGGAGAGGCACGAATCTCACCAGGGAGAGCATTCCACACAGTATCAAACGCAAAACTATTACCAAATTGTTTGACAGATTTGTGAACAGAGGGGCAGAACCTTACGAAAATTTAGTCCCTTATTCTTTGGGCCAGGCTCTCCCCACATAAACAATTCAAATCCACTCATTAACTTTGTGAAAATTGGATCATTAAAACTTTGTATAAAGAATATGCTCTGAATATTCCCCTAAATTCAAACACTTCTTCCTTTGTTTAGGATCTATCCACATAAACAAAATCAGAAAGATCCATTCATTACTTCGGACTAATTAAGAACATGGACAGACAGACAGACAGACAGACAGACAGACAGACAGACAGACAGACAGACAGACAGACAGACAGACAGACAGACAGACATACAGACGAAGTAACCTAAATAAAGCCTCCTGGTAGATGTAATTATTACATTCACCGTCAGTGTCAAGTCAGACTTGAGACAAGTACAATAATATCAAAGATATAGAAGGTACATCCAATATCAAATCAGCTGTAAACAAGGATTGTGACCTCAGGTAATGACCTTGAAAGATTAAAGTTTATGTGGCATGGAAAAATATAGTTTAGATGATTTAATGTAGGTCTTATTGATATATGCATTTGTTTGGCACAAAACCAAAAAAAAAGTTTATAAAACTTAATCTTTAACCTTAAAATGTTTTAACGTTAATGGAGATTAATGTTAAACGTTGATTGTTGGTGGTCACGAAAGCTGGTCATAATTTGTGCAGGATTTCCTCTGTTAGCTTAAGCATGTGTTACATCAGACTGCAAAGCCTTTGTCAAAATGTGATGCTGCATAAAAAGTAAAGCTGTGTTAAAGAATCTGACAAGGGCCCAGAATATTACTGGATGTTATTTTTAAAATCTGCTGCCTAATTAGAGAGATCTATTATAGCAGGTAAATCCCTGATCCTACACTTCATTAGTTCAGATATGCCACACAGCTTTTATGAGTATGTGGTTTGTTGTTATGTATGTGTTTATTGTTTGCTGTATATGTCATACAATAAAGATGAAGATGAAAGCCTACTAGAGAGCACAACCATAGTTTATGTATAGCTGTACATATAAAAGTGTCAAATAAATAAAATGAGGTAAATACAGATAAAAGCTCAACAAGACTAGTTTCTGATAAAACAAAGAATAGCACAGGGAGGCATTGCTCACAAAATGACAAGCAAAAGCCAAAATATCTCCAACCGGACTATAAATAAGTCATACTGGGGTAAAGAGAGCTATTTTATAGGGTTCATTTCTGAAAGTAGCAGAGAATTATCCGAGTACAATTCATCACTGTATGTAAAATATGGATGATTTGCATCCCTGGATTTTCAGGAAATTCTTATTTATCTTCTATCTGATGCAGAATTATCAAGCATTACCCTTTTTATGTGGAAAATTTCTCAATTTCTGATATCACATATACTACTATTGGAGACCATTTACGTTATTTTGAGGTGGTCTTGTCATACATTTCTTAAATTTCCCTTAATTTCAAGTGGATAATTTTACATACACTGTGGCTGATTTGATAATTCTTAAGCCCAAAACATACAAAAACTGACTAAACGAGATCCAGTATGGAATCATCAGATGCTAGACCTCTTTAAACTAAAAGTTGTACCCACCAATGCAATAGAAAGTTGGAGAGTAAAATGCATTCTCTGATTGATGGTATCTTTTCAGGTGAATATTGGAAGGAGATGATCATTCACTGGATATTTTCTTCAGTTCTAGTGGATTGGTTCATTTGGGGTTATTACCCCCTTTTCTAATTTTATTATTTACTATGTCACCCCTTTCAAATATCTATTCGATTAATTTAACGTCAGTGTAAGGTAACTTTACACAAAGCAGTCCTGTATTGTCTTCCAAACTCAAAGTGATTAACCTTAAGTTAAGGCGTGCTTAAACTGGTGCCAAATTAAAGTGACCCCAGGCATTTTCTAATTGACTTTAAAACTGCAGTTGTGTTGTAAATAAACCCAATCTAGGGATATCATATGAAGAATAAAATTTATTATCGGCTATTCTGGTTAACCTTTGACCTCAAGGCCAGATCATGTGCTATCCAAACCTCTGGTGCCCTGGGGACTGAGGCAAGGGACATCATATCTGTCCCAGCTATATAATTGTATCATATTGTTTTGTCTTTGGCGTGTACTGGCCTTTATTCCTCTCGTAAAGAGATAAAGCAGATGCAGAACAGCAAAGGATAGAGATGAAAGAGGTGAACTTCATATCTGAAAAACTTCTACAGAAAAATAAAATCTAAAATCTCATCTAAATATTTCCAAGACTCAATATTTCACAAGTGCCCAGTGACATAATATTTAAGAACTTGATTTGGCCAAAAAAAGAAAAATCGGTTAAAAGGTTTTGTAATCCAACAGAGTGTTATGGAAGAATCCGGGGTGTATTAAATGTGAAAGACTGTTACATTAGAATAGGCAGGGTAGTGATGTTTTGCTGTGAAAAAGATTTTGACAATTTTGATTGAGTATAACGTGAGTTGGTATTTAATAGACTTATCACACATTAGGAATTTATAAAGTAATACAAAAGCAACATATTTGCAGATATGAGACCTACAGTCTAGCAAAAGCTCAAAATGTTAATTTACTGTTCCAATACCATGTGTTATTGTAAGATCTAGCCCATTTTATAAGTTGTATCTGCCTTATGACTAATGGATCTGGGGACAGAAATACTCCCTCACAATCTTTTGTAAAGATGTAAAAATTTTTAAAAGAACATCCAAGATTGTCATGAATTTGTTCCGTCATACGCGATACGTCTTGTGGGCACTCAGATACTGCTCAGGACTATATTATTAGGGCAGTTGAGAGGCAAACTTCCAACAGTGGAATGTATATATATGTACATGACAATCCAGAATCCTAACATGACACAACTGTGTCCGTTATTCTAATTGGTCGAGAAGCATGGTATAACTCTACATGTACCATTGTTTAGAGGGGAATGTTCCTATAACTTATGAACCATTGGATCAGTGAATCTGTATTTCTCTATAAACTATTGTTACCGCCGGCAAAGAAGAGATTATGTTTGCAGAGGGGTTCATTTGTTTGTCTGTGTTTGTGATTACTCCAAAACTAATGAACGTATCTTTATGCATTTTTTACATAAGTAGGACCTGACCAAAGGAAGGTAATACTGAATGTTGGGATCATCTGGATCATCCAGTTAGGATCCAAGGATAACATGTGAATGGTCATTAGTCTTTATGTGGCTGCAATCACAAATCAATATTACCATTTTTTCATTTTATCATCTGGGTCTTACTGGCAATAGAAATAAATCCTGAATTTTCAATAGTCCCATCTTGAATGGTTAGGGGTCTGTGGTTGAGATCATGATGGTCATGCTTGATACTGAGTTGCCTAGGTCGAAGTCTGTGCTCTAATAGTGCTTTTTAGTTTTCATGTAATGTGCCAAAAACACTACACGCAGTAGTACCGGCTGCCATAGACGGTAGGTAAATTAAACGTGGAATACTGTACCTCCTGAGAAACCCAGATCCACACCAGAGTGGATACTAGAGCTTTTGCACAGAAAAAAATATAATTAGGAAGTATTTACACAGGAGAGATGGGCTGTGGCAAAGACACAACTTAACTGGGGACACACAAAGATAAATGCATGGCACAGAATGTAGTGGAAAGGTCGTAGAACAGCTACAGAAACATGTGATGCCTTGCAGATACTCTACAAGAAATATATATCTCCTGTGGCAGGGGAAAATTATGAGCACTTATAAACTTTTGTGTGGGTTGCCACAAAAATCAGGAATACCACAGTCCTAAGTATGATCATATTCGAGGGGACAGAAGTTATTTAAAACACTTGCAAACACAGGCAATATCATCTGTAGCGTTACCAGGACACAACAGATACCACAGGGGATTGTCATAACCTGGAGGCCAGATTAAACACGACATTGTTGTATTAGAAACATGGGTATTTACTAACCATGTGACATTTTTTCATTAAAAAACACAAATAATCCCTGTTAAATTGATTTTGAAGTTCAATGCACCCCAGGACACCTTGCGTCATGAGCTAGATGTTACTAGGTAGGGGCCCGTAATGCAAGGACCAGGGTGAAGGTCACATGAGTGAGCTGGTGTTAAATGTTCGGATGAAGTAATTGTACTTTCTTTGCTTTATCATTCCCTTTGAAATATCTATAGCCAAAGCCATTTTGAATTAGGGGCTTTTTCACCCAGCATACTAGGAATTAAAGAAATATAACAACATATTGGAGCTGAAGTCATATGTGAATGAGGGGTTTCCAACCAGTATACTTGAAACCAAGATAAAATATTAAACTGACTGGGTGTGTTGTGTTTATATAACCAAGTTACCAAGGGGTAGTCAGGCCTTGCTCTTTCGAAACGGGCTTGTTCCCACGTGTCTTATCACATGACAGCTTTGACATTTCACCTGGCCAGACTTACAGATCTTCCCATTTCGAAACTTTGGCCACAGATTCTATGAAATTCTAACCTTTGATCGGAGACATTATTTCTTTCTGTACCTTTCATTTCCAAAGACCACTGAATGGGCTAAGCTGGACTCATTCTCATACAAAGGTGCGGGTCCACCAAAACCGGGAACGGTTATATAGTTACTCCTTATCTTTTTCTTTGCCTTCTTCAAGATCATGGCTTCCATCGACCCCTGACCTCATGACCTCCAAGTATGTCATTTTTTTTCCTCTCCGTCCCTCTCTTCGTTTCAGTAATAGTACGGCTCTAACAATATTGTAATATATTAAGAGCAGTGAGATTTGAATCACTTTCTCTAGCAATACTGTAATATATTATTAGCTGTAAAGTTAGAATCACTTTAACATTTAGATTAGCGATGCAAATTTTGATTGGAATGCAATACTCTTTTAAGTGTTAACTACTATCCTACATGTTTTAGATGTTAATTGTGCCTTAAAGAGTACATGTTTCAGAATTTTTAAAAAGTTTTAATCCCTTTATGTGAATACCCTGGCTAACATCTTGAAAGAGTGTCTCCCCTGTTTATTCTACTAATACATGACCTGTGATGTGCTACATTGCGTTTTTGCAAATATCAGCTAATCTCAGTCTCTCATTTTTGGTTCATTTTAAAGTATGGTTCTATTGTAACTTATACTATCTGCCCACCTGCAATTGCCCTTAACATGATATATCTCTTTACTGTGCCAGCATTGCAATTACTTTAACTGGTCAACATTATGGCACTGTTTCTTGGTCATCCATCATGCATTAGCACACACTTCCGTCCCTCTTGTATTTTTCCAGCATCCTTTATATTTTCCACCAATTTGCAGGTATATGTAGAATGCTGAACAAACTGATGGGAAATGCCTACAGTGCCTTTCATCCTGTCAAAAGGGACTTCATACCCATTCTCTGTCCTAATAAGCTATTATACTAATATCCAGGTAAGCCATAGGTACGCACTACCCTTTCTCCTGCCAGATTTACCATCCCAACTGTGCCCCTCCCTAACACCTAATTCATACTTTTCCGATAAACCACTCCAGTTGTATCCTTGATAAGACTGGGGACCTGAAAGCCTGCCACTGTATCACCTTCTGTCACATGATAAACTACCTTTTGGATCAATAAAAATATGTCTCCTGTTATTTTCAACTGACATGATCGAATCTCATACCTTACCTGTGGATCTTTTCCATCCATTAAGAACACCTTTGGAATCCACACGTGCTAGGGTGTCCATGTTTGACCATCATTTTTGATAAATTCTGACACATTTAAAGTAGGGTGTTTTTTTGTTTCTATTGTGATGCCATAAAATAAAATTTGAAAAACAGTATGAACACATTGATGCATTTTATTAAAGCTTTCCGGCCTTGTGTGACTTTCTACCAAAATTATCTAATATCGGAGCTGCCCATCCAGGGAAGTGTGAACTTACCATAACGTAGGTAATTAGAACATGCTCATTATATGTGAGATGGCTTTACAAGTAGTGCATTAGGTCTCGCAGGTAGAAGATTATTAGTCAGGAGATTTTTTAAATCAAAATCCATCCTACTGACTACCAATTCTGTGTCATTATTAACCTTGCAGTTGTGAGGCGCTTTAACAGTGGTTGCAGATTATCTCAGTTTATTTTTTCGGTTTTTTACAAAAAATGGGAATTTTCTTGCTGGATGACTGATAAATTGAGAATTCATTATTCAATCATAAATATTTACACGAGTTTACATCCAGACTGTCTCCCTTATGTAGTCCCAAGTACAATTTCTTGTTTTGTCACAAATTCCGTAGTGTAAATGTTGACATAAATGCATAATAATAAGAAGCCGATGAGGGATTTTCTCACTGTTACCCCTCCGGTTGTCATAGGAAAAGAGTCAATAAACCTACATTTTTCTAAAAAAATAAATAAATAAATAAGTGGATAAATATTTTGACATTCACTCTTGTATGAAGATGGAGGCTAGTCTTCTTTGCCCAAAAGAAGATTAATCGAAAGAATCCTCGAATTACTGCACAGGGGTTATGAGGGTTTTGTGTTACCACTAATCATTTACCACAAACCATTTAACAACCCTTTTTGACTGAACTGGTTTTGGAAGCCTATCATGTTTATCTAGGACTTACGAGCAGTTTCCTGCTTAAGGTAAAAAAAGTTCAGAAGTCAAGTTGCAGTTTAAGGTGAAGGTTAATGTGTAGTTTGGGAAAATTTGGAAATTTAAAAGGTTCTCAAAAAACTTTAAAATATTTGGAAATTTAAAAAGCTTCTCATTAAAAGACTCAGATTCTATTATATCATAAATCCTTACTGATAATGATAAGAAATGGCATCTCTTGCATAAAAATATAATTATTAATTATGGAATGGTAGCTACTCGTATATTAATATAAAGAATACATACAAGGTCTAAATGTACATCAGTAATTCAATCACATTCGTGTGTGTAGTTAGGGTCTCTACTAACTCTCTCTAATTGTATATGATAAGTAGCAACTTAGGAACAATAGTATAAGGATACCTTCAGGGGTGTTCCCACCACACTATGTATATCTATGTATTGATGTGTTCATTTCTTGATATTAACTTCACTTCAAAAATAACAGCAAATGACATTTAAGCAAATAATAATTCCATTGTAGATGTTTATTTAAAACCTAGCAAATTTCTAGCTGGTGGAAAGGCGGAGGGGGTTACTGTTACAGTTGCTCCTGTCGAAAAAGATGGGAAATCTAGGATCTAGGAATATATATGATTTGCTTCTTGTCCTGATGTTAAAAACTTATTACTTTTGCCCGTTATGCAAACCTTATATTCATGAGGTCCCAGATTTCCATGATGGTTTCTTAACAATATTTTCTGCTGTAAGATCAAACACTAGATAGACTACACAGTTCATAAATATTTATACAATATATGTGTAGGAAGTATTTGACGATTCTATGGCATTTTTAACAATACTTTACTTGAAGATCAAATTTGTGGACTACGTAGTAATATTCATGATGTTACAATACTCTGTGGGGTTTCCTAACATATTTTATTTGTGCAAATTGATGGTATTCTTTGCGATGCTGTGACTTTAGATGAAAACTTCAAACCACGATATCGTGACAGGAGTCACTTCGTATATTTAAATACTAAATATTTCATACTTTCCATTTTATTGACTTCATGAAGTGAGAGTTGATAGATGTGGCCTTAATAATAGGCTATTTTCACATCCTCCACAGAGCCAATAACACTGGAGATAATGAGTATTTTGCATACATAAATTGTGCTTGATAAGACATATCTGTTTCATATCTACATTAATTTCTTTGGCAAAGGAGTTTAATGCAGATCTTACAGTGGATTGTTTGCTCAGCAGTTTCTTGTCTAGGCATTCCATGAGAGTTTTCTTAAAATATCATATAATTTCCAAAAAAATATATATACATTTGTCAAATTTAGAGAGCCTGGCCAAGATAGTTTGTTACCAGAGTTTATGATAATCTACACGTCTGAGCAAAGAGATCAAAATATCTCCTTTTATCTTCCCATATAGGCCTATGCCCCTGCATAAAATCTTCCCTGATTAGGTGCTGTTTGGTAACAGCCTCCTTTCTTAAAACTTTGACTTTCCTTTATCAGACATCAGTGGCCGGTTTTACGAAGCCTCCTTAACATAAAGGTTACCTTAAATTCAAGGATTTCCTTAAATTTCCCCCTCTTTTAAAAAATCTTAGGTTCACAAAGCCTCCTTCCTTAAAGGAGACCTTGAAAAATCCCTTAAATTTCAAGGAAGTAAAGGACCTACCTTAAATTCAAGGAAGTGTCCTTCAAAGAATCTTTTATAACTTTAAAGAACATTTGCCCCCTCCTTAAGTTTTAAGGAAGACCTTTGGTAAGGAGAATTAAAGGGGCTTTGTGAAACTGAATTTAAAGGTGACTTACCCAAAGGAATAAAAATGACATGTCTTTACTAAAGAAGGGCCTTTCCAAAGGAGGCTTTGTGAAACCGGACCTAGGATTTTAGAGGCTGTTCTCTTGTGATCTTTCACTTCATAAATCACTTTTAACTATTATTGTGTGCTATATTCTTCATTTTCCATGAAGATGTTGTAGGTTTATTATTTATATTACTTCTTACATATTTGTTGTTTCTCTATGAGCACAAGCAAAACCTCCAGACCACTACCTAATGTACCAGGTTTTCAGATTTGTTGCTATGTTTGAGAATGGGTAAATGCTACACTTCAAAACTGGGTGAGGCTGCCAGGGTGACAAAACAATCCCTGGTCAGACAACAGTTCATTAAAGTATGACTAAAAGGTTACTGTCAATGATTTAAAAGGGATGCTGGGGGTGGGTGGGGGGTGTTCACAAGCCTTTTATAGCCATTTGCACTTTTTTAGAATTTAAAATGAATATTTCAAGAAAACCTGCAGTTAAACTGCTTTTGCAGTCAACTAAAAGAAATGTAATCCAAAAAGTACACACCACTGTTGTCATTTGAAATGCCCATTACACAAAGCTTTAAAATATTGGCTCTCCACTTCTTTACCCTCCAATTACCCTAATGGTGATATTTCTTTGAGCAATTTGCACTCTTTAAGAAAGTCTATATAAAAATGCAAAATGTAGTATTGATTAGACTTTTTATACATTCTAATGTTAGCAAAAACAATTCCACATTCAAGATTAAGACTGCAGTGTTGGCGATTTTAACTCAAGGGGCCGTTACAACTGTTACTGTTGCAAACTGAAAGTCCAAGAATATAAACATGTATCTTGACCTAAGGGAAGAGAATGGGCGTACATCAGGTAAGATGGACCTGATAGCCAAGTTTAAAAAAAATCACTAAAACAGAGTCCTGGTCACTCTTGGGAAGCAAAGAAGATTAATTCACAAAGTCATACAACTGGCTTTTTTATTTGTCGAGATCACTCGGCTCCATTTGTAGGGGAAGATTGGTCATATGGCGATAACTCTGGATACGATAGATTGTAAAATCCAAAAGAGAGGATGCAAAACCACTCTGATGTGATTGGCCCATAAAGGTTTTTCAACATATTGAATATTTTAGACAGGCATGTAATAATTACTGTAATTAAGTGCCAGACCTTCATGACTCTATAAGATGTCGCCTATTTATACAAAATGGATTTTTAAGCAATATTGCAGAGTATATTATTGATACTGAACTAATATAAGCTATTAATTTGTTTAATTTAAACTTTTTAAATTGACATGTATATAACATCATACTTGATAAATATTAAATAATCAGTGGCAATTAAATAATATTTGAATGATATGTAACATACTTATTTATACCAAATACAATATAAGTGAAAGATAGATTCGGCACTTTCAAGTAATAGAGAATGCCCCGAGTCGTGTTTAGGTAGATAATAAATTTCCGCATACTTTATGATCATTCACAAGAATAACAGTTATTAGATGAAACAGTAGATTTAGTAAGACAGTGGATATAATCAATAATGTTTGCACTTCAGCATGTCTTTTTCCCCAAGTCCCACTTACTCTGTGAGTGAAGCAGCTGTTAAAACAACATCAACCCCAATATCCTGCCAATAATTCCCACATGTATTCACACAGACACCCCTGGGTCCAAATGTAGGGCAAATAATGATATTCACATAAGTTAGGAAATTCCAGCTAGGATCCAAAGATAGAATGTGAATTGCAATTAGTCTTTATTTGGCTGTGCTCACAATCCAATATCACCATAATAAGGATAATGACAATGATTTGTTTCTATTTTTTCATTTTTTACAAATCTTCTAAAACTCTTCTCCAAGTTTATTTTAACGGTTATTTATATGTTATGACTTTATCCTGACGGCTTTCGAGCTGTATGTTATCTGTAACAATGTTGTCTGGGGTTAAATGCAGTTTTTGACTATATAAATTATCTAGAGATGTGTTATAAACCTAAATTAACCTCACTCACATCGTGTAAGGTAACCTATAGCCTCTAAATATTCACAACTTACACCAATTTAAGGTTACATAAATCTGGTGATTGGACCTTACCGTAAGTTTCAGGTAATCAAACTTGATCATTGAACTTAGGTCAATTGATTTACTGTGTATAACTGTATTTTGCTATAACAAGCGTACAGTACTTAATGTACAGTAAAATTAATGATCCAGTAGTGATTACTCTGACTTCTTTCTCCGAGCAAAAGGGTGTTATTGTGTGAGATACAAATACAAAAAAAAAATATAGCCACTACTGGAGCACTACTTTTCACTGATTTTCAGAGTAATTTCAACGTCAAACTGTAAATCATTAAAAAATGCATTGATAGTGCGATCTAGATCGTTTTTTCACTTTCCTTTCATCATGCCCTACCCACATAAAATTTTCACAAAGATACAATCATAACTTTTGGAGTAATTGCAGACAGACAGGCAGACAAAAAGATATACAGGCAAATGAACGCACCAACCTACATAACCTCTGTGGTGGAGTTAATAATACCAACTGATAGTAACAAAACCCATTTACTATGGTTAACTGTGGAGAATTCAATGTTTTCCATGCCTTTATGTTGGGGAGAGGGGGGCCTGATGGCATACCTGGAAACACACTGGCTTCCCATTTGTTCGGTGCTATCCTTGATAGGAAGTGAGAAAGGTGGTAATTGTATTCCAGTGCCAAATGGCTTTCAGTGTAGAATCTTGGCCATCCAGTGTACATCCCCTTCATTCCCTGAAGTAATGTGACCACAAATTGAAAGCAAAGGTAAACCTAACTAAACCAATTCATTTATGTACAACTTATATGTTAGCTCATACGTTAATCATGTCATAAAACTTCAACTTTTTACTATTGATACTCAACACCAACACTCTATTGAAGGTAACACGACAATGGTTATTGTAATGCAAAACTTTTTTTTTCAATAATTGCTTTAAATATGGCCAAAAATGAAGCTAGTGACATCAAAAGTGAAACTTTTGTATTAGTAAATTACAGGCCGAATGGATTTACACCCAGAAACATCTGTACTCAAAAGCTAATGTGAAAAAAAACAAACAAAATGCTAAATATTTTTATTCATAAGGGGCTGTTCCACTGGAGCCATCTTGTTGTTAACTAAGGATTTGTTGAAGGTTCGGGAGCAATGTTTACATAGTTGATAAAGGTCGGTTGTATTTTCCCAGCTTGTCAGTGTGGGTCGGTAAAATATCAAACATGTTTGATGTTTCACTGACCCTCCCCAGCCCTTCCCGACTGTTGTTCCAGACAATGGCTCTGGCAACCTGGAAACAGACTTGTCTTAGTCATTTCCAGTCTTGTCTTATAACTTCCAGTCTTGTCCTTATCACTTCCAGTCTTGTCCTATCATGAAACCGGCTTGTCTCTTGTCACTTTAGTAGTGCTCACTGGCAGGCTATTCCCAGCATGATGTGAGGTAAAATATGACCAACAATTATGTTAAGAATGACAAAAAACAGTGCAAGTGATCATCATAATGTGACAGAAAAGGTCCACATGTATGCTGTAAAATATTAAGACACCTGAAAACGTGTTTTTATTTAGTTAAACAATAATAAAATTTCTGGCAAAAAGAGGGATCAAGTGTTGACCAATCAACAAATCTAAACAATAATAAAATCCCAGGCTATTTCAACAGAACAATTTCTGGCAAAAAGAGGGATCAAGTGTCGACCAATCAAAAAATCTAAAACTAGGTAAATAGTAAATATTTGGATCCCATCACGTGACCAGAAATACAACATGTTTCCCTTTATGTCCAGCATAGGTCTTCCCAACAGGTTTGAAATTATTTGGTATAAATATGTACAGAAATTACTTACACATAGGAAATACTGAAGGTCTTTTCCAGAGGTCCAAAATTGAAGAAAAAGGCCAGTAACAAGCAAGAGGTTTTTCTTTGTCAGGTGAGATGTTGTCAGAAGCACATCTCCCTCTGCTTGTTTGAACAGGATGTAATATTTTCAATGAAAATTTTCAATTTAAAACGCTTTTTCGGTCATAATCTGAAGTAGAAATACATTGATTTATTTCTTATACAATATTAAAGCAAAAACCTGAAAACAATAATTAAAATAACAAAAATGTGAATTTGGACATTTTAGTCATGTGGTCGGATCCAAATATTCAGCCTTGACCTAGTTTTAGATTTGTTGATTGGTCGACACTTGATCCTCATTTTTCTCAGAAATTCATCAGAACCTGCAATGGCAATGCCCACTACAAGTCTGGACGTGGTGATTCTGTATTTTTCTCCAGTCCTGTCTGTTTGTCAGTATAGCTTGTCAAGAAGTGATAGGACTTGTCTGTTTTGGTTTTACAGCTTGTCCTGGTAGTTTCCAGTCTAGTCCTGTAGAAAATATCATGACCTCAAGTCAAGTCAGCCTCCAGATCCAGAAAAGGCTGGATGTATCATGTCCTGTTGGGGAGGTGAAACCCGCCCTTTTTGTGGATTTTTGTTCCCCACCCCCGACTTTTGCAACCGACCATAGAGTCGGTTGTGGGCTCTGCTCCAGTGAAGCACCCCCATAAATATCAAGCTCTATATTATGTTTATGAGATGAAAGAAATGTTGACATGATTTTGTCAACAAGTGGCCCTTGTGTATTGAGGGTCATGCTATAAATATATCCAAAATTAAGGCTGATGACCTGAAAAAAGGTTATATATTAGTAAATTACAGGCGGTGGTAAAAACCATTGTCTAAATGGAAAGAGTGTTGTTTTATTTGAGGTAACTCTGCCAAGGTTATCTTCCTAATGAGTAACCCTGGCTGGAAATACAAAATGCAATAAACTATGGAATTACAAGAATTTACAGCCATTGTGACAAGCAGAATGATCATCCGTTTTCGCAGATATTCAGCCTCAAATAAAAGCACATGTGTTGCCCTATTTTTATGATAAAAATTATTTCAGACGACACACACAGGAAATAATATATTTACACTAAGTATCATTTTCACTCACAAAAATAATCTTTTCTTTATTTAATTAGCATTTCTTGGTTTCAAATGAATACAAGTTCAATAAAAATTACAATGTTTGAAAATTTCGTCCATAACCCTGCATTTCTGAAAGAGTGTTACACTGTATATGTATGTTTAATTCATAATGGGTAGATTCAGAAAATATAACTAATGTTAAATAAAATTTCAAGTTCCAGAAACCATAACTTATACCAAGACTACTCTCTCTGTATTGGATTTATTGTTCAGCAATACAGCAGGGAAGATTTTTTGTCTTTGTGTAATGTTAAATACAGTATACATAAAGGCAGAATCCCCAACACCATTTCAGATAGGGATGTAAGACATTAACTTTGAATAAGTTTAGCAGAAGACGTTTAACCACTAGCAGGCTCAAACAGAACTTCAGGTGGTCTTGCAAATTGTGCCATAGGCAGAATCAGGCTAAAAGACAATTGACTAGGTTACTTTGATGTTGATCACCCAGAGGTCATTCAACCATTGTTGAGGTGTATGTGCATTTGTTGCATGCTTATTGTTTCCCTCTTTTTTGACCAGAATGTGACGACGACAATCAAATAGGTAAATTTATAGTTCTGTTGTGGTAAAAGTTGTGGTAAAGCTTTACACAGGGAATGTAACACCTGTTTGGTGTCGTGGAAAGACAGGCTGTTCTTCACACCAAGGGCCAAAAGGGATAATATATGGCTGCAATACATCAAGCAACGCTAACGTTCATAAAACATGTGTGAACGATAAATTTTTAACCCTTAATTGCTAAATGTATTTATGCAAAGAAAGAAAGAAAAAGTAGCATGTTATGAAAATCGATTGGCATGTACTTGTTAGCTACAACAAAATGAGTTAGATAAACATCTCCCCCTTTTGTTTATGAAAAGGTCTTGCAGACAAAGAATTGATTCATTAAACATAATTAAAACTATCACATAATTGTCTCAAAGGGATTGATTCCACAAATCAATTAGTAAGTTTACTCTGTCCTAGGGCAGTTCCTCCTACTGGTGCATTGTGCAAACAATGTTTTTAATAAGGACCTAAGTTCACAGTTCTTATTTACCCAACAACCTTACATAAACTAAAAGAAAAAATGACATATCTTACATATGGAAATGCTAATTAGAGTTTAATTACACTACATTTTGTAGGTGTACGTCTTCCTCTATATTATAAGTCAATTTCAACATGCCATGGACACTCCAGAAAGTTTAAATTCAATGAGCATATGTTAGATTGGCGTGTTAAATTCACCCTGCACATAAGGCAGAGGTGATTAGATGCTAAACTTGATAAATACTATGCCACTGAAGTCTTCTCACATTGCATTGGAAGTAGACCAGATGTTCTGAAGGAAGGTAAATAGATCATTACTGGAACTAGAAGCAAATCAGGAAGTTTAACTATGAAAATTCAGTCAGCTTCTATGACAGCAAACAAATTAATAAAAACAGCATTTTATGTCGCAAAATTCACATGGGTGATCACCTGTGGTAACAGAATTTACTCATTTACTCAAGTTTCTTTGAAAAAAGGTAATTCGTTTTGAAAGTATTCATTGATGGATCCCATTGATATTTCGAAGGGAGATTGTACCACAGTTTAGGGGTAGCCACACTGAAAACTTGGTCCCAGCAGAGACTAGCCTTTTTTAAATAGATAACTTCAAGCCAGTATGATGTCTTGTCTGACAAACTGAAGCAGTAACATTGAGTAGGTTTCTCAAATACCTAAAGCCTTCACCGATGAGTGTCTTGAAAGTGAGTTTCAGTATTTTGTACTTAATGCATTGACTCATAGGAAGGGGGATTTATGCAGTAAATTTCTTGTCGAAGTGTTTCATAAAAAAAAATACTTGTCCCACTAAGGAGCTCCAAAATGTATTCCATTGAATTAGTCTAAAGATGGCAATATACATAAACTAATGAGAGATTTTCAGGTAGGAGTTAAGTGTGGTGTATAAATCTGAGATGGCTACAAAGCCTGCGGGACACCACAACTGGAGTAAGAGTGAGTTTGATTTATTTCCATAAATTAGCACAGACTGAAATGTAGCTGTAATATAAGCACTAGCCACTGCGTGGCAGAATCACTGAAGCAATACTGGGTGTGTGAGCTGTCCACAAGATCATGATCATCAGTATCAAATCCTCCAGAGATGTAGCATAGACAGCAGAGTGACACCACCTTTACCCGTTTGAAGGAAATGTTGTTCAGGAATTTAAGGAATTCAGTATCGGTGCTGTGGCTACAGTGAAAACAGATTGTGGATTGAAGTGTGCTCATTTATAAAGGAAGCCACCACTATTTGAGATACAAGACAAACTTGATACTGGAACTATTTTTTTAGTTTCTTAGTTCCTATGTCTTCTTTTGTCAATAAAGCAATCATTACTACCTCGCTAAATAAGGAAGGTATTCTAATTCTAATAGTATTTTTGTAGCGCTTAATCTCCATCTAAAACACAGACTCTAGGCACACCAAACAGAAAAAGCAGAAAACTATAATCATTAACCTGAGACACAGCAAGGGTCAGTCATGGAGGGAAATTGGGGAAAATGAGAAATTAGGGTGGATATGCTTGTGCAAAGATATAGGTTTTGAGCTTCTTTCTGAATTAGTGGAGAGAGGTGGCCAAATGTACATCGTCAGGCAAATCATTCCAGATCTTTGGAGCATCATATGTAAAGCTGAGGCCAAAATGCTTAGATGACTTATCTACTGAAGGGGTAAAGTGTGGGACCTCAAGGGACACACCATCAGTTTGGTTTTTATGTGCATTATAGATAGACACTATGTCCAGGTTTAAGGAAAAACACAAAATATTTTGGATAAACACTATGTAGGAACTAGTACACCAGTAAGACAGTCTTGAATATGGAACAGTTTACGAAGATCAAAAGCTGAGAGATTCCTAAACAAGTAATTACAGTAGTCAAGTCGACTCCCAACAAAAGTATACGCAGCCATAAGAGCAGCATGGCGTGTTAGGTAACCTCTGAGATGCTTAAGATCCCCGATTTGAGCAAAACAGGACTTGAAGATATTCTGGATGTGCCTTGAAAAGGAAAAATCCACTATCAAACCATACACCAAGGTTCCTGACTGCCCCTACAGCAGAGATGAAATTACCAAGAACATCAACCGGAAAAGATTTGTTCAGTTTTTTACGTAATTTTGAACCAAAAATAATGAATTCAGTTTTATCTGGGGTTAGCTTCAGCTTATTTGCAGAAAACCGCTTTTTGACATCATCCAAGCAACTTTTCAATCTGTCAAAGGCAAGAGCCACATTCTTATGTGTGAGATGGACATATAGCTGTGAATCATCTGCATAAAAGTGGAAACCTATGCATGGATGATTTTGAATCACTTTGCTGAGGGGAGTAGTATACAAGGAAAATAGTATTGAACCAAGGACAGAGCCCTTAGGCACCCCAAATAAGAGCTTCTTTGCATCAGACAGGATAGAGCAAATCTTAACACACTGTGAATGATCAGAGAGGTAGGACATGAACCAGCCCAAAACTACACCACCAACACCAAACCAAGAACTCAGACAATCTAAGAGTGTGCCATGGTCTATCATATCAAACATAGCCGATTGGTCAAGCAGCAAAACAGCAGTGGCCTCACCTCTGGCCAGAGCAAAGATGGGCATCATTTTTAATTGACAGCAGCACAGTTTCGAGTGACCTAACTTATAAGCCGACTGTTTGACATTCTCAAGCCCATTAGAACAGACATGGTCATTCACATGGGAGGCAACCACTAGCTGGACACGTTTTGAGATATCTAGGTATAGATCCTGTACATAATGAAAGGTAAATGATCAGGTATTAGGGGGCCTAGTCTATTTTTCAGAATGTTGGTAGAAAACGGATCTAGTTGATTGGTTTTGGCAGGAAGTTTTTTTTCAAAAGTTTTCTGGACTTCTGATTCCGACAATGAATGAAATAACTTACACATTTCTGCTGTATTTAGAACTGTAGGGTGGTCTTGATGTTGTCGGTAGACCATTTAAAAATTTGCCTGAGTTTTACGATCTTGCAATGAAAAAGCCACTAGCCTGCCCAGTCAAATCTGTATTTGAGACACAGTCAGGTAGTGGTCTCTCCATGGAAAGTGAGTGCCTTCAACAGTTTTTTTCTCAACAAGATAGCATGCTCAAATCTCCCTATAATAGTAGGACAGGTCCTCGAGCATTGCCATTTTAGGGAGTCAAAACCCACACCCGACTGGACTGCCTGTGATTAGATGTCAAAATTGCTAACCAAAAGGCCACAGAGGAAATTTACACATCACGTGTAGCCATAATGTGATAATTTAATTATTGAAGATATTGAAAGTATTTGTTTTCGATGACCATATTCTGGTTAATTCATGACAAGTCTATATCACTAAAAACCTGCATTCAAGTTTTATTAAACAATAAAAAACAAATAATGCAAACCTACAAAACCAAAGTAAGGATATATAACAAAATAAAATCCAAGACAAAACTACAATAAAACAAGTCTGCAAATCAGTAACAATCCAAATGAATCCAGCCTACAAACCAAGAAAAGTCTAAAATCTAAGAAAAACCTTGAAGCAATCACAAAGCCGCAATAAAAGAAATTTCACCCGAAGACAAGACTACGTCAAAAAAAAAAAACAGGCGTGCAATAAAGCAACCCACAATCCAATTCAAGTGTACAATCCTTTAATAAAATGAGCTTATCCTGTTGAACTGACAAGGTATAAGAGACACTGAATACAGACAAATGCAAGTGGGACAATGGATTCATCAGAGGTGAAGTAAAAGCCATACCAGTAATAGGCACACCCCTTATTAAATGCAAAGACTGTGGGATAATTACGGAGGTAAGATGACCAAATGAGTGCTATTGAAAGTGGTCATCAGGGGATCTAATAATGCAAGTCAGAAGTAATCCTAATGATATGTTATTGTTCCTTGCACTTCCCATCCCTTTTCAGTCGTCACTGGATGAAGTATGCTTTTGTAGTCCATAATGCAACTTGTATGTTTACTGTAGTGTTTTGTGAGTTACATATATGTCTGACTTCAATATACCCAGTTGGATCTGAATATAGCAGCTTGTAATAATAGTATAGTCTTTTTATATTTGTGAAACATTTGTCACACGAATCATAATGTCCTATAGATTACTGTTACCTCATGAAATGTGGATAATTGACAACACCACATAATCCTGTTATAATCATTTTCTTGCAGTTTCTGACCATAGCATGTATGACCCATGGTATACCTATTCACCACTTTACTTTTTACTTTTATTTGCTGATATTCCACAAGAAATATATATGTCAATATGTACATTAATAAATTTAATATATGTGAGTATACCAATTATATAAAATAATTGAATAGAATATGTTACTGTTTTACTTACCAACAGATGTATATATATATACCGGCTTAAGGATGTGTCATAGTACGAAGTGAAGTAGTCACCACATATGCGCATATAAAACATCAATGTTTCAAGCATACATTTTTGGGGGGAAATGAGATTTCTCAAGTGGCTACAGTACTAACAACAATGGGAATCAAACGTGGTAGCACTCACAAAATCAAAATGAGAGTTCAATCATTTTTAAATGTGTTTAAGATGTAGTTCTTATTATATTTGACAACTTATCTGTATATCCCACGTGTTACGATAAGGTGAATTTGATTGATGACTGTTCATTTTCCAGACTTTAAAAAACACACGTCACAGTGGTCTAATTCAGTCAACTTTTGGAGGCGATCAGTTATCAATGGCTTTCAACAAAACCAGTATGTCAACCCAGTAGACAAATGATCTCCTTTGAACCACACCAGAGGCCTTTCAGTAATATATTGAGTGAATGGTTGATTAAACACATTGGCTTCATTTCTGAAACATTTTAAAGCACACTAATGATCCTTTTATATTTAAAGGCAAGGTATAGCAAATATGCAAGACAAGAAGGTGTCCTGGTTTCAAAGAGTTTGGAGATAAATGAAGCTAATTATTTCTGACACCCCATTTTGGTAATTCCTTTGTTGTTTCCAAATAACAATATCACATACCAAATGCTTCAGGTCCACACATACTTATCTAAAAAAATCAAGAAGAAAGATGACATTGAATATTTTCATCTGGTCGCATTTCCTTCAAACAGCACAGTATTGAACTGGGATGAAGAGACTCCTTCAGATATTGTCACAAGGCATCAATGGTTTGTGACGTCAGCATACGATGGCATACAGCCCTTAATCAGGCCTTGATCTGTTCTAATATATTGCAATAACCGTTTCTACTTCTATCTTGTTGTTTTAAAGGTAGGGAAAGTTGTTTTTTTCTTCACATATCTATATTTAGCTGCCTTTGTCATTACACTTGTGCACTGCTTGTTCAAAAATAAGTTTACATTTCATCTTCATCCAGTTGAAGATTTAACTTTTAATAAGATATCCTACCTTTTCATTTGCAATTAGTCTACAAAACCTCCTTGTACAGTTATATAGTTATTCCATAAAATAAATACTAATCTGAATAAATATACTGAGGTTGAAGTTGTAAAGATCTCTGAATAAGCATTTAAAGTGAAACCAATCACCTGTATGTTAACAGCTTATATTTATTGATGTGTATCTATATTACAGATAAATATAACATGAATACTGTATTTATCTCTTACAACAGACTGTCAAATGTTTATAGCATAATATAACATAAATGTTGTATTTATCTCTAACAACAAGGCTGTCAGATGTTTATTGGGAAAATACAATGTTCATCCAACAGAAATAAGTGATAAGCCCATCAAGAATGATAGTATGATATCATAGAAATTTTAAGTATTTTGCAAACTATGTACATGTTCTATACAGTTTCAACAAAGTGTAAATTGCAACAGGTTCAATGTGCAAATAAATAAATAAATAAAAATGAGTTTATAATGCCTTAAGGCAAAGACACTAGAACTTTTTGTTGAGGCTTCAATGTATTTAGACATTAGAGCAATTGTGTTTTCTGATGACAAGTTCAGAGTAAATTCTGTTAAAGTAACTTCTTTACAGGCTCCTTTGTTATGCTGGAATACAACAAAAGCAGCTATGGAAAGAGTGGAAATCACTTTAAACAAATCCACTTGCCTAGCTGTGAGTGTAGGAAGTATTATCTCAACCTCAGACATTTTGCATGTAGTTAATGCAAGGGTGAATTGAGAAAATGTTCATTAAAATCAAGATAGTTTTTGTAGCTAGTTACGTATAGGTAGATCATGTGTTTACCAGAGTAAAAACGAAAAGAAGTGACTTCTTTGGCTCTATATGTTTACATCACATGGGAGTTAAGTCTTAATACCAGGTCTCTCAGCTATCAAAATGACATTTCTCTGATGCTTTGAGTAATGGCTGAAAATAGATGCACCTTGAACTCTTTGTTCTTTAAGATTCACCATGTTACTTTGATGTAACATCTTACTACCTTCTCACAAAATGTAATCTCTGCCAAGTCTGTTAATAAATTTAATTTTTCCCTTAAATATCTCCATCGGAAGAAAACAATTCTGTTAAAATGCAACAATATTTTTACAAACAAAGTTGAAATAATCATTTCATCACTACTTGGAATGAGAATAATTATGCTTGAAGAGAAGAGAGCATTTTGTCTGTTGCTTACAGTAAACTGATAAAACATAAGCTAGCTATGGCTACCACTTTCCTTTGTAGAACTATATTAGATTACCTCTGATGTTCTCTTGCAATTGTACTGTGGATAAGTATTTCTTGGAGGTTCACGTTTAGGGAGGTGCATTTGTCTTTTAGTATATACACACCCCTGGCTAATATTGTTTTGGCCAAAAAGGGGGTTCATTAGTTGTTGTATAGTAGTCTCTCCTTTGTTATGGCATAGTCAACTGACCTTTTCAGTGTAAACTATTTGCCTGGAGTATATTCACTGAAAACCAAGAAATGCAATGATATAAAATTGAAGTAACCTTAGCTGTACTGGTAGCTTACTTCAGAAATATAAAAGTAAGATATATAAAACAGAACTATTTATGCATTAAAAGAATTTAAATAATGAACCGAAACTTCAAGTTATTCATTCTTATCATAAAGACCATTCCAGCTGTTTTGCCTTAATTCTGTTTTTTTTTCTGGTCTAGTTAGATGTTATGACATCTACCATATTAGTTTTGTTTTTAAATGTACAATTGGAAAATTGGCGCAAGTTGGAGATTGAGAGTTGCATCATTATTAGTCGCATGATAACTTGCTGTTATGATCAATTAAATATAATAAAACAAATAGTGCTTAAAGGAGCACGAAGACCCTCACCTGTTGATCTGGAACCAGATAATAGGAAAAAATCTGCATAAAAACTCGCGATTGCCAATGTGGTGGTGAACCATCTTTACGGATGACCAAACCATGGTTAGACCCCAGCTTGCTTGATGATGTGGCTCAAGTTTTGAGTTATGTGGATGGACAGACAGACAAACCGACGTGAGTACAAAAAAGTTAGAATCAAAGCATGGTCTTTCCTATCTCTTTCACCAGCCAACACAGGCAGACATAAACATGAAAGTCGCTTCAGACACAAAGAAATGAAATGCAAGAAGAAATAGAAGTAGCTTAAAGTGGTGCAGTTTGCGTGTATGTCTGGCATTTTATCATTGTACAGAGAACAGTTGGGCATTCATTCAGTAACACATCAAACAGCATGTGTAAAAGATCACTACCTCCCATTGTCGACACATGCTACACTTACTGATGTATGACCTTAGTCAGAAAGGAAAAGGGGGAGAGGAGATGGTGTTCTAGTTGTTTGACTTGATGCTAGCTTCCTATCTCTTAAAGGTATTTTCGTTCTGTAGAGATGTTCCAGTATTCCATACATTCTGCCATAACTGGGTTTCGAAACCAACACTCAGAAGTAGGAGTCAAGCAGTCATGAGGACACTGAGGACTCTTTGTGGTAAAATGGTAAATTCTTGTGACAAAATTAAAAAAAAGGAAATTCAACAATATATCCTCCATATCTTATAATGGTATTGCGGTCTAATATTCACAAAAAGGGGGGATCTACCCAAGGGCCAGGGACATCAACCGGCAATTGAACTTCAGATGTTTAAAAATATATTTTTTGGCCAATATTTGTTTCTGGATATACCACACATATGATTGTGCTCCCTCAGATACTACTTGTTGGACAGATTATCAGTGTAACATGAAGCTACATTAACTGTTGATTAGCCATGCTGGCGGAATGTAGGTGAACACAGTACAGTTCAATTAGTACAGCAGAGGAGCTGTTTGGTATATTGTTGTTAGGTGGCTATGGCCCACTGCACCATTAAAATACATTTGTTTACCAACATGAGGTTACAATAATATCAATTGGCGATAATCAAAGATGAATGGCTTTCGCATGTGTATCTGCGTGGTTTGGGCAGAGTGTATGTGCACTGGTGTGAAATAGATCTTATATCTTATATTTAGCTTTCTCCTTGTACTGTCACAATGATAAAAGCCATAACATAGTTTCAGAGTGTCTAATTACAGGAACATTCATGCTTTGTAGGGTATTTAAATAACTTTTCTGTCTGGCAGTTTTTCTGCCTATTACAGGTTGCGGTATATTTCAGGTTTCTTGTAATTCAACAAATAAATAGAAAATAAAATCACTGGTGAAAACTTCTATATAATTTAGGTATTTGCAGTAAGAATACAGATCTGCTTTGCTGAACAATGCTCTACAATACATAGATATACAAGTTTACATTACCAGAGAGACATACATAAACCCACACACATAGCTACACACATCCATCAGCACCTATGTTCTGGGTCACTAGAACTATTTATTGCATTATTATTTATTGGGCTTTCCCACTGAGGCATCATTTGTTCAATGTTTTTGCTTGTCAGAGAGATATGCTCCTGTAGAAATGATCTGAATGTTTATGGCTTCACCTTTCTGTTCTTGTTTGCATGAATCATTCCCGATAACCAGTGTAAATAACTGACTTAAAAGAGTATACTACATTCATGACGGTTATTATCAATGTACTATATTTTGAATAGATTTTAGTTTTAGTATTATTTCAAGAAATAACAGCAAATACAACACAAAAAAATGGAGAATTTTTTCAATATATAATATCGGTTGATACTTTGGGAGGTGAAAATAGATTACATATTTTGACATTTACTACTATAATAATAATAGTAGTAGGATTTAGAGTCATGAGGACACTGAGGACTCTTTGACTCTAAAGAGAGAGAGTGCAAAATTGATACAAATCCTCTAATGCACTTATGTCCAAGAAGGGATAATCCAGGGACAGACATACTTATCCAAAAGCGCCTGCCAGGGTATAGCTAAGGTGGGGGGTAAAATGTTGAAGATTATCCATTTTTTTTGTATCAAAGACTCTGTAGGTAATCTAGCAATGACAAACTTTCGTGTTGAAATATTGGACAATTTATTTGCACTTATCTGTCGACAGAAGTGAATGACATTAGTACCTTGAATTGTAACACATCAGTTAGGATGTATTATATATGGCAAAAGCACCTATCACATGTGCATACTAAACTTGCTCCATGACATATAATACTTTTTAGCCTGGTCGAGGTCATCCAACTGGCTATTTAGTCCTATTAAACCACTTTATATAATTCTCCTAAGAAAGTGCAACAAGCACAATCAGAGAACGCATACCTCTGCTAAGGTCTAATTCTAATTGGACTTTTATAGCGCTTAATCTCCCTGAACAAGAGGACTCTAAGGCGCAACAAAATAAAAAGCAGTCATCAAAAAATTCTATATTCAGGGGTCAAGAGGGGTCAAGCAAAGGTCTAACACCTTTTCTACATTACACGAACGCAATGAAAAAAAATCAGGTACTGGTTGTGGATCATTCCCAAAATTAAATCAGATTTTCATTAGACAAAGATTCACCTATTGTACAAATGTAAAATCTGTGCAGTGGTGGTTTTGAAATCTTGCTAACATCCATACAAACAGACAGAATCCAAAGATCACATGACCTCCTTTGCGAGGTTAAAAAGTTGAATTGTGATTGTCATTACATATTTAATGGCTAAGACACATGGTGCATCTGCAATGAACTGGAATTTATCAGTTAACAGTTTTACAAAATGTTATTTGCTTGATTTGACAAAGAACTACTACCACTGCAATAACACTTCATATTTATGTTCACAATAAAAGTCTGCGATCGCTCTGAGTCAATATTACACGGAAATGTTTACAGTACTGATTGCCATAACATCTCAAATTCTAACAGATAAAGCACATCAATGATGTGACCATAGTTTGTTAGCACGTAAATGGGCAGGAGCCAGCAACATTTTGTTTTCCATGCCAGGGAAGCTGAGTTAATCGTGGATACTTGTCCTTGAGTCAACTCGTGAAGGTTGATAGTGTGGAAACCTTTTGTCAAGTGAAGTAGTCAAGTCTGCTACTGACAAGTGTGTTTGCCATCTATAGATTTATAGACCTTGGCAGTGATGCCTCATCCTCTCCAGGTCCCTAATGCCTGCACAGCGGGATCTACTAAAAGCTTCCTGTGTTCAATTTCAAAATTAATTTTAGTGATACATTAATGTCCACGTATTTGAGTTTATATATAACTAGCTTAAAAGCCTCATTTGGGTTTTTAAGCCAGCTCCGGGGTGCACATCTTTATGGATAATTGTATGAGACAGACAGACAGACAAACAGACAGACAAATTTTGGCAATATTAAAATATATATAGCTAGTATTTTATATTTGAAACAGCTGTTGACAAATTGACAGCATTTCAGTGGTTATAGTTTCAGCTACAAGTCATACTACCCTTTGATCAATTAAAGGCATACAATAACCTATATTATACAGGGGTCATGTGATTAGATTCTGGCCAAATTGACTTAATGGGGTATAATAAATCATTATATATAGTCAACTCAGACTAATTTTCTGTTCAATAAGTTTTGTCATCAGTAATTGTCTGGTGGAATGTTTAATAAACAAATTCAGATGAAATCCTCAGATCAAATCTGTCTAAAATCAGAACAAATTTGTTTTCAGGAATAAATTTCTGTGGCTAAAACATACTTCAAAGAAACAATCATGCCAACAAATATCAATATTACCACCATGAACTCCATTGTTGTACATTCATTACATGGCGCAATATTCTTTATCATCTCCAGCACATCAATCCCTTATCATTTGTATTAGTAAATCACATATGAGACTGGCATAAAGGATGCACAGAATATAACATTATAGTAAGTAATATGGCAAAGCCATTTGTAAAATTCAGTTTTCAGGATGTGATAAATGATTTTCTGGTAATGAAAACAGCTCAGTGGGAAATGAGTGAATTATCAACTCACATATATCATATTGGTATGTTGCTTTGTACTGATACTCCTCGAGTTCTATTTTTTATCTGATGCCATGCTGTTTCTTACTATGCAGCTTTCGTCTGCCAAGCTTCATCTAGTAGAAGCAGATAATATGCTTTAAGATGTTTTTGAGGGGAATTTAAGGTCTAAGTTAAAACTATTTTGAACAGACCATGTTATCACTGGACATTAGCGTTGGTAAGACTCTTCTATGTAAATCACTGGGAATCAATATTGCTTTTGTTCCACACTAGAAATCAGCTGTTTTACATAGCCAATTTTATCCTGGAGTGCTTCTAAGACTGACCATGATTTCTTGACAGAATTGGTTTAATTTAAAAATTTCAGTTAGCTGTGAGAGCTCTGAATTTTAAGGTCATATGCGAGAACCATTGAAAGCACCCATTCCTCTGTCAAACTAAACTGTCCCAACATATGCATCAGAAGAGCCACATGGTTGCCATATGAAAGCAGTTATATTGATGTGAATACGAGGCTTTACAGAGAATATCGATGTAAGGTTGATGGAATGCTACACCTCAGCTGTCAGCTGTGTTTGTGAAGTCTTGTAGATGACACTTCTAACTGTACAGTAGGGGGAAACTTCATAGACTTTCCGTCCCAGAAAGAGAAAATTAGGCATTTCTTTAAACAGAAAACCTCGTGTATACAGTTACCCTGTGTTAGTCTGGATATATTTCACAAAAGCAACAATGTGAATGGAAAATAATAATACGAATAAACGGTACTCGGCTCTAATGGGTCAAACTAGAAAACACCCAGAATTCAATCAAGACAGCAGAGTACTTTGAAAATGGGACTGTTGGGACTGTTTGGGAATTTCTTTGTATCCAGAGTACGATCCAGAGATTTTTTTTTTCAAAATTGAATCACCTCTTTCTTTGGTCTGGTCCTCTCCACATAAAGAAATCACATGGGTTTATTAGTTTTGGAGTAATTATGAAGACAGGCACAAATAGACAAACAAACGCGTCCAAAACATAACCTTCTTGTGTCTATGTAGGCAACTTTTCACGAGGTGACAGCTTAGCTATTTAACAAAGGATTGATGTTATTTACACAGATGCAGTGAAGGTAGACCTGCAGATGTACTCAACCTAGTCAAACTTACAAATACCTAATTGCTATTTAATGGCATACATCTGTCTTCTACACACACACAACCAACTAGTATGGATAACTTTCATCAACCCATTCGTCAAACCATTGTGATGTGACCTATGAAATGTGTTGATAGTGTCTTTAAACTAAAAGGCATTCATAGATTACAGACCGCCATCAGTACGGTGTTTTAGAATTTTTTTTTTGAAAATGTCCAAAAATGCCATTAATCCTCTCTTTGGTGAGGCCCTACTCACATTAATATTTTGTGAAGAATCACGGGGCCACGGTGGCAGAGTGGTAAGACTCTCGCCTCCCACCTCTGAGGCCAGGGTTCGGTTCCCGGCACGGCCTCAAGTGGGAAAGCTGGTAGTTGCTTGTCGTTGGTCGGCAATTTACAGTACAGAACCCTGACAAACTGTATGTACTGGTTTCCTCTGCCCTTCCAACTACCCGTCTTGATATGACCTGTACAGTGTTGAAAGCGACATAAAACCCCAAATAAATAAATGCAGAGTTCCTCATTTTTGTGGAGTATTATCAAACAGAAAGTCAAAGTTATTGACAATAGAATGACATAGGACCATTTAGAAATTTCGGGACTTTTTTGTATTCAAAATATGGTCTGAATCTTTCCCAAATTTGATCACCTCTTCCTATGGTCAGATCCTACTGAGAAATAAAAATGTCCTAAAGATGAGTTCATTAGTCTTTGAATAATGGCAAACACAGACAAATGAATACAACCAAAAACATATCCAGCTACTGAAACAAGATACAGTACATAGATGTATAAAAGTATGTACTTTTGGGTGATGATTTAAAAAAACATCAATCCTTAATCTGCTTATGAAAGTTTAAGGTCTACTTATGGATCTGCACATAGTGTCCTAGCACGTGAACTGCTGCTTTGAAAAACTGTTGGCATCAAGGTATCAGTGGAGTCAGCTAGCTTAAGTTGTTCCCACCTTCACGTTTTAAGCAAATCCCACTCCTTTTAATTGTTTTGCTTATCAACCCATATCATATTAGTTGTCCCACTTCATTGATTTTCTGCCTATCTTGGCCATTTAGAGCCAAGCCTTTAAAAATCACACGGCATTCACACATGCAGCAGATAAAAGTTTGAAAAACACCATCCCTTCCCGTTAGTAAAAGGTTTCACATAAGCTTGGTACACCGGGATTTTTTCTCACCGACTACCAGTACCTACAGAAAGAAGTCTTGCCAGGCTGTTAACTCCGAAGTATCTGCCCTTGCATCGGCTCCTGTTGGGGATGCGGTCAGTATAAAAAATCTGAAGATTGTGAGGCCTTCAATGCACAACTGTTCCATTTCCGCAAAAGAAAATGCATTTTAATACACCAGCCATTGAATAGGCCACAGAAAGGAAGTGAGACTCATGAAACCAAAAGGTGGAAGCTTCCTCTCAACGAAATTGCAATAAAACTCCCTACATGTGGGATAAAACTAGAATTTGCAATTTCTTTATATTAGGCCTAGATTGTGTCTAATATTTTAAGTTTTCCTTCAATTATATGTGTTGACAAGTGTGATGGTGGTTGTAAAGAGTCATCAATGTATTTCAGTAAAACTCTCTGGATACCGTGATACCAGGGCCATAGACCTATCCTGTAATGCAAGGCTTACAATTTCTTGAAAAATTGCAGTTTACAAGTAGGGCAAGAGCATTAACTCTATATTTACCCAGTAACCCTATATTAGTCTACCGACCACCCATAACCTAGGAAACAGAGGTTTCTGACTGATTTAATCACCGGCTATCTCACATATCAAACTTGCATATTTCCCGGCTCTTCTGCATAATGATGTCATAGATCACGGTGTGTTTTGACTTATTGTCTGACTCTACCTGTACAGTAAAAGATGTGAAATTTAGCCACAGTATGCGAGATGCGCCTGTTAAGTAAAAATCTTTTTTTTTTATTTCCTTGAGATTTGTGGGTAATTCTTTACATCTCTGTGCTTTTTGTGTCTGGATCAGGCCTCTAATATAACCTTGATCTTATCTGATCTGGCAGGATTACGCAGATACTACAGGTTGGAACTTCAGGAACAATCAGAAGTTGAGTCTTGGTCCAACTTAGATCCCATTAGAGTTTGAGACTGGTCTCAATCACCATATCGATACGAACAAAAATGAATTTTCTCATTTACTTATTATAACATGCTTTGTTGGAGATTTGCTGCCCACCAATGAATAATTTCATATATACAGTACAGACGTTCACTGTATAAAATGTAGGAATATTTTAGAATTTATTTAATTAATTGTGTTTATGAGTAAATTCCTCAACCAAACTAGAGGAGAAAATTCCAGACAGGCACAAATACAAGTGCACAAATGATTGGGCAAATGGACCTACTGTCCAAACAATGAAAACAGGAAAAGATCACAGGCTTCCATACTGTGGAAGTTTTGAAATGCCATCTAGTCTAATCTAATCTAATTAGGACTTCTATAGTGCTTAATGGCCATCATGTAACCGGGTCTAAGGAGCAGCTATACACAAATATATTTAGTAAGAGTTGGTCTGTTGACGTAGCTAGGTCATACCAGACCTGTGGATTGAGTAATTAAATATATACATTATGCCTTCTACTCACTCTGGACTCCTATACCTAAGAAAAACGAGAAAAAAAAAACAACAAACAAAATTTATGGAAAATAATATTAGTAAAAATATTATTATAGAAATTTTTTTTGTCTTGCCATCTGTCCCACAGACAAAAAATAGCATTTTGAACTGGACCAGGAATGGCACAAACTTAAAACAACAGACAGAGAGATCAAATATTGTTTTTAATTTCTACTTTCCCCAACCAAAGTCCAGTCATGCGCCAATATGTTTGTGCAAGCATTATGACACTCTGAACTTCCATCCCTTACAAAGGTACAAATAACGTCCTTATTTTAGACTCAATATTAAGTATAGTATCCCTGGCCAAGGTGTGATATCTTATGTGATATTTTACACTCATTTTTTTGTTATTACATCTCTTATAGTTAAACTAGGTGCAACCTTCTTCTTTTTTTTAAACTCAATATTTACTATTGCATCCCTAACCCATCTGCAATCTACTCCTTTAATTTATACTCAGTAGATTTTCAACACCATGTAAAACGCTCTGGTAACAGTTCATATGAGTGGGTTAAGCAAAAAATAAACACCAAACATACAGGTAATGGAACTATATGTCAGAAAGGTGCTGAGAAAGCACAGATCATATGGCCTCACAGCATATTGGGAAAATATATCATTCAATTTTCATTTGCCACAAGACTAATGCAGATTGGTTCTGATGCGATTACATCGAAGAAATTCCTATGCTTAGATAAGAGTTTATATAGAAATAAATAGCTCTCTCTGAGAAGGACTCCATTCTGAACTATCAGGTTGTTTATGTTTCACTGGCTATCTTTAACCAGTCCAGATTCCCTCTCGTTATCCATAAATCCAATTTAACCTGCCCCTTAAATGCTTTGTCAGTTTAAGACGTCAGGGGCATTCCCAGGGAATAACTATCTGCAATGGCTTGCATCTGAACAGAGGAAGGGTCATTAATATTAGTCCTCAGGCCGGTTTTCCCCCTATTATTTTTAAGATCCAGTATTATTTCTAGGAATCAATAAGACTGTCCTTAAGTTTTAACTGGTCAAAAATTGGATGGTGGCTAGAACTAATTACCTTATGAAAATGAAAACAAAGTTTGTTTATTTAGTATTCCAATTGCCAGCTCATATGATGTAGCCACATTTACGTGTAAGTAAGTTTGCTTTAAGTATTAAGTGACACTGAGTATTAAGCTACACTCGTCTGAGTACCTACTTAAGAGCAGATACTTAAGAGCAAATGCAATTAGGTAGGTTTGCTTAGTGTTGTGGTCGAATGCGAATTTTAGAACCGGTTTCCAAAAGTTTGAAATTTTTCAGAAATTTTTCAATTGCGTACATGAACCCTAACTCACAAAAAATAAGAACAATGATGGGATTTTTGAAGACTTTCGAGAACAAAATTGGTGATATATTGATAGAATACTAGAAGTTACTATGAAATACTTGTTGTAGTTGAATATTTTAGTAAAATTAAGTTAAAATAATGACTATATGGCAAAACCACTTTTGCTTGCAAGAAACCAAATCATAACCGGATCAGTGTCCTTCGGTCGGCAAATAGGTTTCCGGTTTACCGTCTTCAACACTAGGTTTAGCAGAACATTTTTTACAGCTGTAGCTTCCTTACCAAAAGATATAACCGCACTGCTTTGTGGACATGTGTATGTGGGTAAAAATGCATATTTGAATGACAGAGATTGAAAGTAAGGATTTAGGTAGCTGGGTGTTTTTTACCAGAAAACAGGGCATAGAGCTGCGCAGTTATAAGATATATAGTATTCTATTCATAATAAAATATTTGAAGTAAAATTACTTTAAATTATATACAGTGATAGTATTTTGAAACGATGCCATTATCATCGAGCAGGCTGAACTACAATTTTTAAATAGACTGAGAAATTCAAAAAAACTTAGTGTAGTGTGCGTGGTCAGTTTATTAGAAAAAAAACACCATCATTTTAATGGGATGTATGTGGGCTTTCAGGTAACAATAAAGATATCTAAAGACCTCTTGTAGAGTGCAGACCTCTGAACAGGCATGTGTCCAAAAAATTCGGAATTTTGTAGCCAAAATATGATCTGGATCCTTTTCAAAATTGAATCACTATAAGTCCTACCACACAGAAAAATTAGAAAGATTGGTTTGTCACTCTTGCAGCTATGACGAGCTATGGAGGGTAGGCTTTAACAAGGAGGTATATCTTCAATTCGTTCCTGAGAGATGACAGAGAACCCGGTGTTGAAATGTCCTCAGAGAGCTGAGCTTGGATCATCAAATCCAAAACTTTGACTGAAGTACTTTTTGATTGTTTCACTGACAAAGTTCAAGTTGGGTTTTATGTTGAGAAAGGTGATCAAATTGGACACTTGTGGGAGTCAAATCCACGCAGCAGTGACAGTGCATTATTAGATATCAAACCTGCTAACCAATTACGCCATGGACGACCTTGATTGGTGCACTGAAGACTATTGTTTGAACTATAAGGTAACTTCTGTTGAGTTAGTTGCATTTGGTGTAGCAGGTACATAACTGCTTCAATAAGGTAGGGGCTAAAGTACTGCCGGAAACCCAGTGACAAGGTAATTGTTCACCAGAGCCTGAGGTTTAAAAATGCAGTGTAGGAAATGTGTTGAAAATGGAACGTCACTGCACAGAAAAAAATATTCCGCGAAATCAACCTATTTTTGGCAATTAAAGCTATCACGATAATTCCCCCAATTACATTGTTATTAAGAAATATCATAACAACAAGACTACTGATCAGATAAATTAGACCTAAGGAATGGATACATCTCTATTATGGTAATTGAGACATTATGTTTAAATCAGGTCCAATTGTATACCATTGCCTACATACATGTAATATGGGATATTATAGCTCCTTATTATCACCAGTTTTAATACAGAAATAGACACTCGAAATGTTGTTATATTAGAGCAATTCACTATCACTCATTTTGTCTGGGCAAATCATTTTTGTTTGACCAAACACATGATTATAGATGATTTATCACCCCACTTGTTGTGAGCCCTCATTATGGTGCTGTGATCTGATCTACTTCCTCTGTGGCAATCAAATCACCCTAACTATTGAATTAGGCTGGCATTATATTCATCCACGTGCCAATTTCTTTTACTGCATTATGAGGGAAATGTAATAAAAAAGGGATCAACCAGCCTTATGACTGGAAAACTAATCATAAAATAGCACACAAAATATCTCTGAGTACAGAAATCACTGAGAATATAGATATATAACATTTTCATTTTAACACACACTACATGGCATTATGGCTTGGTACATTTCCAACACAAAATGCCAGATTTATTTACGTGTTATGAATAACATATCCATTGTTTTATGCTTAACAAATTCTGATTCTAATGTAAATGTGACTTTTAAGTGATTAATCTCTTTCAAAAGACAGACTCTAGGGCGCAACAACCAAGAAACATGTCCAAACAAGGCTGAAAAGGGGTTTCGGTCTACTGGCGCGAACCGCAAAGCCATCAGACACACAACTAGTACACCAAAATGGTCACTCATCCCAGTACTAACAAAGCTCATTGCCACTTAACTTCAGTGAACAGACAGATACTCATCACACTGTGCCACAATTCATGCAAGTCCGGAGACCAAATTGTTTTTAAAAAACTGATTCCTAGAAGTGCAAGCTTCACTAGAGCCCGTGCTTAAAAATTCATAGTTCAGAAACACAGAAGGGACTGTCGGAAATAGGAAAAAACCCTATCGAGGGTAGGCATTTGTGAAGAAATAATTTTTCAGCTTCTTTCAAAAAGATAGAAGAGATATGGCAGATTAGATGTAATTTGGCAACATTCCAATCCTTTTTGAGCATCACAGGCAAAACTAAAGCCAAATTGCTTAGTTGATTTATGATTAGATGGAATAAACTGTGGCACCACAAGAATTTTACCCTCCATCCGGCTACTCTTAGTGTTACAAAAAAACTTTTCCTGGGATTCAAAAAAGCTTGAATTGTATTGTTCAAAATGTGCATTAACACTAGTACAGTTCCTACATCTGCATATCAACACAGATCAAATCAAATAAGCCGATTTTTTACTACTTTTCTGAATTATGTATGCCAGGCACATGCCAAGTGAAGACCCTAAGTGCTATATCTTTTATAACAATATTCAAGTAGATTTTTAAAATGCTCCAAATTTACGAAGACTAACCAGAACTTTGCACACAAAATCGGCTTTAAACTGACTCAATGAGACAACGCCAATCAAGAATCCATACAATAGTCTGACTGGGCTTCAAGTGGATGACAATGAATGAATTGTGCACTTGTACTCTCTTTTTCTTCTGCCATATACAGTGATCCTCAGTGGCCTATTGGTTATGACAAGAAATGCAATGTGCACTTGACCTTTATGTTTTTTCTTCAATATCTGGTGATCCAAAGTGACCTAGTGGTTATGACAATAATTGAAATGTGCACTTGAACTTTCTGTTTCCTCTACCATATGGTGCTCCTCAGTGACCTAGTGTTTGAGACGTATTGGAAATGATGTACTTGGTTCTCTAACCCCTATGGTCATATTTCCAGGTCAAGCTCATGACAATATGGGAGATGACCTGTCCAAATATGACCACGGCTGTAAAACCATATGATTTCGCTTTGAAAATGTATCATATGGCTTATAGCTGATAAAACTTTACTGTAAAACTAAAATGTGCTGTTATTATTGTAAATTAGTGTACTGACCTATTTTCATCTGCAGTCAGTCATCCCATGACCTACTTTCATCTGTTGTTAATTAAGTTATGATGATATACCTTTCATTGAAACTCAATGTACTCTTGACCTACACTTATCTAAAATTGATTCAATTAGTGGCCTACTTTTATCCATTTCATTATACAGATTCAACTAACTTATAATCTTATCAACCTTTTTCCCATTTAAATTCAAGCAATTCTTGTTATTTTGTCATTTATATTTAAAATATTTCAAATACTCAGCTCAAAAGACATGTAAGGTGCATTCTTTATCAAAATATTACCTCTTCCATTCTGAACGGTAAAAAACCCACAAATTATGAAGCAGGATTCAATTCCAGTAAATCATTATATTGCATGGCTTTAGCACTTATTGTCTTGTCAGATTTCTGGCAAAATACTTGTCATACAGAAAGCAAATTTACACAGTTCCAAAGCTGGCCCTGGTTGTATAAATACACCCTTCTGTTAGTCATGGAAAGTCTGTCTTTTTCAAGAGTGGCCTGGTATTTATTCTGCAATCGGCTGCTGCAATATAATCTCCTCATCTGGAGAGAAGCACTCTGTCCTATATTTTTAAAGGCATAAAAAGATCATCCTCTCCCCTCAAAAAGCCCAACCACTTCTGTAGTCTATGGCTGCCGTATATCATAATCAGCATAGACAAAATACAGACCTGACCATGTCTGGAACCAAGTTTATGGGTGACAGGCAGTCCAAACAGGAAAGAACAGTAATGCTTTTTGTAAAAGGGTTTTTGTCAGATGTTAGAAGTTTCGAACACTTGCTTAATTGAGTACTAGATAAAACATGATTTGTTTAAAATGGGCAGATTATTCTGGATATGACAAAGAACTGTAGATTTATAGTTTTAGTGTGGATAGATGTCTTCCAAAAACAATGCAGGGGTTGTAGCAGCATTTGTGCAGAGTTTGAATGTTATTTTACATTAAAATAATTCATCTGGAAATTTACAAGGCTTCAGTAGCCCAGAGGCTATATTTGTATAAGTATTTATATTAAGCTCACATTGAATTTAAATTTGCATTACCAAAAAATGCATTGGCAATTTGAATCTATAAAATCATAATATAAATAAAGAAAATAAAATTGCAACTAAAAAAGACAATATATCCATAAGTGATTCATTTACCTTACAACTTTGTTAATACGTCTCGACCTTGCATCATAAATCACAAGTACAGGTGCGTCATGTTATTCATTAATCTCTGTCATAATGAGTTTAAATCTAACTCATGGTAACAGAATTTACTGATGGCATGTAAAACTGCAGATTTGAACTTAGGCCATCTGCTTGATCTGATACTTTTAGTCCATAGCCTTAATCCTGTCCATTCATGGTGGAAAAAAACAGCTAGAGTTTTTAGCACTTGGATTGACCTTGCCATTGACCTTTGGCTTCACCTCGGGTCCTCTTCTTGATACATTAGTTCTGCTTTGTGGTCCTAATCTCTCGCGTTATTGCATAAATACACCTAAACTTCTTTGCATTCGAATTGACCTTGCCATTGACCTTCCTTGGTTAGTGGACTGCCTCAGATCTGAACTATGGGCCATCTCTATATGGTTTACTCTTTTATCACTAGAACTTTGAATTAGGTCTTTGGCCATTGATAGAAAATTAGCTTATCCACTTTATATTTTGCCTGAAACCTTGGGGTGGGGGAATGTTGACAAAAGTGATAGTCAGGTGACCTTCTAGGTTAGTAACCCAAGGCTTTTGGTGTAAATCATAGGAAGATACAGAGTGGGGAAGTTTGAGATGAAGAGGTGAGTCTGAAGATATGACCCAAATATCGTTTTGTTATGGCACTGGTTCTTATATGAAAAGGAAGAGAGTTAACATATTTGGTGCATAACTACTGAATGACTCGGAATAGGTTTGTGAGATTTTTCTAGATGATGTGTATGAATGGAGGTTTACTGGCTGGTCATGTATTAGAATTTGGTGCATGATCAGGTCTATTTTGAACTGTATAACATAGAACTTTGACTTTGATCATTTGTTACCTCCGCCAAGGAGATATTATTGTCATGACGTATTTGCATGTGTATTTACACAAATATGAAAAAACAGAAGATGGGCCTTGGTCCAACTTAGATCCCATTATATTTTGACACTGATCTGGATCACCATTTGGATACAAATAAAATCTGGATTTTGACATTTACTTTTCAAAATGTGCATTGGTGAATATAAGCACTCTCCGAATTCTCTTATTATGGATTTAATTTTAATTCTGATAATTTTCAATTGAAATACCGTCCTTATTTCCTACCATATTGTAAATTTCGTGAAGACAGAAAATCTATTTAGTTATCTAGTTACAGTCCATATGGGGCAGACTCTTAGCATTTTCTGAATCTTCTCATCATCTGGATATAGACCCTTGACCAAAAAGGGTCAAGCAAGTTACCATTGGTCTCATTTATTAGCCATCATACCCATGAGTTGAGGAAGAAAGTGTTTTGTATATATTTAATTCTTCCTGTAAACTATAAAAGACACAATATACATGTATTGCATGTATATTTCAAACTTCAATGAAAACAAACACAAATAGAAAAAGTGAGATCTAAGTATTAATAAAAATCAGTGACGTGTTACAATAATTTTGTCACAGCCAAGACTGAGATCCGCAGTGCATCATTTTTTCACATTCATATTCCTGTGTTTTTAATTGGGTGACTATATAAAGGTGATATATATTTCTGCTTCTTTTTTCATTAAAGTACATGCACAAATATTGAATAATGTATTCAGCCTTTAAGATATAGATTTAGATATTCTATTCACATGTTCAATAAAATACTGCCACACAAAAAATGTTACCCCGTGAAACTTAAATTGTGATAGTGTTAAATTATTTACATCAATAAACTCACCTGAGGTTTGATTTAACGGTACAAAGGGGAACCGTTACTTGAGGTCATGGAAGTTGAATGACAAGTAAAGGGTGGGGTGGGGTAAACGTAGTTAAAATTGAGCTTAAAATGGTAAAGAAATAAAAGGTTTACGGGGTCAGTCGAAAATACACCATATATCAAACACCCATAAAGCTCTCGTTAATGTATTTCACTTACAAGTCACTCCAAAGTTCTAAAAGGTAATGAATTTGTGAGATGATGTACTTAGTGGCTTTAGTCAATTTAGACTCCATTGCCTCCCAGAAAAGGAGTTAGCAAAAACATCTCATTGCTTTGAGCAAGAAAACAAAACATTAAAATTTTTTTATCTACTGCTCCACAAAACATCTTACACCCAGATCTCTATCCAGAATGCATAAAACTATCACACACAAAAACTCGGCAATAAAAAGGAGTTTCATTTAGTTGCAGGTATTATTTTTTTCTTGTGTTGAGATGAATGGTAGTTGTCCCTTAGGATCTGCAATAGATTACAATTACTCTTGACACATTCTTTAAACCCAGGAGTGTTGAGGGACAGACATTTTTTGTTTCAAAATCTGTAATGCATTTGTCCCTATGACATTTTAATGCAGCTCAGTATGTGGTTTACTTCTCTTGTAAACAAAAGAATGGCTAGGATTCCCTAGCCTGTCCAGGCTTAGTTAACAAGATGTTTGTTTTATTAAGCATGAGCTACGGCCAGGGTTGTGCTTCTAGGGATATTTTTTCTAGGGATCATTTTTGTTATTTGTTTTTTTTTGTCACCGGACTTTTACAAATTGTGACATAGTGTGATGAGTACCCCACCTTATCACTGAAGTTAAGCAGCAAGAGTTTGCTTTAGTACTTGGATTAGTGAAAGTCTGAGTTCTAGGCCAGGTATGGGGTGTATCTGAATTTGCTTTTGTCACTGGAAATAGGAAATTATGATATACCAACACTTTTCCATTAACTGCTTGCTTCATCGCTTGGGATTGTAGATTGGCACATTGCCTAAATTTGGCATAAAATAGAGTATTAAAATACTTATCAAAAGGTTAAATATATTGAGGAAATTTGTGCCAATTTTGGGCTCTGGTTTCAAGCAAAAAGGTTATGAACACCCCTTAAAACACTGCAAGATAGTTCAATGACTTGCTTTTTGGTGAGTGAAGTGCATTCATAACTTGCGTTTGTGTCTCTGCCTAATTTGCACAACAGAATTCTGTCTTAGTACTTAAAAACAAGCACAGATGTGGATTTTTTGTGGTCAAGTTATGCCAAGTTATGGTGTGGAGCTGTAATCAATATGTCCAAAAAACCCTCTTGCCCATATTGTAGTCACAGCCTCTGCTACATGATTTCTAACTACTTATTTAAATTGCCTCATTCACATGTATATAACAATGACCTATTGTTAGTGACATCAGGATACAATGGCACAGAGTTAAGTCATCCATTTTTATCACCAAAAAATCAATGATTTATTTTCCTAATTACTTAGATAACAGGCAATAACAACTCAAATCAACAGTCATACATTGTATAGTTTTTACAAGACCTTTGTTGTGCATTTTCTATTCATTGCGTTTGAAGTAGATTGAGAGTCATAATTTAAGTGAATATTTATCTGTGTGTCAGTTCTAATTTAATTATCATGGATGTCATCCCTTGCTTCTTTACCTTCAACTTTCTCTAAAAAACCCCAGAGCGATAATGGGAGATTTTCATGCACAAAAACGGGCAGAAAAGTTTGCAAACTGATAGAAAATGACTAGCTTGCAATATTCACTGCCTGTCATTATGGAAACTGATTCTATTTTCTCGGCTCTGGGAAAGTTTTTACTCGTGTTTGGTTTTACTAAGTCACTTAGAGATTCCTTCTGTCAGTACAATTTGATGTAAGTATATTCTTACCCAATCAGAACTTGTAGTGCTTCATCTTTGATATTACAGACAAATAGACGTATGTAAACTATTGCTCTAAAACCCCAATGGTTACACTGTTTATATAATTAGATATTGTCATTATATCATTAGAGTATCTTAGAGTATGTCATATGTTGGATATTAAGCTCTATAAAAAGTAATCATTATTACATTACAACACATATTTCTTTGTGCTAGATAGAGGGGACTAATAAGACCATTTTGACTTCGTACCATTGCTGTAAAGTATTCTTGTTACAATATTATAGAAAACACCCTTAAAGCTCACCTCTTTTACAATAAAAGATCTGCTTAAACATCACATTTGAAATGTCACAAGTTGTCAAATGGGAGATAAATACACTGAACTTAAAGCCCAAAGGTAAGACTCCAAAGAGTGTTTAATTAATTAATTTACTTGTTTTTAACGTCACTTTCGACACTGTATAGATCATATCATGACGGATAGGTTTATGGGAGGAGGAAACCAGTACATACAGCTGGTCAAGGTTCTGTACTGTAAACTGCTGACCATCAAGAGCAACTACCAACTTTCCTACACAGTGTCTGGGGTTTAAGCCGCAGACCTCGGAGGTCGTCGGCTAGTGTGTTACCACTGCGTCACCATGGCCCCTCAAAGAGTGTTTGAAATTATTCATTTGTGTCAAATGTAGAATAAACACAGAAACTTATGCATGGCAATTGTCTTCAAATTTATACCCACAAATATGTATAGAAGGGTTCTACTAAACTTTACCATTGAATGTATCAGTACCAAAAGATTGTAAGATAAGTGTACATACAGTAATTATATCCCTTCTCGACTTGTGTCATGTGTGGAGTGGGTGGTCAGTGATGCCGGAGCAAGCTGTGGGGCTTGTTCATATTTGCAGATAAGAGATCTGATTAAATCGGCACTGTAATGCACTTTGGAACAAAACCTTTTCCCTTTAAATTAGAAGTTTTTAAATTCAATAGGTGCCCTCACAGTGGGAAGCACACAGTGTAAAAATCAGCATCTGACCCACACACATATATTGATGGACAGAAAATATCATATCCCCCCACATGACATGTCCATTGTTCACTTAGAATGCCTCACTGTTATTTCCGAGTGGCGCCTCTTGAAAAATGAGCATCTCCTCTGGTTTTAGTATTGACCAATGTGTCAACATATCCATGAATTATAGCTCTGCTTTAGTTGACTCTCTTTTTGCCATTGTTCTCATGTCCACACTCAATTTATAACAATGACAGCTACTCATCCGTTTTCTCGCCTCACACTCTGTATCAGTTCATAACTCCAATCCAGAGAGCTAGAATATTAGGCTCCAATAAGTCACTTAGACTGAAAGTAGAACTAGGGTAAAAGTGGTAAAAGCCATATAGCTTAAAAGGATGCAAATAAACTTATTTGGTGTATATATTAGTATGATATATAAAACATAGGTCACATTAGTCAAAGGTGTTAATATAAAAAATCATGGTGATGACTAGACTGGGTCATTCAGATTAAAACTAGCACTGCAGAAAGTGTGCTGTTAGCAGTGTACCTTTGCATTTATTCACTACTTTGGTATTTGTTAGTTTAGTTTGTTAGTTTATATACATTTAAAATGAACAACTTCAAATAAACTTACAGTAATTATTTTAATGGAGGATATATCAGGATTTAAAGTTATTTGGTACAACTTTTTATAACTCTTGATTTATATCCTAACAACACCTGTTTGATCAACTTCCAAATTATGTTTCCTCTGTCTACCTTCATCCCTGTGTGTTTATGATTATATTTCTGTCTCAACCTAGCATTTATGACACTGGTTTACATTCTCATCACTCTTACTTCCTACGCCATGATCCCTGTTCTGCAACCGAATTCTGTAATTGGTGTGGTAACCTTATAGGTTGTCATTATCTAATTTAGTAATAAATCTGTTGTATTTTATTTCTATAGTATTTTTGTATTTTGTATTTGTTTTGTATACTCAGCGTAATATCTCCATGTACTACAAGACTCAAATTGCTATATGACCCATCCGACTGTACAAGTACAGTCCAACTCTCAAATTACTGACATTCACCTAACTGAAAGACAGAGGCTCAAGGATGACCATTTATCAATGTCCTTGAGGTTCTTTAACCTGCCACTAGGGATAGGACCCAATGACAGAGGACCGTCATTTTAAGTGGTCATCCAAGCCACTATGTATCTGCCTGTGCCTGGGATTGAACCCATGTCCTTTGTGTTCCTAGGGAAGTGAGTTACCCACTAGGCCACAGTGGCAGACAAGCAAACTGTTTGCACCAGGAACTTACTTATTTTTCAAATACAATTAACAATTAAACAAGCATTGGTCTGAGACTTAGATATATCTATGAACCACTGAAATGTTAACATGGAAAAGCCTTGCCAAATAGATAGGTATTACACAACATATCATAACATTTTATTCCATCCATGTATTAGTATACATAAGGCATTGGTTACTGGAGTGCTTAATCTCTGTATAGCAGATTCTAAGACACATCCTCCAAAACATAAGACTATAATCAAAACTCATGAAATTTGATAAGGGTCATAACCAAGGTGACCATCGGTGTTCGGTAGTCAAGCACTAGGGAGGGAAAAACTCCTGAAACAGATAGGTTTTAATTTGACTTTTGAAACATGAAAGAGTAGGAGCAGTTTTGGTACATCATATGAGAAACAATAGTTGAGGTGAACCTATGATCTATCAGTCGAGGAACTGTAATAAACAAACCTGAAGGAGCATCTTCTCTGGATTGCATCTTGTTTTAACAGCAAATGTAGGCAAAGACAGATATGGGACAAGATATTTTGGCTTACCAGTGGTGAGGTACTGATACCACGGTTTTGAAGATGATTGATTGTTTTCCAAGAAGCCAGTGATAGAGACTTAAGGGTTGGAGCAACATGAGTAAATCTGTAGCAACAAAGTGTGCCAAACAATTTTGAATATTTAGGAGTCTTGTGATATTTTGGATGACAAACTACTAAACAGAGAATTGCAACATTCCAGATGGCTACTAACCATGACTGAGATATCAAGGGTGAAAAAAAATTCTGATCTCACACAGGTTAGCACAACAGGATTTCATCAAGGGATTGACTTGAATAGTGAACCTAAACAATATACCAAGATTATGAATAACGTCAGTTGGGCAGAGAAAATGTCCCAAGATACAGACAGATAATGTATCCTCAAGCAAGTTGTACCTGTCCTCAGAGCAGAAAACTAGAAAGTCAGTTCTTTCAGGATTTAATTTGAACATATTTTCAAACACCCAGGTATAAATGTCATTCAAACAAACCTTGCGCCGATGAAAACAATTTGCACAATTTCCAGGAGATAGATGAATGAACACTACTAAAGAATTTACATCACTAAGTAAGGGCATTCATGAACATCACTGTTTAAGAAATGACAGCAATCTAACTAGTGTTTGACTTCTAAATAAGACGAAATGATGTTGCTTGTCTAGTTACATTGTGCAAAACATTTCAGCAAAAATCTACAATTCTTTAACAAAAAATGCCAATTAATAATTAAAATGAATAACTGAGAACATTCATCAATGCAATTACTCATTGGTTAAAAACAATAAGTAGAATATAAAAATATCAAGATGGAAAAAATCACTGGTTTCTTAATCAAATGGGAAACACAAACACTCAGACTTCTCATTATCCAGATACCTTATATATCGGGTGTGTTTTGTGTAGTTATGATATTGCCTCTACTTAAATGTCTCATTAAAAGAAGCAACAGGTTTTTCTCCCCATTTCTCACATTTTCAGTACATCACTAATTACATGGATCATTTTACTGATTACCTTTAGGACACCCTGTAATGTCCCCATATAAAAATTCACCGTGCTGTCTGTCCTGTTTTTCTTACTTATCGAGTGTAACAGGATGCTGTTGATCATTACCTCTGAAGCTCCTTTGCTACTTTTCTCTTTCTTATGGAAATGCTACACTTGTCAGGCATAGGCTTTTTTCTGAGTTTAAATGACAAGGGGCCTGTATAATTACACCTGAGGATTTCAAACAGATTATCACCAAGTGGAGAGTTGGTTTATTTAATTTTATAAAGAAAACTATGATCATAAAATGGCACCTGGATCTCATGGTGTGTTTCGGGAAGTCCATCAACGAGCACCAAAGTGTATCTCACCAAGTAGATGCCACATTTGGGGATGAACTTATTTTTTATTACAGTGACAATATAGGAACAATAATTATGCAATATTGTTCAGTCCTAAAGGGCTTATATGTTATTATTGATGTAAACAGTGATTAATATAGCTATATATGATGAGTCAAATTACAATATTAGCAGCATTAGATATTAGAAAATCAATTTAAAATGCAGATGTATAATATTAACTAATAATAGCTATATTTATTCTACAAAAATGCAACACACACTAAATGGGCTAAATAAGTATAGTTCTATTAATTAACATTTTAGGTTAAGTAGAACTAAGAATTTAAAACAATTAAGATAATCTGTTTAAGCAGTTTTTCCAAAGGTTATAATGCATCTTCGTTTTATGTCAACTGTATATTTAAATATAAATCTGAAAAATGGCTTTAAATGTGCACAAAACTAAAAACCTGAAACATTTGCTGAAGGGTAATGTGAGCATAACACTGTAGCTTTTAAGTCTCAGGAAATAGTCAAAGTTGGAAATAAATATCAAAATAGCTGTTCATGTTTTGTGTACATGTTCACCAGTAGTGTTACATACACAAAAGAAGCAACAGCTATTGGATTATACTATAATACGCACGAGCTTCTGAATCATGTTTAATTAAGACAGAAACATCTCTGACTAAAAAAAGTTACCTGACATTTAACTGTGTAAATATATATCTATGTGTATATGCAGTAAACCACTGTTCTAGTTGGAGTTGGAGTTTTACATTCAATAATAAATGTTGAAGTTATATAAGGGCAGTTCTTCAGTGTTTTACACAGAATTCATGATATGAATTGAACCCATGACTGCCGCATGGACTGACACTTACTTGTACTCACCTGTCATTACACAAATGTGACGCATACCGTACAGGATATAGTAACAGCAAACAAATCAGAAGTTAGAGGTCATATGTGATCTTTCAACACAATCAAGGTACAAAAAATGGTTGCATGGTACTGTTTCAGTTATTTTGAGGAAGGTGTCGCAGTTGTCTGGTTACACACTAAACATTACAGCCGTTATCACATTACTATTATTATTACGAGAGGGTGGTGGGAGATGGTAAAGTGCTGAAAATATTAATTGAGGCAGTGTGATGTTTCTCAAATCTCAAAGTGTTTCTAGTCTATCAGTGGTTAATTCAAGACATAACACAGGGAGATTCCAACTGATTCGCTTCACTTCAATACAGCTCAATAAGTGACTGTAATTGCCAATTACAACTAAATAACTAGTTACCTTGCCCCTCAGTGTAATAAACCGAAATCACTTCATCCCCCAACTGATAATCTGGGATTGATATAATTTCATCCATGACCATCATTGTGTTTGGAGAGACATAATTCTTTTAATTGAGTTCATTAATATCTCTTGAATAGCCCTCTTTCCTTAATCCCAGACTGTATCAAGAACATGGAGTTTCAAACTTTGTTTCATTTTATAGTTGCCCTTAGTTTCTGTCATCATGAAAACTAATCCAAATAAGAAAGCATACAAATGTTAGATTACTTGCTGTCAGTATGTGTACCATCTCCTGTCCCCAATAAGGGTATGGGAGGGGGTATTTGTAATCAGATCTGTTTATTTGTTTATCCGTGTGTATAACCCAAAACCTACACATTGAACCAGGCTGACTTTTTCATGCCGCCATGTTGCCACCCTTGGCTTGATGCTCCTCAAAGATGGTCCAGATCTGGATCCCAAATCCAGAAAGTGTAGTTTTTTCTGGCACTACCTGAGGTAAAAGGTAAGTACATTCTCAGACCCTACTTGTTGATAATATACTTGTGTTGTCCAGTGGATGAAGACAAGCAGGGTGTGCTGGTTAGTAGAGACACTACATTGCAAACCATTGGTCATAGGTAAGCATCTGCAAAATTGTCCACTTAAGGCTGGAGCTAGGCCTTGAACCTACAGCCTGAGAGGATTGAGAGGGGTAAGCATACCAGTCCACCATTAATGCAATTATTTTCCTATAGAGTCTGCCATAAGGTGCTTACTTATAAACATTATTTTTTTGGCTAATTCATGTCTTAAGTTTTGGTAAGGACAGCTTATCAATCATTTGTACATTGGCGAGCAAAAAAAACCCTCACTAATCTTGATATTCACGAATACGATTGTCCACCAATTGTAATAACACATAGCAGCAATGTTTGGCGTTAACACCTACCCCCCACCCTCTGACACTGGTGATTCTTCTCACAGACCTGCAACTTTCTAGAGTTACAAGGTCTAGATGTCCTGTAACTTAAGAAAGCTGTTAATATATTTTTTTCTTCAAGTACTGAAATTATTTTGGGACTAGGGTCTTAACAATATTCTTGCTATTACTGCAAATAACACTGAGCCATTTATTCTTTAGCACATTCCACTCCGCCCATTGTGAAACTCAATATTGATGTAACTTATATAGAAGTATGGACTGACAGCTTTTGGTATGGACCTGTAACATTTCTGAGTTGCAGGTCTGATGGACCTTCAAAGTTTTCCACTAAACTTCGTGTACCATGAAGTAGTTAAGAAAACTATTTGGCAATAACTTGACATAAACTGACTTATATTTTGAAACCAACAATTAACTCTTCCATTGGGAAAAAAACCCTGTAACCTTCTTGAATTTACTGTAATGTTTTAGTGTGGCACAGACACTGTGGTTTGTAGTTAAGTAATGTGAAGAATTCATTGCCCAGACAGCTGCTATTTCAAGGTCCATTATTCATAATGCAGCTTTGAAATCCAAGAGTACTAGTAATTTTACTGTCTTTGTGTTAAACTTGACAGACAATATATAAGCCCACACATATACTGTGAATGAAGGTGTCAAGGAATTGTAAGAATACTCTATGTGCTGATGACCTGTTATTATTCACTATGATATATATATATGTGTAATGCATTGTTTTGGGAGTTTCTTATACCAATTTACAACGTCAACACAAGATGTTTAGCACAGCTCTGAACTGAACTAGCAATCATTTTAGCCAGGATACTCTTAACTGTATGTTTCCTATACTTTAAGCAACTACAAGAAAATACTAACATCATGGTTAAGATTAAGATTTAAAAAGAAAATTTAAGGAAAACAATATGAAAACAAATGATATATTAGGGAATAGTACAATTATGACCTATATAGACAATTCTAGATAAGGATATAATTCTCAAAAATAAGGCATCAATATTTCTTTCTCCATTTTAATATTTCTTTAATTTTATGGTATAATGTAGAATATATTTCTCGTTTGAATACATAATCATTTAATTTATCCAGACTGAATTGGTTGAAAATGGTTTCTTCAAAATATTATGTTACACATTACAGCATAGGTTTAAAATTGTCATATTTATGCAATGTATGCCAAAGCAGAAAACGATAAATTATATGGTTTTATTACATCAATTATTTTGATGTGATTTTGCCATTTATAAAGCACACTTTTATAACAGAGACTACTTTATGACATAGTAAATCAAACAGTGCATTTGGTAACTATAAATTAAAAGAAATATCTCATTTTAAGCCACCGTGTATTGGCAGGTGTCATTGATGAAAATTTATCCCTTAAGTCACATCTGCTATTCCATTATTTGATCCTGCACAAAAAAGATTGTATATGGCAATGTGTAAAACTTTCAGGAATTTTTAGTATAAGTTAATCAGCAAACTGGCTTTTGATTTTGTATATGCAGCAAGAATTTTGTTGGAAATTTTATAAATATGTAAACAATTTACATATTTTGTGCCATGGAAAGTTCAAATGTTCAGGCACGTAAATGTGTAAGTGATTAAACAAACACCTTCATTTCTTGAATTGACTTTACTAGCATTAATTTTCTAGTCAGGATTAGGTTATACCATATGCATTGATCCATATAAACCATTTTATCTGTTATTATTAGTATTGTTAGCTTCATCACAGAGACTATGAATTTTATGCAATGCCGTGCGCAACATTTAATTGGAAATGAACTGCAAAATTATGTAGAATCCTTTTTAGGTGGGATCTAAAACACACACAAACTCCACGGATCATTTAAGGTTATATACCTTGTTGGTTTATGTCATTTATTAATCACCACGAATTTTTATTTGATTTCAATACCTTAAGATTGGGCAATTTTCTTAAATCACCAGAGCTCCTTATTGTGTATAACTGGCAGAACAAGTACACCGTTTTCGAAAATATGTCAGGTGACTATGTAACACATATGTAACAAGATTGGCGACAATAAATGCTCAGGATAAAACCAATAAAATATCTCTCTTTAAGAGTGAATAAAGATATTTGCAAAAATACCACACACAAAACTTAATTACTCACCGATAGATTCTTCCTTCTATATGTTGGTCACGCCTGCCTCTTGTCACTTTTAACCCCTGTCTATTCTGTTTTCAGATCTTCTATGAGAGTTCACTTTTACTCTGTATTATACAAATATGAAATTTAAATGGTTAGTCATTTTATTTAGATTTGTGTTTAAATGATCTATCCTTTTTTCGTCCCTTATAGAATATATATGTTTCATTTGTTCACTATTCTGAAGTAAATGTCCTCCTTCATCTTGCAAGGAGTGAGTTTCTGATCAGAATGAAAATACAAATGATAAATTCCACCAGTGATTTATATATACACATAAACATACACAAACACACCACGTATATTAACAATCCAGCTTATTGGTTGAGGCTGTCCATATCTATTCCTCATTCCATAACCCCTAGTCCAAAGCTATTATTCATCATTATCAGTCTCATTTTAGCCTGCTTATGAAGTAGATCAGTCAGTTCCTGTTTTAATACAACCAAACTGCGCTGGTATGTTATCCTATAATTTGTCACTTTATATCGTTTCTATTATGCACTTATGCACTTGCTCATTTTCACATAAAAACCAATAAATGTTTGAGTGACAAAATACTGTCAATTAGATTATTTTTCTGTCTGTCATTAATAACGTCACCAATTAAATTGAAGGGCCTGTGAAATAAATGCTTTGAAACAAAGAATCTATGATGCCAAACTGGTGATTTCAGTCATTATATCATTTCTTTGCATCTTTTTCCAAGAAGGAAAAGTAGCTATCAACAATTAGTCTGGATTTGAAGACCACAATTGTTCTCCCACTGCAAGTAAAATAAAACCTCATTGGTGTTGCTTGTTCCTTCCCAGATTTCAAACTGATGCCCAATGCATTCTACTGGGGACTTTTGTCTGATATTGAGAACACAGCAGTTTGCTCCCGAGTGTGTACTCGTCTAGGCTCGTATATTTCCGTTAGCACTCGCATATTTCCGTTAATACTCGGCCTGCTGTATTTCTAGTTGTGACAACAGACACAAAACTGTACCTATTGTGTAAAAAGAAGAGAGGGAGAGAACAAAGGGGGAAAGTTATTGGTTAAATTTATAGTTTGGTAATTTTATTGGATTTCTTCGTTGCATGCTATAAATATTGTTAAATATAATATAAAACAGTGACTTTAATGATTTTGTTTGTCCTGAGATTTCTTTCAATTATCAATATTTGGTACACCTAAAGTTTTAAATTTAAATGATACTTATAAACGTATTTACCTTAAGAGCTTGATTTAACCAATTTTTGTTCTCAAAATTCAAAATCCTCTTTGCTTAGTCTCAGGACATTTGTGACATGTTTCAATAGATAACTCACAATAGATAACAATGGTAAACGGGGTTAAAATGGCCTTTGTTCTTTGATTTATCCATATGTGGTTTCAAATGGATCAAACAGGACAAATGGTATTGGTTATGGTTATTGATATGTAAGATTTATAGCTGTAGATGGAATTTCTGGCCAATCACCAATAAAGAGGTAACACCCTCAACTTTTTATTTGTAAGAATATCAATTCTCTTGTCACCCAAGAAATCCTGGATGGTTACCACACGATCTGTATGTATATAGCAAACAAGTTAAGAATTTTACCAAGTGTGGGTGAGTGAAGAGCCGTTATTTTTATCAGATTACACTATAGTCATGGGTTGTTCATTTCATTGTCAACAGGTTATAGCCCTCAGTATTAAAATACTTGCAAATAAATATTATTTTTGTTCAGTGTTCAAGACAAAATAAAGCTAAATGATTGATCTTTGAAAACATACATATCAAGGAAATATACAAAGAACAAATGTCACTTGTTTCAGTTGACAAGGTTTTAGTAAAATATGGAACCCTTTTAAAGTTTTCACACCAGTTGTAACTGTAACATAAAACTGTGCCTTTCTGCCATTCAAAGAGGAGAATGCATTTTTAGCCTCTACCAGTGCTATCTATTTTGTAATAATATAATTATGTTGCTCCACATTCCCCCGGGAGGACCCACCAATTGCAATGAAAGATAGCAATTGGGATTAATATATATTTTATTACTACTAAAAGTTAGTTGTTACAAAAGAAAAATTACAATGTATACTATACAATGAATAACCATTTGTTTAACATCACACTAACTAGTAACATTTCGCCTCAAGGCCAATGAGTACCCACTATATGACATTTACAGTTGAAGGGGTACTTGTTAACAGGCATGCATCTAGTGCAAGTAAGAAGGGACCCACCCTGCAATTGCAAATTGACCAAAATTTTGTGTCATCAAGTCCACTAACAAAATTTTGAAGAATAGACAAGGTGCAGTTGCAACCCAAGTTTGCAACCGCATGCAAAGCATATTGAAAGACAAACTTAAGCATATCTGATGGAGAAGGATAAGTTGCAATTGCAAAGCGGGGCCAATAGACCAAATAGCAGAAAGAAAGATGAAACAGACCAAATAGAAACTTTGTACATTTTCTGGAAAGTACCAGAGTACGATGCAAGTATACGCCTGATACTGGTAATTTATATATGTACAGGAAGTAGAATTGGCCATAGAGGTAAAATATATGTAAAAGAGTGTTAAAAAGGTTTGAAATATGAAACATTGTCCACCACTGAGATAAGGCTATAAAAGTGACAAAAAAGGTTTGAAACCATTGAGATTAGGCTATAAAAGTGATAATCTAAGTTAAAACGACGCCTGTGGTGTGTCCGGACCTGAAGACCAAGCAGCATTAGGCCAACAGGACCAGAAACCCCTTGCTAACAATATGAGATTAAAAATTGAGAAGAATAAGAGGGGAAACCGCAATAGTGCAAAAGTTTAAAATAATACACATGATATGTCCGACCTCGCAGGGGCCTCTACCTGCAACGCCAGCGAGGGCGGCAAGAAGGTGTGCAGGGAAAGTGGCAGATTTGCTGTTGAAAACGCTGTTCCAACAGACTGTCTGATATAAGCAGGCTATGCAGTGCATGCAACCAAGCAATGAACTGTAAACTGGCCAGCTTTCCATGAAGATGTATATGTGGTAAGCAGAAAATGCTTAGACCAGGTTATATTGCAAGGTCCCCAAGCGGGAGCAGTTCAGCTGATGATAGTTTAATATGTGGTAATTTATGATCACCCGAGGTCAAACAGGAGTGTTTCTATGATACACTTAAAATAAAAGATAGATAGATGCTAGGACTTTTACTAAGCTTTGTATCGCCATGAGCATCAAAAGACAATAAAAACACACAAAGGCTTTATGCCAATACAACATGATAAGGATAATATACATAGCAGGTGTTAATAGCGATACATAACCTGCATTAACAGTTATATATATACTATGCACATTATAGATCGTACTACAGCAGTGATAATTAAATATAGATATTGTTGATGTAACATGTGATAATGTAGCAGTAATGGTTTGTATTGTAATACTTAGAGATAATTAATAAATGCTGCTATCATGTTTTCTATATATAAAATATCATCATAAAACAATGATCATGTAAATATTTGCAAGTTACTGATGGAAGAGGAACCAACTACAACAATTAGCCTCATGAAGGCAACACTGGGTATGGAAACTCAACCCAAACTATTGTGTCCATGATCTAAAGTTCCAAAAGGAGGAGCAAAGGCCTGATCCACCGTCGGATGACTGTAAGATCTTGGCAAGGGATCTGCCGCCACTCAATATCATCTGAAACTAGAAAACAGTGTTAAAGGCAAGAAATAATGAACATTGTGCCCAAGTAGGGTGGGCTGGGAGTGGTAAATAAATTTTTTACAGTGTTACCCCTTCCAAGAGCAAGTTGCAAATGGAGAGGGGTTCAAATTCAATGGGCCAGGAAAAGTACACTGGCCAATGAAATGACAGATTAGAAACAGCATGGTGCTGCATACTAAATGTTAAAGTTAAGGTCCTCCCCAGGGAATGACCTAGTTGACACCAAGGTGTCAACCCGCACATTCCCCCGGGAGGACCCACCAATTGCAATGAAAGATAGCAATTGGGATTAATATATATTTTATTACTACTAAAAGTTAGTTGTTACAAAAGAAAAATTACAATGTATACTATACAATGAATAACCATTTGTTTAACATCACACTAACTAGTAACATTTCGCCTCAAGGCCAATGAGTACCCACTATATGACATTTACAGTTGAAGGGGTACTTGTTAACAGGCATGCATCTAGTGCAAGTAAGAAGGGACCCACCCTGCAATTGCAAATTGACCAAAATTTTGTGTCATCAAGTCCACTAACAAAATTTTGAAGAATAGACAAGGTGCAGTTGCAACCCAAGTTTGCAACCGCATGCAAAGCATATTGAAAGACAAACTTAAGCATATCTGATGGAGAAGGATAAGTTGCAATTGCAAAGCGGGGCCAATAGACCAAATAGCAGAAAGAAAGATGAAACAGACCAAATAGAAACTTTGTACATTTTCTGGAAAGTACCAGAGTACGATGCAAGTATACGCCTGATACTGGTAATTTATATATGTACAGGAAGTAGAATTGGCCATAGAGGTAAAATATATGTAAAAGAGTGTTAAAAAGGTTTGAAATATGAAACATTGTCCACCAAACAGCCAAGCCTATAGAAGTAGGGCTCGTTGGAAAGCTGAAGCCACAGGAGAAGTAGCTTGGGGTGTAGATTTGATATATTTCCAGACACTGTCAGACTGCCAAGTGCCATGGTGCATGATATGGTGAAGGGGAACGCCTTGGTGAAAGGCCCAAGTGGCCCCAGATCGCCTAAAGTCATGAAATTTTAAGTGTGGGTGAAGACCCAAAAGCTGGGACACCTGTTTAAGGTGTTTTCTGGCCACAGAATCAGTAAGAGGCACTACACCACGTTTCGTGGAGCAAGTGAACAGTGGAGAGTTATTATGTGCAGGTGCAACTGCCAGAAGGGCTTGTAAGGCTCTGGAGGGACACAGTGGTGATCTACCCAATGATGGAATGGCAATGGTGTGTATATCTTTCCTGTTCTGAATGGTTTTCGACCATTTAACTACAATGGTAGCCCCAAGTTCTGAGAAAATGATATCTCCTCTGGCCAATTGTCTTGAAGGGTCGAAAGAACTAATGGTATGTGGTAGCATATTGGAAATACGCATAAAGGAATAGAATGCCAATAAATATAAAGCAGTGAAAACTACTGGGGAATCCAGGGAGCTTGTGGTGCCAATAATCTTGTGCAACATATCAGTGGTGATAAGGTGGTGAGGAGTTGGGTTAAGGGGTCTATTAATTTTCAAGGACCTGTGAAACAGATGTATCTGGTCATGGTGAAATGGGTTGGTTTCTAAATTATGAATGATGAAGTGAGCCCTAACGCCAGCCATGTAATTGGCTATATTTGATTGTGAGAAGCCATTTTGAGCCAAAAATTCCATAAACATGAGTAGGATGTGATGACTAACCTTTGTATGTGACAGCCCAGCTGCCACCAAGAAGCCTAAGAAGTCCCTGAACATACGCATGTATGTACGCTGGGTAGCAGGTCTAAAGGCCACAGCTAATCGTTGTGCTGCAGAGGTGGCCAGCTGGGCTGCCACTGGAGAAGTGTCTGAAAAGATGACATTATATATCAAAATTCAACGCAAATAAATCAGCATGTGTGTTTACCCATATAAAATTGGGTAAGTATTGCTTTAATTTTGTCTCAGGGTTAGATGTAGTTGTCCATCTGGACAAGAGATCTGCTATATCGTTATATTTCCCTGGAACATGAGATACTTGAAGTTGAATGTTAAAAATAGAGGTGAGAAGCCAGATGTTACGACTACAAATAGCCAAGAATTCATCTCTAGTTCTACCTGAATTCAGTACTTCAACAACAGCAAGGTTGTCACAATGTATTTGGATTTTCTTATTTTCCCATGCATTCGCCCAAATTTTCAGTGCAACCACTACATTTAACATTTCCAACTGTGTTATGTGTAAATTTGGAAATTTTCCAGATAATGGAAGGGCATAAACCATTTGACCCCAAACGCCCCCCATTCCTTGAAGAGAGGAGTCTAAATGTATAGTACGGTCGATAGGTTTGGTGTCATAATATGTAACTCCATTGTATTGTAAAAGAAAAGTGTTAAACCAGTTGAGATCTTTATAGAAGGAACTGGTGAGATGAAATTTGTTATTTTGACCTTGTGACCTGAGTATTTGCAACATACGGTTCAAAAAAAACCGTGCAGGTTTTATGCATTTGGTAATATACAGTAACGAGCCTAGTAAGGACTGGAACTGGTTTTTTGTACAGGTCTTTCTGTTTACCCAAGATTTACAAATATGTCTGATATCTTGTAGCTTATCCGGAGGTACGGATATGGTTCTATTAACCGTATCTACCAGAATACCTAAGCATACAACTTGAGTAGATGGCTTAACCAGTTTAGATTTACTGATTTCTAGGCCAAGGTCTTGTAGTAAAGACAATAAAAATTGGTACGAATCATGTATTTTTGAGGGTAATCCGACATATATGAGGTCGTCAATGTAATTAAAGAGTGCATTATGACCATTTTGTTTCATGATATATCTAATGGCATCGGAGCACCGCTCAAAAAATCCGGATCCGAGTCGAAATCCGAACGGCAAAGATCCGTCCAGAAACAGGTTTCTATGATATATACCTAACAGATCTATGTCGCCCGGATCAATACGTAAATGTCTAAATGCTCTGCTAATGTCGACTTTGTACAATAAGGATCCTGGACCTAACAGTTTAAGTTTGTCTATAATATGGTCTACAGATGGATATTGCAAAGTGAAATATGTATCTAAGTAACGAAATTTGTGTATGGCAGTGTTGACTGCAGCCCCTTTAGGCCAACTTAGATCCATTATTGTACGTCTTTTAGTCGAATCCTGTTTTTCTCTGGTCATAAGAGGTGACACATGAACAGGAAATGGTAAATGATAAAAAGGTCCATACATGGCCCCATATTTTAATTCGTCTGCAATATAAGCATCTACATGTTGTACATGTTCAATTGCAGATGCATGATTTTGACATGAAGACAATAATTTAAAGTTACGGTCAAAATCTAGAGGGAATCCGAAACGTATAAGGTCGACCAATTGCTGGTCCCAATATGATGTGAGATGTTTTGCCCAAGTGTCGGGATTAAGTTGAGTAGCGACAGGTATTCGAGCATTTAAAAAATTTGGAACCCCTGTGTGCCTAATTATTTGGTGTGCCTGTAAAATATCTGGAACCATGTGCCAATGCACTTCCGGACCATTATATGTGTGCAAATTATTTACAGGAATATATCCAAAGTCGTTACCATTTTGTTGAATACAAGCCTGACGATCAGTGCTGTTATGCCTATTCTGCCAAACATATAAAGGAATAATCTCCGTATCTGCAACCGTACTAGCAATTTTTTGATCATGCCTCGCTGCTTGAGATGTATGGCATACGGGAAAAGCATCCGAATGCTGTGTCAGTGTTGAGTATTTTTGGGATATATTTTTATTGTTTGGCTGTTGGGCCACTGATACATTCCTTACACCACTTTGCTTTGCATTTACAAAAGTTTCCGCCATATGAACTTGAGCATTAGCTATATTTTCCATACATTCTACTGTATCAAGATCAGTCATGGCCCTTTGTTGTGGTTCATTTTTTGACCCAAGTGCGTTGGGAAGGGATGGTGCAATGTGTGGGCTTGTATGTTTGTGCATTTGCTTTGGACCACCTCCCCCCCTGCCACTCCCCAGGTGATGAGATACAGGGTTCGAATTTTCCTCTGTCTCCATTTGCAATGGCTGAAATCTGTTAAATAGGGGGATTATAGGTTCATTCTTAAAAACCCTTGGTGTGACCCCATTTTTTACCCGTTGGATAGCTGGGTAAGGGGAAGGAGGGGTGTGTCCATCATGGTGTATACAAACCTTGGAAGAGGTAACTGTTTTTTCATTCGCACTAGTCCGACCGGCAGTGACGATGCGAGCACATTTGTTTGGAATTGGTGCATGGGGTTTGTTGTTGCAAAGTGAAATTTTTAGTGCCTGGGCGTAGGTACGGTCTTCCCTAACTGTCTGAAAAGCTTTTTGATGGTGAAACCAAGCTAAAGCTTGAGATTTAGCTATATTTCTTTGGAGTTGGTACTCCTGTTTTGAAGTATGACTGTTCCAAATATATCTAGAATTGTAAGTAAGGGGGAATGACCCTTCCTCAGCCCAGGCTACTCGTTTTTTGACAGTTTGTTTTTCTGTCTACATTCATTTTCCATATGTGGAAGTGACTTGCCATTTTTTGTATAACAATGTGCACACACATGACGGTAGATAGTACCTTTGGTTTCATGAGTTGTAGAATGTACACAAGTCCCTGAATTAAAATACTGACAAATCATGGACTTTCCCCCTCCACCCCGTTTGGAAGTATTTTTTGTACCATTGAAAACAGTTGAAGGAATATGTCTCTGTGCGTGCGCCCTGCGAATACGGTCAATTTTTTCTACTTGAGTGAAGTTCTGGATCTCTCCCTGTTCCATACGACAAAGGAGTACGGCGTGGCTGGCTTTAGCTGCAGACCATGAGAAATCGTTGGAATCGTCTAATAGTGAAATGAGATACTCAAGCATGGCTTCCTTATTGTTTTGACAAACTTCATCTCTCATGGATCTGCAGAAGCCAGCCATCCATTGACCCATGGTCAACTGATCGTATGAGACCCTTTCTTTTTGATTCCCAGCCAAAACGTACTCATGCGGCCACTTTACTTTGTTCTTTACAAAGACTTCTACTGAACCCCCTCGTTGTGATTTATTTTTGCCATCTACTGTACCTGTTTTGTTGAGTTGCTGTAACTCTTTAAGCCTATCCTCCACCCCTTGTTGTATGTGTGCATTCGCCCGTATTTGTTGGAGTGTAGGTAAACCCTCAGTACAAAGAGGAATACTGTGTGAAGTACTAGGCGCCACATGGGAGTACTGGTTGTTTTCAGTATTTTTGTGTATGTTTATAGTGTTTTTCCCCTTGCTGCCAACGCTTCTGCCCTTAATTTTTTGTTTATCAGATGTTTTCTTGGGTTGTTTCCCCTCCAGTTTTGTCAACCTCTCTGAAATAGTACTTAACTGGGACAAAATCTGGTGGTTAACTAACGCCTGGACATCCGGAACATTATTTTGTTGGGCAGAACTGGTGGAAGCCTCGGGTTCAAACCTATTGAAAGCACGTACGGGATTGCTCGCATCGTCACTGTCAGTTTCATTTACAATAGCACTACAATCGAGGTCACTGTCAGATGAAGAGTTTTGCGATTCTTGCTGAGACATAGCCAAAGTGTGAGAGTCCAGCAAGTTCGTTATGAAGTCGTTATCGTTTGAAATCTGTAATTGTACAGGTACTTCAAGACTATTACTCTTTGCAGACCGCAAATTGTATTTCTTTTTCTCCATATATAGTCGTACTAAAAAACCCTATAAAAACACTTGGTAAAAACTAAAAGTACAAACGACTAAATATATGAAGAAAAATAAATAAATTTTTTACAGTGTTACCCCTTCCAAGAGCAAGTTGCAAATGGAGAGGGGTTCAAATTCAATGGGCCAGGAAAAGTACACTGGCCAATGAAATGACAGATTAGAAACAGCATGGTGCTGCATACTAAATGTTAAAGTTAAGGTCCTCCCCAGGGAATGACCTAGTTGACACCAAGGTGTCAACCCGCACTAGTTCTCTTTCTACTGTCTGGACTGCTCTTTGTTATTCCCTTAAAGTAACCTCAACTACAAACCCAAATTATTGGAAAAAGGGCTCAGTAATTGGTCAAAATTACAATATGGGTACATTTCATGGGCAAAGGTGTGTGCTCTTGGAATTATTTTTGGTTGTAAAATACTTTGATTTAATAGACGTGTTTACATGTAAAATTTGGACTTTCATCATTGGGTATTTCCAAAAATTTGGGATATTTTTTTTGTATCCAGAATATGATCCAAATGCTTCCTAAATTATAATAACTTCTTCATATTGTCAAGACCTATCAACATACAAACTTTATGCTCATCACATTTTATGTAATATCAAGTTGAAAGCTTGCGTGATTTAAAATACATTTAAAACGAGACCTTTGAAGATTTAGAATTTTTTTATAATCAGGATATGATCCGGATTTTTTCTCTAATATTTGTTCACTTCTTCTTTTGGTCAGGACCTACTCACTTAAAATTCATGGAGATCCTTTTGGATCTAATCATTAATACAGATCAACAAACAGATGAACACACTCCAAAACAACATCGCAGGGCAGGTAACTGAATGAGTAGATTTATGTGACATGGTGACTTTCTTCAATCATTCATTATTACTGTTGACATTTATTGCTTTCGATATCAGGACCTACTAGAGTGAGTATGGAGGGTCCACTGGTGCACTCATGAATTTATATTTGCAGGTGATGAGGCTTAGAGTTTGTCATATTCATCTGTGTAGGAGGTTACATATACAGATTTAATGCCTACCATATGTTACAACCTCTCTTTTTTATTCTTTTTGGGTGCAAAATAATGTCGCTATATTTAACGTCCACAACAAAAAGGTTCTACAGGGTAGAAAATCTGGCTACTTCCCCCAGTCCCCCCCCAAAAAAAAAAAAACAACAAAAAAACCAAACCACTCCTTATTAAATAATAGTGAGCAGGTTATTGGGGCAGTAACTATATCCTTTCTTATGGTCCACTCACATCTGCATCACATCTGCATGTATTTGCTTTTAGCTGGAATACCTCATTCTTGGGGCTCTGAAAAGATATCCTCGTATCTGGGTAGTGTACCTTGAAGAATGTCCCCCCTTCACTCCTCCCCAAACATCCATATGTCCCCCCTTCACCCCTCCCCCAAACATCCATATGCCCCTCTTTACCCCCCAAACATACACGTGTCCCCCTTCACCCCTCCCCTATTCAATTAGGAGCGAGTGAAGGAATAATAGTAAACCAAACACAATATGGATAGATTTTTACTGTGGTCGAGAGATTATTAACCAAAAAATAGGACACTCTAACGTGATGAATACTTGTTGAACAGCCAACACATTTACAAGGAATTTTATCATGGCCCTCGACCTGTCTGAATAACAGACACTACAGGTCGGTTAGGATAAGAAAATAAAGTCAGAGAGAAGAAAATAAAATGATGCAACAAACAGGGGCGGATCCAGCTTTTAAGTAAGGTGGGGGTTCACATTGAGTAAGGTGGGGGTTCACATCAGACATATTATAACTAAGGGGGTCGGGGGGCATGCCCCCCGGGAATAAAATTAATTTTTGGTAAAAATAGAGTGCATTTCCTGTAAATTTAACACCACTCTCAAGAAATAATTTTGAATTTTGGGTTGAACCCCTTAACATTATTTTTCAAGGGGGGGGGGGGGGGGGGGGGGGGGTGTCGAACCCCCTGACCCCCCCCCCCCTGGATCCGCTAGTGAACATACAAAGATGTAACCCTAAGTAAAAGAAATCTGTCATCTAAGCAGTTTAAAGTTGTGAAGTTATAATGTCACAATTTAACACAGCCTTAATTTAACACTGCCAAAATTCCATAACATAAAATCCAGCATAAAATAATAACCAATGAACAAGAACACCAAACCTCATCCAACATGTCTCTCCGCATTTTTCCATTGTGAGCAAAGATGAGGTGGCTTAGCCAATCAGAATGAAAGACACAGAAAAGTCCAAATAACAGATAGGCTAATTTCATATTTTAAATAGACAGGCCTTGGGTTATTCTGTCTTTTCTGGAATATCATGTGGTTGAGTCCATTCTGGTGATAATTTAACTTATTTATGGTGGGTTTGGTGCATCACTGGGTAGCAGGGCCAGTTGAGAGGGCTTGAGAAGCTCCATTGAAATGGTCCCTGTGGTGGGTTGCTCTAATGACTCTGATGCGCCAAGTTCAGGTGGCTTGAAATCTTTGGCATCGGGTGGGGATTTTAATGTGCTCTTAATGTGCAATTTGTCACTTCTGTCTGTCTGTCAGATGAGGTACACCCTGTCCTGACTTCATGTGTGTCAGCTTCGCGGTTGGGGTGTTCAGGCAACCCAATTGTCAGTCCTGCCCAAAAGCTTTTGAAGCACAGGTCAGGATAGCAGACTAATATGTATTCTTAATTGGATCATAAACCCTTCGTGGATGCAAGAAACTCCTTCATTAATTCATACTGACCGGCGTTATGACCTCTGCACTTTTCTGTTTACACATATGGGAACCTTATCTATTGGGGTTTCTGGTAAACAAATCGATTTCATTTGTTCTAGGAATTTTGGGGGAAAAATCCATGCAGTATTAAAGCTCAGTTTGAATCTAAAAGATTAAGAAAGACATGAAACAAATACTAATTCCCTATGTCCTATAGTTTTAGTAAAATATCCCATTTGTCAAGGGTTCTTTTATGTAATACCTTATTTTGTATATATGTGAATTTAAAGTGACCTTCTCTGGTTAGCAGTCCTTTAATACTTATTCATGTAAACTCAAATCTTAGGTTCATGTGACTTTACTCAGTCTACTCTGTTTAGTCTGGCTGCCCAGTAAAGATTTTACCCATCATAAGATTTTTTATTGAAACTTTAAATTTTAATTTTTAAATCAGTGTATGTTATACTATTTGCTTATATTAGATTACATTAAATTGAATACATATGAACTTTAACTGTATATAACTTCCTTATACTATCAATTGTATGTAAACTGAATGGACATGAATTTTAAACAATATATGCATCTTCATTAAACCTTTCACTTATAAAGATTATGAATGGACATGTATATATTTTAGTAGTTATATCTAGGTAATATTATATTTTTGTATATACTCTTATATAAACAAGGTGCCCACATTCTGTTGTTTCTTGTCGTTTGGATGGGACTGATGTAAATACTCTTTTGGCTTTGGAACCAGCATTTGCAGGCAACTTTGTCCAGATCATCTTCTCTGTTTTGTTATGATAGGTGAAGGAACAATTAGGATGGCATTAAGGTGCCAGCATACTGGCACATTTCAGTCTTTTCTACTGGCAGATCATGAAAACCCAAACAGAGCTGTGTGACAAGGGCTTAATAATGTATTATAAAATTGTTACACACACCCTGAAACAGCACTTATTAACAGGAAAGTCAAGACATTTACTTATATGTGCTGAAAAAGTGTAATCCCCTCATTTTTTTAAACATTATGTATAGAAAGCTCTTTGGAAGAAGAAGCCTTAAAGGTGTCAGAAAAAAGTTACTTGCCTCCATGGGATGTAATTCGTGACACCAGGATTCTGTCTAACGAGAGAAATATCGGAGACAACAAGGCATTGACATCAACCTCATTTGGATCATAATTATCCTAGTGTACTACAATATATGTTAACATGAACCAACAAGGATTCACGTGATCATTCTTCTTCTAATGAGAAATCAGATCTTCAAGCAGAAAAGCCAGATAAAAAAATATGAACCATTTTCCGGTTTTGGGTAGCCATATTAATATAATGAAGCTTTCAATCTGTGTTTTCTATGGTTTCTTGCGCGTTATTCCAATAAAGTAGAATTGGCCTATGTGTGGTATAACTGGACCAGTTCTCATCTGATAATTGAAGTTAAGCAACACTATGCTTGGTCAGTACTTCGATGGGCGACTATCTCAGTTTTGGGCCAGGTAGGGGCAGATACATATTGACAATCACTTAAATGTCAATTCAGCCTCAATATAACTGAAACACAGTACTAGGTATTGTATTGTATTTATATTCTTGGCAATATCTCCATGTACTAAAGAAGTCAGAGTTATATGACCGACAGTACAAAAAGAGCCCAAATCTCAATTTACTTACATGCTCCTAACTGAAACACAGAGGCTCAAGAATGACCATTAAGCAACGTGTTAGAGGTTCTTTAACCTGCCACTGGGGATAAGACACAATGGCAGAGGACCACCATTTTAAGTGGTTATCTGAGCCATTATGTATCCGGCTGTACCTGGGAATGACCCCACGTCCTCTGTGTTCCTAGGTGAGTGTGCTACCCACTAGACCACAGAGCCTAGGCGCGTCATTAACTCAGGTAATCAATCCAATAAGGTAGGTGTGGTTACTGTCTGATTGGATATATTTTGCACATGCCTGAAGTTGGCAAAATGAAAGTTAAACAATGATGTAATCTCTAGACAATCAGGACCTTTTGTAGGCTGTGCATTGATCTGTTATGAACCAGTTACAGTACCTATTTCTGGTAGAAACTGTATTACCGACCCTTAAATAGTACTCTAAAGAAGTTCATTTGAGCAAGACTGGTTTATTGCTTTCTGGCTGCAGAGGTGCAATCCAAACTCTAGTGATAGCTATTCCTCTAACTCGAAGACAAAGATTTGGGGATGACCATTCATCAACACCCCTGACGCTCTTTGGCATACCGCTGGAAATAAGACCCAACATCAGAGGACAGCCTTGTCAAATGGTCATCTCAGCCATTATATGCCTGTATCTTGGCATGTTTTTTCACTGTCCAGTCTAATTGTTTCATAGCTTTTCAAGTTAAATCCTGTACTCCAGTGAGCATAAATATTTTGGTTGCTTTTTCTCTATTTTTAAGTCAATTTGCTTTTGATATAATTAACACTTCATTTATTTTCGGAGATATCTTAAGTTTTAATTTTTTCCTGATGTTACCTGTGAATTATTATTTTCGATAGATTCCAGTATTGCAATATCATGAATTAGCCTATGTAGTCTTGCATGTTCTATTATAGTCTCTCTTTACTGTAGAAAGAGTTTTTCAGACACCAAGAATTTTGAGTGGGGGGGCAGGGTTTTTTACAGATGTGCGCCAATCTCGGTTATAGGATCACAGAAATATCAAACAGATGTTATATATCTGACACACAGGATGACTCATCAGATCACCTTTATGAAGTTGTTCAACTGGTGCCAACCCTATAACAGACTCTAGGGTTGGTTGCAGGGAAAGCAAAATCCAGAAAAAAGGGAGCAAAAATGTTGGCTCGGTTGCATCTCCTCCACAGGATGAATTACATCCCAGCTTGTCTGATAAATATCACGACCTGACTTGAAGTCAGGATGATTTTCTCCATGACAAGATGGGGGGGGGGGGGGGGGGGGAACTGCCAGGACAATCCGTAAACTCCTAACAAACAAGCTGCACCAAGCCCGACAAAATCTCCTGACAAACAGATAGGACTGCCACATTTTCACGACTCAGTCCGACTGTACTGATTAATTTTTGGCGTTGGGATCGAGAATTGGGATCAAACCAACACTATATAAATTCCCTCTGGCTGTCATAAATCATCATTTGTCACTGCAAAGATGTCAGTTCTACATCAGAGAGACTTTCTGCAGAAGTTTAGGCTAAGTTTGGCCACAGCCAGTCCCTAGAAGAAAAAGAAAGACACCAAACCCCTGGCTCATTCCCTGGATCCCCCAAAGACAAGAAAAGGATACTACAGCAACCTCCTAGGCGACTTATTACATACTGACATCCCAGGATACCAGAATTTTGTTAGGATGGCACCTGCTGTTTTACCTCATCATAGAACGCATACACAACTGTACAAAGAAGCCAGTCAACAAGGAAACCCTTAGAAGTTGGATTGAAAGTGGCAATAATGCTGAGACATCTGACAACAGGAGAGGCCTACACGTCCTTGCAGTATCACTGGCTGGTTGGCCAAACCACCATCTTTGAATCATCTTTAAAGAACATTTATTTAAGCTGGTGTTGTTCAAATTTCCAAAGAAAATTCAATCCTCTATTTAAATTATTTCAAACCAAATGACAAATTCCCTAAGACTGTGAAAAAACTTCAACCCAAGTTATGTAAAAATGTCCCCCATAAAAAGTCAAAATTCATAATCCTTTAAAGAAAAAACTTTATTTTTCAAATTGTTTTCTGGATAATTTTCAAAATATTTCAAAGTTCAAAATTATCAAATTCCCTGGCAGCTGGTTCTTCAAATGTTGAAGTGGCACTGGAGCTCCTAGAAAGTGTCTGTTGCTGTGCTTGCTGGGGCTGATGCTCCTTTCCTCGGCCCTGCTCTGGATGCTGCTTCAAAGTTTCACAGCCTCATGTTTGAATGTCTCTAACGTCTAAGGCCTCCTCAGTTGCCAGCTAGTTGCAGTAGGCTGTTCTGATGGTCTGGGCGAGGACTGTGTGAGTTTGCCGTAGCAAGTCCAGCACTAGAGATTTGATCGAACCAATTCTTGCACACTTTGGCAGACATGTTGCAGCCTTGTTAATAACAGGTTCATTGGTCTTGTCATACAACTCCTCATGGTCCTTCATAAAGTCCACAATAGCGTCATCAGGAAGATGTTTGTCTTGTGCCCTTTCTTGTGTCTTGAGTGTGATTGAGATGTGCCCACCTCTCCTCCACCCTCTGTGTCTATTTCTGTGTCACTTCTGTCTGTCCTTTGTGCGCTTTTAGGCTACTAACGCCTATGCTGAGTGTGTAGTTTCCTCCCCTATGGCTTCCTCGCTCTGTTTCTGTGCCTCGTCCTCCCTTTCTCTTGACTCCCTCTCTTCCTTCCCCCTCTGTATATCAGCAGCTTTATCCCCAACTCAAACTCTGTAGGTGTTCTATCTTCCTCCTTCTGAGGACTCATTTTTCAGTCCCACTTGCATCTCAACACTAAATCATAGTTAATTTAAAAAAAACAAAAAACAAAAGCCTTATCTTAAACACTGCCAGATGTAATCTATAAGATGCCAGATACCAAATGATTCATTGGGCAAACTGACCCACCTCATTCATATAGTCATAGATTTCACAGCCAACAAGCTGTGGGTCTTTAAAATGAGGTTGGCTTGTCCTACACACTTACCATCTTGTCTGTTGCTGTAACCATCTTGTCAGTTTCTGTTTAAGGCTTGTCGTGATGTGTTTCCTGCTTGTCCTGTTGAGATGTTACCAACTCTACAGTTGAAGACTTGGATATTTCCTGTCTTGACAGAAAGTGACCAAGTCAGGTCGGTAATGTTTATGACAGGCAGGTTTCTTTTCAAATACAGTCTGTTTATGTGTATGGCTTGTCAGGAGTTGGTGTTCAGGTACTTAACCACGACAGGCTGAAAAACTCTTCCAGACAAGACAGTAACTGTATAGAACAGGCCCGGAAGTGTGATCAACAAGCCGTAGAGACCTAATACAGGATGGTTTCTAGGTTGAGGGAGCCAAGGTGAGGATATGGAGTCATGAAGGGTTGGTGAAATATAAAACATGTTTGATATTTTTCCTATCCACAGCAAAAGCCAGGGCAACTACAACAGATCCTAACCAACTCTGTAAACATTGCTCCCAACCCTTGAAAAATCCATATTTACTGACAAGACAGCCCCAGTGGAACACCCCATTAAAGTCTCCAACTTCAACAGTGACCTATGTTATAATAGTAAGACACTGGTGGGGTTTATAGTTTTATCAATTTGACTATGTAATATTTTAACAACTAAATCTTTATTTAATTTTTCCCCTTCAATATACTTTTTATTCACCCTTCTTCACATCAGTGCTAAAAAGAATCTGGCAGGGAGAGGGTGCCAAACCCTCCACAAGATTCACTTTACAAGTGCAGTGTAATGAAAAGATATTTTTTTGTTATTATTATAAACTTTCACAAAAAAGAACAATTCAACAGAATTTTTTTGCGACTGCATAACTCCAAAAGGTCTTTTGTGTGATGGAAAAATGAAACAAAGCTAGAAAGCATAATACCTGTATGAAATATCAATCTAAAATCAAATGACCAGTAAGTGGTTGCCACTTTTGCCAAAATTTTATTGAAATAAATTTTTTCATGACATAACTGGCTTAATAACTTTTGTTCTGAGTTTACTTGATGTAATCGATGAATGAATCCATTGAGATTAAGAAGAAGAATTGTATTGATGGGTTGCTGATTGACTTCCGCAAATGTATAGCCTAATATGATATTAAAAGGTATAAATAATAATGTTGTTTTGACCTTACTTTTAATATATTCTAGAACTAGGTTCCAAAACTCTTTTACCTTCGGGCATAGGACAAGCATATGAATTATATTTTCCATTTCATTTCTGCATTTAAAGCATGTTGCATCTTCACTAATGTTTACTTTTGATAAATATGACCCTGTTCCCAGTATTCTGTACAAAATCCTTAACTGGAACCATTTTTATGTATTGTCTCTAATTGACCAGTGACAAATTTTGAATATACGCTTCCACATTAGATTATTGATTGTAACATTTAATTCATTTTCCAATTTGCCTCTTGCAACATGGTCGTTTTGATGCTTAGCAAGTAATATTTTATAAAAACCACTAGTGTCATATTTCTTGAGTATCCAATAATTCAGTGGCATAATGGGGCCAATTATTTTATTAAATTCTCCATGCTTATGTTCATTAATAAATTTACGGACAACAGTGTATAAACAAAGATAATCTAAAAATTCAATGAATTCAAATTATAATGATCTTTCAATTTCTGGCTTGTGAGAACCTTTCCCTCATTGTCTATTACATCAGAAATCAGTATTATTCCTTTAGAATACAAATTGGAGAAGAACATAGCTTTAACTGATAGATTTTCATTGTACCAAAGAAGACTTGATGCAATTTGTAAATTGGAATTTATTTGTTTATCCTTTGCCAATTTTTTACATGCAGCAAAGACATCTAACCAACATATATTATTTGTTTTCATTTGTAGAGCATTGTTGTAATCAGGCCCAAAATCTGTAAGTCATCTTAAATCCCGCAGGATTGTTTGTTGGAATAATTTTGTCCATGGGGAGGATATACTGATCAGTCTGTTTATCCACTTGGCCTTTATAGCCACTATAGAGTACTCCAAGTGTCATTTTCAGCCCTCCCATTGAATAATCTAAAATTGTTACATCCCTATTTATTTTATCAGGTTTATTAGACCATACAAATTTAAAAAATATGTCACTTAATTCCTTCAGTAAAGAAATAGTTGGTGCAGGTAAGCTGGAAAATAAGTGGTTTAACTTGGATAAAAGAATTATTTTTACCACCACTATTTTTCCTAATGGAGTTAAGTGTCTTTTACTCCATATAGATATTTCTCTTTTTAGTTGATTTATTTTCTCTGTTAGATTAAGAGCAAGCATTTCAGACAGATCTACTGAAAATTTTAGTCCCAAAAGGTTAAATTTTGTAGTTTTCCACTCAAACTTTTTAGGAATTAGTTGATCTTCAGAATATCTTTTTTACCAATCCAAGACACCTTGGTTTTATCTGTATTAATTTTCAACCCTGATATGCTATCAACGAGTTCGGAAAGTATGTAAAACTGCTATCATGGACTCACCTGAGCCATTTAAGATGAGTGTGATATCATCTGCGAATTGAGATATTTTGAATTCACAATTTTTCATAGTGATCCCTTTATTTCTGCATTTTTGATTATAAGTAGGTTTAGTGTCTGAGCTGCAAAAAAAGAAATAAGGCAAAATGGGATCCCCTTGTCAACAACTACGGCCAATACTAATAAATTCAGACATAAAACCACTTTATAATACCATTGCTTTGATGTCAGTATTGAATAATTTTATCCACCTCAAGAATTCATTTGAAAAGCCTAAAAAGGAGAAAGTCTTGTATATAAAATTCTAAGATATCGAATCAAAAGCTTTTTGCAAATCAATGAGTATGAGAAGCCCTGGTATTTGTGCCTTTTCAGTATAATGCATTATATCATATATTAATCGAGTTGTTTCACCTATGAATCTTCCAGGCATGAAACCTGTCTGCTTGTTATTGATTAAAAAGTTTAAAAATGGTTTCATTCGATTGGCTATTGCTCTATATTTATTTACATATTGTTTGCGTACTTAACCCATTGTATATTAACATAGACAGCAATAGCTGGATATATCATTTTACATATTACTGTACAATTAATGATATGTAATGGGTCACCCACACATTAGAGTCTCTTAGATTTAAAGTGACCTTAATACATGAAATTAAAATGGATACTACTAATAGTACGCTTTAGTACTACTAATAATACACCTTAGTACGCACCGCGGAGACGCTTTCTCGAAAATTTTTCTCAACAAAGGCCGTTTTTCTACTTATAATGTGATTTTAAACAGGATTCCAGCTCCAAATATTTCTTTCATGTACTATCACTTGGTACATCATGTTTTTTAATTTTTATCTCCCCTCATCTCACTGTTCTACCCACTTGCTGGTTATTCGGGCATTATCGCCCATCTTGCCGGGAATTACCGTTGTTATTTGATCAATGTTTCCCCAACACCAAGCATTGTGTATTATATATAATGTAATTTGTAGTTTGTAAGCTTACGTTTTAGTCTACTATTGGTGTCTGGTGGTGTTGTTACTGAGCTTAAGGTAGGCTGTAGTGTGGGGTGTTAGGGTGCCTGTGAGTCGCCCACAGGACGAAGAGTTGTGACTGTGCTGAGGTTTAGGGATATATCCTTGAGTCCCCCCACTGTTGAGTTTAGACTTAGGGCTCTTACTTATGAACAACCCCATCAGTCATGATTAGTGTTCGGGCTCTCTTCTTCACAGCACTGTTTGCTGTGGCACTCGCCCACAGGTATGAGTGGTTTAGCACTAGAGCATCTTATACATCATGTCCTCCTTTGACAAGGGTTGCAAAGAATTTCTCATATTTGTGTTCCTGACGAAAATTTTCCTCCATGGTTAATAGATGAGGGCTTATGTTGTTGCTGTTACTGGGAGGTGATGTATCCCTCAACCCTGGTCCGTTCACACTTGGTGTTTTGAATGCCAGATCCGTAAGGAACAAGGGTCCACTCCTAGCTGATATGGTTGCTTCATATGACCTTGATTTTCTTTGCCTCACTGAAACACATATCCGGTCCTTTGATTCAGACAGTTTCCTACGGTCTATAACTCCTCCTGAATTTAATTTCCCTTAAAAGTCTCGTCCCTCAGGTATTGGAGGTGGTGTTGGTTTTTTCATCAAATCCTCTTACAGACCCCACACAATAGAATCTCCTCTTTATCAGTCATTTGAGAATATGGTGGTGTCAATCGGGCTTCATGGCCATTCATTGTTGCTTGCCTGCATCTACCGTCCTCCAGGATCATGTACCTGTAACTTTCTGGAAGAATTCATGTCATTTGTTGGTTACCTCTCATCTATTAATTCTTCATATTTCATATGTGGCGACTTCAACATTCATGTTGACGTTCCAATTGGTGACGGTCATAAATTCTTGGATCTCAAAAACACGTCCTTTGTCAAGTCTCCAGCTGATGCTGTTGTCGATCTATACGAACAATATGTACACAATTTGGGCCATGTTCTTGATAGGCATGCACCACTCGTATCTAGAATGATAAAAAAGGATTCCGCTGATTGGATGTCTGACAATTATTGACGTGCAAAGTCCCTTAGGCGCCAATTTGAGAGAACCTGGTGTAGGGCTAAAAATCCACTGAACAGAAGTCGGCTTCGTCGTCAGATTGTCCGGTGCAATGCACTTGTAAACAAAGATAAATCAGTCTACTATAGCAAACTGATTTCAGATAACAGTCATGACTCTCGAAAACTTTGGCGTGAGCTCCATAAAACCTTGAACAAGGTTTCTGATGCCACACTTCCATCCCATGAGTCCAAAAAATCACTGGCTGACCAGTTTGCCTCCTTCTTTTCCAACAAAATTAAGAAAATTAGAGATAACCTTGGTTCCAATGGCACTGAAAATGATATTCACCCTCCTTCAGATCCTCCAAATATTAACGTCTTTAGGCAAGTTTCTGAGGAGGCTGTTGATAAAATAATTAAAACATCACCAACAAAATCATGCCTGTTGGACCCTTTGCCAACATTCCTTATTAAGGAATGCATTGATATACTGTTACCCTCCCTTACAAAGCTGGTTAACTGCTCACTTATGGAGGGTTGCGTCTCTGATGCTTTCAAATCTGCTGTGGTCACTCCTCTTATTAAAAAGCCAAATCTTCCCTCAAATGACTTGAAGAATTATCGTCCTGTATCTGGCCTCAGTTTTATCTCAAAACTGGTTGAACGTGTGGTTGCTAAGCAGCTATTAGAACATATTCATGTCCATAACTTAGACAATCCATACCAGTCGGCATATAAAGCCGGCCATTCAACTGAGACAGCTCTTCTCTACATAAAAAATGAAGTTCACTTATCATTGTCAAGAGGTGAAACCACCGCCTTGGTATTGCTCAACCTGTCTGCCGCCTTCGACACCATAGATCATTCCACCCTTCTTAGTTGCCTCCGAAACTGGTTTGGTGTCGGCGGTTGTGTTCTGAAATGGTTTACATCCTACCTAACAGACCGTTACCAATCAATAAAAATTGGATCTACTTTGTCAGATGTTTGTAAACTCCTATTTGGCATTCCCCAAGGTTCTGTCCTGGGCCCTTTGCTGTTCTCATTGTACACCACCCCCCTTAGTTCGATTATCAGTAGACATAAGGGAATAAAGTTTCATTTCTATGCAGATGATAGCCAAGTTTATATACATTTATCCCAGAAGAATGCATCTGCTGCCTTTGAAAAGCTAAATAGGTGCCTAGACGATGTTAAAGAGTGGATGTCCACTAGTAAGCTCAAATTGAATCCAGACAAGACCGAGTTTATCATCTTTGGTTCGAAGAGACAGCGGGACAAGTTGAAAGCATGTTTTCCAATTAATATCTTGGGCAACTCACTCTGCCCTGCTGATTCAGTAAAAAATCTGGGAGTGTGGTTTGATTCAGACTTTTCTTTGTCCAAGCATGTTCAGAATGTCTGCAAAAGTTGTTTTGTTAAACTGCGTGATTTCAGACATGTCAGGCGGTTTCTCACTCATGATGTTTCTGTGCTTGTGGCTAATGCTCTGGTTAGTAGTCGGCTGGATTACTGAAACTCACTTTACAGGAGCCTCTCCAAGTTCAATCTACGCAAATTACAGTGCATCCAAAATAGTGCAGCTAGAATTGTATCAAACACCAGTCGATACACCAGTATAACTCCTGTGCTAAAGAAACTGCATTGGCTTCCTGTTGAACAGCGTACAGTGTTCAAGACGGCAACACTTGTTTATAAGTATCTTCCCACAGGCTTTCCCAGGTATTGTGCTCCATATCTTTCCTCCTACAGCAGTTCATATAGCACCAGGCATAGTCAAAGTGGTGGAAATTTCCTTGTCATTCCAAAGTTCTGCCCCTCTGTTCACAAATCTGTCAAACAATTTGGTAATAGTTTTGCGTTTGATGCTCCCACTGTGTGGAATGCTCTCCCTGATGAGATTCGTGCCTCTCCCTCGCTGGCCTCCTTCAGAAGGCACCTCAAAACCCACCTGTACACCAAAGCATACCCACCTTAGCCTGGATCATTCCCCTGGCATTCTCCGTGGTGCTTGACCCCTGCTATGCCCCTGGATACTGAAATTTTGATGTCTGTTTTTTGCTTAGTTGCGCATTAGAGTCCTCTTATCTGGGGAGATTAAGTGCTATAAAAGTCCAATTAGAATTAGAATTAATATAACAGGTGGCACCAAAAAGTTACCATACATACAATATTACTGTTACCAGATCCAGGCGAATTATACATCATTATGACCCAATTAAGGTGGCCTCAGTTAAATGACTTAAAGTTTAAGGTCACATTAGAGAAACAGTGAGTAGTTTAAAGTAGCCTCATACTGATTTAAGGATTTAAAATGTACATGTGTGGTTCCAAGCCACAATTTTAGTGAGCTATATGTTCTTTATAAGAAACTTAAACTGAAGGGAAGATGTGTATATCTCCCGACCCTGTGAACTTGGGGTCAAATACAGGTCGAGCCAAGCTAGTGGTAAAACCCACAATGTTTATAAAGAAGGGATTAAAGCTAAAAAAACTTAAACTTTGCCTATTATGATGCAATGTTAAAATTGAACAGTTATTCTAGCCAGTATAAAGGTTTAAGTTAACAGTGAATAAGATCCAGATTTAAAAACTCAACACCACAAAGGCATGTAAAATCTAAAAGAAGATAAGCTCAAAGTTATATGTATAGATTCAAAAGACAATAACACACAACATAACAGAAAGTAAATAGTTATATACAATATAATTATAATAAAATGTTTATCAAAATAATTGTATCTCTTCTTCAGTGGCAGGCAATAGTTCAAAGTTTTACACCCTATGTGACTGAGCAATACAACCCCTTAGGCTAAAACTGGAACAGCTCTAAGTGACTTTCGGATGCCGCTGCTGCCAAGAAAAAAGAAAACACCGTAAATACATTTTATTCTCTATATATAAATGTCCATGAGGAAACAAGGGGCACACTAGATGAAATTACTTAGATATATGCTAGATTTATAATAATGACTACTGTGTCTCTAGCCAGGGACCACAAGCAAACAGGCAGAAGACACCCTTGAACAACTGCCCAAGCTGAATCACTGGAACCTGGTCATGGGGAAGTAAGGAAGGTGTGTGTCCTAAAGCTATCATAACTGGATATAATTATTAGCAACCCAACAGCTGTATCTGGTCACTTTAACTGCCACTGGGTTGATACTCCTTAACCATTTACTGGCCATCTGATATCTAAAATATAATCTAAGAGGCAGAAATTCAGTTTCTACCAAAACATTGGGTACCAGGATGGGTAAGTGGGAAATTTGTTTATTTTAAAAGAAGTGTTTCCTCCTTGACTTATGTTACATAAATAAATATGGTTTCCTTAGGCTGGAAACTACGGGATGACAGGGTCAACTATGGGTCATCCAATCACAAACTAGGCCAGAGACACAAGCATCACCTGATCAACAGTCACTGACTGGTCTGGTAATAAAGATACCAACCCCACACAGTGACCTATGTTATAATAGTAAGACACTGGTGGTGTTTAAAATTTTATTAATTTGACTATGTTATATTCTAACAACTAAATCTATATTTATTTACATATTTTTTCAATACTTAACCCATTGTATATTAACATAGACAGCAATAGCTGGATATATCATTTTTTGTATTACTGTACAACTGATGTTATATAATGGGCCACCCATGCATTAGAGTCTCTTAGATTTAAGGTGATTTAAGAAATTTAAACTGAAGAGAAAATGTGTATATCCCCCAAAACTAAATGTATGTTTCAACTATGAAGGTTCAACTTCGATAAGATGATTGAAAAATGTTTCATCAGTCTTGTATCTGATATCGGAACCCAATGTTGTTGACATTTGATTCGGAATAGTGGTTTATTGGAATCTTCAGGAGTGAGAGATAGTATTTGTCTTAAAGCTTTTGCAGAACATATAGGTAAAGAACCTATCTGCTTGGGTATTTTAATCAATCTGAAAGAGTTATCCATTTGTAGAGTTTTGGACCATTTAACTAGAATGTGGGCACCAGGGGCAGCAAAGAAGACATCCCCTCTGGAAAGTTGCTTTAACGGTTAAAATGTTGAAATGGAATGAGGAACCACGTTTGAGATTCGTAGGAAGCTAAAGAAGGCCAAAAGGATAGCAGCTTTACATACGACACCCATATACATACAGTCACAGGAATTAGCTATGTCCTTCAACATGCACAGTCAATTATGGTTTTCTTGAGTCACTATAGCAGGTTACAGAGAGTCCAAACATGCTTAACTTGGTTTTCATGGCTGAAAGGTGATTTGATATGCCCGAATGAGATACAGAATTTGAAACCAAAAATTCTAGGAAACATAAAATGTTCTGAGCAGTAAGACAGTGAAGTGGAAACTGAGCAGAAATGGAAAAGGCTAAGAACGTTCTGAACATGTTGTCATATGACCTTGAAGTGGAATCTGCAAGGGCACCTTCAATCCTAGATGTTGCATTCTTGAGAGGGACTGTAACTGAGAAGATGCACCTGAAATTATTTAAATAGATCAATCTATCTATAGATAGCACTTCAATGGAAGGATAAACCCAGCTATGGTGAGGAATCAGATGTTGTAGATTAATGCTATGCTGAGGATGTATAGCCAATCTGGATAAATTATCTGCAATTACATTTCCTTACCTGGGATATGGACAGTGCAAAGCCTGATATCATTGGTGGCTGTTAACATGACAATATATCTAGCCATAGCTCCTAAAATAGGATCCCTAGTTCTACCAGAGTTATTAACCATCACTACCGACTGGTTGTCACAGTGGACCATGATGTACTTGTCATGCCATTTTTCATCCCATACTCTCAAGGCCTTTAAAATGTTTAACATTTCTAAGTGAACTATCTGATATTGCATAAAACCCAATGTCAATGTTATGGCATACACCTCATTATCACAGACTGCTCCCAGACCCTGGAGGGAAGCGTCCAATTCAATATGATGGTGAGCTTTACTATGGGAAAAGAATGCTACCACATTAAAGCTGGGTAAGGATGTGCAGAACCATTTTAGGTCCCATCTCAAATTTTTATCCAGTGTTATTCTGATTTGTTTGTCTGATTTTCTCAAAAATTTCTAGCATGCGATTAATGAATGGTTGAGAAGCCCTAATGTACTTGGTAATGTAGAGGAATCTACCCAAGGGGGACTGCAAGTCATGTTTTGTACATAAACGCTTAAACTTCCATTTGCAGCATAGATCTTTCATTTGATGCAATTTTGCATCAAGAACTGATATTGTTAGATGTTTGGTGTCAATTTTTTCTCGCTACTGTCCAGGCCTAGTTATCCTAGCAAGTTATAAATGGTGTTTAAATGAGGACTCTGCTTGGGAAAGATTAGCCTGACCTATTATACCTTCAATAATTCGTAACTTGATAACCCTGGTTCAACATAATATATCTTATGGCGTCACTTAGCTGCTGGAACATGGCCGATCCATGGCTGAAGCCAAAAGGCAGGCAGGTATCGATATAGTAGGATTTGAAGTGAAGACCTAAAAGATTATAGTCACCTGGGTCAATTTTAATGCGACGGAATGCTCTACATATGTCTATTTTATAAATTAAAGACCCTTTACCTAATTTAAGTACTTTATTAGTGATGTAATCTACTGAGGGAAGAGTTAATAGGAACTCTGAATCCAGATAAACATCCGCTTCCACTCCTGTATTTACTGAAGCGCCTTCAGGAAACTCAAGTCCACTGTGACTCTACAAGAGCTAGTTCCCAGCTTATCACATGTAAGGAAAGGGGATACATGTAAATCATGAATAAGTACTTCACCAAAAGGGTCTAACTCAGTATTAAATGCTTTCTCATCATTAAGGTAGGTTTGTCTACCTGGCCACCCATTACTTTACCAACATTTTTACATACAACCCCAGAATACAATACTTTGAACATTTTTGAACATTTTAATCCTATAAGCGACATTTTTGTTGTGCACTGCAATTATGCAATGTCTTGGTCGTTTTTTTACCTTTTACAGTCTTTCTGAGGGTGTACATTCAATTTACCAAACCCAAAACAAGTTGAACATACACGCAGATATAACTGACCATTGTTTTTATGGTCTGCTTTTTGGTGACATACCCCTTTCCTACATGGAACTGGTTTCTCTTTCTGTCTAACTTTGCGATTCCCAGTATGGTTAATTCTCTGTGGACAACATCAGTTTTTGTGGTTTCATGCCAGTTAATTTTGTTTTCCTCCATTTTGTATAAAAGCACTGCATGGGCCCCTTTGGCTGACTGCCACTCAAAATCATGGGAGTCTTCCATGATATCCGACAGGTATTCGAGCATGTAATTTTTTTGTTTCCATGTCAGTTTTCTCACGGATAATTGCGCTAAAACCCGACACCCATTGAGAGATTGTCATAAGACACCCTAACTTTGCTTAAACCTCATGCTTACACCAAATTGTTACATTAGTGACTTAAACTTGTCTTGAAGATTAAGCGTTTGTAGCTCCTTTAGCCTCTGGTCCACCTGTATCTGCAGCTGTGTTGAATTCCTCAGTCCACTCAATGATGGTAGAATCAAATCCCCATCAGTTTGAGCCTGTGATGCAACTGACTGCGTGCTTCTAACGAACTTTGGTGACACAATTAGCCCCTTGTCTTGACTTTCAACTTTCTCTTCTACTTTTATATTCTACCATTTAATTGTTTTAATTCATTCAATATTTGTTTATTAATGTCCATTTGTTCTGCGTTAGCATCACAAACAGTTCCTTCATCTTGTACACTCTCATCCACTTCATTCACCTTTTGACACTTAGAGTTTATTGGCCTTTCATGAACATCACCACACGCCTTACACTTGAATACTTTTTGTAGCATTTTAAATGTCAACCAAATTGACAGCCAGGGAACAGCTAAACATCTCCAATCACTTTGTCTGGATCATCAGTTTTAGTACAACACTCTGAAACACACTGAAAATCTGCTGTTTCAGTGGTTAGCTGAAGCCTCAGAGTTTCAAAGAATTAGTCAACAAATCGAAAAATCGAAGTAATTTGTTTATTTTAAAAGAGGTGTTTCCACCTTGACTTATGTTACATAAATAAATATGGCTTCCTTAGGCGAGAAACTATGGAAGGACAGGGTCAACTAGGGGTCATCCAATCACAAACTAGGGCAGAGAAACAAGCATAACCTGATCAACAGTCACTGACTGGTCTGGTACCCGAGATACCAACCCCACACACTCTAGCCATTAGGATGAAAGGCTTTTCCTCTCAATGCAGCCTGTCATATACCCATTTGGTGCTAGTCTTTAATTAGCATCTAAGCAATTTCAAGAGGATGCTTGCTTTGGAAGAAGGCTTCACAAGTTTGATCATTTGTCCTCTGAAGACTAACTCATGATCTGTGTGGTATGTTGTTTTACTTATATGTCTATGCACCCTCGGTATGTTGTCAGTCGCCACTGTGGCTCATCAAGCTGTGAGTTAAGTATGCACTACTATAGTAGTGGTTGCGAGTCCTCCCTCTTTGATTCAAAGTGAGTAAGAAAAGTTTGAATTTCCAGCCATGGATGTTTCAGTGACTAGTTGCAAAGAGAACAGGGCCTGTAGTGCCTCTGAAATATCGACAATGGAACATGGTATCAGCAAAGTGATCTGCCATTGTATTTGATGGACACTAAAGTAACAGTCCGGGATTTGTACCTTATTGTTTTTTTCTTTTGAAATGTCTTAACATAGAAGTGAGACAAGGTCTCTAAGCACTGGAAAAGATTACAAGCTTCTTGCAGATAATCAATCAATTGACTCAAATAAATGCTGAAATGCTTTGTGTATCTGCAACACCTCCTGGGCATGTGGTCTGTATCACACAAATAGTAGAGGACATATTGCATATAGAGCTGGGTTCTTAGCAATTTTGATACTTAGTATGTTGAGTTATTGTGAAGCCTTGGTAAATATATTAGCTTGATTCAATAGAGATTAATACAAGTACTTATAATTTGCAATGTGTTTTGGGGGAATTTTACGTGTATTTTTTCTATTTGTTTCAGAAAACCAAAACTAAGAGTTCCATAATGTCATATTTATAGGTGAACACAGATGTGAATATGCATATTTTAACCACATACATGAACGAAATAATCTGACAAACCAAATGTTTCTGTCCAAAAAATGGCCATTTTTCACATATTTAATCTTTGTGCTTTCAGCTCCCAAAGTCAATTCTATTAATTCTATCCCTAGTATTCCAGTGTTTATTATCTTTATACAGCAGCCACTATTAGTAAATCTGCAAAGGGATAAACGAAATAAATGTAAACAAAGGATGCCTCATTTTGATAATTTTTATATTTTCAGATGTGATATTTTTAACTATTTTTACTCATTAATGTATACTTTCCTGATGGGTCTTCGGTGGACCAGTGGTTTGGCACCTGATCACATGCTGCCCCCCTCTGTGTGGGTTCCACTCCCACAAGTGACAGTGCTGAAGACTTGTCAGAATATGACCCTGTCTGTTGAATGGGACCTAAAGCCCCTCCTCTGCTAGGAGTACCTTTATGGTCACTGAGGTTGGTGGTTGTGTTAGAACTATTGTTTTGGATTTTGCTGCTGACCCCTTCTTATTTATCCTTTGTTCGGTCCCTAGAGTTTGTCCTTCTTCTAGCAGTTCTCTCAATATATTGACAAGAATTGCGGTTCTATGTAGGACTTAACTCTACATTTTCACTAGACTAGTCCCTACATTATAAGAGGATTCTTCTTTTCTTAACAGAACAATACAGTTATAAGGTAGCTATGGCGGTCCAGGCCATCTATGGTGATCCCTTATGGGGCTTTTCCATTATTGTGATCCAATCTTAAAACTGCTTCCCAATTAGAAAAATTAGAATATTTGAGGTCCATGGGTGTAGTTTAAGATATGTTTAAGATAGGTATATGATAGGTTCCGGATTTTTTCCAAATAGTTTTCTGATGTATGCTATGATTGCTACAAGAAGTTTTCTGATATGATCCCGACAGATTTGTGATAGCTTCCAGTTCCATCCAATTAGATAAGGAAACTTAAAAATTGAATTAACATGGAAAAGATAGATTTAAGATCGCAGTAAGATCCAAAACATGCCTTTATAAGCATTAAAATTGGTTTAAGATGGGTTTAAGATGCCAAACATCTGCTAAGGATCAGGGAAGACAATTTCCAAAAGTTTAATATTATCACAAACTGTTCCCAAGGAACCTACTAATACATCAAACAGAATAACATCAGGAGGTACGGAATTTCCCTACATAATAGTCCTTATTGTATTTTCAAAGGGTTAAAGATCGTTCTGATTGAAAAGATGGACCTCCCTAGAGGTAAAAATGCGGCATCATATTCCAATTGAGGAGATGATCACACTAATGGAACAGCCTTCTTAATGTAACATATACTAACAAGAGTGGTGTAAAGGTACCTTTCTAATAAATACAATAATTATGTAATTATATAACAACGTTGAAAAAGGCTATGACCCAGTCTGAATGACCCACTGTTTAAGTCATATACTGCTTGTGGCAAATAATACAAGTAAACTAAAACCACTGGGTTTAGTTCATGACAAGCTACTTAATAATTAAAAATTTAGTACAAAACCTTCAGCATTAAAGGATATTACTGCCACTACCCTCACTGATGATATTGCACAGCAGAATGTTGAGGATACACCCTATTTTCAGGGCACAATTAAGCCACAAATGTAATGCATTACTACAAAGACAACATAAAACAAGAGAATAAGTACACTATGAACAAGAAACAGTGGCCATGGTAAATGACCATAATGGCAGCTTGTTATTGTGCTCCTGTGTATTTTTAATCAGGTCAAAAAGTATCTTGGGGGATTTTATTACTTGACAGAACAGCTGGACCTAGTGCTAGAGGCCTTGTGTCATGAATGTATATTTTTCTGCTAATAACTGTTCCTTTGTAATACATCTTGATGACATGTGTGTGCTTATTGGACTATAGTGGTGAAGGAGTTAGCATTCAGAAAGTTCTTTCAGTCATTGATATTTCATTTTTGCAGCTCTTATTTTGTTATTTGATGTAAAATTAGTCTGCCTTTGTGAAAATATTATTATTGTAAGATATCTTGTAAAATGTGTTTTAGTTAAAGAATTTTGCAATCAAGAGTTCTTTTGATATGAATTAAAGAGTGATTTGTGTATTTTGAAAATACAAATATATTTATTCAACATCTTTATCAAACATAACTATAGATAATAATGCACAAACCCTTTCCCCATAGATAGTGCTGAAAAACACAAATCATCTAAACAAGTCTTCTAATTCCGCCTCATTTAGTTGATTTGCACTTAACGACCCTGCTATATACCTTTCTTCTCATATATAAATTACATACAGTCTTCTATGCTATCAATCTTTATTTGCACTACATATGAAATATTGATGAAAAAGTAAGAAACAAATTCTGCAGACTCAATCTGGATCCAGATCTGAATAAACATTGAAAGGACTGAGTCAAAGGTAGACTCCACTTTGTGTGAAAATGTGACCCAGATAGGATGAGTAGTTTTTAAATTATGTGCATGGAGAGACATGCCGACAGGCGTACACATGGACAGACACCATAGACCTGGTAACAATGACCTCTAACACCTTTTTGTGGGTAAGGGTAATGATAAAAAATACCTAATATGTTGTGCCCTGATATGTAAGGCTTTAATGCACAAAACTGAACAATCTGATTCATTTCGTACAGACTCCACCTCACCACCCAGGGTTGGGAACATGCCCCCTGTTTCTAATGTGTTTACACCTGCACCTTGTGTTACAGTGCCCAGCTGTGTGTCACCAGTGGTAGCATCTATCTCCATACCCACATGTGTACCTACTCAGTGTCCTGCAGTATTTTCCTCAGGGATGGTGCATGGTAGTTGTTCAGATGCTCAGGCTTCAGAAGCTAACTGGGTTGCAGAATGGCAGACATGAGGTAAGTTCCAACTCATTTACAGAGATCCAGGCTCAGGTCAGCCCCAGATCCAGGCTCAGGTCAGCCCCAGACTGCAGGAATTGGAGGAAGTTGAAAAGGTGCCAAGACAAGGTAACTGTTGAGATCATAATGAGCAAGTTCAATGTAATGTTTGTAATAATAAAGCAAAGGGGGGGAAAGGTGCATGTGGCTTGGCCACAAGATTTGGCCCAAAATCCCCCTTCCTTTACTTTAAAGAAGGAAAAAACAAAGGAGGCTTCGTGAAACTGGCCCCTGGTCTCTAACACCATTTGGAACAAGGTTCAGCAGAACCAGCTGGAATTGGTTAAAATTTTTCGGTTGGATGTATGTTAACAGATATGTGTATAAATATTTTACAATTTTATTCTGGTGCATTATACAGTACTGGTGTTCTTATATACGTCTATAGGCTTACATCTTCTTCAACTCCATCTGTGACAGCCTGTTACTGACCATCTGGAGACAGCTCTCCATTAGAAGTCAGTCCAAGAATATAATCACATTTTCCCGAATTTTCATTGCATTTCTGCCTGTTATGACATTTTTCCTGGTGGGTCTCACGGAGTGGCAGGTTATGATGTTCACAGAATTTTTGGTGTTTAATGATATCTTTCATTCTTCAATACTTAAATAGATATCGGCTCTCAGTTTTAAATTTCAGTGGTTCAACTTGTCCCTGGAGCCTTTGAATAGCTTTCGGGTAGGTTTGTTAAAATCAATCAGGATTTATTAGTTGTGCTTGTCACAACATTTCATTTAAGGGCTAGGTCTTATAATCCAAGTATTGTTACTCTTTCCAGGCCAAGCCATGGGCCTGATTAAGTGTTAGTTTAATTTTTGTCATGACATAAAGTTAGAATACTGTAGGGTCAAACCAATGGCCAGTACAAGTGTCAACTTCTGGGAGAGCAGTGTTCACCCATACATTTCCCCGCCACTATAGTTTACTTTCTTACCTTAGTAGCTATGTTTTCAGCATTATTCTAGACCCACTGGGGTGTACATGCATCTTTGGATACTGAATCAAGTTGGAATTTGACTGTACATGAATAACCGTTTACACAAGAAAATTTTACACAGTTTTAATTGCATTTTATCTAAGTTTTATTTCAGTGTTATAAATTTTATATGACTTTTACATTTTAAAGTGATTCAGGGGTGCTCATAATCATAATGTCGCAAAGCACACAAGCAACTGTGCAAAATGTGGTTTTAAACATACAAGGCCTGTGGGGGTCAGATGTAAGAGACCCTTAAATGTCAGTGCCCCAGTATCAGAAATACATTCGGATATGGACAGTGGGAGTTTTATTGCCCCTAACCATCTGGCAGCACAGCAGCAGGAATCTGGATCTACCTCTTCAAGCTGCAAAGAAACAATGTCAGGAATACCCTCGGCGTCGGCTACCAAGGTGGAAGCCAAGCTGGATCTCATTCTCAAACGAATGGGGAGCTAGAAAGCAAGAACAAAGTGCTTGAGCAGCAGGTGGTGGCCAAAAAAATCAGCAAAGAAATCACTTATTTCTGACAGCTCCCCAAAGAAGTCACACACTTGCTCAAAATTGTGCTCCTCACATCGCTCCTCAAAATCACAAGCATCTAGGAAGGAAGCCTCTGACGACCAGAATTCATCTGACGATGACGTCACAGTAGGTACATCTTACTTGCAAATCTTGCATTCTGGCCAAGCCTCCATAGATTTCTTAAAAATTGATAAAAAATACAGAGAAAAGTGCAGCTTCAACTGGAAAGACTGCAAGGCAAACTGTGTCATTCAGCAGGTAACAAAACCATTAAGTCAGAGTTGCATAGGGCTAGGGACTCTGCAGTTAAACAAGAAATTAGCTGGCCACATCACCATTATTTTGCAGGCCCTGGGGGACAACTTCCTGATTACAAAGACTTGTCCCCACTCTAGTTTATGGTCGGGTTTTTTTGGCTGCCTGCAAGAGGAAATTAGTTCCACAATTTGGTCAAACCTGATTGAATACAGTAAGCATCTATTCCAAGACGCCATTGAGACTAACTGGGCAACAGCAAAACACACGCATATGGTCCTCCTTCAGGATATCGAGAGGTGGAAATGTACCTGGAGAAATCTGGATAAAGTCAAAAAAATTCGGATCCAAAACACAGCACACATTATTACACCTAAACAAACCTCCTCCCAGCAAAAAACTTCAAAGGGCAACTACCGCGAAAAAGTGTGTCAAGACTACAACGCAAACAACTGTCAACAAAGTGCTGATCATGTTCACAATGGTCAAATACTCAAACACACCTGCTCGTACTGCTTCCAGGAAATGGGGGAATTCTGTCAACACAAGGTTCAAGACTCTATTCGAAGGTTCAGCAATGAGCAAAAAGATTAAAAAAAATGTCAGCTGATACCAAAGTGTGCGTCATAGCAACACCAATCGATTATATAACACAAATGGGTTTAGACAGAATAGCAATTTTTAAAAAATGTTATCATGTAAATCGGACACATGGAACAGTAGTTTTAGTGTTTTTCAGTCAGATTCGGACACGTCAAATGACACTCTCTGTGAGTTCTCACACCTTGTAAGCAATAATGGTGGCGCTCAAGTCGAGGAAAATGTTCTTAAGCGTCAACCAGAAGGTCACACAGACACAAAGGACTTTAACAAGGCGTTTGATGAGAGGGAATTGATAGGGCATCTGTGTAATTGCCATAATACAGATTTTGGCTGGTGTTTTGTTCACCAGAAGGCCAGTAATATTGAATCGAATACTAGACAAACTGAATTTGGGTTTATCTTGTACCTTGACCTTGACTCAATGCCAGACGACCTCCAAAGGTCATTTCCTCCAAGGAATTTTTGATATAAAATCGTTGCATATGATTGTCAGAGATTGTGATGATACTCTCTCGTGGTATGTATATAAATGGCTATTTTTATTGGCCTTTGTGCCTTTTTTAGGATTAGTAATGTGGTTCCTAATTCACCTCATTTGTTTGATAGTACAGTTATGTAGGGATGACTTCATCACTGACCAACATGGAGCTTCTGTTTTGATCAAATGGACTAAAACCCTTCAAAGTTTTAAGCAAGCCAAGGTAGTCAGAGTCCCCAACCTGTGGTCTAGTCCCCTGTGTCCTATTGAAGCTTTTAGGTTTATGATGTCTAAAAATAAAGCTTCCAAAAATCAATCCCTCTTTGCGATTCCCCCTTCTTCCCTCCCCCCTTCATAGTCTTCGGTTAGAAGGGTCTTGCATTCTATGTGGCATAGCATCCATATTGACCCTTCCATACATACCTTTCATTGATTTCGGTGCTCCAGTGCTACACTTGCATTTAATAATACTCTCCCTTTATAGAGGGGCCATGGTGGCAGAGTGGTAAGACTCTCGACTCCCACCTCTGAGGCCAGGTTTCGATTCCCTGCATGGCCTCAAGTGGGAAAGCTGGTAGTTGCTTGCCATTGGTCGGTAGTTTACAGTACAGAACCCTAATTAACTGTATGTACTGGTTTCCTCTGCCCTTTCAACTACCCGTCATGATATGACCTGTACAGTGTTGAAAGCGACGTAAAACCCCAAATAAATAAATAAATCTCCCTTTATAGACCATTAAGACCCATGCCACTTGGTCTTCTTATGCGGTACATTTATGTATTGCCTGGACCTTTCTCAGATCTCTTCATACTTTTCAATCCCTACTCCATTCTACATAATTAGGTCTTTGGTGATCACTTGTCTCATGTGGCTCAGTTGGTAGAGTGTTATAATCTAAGGGTCGTGGGTTCGATCCCCAGTGATGCCAACTGTTTCATGTGGGATAACATCCTTAAGCAAAATGTTAACCTAGTCTGTGCCTCTCTCAACCAAGAGGAAATATGGGTACCCAGCTTTAAGGGATACTGGCTTCTGCGCCTTGCATGGCAGCAATAGGTAAGGTTACCAAGGCTAGCTATCCTTGCCGGGGTAATACTGTGTAAAGCACTTTAGCTAATAATAGAAAAAGCGCTATATAAGAGTCCAGTATTATTATTATAGTATATGGCTCTTGGTCTTACATAGAACTGATTAAATTTTAAGAATAGTCAGCAACCAGTTTTGGATCCAGAATTTCTTTAAAGGATTTTTTATCATTGCACACATAAGCAATAGTTTAGGTATTGGGCTTTGATGGAGGTAGGCTCTCTCTTGTTGGACTTTTAACCTTTTTACCACTCAACAGAATTTATACCATTGGGCCTTGTTAAGAATTAGAAGTTAAATATTAAGTATAGGTGGTAAAAGTGGTACTTTTGTTTTCCACTTTTACAAAGTGGGAATGTTGATAAAGTCGTTGCTAATAGTGATGACCTGCAGTACAAAAATATTGTATACTGAGGGTTTACCTCCAAACTGTACATTATGATATCACATGCCATTGGGACATTACCAGTAATAACAACACCAATTTCAGTGTCTTATGTTGTGCACAATCTTAAGAAAAATACATCCTGGTATCCCAGGTTGGGAGTTCAGTGTCAGGTTGACATCCAGTGATGTAAAATCCACAGAGCTACTTAGCCACTCACACGCTCAACTATTGTCTCTGAAGCCAATCCTCCAACCTGTCCACATACAGGAAACATTGTAAACATGTTACAAGTGTTCAACGGTTCTACTCCATAGCGACAATAGCCATTTGGCTCCTGTGAGATAGCAAAGCTTTTACACAACATTTTTATGCAAACAAAAGTAAATTTATTTCCAAAGTCATGGGTAGTTGAATAGCATAGAGAACATTTGTCTAAAGGTTGCCATGGCTGTTATATATGCCATAATTGTCAAAAAAAAAATTATTTTTTATGGTCCGTTTCTACATGTTAATTTGTGTAACATTATTTGGAAATAAACAATTGTCTTTTTAATCTTTAATATATTAGCAGAATACACACAGTGATAACAACATAAAATGACTCCTTTGCGTAAGAGCTTAACAATGAATTTTGTTGAAGTTAATTATTTTATTTAGAACTGACTGAGCTACAACCAAATTTTCATCTAAAAATATATATCACATGGTGGAAGTCATTGCACCCCACGAACCATAGTATGCTGATTGCAAAGTAAATCTAGCAAAAAAATGGATAACTACATGGGGAGCTGAAGAAAAGGAAATAAAGAAGACAAAAAAAAACAAAAACAAATAAAAAAACCCCCAAAAAACAAGAAAATAATTGACAGAAGAAAAAATAGATATTACATTCAGTAACTGTTGCTTTTTGTACTTAGACCACTAAAGGGGGGGATTTCATGACCATATAGTAAGACTCTATTGTTCTCAAGTGTCTCCTTAACCGGGTCAGAGAGGACCATGTAGTAATGGCTGAAGAAAGAAGTGTGTTGTAAACTAAGTAAGATTAGTAGTGTAATCTAAAGTATGGGATACTGTATATTGAATGCAACTGATACTATATGTATACATACATATTTTTAGTTATTTCAGACATTTTAAAATAATCGTTTGAATAAAAATATTGTTCTCTTGCCAGAGATAAATTACAAAGAGGTGCAATTTACACAATAAGGCAAAATAGAATTTCAGCTGAGATTCGGCAACAAAAATGGCTTGCTGTGTAATTACCCATACATGTAGCCTAAAAGTATTGTGCATCATTATTAAAGAAAGTTGTTTCTTTCTTGTTTGCAAAAAATAAACATTTCTATATCTCATTAGATTGTTTTATATCACTTATTCCTATTCCAAACATCCCACTGCGGCAATAGTACAAAAATGATCACAGAACTTTTTGAGGCACTACAACCCTCACAAAATGTGACCCAAATTGACGAGATTAAGAGCCATTGGTCCCAAGTCAAAATACACGTTGATTGCCCATCTCTGAGCCACTCTGTCAATTATGGTAACTTTTTAAAATTGTTCACTTTAAGTCACACAAAGGTTAAATTTTAGATTATAGATGTTATAAAATTAAAAACTATACATATAAAACCTGAAAAAATATAAACATATTACTGGTTCAATAACAATACTGAGTGACATCCTTTATATTGTTTTCTTTGTAGGACACTAATTATTGTATATGGCCATTGCAAAAGAAAACAACAACAACAAAGAAGAATCCTGAAAATCAATCAATATTTATGGCTAAATTTTTACAATCGTGCCCATTGAAATTAATGGCTAATGTTTGCTATTTCCATTTAGTTAGTTCATAAAATGTCTAATCACTTCCAAGTCCATTTTTATCACTATATCAATATGACAAGTTTTTCGAATTGATAAAACCACAAAGAAAATTGCATAAGTTTAAGTGAAGGTCAATAGCACTTTGGTGGATTTTTTTTACTCTTTAGAACCAACTCTTTAGAACCTAATCCCATATGGTTATTTTATGTCACTAATTATTGAGCACATCCCATTGCAAACATATTAGAGAATAACTGGTACTAAAGGCAACAATACCAAAAAAAGGGATCAGCAATTGCAATATGAAATACCAATTCAGTCCAACAAGAAACATTGGTTTTTTTATTTGTATTTGTCTTTTTACCCATGTCCCCGATGTACCTCAAAGTATGCCACACTACTTCAAAAGGAGACTACCTAAAAACGAGCATCATTTTTAAACTATCTTGTGCCGAGATCCGGATGTAATTAAAATTTTCTAGGATTTCAGACTGACCAACATATTTTTGCATTGATTAATATAGATATATGACCAGGTAGCTTTTGCATGTGTAACAGATTTTTTACATATTTTGAAGTATCAAAAAATTATCTTCTGGAAAATCATAAACATGGTTATATTTGGTCATGTTTCAAGATTTCCCTAGTGCATTAATGACACCTCTACGCCATTCACCTTTGACCTAGGCTGGTGATATATGCCATAGTGTTAGTTTATTTTGAATATAAACGTAAGTTTTCACACCGTACAGGTCACCTGACATCGTATAGTTTTGTGGGCAGAGGAAAAGAGTATACATACATTTTGTCAAGGTTCGGTATTGTAGACTGCCCCCCATTGGTAAGCAACTGCTAACTGTCCCACATAAGGTCCGGGATTGAACCACCAACCTCAGAGGTGGGAGACGAGTGTGTTACCACTGTGCCACCGTGGCCCCCCTATCATAGTGTTAGAGGTATGGTGATCTCCATTTCCATTGTTTCAAATAAAAATCACTTCAAAATAAAATGAACTTGGTCATCAAAATCCATGTACTTTCCTGACTTGTCTGATGGGGCCCTACTGAAATAGAGACAATCGAGAACCGAACAAAACAGGAGTGTAAATCTGCAATAAATGACTTTTGTACGACTAATTGCTGTCGTTGATAATATGGCTGGAAGTTTAGTTGCTTAAGAAAACACTGAAATAAAATGGAGTGGTTATGAAACACTTATATTTGCAAGCGGAATTAATAAATCTTGATCAAATATACAGCTTATGAAATATGTATGCGATTTCAACATGATAAATGCAACAGTCTCTGATGATGTATTAATGTTGTCCTTTATTTGTACTACTGTTTTTAAGTAAACATTTCATCGAATTTCCAAAACCTTCCTTCTTTCTGATAATTAAAGCTAAGTTGCATAAATGGAGTTATGACACGTAAAGCCAATGTTACATCTATATTTCTAGCTTATTAGATGCAAAGTACCATTAATTTCGTATAATTAAAATATGCAATGGCTCAAACTCCAATTTGTATGAAATTATGATGAAAATAAGCTATTCTCAAGCATATATATGCTTTTGCAATTTAAAGATTATTTGGTTGCCTTAAATCTCCAGAACCCACCAATCGAATGACAGATTACTAAAGCATAAGCCATCCTTATTGGTTAAAGTCTGAATTGATTGTTTACTTCCTGCTTCTGCTGATTTAGAGTGTTATGTTGGATTTCCTTGCAAAGGACTGTGGTGTTCCTAATCCACAAAAATGTCTCTGTTGACATGGAGGGAATGACTGTTGAAATCCTAGGATGATTTGCCAGGCCCTGCAGTAATTTGTCATCTAACTCTCTGGGACCAAACAGATTTCCACTTCTTGATTTCCACCATTCGTTATTATTATTATTATTACTTCTTCTTTGTATCCATTAGAGTTTCATGCATAAGAACTATTGTTTTGATCTTCATAAACAAAGGCTTATCTGTGTGGACCGAAAAACATGTTTTTATAAGCAATGGAAGTATTGGAAACAAAACAAATTCAATTGCGCTTCTGCAAGCAGCAAAAATATTCCCAATTTTAGACTTTAAACCCTGTTTTCCATATCAGACTTGAGATATTTTATTTATTTTATTAAAGTGACATTTTAATCAATATTACAATTTGCATTTGCAAAAAAGGGCAATGAATGTATACCAGGCCAAACTGGGCCTACAAGTCACTTAAAATCCCTTTTATTTACAGTGGTCAGGAAATAGCAAAAAAAGAGAGGACCCCCCCCAAAAAAAGACAAATAACAACACAGTATACTTTTCCTGGTTATCCACAATTCATAAGTATAGTTTACTAACAACTTATATTAATTTAATTAGATTATATTATAGAACTGTTTATATACTCCAGTTTCATATATAATAAAAATGTTATTAAATTGTGGATAATATTTTGATCGAGTATCCGTATATTTGAGACACTTGGCACACAAGAAGTCGTCTTCAACCAAGTTCATATAACAGATTTAATCAGTACAATTTTCCAGAGGTGTACAGTAATTGAGACCCCCTTCCATGAAAATATATCTAGAAAATATTAAAATCACTTCTTATCCACTTACTGCATTCTTTTCCTGAAGTATTTTCATTATATTGCCCAGCACAAATTACTCTGTCAAGTCAAAGTTAACAATTCGTAGACATGTGCCAAGTATTCATTTATCTTTCTTATTTATAACTGTAAAACTATGTAGCCTGTAAGTATGGTGTCAATATCATTAGAAAGTACTTTGGTGAGCTTCTGTTCCTGTTTTTGCATTAAAAATATACAGACATGGCAGAGAAATCTCAAGTTAAAAATTGAAGTTTTAATGTGATTAAAAATTTTAGCTCTTCATATTGTGTGAAGAATTCTGCAATATTGTTGTGCTGCAGCTAAAATAGATACAAATTTGTCCATTTTACTGAATGTTTCTCATCAAAAAAAACAGATTTCTGGGGAGTTTGTTGGGAGGGTTTTTAGTCATTGTTCCATATGAACAAAAATTCTTTTGTTGAACTAATCAGCTCCTATTTGAAGGCCAACAGGTGTCAGTAGGAAGAATATTTGATGATTTCATCTGGGATTTATTGGTGAAATAAGGACAAAAAAAGATTAGAAATATAGTGAGATGCGATTTTGGCAATAGGAAAAGGGTAGAAAATGTCAAAACCTCTTTATAAAAAGTTAAAAGACACTTTTAATCCAGTAATTGATGCACTTGATTAAGTTGAAAGGTTGTTCAAAGTTGGGTTTTTACATCCTGTTCCTCAGCCAGGGTCATACTAGGACAGGTCCTCAGCATTGGCATTTATGGGAGTCGAAGCCCACACAGAGGTGACAGCCTGTGATCATATGTCAAACTTGCTAACCACTTGGCCACTGTTGACCTAAAGTTGGAAAATAGTAAACCAACCGTTAATCCAAAAATAAAATATTGGTTCTGGTCAACCTTAACATCATTCTTTATACTGCCCCTACATAAAATCCACCATAATGACTGAGCTGGATTCTGGGAACAGTAAACAAGGGAATTCCTTAAATATTCGACCCTTTTAATAATCTATACGTATTTATAGTACTTTGTTTTTATAACGTCCCATTGTCCTATAACATTTAGCCAATCTTTTAAAATGTTGCCTATTTCATCATGACAAAATAAACAACAATAATGCATGTTTCAGAATATGACAGTTACATACCTGATCACCAGCTTGTTTACTTGCAGCGGAATTTATTCCAGGAAAAAGTTCTTGTCAAAGTCCTTTGCACAGCATAGCCTATTTTGACTGACTGGTTTCATTACCACCACAACTTGTATAGTATTTCTGATGCAGTTTCTTCTTACATTTTACTTTGCATTACATTTCTTACATTCAGCATACCCAACTATGTAAAAGCAAACCACTTTTCACATAAAACTGCAATATATGTTCATATGTATTCTCTATTCTCTTTGAGAATACCTTTAGAATAATTACTAAGAACTAAGAATAAGAACTTCAAGACATTCAAATTAAGACATTAAATTTCTTACATGTTGGAATAATAATGAAATTAGGGACGAGAAACAAGTGACATCAAAATGCACAGGGTTGCCAAACTATCAAACAAGGTGAGAAGTGACACCCAGTGGCAACAACATGTATGGTCTACAGCACTGCCATTTGCAGGAGTGGAATCCACAAAGAGGTAACAACCTGATCTGAGAGACAAAACTTGCAAACAGGTAGACTGAGGAAGTGCAAATGCATGTAAAGGATCCTACAGTAACTGAATAATTGTCCAAAGCATGAGAAACCAGATGCATTAACATAAGAGTAGGGTGTTGTACAATAGTATTTTAAAGGTATATCTGAGAAAAAAATATGAAATTTGGCTCATTAAGGTAAGTCTTATGCAGCCAATTATGTCTGGTGTTGTGTATACTTATATTAGATGTCAAGTAAGGACAAGAACATAGAAATACTCCGGAACATAGAAATGTGAGACTTTAAAAGTCTGTTTAGAACACTGATCTGCTTTCAACAACACCTCTGTTCCACTGTTGTGCCTCACTGCCGTACTCAGCGTATTTAAATTTGCAGTGCAGTTATGGCTGATTACTGGGCTCTTTTTTAGAAGGTAGTTAAGTGATTACTTGTTGCAGCATAAAGATCATCAAACGCATAATATTTATACATATACACAAATATGAAAAATAAATACAGAAAAAAAACTTGTCATTGACCGTACATAACGATGCCTGCGTTCTGGGTCATTTTGGAAATAAGACCAAGAAATGACGTATAAACCATAAAACTCTCCTGAATATGTGATTTGGTGTATTTTTGTATCTGTCATTGATATTTTGTCATGTCACAACTAAAACTTAAAAGAAAAGAAAAACAATACGACGTCATAAATTAAATACATCGTTGGCTTGTTCTATCTCTGTCAATGTTAAATGTCAAAACATATTAACAGATTGGGAAAATTGCAAGCCATAAATAAACTGTAAATTCCTCACAGGGTGTAAAACATGATGGCACAGTAGCATCTATAATAAAAGCAAATGGCAAGGTTATCACGTGCATCAGATATTTTATGTGCAGTAATGGTTTCTATAGCCTAGATTGTTGAAAGTGACATAATACTCAACTGTATTCTGAGTTAAAAAACAACAAAACAAAATATACCCACAAATCTTAAAACTTAAGCCCATAAAATACGCTTCTAACGAGATTTTCCTAAATAAATTACTTTTAAAGTAAGATCCACCAAATAGGTCTGTTACTGCATTGAATAAAGTACCACAGGACGACAATTAAGGAACAAGGAAGAAGTCATTCTTAATACTATCATCTGCCACACTTTGCATCTCCATCTGCTATAAATAATCCATAGATAAGAATGCCACCATTCATCGTGGAGAGGAAGAGGGAGCTTTGAAAACATATATAGCTTGGCCATGATGTCAGTCCAAAAGAGGACTTTATGAAGCCCAGGGGGATTGTGAAGTGTCAATAAAAAGCCTCACTAACTAGTTTTAAACACTGCAGCCCCCCTCCTGCCTGGCCAGTAAACATGAAGTTCCTAGTAGGAGTACAAATTATATGGCAAGGGCACACTCTGTAGATATTTGGCAGTGGAGAATACAAATTAGGTAATAGCTATGGGACAGATCTCCTTAGTTATATTATCTTGGGTAAAATATTGAGGAATAAAATGGATACATATTAGTGACAACAAAAGAAAAAAAACCCAGAATGATGTATGTGAAAAAAATATTCCTTAATGAATATAACAATATGACACAAGTGGGTGTGAGTGATATATATTTTTCACATATGTCTTTGGAGTGATGTCTTACTTTTATTATCCGATATTTTGAATAAAAAATTTAGTCCTTATTTAAAGAAACAATGCAAAGATGGCTGTCATACATTCGGGCAAAAGTAAATATAAAAATCTTTATGTAATCTATATCTATATGTACTTTAGTATATAAAATAAATATTGTCAACACAATGAAACTGTATAATGGTCCGTGAGTCAAAAGGTCAGCTAAGGCGCCTGAAGTTCATCAGGAGGAACATCACTGAGATACAGGCAGGAGCCAGATGGGGCAGGTAGAATGTGAATGTGGAATGACAATTGCCGACGTCGCAAGGTACCAGGAGTAGCAATGATGATGCACTAGTCATGGAAACCAAGGCCAATATGAGATGTCTTGGAAGCAACCAGCCACCAGGACAGTCTAAAACTGAACTAAAGTCTGACAAAATCATCAATGACATTGACATAGTGTAGGGAGAGGGTGGGTAAAAATTGCTATTCAATGTGTGCTAGTGTGTGTCCAATGTCAAAGTGACACCACATGCATCTAAAAGGTAAGGTCGGTAACACAAGAGCCAATGATAGAAGGTGTTAAGAAACCATGTCACCAGAACAATACCTAAAAATATTTTTTTAAGGTAGGGTCAAAGGAGTGAGCTCCCGGACACCTTGATGTCCTAGCACACACTCCCCAAGGCCCCTAACACAATAATACACAAACATCGGATTATTATTATTAATTTATTATTACACTCTAAATAAATGTGACATGATTATTTTACTGGTTGTATTAGAATACATGTTACATACATGTGTACATATTTTAGGGAGGCAATATTTACAATACATTATGCCTTATCTTAGGTCTAGCAAGGACAAACCCATCTCTAGCCCACTCCAAGATGCCCGTTCCCGAAATACAAGGTCATATGGCTAAAGGTCAGTACAGGGTCAACCCAGTCCAAACCAAGATAGAGCAACCCAGTTCCAGGAAAAAGAAGGTCACAAAGGCACAGGGGTTCACCATGCAGGTTTTAACCCTATGGCAAGGTCAAAAGTCACAGCTTGAGGCCATAAACCACAGAGGCAATAAACCCCCTTAGCAGGTCAACCAGTGAACAGTGAGAGTCACAAGTGAAGCCCTTCCCAGTTTGACCCCTTACAACCATGTGGGAAAATCATACATGCTTTCTTTGCACAACTATGAAGTTACAATAAAAATATATGAAAAAGCCCCAAGTTCCAGGTAGAGGTAGTCAAGCAGCAAGGCAAGTCTGAAAAGTAGAAGTACTCTAGAAGAGAGGGCAGAGGAAATCTGTATGTACCTCCACACACAGGAGGAGGACTAGGTACCTTGGGTCTGTATGTCCTGGATTGGTACTCCATGCCTAAAAGCCCAAGTGACTCCCCCTCTCCTGAAATCATGAACATGATAATACCTTTATTTATTTATTTGGGGTTTTACGTCGCTTTCAACACTGTACAGGTCATATCACGACGGGTAGTTGGAAGGGCAGAGGAAACCAGTACATACAGTTCATCAGGGCTCTGTACTGTAAACTGCCGACCAATGGCAAGCAACTACCAGCTTTCCCACTTGAGGCCGTGCTGGGAACCGAACCCCGGCCTCAGACGTGGGAGGCGAGAGTGTTACCACTCTGCTACCATGGCCTCTAACATTATAATACAAGTTTAAGGCCACCTTAACTTTACTTGCTACACTAACAAAAGGTGGCCTTAGTTATCACAGTAAGATGTTAAGTATGCAATGTGTTAAAACTAAGTTACAGTTACGCCTGATGATAAAACACTAAAAATGAGCAAATTATGAGATGAATGTTAAAATATATACACTTAAAGTGCCCTTAAGCTAGTGAGCACCAAGTTAATACAACTCACAGCTGACAGATGTATATAAATGGATCAACAGGATAATAATTAGCTGTGAGATAGTAAGACATGGAAATCACATCTATTTCAATTTAAAATGTATACAGTTCAGAGAATCTTAGCATAATAAGACTAGCTTGATAAGTTTACAGCTAACATAGACATGACGACAATTTACAGTTAGGATGTGGGATATTAAGATATAAGCTAAAATATGTAAGTGAGTTTAAGTAGTACACACTTAAGACGACCATAGCCTAATGCTGAGTGGATTAAGACAAAGTTACCAGCTCAACAGCTGATGAATGAGATGGTGGCTTGGAGAGATTTTACACAGATAAATGGTTTGTAAGTAATCATTCTGAACTAATTTAGAGCAATGTTTGTGTTTATAATTTCATATAAGGACTTCAAATCTACACATGAGGTACAAGATTCAAACCCAAAACTAGCTGGGGGTAATGCTGCATATCTAGCTACATTAAACAAATTCCCTACGTGACTGTGCAATACAGCCTACACACATGAAACTTACGCCCTTATCTAATTAGAGATATGGTGCATAAACAGACTGTCCATATAGGAGTATATGATGACTTCATAATGTCATTTTCACATTCAATACACAATGCTTTGACATTTGATTTAATCTACAAGCATTCACGTACCATTGGATTTTTTTTATTAAGCCACAGCATTAGGTGTGTTTCTACTGGGCAATAACATTTACCGGCATTAATGCAGGATCTTTAGCATTAATTTGCAATTTAAGTCATTACTTGCCAGTGTCATTATCAACCATACATTTTATTGTGGACTAGGTTGCAAAGGTTAAATCTACCAGCTTGCATATTACATATTATTACTAATTAAAGTTACAATACTTTTAAGAGACAATGTATCTATTAAATTTAATTAGCCATGGTATTTACATAATCAATTGTTAAGTTCATAGACTCAAGCACACAGTAATATGAAGCAAATCTAGCATTACATATGTTCAACAAGACTATTGTGTCTGAGTGCAAGCCAACTGTGTGTGACCTCATGAACCCCAGCTGACCTCACAAAGCAAGGGTTACACGTGGAGAAGCCGCAAGCACACCTGGGGCTGGTCAGAAGCTGTGAGCTGAGCAAAGAACTTGTAGCAATTCCTGGGGTGTAGTTAATTATTTTCTGTTTCATTTCATATAGGCACGCTTCGGAAGGAACAAAAGAACCTAATTTCCAATGTGTCACAAATATGAACAGAGGCTCTCACATTTCAAAATTCAATTTGTCTATCAAAATGTTTGTTATAATACAGGTGACCTTATAAGTCCCACCATATGAAAATCACCTACCCCCAAACCCCGGTAGTCGTTTGTTTTCAATATCGTTTTTCATTATATTGTCAGCGGTATTTTAAAATCAAAGCAAACATGGTGGGAGGGATAATTCTTAAGATAACACAACTAATTTTAACTGAATACATGGAAAGAAATATTGCTTTATTCTACGATTCCAACTTCATCCTACAATGAAAATTTTACCTTTACCCCTCAAAGGGTAGGCGCAAAAAATTAGATAATTTCTGAATGATCCAAGTCTCTGATTTATCCACATTTGGACTGAAGAAAATGGGTAAAAGTAGAAAATCAGACCAGAAATAAAGAAGTTCTTGTCATTTTAACTGTATTGCAGTGGTATATAAAATTAAATCATCCATTCTACTTAACAGTCTTAATAAAAAATACAATCATCTCCTTAGGGGAAACCAACTTACCACACCCACCACTAAACCACAAAAATATTGGCAGGAACAGTTTCACTCATTTATAAATGGAATGGACACTCCCAGACTATATTACGACATAACTCTTAAGACATAACCCATTAGATTAGCATATCTCCCGCAGTAGCTTTCCCTTGGTCGATGCTCTTGAGATGATGATTTTGGCCTGCACAAGCGACAACTGTGTTTTAGGACATCAGTGACTTTGTGGATGATTAGATTAATTTAGAACTTTACAAATGTTTCAATTATGATGGTGTATTGGGAAAACTTACCAATGAGATAAAAATTCCAGAATTCTTCAAAAAAGATTTATATGAGTTTTTATTGTATCCTATCCTTGCATATCAGGAGTCGGTGAAAAACCCTGTGTCACCTTAGGTTGTAATACTTCAATGCACACACATCATGATTGTCACATGTGCTATTAGTATATCCAGGAAATCTGGAATCTGTATTTCTAAATACAATGGCAGTGATGGTGGCTAATGCCATGATCATTAGTTGCTAGGATTACTGCAACTCCCTGTTCTGTCACTTAACAAAAGTAAACAGGTAGACCTCAGAGACTAGAAATGCTCTATGTTGTATCATGTGCAGACTACATAGGTTTAGCTATGCTACACCATTCCTAAATAAACTACACTGGTTTTCCATTGAGTATTGCACAGTGTTCAAATACAACTTCCTTTCATATAAAACATTGAATTTGAACCAACCTACATATCTTTCCTTTCTCATCAAGCATAGTCACCTTGCAAATTGAAACTGCTTTGTGATTTTTAGCTGCTATTTTTAGCAGTAGCTGCTCATATGGAAAGGAACCATAAGAACTAAGGATAGTATCAATGGCTTTAGTCAATGGTAGAAGACGTATCTAGTCAGATTAGCATTTTCCCTCCATAGTTTTCTACCCTACAGGATGCTAACATAGACACAAAGTCTATCGGGAAATTGGCCTATCCCATCTTGGACATCAGCCCCATAGACGATGTCAACATTATTTTGATACTTTAGAAATACTTTATGCAAAGAATCCTAGACAAATCAGCCTTTACCAAATCAGCCCTGTTAACTCGACCCTAGATGAAATACCTTAATAAAATCAGCCTCCAGAAAATCACTGCACCCTCAAAGAGAATATATGTTCCACAAAAGACAAAATTCACTAAATTATGAGCAAATTTTACTTTGCACATAATTATAGGTGTTGGTTAGTAGTCGTCTGGACTATTGTAACTCTCTGTTCAGAGGTTTGTCCGGTTTCAATCAGCAAAAATTGCAAAGTATTCAAGACACCCTTGCTCGTATTGTTACAACTCATAGAAAGTATGCTCATGTTACACCCATTCTACAGAAACTCCACTGGTTGCCTGTTAAGTACCGTTGTATTTTCAAAACCGCAACACTTGTGTATAAATTTTTGCATAGTGGTTCTCCTTCTTATTTCCAACCGTTCTTGTCTTTTAGTAGTTGTCCCTATAGTGCTAGGCATAGTCACCCAGATCATCAATACCTTACAGTTCCTCCTTTCCATTCATCAGTCTTTAAGTCAGCCAAACATTTTGGCCATAGTTTTGCCTTTGATGCTCCGAAGATCTGGAATGACCTCCCTCAAGATGTTCGCAGTGCAACATCAGTTGCCTCCTTCAGAAAGAAGCTTAAAACATACCTGTTTGCAAAAGCCTACCCACCATAGCCTCCCCCGTCACATCTGTGTCTCCTTGGTACGACCTGGCTATGTCCCTTGATTAACGCTAACTGCCTTGCTTTATGTTTAGATGGCCTTAGAGTCCATCAGTGATGGAGATTAAGCGCTATAAAAGTCCACATTAGATTAGATTAGATTAGGTGTTGTTTACAAAAATAATCAAACTTAGCTGGCTTCTGACAAGTTCGTCAACAAGTGCTGAATATTGGTTTATATTTTGGTTACGTCATTATCAAATTACTTCTGCTCTTTTTTGTTGCAGTAAAATCATGCAGAAATGGGGAGAAATCTAAAATTGGAATTAAAGTAGTTTCTTTGGATTCACAGATAAGACAGATTTGACTGAGGAATGAGAAAATTATGAGTATTCTCGAGTTTGGAATTTAATCACTTGCCACCCTTATCTATTCTTTCTCTGTTTTGAAAACAATTTCCTTGTTGCAGTTGTAATTACATACTGCTAAATTTAGATAGCGTATTACTCTGCAGAGGTTTATTAGCTTATTGGACTTGAAAGGCAGATTATGTGCGTAGAAAATAGTGTAATTGATACGTAATTATTCCCAGGCATGTTTGAAAGCATTGAAAGTGTTTTTTTTTAAAGCAAGAATGCAAGGGAGATTACCTTTGCAGTTAACACAGTGTTTTATCTAGAAACAGGTGCTTTATATATATATCCCTTCAAGATCACACTGAAAAAGCCTTCTTTACAAATTACAAAACAGGAAAATAGCAAAGAACACATGCAGTGCCTGAAGGAACAACGACCCTCGCCCAGGGATCCCCCCCAAAATCTTTTTTTTAAGCTAATATAATTGTTTTTAAATATATTTTTCATTTTATTTTTCATAAGTGCAAATGTATTACCGAGAAGTAATATACATGTACATATGTCACTCATATAGAGAAAAAAAAAACCAGTCAACAAAGCTCTAAATATAGGGTAACAATATCAAATACCTTAAGTATGAAAATGAAGATCACATAATACAAAAGACTAGATTTGTCTCTCAGTTTGAACACATTTTGATACAATATTTGTTGTAATACTATGTGCTGAAACAGAACACAGAAACCCATCCGTCCCAGACCCATGAAAAGCTGGACTATTTTCCATATAAATGTGCCTGGTGTTCTTCATCTCTAAACATTCTATTTAATCTATGTTGCAACAGTCTCAGGATCAGTCTCTTGCCATCTCTAGAGACTTTTAGTTACAAGCAATAAGCCGGTTATTGGTGTATGATTTTGATATTTGTTTATATACCCAAACACTACATTAAATCATGAAAGTTTTATGCTTAACCTGATCCTCTCCTCCATAATTGTCTTCCCATAATTGTATTGAATTTGGACATCGATAAAAATATGGACTAAAGACTCAGGCTGATGGCAAAAAGGACAGTTGGGATTATTTTTGATGCCTAGTTTAAATAGATAATTATTGGTTCCTAAAATTCAATAAATCAATTTTAACTGAAACCATATTAGATGATTATTTGCTACTGTTTCAAAACACATAGAGAATAATGTTCTCCAAGTGTTATTGTCAGTTTGAGTTTAAAACTCATCATTCCATCTGAGTTTCATGCTATGGTTATTTTGAGGACTGACCAGAAATACTGAATAAATTGATCTTACCCCCTTTTTATCTTTCAAAATGAACCTCAAATTAAAAGGAACAAAGGGCCTCTCTAGGATACTGTTTTCAAATTTAAAACCATATTTTATCAGAAATATGTTTATTTTAAATTTCATGGTAAGGTAATTAAGATAATTGAAATGGCACAAAAACTTTGACAAAGTTTATCATAACCAGCTATCTTATTGTTGGATATAATATCCGAGATTGTGATAACTCCATTACAAAACCAGTCGGGAGAGTAAAATGGTTCATCCGAAATATATATCCGATTATACCATAATGGAGCTTTTAGAATGTCCTCAATACTTTGAATTTGTGAGATTGTTAACATAGTTTTCCAGGACTCAAAAACATCCTGCCAAAATGGGTTTAGTATTCTTATTAATGTAGACAAATACGGTGGACCAAAGTTTGACAGTTTATTTAGACATATGGATGTTTCAGCTAGTAAAAGGTTTACCCATGGGGCATTGCTAGATGTAAACAGTCTTCTTATCCATGTAATTTTCATAGATTTCATGAATAGATCAATACCTATCATTTTAATCCTCCTTCTAAAGGTGGTAGTCTGACAACATCTCTTTTAATATTGTCTGGTTTGTGAGACCATAGAAAGCTATGCAATACACCATAAATTTTGAAAGAAGATAAGGGTTAGGATATTAGGAAAGGACAAAAACAAATGATTTTGACATTATGAATGTCTTTATAATGGTGATTTTGCCTATGGGAGTTAAATATTGTTTGTTCCAATTATTTATAATTTTTTGAATTTCTACTAGTTGATTAGGAAAATTAATTTCAGTACAATCAAACCAATCCACAGTAGTGTCCCACTTAAGATTTAATTCCAACAATTTTTCATTACAGTGTTTTTCTTCCCAATCCACACTATTTGGTTTTTTCAGTGTTGACTCGAAGACCTGAGACTGACCCAAAGATTTCTTAGACCTTTAAGGTGGCCTGTAGTGACTGAGGTGTTCCATCTAACATTAATGTTGTGTCATCAGCAAACTGATTGAGCTTGATCTCTGTACTTCCACATAAAATACCCTTAATATTTGGATTATTTAAGAAAAGTATTGTGAGGAGTTGGGCAGCAGGAATAAATAAGTATAATAAAATGGGGTCTCCCTGGCAGCGGCCCCTCTCAATATCAATACATTTCGACAAGAAACCACATTGAATTATGGTATCTTTGATGTCTGTGTTAAATAATTTTATCCAATTTATGAATGATTCACCAAATACCAGAAATTCAAAAGTTTGGTAGATAAAGGTCAATGAAACAGAGACAAATGCTTTTTCAAAGTCAATAAGGATTAACATTACAGGAAAGTTATTTTTTCAGCGAAACTCATTATATCATATATAAGACGAGTACACTCACCAATATATCTTCCTGAAACGAATCCAGGATATGGTTTTAGATATACAGAAGAATGATCTGATTTGTCGCTAGGTTTAATATCCATAATATCAACAAGGTCAACCATAGTGTCAGATATCAGAATGTAATCAAGTCTAGACTGCTTTGGGGGGTTACGGCGACGCCAAGTGTATGTTGTTTTGTTGGGGTTCACATATCTATTAAGGGTAATCAGTCCATACTCTTCAATAATATTGATCATGCTTGACCTTGCTCTAGAGTTGTTTAAAATAGTTATGATTGTCTAAATTAAGATTAAGGGTCAAGTTAAGATCACCGCATACCAGTAAATAGTCCAAATCATTTTCATGTATCTTATGTTTAACATTACGATAAAAATCGACATCATCCATATTTGGGCCGTAGATATTTATAATTTAAAATTTTGTATCTTTGAATGCAAGATCCATGACCAATAAATTACCTTCAGTGTTTTTTTTTCTATTTTAATCATTTTTGCTATACCTCTAGCATTACTACGACAACAATTGAGATAAACTTCCCCATCCCAATAAATTTTGAGAAGGTTTTCCATTGACTCTACTAAATGAGTGTCTTGGAGGCATGCTATATTTATTTTAATTTCTTTACTGTAATTTAGAACATTGTAACAATTTTCCTTATTATTCAAGCCCTGATAGTTTGCTGACAACAGAGATATTTCATTACTACGGTTCATAGTTGAAATGGAACACTGGTTAAATATTTCCAACATATACACAGAAGTCTGAAACAGAGAGGCTCCTACAGCTCTACCAATAACACTTTCCAAACAAGAGCACTCGAATAGCGCAGACCTCCGCCAAGGGAGCTCAATTCCTGGACTATCATCAAAATCAACCCTAAAATTATTTGGCTATAACTTCCCTTAGAAAAAGCCTGGATCCAGATGATCCAGACAGTGATCCAGATCACTCCCAAAATCTGATCACTTGTTCCTTGTCCCATTTAGAGTTATCTGTCTTTAAAAATTACATTTCATGGATCCAGAAGATCCAGATAGTGATCTGGATCACTCTGAAAATTGAATTATTTCTTCCTTTTACCACTTCTTCCTTTTATCATTTCTAACATATCCTATAAATACCATAAAAATCCATCCATAACTTTTTGAGTTATTTGTCTTTAAAAATTACATTTCTTGGATCCAGAAGATCCAGATAGTGATCCGGATCACTCCCAAAATTTATTTATTTCTTTCTTTTACCTTTTCAGACATATTCTGAAAATTGCATCAAAATCCGTCCATAAGCTCTTGAGTTATCTTGTTCACAAACGCACAAACAAACTCTCAAACCCATAAACAAACCCAGGCGAAAACATAACCTCCTTGACGGAGGTAATAAACTCTTTTTACTTTTATAGATACTACTAAGAGTGAAGAAAGATTGAAAACAAGATACATTTAACTGCACATGATAAAAAGAAAACTAGAAAAATATTGTACAAGGTATTATTATAGGACAAAGCAAAATAAGAAATAAAAAATAAAAATAAAATAAACAAAAAAAAACAAAATTATGATGAAAATCCTACAAACAATTCTAGAATCCCAATGAAGGTCTAGGCTTTATTTGTAGGACCAAGTCAGGGGTAGACCCTGTGAAAGTAAGACTCCAATGTGATTTGTAGATTTTGGGTTATATAGACCCTGTGAAAGTAAGACTCCAATGTGATTTGTAGACTTTGGGTTATATAGACCCTGTGAAAGTAAGACTCCATTGTGATTTGTAGATTTTGGGTTATATAGACCCTGTGAAAGTAAGATTCCAATGTGATTTGTAGCTTTTGGGTTTTGAGTTGTTTCTTTTCAGCTTACTGTCTTCACTCAGGAATTTAAATTTTGCAGTGTGATATAAGTGATCTATGTGGCACAGGTAAACAAGATGTACAAATATACTTGTGCAATACTCTCCTAGTTTAGATAACACAGAGAAGTATACCAGAATTTATAAAAACATAGTTTTCTTGTAAATTAGTTACATGCAACACCAATATACTGTATAGCCCTTATTAAGATATTGTGATTTTCATTTCAACATGTGCCAAGTCGTGATCATAAAAGATCTTGAAGCATGCCTTATTATTATCTGGTGATCACCAGAAGATCTCGTGAGCACCTCTTATCATGTGGTAATCGCCACAAGGTCTTGTGAGCAATATAAGGTTTTGTGAGCATGACTTAATTTCTTGTGACCACGACTTAATTATTATGTAGTGATCAACAGACAATGTGGTGACAACCAATTAAAGTAACTACAGGTATACACATTTGACTATCCAAATAGGTGTTCCAAAATGTACTATCCATTTAGATACAAATGCTGTTGGCTCACAAGTAACACAAACAACATCACAAGACACGATTGGGAAAATGTAGTGACAAAGGTTATACCATAAAGGAAAACAGAATTATTGTTTTCCAGAAGACATAACTTAAAAAGTAATTGAATATGAACTGAATCCGATCATTTGTATTAAAGATAGATAAAATGTATACTGTTTGACTGTCTGTTTGTTTTATGAAGGTTTATTACCAAAATACATGACTATTACCAATATACCAATATCCTTAGTATTAAAATAATAAGAATGTAAATTCCATTCATTGGTCATCCTTGGATAGCTGTAAACATTTTGAAAGTTACTTACACAATGTCAAGAAATTTGAGATGATGCACTGAAATGGTCGACTTGGGTTTTGAGTGCCTGTCTCCCCTGTAATTTTGGAAATAATATTACATTTGCAGTAACTGTCTTACCTTTCCATGTCTTTTACGTTTAAACTATGGTTTACCTATCTACATCTTTAGTTTCCTCCGCCTAATAAGGGTCTACCCATTTATAACTCGAAATTCCTCCATCTACTGAATTCAATAATTTCATTGTTATTATTGACTTGAACCACCTCAATTTTGTACCTGTATGGTCACTTTTTAGGCTTTGTGCCTCCGTAACCTCAGTTTGACCTTTTAACCTTCAACCTGGGCCATTCAAATTGCACAACCCTGGTTTTCTTCTACTTTGATTTTATGTGTTCCGTTGGCTTGTTTTGTGAGATGGTTCAGACTTTAAATTTAATTTATGGTCAACATACACCCATTTATTTTATATAAAATATTTTACCAACTAAAGATGAATCACTTTATATGGGCATATAAAAAAAATTTATTAGAAATAGAAATGTTTAAACCTATTTGGCGTTTTATTTGTCTTAGGCTCCTTGGGGGCTGTATGGACGAACATCTTGGTGCCATGTAGTTCAGCCCTGGGGGGAGCCTATTCCCGTTTTATAAAAAAGAAACTAGTGTTCTTGGTCACTGGGTTTGTGTTCAAGTTGTTGACTGGCTATCAAATGGTCACCTTGAGGCTTGACCAGACATTTGGCCATTTCAAACTTAAAGGTGATAGGGGTGACATTGATTTTCACCCTCCCCATTATGTAATTCCAACTGTTTTTGTTTGTAGTAGTTATATTGCATTTATAAATGTGTTATGTTGAACATATTACCGCCTGTAATCTGCTTTCAGGTCACCATGAGTAATAATGGGGGATGTTGCTGTGTATTCAGCTCATCCCAGGTCTCTGTTTGTTAGACCTGCTTCCTTATGGACATAATATTGTGTTGTATAATCTTCTTAAACACCTTTCTTATCATAGGGATTTGTTGAGGGGCTTTTGTCCACTTATTAGTGTCTTGAATGCTACTTGCACAGTAATGAATTTCATGGACTGTGATGCAGTGTATTGAAATCTACCAGTCTTGAATGCTAATTATCATAATTACTTTAAAAATATTTTATCATTTCTTATCTAACTGTACATAGACTTTATTTATTATTAGTATTTTATTACTTACTATTGTTTGATATGCTATCACATACTACATTATGAATTGCTATCATTGTTGTGCCGTCATTGACGTCATTGTAATCTATGAGTTTTTACTGTTAGTAGGGGACCGTATGGCTCGGACATTTGAATGTATATATATATAGCTAGACACTTCTGTGCCTGTATGGCCACTTTTTAGGCTTTGTGCCTCTGTAACCTCAGTTTGATCTTTTAACCTTCAACCTGGGTCATTCAAATTGCTTGACCCTGGTTTTCTTCCACTTTGATCTTATGTTTTCCTTTGGCTTGTTTCGTGAGATGGTTCACCCGTTAAATCTTTATTTCACTCTAAAGGTTTGTACTGTGGTACTTTATTTAATTTGCTCTTCATTCTCACTACTACAATATGTTAAAGTTTAGTATTAATCCATTGCTACTGCATCTCGGCATCTCGTAAACCTTACCATCTCACAAACACTCTGCAGTAGATTAACAGATTAACTGCCGATATGTCACTCTGGAACTTTTTACCTTAGTACTTGCTTATCAAAAAAGGCTATTCATTTCCAACTTCATCCCAACCTCCCAGGATGAGGGTTGGAATCCCACTACCAGTATGACAGTGCCTGGAGGTTACCAGAAGAGAATATTTTACAAATTAAAAATGTGGATACTCCTAAATCCTCGGAACTATATGTCATGCTATGACCTATAGAATATGTTGAAAGTGAGGTTAAACTGAAATGAATAAATGGATGAATGAATGGATAAATCAATCAATCAATCTATCAATCTGTTATCACTCTATTGTAAAAGTACAAGTGGGACTGGAAAATACACCAAGTTCACTTACATGACCTTTGCTAATGCCCAGGTCACACAGTGGGGAATTTTAATGGTAAGTATATGTGAATATATAATTCTTCAATGTTCTTGGTGGATTCCTCATTATTCTTTGTTTGTCCTCAAACCTCTTCGTTATTCACCACTTCACAGCGACAACAACCTGATGTTCAAAAATTGTCTCCAGTATTGGTCAAATTTTGAATTTGCCATAATAATTCAACATTATAGGTATCATATTCTTCTATGTGGCAGCTCTACCCTTGGACATTTGCTGATAAGACATACTGTCTTCTTGTTCTCAGTAAATTCGCTGGATATTCTTCCTTGTTCCCACCTTGTTCTTTTTTGTGGTAAAGGAGTCTTCACAGGTCTCATCAATTCTCACCTTTTCATAGCTAATTCGAGGGGTAATTGAAGTGAAATCGTCAGATATTTTTACTATTTCGTAGGGTTTTCTCAGTATAATCTTGCTTTGTCAAAGTTTAGTCTCAGGATAGTCAAAAACTTCATAGAACATTGTGGAGCTATGAAGATCTTTTCATCATGTGACACAACTTGTCCATTTCTTTTTGGTGAATTCTGATGAATTTGAAATCAGGGGCTGGTTTCACTAAGCTTCCTTTGGTTTTTTCCTTCCTTAAGTAAAGGAAGGGGGATTTCTAACCTTTGGCAAGGCTTCACTTAAATCCTGTTTCTCAAAGCCTCCTTTACTCCACCTTACCAAAGATTTTCCTTAAAACAAAGGGAGGGAGATTCCCGTATAACCACACTGCTTGGAATTCCCCTCCATTTCTTATATAACCTTCACACAATTTACTTTAAATGTGAAGAGAGTAAATTGGATTTTAGCATTTTAACTAATTTAAACTTAGTACATTAGGTACATTTTAATTTTCAGATACATTATTTGCATTTTTATTTCTTTTGGGAGTTGTTTCCAAAGCCTATAACCACACCATGCTTTTTCTTTCACTGTAAGTACATGTGTACTTGTGCACTTATTTTGTATCTAGATTACCTGATGGAGGCAATGTGCTTGTCGGACCACTGTTGAAGATCAGTAAAGTAAGTACATCTATAATTTGCTGTATTTTAATAAATTTTGTAAAATATAGATTGTTCATGAGTATATTTTGCAAATTAATATGGTCATATGACAATTTTTACCCAAAGTAAGGGGGACAACTTTATATATATAATGTTCAAGGAAACTCCATGAATATGTTTCTCACTTCAAAAGTTTGATCATCAATTTCTCAAGATTTAAACAACCAAATTGTATGAAATAAACAGCAAAAGATTGTTTGTGGATGTAGTTTTGACAATAATGTTTCAAGTTCTATATATTTAGGCAGATTCACCTCAGAGGAAACCTCCTTACAATCTAAGGTACCTCTTGAGTTTCCTGAAAATTTAAGGGTGATTGCTTGGAAACTGAGACCCATACTTTCCAAAGGAGGTTTGGTGAAACTAAGCTTCCCAAAAGGAAGGGGAAAACCTTTGATTTAAGGAGACCTTTAGCTAAAGGACGCTTCATGAAACTGACTCAAGGTGTTTTCTTCTATATTGTAGCACAGTCTACAATGTGTGACCTGGGCATAAGATGTAGCTGATTTAGAGCTGGAGGATGTGGTGAGACTGATGAACAATAAGGCGGGGAGAAAAGGAATTTCCAATCAATCCTGATTGTGTATTATCATCAAGGAAATAAGTCATAAGATGAAAAAGGTAGGTTTCATAACCTCCTCCCAGCTGACCCAATTCAAAAAGACAATTTGCAACATCATATCGTGATCACTCTTGGAGGACCGAAAAGGTTTATCATTAAACTAATAAGATGTATCTTCTCATCCGACAATACCTCTTTTCAGGAAGATAAGCTCTATCTGCTGTACTGTAAGGAAACTTAAAAAAGAAAAGGATGCAAAGATCTAATTTTAGATCCCACTGAAATACCATTTGGAGGTAAGTAAACGACTGACCCATACGCCTCGATAAATGACATGTACAGTATATTGCTGGAACAAACTTCATTTATAAGTGTTAAAGGAATAATATAACTTGACCTATCATTTTCAGTCGTAAGTAGTAACTTCTATTTAATTTGCCGATCAGCTATATATTACAATACTTGCTCTGGATTATCAGCCTCTTATGCCTTTATTTAAGTGCGAGCTCTAGCTTCTAGAGATCACCTTTTTGTCTCCAGCCTTTCATGAATTGTGGTGTAGCATGATGAGTACTTGTCTCATCACTAAAGTTAAGCAGCAATGGGCTAAGTTAGTACTTGGATGAGTGACCGCCTCAGTGCTACTGGTGTCTCTGATAGCTTTGTAGCTCGCTCTAGTAGACTGAAACTTCTTTCGGCCTTGTTTATTTTTGCATCGATGGACCATTGTAGTTATGAAGTTACTCTGTTATGCAGATATATAAGGTAATTTTTGTCTCATGAACATGTGCTTACTATCAAAGTCTACTGCTAACAAATTCGTTCAGTAGTATTTTTTATAGTAAATATTATAATTCCATTTCTGTTATTGCTTTGGTGGGGCTTAGGGAATGGTCTCTTTATTTTGTTGTAAAGTAGAAACCTGTATGTATATTGTAAAGGTATATTTGATTTGATTTGTGAATAATGTCATCATAGTTAAGTCATATTTGGATACTTAATGATATAATATATTTTTGGGGTGATTAAAGCAACTGATTTTATTCAACTACAAAGCTTTTAATTATATTTAACGAGATTTTAAAGTGACAATAAAGTACACTGGGGCTTGTAATTAAATCATTTCTTATACTTGTAATCTTACTGCATCTTTTCTGGTAATTGCATGCATGCGAATAAAATAAAGACGTTAAATAATATGGTCGTGAGTTTGAGGAGGAGGGGAGGGGCTGAGGGTGTTGCAAGTATTCATCTTTGGTGCTAATTGAAAGCTGGTGCTCTGGAATTGCTCGAAGCTCTTTTAGAGACTTATGCAATATTGACCATTTTTGGTCACTTCTTCAGTCTCTCCCATGGCTAACGCTACAAAAAACAAAAATTTGCCTGACTCTAGGGAACGTTTTTCACAGTAATATCTGTAAAATGTTGGTAAAATTAAATTATCTTGGTGCTTTTTATCCCTGTCCACGCCCCCTCTTATCCCCTTCCCCTAGATCTGCCTCGATTGGGCAATATACCTCTTTAATGTGACACTTATTTTACCTGTGCCACAGTCAAATTGTCCCAATATCAATTGGGATTAAGCTATTTTGTGTGTGTACTAAGCTAGGTCTCATCCTCAAATAAACTGGGGGTTACATCTTTTATGGATAATTTTATTAATAAACCTTTTTTGTTAACCACTGTATGTTTAAACATGAGATAATGCGATACAAAAATTAATAAATTAGAATTTGCTACAGTAGGAAGTAGATGAAATTTGTTAAAAAGTTATATTTTGAAAAAGTTTCATCCAATTTAATCAATTGATTTATGTGTTGTTAAAGGAAAATTATGAAAAAATTAATTATTTTAAAATTAAAAAGTTGAAAACAGAAAACATATTGGGATACAAATTTAGATAAAAGTATGTTTCTCTCCAAGCTTTTTTATAGTTATACAATTGTTCTACGAAATGTCCAATTATGATATATCAATACCCACGCCTCCCCCCCTTTCGGAAAATCCAGTAACTGCCTCTGAATTTAAAACAAAATATGGACTTAAAAGCCTGAATATTAGTGTATGTTTTATATTTTGATGAACAATAATAAGGCATAAATAATTAGGATTTATGACATCAGAAAGCTTACTATTGCTATTATGTTTCTTACAATGAATCCTGTCTCACATGAATAAAACAAAGAGTGTAATACCACTTTTCATTGTGGGAGTTAGAGGGTTTGGAAACATATTCACAGTATCAGTACATCTCAAGGTTTGATGGCCCACTCAGGAATTGCAAAGTACAATAAAGAGTCACATTAACTAGGATTCAAAAGTGTTGTTTCTCCTGTACAACTAAATGAATCCCCAAATAGAAGTATAAAGACCACACCCTCTACATATATTGCTGTAAAGAATACAAAGTAGTAGCTTTAAAGAAGAGGGAATGTATCTTACGTCAAATTGCATTTTTATTCTAAACCACTGTGACATAGTGGGTAACACAGAGGCACGGGAACATAGGACCTGGCTTTGATCCCAGGTAACAGCTGCATGCATGTTGATTATATAAAATGGCCCCATTTTGACATTTGTGACTATCCTCTGTGGCAGGTTCGGTGACACCTGAGACTCTTCCAATCAGAGGAATGTCATCAGAGCTTGGGCTATGCCTGTATAGTCAGTGTGGGTCAAATAGCCCCTTCAGTCAGGTCATATTGAATATAGTTGCACGATAATAGCCCCTTCAGTCAGGCCACATAGAATATAGTTGCATGATAATAGCCCACAGAAAAGCAGATTGCAGATATTAAATAGTTAAAAACAGTGTTATTTTATCTTTTCTATTGTTCGGCCCTCCTATTATCTGAACAAAATATTTCTCTTCAAAGAGGGTCGGATAATAGAAGTTATACTGTATTATCTGGCCCTTCTATTAACCGAACCAAATATTCCTCTTCCAAGTGGGTCGGATAATAGAGGTTATACTTTATACATTTTGGGCTGTAAGTACCATGGTGCTCTCATGTTGAATTTTGCTCTTGGTTTGTTAATTGCCTTTCAGATATTCAAAATAGTTTATTGTTCTGGGCAAATGTGTATAAATATTCTACTCATGAATTTGATCAAATGCATAGGGTATTTGCTTGATTTAGAATATAGACTGAGAAAGGGTTAGTTAAAGATATATGTGATTAATTTGCCCCAATCACAGTTGGTGGAGGCATAAACTGTGTGTCTGTCCTTATTTGCCTTTGAGAACTCTGAACAGTAATAACGATAGCAGGAAATTATTCAGGGTTGGGCTTACCCATGTAATTCAGGGAAAACAGTGCTTTAGAGGTGAATTACTTCATAAAGCAAACCAATAGATGTTTATATGGGTATGAGGTCCCAGTAGAAAGTGTTTGTTTTCATTAAAACTGAAGTTCAAAGTCAATTTAGGTCCAGGGATTACACTCAGGGGACAACCCCCATCTAGACATATGTTTTATTTAGGGCCCAGTTTATTGAATTCCCTTGTAATGTTTGAAATGCCACAGCACACAGAACAATGTTATTTTCTCGTTATCCACATGATGCTTTCAAGTTAGAAAACATATTATTTGAATTGAAAAAAGGCAATCAGTGTCAAGCAGAAACGTTTATTAATTAATATCATAATTAATTTATTAGAGTCATAACGCGTTATAACTAATAACTTATTGCAATTGGTAATTGAGTATTGAATGCCTCACATGGAAAAATATTTAGGCAATCAAAATAACATTATTAATGTAAAGTATAAACTCCAGGCCATAAGAAAAACTGATCCAGAAATTCTTTTAGAACACTATGTTTTTTTAAGAAATCACAACCATTTTTCTCACTAATAACAGTTGAAACCAATTTCCTTGTTGCAGATCTTGTTACATGTTCCTAATTTTCTTTAAGTGGGTTTTAATAGCTGAGCATTATTTTTGGCTTATTGGAATTAAGGGGAAATGACCAAAGCAGTAAGTGTTGTAATTGATACATGATAACTTCCACAAGGGCCCATTTTTATTAACATTATTTTAAGATCTTGTTCCCACCAAACTGACCTCATACAATAGGTTCAGATACTAAACATATTTAAGCCGAAGAAATTCATAAAAAAATGTTCAAAATCAAATTTAAGAAATAATACCTACTTCACATGTTTCCTTACTGGAGTCATGAGTTTGTCTTCAACCAAACGGGACCATCTGTTTTGGTAGTTATTTAGTGCACTTTTGGTAGGGCATCTGTATTGGGATTCGCATTTGGGTATGACTGGTGGATGGATCTTCCCATACCTAAAATAAACTTTTGGTGTGACAAAGTGTCTCAGAAGCGTATTGCCATGTAGGGTTCAAACCCTTTCACTTGACATTTATTTATGGGAGGGTGGGTGGGTGAGTATAAGTTTGGTCTTTATTTAATGGGATATTTGATCAGTTTTGCATATCTGAACAGAGTCTTTTGATAATTAATATTTACTAAAGTGCAGCTGAACAATGATTTATGAAAGAATTTGAAGGCCCTGAGAAGGACAATACTGCTTCTGTAGTCGAACAATCGCAGAAAACAGGCCACAGGTATGTCTGCTTGGGTTGTTGTTGGTCTAAAATCCCGTTAAGTATGGTGAGCAATCTTGTCATAGTTCTTTCTTCAACCTCAAAGTGATAGTTCCACTCACTGATATTCAGGGTGGCATATGGATGGTAACTTGTTGAGAGAGCTTCGGGAGTAATAGTCAGACAGTCGTAAGAGCTGGAATGTTCCGTTGCTGTGGTCGAGATGACTGCTGAGTGTGTTTAGTCTTTAGCCGACTCTATAACTTGCATAGTCAGTCCACTTGGTTGCCTTGAAATGGTTGAGCTTTAAACGCTGACTTGGCTGACAGATGCCTTACAATGTGGGTCATCAGAATTATTCTGAATCCATATCTGGCAGCTGGTGAGGTGAGAGGTTACCTAGCCTGATTTCATCTGGATTTACTTTCAATAAAGAGTCTTCTGGGACGATATACACCTCTTGCAAGCATCCTTTGCCAGTCCATGCATTACACGAAATTCGTCTGAGAGGGCCTCCCTCTTCACGGGATCATTATAATTCATCAGGCATATGTTGTAGAGAGGTTTATTTTCTCTCCAAAAGAAAACAGCAACTCCTGTTTTTCATGAATGTGAGAGCATATTACCTCTCTTTGCAACTAGTGGCTTTGGCTCTGTGTCATATCCACCTGTCACAGTCTATGAGTCCTCAGTACACTGTATATTCTGTGTGTGTTTCCACTATCTCCCATGCCTCATCTCACTCTATAGCCTCCTGAACGTTCTTAAACTCCTTAATATCAGGCATACACATGCTCAGTGTCCTGACCTTGAAGTCTAACACATGAACAAGACAACTGGGGAATATAATTTTATTCTAATGTTATACACACTATATCATATTTACATACTGGATTCATTTACATATTACTAAACATAAAGTGAAATACATAAGGCCACCTTAACTTAAGATTTACGAGAGAACTTTTACTTGACCCTAAGGTCCCCATAACATACAATTTAAAATCCTCTGAGGTGGCCTTAAAGGGATAGCAAATAAGAGGTGACTGAGTCACCTTAAAATGAGTTTTAGTGAAAACTTAGATTTTGTAAATACAAGTTACATTTGAGTTAAACAGTTTAAGTTTTAATTTTAAATGAAGATAAGGTGGCCTAGCCACCCAGTTATTTAACTATGTAATACTAGGTCATTTATATACAACTTCATGATATGATATTCATATTTTTAAATGAGATTAAGAGTAACAAAAGCCACATTAACAAGTGTATATATTATAAAGTAAGCACATCAAGACATTTAAAATAAGATATGTAAAATAGGTAAAAGTATAGATAAAATAAACTGCATAGGTAAAATTAGGACCAGAGTATCTAGCTAAAATACTTAACACCTTACTGGGTCGAGCATTACGACCCCCTTACACCGCTCATACATAAATGCCTTAGGGGACTCTGGTTAACACCCCAATTTACCAAATTGTATATAGTTATTTCTCGCATATCAGTTTGAATTATATGATATCAGAATATGTAAAGTGTAAATATGTTACTTTCACATATATTAAGCTGGACTAATGGCACAATGCCACTGATCTATTCTATCAATATAAAAGTTAAGAATCCTAAAATCTTTTAAAACATATGTTACCAGTACTGTAAAATATGCACTCATGCATGTATATCAAGTTAATTTCAAGAACCAAGAACTCACAGATGAAGTAATTACATCATTTTACTTTAGCTATTGACTGTACAAGATATTCTGTCCATGTTGCTGAACTGCTTGATTTCCGGCTTCTGGGTGGACCCCTTGCTCCAAATGAACCCAGAGGACATCCCGGGGCTGGATAGAAAGTGAGGATCTGGTTGTTGACAGTAAAATAACTTCTGACCAGGACTGGCCAAGCTTTCGCACAATGCTGTGATCTTCTTAATTTTTGATTTTCAAAATATAATTTGCTCTGCTTTTACACTAACACACTTTAACTGCTTGCTTTCCACCATAAGAGACACCTGTGTGAACTCCTTATCTTCACAAATGCCATAATGAGGCTTGAGCAAGCCGACAGAGGATAACTTGTGGTTTATGCTGGTCTGCTGCTGGACCCAGGAACCTTGGTCCCAGGTTTGTGTTATCAGGCAGCTTCCATATCTGAAACTACAACTAAGAGTTAATAGGTTTCTAGGGTGGGGAGTGGGCAACAGTTCTTAAGTTACATAAAATGGCGACTTGCCTTACTGAAAACTGGATTTAAAGTGAGGCAGGAGGGAAAATTTACAGAAAAAGCGGGAGAAATTGATTACAAAGGTCAGAGGTTATTGTTACATTCCAAATTAAGGTCCTTATCAAACATTCAAGTGCCACTGAATAAGGTAGCACCTGAAATGCTACCTTACCAGTCTCACTTTCTTGGCTCTCAGTCTGACCCTGCAATTCCTCCCCAGTGATAGATTTCTTCTTTTTGCTCCTTGGTGCATATTGATGTGCAAAAATTTGAACACACTTTTAAAAATCTTTTCTAAAAATCCTCAAATTTATTTCCATATTCAGATAGTTTCCAAAAACACCTCCAATTAATTTTCATATTCAGATGGTCTCACTGAAGTTTATCAATGGAATGAAGAATATCTCATGATCAGGAGAGTTCATATAAAAGATCAGTCACATATAGGATCTGGTCGTTTTTACAGTGATTGTGACTTTGCCTTTATAAGCCTTTGACTTCTGACTTGGAACTGGCTTCCGAGGTGTATTGAGATTACTGTTACTGCTGCTCCCTGGCTGCGATGTTGATTTTATAAATCAAGTAATTTTAATGTTTATAAAAAGTAATTAATAATCTTGTATAATCTTAAGTGAAAAGTAATGTTAATGAAAATATTTTAATCCAAGTAACTCTTTCTGTTCTTTGGTGGGACCTGGGGGAATGAAGATATCGTGTCATCAGGCAAATCATTCCACTGATATGTCACAAGCAAAACTATAGTTGAAACGTATTTTTTTAATCGTTGAATGGAAGGAGAAAGAGGAAGGAACCCAGAGAAATAATCTTTCAGGCCTACGACACCAGGTGTTATAGGAAGAGGCTCTATAACCCACACGCCGAGTCCACTTGCACAGCTCTCTTATGGCTGGAGAGATAAATTGTATAACTAATAAGAATACTAATGGAACTACATGGTAGGGGCAATTGGGAGGTCATGCCATAACCTTGGAATTGGAATATTAATACCTGCGTATTAATTTCACTCTTATAACATTATACTTTTGAAGAAAAAAACTAGATAAATAAAATTTGAATTGACCTTCTTGTTTACGTTAACCAATAAAAGAGTAGATTTGTTAATATACCATTTTACTCTTTTAAATATATTATGAATGAAGATGTGCCTTTATAAAACTTGCACTTTAATCCAACAATTGAATCAGATCTAACCAATGTTCTTGATATCTTAGAAAGTCAAATGATTAAAATACCATGTTGATTGGAATGATATTGGGTGCAAGTGAGATCAAACAAATTAACACAATAGATTCTGTTTGACAATATGGAAAAGGAGAAGAGTCATAATTGAAATACTTCTGGTAGCATTAGTCTTAACATTTCAGAGCCAATCAAGATTTGTTAGATGTAGCTCAAAATCAATCGTTTTCTCTTTTCTATTTTCATTAGGTCTGGACGATAACAATTTATCCAAGCTTCAGATCCGGGATTTCAAGGTTACTATAGCTTGAGAGAAATATGTTCTGAACAAGTTATTCAAATATTCCAGAGATATCTTTTTATATTTTTTCTTGTTTTTGGAATACTTCATATGAAGAAATATGTCAAAACAGAAGGTCATAGTTGTTTTAATTGTATGTGACATTTACAAATTATTCACTTTTAAAATCAAATGTGTGAAATATATTGCTTTCGAACATGGTGTTCATGGGCTCATAAGTACTTAGGCAGGAGGCTAGAATCCAACAGGATGTACAGCCGAGATTACAGGATCTCTCTGAAATATTACATACAGTAATGGCAGAATTAAGACGGGGTGTATTTCTTTGTCAATCACAGAGTAATGTGGTCCCACGAATATGCCCTAATAGAGTTTTTACATTGTACACCAGTGGGAAGTAAGCTGGGTAGTTTACTAGTCTGGTTTCCGCCGACCCTACTCTGCAATGTAGGGTCGGGTATCGCCCACCATTTTGGGTACTACGCTTCCGTAGTTACCTAACTAAAAAACGTGCACCAGTTTAAGTACTGTCCATCTTCTATTATCACCCAAAACATGTTTTTTGCATCTAAAGATTATTGTCATTCCAAAATATTTTTAACTTTAATTCACAATATTTGATGTTATAATTTCAATAATAAATGTTTAAAATGTTGTAAATACATACAAAAAGCATATAAGTATTTAAAATAATGATCGAGATTTCCTGATAATGATAGCTAGCAATGATGTATGTCAAGGCCATTGTGGCCGATACCAGTCCCTTTATTGTTAAAGGTGGCTGGTTCCCGTCTAGGTAGTTTACATGCCTAATATGGCAATGCCTAATTTAAATAAATTTTGAGGGGTGGCAACTTTATATATGTGTAGAGCAATATTTGTGTACACATCCAAAACTGGACAATATGATGTATTGTCTGTTGGAACCTTTTAAAAACTGGCCAGTATTACAACATGTCAAGTGGCTGGTTATAGAAAGTGTGTGGTGCCTTTTTTTGACAAATTGGTGCATGTGTGTTCTTGCTAAACTGTGATCACATTAGTGAGCCACATTATTGGGTAAATTAACTATTGGAGTTTTAAAAGTGAAGCGATCACATTTCATAAGTGTAATATTCCAGCCCCTCAGTTATTGATTGAAGACTGGGAAAAAGCCCTACAAAGAAAAGCCCTACAGGAGAAAAGCGCTACAGTTCTTTTATATCCATGTAGAAAAGCATACACTATTCTCTATATCTTGAAGAAAGCCCCATACATTATGTTCAGTTTACAAATGAAAGGGTTGATCATTACTTAAAGGGTATTTCAATTCTATTCAAACTAACCAGTGCTGTAATTTTCAATCTTAATGCCCCTTTGTAGTTTCAGAAACAATAAAATAAATTAATTTGTTAGCAAGGTAAAACCCCTCTGGATTACAATTACTCAATCTCTAGATGATAACTGATTAAAAAACAATGTTGCAGTGAAATCTTCAAGTGGAAATTGAGTTTGTTCCAGAATTCTTACAGTCAGTTGAACTTAGAATTTGTTCTTGAAGATTGGGATTTATTTACTTTCCTTTGATTAGTAATACAATATTTTTTAATATGTTATTTGCATTGTGAATGTTAAAGTATTTTTGTTTGCAGAACAATAAATGTGTATGTCACACAGCAAATACTCAAAACAATAATAATTTTGAAATAATAAAAGTGATACATAACTGTGAAACAGTTTATGTTTGGCATTGTTCTATCTAAAAAGGACTTTTATCCACAGTCTCAAAAATGGTGTAGGGCATTTCTCGATGGGGGAGTCAACAAATTGTGTGACTTTTCTCTGCATGGATTTTCTCTGTAGGGCTTTTCTATGCTTTACATAATGAAAAATTAGTGCAGAATATTTTGGAAAAAGGAAGTGCTAAGAAATTGTTATTTCTGTAACTTAATAAATTTTACACACCAGTGAAATATGTATTATCCTTAAAATTCTGGAGTCTTTATCTTAGGCTCTGTGAAATGAATTCTGGTAGACATGTTATAAATATTGTTTCCTCAAGCTTAACAATAGTTCAAGTGATATTTTAAAACACTGACCCCACACCCTAGTTTATCATATTATCAATTCAGAGTACCAATACATCTAGCCTTGCTTATGGACTTTACCAGAGCCCCTGGCTCAATGCTTTATTTTTATTTATTTGGAGTTTTACGTCAACACTGTACAGGTCATATCACGATGGGTAGTTGGAAGGGCAGAGGAAACTAGTACTTTCAGATCGTCAGGCTTCTGTACTGTAAACTACCGACCAACGGCAAGCAACTACCAGTTTTCCCACTTGAGACCATGCCTAAAACCGAACCCCGGCCTCTGAGGGGGGAGGCGAGAGTGTTACCACTCTGCCACTGTGCCCCCCCCCCGCGCCAATGCATAAAATAATGTAAGTCTGTACAAATATTATGTTGGCTTTTAAATGAAACATAAAAACTTGGTATTTGATCTTGGACCTTAGCTAATCAACTTTGGTTTGAACTAAGTAGAATATAATGTAAATGTCGTGCTCATTCCTTTTGAAAATTAATTATGTTTTGTACAGGTCAGATTGTTTTTTTTCAGTTACACTTAGTTCCAGTATTCAATTTGCTGTTTAAATATCGTGGATACTTGCTGTTGAAAAAATATAAAAATACAGAAGTATATAAAAATATTAAACATAAAAAATATCTCAGAGCCTAGAAGAAGACTACCCAAAATCAAAAGGTGCATAATATTATACATACATGTTCCTTGGTGTTAATCATTTGCATAATGATGAAAAGTCATATTTAGCCCTGTTGTTTGGGAAATGTGTACCAAGTCCTTCATCCCTCCAACATAATGGATTCATATTAAAATTTTCTTTTTTAATGAGCTTAAACACCCCTTGTACACCACTAACCACCCAAACTACCCTTGATGGTTACTTCAAGCTCCACCCACATGTCTGTTAAATGATTTCATTGGTAATTCACAAATAGGTCAGTGTACTACCCTGGGTAGGAATGGTTACAATGTAAAAACTCTAATAGGTTAAAACAAAAATAGGGTAACCTACAATCAACTTACTCCTTTGCAATGGACGAATGACTTCTGCTGGGGCATGAGACAAGAGTCAAACGTTCAAAGAAAAGAATACATGTTAGATTATGTCATAAATTTATTATTTATGAAACTTGTACTTTAGGAACTACCGTTGATAACCATACCTCATTACCTTTTTTTTTCCTTTTTGAGGCTATCTAATATTCTCCCACACACTGCCAAGACTTTTGTTTTGTCAAGGCAGTTATTCAGAGTTCATCTTATTTTCTCACATAATAGTGTAGTTAAACTTATATGACCCAAAACCCTTCAGGATAGACGTAAAGGCTACTGTAACCATTCCAGCTCTTGGAACTTCCAGATTATGTCCAGTTCGGGCTTTGAGGGAAATTTTAGCTTCTAGTTCAGCCACAAATGATGACCCTCTGTTTTATGCACGGATTTTATGATCAGGAAACATTTAAAATTAGTTTCACAGTCTCTTTCTTATTCCAAGCATTTCACATTTCATGATTTCAGGCAGGGGGCACCTGGGTCATCGGGCTCAATGCATATTATTTTACAGTAAATTATGCTGTATTACAACCATAAGCCAATTAGTAAGGGGTTTCGCTCCAGATGGTTTCCATTGGCCCTGCTTCGTCCTCAAATACTTCTATTTAAATTTTACCTCCCTTCTTTCCCTCTTTAACTAATTGCCTTATGCTTTGTGGCACCTCTTTCTGTATTATTAATGTTTCGTGGTAACATACTATGTCCTTATGTAAGTAATTTATAATGTTCTTTAATTTTATAATTTTAATATGGTGTATTAGTACTGTGTCATTAACTAAAATCGTTGTACATAAATGCACAATGCTTAAAATTCATTGTAATACGACACAAAATAAGCAAAAACATAATTTCTCACAGACATTTATCAAAATGTCAATGTAAGAAAAAGAATGCAAAAACACATTTTGAGCAGGTATATTTAGATAAATTTATTTAACAGTTTATAACCTAAGAGATTATGAATTCTTTGTCAATAACATTTTGCAATCTTGAACAGGTATAATAACTTTATGAAAAAAATATATACGTTTTATCTTTGACATACATGTGATACAACTTTGTCATTTATATGGCATCAAGGGTTTGACTCGTAGTTTTTCCAAGCATCTTTTAACAGTGCCTAAAGAAATAAGGTTTTGGTCTTAGTGTACAGAAATCTTGGGTCATTTGTTCTTCGGACAAATTGATATAAATTACTTTTCAGATTCATGGGTTAGTGAAATATTTATGGGTGCTAAGGCGTTTTACAATCCATCACACAAAACACCATCTGTAATTAGTTTAATAATCTGTAAAAATATATATAAGTTTAAGCAACTGACTACAAAAAATAGAGAACAATAAATCATTACAGGAGCTAAATAATAAGGAATCGAGCCAGAATGCATAAATATTTTAAGATTTGTAAATCTGGCACTGTGGCCAGATCTGTTACACACTCGCCTAGGAACACATAGGATGTGGATTGGATAAAAGTCACAGGTAGACACATACTGGCTCAGATGACCACTGAAAATGGCGGCACAGTCTCTGGTCTCTGCTTCCTGTCCAAGTTGGTCAAGTGGGTTGTAGCTAAGCAGTTAACGTCCCATATCAATAGCAATAAGCTGGACAATCCTTACAATCTACTTACAAACTGGGTCATTCTACCAAAACTGCACTGTTTGTCTTCTACGTAGGTAATCGTTCTCAGTCTAATAAGATAGGTTCTACACCAACTAACTGGGTCATTCTACCAAAACTGCACTGTTTGTCTTCTACGTAGGTAATCGTTCTCAGTCTAATAAGATAGGTTCTACACCAACTAAGCAAGCTCATCTATGGAGACCCCCAAGAATCTGTGCTTGATTCATTGTTATTTTCACTCTATACAACTCCTCTCAGCAAAATCATCAGCCTTAATCCAGATATAAAATTTCATTTCAGATGATACCAAACTATATGTCCATCTATCTCATTAGTATGCCTCTGCTCCTCCTTCTAAGCTGAATGCCTGCCAACAGTAACCACAATGATGGTTGGTTTTTTGTAAATTGAAGCTCAATCCTGATAAAACTGAATTTGTTGGGTTTTTTTGTTTCAAGGTTCAATGTCAGAAACTCACCTCTCATTTTCTTGTCAATATTTTTGGTAGTCTTCTCCATCCTGACATCATCAAAAACCTAGATGTGTGGTTCAATGCTGATTTCTCTTTATCAGGACATGTTAAGAAGATTTGTAATGCATTCTTCCTTCAGATGTAGAGCCTTTGCAGAACTAGATGGTATCTTACTCAGGAAGTGACTGTCTTTCTGCAAATGCCTTGGTAAGTAGTCGTTTGGACTATTGTAACTCTCTGTCCAGAGGTTTGTCATGTTTCAATCAACACAAGCAACAGAATATTCAGAATACTCTTGCACCTATTGTCATAAATCATAGCAAGTATGCTCATGTTACACAAATCTTTAAGCGACTCCACTGGGTGCCTGTCAACTACCATCGTATGTTCAAAACCACAACATTGGTCTATAAATTTTTATTCAGTGGTTCTCCTAGCTATTTTGGACCATCTTCGTCTCTTAGCAGTTGCGCCTACAGTACCAGGGGTGGTCACCCTGATCATCATTATTTGATAGTTTCTCCATTCCACTCCTCATTCTACAAGTTAGTCAAACAGTTTGGCCATGATTTTGCTTTTGATGCTCGCAAGATTTGGAATGGTCTACCTAATGATGTATGCAGTGCAACATTTATTGCCTGTCTATTGCCATCTGTTGTCAATTGATGGAGATTAAGCGGTGTAAAAGTCCACATTAGATCAGATTATATACTTGTAAAATAAGTCATATCCCCAGTACCAGGCTAAAGAATGCAGAGAACATTGATAAATGGTCATCCCTGAGCCTCTGTCTTTCAGTTAGGGGAATGTCAGTCACTAGAGAGCTTAGGGTGTACTTGTGCAGTCAGGATGGGTCAAATAGCGACCTTGAATCTTGTAGTATAAGGATATATTGTGCTGTGTATAGATCTGCAATATAATGCAATCTTGTAGTACAAGGTCATATTGAGCTACGAAAAATATACAATTTAATACAATTTTGTATATTACACAAAGGACGGATTTCATGAAAGGAGTTTAAGGCCTGTTAACATCAACAAATCTAATAGAAATAAATTCAGATACAAACTTTCTCAAGCTGAAGAAAAACCAACGGTAGAAACAGTGCCTCAACCATGGGCGGTGCTGAAAAAAAACCACAAGAACTCCTCTATTTTCAGTCATGATCTATAAACTTTGAGGACGACCAAGCCATGGGTAGGCCCCAACCTGTGTGAATTAGTAACCCTGATCCGAACAATAATGTTGGAGTTATGCATGAGAATAACAATGCAAAAGAATTACAAAACAAGTTTGGATTCGTGGTCAACATACAGATCTAGACCATCTTCGGGGATTGAGCCACAGTTCAACGCCACGATTGGTACTGTGTCATGCAGAGATTAAGTGCTGTAAAAGTCCAGAACGGAATAGTTTTAAAGAGTATATCATAGGGGTTTTGGTTTACTTACTGAAGCATATTATCTAATATTGGTTTGACTTTGATGGGAATGGTCTCTTTTAACTTAGCATCTGCCTCAAGTCTGAGAAGCCCTAAATCAGGATATTAAACAAAGAGATTCATTGCAAGGAAATCATTAAAGCTTAATCATGAACTTTATTGTACACCTACAAACAAAGTGTTTTATATTATGACATTTAAATCAATAGGATTATGTCACCAAATACTTTTACTAATTTCAAAAGCTTGTATTTTATCCTTGAACGTAAATTTTAGTACAGAGGCAAATATTCTTAAAAGTCAACAACAGTTCACAGACTATTCGGAGTGTTCTAACTTGATTTGTCTCAGGAGGGGGCTTTTTCAGTCTCAACTCTTGATTTTGTCTAAAATAAATCTAAATCTAATGAAATATTTTTTTTGGTTTTAATATCATTCACGATTATTATTATTATTATATTTTTAAAAATACATATTTCACACGGAATAAGTTGGAACCAAACTATTCTTATGCACTTAATACAATTAAAACATTAAGAATATTAGACAAATCATGTCAATGCTGGAAAATTGAACCAAAAACTCGATCTAGACGAAAACCTCGGCCTGAGGCAGCTATTCCGAGCTTGAAACTTTTGGTGAAATATGGCTCAGAACCAATACCCGTCAAACCAATACCCAAATACCATGCTTACAGGAAATTTTAGTGCTTCTTTACTGTCCATGTCTTGCTTTGTTACTTTAATTGAGACCCTGTTTTGGCTCCTTTAATAAAAACAAAATTATTTGAGGCAATTGTTTTGCCCATGTAAACAAGCCTATGGGTAAATGTACATCTGTGTTTACATTTCACATCGACAAAGACAACAGTAAGGACCTTTTTGTACCTTCATTGTATTGGTTTTGTGTTAAATGTCTGTCCAAACTACTTTGTGTCAAGTGTCCAAAAAAAACAGCTATTCTTAAAGCTTAATTGCCTGAAGTGAAAATGAGGTATTGACATTTTATTATGAGGTTTTTACTAAATACTTCTGCACATAGATCAGACGTGTCTCGGTACTAATTAGGTCAATAAGGAAAAAAAATTCCATACACACAGAGTTCTATCAACAGGTACATCAAAAGGTAATCTTGCCTCTCTCAGTGTAGACTGCCTTAAAAAGTTTTATATTTCATAAATTTGCTGGATCACTTGCTACATTGCAACAAATTTGATGTGGCACCTTTTATATTATGCGCTGATCAAAAGGTACTCCAAAGTTCTCTACTACATTATCAACTCTTATTCTTTATAAATTTACTTGTAAAATATTTCACTTTTGCCTTTATTCCCCTGTTCCACTATTGTGGGTATGCCCTCCCAACCACACTGATGACTCTGTAATTTTATTCTTATAATCTTATCGGTTGCACTACTAATCTAAGCATGGCAAAACCCAGTCCAAAATTATTTGGCATGTTTAAAAAGCCTGGTCCAATATGACCCTGGCTGTTGAACAGGACTTAATATGCCCAAAAGGGTTTTTGTTCCGTGTCAGATGGTATCCTGACCAAATTAAAATCCTGACATATTACACATTATTGTTACGAGTAAAATAAGAATTTGCTTGAGCCACAAACGAGCCCCGATGAGTTACATGTTTTGTGTCCACATGTACCTAATGAGGCCAACATGGAACAGTGATTTACTAGGTACAACACTGTTATTTAGGATGCTATGACCAAACCTTTTGGCATTACTATTAATAGTTTGGCTATTAAGACTGTAGTAAGAAAAATGTATACCACAAATGGAGGTGACAATGCAATTCTAGTGAACAGTAAGATTGTTTCTGTTCAACAGCAAACTATATTGCATTTGACAAAACATGCCCTCTCATCGATTGAGTTAAGCAGTATATATTTTTTAAAAAGTATCAAAAACATCTTTTGAGTACATATTTTATGACAACTGTAAAGCAGGATATAAAATCCTGTTGGATTTACCTCAAGGAATAAAACACAATTAGATGAAATATATTTTTTCAATATATTCTTCCTTTTTCAAATAAACGAGAGTATATTTAAAAACAAAGAATCAGCCATGGAAGTAGTTGCAGAATATTTAAGTTGGGGGCAAATGGAGGCCGCTAAAAGCCTTCTTTTATCTTCCATTAAGATAGATTTGATATAAATGAATTAGAACATGACAAAATAAGATTACGTAGGTATTTTTAGTGATATACCCAGCCTTTTTACATTTAAAGCCATAACACTGCAACCATATTTGCAAAATCTTACAACTAGATTAATTTTTGATGAGCTCGTGCATGTGCTGTTGTCCGCCACATAGAAATAAACAAGGCCACTGCCGCAGCGGTTATCTCTCGCCTTAGAATCAGTAATAATGGAGAACTAAAAGAGTTAGAGGAAGGGGTCAAAGGTAAAAGTCAGCAATTGGAAAAGAGTCTCAGGCCTTGACTTCCTTTAAGTTGTTTTCACATTTGGAATCCATATAGTAGCAATGATAAGGGAGATATAGGGCCTTTTTAATAGGATAATCCCATTTAACATTTAACATATGACATGATGACCATTTTGTTTTAAAACTAGGCCAAATTACTATCAGGCTAACTTTCCTAGCCATATATCTTTTGCACAAATTTGATGAACCTAGCTGCAATATTTCAAATTTTAGAGCATCTAAATGATTTTTAAATAATTGTCTATGGCGGCCATTTTGTTTTTCAAAACAAGGCCAAAATCTTTCTCAGGCAAAACATTTGAAGGTCGGGACTTTTGATGGTCTGTCTTTATATACTGAAGCCATAGCACCAATAATAAGGGAGAAATAAGGACATAAGGCATAAACATTCCCTGCAAATTTGGTGCAGATATCTTTAAAAATGAATGAGATATTAAGGTTTATGCAAAAACGTGATGAACGGATGCACACATGGATGCACGCACGTACGGCAGGCGTTTTATAATCTCCCGACCACGGCCTTCGGCCGCAGGCAGGAGATCATAAAAAAACCTCGAAGATATATGGCTTGCTATAGTGGAAGGAATAAACCAAATTTGTTGTAGTATTTGTGTCAGCATATACCTAAATCTTTATTAATTATATTTAACTTTGATTATATATAATTTTGATACTTATCAATTGTATCATAAATGTGCCAACTGCTCTATTACAAGGCTTTCTTCCAAAGTAGGTGGACTGGTACATTCCTTTAACTAAGTAGATGAGAATCCCATTGCATTAACATGAAAAAATCCTAAAAATTAAAATCTAAAGCATGCCACAAAACAAAATTCAAAAACTGATAAGAACCACTTCTTTAGTTTAGATGCACATCTATTGGGCAAGTTTCCTTTCAATGATAGGTTTACAAGTGTAAAGTTGAAATATTAATTTGAAAACTCAAATCATGCTTGACAAATCTGCACATGTTTATTATGTATTATTTTGTATTATGTATTATTTCATGTCAACAAAATGGCCTGAACGGCGTTCATCCATAATCAAGGATTTCTGAAAACATCTTCCTCACCAATGTGTGGTTTTGTTTTAGTGTTGTTGTTAAAAACATATAAAAATCCTTCGTGGGGCAAATAAACTGCTTTGGAACGTAAGCCTCCAGTCCATTTGTTCTATGATTCCACATATGGTACACAATCATAAAATATGCTTCAGAAAAGCAAAAAAAAGCACTTTAAATAATGGAGGTGGCAATTAAGCTAAGAGGGATTTTTATTAGTCATATTCACTTGTTATATTTTCACAGGTGACTTCTATTACATCCATTACATACTTGCTATTATCTTTTGAACAGAAAACATGTATGTCATCACAAATTATACTGCTGAAATAGCTTGTGACTTTGCTAGACATGTACAGAAGCTCAGTGGATATAAAAAATGTATAATGGTAAAAGCAGAAAACTGGCTGGCAAATATCAAATGATGGATGGATAATTGGAGTATTAAGAAACAGAAGCAAACTTTACAAATACAATAGCTCTTCAATGCTTATCCTGTTACTCTTTTGGCCAAAATAATGCTTATTTTGATATAAATCTACTGCCTGTAAACTACATTGCTATATTTGAACCGTCTGGCTGAATCCATACCGGACTGTCTATATTCATTGTTTGGCTAAAGTGATCATCTTCTAGACTTGTTCAATTCAAAATGCTCTCTCTTATATATACAAAAGGTGTTCACTTTAGTTTGACATTTTAACAAGGATTAAAAATACAAAATTCTAAGTTAAGGTTTTGATGCAACGAATATTTGGTATAAGATCCACGAACAGAACAAATAAGCTTACAGAGCTTTGTTCAACTTTCCACAGCTTTACTAATCATAGTCTGGGGAGGCTGTTCCATTCATGTTTGAAGGCACTTTTTAATCTAGCCAGTGATTGAATTTTGTGTCTTTTTAAGATTCTAGAATTCCCAAAATGCACAAGTCTATTGGAGCAGCTTCAAAAGATTTTGGCATCCACTTTTTGGTGTAGAATACTTTATGTCTTCCTTTTCAGGAAGTTTTAAAGTAGTTTTTGAGGTATATGAGAAGGTACTTCCCTGGTGAAACTCCATCAAAAGTTTCTAATTCCCTGGGCACACATTGGCTACACGTTATCTACATAATATTTTAATGAATTTTGGCCTTTCTATCAATAGATTTCAAGCTTCTTTCCCCAGAATAACTTTTTCATTATTTTCTGTGATACACAAAAGTACAATATATAATATTACAAAATACTACAGACAATTTACAGTGTTACATATTTGTAGAGACAATATGCAATGTTACAGTTTGACGTCACAAACATTGACATAGGAAGAGATGGACAGCATCAAATAAAAAAAACAGAAAATATAAAAACTACTTATCCTAATTTTAGCAAACTGTAAATTGACCAGACATTTCACAGTTATACTATCCTCCAATAATATACAATAAAATGTACAACATGGCTAGCTAATTAAAATAAATTATTTAGCCTTAGCTTTGTAAAAAATCTTTCAAATATTTCATCCCAACTGCTAAATTCAAGAAAGGGGAATTTTAGTCATGCAAAGATGTTAAGTGATGATGGGAGTTTAACCTTTCCACTCATTAATTTCCAGTATAAATCCTGACTTTTAATTCTGGGCAATGGCTTAATTATTTTGTGTATTGTAATTGTAATGTGGTCGCTGTTTTAAAATTTTGCTTTGTTCCTGTATATTTTGAGGTTTTATGAATGTTAACCAATGGTTTGGCATTGCTCTTGTCAAACCAAAGTATTCCAAAAGGGATAACCTAAAATGAATTTTATTAACTAATCTCTCATAAGACAGTATCTTGCTTTCTGAAGCCACTATATCAAGCAATTTTATCTATTATCGCCCATAATAACTTGCTCTTGCTCAAACCATAAACCCTAGAGCATGATCGTCTTGTATCACCACTTGAGTTTAACAAACTGGGTTTTCACTTTTCGTTTTAGATGATTTTTGTTAGTGTATTTTTCTTTTTAACAAAATCACCAAGTCATGTAATCAAGTATGGGTTAATGTAACTTATTCTTCTGTACATTTAAAATATAGCACTCATATGGAGGTGCTCAGTATGTACACAACTTCACTTTTTATCTTCACTTTTTAAGTTGAGATTTTCCGTCACTGCACTGATATAAATGCAACAAAAAGAGCAGATGATCACAAAATACCGTTCAAATGATTTATTTAACATATTCGTAGTTTATATGGTTCCAAAAATCAGCAAATTCTTGGCGAATTTGTGACGCCAATAAGACATAATATGTGATTCTGAGATATAAAAATACCCTAGTTTGTGTGTCCTCCTACTTAGAAGAGGTACAGTGCGTATTGGATAACGATTGCTTTAAGCTTTCAAACTAGGGCATTCTGTTCCTGTTGAGAAAAGTGACTCTTCGACCTTCTGGCCATGGACACAATAATGATATTCTTCATTTTACCTACTCCACGTATTGCTACTTTCATGTCAGTAACTCAGTATATCTCTTCTGAATGAGTTGTGAATTAACCATTTTTAGTTGTATTATATAATTAAACTTTGTATTTTAATGCATTGCATTATGAAGCACATGCTATATATTCATTGCTTAATAATCTTATGTAACTGATTCATATTATGATGACCATCGTTTTATGTCATTGTTGCGCATAAAGCGCCAGAGCAGTATGTTGTTTTATTACCACAAGGCTATGCTATATGCTGCATCACTTTGACCTTGTAAAGAATATTTTCACATTCTTCTCACCCAAATAGGTCAGATCTGGCACTCTTACTGCATGTCGTGCCAACATAACTGACATTTGAAAACACATATTTTATGTCTAGGAATTGATCATAAATGACCTTTTATTTCAACACATCTTTTTTATTGACGTACAGAATATACATAACTTTATTGGCGACCTGCGGTGCATTGTGCTATCAGCAATGTCCCGCCGGCCGCGTCTGTTCGTCTGAACTTGCTACATGACCCTCTATGATCAATGGGTTTTTAACTTGCTTCTTTTAAGCTCATACTGTGCCCTCTTATGGACACACTTATTCTATGGCTCAGATTGTAGCCACATTACCTACATTGTCAGTCACTTTGTAGTATTGTCTTCGCCACAGCGGCCCCCATGCCTGGAGGGGGGTTGCTGTGGCCGGAGGCGCCGTTTGTCTGATGACATTGATCTTAGTGTAACAAATGCACTACAGGCTCTGCATTTTAACTATTTTTATATTTTACTTTGACATTTATTATCAACTCTTGCATACAAACTTACCTACACATTCCTTTAAATTTTCCTTTACACTATGGCTGTTCACAAATTCATTTTAAAAACCCTTAGAATTACAGCCACCAATCACACTGATGTTCCTTTGTTAACTAAACCTTCATTTTCAATTCATGACCTTGTATATGACCTTCCTCTTTTCATCATCAAATTTTCACCTGGGTTTCAAAATTTAAACATTTGGCATAAACCTCTGCCATAAGAATGCCATCTAACTCTTTGGGTGCCATCTTTCCATTTTAACCACACATTTCCTCGCCTTTCCTATAGTTTAATTCAAATTTCATATAAATTCCTTATAGATATAGCCACGTATCACACTGTGGTGTATTATGAATTTCACAAAGTAAAATTCATTGAATTCAGTTGTTGGACACACTTTGACCTTTTATCAACTCATGACCTTGTTATGTGACCTTTCACTTTCATGGTGCTTTGGATTTCAAAATTTTAACCTGGCTTCGCCTGGGTCCTAAACTTGTAGCTTTGTAGATTTACTGTTATCATAACAAAGTGTGCCCACTTCTGGTAACAGGTGCTTCAAGGTGCCTGAAAAATTTACTATGAACCAAGAAAAATGGTTACTAAAGATAAAATAGTTATCCAGTCATATGTAACTAAATATTTGGATGTTATTCAAATGTACACTTAGTTATGCATATTGCCTTTTAATAAATGTAATGCTTAAATATTCCAACTTATGTTGATATGTTTGTATGTTATTGTATTAATATCAGTCAATTTATAGTAGAATAAATATATATATTATCCCACCTTTGGGGTTTTCTTGGTTCCCTCTGGGGAATGACTCTTTTTGAGCTGATACTGTAAACATAGACTGTGACTGAGAAATTTGTCAGGTTCTGTCAGATAACTCATAATCAAGCTATTACTGGAAACATGAGACACTGCGTGTTGCATACTGCAAGCCCAATCAAGATATGCCAGATGTAACCAAACAGATCTGTTCTATGTCCTTCATTCTAATCAAATGCTCAATGCTAACAATTTACAGAGGCCTCAAAACAATATTGATGTACTGATTTCAGGAGTTAAACCCAAGACAGAGGTGATTTTATATTCGCTGGAGGAGTGTGGGGAGAGCGAAGGTCTGATCCGGTGTAACCAGTATGGTAAACTGTAATAACCTGGTGAATTGTAAAAAGTGAAAAGATACATTGCATGACTCAAAGGGCTGGCATTATGGTTTATGGTCTGCCCTCGACTGAGAGGAGTCTTGAACACGACCCGTACAAGTAAATTCTGGTGCCATAATCAGGGGTCTCTTCTCATCTGCTCTTGGGACAAGACTACTGGGCTCTCTTTTTACAGAATGATGTAAAAGATTAGTTGTTACACTATCAAGATAAGTCATAACATCCTATAATTAATGGGGGTGTTCTTATGTAACTGACGAATAACCGACTCTACAACTCTAGGGTCAGTTGCAAAAGTCGTGGAATTGGGGATAAAAACCAAAAAATAGTGCACAGAAATGCTGGGTAGGTTATACCTTCCCGACAGGACATAGCACACACTGTCTTGTCTAGATCCAGATCTAAACCTGATTTGGGGTCAGGATCACTTTCTTCACAAGATGGGAAACTACCTGGACAAGCCACAAACCCCAAATCGACAAGCTGTAGCAACCCCCGACACGCCGTACTGACAAACCAACAGGTTTGGAGCATTTTCCCGACTCACCCCAACTAGACTGATTAAATCCTGGAGTGAGGATCCTGAGTCGTGATCGAACCAAAACTACAAAAAAAAACTCTGGCTGACAAAAAACATTTTTCACTCGCTACACATTATAGGACTTTCTACATGAGCTTAGTGTATTCTCGGTTTTCATTGAGTTTAATATTTTGATTTGCATCTTGATGGGAAGACAGAGGACATATTCGACATCACTGGAATTTCCTATTATTTTCAATACTTTATATTTACTTGCTTTTAAATCATTTATGCATATCTCCAATATACTACCACATACTGTAACCTCCTGTGACCCCCCCTAGACAATTAGCAAGAGGAGATGTCATTTTTTCAGATGGGTGCCACTATTGTGGTCAAATCAGTAGGTGCCACTATTGTGGTCAAATGGTCAAAAAAACATTCAAAACAGAAGAGATATTCATACAATTGCCATCCCTAAATTGGGAGATTCTTCCCTTTGTCCTTGCAAAGCCTTACAAGCCTTGATTGCTTCCACTTCTGGCCATACAAATTCCCATCTTTTTACTATCCATAGAAAGGATGGTACTGATTCTGTAGCCAGAAAACACAGGTCTTGGATGTGGTTCCACACATTAACTTTCACGATTTTAGACGGTCTGCGACCACCTGGGCCTTCCACCAAGGGTTCCATTGCACCATATTATGCATCATGGTACTTGGAAATCAGATAGTGTATGGAAATATGTCCAGTCCACTCCTCAAGCTACCTCCCCTGTTGCCTCGGCAGTCCAACGTGTTCTACACACCTAAGTTTGGCTGTTTGGTGGACAACTTTTACATTAAAACCACTTTCTAACACCTTTTACATGAATATTTTACTTTAACTGCTAACATTTCTTCCCTATGTACATATACATACACATAGCAAAGTTACATTTGCATCTCATGTTGACATTTTCGATCATAATGTCAAAAGTCATCATTTGGTCTTTTCCAATCTTCCTTCTGCTATTTGGTCATCTTGGACCACTTTGCATTTGCAATTTATGTACGGATACAAATTATGGCTAAGCTTTGCGTTGTTTCACTCCCACAGAACAATTGCAAACTAGTGTTGCAATTGTACTTTAATTGCACTCAAACTTTGGATTATGAGTTGCTTGGTTCATTGAATATTTTGTTATGTGAATTGGCATTATTAGTAATTAAATATATTAATCCTAATTGCCATTTGTTCATTGCAATTGGTGCTCTCCCTGGGGAATGATACATAAAAAGTGTTTTTATTGGCAGTAAATAAAAGTTTTAGAAATTAAATGAAATTTGAGTTTCAAAATTTAACATGTTTTAACTATACTTTCATTCAACAGAAATTTTTGCCTTATCATTTAAGGCAAAATGATTTACACCCAAACAAAGCCACATGTATTCTTTAAGAATCTATTGTTAACCAGAGATTATCAGTAAGTGGTTTATTCATTTTATTTCAATCAAGGCTTAACATTTTTGGTAGATATAAGACTTTAATGTAGATACTGGCTACTAGATCAAAGGATTGTTGTTACAAACATTGAAAAGGCCAGCTAGCCCCTAACTGGATTAAAGCAATGTCTTTCAGAGGGACTTAATCCCTTTTACAGCATATATGGTTATGGTGTGGCTTCCTTGATTAAAGGGACAACATTAGAAGGGGATCTTATTCAACCCTAATTATAAATTTAAATTTTATTGGTGACCTTTGAAAAAGAAATACATTGTTATAATGCATTGTTAAAACTACATTGAAGTTCAGTTGTTAACCAATAAATATATGTTAATCTTATTACCTTGCTTGTTCTTCCTCATGCATAAAGTATCATAATTTGACAAATATTTGAATATTTAAATTATAAACTTGTTGATTTACATTACAATTTAAAAAAATAATTTTCATTACAATTGGAAAAAAGTACAAGTTTGTATCACATATCACATGCAACTGCTCTTGAAATTATAAAGTGATGTAAAATGGTTATCCTATTGCTGGATTGTAAACAAGTATCAAACTTTGAATATGACAAATCCATTTAAAGTTTTAAGTAACTGTTAATATAAAGACTTAACAGATAACACACTATTAAAGATATAATGTGAAGACATAGCAGATAGCACCCAACAATTAAAGATAAAAAGTCTTCATTATGATTTTAGTAAATACACATATTTACTGGACCAAAAAACCACGATTACTGATTTTGCATATTTACTGTAACACATATATTTAAATTTTAAATCCACAGTCTTTGCTATATTTGATTTAAAAAACTCAGTTACAAACGGCAAATTGTAACCCCTTGAGTATTTTTGACCAGTTAAAATATAAGTTATTTTGACAGTTGCTTGAACACTATTAAAATCTTTACAATTCATTGAATATCTTATCGACAAACGCTATGATAAGAAAGACATTCGTCCCTATATCTTCCTGTCTATTCTGTCAAAATAGATATTAAACAAGACATCCCAGCTGTAGGCCAGAGATTTATAACCTCACTTCCATTGATCATTTATTTCCGGACATTTACAAAAAAAAACAACTTTACAACGGGTACTAAACTATCTTTAATTCTCATAATCTCATTTCATTATTTTTACTTGTTTAGTTCTCTTTTAACCTGTTTCAATCTCCGATGCTAATGCACATGTGGGATTTCTCAATCTTCTTTGGTATATTTTTCATACAGAGAGGGGCTAGTATTCACAAAAAGGCTGAGTCAAAATTCAGTAAAAATCAACTCCAGACATTCCCCCACCCCAATCACTAATACAGATACTGATTTACTTAGATTATCAAGGGAAGGCTAAAATTGAAATTACTTTTCAAGGTCAAACAAAGGTCACGGGCAAGACCAGAAGGGTCCATCCTGTGAAGGCATTAACTATAATCCCCCAAAAGCCAAAACAAGTGTCATAACTGATTTTTATAAAACCCTACTTGACCTGGCAATCAATCCCAGGTCAAAGGTCAAATCACAAGGTGAAACCCCACATCAATGTGAGCATTATTATGATCTCCCATAAGAGCCAGAAGATAACCGTTCAGCAAAATTCAAGCTCAGAACATCTAAGCTCAGTGTGAAAACAATTCGACCTCCAATCAAGGTCAGACCAAGAATACAGTCCTGGCCACAAAACCCAGCATATTATGATCTCCCAGAGCATATACACTAAAGCAAGCCACCCTATCCAGTAGAGGGAAGCACAAGGTCAAGCTCAGGGCAAACATTGCCGGGAAAGGGTCAGACAGACCAAAGGTCAAAGTTTAAATCCAAGGTCAAGTACATTAAGATAATCTTGAACACAAGGAATCACCCAAAAATTGGGTTTTTAACATTTATTAAATATTTACGTTATAACACAGTACTATAATACTAAAATTTCTTGTAAAGCAAACACATGTATATTTTAACAATAAAGGGCCCATAGGGGCCGGACTATAATGCACTCTTAAAATATTTATCATAGAATCTGTGGGATAACCCACCACTAAGAAAGTTACTATTAATTACTAATTTGTAACCATGATAACTACATATTAGGCTACAAAGTACAGATTTTTTAATAATTTTTTACAAGGTTACTGAATTTTAACATTACACAGCAATATGCCCGTGGAAAGCAGGTTAAAAATAAAACCTGACTACACTGCAAGGCAGTGAGGGGTGAAACCCCAATTTTCTTACTTAATTCGCCAAAAATAAATAAAACAAGGTTTTTAAAGAATTTTTAGAAGAAAGGCTCACCCAAACACCCATCAAGCTTGTAGGTGCTGTTTGAAGGCGGTAAGAAGAGGGGAAGAGGAGAATTGGGTATCAGAAGAAATGTATCTGTACACACAGTCAGAAGACCAAGTTCCTTGGTCTTTTATGGCCTGAATGGGGACCCCATGATTATGCGCCCAAGAGGCCCCAGATCTCCTAAAAGTATGAAAGGTATACTTTTGACTTTCCCACCCCAGAGCTTTAAGAACTCTTTTTAAATGTCTTCTAACCATGCTATCTGTTAGAGGCAAAAACTGGCCACGCTTGGGTATGACAAACAAAGGGTCATTTTTTCCTGCAGGAATTTTTTGAATCATGGTTTTAAGGGCTACTACTGGACACAGAAGTGAATGAGGAACAACTGGTATAGTAACGTAGTTCACCTTATTCCTAAGCTGGTTTGTTTTGGACCACTTTAGGATTACTACAGCTGAGGTTTGAGCAAAAATAACGTCACCTCTGGCCAGATGTCTAGATACATCAAAGCTCATGAAGGAATGGGGGACAATATTGGAGAGACGAAGAAATGAGTAAAAAGCCAACAGGTAGAGAGGAGTAAAAATATGGGAAAATTCGAATTTTTGAGACTGCAAAACTATGTGTGTGAGCATATCGGTTGAAAAAACAGGATTAGATTTAATCATAAGGGGCCTGTTGATTTTCAAGGATTTCACAAACATTTGTATTCTATTGTCTTGGAATATATCAGTTGGAAGACCATGCAATATGAAAAAGGCCCTGATACCAGCAAGATAATTACAAATGTTAGTAGCAGTTAAGGCATTTGAGTGTAAATACTCTAAAAATGCAAGGAGGATATAAATGTTTACCTGGCCCAGGGACAGCCCAGAGGCCACCAAGAAGCCCAGAAAATCTTGAAACATCCTGCTGTATGTCCTTTGAGTTGCAGGGCGAAATGATTGAAGCAACCGGTTGCACGCACTGGTGGCCAGCTGGACTGTCCCAGGAGATAGCTCTAAAACTAAATACAAAAATTTAGGCATGTTAAGTCTATATGAGTGGGTATCCAGACTACATTTGGAACATAGGTGTTTAACAAATCCCAAGATTTAGTATCAAATTGGTACCTAGATAATAAATCAGCAATGACATTTTGTTTTCCTGGAATATGCTCAATATGAATGGATATATTGAATATTGCAGATAATAACCATACATTCCTAGCACAAGTTGCTAGAATATTATCTTTAGTTTTACCTGAGGTTAAGACTTCTACCACTGCCATATTGTCACATTTTATACGTAATTTTTTATTACTCCACTGAGTAGCCCACACTTTAAGAGCAACTACAATGTTGAGCATTTCTAAATGGACAATTGAATACTGATGAAAACCCCTGGGGACGGGCAAGGCATAACATTGTTTTTCAAAAACGCCACCCATACCCGTAAGACAGGCATCCAAGTGCAACTCAGCCTGAATGGGCCTGGGGTCATAGTAAACAACACCATTGAACTGCCTGAAAAATGTGCAGAACCAGTTAAGATCTCTAAAAAATTCAGATGTGAGGGTAGTAATTTTCTGAGCTCCCATGCCTCTCAAAAATGCCAGCATACAGTTTAAAAAGATTCTGGCTGGTCTGACACATTTTGATATAAAAAGCAATGAACCCAACAAGGATTGTAACTGTCTTTTTGTGCATGATTTTTTATTTGTCCATTGTTGACACATAGTAACAATACTTGCAAGCTTTTCAGGGGGTACAGACATGGTACGAGCTTGAGAATCGACCAAGATACCCAGACATATCATGGAAGTTGTGGGAGGAACTAACTTCTTCTTATTGATGTCTAGGCCTAATTCTGGCAAAAGTTTTAATAAGAACTCATAGGCCTCATGGATTTTTGATGGTAAATCACAGTAAATCAGATCATCCACATAATTAAAGAGGTTGTAAAAACCATGTTCTCTCATGATATAACGGATGCTATCGGTCACTTTTTCCAAAAAAAATTGAACCATGTCTGTAACCAAAAGGTACTGATTGGTCAATAAAGTAGCTTTCCTGTTTTAAACCTACTAGATCTATATCTCCAGGGTCCACCTTTAACTGGCGAAAAGCCCGACTAATGTCAATTTTAAACATAAGTGAACCAGGTCCCAATTCATTTAATTTAGTCACTATATCATCAACTGATGGGTAATGCAACATAAATTTCAAACCCAAGTACTCATCTCTGAGCACTCCATCATTAACCGACCCTGAATCTGGCAAACTAAGGTCAACAATGGTACATCTAACATTCGAGTCAGGTTTCTGTCTGGTCATGAATGGGGAGACATGAAGATCTATTGGTTTATTAGTGAAAGGGCCCAGCATTGCCCCATGCTGAAGTTCTCCGCTATATAAGTTCTGACATCGGAAGCAAATTTTTTAGCTGAAGAGTGATTCTCCTCAGTAGACATAAGACATACATTTCTGTCGAAATCGAGAGGGAATCCGTATTCCAGTAGATCCAACAATTGTTTATCCCAATAATTTTTTTAATGAAACCTCCAATTTTTTATATTTAATTTTGAATCCACTGGAATACGGCTACCCAGAAAATTTTGACAGCCCGACTGCCTGACGTGCTTATGAAGTATTAAGGGGTCTTGCATCCGATTATTTCTAGTCTCTGGGCCAGTATACACCAGCTGGGGGGATAAAGGAATCACACCAAAAGGCTCCCCCATTTGATTTTTGTAATCTTTATAATCACTACAGGTCAAGGCCTGAGTAATAATACATGGATCTACTTTCTTTTTGACCAACAAAGCGTCAAATTTGTCATTTTTATCAATTTCAATACATGGATCTTTGTGGTCCTCCCCCCAGTGCCCAGGGCTGCAAAACTAGAGGTATCGAGCAAAGATTCATTTAGTAAAGTATTATCTAAAGTATCATGACATTCATTTTCTACCTGAGCTAAGGGTGCAAATCTATTAAAACATGGAACTGAATCATAGGGGGCATCATCACTCATGAATTTTTTAACCAACCTGTTTTGTCCTGCCATTTTAAGATGTGTCATCTGAGGTGTACCTGAGACCTCCTTGACCAGTTCAGGAGGCTTGCGTTGTTGGCTCCTCTCCTGAACAGCCACCAGAGGTCTATGTTTGTGTTGCTGTGACACCACAACCTTATTTTTGACAACATCTGCAAAGGTCACACTAGGAACAACAGGTTTAAAACAGTTACTGTCATGATACCATTTTTTCCACGTATTTTTATGCACAGAGAATTCAGTAACAGAACTGGTATCTTTTACAGAAGAGTTATATACATATCTACAAGAAAAATGACTAGAAATTTTTATATCAGGGACTTGATCCTGGACATAATCAGGCTGTGACTGAGCTGTGTTGACCATGCCCAGGGTTACTCGTTTTTTGTCCGTTTCTGTTTGCAGTCCAAGGCACTGTGGGTGTTGACCTTACCATCTTGTGCAAAGCATGTACTACAAATATGGCGATAAAATACACCTTTGGTGTCATGATTTTTACTGAAATTGCACGAATTGTCATTGTAATAAATGCAGGGCATTGACTTGATGGATTTCTGAGGATTTTGAGTCTTACAAAATTTTTGAGACCCCACATTGTTTTGGGTGGGAGGTACATGTCGTTGGGCATAAGCTCTCTTAATGCGATCAATTTTGTCAGTTTCTGACCAGCCGTTAACCTCACCTTGCTCCATGCGACATAATAACACAGCATGGCTAGCCTTTGCTGCCTGCCACGAAAAATCATTAGAATCGTCTAATAAAGCAATCAAATACTCAAGCATGTTATTTTTTGTAACTTGGCAACTTTCTTCTTTCATAATTCGGCAAAAACCTGCCATCCACTGGGTTATATTCAACTGATTATAGGTGATTCTGTCTTTTGTGTTACCAGCTAGGACATATTCGTGAGGCCATTTGACCTTTTCCTTGACAAAAATGTCTACAGCCCCACCCCTTTGACTCTTAATTTTTTGATCCGTACCTCGTTTATCAACACCAGATAACTCCCTGAGCCTATCTTGGATCTGATCTTGAATGGATCTGTCATTTCGAAGAGTGTGCAAACTAGGCATATTGCTACCAACTTCCTCTACAGAGGAACGTTTGAGACTTGAACTAGCAGTACACTTCTTTTTTGTCATTTTTTTAGCCTTAGGCTTGGCAGGAGAAGCTGATTTATTTTCAATAACAGTTTACCTCTTACCAATCGCGTCCAGTTGAGACAAGATTCTTTGGTTAATCAGTGCCTGATCCGGTAATTTTTCCTCTCTCTGATCCGACATTTTTGAGGTGCTAGCTACTGGGTGGTGTACGGAATTTTTGAAATGTTTTCTATGTCTGACAACGGGAGATTCCTCCAAATCCGACTCAGAATACACCACACCACTAATATTTAACCCGGTACTTTCATCAGTACTGGTACTGCCAGTATCAGACCCGGTTTGTGACCCCAAAACCTGACCCGGTAATGGCTGAGAGGCGAATTCATGCGAAAAGGCACTGTCATTCTCCAACTGAATCTCAACGGGAATCTCAACCTTTTTACGCAAGTTGTAAGGGTTACCTGCTGATCTGTGCTTCTGTTTCGCTGCCATTGAAGTTGTGTAGATGAGAACAAGTACTTGAATTGAAAAAAAAAACCAAAAACTAAATAATTTCACAAAAAAAATACGACTAAAATAACAAAAATAAATTTTTTCTAAAATTAATGCTTCTTCATCGACTGCCAGTTCAAATCTGACATTATTACCTTCAAAACACATGGCGGTCAAAGCCTTGACCAATCAAAATCGACCATGTGGACAGTGTCCACTCTATTATAAAACAGGGGTGATCAAAACTTAAGGGGTGAAGGAATGATTAAGGTTGGCACCTAAATGCCAACCCGCAAATAGCTGTACATGCTTAACACAAGCTGATTTGGGCTTACCTTCCCCTAATCCCTTTTCTAAATTCGACCCATAGATATAAACACCTGTAGACATGGTGTACATTAAATGTCTTGGCCTCCAAATATGTTTATTCTCAGTTTTCTTAATCTGAGAATTTTCTTTGAATATATGGTCTTTTTATGGAATAATTTTGGGGCATTAGAAGAAATGTGAAGAATTTAAGGCAATAATTTTCAACACAGATTTCCCACAGATAACACACTGGTGTTGACAACTAAAGTATTTCTCCTATCTGTTATTGTTACACAGCTATTGTGTGCAATTGACCTTACCATCCTGAGAATTTTAAAAATGTCTATTCCCCATGCACATTACAGGCTATACTGCCCACTAACATGGAAGTTTTACAACTAAATTTTTCACTATCCTGAGGGTATCAAGTAGGCTGACTGAAGGCTGTGCTGCTGTCTTTCCTCCCAAATTCTATGTTATTAGAGCTTTTTCTTTGGCTCCAGTATAGTTAAACGTATCTTCACATTATCTTTGCCGTATAGTGTCTGTGTTAGACGGTGGTATTTGTCCTCCTCAGGTCCAGTTCATTTCTGTAACAAAAGTTTAGTTTAAGGTATGATTGTGTGTTTACTGAAGGTATAGCATTATGTCCTCCTCTTTGCCTGCTATCTATAGCAGCAGGAAATACCACCGGGAGTGTGATCAGGGCTTTACGTAACAATTATAACTTGTGCAACTAACAAAAATATGCTTTTTCTGGTTTCAAAAGTACACCACCATGGTTATAATCAATTAATGTAGGGTTTAAGCCTCATGCTACCAATTTTTTTAGCTTTTTTGTAGTTTGGCTCAAGGGAGGGTCAAATGTAACTCGCCAAATCACCCACTTACAACAAAAATCACCTAGTTGTGGCATGATTAATACACCCTTTGGCTTCAACTCTTTCTAAGGGAAAAATAAAATATTGATAAGCTCCAAGGAATTGAGGGGGGGGGGTTGGGAATTTATGAAGTAGCTAATAAAGAATGACCTCTATTCTGCCCCAGTGTGCATATAACTATTGTCATCTCTCATGTTCTTGTTTATTCTCAGGGAAATTTGGTTGCCCCCCACAAGGGAGACATTCTTCTTTGGCAAGACACAAAAAGATCCATTCACAGTCTCGTGAACATCTAGCTTGTAGTTTTGTAGTGGTGAATAATTGGTTTACAAAGGAGAAGAAGTGGGTTAAATATTGGTTACTGGTCGTAGTTTTGGAGTTAAGTTGAACCAGAAACTCATAAGCTAACATGTGATTTCAATTTGACTTCATGTTCATGAAGAATTCCTATTTGCAAATATTCGATGTTGATTTAAACTATAGGTTAAATCATAGGTCACAAACTCTCTCCTCAATTTTTTTTTGATCTTGTAGAAGGCAAGACAGATGATTTTATTTTTGAGCAAGTTTTATCTTACTTGACAGGTACTGAAGTTAATAAACTATTGTTTATTAATCACCAGTGTTACACATACAAAAACCAACTGAGAACAAATTTCTGGTTTAAGCTTATTTCAATGTATATTTCCATATGGCCAAGTTCATTTTAATACATATTAACATATTTGGAGCCATATGACCTATATAAGTTATAACTTGTCCGTTCAATATTTCTACCCTTGTAATCTATGTATATTTGTTGGAAATAGCTAAATTAAACCATGCAAAAATTTTGAAGTTAAGGTAAATATTTCAAAGTGGCAAATTGCACTTTCCAAAAATGGTGGTTATGCATTTTGCACATTGCTCCAAGACATCATTTCCAGCACTTGTAGTTATGCAATTCAGTGGTAGATGTATAATCCTAATAATAGCATAAATTTTGAAGAGTTTGTGGAAAGATGCCACCATGCTTTCATTTTAAAAGAAAGATGTTATGCTTGTTATGCTTTCAAGTTTCAATGATCTTAACCAGTCCAACTCACACAAAAAATCTGACATCCAAAGTTTTCGATTCCAACCAGTCAAATTTTCAAAAGAAACAACTTAAGATACATCAATAATCCAATGCTCACCCAAGGGAGAATGCATTATTTTTGCACGGGCATCAAATTTAATGAAAAAATATCCATGCCCTTATTTGTGTATCCCTGTAACACAGCTCCCATAAAGTAAGAGATAGTCAAATCAAATCTAAAATGCATTGTTTCTTTCTGGCTATAAAACTAGCTACAGACCCCTCAATAAAAAAAGATGAGGAATAGCAATTTGAGTCCAATATTTCTTGGCGGGTGATTTATCTTGGGCCAAACATTTAAAACTGAGGGCAAATGGTTATAGGTTGCTTTGAATAATTTGTTCCAAGAACCTTTAAAAGGATCCCAATTTATTATGGAAAGTTTTGTTACAGTGGTCCATAACTTGTCAAAGACTATTTTGATCACCTTTTTTTCTGGAATGGTTTTCCGGAAATAATTTTTTCAAGAAGTTTGATTTAGAATAGTTTCAGACTTTTTTATTTCTCCCTGTTTATTGAGGTTGTATTTTGAATATTTTAATCTTTTAAAATAGATAATAAAAAGGAGAACAAAAAACGTCAGGATATCATTATATTCATTTAAATCACTGAAACAGCAACAAAACAACTCACGAAATATACATAAAAAGTCTAGAGGCAAGTTGCTTATTTATAATGATTCACTAAGAGTTTTTAAGTTCTCAGATTATATACCTCATGTACACAATAAAAAAATTCATATGTAAGTTGATATTTAACTGTAAAATTCATCAATACATAGGCGCAAATTGTTTATAACCCCTTGAGACGTAATTAATGAATGTCAGATAATTACCTCATCAGACTAACCTCGTATATCTAAACTGTCAATGTTTCTCTGATCTCATCATGTCCTTATCAGAGCAGTCTCATTAGTGAGGATTGAACTATCACCCATGTACTAATATATTGGAGTATGTATCCCAGTGTCATTTCATTCATTTTTTAAACCTTGCCCCTCACAGGGCATGGCAAATCTATTGTAATTGAGTCTGTTGGTTTGTCTGTATGTTTGTCCGTGCATGTAACTCAAAAAACTAAACTTAATACTTGAGTTATAGTTCTAGCTCTACTTGTTACTCAGTTCTCTTCAGAGGTAATCCCAATCTAGATCACTGAGCCAGAATTGTTTGTTTGTTCTTTTTTGTGAGTTTTTGGCCAATATCTGCATGCATAACAGTTCATCGGATTGAGGTAATATTTTCACACAAGGAAGAGTTTACCTCCAGCTTGCTCCTCCCTCGCGGAATTGGAAGCATAGCCTGTTAGGGGGCCCTGCTTTGTCAGTTTCCAACCTTCATTCTGTAGGTTACTTTGGCCATGACATAATTGCGCTGACCTACATATGTCCAATCACAATCAAGTTCCTGCCTCATTAAAGTCACCTTCCAGAGGATGCCATATTGGATTTGATATTCAAAGGACAAAAAGCTAAAGCCAATTCACCCACCATCCCATCCCTGTTCCAATTCGGTCAGTAGTACTGATCTTCCTGGAAGTGAGTTTATGCTGGCCCAGGCTGTCCCTGGTGCCCCCCTCTCGATTAGACACTGAGTTCTTGAGCACAGAGGCCTTGTAGATTCTCGGCAAGACCAAGTATTTCCCTGGTAGTTCTCTATCTACTATAACAAGTTTTGTAGTGATTTGTTTGTTTGCCTATAAAATTGATATCATTGAAGTCATGCTAATTGATATGAAATACAAATATGTCTGTACTCTCCCTTGGAGGCCAAATGTAAAGTGAGGCTGATTCCATGACTTCTAGGAAGGTTACAAATGCCGGTCAATAAGATACTATCTAGCATAATTTGTTATTGTGTAACTTGTAATTGTGGAAAACAACTTCAATTTTACTTCAGATTTCTTTACCATCTCTACATAGATTATAATAGACCAAAGCAACAGAAGAAGGTTATGTAGTTATTAAAATATTTCCAAAAACCAGCACAGGTTTACGTAGTATAGCAAGCAATTGTTCACAGTAAGGTGAGCTGATGCATATGAAACAAATACTACCCAGTTAAATTGGACCTGTTGTAGATAATATTTTTTTTTCAATCTACTAAGTGAGACAATGCAAGTGAGATTTGTTATATGTACTTAAAGCAAGATGGAAAGCCTCATAACACAGACAATAATGATGTTATCAGATGTGTTCTGCAGCTTTTAGCAAACTAATATCCCTTACTCTGTGGAAAAAAATCTATTTGAAGGTGACCTCTTTATTGTTTGATGGATGGAGGGGATTTAGTACAAGTGCTACTTGCTTGACACGTTTTTGCTCTTCCCAATTTAGACTAACACACTGGACCAGAGTTAGTCTTGTCACATTAGTTGTCAGACACATTCTGGGATCACTCAACCCTTTCATTCCCCAAACTTATTAATATTGATACAATAATAAGTGTTATCTGTTATAGCACCATTGTGAAGTAATAGTTAAACATAATTTTTAGTGGCATGTATGATTTATGAATTTAGCAACCTGGAATGAATTAACTACTGATATACCTCTGTGTTTGTGTAATTATCCTATATGTCATGTGTCTTAAGTATGTGTCAAAATGTAAAATTAAAAAGTATATATTATATAAGACAGTGATGACTCGATGTCATGACAGTTTCCTAGCTTCATCACAATACTGGAAATAGTTTGAAAGGTCAGATGCCAGGTCAGAGGTCACATCCAAGAGGGGTGTACCTAATGTCAAGTGTCCAAATGCAAAAACAAGTTATATTTGGAAATTTTATTTACATGTTAGCATAATGTGTACAGTAAGAGATGTAAAGAGTAGTTAGAAACTTTAGACAATTTGTTAGATATCAATTTTTAAAGCACCAGCCACATGGCATAAAATACATAAGGGTGTCTAGCACCATTTACAGATAAAATATGAACATGACATTAATTTAAATTAAAACAAAAACAACACAATTTAAGCATATTTATCACATCATATTGCAACAATTAAAACTCACATCCGATATAGGGCCACCAGGGTATTGCTTGGCCCAGCCTTGAAACTACAATATGTCTCATATATTATGTCACAATTGATGGGGGGAACCAGAGTCATCCTGGCCCAGCCCTTATCTATTGGTCTTGCCTCAGTCCTATGATACAACCTTGGTATGGGACTACATATCAATGAAGAGTCAAATTGAGAGAGGGGTAGGTCAGTTGGGTCCTGCCTATGAAAGTCCCACATTCACAACATCCAAATCAATCCACAAGGAGACCTCCGAAGAGTGGACTAATTCAAGGGGTCCAGATGTTGGATTTTGGGCAGAGGGGTCAAGGTCAAAACCTATATAGCAATGTCCTGGTTATGGTCAATGTACTAGGAAGTGGTGGGTTAAAATTCAACTCCTAAGATAGTGTATACCCTTCTGTTACAAATTTCAAATGTGAACCCCATAGCTAGGGTTGGTCAATGAAGCTTGATCTTTAATATGAATGGCGTTGCCCCAATCAACAATAATGGTTGACCTAGCATATGATAGGGTTAAGGTAGCTGTAAACTGACTCGATAGGCCCCTACCCAGCCAAAAGAGAGTGGACAGTCACTAGGATGGACAAATCCACAAACCAAACAAATGACAGGTAAGTCCTACAATGGTTGGTGTGTGATGTCCTGGTAGAAGGTCTGTAACCCACCTTGGTGCGAGGCAATGCTGCAGCAATCAAAGGTGATGAAGGAGCAGATGGATCTGAAACCAGAGATGAAGGTCAAGATTAAAGTGTTGCGCCTTAGAGTCTGCCAAGCAGAGATTAAGCGCTATAAAAGTACAAAATAGAATAGAATAGAATCATCCCAAATAAATTCTCTATATAATAACTCCAAAATGTCTTAGCTAACTGGTCTGTCAAAATAAATTCGGGACAGGGTGTCAGCAATGATATTAATCTTACCTGGGATATGTTCAACCTGAAGGTCAATATCATGATAGGCTGTGAGCAGCCAAATGTCCCTTATGCATAGGGCAAGGAATGGATGCCTAGTTCTACTAGTTGCAACCACTTGGACCACACTATGAAAGAATGTTGCCAAAATTTTTCCCAGACTTTGAGTGCAATAATAAGGTTAAGCATCTCCAGTTGACTTATGTTCAAACTGAGTCCTGGAATTTCACAAATAGGGGTGGCATACACTCTATTGTGCCAAACTGCCCCCATACCTGTCAAACATGCATCCAGGTGAAGAGTCTGGTGAGCCTCAACAGACTGCTTCTTAATGAAGGTTATGCCATTAAAATGTGGCAGGAAAAGAATGAACCAGTCCAAATCTAGATAAAAATTTTAGATGAACGAACTTTCTCACCAGGTGAATCTCCAAAAAGTGCCAGAATTCGGATAATGAAAATTTGAGAGGGTTTCACACATTTTTGAATGTATAATAGCTTTCCAAGCAATGATTGGAAAGCTCTTCTACTCAGATGAGTTTTATGCCTAACTTTAAGACATTCTTCATAAATTTCAAACAATTTATTTGGATGAATCTTCATAGTATTGTTATCTATATCAACCTCAATGCCCTAACAAGTTAAGCACTTTGTTGGTAGTGTAAGCTTGTCCATATTAAGGGGGTGGGGGGTCTCAGCTCACTGAACAGGTCACATAATTGACGAAAAACTCCCACAGCTGCATTCTTTGGAATAACAGTAATATAATAATCAATGTAGCAGTGCAAAGGAACTCCACATTTACGCATAATCTAGGTAAATGGTGTCAGAACAAAGCTGAAATGCTGTCATGTCGTGAACCCAGCCGAACGTGATCGCCTTATCAAGGTACCCCTAGCCCTTCCATTTGATGCCAAATTTGATGCAATTGGCTGGGTCCACATGCAGATTCCTGAAAGCAATATTCAGGATATCAGCGATAAAATTAGCAATTGAAGTAAGTGAAAATTTATTGTCCTCGAATGCAGACCTATCCACATGGTCATTCACAGATAAACCTTTAGGGGAAGACAGGTCTAAGATGACCCTTCTCTTATTCAGATCTTTTGGTTTGGTCATGAGAAGTGAACAGTGAACCAGGCTGCTGTGAAAATCATTCACTGGGCCCAACATGGCCCCAAGCTGAATTTATTTTTGTAAATATTCATCAACTGCTTTAGGATGGGCAAGTGCAGAATAATGATTAGTAACATTCTGGTTATGAAGGTCATATCACGACGGGTAGTTGGAAGGGCAGAAGAAACCAGTACATACAGTTCGTTAGGGTTCTTTACTGTAAACTGCCGACCAACGGCAAGCAAGTACCAGCTTTCCCACTTGAGGCCGTGCCGGGAATCGAACCCCGGCTTCAGAGGTGGGAGGCGAGAGTGTGCCACCATGGCCCCCTGAAGCATACTATCAACCAACCTTGTATCATATCATGCACTTAGAATATGTGAATCAATGTGTGAATCATACAGTATAATATCGCCTGCTAGTGCATTCATATTATATATCATTATTGGATCACCAAGAGGAGGCCGCAAACCAGCTGATATGAATCAAAACAATGATCAACATTATCACAGATAGGTTCACCAAAAATCCCATATTTTGTGGGTGTATTGATGGGGTCACAAAGTAGGTTACCTGTGTGTTGAAGGCCTTCTTCAGAAAGCTTGGTGTTTACACATTGTACCATAATACCTTGATTATAAGAACCCTGCATGAAATCAGAGACAGACTGCTCATGTACAGCCGGCTGACTGCCCCCCCCCCCCCACATGTATTATATACTTTACCAAAATTGCTTTTTTTCATTGCAGCAAAAGTCTAAACACTGTTGTGTTGTCACTGATTCAGCACTGAATTTAAAACTTTTAGAACTGTTAGTCTTTACAGAAACAAAATTGTCATTAACACATTATTCATTACTGTCCATTACGTTCTGGATCCATGTGGTGGTCACAAGGGGATGGTCCCTGTCCTGCTGGTGGTTTGTTACCTTTCGAGTTACATTTACTTTCTGGGTGAGGCTGAGAAAGTCCATTTTACAAACATGCAGAACATATATGTCTGTAGTTTCCATGGTTAGAATCATGGGAACATGATCCCTCGTTGAAGAACTTGCAGACTCTTACCTTCTATTGGTTGTTTGCTTTGACAGTTCATAACAGTTACCTGGGAAGTCCCAATCCTGTTCAAGGCCCACTGCATTTCATTAGTCTAAGATAGGCGACCCACCTCTATCTGGATCATCCAGGTTGCCCAATTGCAAGCGGCCCTGACTGCAGGCCAGGGAAGAGACACTGCATCAGTGAGCGCCATTGTTATCTGAGTAAGCATTTGTTTAATGAGATTAGCATCCTGGATCAAAAGAATGTTATTCAGCTGGCCACTGGCCAATTGGGTAACAGATAAATCATCATAAGCACGTTTACGTGTCTGGGAGGTTGCTACATACCCTTCATTGGGCCATCTGAGTTCTGGTCTCACAGTCGTGGTCTCTGTGGTGTCATAACGACCAGATTTACACCTCTGGGCATCCTTACCTGGGAGAATGTTGTAGTGGGCTTGGTCCTCATATTGGGCTAGCAGTTTGGATATGGCTAATGAAATTCTGGGTATGTGTCTCACTCTGTCCACTTAGGATAGAATCCCATCCCTGCTGATCTCCATGGCATCTTGATGGTGAGCAACGTCGTCATGTGAAGAACCCTGAGGCCACCCTGTGTTTTTTTCGCTCTCTTATGCTGGTACTCATCTCTCTCAGTCTGTCCCATACCTTGAGACAGTAGGGAATCAGCCGTGCGAGATAGCATGGGTGGAAAACTGCCCACCTGATGATGTCTGTGCAATGGTACCATTTCTCTAGGTCTGGGTGATGGCACAGGTGTGGAATTTGTATTAGACTGCTGTTCCATTCTGTCCATTCTTCTTGCCAGATCCTGATTGGCGATCTCAAGCTGACTTAAAACAGCAAGAATAGCCTGGTTGTTGTCAGGCGCATGAGACATTTTGGCTAAAGTTCCAATATTAGTAGTAGCAGCACTTACAGTTTCATTGGATCCAATTTCAATGTAAGATCCAATCCTGCTGTTTGTTTGGTAGCCTCCTGCTTCTTTTGTTTGATGACATTACTTGCTGTCATTGAAGATAATGACTTTTTCTTGCCTGTAGATAGAAGAGACTTGGCATCGCATCCAAATATACAACTTAGCTATCACAAGCTTGGTTAAAATCAATAAAATATGACAACAGTGTTACATATATGGGCACTGTGTGTGCATTATTTAATCACTTCATTATATGTATGTATAACATTTAAAGTAAGGGAGTTATCAATTATGTGTTATGTGGTATTGATGTTTATTGATCTGTTTATAGACTGGGGGAATCCCTCTAGGCTAACTCCAGTGATGTTATTAATAGATTTGGGGAAACCCTATAAGCTACTTATACGTTCTCGAACTTCCTCACTGCCTCTGGTGACAGCTGTTATGTTCTATAAAATTCTAGATTTTCTATAAGAATATATAGGGACTGTCCATCTGACAACAAGTGAACATTGTATTCGATGGCTATAAGGAAGGCTATTTGTGTCTTAGAACTAATATTCAAGTGGATAAAATTGCATTTGTTGTGAACTTTTGCTGGAGTGAACTTTCTCCAGTGTCTGGATAGATTTGCTGTACTTTGGAGAATACTTATTAATTACACTGTATTATTCTACCAGAGAGTGGATTTACTGCATTTTGGACATTGTCCATATCTTAGAGACAGTACAGTTGTGCAAACTCTCTTAATCTCTCTATACAGACATTTTGTGTGATTGGATATCAAAAGGATAACAGGATAAGGACATCTTGTGTTATTGAACATTAAACAGATCACAGGATATAGATATCTGTGTTATTGGACATTGGACAGATCACATGATAGATTACAGAACAGATTGCTGGATATAGTGGATAAACGTAACTGTCAGTCATAGTGGTCAGGTCAGATAGGTTTCATTATTGTATCATTGTATGTAATATTGAGAGCACACCAGTTGACTGTAGTTATTATTTTAATTGTTAAATAAATTTGTTAAGTTAAACTTTTTGTCTTCTCCTGTTGCAACTTAAAAGCAACTGGTAATTGCTACCGTGCTTGCCCCGTGACCATAACAACAGTCACTGGTTAAAATACAACTCCTAAGATCGTGTATATCCTTCTGTTACAAATTTCAAATGTGAACCCCATAGCTAGGGTTGGTCAATGAAGCGTGATTTTTAATATGATTGGCGTTGCCCCAATCAACAATAATGGTAGAACTAGCATCAGTTATTTTCTGTGCAATTTAAATGTATAATTATCTCCACTTGGATTAACATTGTGGGTCCTTTCCACATGCGTTAAGTCAGAAAAAGTAAAAAGTGGGTAAAAAGCAAGTGATGGTTTGCTATCATGGGTTGTAGTTAATTGGTGTTTCTCAATTTTTTCTGCTATCCAATACATCTGTTGAATAAAGATTAAGATATTTCAGAGTGGTATGGCTATATGTTCTGTAGATGGTCTGAACATCATCAGAATCAAGTTTATTGCTGCAGATTGGCACCCGAATTTTAAATACAATAATAATAAACACCGATGGCCTTTGAACTCTTGCAAAATGAACTCATGAGTCATGTATGCTAGGTTACAACTTTTTACAATGGCAGGTTTGACTGCCAACCTTTGCATTTACCTCCGCCAATGAAGTTATATGATCAGTGGATTATGTTTGTTTGTATGTTAGCAAGATCACCAAAAACTACTGCACATATTTGCATCCAATTTTCACAGCTGGTTGGTGTTAATCTAATGTAAAACTATTCCAATTTTGGGAACGATCCACAACCAACTGTGGGTCAAGGGTTTTTTGAAGGATTTGTTTGGCTTGGCAGATGTATATGCTCTTCGAGTGCTCTTCGTACTAGTAATATCGGACAGGCTACAATGGGAGAAATGTTGATATGTTTGATCATTTTGTTCTGTGTTTGTGTTCAATAACTTTACTGCTCAAAAAGTTATGTTTAACTGCTTAAAGACCACAGTGCATGATTTTTCTTTGAATCCCTGTACAGGCAATGTGTATAACAACACGACTGCCAAGTCCCATCTTCAAACTCCCACTAGAAAGCACATTAAAAAGCCAGTAAAATCTGACACTTGAAAAAACAAACAGATCCCTCTAAAATTGTGTTATGTCACACACGGATATTTGCCATGCAGATCTGTTTGTATAATACAAAATAGTATAAAATAAAGTGAAATTACTGTTTTATAAACTGTCTTGGAAAGGGTCAGCTTCAGTCAAAAACACTTAGTGCAAAGATTCTTTTATCAAATGAACTGAAAATATGTTGTGGTCACGCACAACTAATGCCCCTAGTTAACACTACAACTTGACTGTAGCTTGTTTCAAAATAGTGAATTATTATTAGTTTTAGCGTAACAATGCAGCTTCTGATTAATTACTGGCTCTAGTTGACCATTGAGAACTGACAGTGACAAGTTATGAAACCAGATTGTCAAAACACAAGATGTAAAATGCTCAGTGTATTAGCCTCTTTTATTGGGCTACACTGCTGCCAATATTGAATGTAAGCAGTCTGAAATGACCAAATGTTTACACACACTTGTCAAGTACCAGGATGTAGAGTTTATACATTAGAGATTTGAATCAAATTCTGAAGTTGTATTGACAACAGTGTGTCTTTCATGACATCTACTTTTAATAACTGTAGGCATCAGATTACAGTGTTCATGTAATTTGCACCTGAAATATTGTCTTTTTAAGTATGAATTTGTTTTAGGCATAGAGAAGAGTAGTGTCCTTTGTTGATCAATTAACATTTTAATGTATTTTGGTGGAATTGTATGCAAGAAATAACCAAGTTAAAGACTATGTTTGAAGGTTTCATCAAACGTTTTCTTGGACGTTTTCTTATACAGTTAAAGTTAAACCAAACAAAAACCATGGCAAATGTACAGTTGTGTGCCGTTGTGTCATCACAACTCCTCCACACATATTTTCAGGGATGTCATTCTATATGCCATTTTGAGAGGCTGTATCTCAGTGGAGGAGGCTTTGATTGATGTGGATTTTCTTTGCTGGGATTGTCTTAATCTCTGGTATTCACAAACAAAGTTTTAAAGGATTTTTTTCATGTACTGTGGACTTTAAAGCCAAATAGACACAACATTCGAACATCCGAGGTCTAAATAAAATACTGAATGAGATTATATACTTGTTTTAAAACTAAAATGTTTTGTATTCATACATAGTTTAGTATCAATAGTTTTGGTTATATGAAATACTATTTAGATATGACGGCAGAAAGCTAACCGTAGATTTATGGCCCATCTTGGCTGAATACTAGAGGTAACCTACACTAGTACATTATGATTTAGTCCATAAAACCAAACGTAAATTATGTAGCTTTTTTATTTAGTATGTGCCCTTTTGCACATGACATGTCTTTATTTCCAGTTGTATATCAAATGTGGCTGCAATCAGCAAAAACATATTTGAAACATGCCATGTTGTTATAGCTTTAAAGTTAGAGAAAACAGATCCATACAGATGGTTTAGATCTTGTATTGTAAACAGGTGCCAGTTTTCCCACTTGAAGTCAGGCAAGGATTTGAATTCAGATCTCAGAGGAGGTGGGAGAAGAGTTTGTTACCACTGCATCACTGTGACCATGTCAGGAGTAGTAAGTTTGAAAATGAAATTAAAGCTTGATAAGAAAGTGACAAACATATTTTGGTCTTTGTGACACTCCAGTTTTAACCAGTTTCTTTATATGGGTGTCATCTCTAAATAAGTTCCAGATTCTTGTTTGGTAAAAATAACATACATACAAAAGTCACTATGTATATACTTTTACCTAACAAGGAATGCATTCCATTTTGATCAAATGTTGTCTAGTAAAATCCACATATTCATAAGGGGGACTCAGTGGTGTAGTGGGTAACACACCCCCCTCCCACAACTGAGGCCTGTGGTTTTAAATCCTGAAGTCTACATGGAAAAGTTGGTAGTTGCTTACTTATGACCCAGCAGTATACAGTGTAGAATCTTAATCAACTTGCATGTACTGGTTTCTCGTACCCTGAAAACTGAAAGCAATGTAAAACCAAAACAAATCAAATCACATCTGTGTGAAATGGCCTCGTCACGGTCAATGCTCAGATTATTTCTGGTAATGTCAATTCTTGCACCAAGACATACAAGGACTGTAGTAGCGGTGTCCATTTCCTGAACATAGATCGTCAATGTTTATAAAGACTATAAAGATCACGTTAAACAAATCTTCGTTCATCATTGGATGAAAATTTGTGGTAACAATTAATACTGGTTTCTTATCATCTTCAGTTCATATTGTGCTTAAAACTTGTTACCCCCTTGCTTTTATTATCTCTTTTAAGATAATCCAATACCCTCCAACGTTCTGTCAAGACCTTCCAGGGACCATTGTAAGGGAGATGTTATATTTAGATAGAAATGTTGTTATAACGATAAAATTGTCAAAGGCAACACAATATAGAATCAAAGATAAAACTATGTTTGGTTAAGACAATTGTTTTTTTTTTTGTTTTTTTTTTTGGGGGGGGGGGGGGGGGGGGGGGGGGAGTCTCTGGTGTGTCTGTTTTGGGTGCTGATGACAAACTGGAGTCGTGTGAATTTTATCAGCATGAGAACGTTATAAGATAGTTGTGCACAAGTGCTTTCGGACACAAAGACGCACTGGTATATTTAGGACTATTGTTTAAAGGTGCATTATCAACACTGTGCAGTACATTATTGTCACTTAAACTACAGACACACCAGAGACTCCTCCCCAGGTGTCAGAAAATATCATATCACACTGTATAGGTCTCCTGCTTGGCAAGTACATTTTAACTGTGGCTGAGTTGACAATACTCGGTCCATAGATACAGTTGTGAGGAGTCATAGTCACTTGTGAAAATGTAACAATATAGATATAAAAGGAGCTGTCTTCAAACTGAAGAAAATGTATAACATTTTTTACCAAATTAGTCCAGAAATAAGGAACTGTAAATTTATACTGTTGGAGAATTCTTCAAGTGAAAAATAGCTTTGTACAAGACCAGGTATGTCATAGCACTTCCAACTATGATATTGTTTTACTGCCCTTTATCTTCTCATTGATAGTTGTGGCATTTAAGCCTCTCTTACATCTCATCGTATGTGCATGTACACCCTGGTTGCAGAGAAAAATCGCCTGATTTGCAAGGGACAGTAAAGCAACACGTGCGATTTTATAACAGAATTCCAAGGTTGCAGAAACCCCACAATGAAAATTGGCATGCAAATTATTCTCTGCATGCTCGCAGCATGCTTACAAATGCATCCATGTCTCAAGGGGAATTTACGAGTTTTCCTTGCTAGTGTTGCACGTCCTCCCCAGTTAGTTAAATGGTTTGCATTTGCTGTAAGATACACTCACGTGTATCTTTTATGTATATAAACCAACTGTGCGGCCTAGTTGCAGTCTGCTCTTGTATATTTAAGTAGTGACACTCCTGTTGGGAGAATTCACCTTGTTTGTAGGTGCAAACTCTCTAATACCCCACTACCAGGCTACTCTAATATTTTTCAAAAATATTAGTAGCACATTTACGTGTATACACAGGTACGATTGGGCGTAAAGCCTCTGTTACATCCCATCATACGTGCACATACATCCTGGTTACAGAGAAAAATTGCCTAGTTTGCAAGGTACACATAGGCTACAAGTGACATTTTATAACAGAATATCAAGGTCCCATACACCCTGCAATGAAAACTGACATGCATGTTATTCTCTGCATGCACACAGTATAGTTACATACGAATCCATGTGTCAAGGGATATTTACAAGAGACTTGGGCATGTGCATTCTCATTGCTAGTGTTGTAGGTTTTCCCCAATTACTTACATTGTTTGCACGTGTCCTATCTTACACTCACGTGTACCTTGCATGTATATAAACCTACTGTGTGACCTGTAGGTGCTCGCAGTCTGTTCTTGGATATTCAAGTAGTGACACTCTTGTTAAGAGAATTCACCTGTTTGCACGTGCAAATATCTGTTACCCCACAACCGGGCTATGCTCATATTTTTCAACAATATTTGCAGCAAACTTACATATCTATACACGTGCGATGGGATGTAAGAGAAGCTTTAGAGCAGTTTTGCATCTCATTGGATATGCAGTTCCACTTTACTGGCTGCAAGAAAGAAATGAATCAGTTTAAGTAAAATACAGGGTCTTCTGTAGGAAGCTTCTATCATGCAGACAGCTCACCACGGCCCGTGAATGGAAATTGGCATGTAAATTATTATTTTCTGTGGTTGCAGGAATAACTGACACGCAGCCAGCCCACAAGATTTATTAGCTTCACAAGTAAGACACACTTAGAAAGGTCTTGTTCCCCCTAAAACTAGCAACGGCCTGTAAATTTTACAAATATCACAGGACTTGGCCCTGTGCTAACCTGTACAGTTAACATTTAAGAAGTAGCTTTGCATAGTAATGATATTTATGGTGTGATAACAAAATCTAAGTGATTGGTCCTGTCAAGATGGACGGCAACTCACTATGTTGATTTTATTCTGTTCAATCACCTAATATTTTGAATGCCAACTAATTGTCAAGGGGCTGTTTTCATATCCTCGTTAAGCTTAATTATATAAATTGGCGGTCAAATTGGCCATGGTGATTTTCTTGAGAATTAGTGCCTTCATTATAATAAAGACATGTTTGATGTAGCTTGATGAGAGTTAATGAGGTGTTGAACTGATGCAGAGACCACTCTGTATCATCGCTCTACAATAGATTGCCTTCTTCCATGAAATGTATAAAATTACACCTAATACTTGTTTTTAATTGCTTTTATCACTACCAAATCCATTTTGTTCATTTATGTCAGGACACATAGAGTCACTTTTTGTGAAAAGGCATCTCTCAGGCAGCTTGCTCTGGTTCTATTGTCGGGTGATGTCGCTCTAAATCCTGGGCCATTGAAGTTTGGGTTTGCTAACTGCCGGTCTATTAGGAATAAAGGTCCAATTCTCTGTGATGAAATCCAAACTGGAAATTTTGATGTTTTTGGTCTCACCGAGACCCATATCAAAGCTCTAGACACACCCTCATTTTTAAATGAGTTAACGTGAGTTAACGTGGTGGCGGTGTTGGCTTTTTTATTAAATCTGCTCTTGATTTTAAAACCATTCATTCCCCTGAGTTCTCCTCCTTTGAAAATCACACTGTCTGTCTCACTCTTGATGGGCGTCGCTTGTTTCTTGGGGTCATTTACCGGCCCCCTGCCTCATCTGTAGTAAAATTTTTTGAAGATTTTCTGTCATATGTGGGTTTTTTGTCTTCCTTATCCCCCTCCTTTGTCATTTGTGGTGATTTTAATCTTCATGTCGACATTATGTCTCCAACAGTCTCTGAATTTAAATCAGTCATGGATTCTTGCTGTCTGTCCCAATACATTGATTTTCCTACTCACCTTCATGGTCATACCTTAGATTTGTTGATGGCTCCATCTGAGTTCTCTGCAATTTCTGATGTGAAAGGGTCAGGCTTCATCAGTGATCACAAAATTATCTCTTGTGTGGTTGACTTTCCATCTTTGGATACACCGATTCAGAAAGTTGTTACCTTCCGTCAGTACCATAAATTGAACATTGATAAATTCAGAAGTGACCTCCTGACCATTCCGTTTGTTAGCTCGCCATCTGATGACATAGATTTATTGCATGAACAGTACATGTCTGGTTTGTCTAGCCTTCTAGATATTCATGCACCAGTGAAGACTAAACAGCTCATCAAACCAGCCCCAATCTGGATAACTGATGAGTATAGAACTGCCAAGTGCATGAGAAGGCAGTTTGAGCGTGCCTGGAGAAGAGACAAATCCCCTGAAAATCGTTCCCGTCTTCGACGACAGATAAATAGATGTAACCACATCCTAAATAGAAACAAGGGGTGTTTCTATCGTGATCTAGTCAGTGAAAATTGCGGCGATAGCAAGAGGTTATGGCATGCACTAAACAGAACATTGAGTCGGTCAAATTCTACTGTCCTCCCATCCTTTGATGATGAAAAGTCTTTAGCAAACAGATTTGGTTCGTTTTTCATTGATAAAATTAAAAAGATTCGAGACACCTTTAAATACACCCGATCTCAGGTTCTTCATCCAGACAAGGAGCCGCGGACTTTCTGTTCCTTTCAAGCTGTCACTGAGACTGAAGTCCTTAAGTTTATCAAGGAATCCCCTTCTAAAACTTGCTCCCTTGATCCATGCCCCACTCACATTGTGAAACAATGTATTGACATTCTTCTCCCTTCATTGACTAAACTAGTTAACTTGTCCCTCAAAAACGGCATTTTCCCTAATCCTTTCAAACAGGCTATTGTCACTCCCCTCCTTCAAAAGAGGATTTGAAGAGCTACCGACCAGTGTCCGGTCTTAGCTTCTTGTCAAAATTGGTCGAGCGAATTGTGGCTGCCCAAATTAGATCTCACATGGATTCTCATGATCTTGGTAATACTTTCCAGTCAGCCTACAAGGTAGGCCACTCGACAGAAACTGCCTTGTTGTGCATCAAAAATGAGATTCACTTATCTCTGTCCAAGGGCATGCCTACGGCACTAGTGCTACTCGACCTGTCTGCGGCATTCGATACTATCGATCATGACACACTCCTATCCTGTCTGTCGTCTAGATTTGGTTTTGCTGGATCGGCATTAAAATGGTTTAGATCCTATCTCCAGGATCGTTTTCAGTCAGTCAAGATTGGTTCTAGTCTTTCGAATTTGTTCAAATTGAAGTTTGGAGTCCTCCAAGGTTCTGTCTTAGGTCCCCTTCTGTTTTCCCTCTACACAACACCTCTGAGCCAAGTCATCAGAAAATATACCGGAGTCCGTTACCACTTCTATGCGGACGACACTCAGTTGTTCATTCACTTATCCCCTGATGATAGTCTCAAGTCTTTTGACCGTCTTAAATCATGTTTGAATGATATTCAGGTCTGGATGTCTGAAAACAAACTCAAGCTAAATCCCGATAAAACAGAATTCATAGTCTTCGGTGCCAAAGACAGACACAAATGGCTCAGTGACTCACTACCTGTCAATATCCTGGGAAATTGTCTCTCTCCCGCAGATGTTGTACGCAATCTGGGCGTTCTGTTTGATGCAAAGTTTTGTTTCACCAATCACGTAAATTCTGTTATCAAATCCTGCTTTATCAGCCTCAGGGACCTTCATCGTATCAGGAGGTTTCTTTCTGTGGATACATCGGTGGTGATTGCAAATGCTCTGGTCAGTAGTCGTTTGGATTATTGCAACTCTCTTTTTCGCAGTTTGTCATCCCGAAATGCTACAAGGCTCCAATATGTTCAAAATGCGCTTGCACGGTTTGTCACCGGTGCTTCAAAGTACACTCACATTACATCCACCCTTAGGACACTCCATTGGCTACCCGTTAGACAACGTATTATCTTCAAAACCCTAGTTTTGGTCTATAAGTACCTCACCACTGGCCAGCCTAAGTATTTTGCACCATATCTCCCCTTGTACAAATCTGCCGTGAATACAAGACGTTCCAATCCCAAAAATTTGTTCCTTCTGGTTCCCTCTTACTGTCCTTCCATCCATAAATCAAAGGTCCATTTTAACAATAGTTTCTCATATTATGCCCCTAAGTTATGGAATGATCTTCCATATGATATACGCAGTGCTCCAAATCTCTCCAGTTTCAAAAGTCGACTCAAAACCTACCTATTTCAGAAATCATTCCCACCATAGCTTCTTACTACCGAACACCGGACCGCCTCCCTGGCAACGACTCGGAACATGTCTAATGTCTCATGATTTATGCCTTACGGATTGGATGGTGTGCCTTAGAATCCATTGATACGGAGATTAAGCACCTGGACAACTGATTGATTGATTGATTGATTATCATTTAATGGGGACTTTATGACATCAACACATTTATCCTATACCCACCATTGTATGATTTTGTAATATCAGAAAACATGAATTGGTGAATGTTACTAACATCACCAGAAATCAAAGAGTAGCCCTTCAGTACAAAAACAAGTTGATGCAAGAATATCATTTCCATGAGCGACACAGATGTACATGAATCAGAGACAATGAGATCAGAGAATAATTACATTGAAACACCATTGAATGCCCGACTGGTTTATGTATGGTCTGATATTTATTTTCTACCAAAAAATAAGTATAATAGCAAATACATTTGGTTTTTTTTCTGTGCAAAATAAACAAAATTGAATATTTCTTTTTGTGATTATTTCTTCATTTTCTAGCCTATTGGAATTGATTATGTGATTGATCAATTGATTTGGCTTCAAAAATACTGGCAAAAAGCAATGCAGAGTAGTTTATCAAGATTTATCACTGAAAACTATCAGGTCCTACCAGTTCTTTCCACTTCAACACAGGCTAAGTATATGTCTTAGTATAAATAGATTAGAAATATGCATTCACGCAAGCCCGTTGTTGGTAACAGGTAAAAGAGACTTGCTCTAACATTTTATAATACTTTTACTGGTCAGATGTTCTTTAATATTACAAGTTATATTACAATATGTATGCATTAACAGTTTAATACAAGTACTAATATAATATGAACACTTCATCTTGTGACTTACACCCTGCTTTAAGAGTTGTGATTCTTTACAATGAGTATCATTGCCTCAGATACAGGATAGAAGAAATGAAACCCCAATGGGAATTGAAAATTTTAGTTTACAAAGACATAACTAAACATGTTTATTTACATTTGTAAAATTTTAAACTGTACAACAACAATTTGAGGACACCCCAAAGAAAAGAAAAATAAATTACCCCAATGAATAGAAAAATAAATTACTCGATTAAGGTGACCTCAACTTAAGGCTTTAAGTCTAACCAGAGCAAGTAAATGTGAGGTCACCTAAAAATCAGGAAAGAATTTGAGATAAAATTAAGAGTTAAGGTTGGCTTAAGGTGATCTTACCTTAAGGCTTTTAAGTCTAAGCAGATAGAATAAGTGTGAGGTCACCTTAATATAAGGGAAAAATTTTAAGATAAGATAGTGAGTTAAAGGTTGACCTTAGGTCGTAACTATGAAAGGTAAGGTCACCTAAGTTATATTTTTAAAAACTTTGATTAACCAAGTTAGGGTGGCCTCAAATAAAATATTTTGAATCATAATATAAATAAAATGTTCCAAACTGACCATCGTTTTTCAAAGATTTTTTCATCAGTATTCAATTTAGATAATAGTTCCTGTTCGAGATATTTTTCTTTGGCGATTATCTGAATCTGGTATACATTTAGGTCTCTATTTTTTAATGCACATTTAAAAATATATTGTCTTTACAATCATAAGTATAAAATTCAGTGGGTAGAAATTGGCATCACACAAACTGTATCCAAGTATACAAGGTATCTTATTCCAGTTTAAATGAATCTTGGTTTTACATTCAATCCAATGTTTAATATTTGTCCATAGGTCAGAAACTTTGTTACATTCAAAAAAAAGATGTACAAGCATTTCAGTTTGTTCATGACATATTCGACAAATATTGCTGTTGGAGATTTTGTTTTTTTTCAAATAATAGTTTGTTTCTAGTATTCTTTTTATGATTCTGTATTGAAGCCATATATACGTGTTATCTTTTATGGTAAAGAAGCATGCCATATAGATATTTTTCCATATTGTTTTATCAACATCTGATTCTAAGTCAACATTCCATTTTATATCATTCCATGCTGTAGTGTCATTACTTTTACACAGTGACTGATAGATTGCTTTTTTATTTTGTTGTGACTTTAAAACAGCTTTCAAGTGAAAAGGTATATATGGTGTCTTAATTTCAAAGTTATTCCCCTTTTTATTTTTAACAATAAACTTTTTACTAAACTTTGCACAGTATAATAGTGCAGAAAATTGATATTTAAATCATATTTTTCTTTCAGGATCTGTAAGGGCCATACATCGCCTTTATTATCAATTATATCATTTACAAAATTAATTCCTTTCTTTGACCAATTTGAGAAATGAATATATTTGGTATTCAGATGTTTATTAAACCAAATAGCACTACTGGAGATATCATTATTGGATACAATTTGTTGTGATGCACAAAAATCTGCCCAGTAGCTAAAACAGCTTTCCAACAAGGATTTAATATTTTATAGTAGTTTGCACACCATTCTCCACCAAAAGTAGTTATATTTTCCAGATTCTTTAAATCTTTATGTAGTATATTGCACTCAACTTGATTTCTTTGCAAAATGTTGTATTGCAACCATTTTAATTTTTGTGCCTTTTCAAAATTAATAACATTTATAATTTTTAGACCACCCTCACAATAATCTTTACATATTGTATCTCTTTTTACCTTGTCTGGTTTACCATTCCACAGATATTTATAAAATATTGTATTAATTTCAACAAGAATTGACAGAGGTGCAGGTAATGAAGAAAACAAATGATAAATTTTGGTAGAATTACTGTTTTAAGAACTGTTATTCTTCCAAGGGATGAGAGTAATCTAAATTTCCAAGATTTTAATTCAGTTTTAACTTTTGTCATAGCTATGTCAAAGTTTATATGTGGGATGTCATTTAGATTTACTGAAAATTTTATCCCTAAAAGACTGAATTTGCTTTCCCCCAGCACATTTCTTGGTTTACATTCAACTTACTGGGTGATTTTTTCATACTTCCAATCCCAATAAGTTTTGTTTTCTCTGTATTTATTTTTACACCCGATAAATTACCATATATTTCAAGGGTATTTAGGGTAGCCTGCAAGGATTTTTCACTTCCATCTAATAAAGTGGTGGTGTCATCCGCAAATTGTGAGAGTTTTATTTGTGTTTGTCCCACATTGATTCCTGTAATATCTGGGATGTATTCTATCAACAGAGTAAGTATTTCTGTAACTAAAATAAAAAGGTATGGCGCTATTGGATCACCTTGTCTACACTCCCTTTGTATACTAATTTAGATAATATCCCACACTGAATTACGTAAGCTACAATGTCATTATTAAAAAGCTTAACCCAACTTGTGAATTCTTCATCAAAACCAAAAATTTCTAGAACTTTATATAAAAATTGCCAAGATACAGAATCAAACGCCTTCTGGAAGTCAATTAGCATGAGAAGGCCAGGTATATTAAATTTTTCAGTATAGCTCATAATATCATAAACCAATCTAGTCCCTTCTTCAATACGTCATCCTTTAATAAAACCTGATTGATTTTTTGAAATAATACATTGAAGGTACATTTGCTATTACAGTTGTTGCTAATTTATAAACCACGCATAGCACAGATATTGGTCTCCAGTTCTTCAACAATTTTCTGTCCTTATTACCTTTTGGTATACAGCTGATGACTGACTGTCTAAGTGATGTAGATAGTTTTCCTTTTTTTATGACAAGCATTTATTGCATTTCTGACATGGTACTTCAATTTATTCCAAAAGACTTTTAAAAATTCTACTGAAATACCATCAAGTCCTGGTGATTTGTTATTTTTCATATTTTTAAAGCAATGCCAAGTTCTTCAATTTCAATGTTCTGTTCAATATTTGGGCAAGGTATTTTTTTTACCTTGGTCAGTATTTCCTCAGGTATATGAATGCTTTTGGTGGTTTCACTGCTTTTAAATAGATTTTTATAAAAAAAAACCTAACCTCTTGCAGAATTTCTTTTTGAGTATTTAAAACCGTGCCACTTGGGAGTTGCAACTTTTTTATTGTTTTTTCTACACAGTTCCTTTTTTCTAAATTACAGAAGAAGGAAGAGGGTTTTTCACCCTCTTGAAGCCATTGCATACGGCTTCTAGTAATGTATCCATTTATCTTGTGTTTACGAAGATTCCCAAGTTCTATCTGTTTATCCTCAAGTAGTTTTATATTAGCTGACGTAGCTTCAAAGCTTTCAAGCATTTTAAAATTGTCTAACAATATTTGTTCCTTGGTAAAAATAAATGTTAATTATAAATAAATGTTAATGACTAAAGTTTTAATTCAATGTTATTTTGGCATAAATTTTTTTTATTTTTATTAAATTTTATTTATAGTAAAAAGAAAGGCCACAACAATTCCCAAATACAGATAAAGAAACATTGGAAATACTTTGCTTAGATGCCATCAAATAATTTATTCATTGGAAAATTTGTTTTTTTGAGGGTTTTAATTTCGAGGTGTGGCACTTCAATATCTTGTTTGTTTTACCTGATGAAACAGCTAAAGAACACACACCAGATTTGAGTAGTATATATCTTACTACGCAAATACACTTCACAGAAAAAATACAATCTTATGTCACGGTTCTTTACTGATACCTGGCAGTTAGCAATGCAGATTCTCGACCAAATAGTATGCACCGTTTTTGTCCAGCAACCTGTTCAGATATGGCCTTTACAATTGTTTCATTATCAATGAAATCTATCCAAAGTATTTGCGCTAATTGCAAGAGCAGCAACACAACACCTCACAGATAAGCTATTAAATATTACCAAAGGCTCTATATAAGGAAGCACTGGTCTTTAATCTCCAAAATAAGTCTTCTCATTTGTTGTTTATCCAACGATTGGTTAGTACTGCCAGGGCCACTGCTACACCAAAAACAACAAGCAGAAACACACATATCTGTGGTGTTGTCATCTGACTGTCAATCTTCATATTCTCCTGCTTGTATATACTGGTGGACCGACGTCTTCTGGCCTTGGTCTGGAAAGCGGCCAAGACATCATCAATTTCTGGTTCTTCTGTGTAGGGCATTTTTGGATTGCCGTTTGGAGACTGTAGGTAGAAACAGAAGATATGTGTGTTTTCAACAGTAATATGAATCTGTTTACACTTTAAACTGATATATGGATGGATTTTACTGGTAAATCAGTCCAGACCAGACATATATTGTTAAAGAGAGAGATATTAAACTTCGACCCACGAGGATAGACTTCTTGGAACACCCGTTCACCAGACGATGGATCTTTCAAATAAACAAAGCTTTCAGAATCGGTGTGTTCTGCGCCCTCTTCAAGAATTCTCCTGCAAAAAGGATAACTTTAAGATATGAGACATTATTAAGTAGATACTTGATGAAATAAGCAAACTCTAAAACGCTGTGCAGAGAATAAAACTTTCCTTGTTATAGATTTTCAAATTACAATTATTTAAATGCAATTTATTGTTGATGGCGAAGTATGATAAGGTATCAATTGTGTTAGTAATGGAATGTTTCACTGGGGCCGACCCTACAACCGACTGTATGACTCTAGGGTCGGTTTGAAAAATGGGGGTTTGGGGACCAAAATCCAGAAAAAAATGTGTGAAAAATATGGGTCAGTTTCACCTACCTGACAAGACGTAATGCATCCTGGCATGCCTGGATCTACTTCCCAACCTGACTTTGAGTCAGACTGCTTTTCACCAGGACTAGACAGAAAACTACCTGAACAAACCGTAAACCCCTAACAGACAAGCCGTATCAGAACACCCTGACTGAACTGATTAGTTTCTGGAGTCATGAGGACAAAACCAACGCTGTATGAACCCCTTCTGGTTGCTGTAACTCATCATTTATCATTGGGCAGATGGCAGCTACACATCAGAAAAGCTTTTTACAAAACCTTAATGTCCTTTTGTTTTTTTATTAAGTTTAATAATTTGATTCTTTTTGCAGACAGAAAAGAATGAATCTGAATCCAGGACCAGCAGCTGTTCTACAGCCAGCACATTCATCACAGCCAACACCCAGGAGAAGAAGAACGCCCCCAACCTACTAAGTCATGCCCTGGATCCTTCAAAGAGAAGAAAGAGGATGCTATATAAGAGTGGCTGGCTTAATACAGACTGACATCCAAGGTTACCAGAATTTTGTCATGATGCTATATTTTACCTCATTCAAGAACGCATCCATCACCGCATCAAGAAGGGAGTCACCAATTTTAGGAAGCCTTTAGAAGTAGGATTGAAACTGGCAATAATGCTGAAGACACCTGGCAACAGGAGAAACCTACACATCATTGCAGTATCACTGGCTTGTTGACCAAACCACCATTTCTAAATTTGTCCCCAATTTGTCCCCTACCAGGCCATTTTTGATGAATTCCATGGAAGAGTATTTAACCCGCCATACTGATCTTGAAGACTGGAAAGTGGTGGAGGAGAAGTTCAGAACCACATGTCCCCCACACTCTTGGGCACAAGATGGGAAACATGTCGCCATGAAGAAGCCACAGAAATCTGGGACTGAATATTACAACTACAAGGGCTTCTTTTCCCTGGTGCTTCTAGCCTAGGTCAACACAGAATACAGATTTCTCTGGGTAGATGTTGGCTCAAGTGGATCTTTATCAGAAGCACAAATATTTAACTGCTTCAAGTTGGAGAAAAATACCTTATTTAACCACAGCCAGTTGAAGAAGATCAAGGATGGCACCTTCCCAAAATGTTCACAGGGAAGGAATCTTTGAGCCATTTATACTAACCTTTGAACCAAAGACTATAAACTCAGCAGTTCAGGATTTAATTTAAGCTTATTTTCAAACAACCAGATGTGGATGTTACTCAAGCAGAGATGTTCAGGACTAGATGGAATTTATTTGATGCTCTAGAAATTAGGGCACTAGACAGGAGACACATTGCCGTAAAGAAGCCAAAGAAATCTGGGAGTGAATATTACAACTACAAGAGCTACTGTTCCCTGGCGCTGCTAGAATTAGTTGATGCAGACCACAGATTTCTCCAGATAGATGTTATTATGTAGATCTTAATCAGATGCCCAAATATTTAACTGCTTCAAGTTGAAGAAAAAGACCTTGGGGCTTCTGCCACCTGAAAGCAGCTTGCACTATTTCTTGCTGGGTGACGACACCTTTGTCTTAATGCCATGGCTTGTGAAACCCTACAGAGGAAGATAACTGACAACGAAAGAGAGAATAGGATGTCCAAAGGTAAAACATCAGTGAGATTTACTAAAAGATTGGCTGGGCAGGAGGACAGGATCTTATATGTGAAGAGGAACCATCCGCCAGACAGAAGAAGCTGGCATCTATCAGTCCTTTTCAGGTCCACTAAAATATTCCAAAAACTTTTAGTGAAGCTGGTGTTGCACAAATATCCAACAAATTTCCCAAAAGATTTCAATACATTTCCAAGTTTCTAAATAGTTTCTAAACTATTTCAAATGAAATCACAAGTACGTTAATAAGGTTCAATCATTTAAACACAAGTTATGTGAAAATGGGGAGCTGGACGAATCAGCCCTTTGCCAAATTGGGCCTCGACAAATTGACCCCCTAAAAAGTTGGCCATGGGCAAATCAACCCCCTTAAAATTTGGCCCGGGACAAATCGGTCCCCAGTTGAAATACTTTTGTAATTAGAACTTATTTAAAAACCTGCAGAAAGCATTTGACTGGGTTGATGAAGCTATGTCTTCAGAATTATTAAAACAGAAAATAAGCAGTCGTTTTCAATAGAGATTGCATTAAATGAAATTGAATGGCTTCCTCCCTGACCATGTGTTAGTTATTCCTTTGATGTTGATTTGTTAATCCTTTGATGTTGATTTGTTAATTACTCTTTAAGTAATCACTTGATTGGATTTCCCCTGTTATTAATAATGGTGAAAACTTTGGTAAGTGTTACTAACACACATTGAAGATAAATGGATGCTGTAATCAATCCCTTCTAACCTTTATCCATTACATATTTTTGTTTAGGTGAGAATTATTTAAAGTGTAATTATACTAAATGCATAGCCTCTGCAGATGAAATCATTTTTGTGATCTTTTTAAGAACAATTGGCTTTCAATATGTTCTACTGTATGATTAGTATGCTTTGTTAATAATCCCTCTGCTTGGACATTAAACTGCTTTGTAACTTTTGTGATCTTTTGAGAACAATTGGCTTTAATTGATCAATATGTGTGTTCCATTTATGTAAGTTTGTGTGATTAACATCCGTGTATTTGTATAAGTTTTGAGTCTAAGTTGAATATCCTTTATATACACTTTATTATAGGCTGATATAAGATTTTTAGGAATGACATTGTTATTCCTGAGTATATACATAAATATCTAATATTTATAGGCATTTAACATATAGGGGTCAATGTGACAAGATTAATATTTCTAGTGGCCGATTTTACCAGGGTGTTATTTCCAAGGGGGCCGATTTGACTAGGATACTTTTTTCTGTGGGCTGATTTGGTAAAGGGCCGAATTGTCTATGATTCATGAAAATGTCCCACATTAAAAGTCAATTTTTTTTAATCCTTCAAAGTAAAGAAAGTTCTTTTTTTGTTGTTTTACCAGACATGTGGGTTTCTCGGGGCTCAGTAATGGTACAACCTTAATTTGATTTTTTATTGTAGAATCTTGTCACCATCTGCGAATTGCTATCACCTCTGTAATTGGCCAGTGAGGAGTAACCTGTCCTTTAGGATCATAACTGGTCACTTTGAACTTAGAAGGTGACCTGTGCACACAAATTTTTCTTCTGCCACCATTTTAGTTTACAGTTTTAACTTTTGGTTTTTATAAACTTTAATAATGAATGCGGGCAGATACAATTTGATTTTTTGACTGCGTCGTGAGACAGAGCAGACTCTTCCTAATCCGGGGAAGTTGGTTTTACTGATTTATCTGACTCCTGATCTGATATAGATATATTTGCTTTGATTGACCACTCTGATCAAAATTTGTCCCCTACTTCCCATGGTTTTTGACATCGGGTTCAAGATGCCAATCAAGATCAGGCCCAACAGGCCTCGGGTTCAAATCATGGTTGATTGATCAAACTCAAAAGAAAAGCCAGATTTTGCCCCAGCTCAGCGCATTGCAAAGTTCAATAAAAAAATCAGTCAAAAAGACCAATTGGAACACAAAAATAAAAAAAAAATCTAGAGTCAAATTTTAATGCTGGATCAAAAGGGGTTGGTGTGTTTTCTCCTCCTGTTCACAGTATTCCCCCACCCAGTGGGAAGAGGCCAGAATACAAGAAGAGGTACAAATAGGCTCAGGCATTTGGCAGATAACGTCAAATCAGGTATGAACAAGATAAAGTCCCAAAGGGGTGGGGCTTAATGAATCCTTGTTTAAATTATTTGAATTTTTTTAGCTTTCAATCGCTATCTGACTCATTTTGTTTTTTTTTGTGTGTATGTGTGTGTTTTAGGGTTATATGTTTTGTGAGGAGGGTGCAATGTTTCTTGTTTTAAGATTTTTGTAATTGTTTTTGGAAGATTCGGGTGGTCCTTTTAATCAGCAGTGGTCTTGAAAAGGAGCAATTGTAGGCAAGTGCAGTAGGTCTACTGCTGCTGCTGCTGCTTGGGCTCCGATGAGTGGAGGGGGGACTGGAGCTTGGTTGACTGCTGCAGATTCTCTTGCTGCTCAGTTGTGGTTGGAGGAGATGCGAGCTGTTGATGTGTGTCAATTGGTGTTAACAGTTGAGGTTTATCCATCTGTGGGTAGCTCACGACTGACTGTATATTCCCCAAAAATGCTAGTCCTCAGTTTTGAGATGTTGTGTGCACTTTCTTGAAGTGCTTGTTCAGGCTGATGGTGAAATGTAGCTATCTTGAGGTGCCGGCTTGTTGCTTGTCAACAACTAGGTTGGAACTTTGCTGCCCTCTGAGCTGCTGCTGTCCTCTGAGTGCCACTTGGCTCTGCCAGGCTTGCTGGCATCTGAGTTTCGGGAATATGCAAGACATATTCCCTGGCAGCCGGTACTGGTTGCTGTGGCTACTGAAAAGTCTGTGGCACATCTGTGGAAGTGACACTGGAGCTCATAGAAAGTGTCGGTTGCTGGGACAGATGGGTCCTTTAATCTGCCCTGCTCTGGATCCCACAGCCTCATTTCTGAACACTTGAAAGTCTCTATCTTCTCAAGCCTCAACCTCAGATGCCAGGTAGTTGCAGAAGGCTGTTCTGGTGGTCTCCTGCCTTGGCCCAAGAAACATTGACAGCATGGTGTTCATTGGTGCAAACTGGTCCATGGTCTGCTGGTCAACCGTTGAATGCTGAGAGACTACACTGGGGTTTGCAATAGATGCTGTGTGGTGTCTGATCACATGATCATCTCCATACTATCCATGTCAGTTGAAACTCTGGAGATGTTGTGTACTAAGGTTACAGTCGCACTGGCTCCTCGGGCAAGTGACTCAGATTTGCTGAGTCCTTTCCTTTTGATGTGTGTCTTCTAGAAGTTAAACTTGCCCTGAATCCAGGTCTGCTCTCTGTCATTTCCTTGGGAGCCTGGCCACACTTGGACTGGATAAGTTTTCTGTAGCAAGTCCTTTGGGATTCAAATCAAGTATTGCGGCGGCTGGCGAACCTCTCCCACAGGCATTCCTTTCTGGCCTTGTCCTTAAAGTGCTTGTTGGTCTTGTCATAGAGCTCCTCACAATAGCCTCCTCATCTGAATCTGTTAAATAAATGTTCGTTATTTTTTCTTTCTTAAACCTCGATTGGTCTCTTTTCAGCCACTCCCTCCTCTGTGGAGTTTCCGACCTCCTCGCTTCCTTTCTCTCCCTCTCCTCTGCATGTTGTTTCTCTGCCTCCTCCTTCTCTCCCCGTTCTCTCTCCTCCCCCCCCCCCTTCTGTATGTCAGCAGCTGTATCTCCCAACTCGAACTCTGTAGGTGTGTCTGTGGGGATTTCTATCTTCAACACATTCTTTCTACCCTTTTAGGACCCATTTTAAAAATCAAATAAAAGCATTTGTACAAAATAAAGTCCGGGCAACTTGTATCTCAACATTAAGTTAATTTGTAAAAAAAAACATAAGACCTATCTAAACTCTGCCATGTATGATCCGTCAGATGCCAAAGCCCAAATGATGAATTGCAAACACAGACTCACTTTATGTAGACATAGATCCCATAACTGACTAGCCATGGGTAGGTAAAATGAAGGTGTCCTATCTGTCCTGCACATTTCCCAGCTTGTCTGTTGCTGTAACTGTCTTGTTGGTTTCTATTTACGGCTTGTTGTGGTGTTTCCAGCTTTTCCTACTAAGATGTTACTGACTCCAGCCAAAGACTTGGAGACTTCCCGTTTTGATGGGAAGTGACAAAGTAAGGTCGGGGAAGCTTAAAACAGACTGGTTTCCTTTCAAGTACAGTCAGTGTATGTCTATGGTCTGTCATAAAGTTGTGTCCAGGTATTGAACCATGACAGGCCGGCAAGTGTCTCCACACAAGGTGGTTACAATATAGGACAACACAGGAAATTTGTACAAGAAGCCGTAGAGATATACAACTGGACAGTTACCAGGTGGACAGAGCCACAGTTGGTTTCAAAAGTTGTGGAGGGTCGGTGAAATATCAAACAGGTTTGATATTTTGCAGATCCACCATGGCAAGCCCAGAAAGTGTAACCGGTCCTAACCAACTATGTAAACATTGCTCGCTACCCTTCTATATTTACCGACAAGATTGCCCCAGTGGAACAGCCCCATAAGCCATTGATTGTAGGAAATATTATGCAATAAGTGTTAAACTTAAGTATTTCAGCTTAAGCTTTGTAGCTTTTTTTTACAGGCTCAAGTTTACGGCATAAAGATAGGTAAATATTTTAGTATGATCTTGCATTATTTAGGCCCGTCGTTTGTATTACATCAAAAATAACCACCGATTCCTAAGATAGCACACTGCTTAAAATAATTATAGTCAGTCTTTGAGTAATGTGAAAAGTGTTGAATCGTCCTAGAAAGGTTATGTTTCTTGAAAGAAAACAAAACCTCACATAAAATACAATGAATTCTAGAACTGTTTTCTCTATTTTATTTACTTTCATAATACGGCTATTCTGATAATTACAAAAAATATATATCTTATTACTTTAAAGTTTATATGAGTTACACACATATTAAGTTATAGATAAAAATATTAATAAAAATACATACCTCACTGTGGATGCTGTAGTGTAAATCTAACACGAAGATAATTGTAAACATGTCACCTAACTGTTGTTACATATATTTGGGTAAAATAAACTGTATCTTTTCTCAAATCAGCAAGCTTTTCAGCTTTTATTGGAACATTAAGTTTATATTCCTGTTTAAATTAGGCCACCCATTATTCTCCATCTAAGTAAAGCTCTTGATCACCAATTAATTTTATTGCTCAATTTTTCTACACCTGGTAAATTCCCCATTTACTCAGGTAAGACCTTTATAAATTGCAGGCTTCTTACTAACAAACCTAATACAATCAATTGTTGAACAAGTTCCTGAAGCAATAGACATCTGCCAATTCCGGCTCAAGTACAATAGCCTTTCCCTAATGTTGTACTAATCCGAAAACACAGTTTCATTCTGCATTTGTCAATATTATGTCAATAAAAAAATAATTATCGTTGAACTGAATATTTCATAGATATGTATTGTAGTATATTTATACTATTTTGTATATTTTAAAACAAAGAAAACTGTAGAAACTAATTTTAAAAATTCATATATCTGGTGGTACTATTTAACAATTGTACTCTTTAAATCTACATATAGTATATACTTGACACAGATGGCTCTTGGTATACTGTAAACAACTATATCTGATTTCTGTTTTTATTTATTCATTTTTGAGATTCTTCTAGAATCACTCATGGCTCCTTGTCCCTGATCTCAGTTATGCTTTCTTTCCATTTGAGCCCACACATAGTGTCCCTTTTGACTATTTTCCTGGTCTGAAGGATATTATAAGAAATTTTATTCTCCCACACTCAGTAAGCTCTGTCATAATGGACAGCACCTGGGGAATGCAAAATCTACTGATTTGTCACGCGGTTCTTGGGACTCAAAAGCGACTGATACTGTTGAAAATAAACAGTTGACTGATAATGCTGGTAACAACCCCTCAGAGAGTGAAAAATCCGCTGACAAAGGGCTACTGGCTGTATCCAGAATATCAAATGCGTTTGGCAGCACTGACAATAAGCAGGTGACTCATAATAACTGTAAAAAGGCTAAACGACAATGTTAATAAAGCAGAAGATATCATGGCCGACAAATACACTTTGGAATTACAAACTGCAATGAAAAAAGAAAAATTAAAAATGTCGAGACAAGCTCCTGAAAATAAACTATGCATAACTCAAAATACACCTCTGTTTGGCTTCATACCCATTTACGGGCTAAAAAGTCGATTGTTTGATACAGGTAACAGTGCAAAATGCACTGAAATTTTGCATTTGCATAGAAAATTAAGGCAGGATGGCAGACATAATTTTAGGGGCTTGCAAATACTGGTTGCTTCAAAATTAAACCGGGAAGCATGGGCTCACTATTGACAGGGGTATTTGGACTGGCAGTTGCCCTTACTCATCAAGTTTGGATTTCCGCTTGACTTTGATAGAGATAGTGCAATCACTTCTCAGTGTATCAATCACAAAAGTGCTACAGAATATCTGGACCATGTTATGGCTTATTTGAAGGAAGAGCTGCAGTATCAGGCGATTTTGGGCCCCTTCAAACAACTTCCCATTGATCAATTACACATTAGTCCCTTTATGACTCTGGATAAGCCTAATTCGGTTCATAGAAGAGTTATTATTGATTTGAGCTGGCCCTTAGGGGAGTCAGTTAATGCAGGTGTCCCTGCTGATAGGTACTTGGGTACTAAATTCGTATTAACCTATCCCTCAATAGACAATATTACTCAGGAAGTAATGCGATTGGGTAAGGGTTGTCAGATTTTCAAAGTAGATATCAGCAGAGCATTTAGACATGTTCCAATTGACCCTGGGGATCTGGATTTGCTAGGCCTACATTGGGAAGACTATTTTATCGATTGCTCAGTACATCTTTGGATTCAAAGACGAATCTTCCATCTTTCAGAGAATTTCCGATGCAGTACGCTTCATTATGAAGCAGGAGGGCCACGGTATCTAGAATTATATTGATGTATGTATGTATTTATACTCAGCGCAATATCTCCATATACTACAGGACTCAAAGCGCTATTTAACCAATCCGACTGAACAGGTACAGCCCCAACTCACAAGTAACTCACATTCCCCTAACTGGAAGATAGAGGCTCAAGGATGACCATTTATCAACGTCCTTGAGGTTCTTTAACCTGCCACTGGGGATAGGACCCAATGACAGAGGACCGCCATTTTAAGTGGTCATCCGAGCCACTATGTATCTGCCTGCACCTGGGATTGAACCCACGTCCTCTGAGTTCCTAGACAAGTGTGTTACCCGCTAGGCCACAGTGTTCCAGTGTGATGATTTTTTATGTGTCTCCCTTCCGTCTAAAATAAATGCTTCTTTTGTCACATTACAGGGATTGCTGCGTGAACTGGGTTTAACAGTCAGTGCTAAGAAGCTGGTAGCCTCTAGCACTCAGGTCACTTGCCTATGCATTGTTGTCGATACCGTGGCCCATTCCGTGTCTATACTGGCTGATAAGTTACAGACAGTCAAAAATACTTATCTACAATGGGTTAATAAGCAAGTTTGTATGAAAAAAGAATTGCAATCATTGTTGGGCTTGTTATTGTACGTTAACAAGTGCATTAAGTGTGCCAGGTATTTCTTGAACAGGATTCTCATGTTATTACGAGAAAATAGTAATAATAATCGAATAAGTATTACTGAGGACTTCAGAAGGGATTTGCAGTGGTTTGATGCATTTTTACCTGTCTTCATTTTTCAAACAACCTCCCTGTAAATCTGTGCATTTGGATGCTTGTCCTTCAGGCCTAAGGGCAATTTTTGACAATCAAGTATATACTCTACCGTTGTCAAGTAGCTGGAAGGACTTGAATACAGCATATACTGAACTCATTCATATATCAGTGGCGTTGAAAGTTTGGCATATCCCATGGGCTGGATTATCAGTCATGATTAGGTGTGATAATCAGACAGTAGTCTCAGTTCTTACAACAGATAAGACTAGAGACCCTGTTATGGCAAAATACACGTTAGAAATATCTTCATTGTGGCTTAGTGCTTTCAATATAGATATTAAAGTTGTGCACATTGCAGGTCATCTAAATCCAGTGGCAGATCTTCTATCTAGGTGGCATCAGACCAGTAACAATTTTCCAAAATTACAAGAATTGGTGGGCCCAGTATCATGGGTGAATATTTCTGCAGAATTATTGCAAGTTGATGAATCTATTTAATTGTGTATTATAGGTTCTCATCCATTGGAGCATCACCTAGCTTGCCTGGCAACATCTGGACTTTTCACTGCATTTGTGAACTCCACCAAGAGAGCCTACCGCACCATGTTCAGGACCTTCCTGGCCTTTCTGGTCTTTATGTCCTGGGATGTTCATCAGCTGAATGCAATCCAATTACTTTGCTTTATTGAATGTTTGCAGTTTAATGGTGTTAGGTCCTCGCAATGTCAAATTATTTGTCAGCCATTAAGACAAAATTGCTTATTTTGGGTCTAGCTGTTGCTGGTTTTGCTGACGTACGTCTGATGTATTATCAAAAAACTTTTCAAATGCAGGCTCCTTTAAGGGTTAATTTGAAGAGAGTTATTGATATTCCATTGTTAAAGTTAATCATCCAACACTGCTATTACACTTACATGGGCCAAGTATTCAAGGCATTGTATCTGTTGAGTTTTTACTCCAGGTGGAATCATAACACATAATTGGAGCATAATAAAATTTTATTAATATTAAAGCATTAATGAACATATACATGTTAATACACTACTCATTAACATTTACACTACTCATTAATCTGTTACTCACTAAAAGTCACACTACTCATTAATCTGTTAACACTATTAATATATTAATAAAAATTTTAATAAACATAACATTCAAGCCCCGACTGGCCACTTGTACCTGTTGAGTTTTTACTCTTTTCTAAAATTGTCGAATTTAGTTCCTCATGCTGTAACTCAGTTTTTGGCTAGGGGTGATGTTATTTTTGGTCCAGGCAAAGCTGTAATTTTGGTAAAATGGTGTAAAACTATGCAGAATAATAACCAAGTGAAGCTTATTACTGTTCCAAAAATTCCAAATTCCAGCTTATGTCCAGTATCGGCCTTAAGTAACTTATTATTGCTTACATCTAAAGGTGCAAATCTTCCGTTATTTCAGATTAAAGTGGCTCAGCAATGGGTCCCTTTATGTGGCAGTCGAGTCAGGAGACATTTTGACATTATATTAACTAGACTTCACTTGAAAAATGCTGGTTACACTCCACATGCTTTCCGGAGTTCAGGTGCCACGTTTAATAATGAGTTTGCTTTACAGAATATTCAGAGACGTGATACCTGGACGTCGGTTTGCGTCTGGAGGTATATCACTGATTCAGCTAATGCTGGGGAGCAGGTGGCAAATATGTTTAGGGTCAAGCTTGCTTCTTCCTAAATCTACTCTATTGTTGGGGTTTCGGTGAAAAAGTAAATTTTAAAAGTTTTAAATTGAACTGAGATATATTAAATTATAAAGTTGTATTTCAGTAAAGATTACAAATCCATAAGGTCACCTTACCAAAATGCACCCTTTCATATTTTCTTCCAATTACAGACAATTACAGTATAGTTTCCTTATGATTATCTTAATCTTACCACTGTAGCTTAAGATTCTAAATTGGTGCTGATGGTGAGGTGACCTTATCAGTCATCAACTTTAACTATTGACTGAATTTGTCATGATATGTAAATATGAAGTAATTTAGAGATCTTGTTATATATAAATAAAAGATTTATTCTCGCAATGTTGCTTTATCTTGTTGACTGAAGGTCATAGGTCAAATTCATAAAACTACTGGTCACCGAGGAACTGTATATCATATTCTAAAAGTGATTGCAATAATTTAAACTTCCAATAAAATCAAAGTTTTAAACTTAATCCATGTTTATGGTGTTTGTGCATACAATATTCTTTTTAGTGAAGATATCATAAATAAGTTGCTCATCACTTAATATAAATACATTTTGTGATAGAAATGATTATATGTGAAAATATTAACACATTTCCTGAGAAGATAAATTTTGTGCGCCAACACAAGACTAGAAGATATTCCAGGAGATCTGCACGTTGTTAAAATCAGCTGCGGTGCAGAGAACATTTAATTACAGACTCATAGCTCACGAAATCTGCCAGTTTGTGTGATGAAAAGACCCTGAGATGCTGAATTAACTGGAGCTTAACATGTATACGAGTCCGTTTCCCTACTGTGTCAATATGACAGAGAAGGATTCTGAAATAGCTCAAGTATCAGTCATGGCTTACTGTGATATGATGAAACTCTCCTGTAGAAAAACTGTTTCATGACATTTGTGACGCAATAGCTTAAAGTTATGCAATAAGCAAGATAGCAAAAAAATGAAATTTAATACTAGATTTATGAAGCATGCAAACTGCTACTTCAAATTTAAGTCGGCTTCACAGAGTATTGGTCGCCTTCTGGAAATTTAGTATGAACGTTTTTAATCACTCAACAGCCGTTTCTGTAAATATAGAATGAATGTGTACAGTTATGGCTAGCAAATGATGATTATTTGGTGCCATTTCTTAATACACAAATGTGCTCCAATACAGCCATTATCCAGGAGTTCGAGGCTCACCTATTCCATAAAGCCGATCATCCATAATATCTTCTCCTCCGGTATTGCAAATAATTTTGCTGTCACACTTTTCCGTCCATGGACTTATTGCTTTACCCTTGTGTTCTTCTTCGCCTTAGAATTTGGTGTATTTCACAATTAAGTTCGTTAAAAGTTTGTAAATAACAATAGATGGGGAGGAGATACTTTTGAGGTGAACAGAGCTAAATCCTTGATGAATTCCATAAAAGAGTATTTGCGCTGCCTTACCACTCCAGAAGACTGGAAACAGCTTGAGGAGAAGTTAAGAACCAGGTGGAATGTATCCCACGCTCTTGAGCCACTGCATGGAAAACAGATAGCCAAGAAGAAGCCAAAGAGATCTGGGATTGAATACAACAACTAAAAGGGCCTCTTTACCCTGGTGCTGCTACCTCTGGTCCAAACATACTACAGATTCCTCTGGGTAGATGCTGGTACAAGTGGATCTTCATCAGATGCACAACTATTTAACCACTGCAAATTGAAATAGAGGATGACACACTCGGCTTCCAACACCTGGGGGAGGGAGGACCAGATTTGCATTACTTTTTGTTGGGTGACGATGACTTTGCCTTGATGCTTTGGCTAGTGAAACCCTACAGCAGAAGACAACTCACAAGAGAAGAGAGAATAGCCAACTACAAGATCTCCATAATCGGGGGGGGGGGGGGGGAATACATTTGGAATCCTGTGGAGCAAATTCAGGGTCCTGCTGCTGGGCAAAGGCTGTCCGAGACATTGTTTTAACAATTGGTATCTTGCACAACGTGCTGTGGACCTATCAAGGGGGGGACAGGACAGAGCACCCAACCAGCAGATGACATAGCAGGCACAGCAAATGAAGCAGCAGTACATGTGCCTGATGAAAACCAAAGGAATCCTTCCAAGGAGGCAAAGCAGCATCAGTGACATCTACTGAAAGTTATGGCAAGCACCCCTCAGTTGTTGCGTATCAGTCATTTTGAACTGTTCCTGCGAATGGCCTCATCCACCTTTTCCCTTCTCCAATCAGGTGTTATTTTAGAAAACTAACCAATCATATTCATCCTCTCTTTCCCTTATTCCCACATATTCAGGGCTCAGCTGATGTTCTTAGTTGGGTCTATGCCATTGACCAGAGTACAAGTGTTTTTAAATAAGCAAATTTTTTACGGAACCATTTCACTGAACTTTAATTTCCTGTATTTGGATATTTGGGACACTATGGCCTCCACGTCTGGCCAAGATAAGACTCTGTTACAATGTAAAAAGTGTGGCGATGCCCACAGTAAACCAATTAATGCTAAGTGTAACAAGGTGAAAGAAACTCGAGAGAAGAAACGGGATGTTAGCAGAGAACATCCGTCAACTAAGAAAACTCCACGCAACAAGAGCAGTGATAGTGGCAATGATAAGATGTTAGATCTAGTCATGTCAACTATGTCCACATTTACGGAGAAGCTGAACACTATGGAGGCGAGATTGACGGGTTTGAGTTCTCGCATTGAAAGTACCCCTATGCAAGGAGAGACCAGGAAATCACGTTCTCATGACAAAGTGAAACATATTGAGATCTCGGATGAAGATGATGAAATGAGTTCACAGACTGTCACATCACGTCCTACAGTAACACTTGAGGACGGGACTGCTTACAAGTTTTTGCAGATACAGAAGTAATGACCAGAGCTAGTGCAACCCCAGCTTGGGCTAAGAAATCAAAACAGGACACGGATTTAGGCGTAGCCCCACTTCAAGTACCAGTGGCTAAGAACTTGGATAGAGTGTTTGATCATAGTGTGAAGGGGCTCTCACATACAACAGCCACCCTTAGCAGACCCCCACCAGGATTTTCAGTGCCAGTGTGGTCTACCACATCAGTGCAACCTACACCTGTGGTCATTCCCCCTGTACCAGCTACTTCTGCTTCTATCAAGACAAGTCACAATGCACTACAGCACACTGATCAATTTGGGAACCCGGTACAAGTCTTTGCTCCAGTGGAAAACAATATCACACACCTGAACGAGACTTGGCTGCATTTGTAATGCCAGAGATCTCACGGGAGAATATTATTCCACCAGGCATGGACATCCTCAGAGCCAAGCCATATATACACCAGTTAATAGAACAACGGGTTTCTCTCCTGGAGGCAAAGATGAATAACGAGCTGACCAAGGGTAACAACCGCAAAAAGAGTGGCAGATATAATACGGTGGATACCTCTTGTGCACCACCCCATCTGAAATGACCCAATAAGTTGTGCTTAACAGGCTCTGTACGCAAATGAATCACCTCACCCTTGACAATTTGTGGTGGACTTCGTTTCCAACGTCCTTGAAACCAGCAGTCCGGATGTCAGAAGGAGTATGTTGGCAGAATTGGTTGAGACAGTTACATTGGCAGAAAACCTGTCCTGGCCGATTGCCAGAGTAGCTTTTGCGGTTGCAAGAGTGGAGGAGGAAGCAACATGAATGGAGGAGGGAGCAACAGTTTGGGCAGATTCGCGTTACTTTGCTGAGAATAGGTTAACATGTTCACGAACTGCTGTATTTAACGGTTCAGTGACAATGTCACCCAAGACAGGTCCACAAGCAGCACAGTCAGGGAATATGAAACATATAGTTTGTAAGTGGTACAACGAAGGATCCTGCCCTCACTCATCTGACCATCTGGATAGCACTGGTGTGACGGCTTTTTGACATGTTTGTATGTACTGTTTCCGTCAGTTGAAAAGAAACAATAGTCATCCTGACACTGATTGTAATAATAAAAAGAAGGGAGAATAGGACCATTATCATCATGTTCATATTTGTCCCAGTGAACGTTTAAATGGTAAAAATGATTTTAGTTCTAAAAGTAAGTTTTGTGTTAAAAAACCTGGGGACAAGAACTGTACTTTTGAACGTTGTTTTGCTTTTGAAGACAGTAATTTAGGAGAGTTTGAATGTAATCAGAGATGTATTCATTGTGATGTTTTGATTATTGATATATGTGGAGATGGGTGCTTACCAAGGGGTTTTCCCCAGTTTTGTTGTGCAGGGCGTGCCACCTAATTATATCTGCCACTCTTGAACTTGTTAAACAAATGCATATTAGAGGCCCCTATGGCAACTTGAAGGACAGATATGTTCAGAGATACATTGGTGTTCCTTTTGTTAATGTTAAGTTTCAATCCTTACTGCAGGGTGAGGACCCCAATACAAATCCATGCCAGTATGTGAACAATAGGTCCCACCAGGAGAGCCAGTCTCTCACTAAGGAATTGGCTACATATAAAGGTTACAAGTTTAATAGGACAATGGGCTTTGTGAGTAAAAATATGTTACCTGTGTGCTTACCATGTGCTTCCCCAATTGATATGTCTGACCAAGTTCAGTACTTGGAAGTGGTAGAGGCTGTCCTGCAGTCTGGCATTCCTAATTATAGGGGCATCTGTGTCTCTTTGAACTCCACTTTCAATCTCCAGTACCTGAAAGAAATGATTGCAGATTATCACGACCAAAGATTAATAGACTACTTAACTTTTGGTTTTCCGTTCAGTTTAGCCAAGGATGCATGTATTAAGAACAACTCAAAGGATAACCACGCCTCTGCCCTGAATTTTCCTGAGGCAGTAGAGGAGTATATCACAACTGAGAGAACTCATGGCACACTATTAGGTCCTTTTCAGGTCATACCACATGATACGTTTACATGGTCTCCCTTGATAACCCGTCCTAAGGGCCTAGGCCGGCGCGTGATTGTGGATTTGTTGTTCGGTGATTACTCTGTTAACAAAGCCACTGACAGGGATGTATATGATTCAAGTCCATTTATGCTTAAACTACCAGTCCTAGATGCATTAATTCCGGAATTAGAAAAACTAGGTCCTGAGGCACGCCTTTTCAAGGTAGACATATCTCGCACATTTAGAAATGTGCGCATAGATCCGGGTGATGCAATACATCTTGGTATCAGGTGGAATAATCAGTACTTCCTGGATCAAAATCTCCCCTTTGGAGCTGTGCATGGAACTGCAATTTTTGAACGTATTACAGATCTGATACGTCATATCATGGCACGTAAAGGCTTCTTAGTATGGAAATACATTGACGACATTTATGCATGTTGCCACAAAGATGTGGCACAGGCAGCTTTTCATGATCTGTTAGACACCATTCGTTTGCTGGGATTACCTATTAATCAGAAAACAGTATTCCCACCAGCAGAAAAAAATGGCCATTATGGGAATTGTGGTTGATGTTACGATGGAGATTTTTAGTATAGAGAACGAGAAATTGTTTCAAATCTCAAGTGAGTGCATGCAAGTTTTCCTCCGGGACGTGATTAGTAAATGTGAACTTCAGTCACTTTTGGGTAAACTGTTGTATATTTCTCGTTGCGTCAGAGGATCACATATTTTTATGAATCGTCTATTGAATAATTTGCGTGCTCATCATGATCACAAACTTATTTATCCTGATGAGGGGTTTTACCATGATCTCAGCTGGTTTGTGAATTTTTTCAGACATTTAATGGCACAGTACGCTTTAGGCAAGAACCAGTGGCTCATGTAGCTTACGTTAACGTAGCAACTCTCACAGGCATTGGCGCATTTATTCTGCAAACATCCCTGACCAACTAGTGAATACCTATTCAATCACACAATATGAGATGTATAATGTGGTTATAGCTCTAAAAATCTGGGCTCGGGATTGGGAAAATAAGACAATATGCGTTTACTGTGACATTGAGAGTATGGTGAAGGTCTGCAACAAAGGGACAACATGTGATGCCTTTTTGAATAAGTGTCTCCATGAGATTTGGTTGGTAGCATCCACACACAATATTATGTTAAAAGTAGTTCATATCCCTGTTAAAGCAAATTTCACAGCTGGTGCATTGTCTCGTAATACATTTCAATCGTCCGACAATACAATCTGGGAATAAGTGCCATTGGAAGACCTTCTTTTTATTTTGTAGATATGCCGTTAAGCCTCACAAAGGAGATGTCTGATGTTCTCACAAGAGTTGCCAAGGGTCTGCGTCCCCACACCAGGGCCCAGTACATACGTCAGTTTAGAGTGTTCATTGCATATGCTTTGTCCTGGGGTCTCACCATTCTTGACAACATTACTACTATACTGTTGTTCATTGAATTTTTAGCAGCTAATGCCATCTCACATAGGGTTATCATGAATTATATATCGGCATTGAAGTTCATGTTCTCCAGATATAGTTGGGACCTTACTGTTTTGAAGCACCTATAGTCAACCAACTTTTACATGGTATCAAATTGTCTGTTCCCCATAACCCAGTACCACAAGGCATTTTGGATCTTCCTGATTTGCGTTACATTTCCTACTTGTGTGATTATTTTGATAATTCTTCTGTTTATAGAAGTGCATTCTTGTTAGAATTTTATGCTCTCCTATGGATTTCTAATATTGCACCTCTCTTCCAACAGGCCTTTGATCCATCAAAGCACTTACTATGAGAAGATGTGAGGTTTGCATACCCTGGTATCCATATGAGATTAAAATGGGCAAAAAATATCCAGGCTCCTGAGAAAGTCCACTGGATAAAGATTCCAACGATTCAGCACCCATACCTTTGTCCAGTCTGTGCAATAAATTGTATTCTTCATCATCTCCCCCCCCCCCTCTCCTTCTACCCCATTGTTTGCTTTTCCAGATGCATCTCTTCTCACCCAGTCACTCTTGCATAAAAGATTAACTTCCATTCTGCGAGTGATGGGTAAACCTACATCAGGCCATGGGTTTCACATTTTTAGGCGGTCTGGGGCGTCTGTGGCTTATGATGCTAACATCCCACTCTCCGTGTTACAGCAGCATGGGTGTTGGCGCAGTGATGCCATATGGGCATACATTTCTGATTCCACCGCCCAGTCTCTCCAGGTCCCATTAATCTTTCAACAATTGGCTAATAACCTACGATGATATGTGTTTGGGGTTGGGGACTCTTAGCTTTCCTCATTGATGTAAAATCTTATGTGTATTTTAACAACCAGTAGTATTAATAAAATAGTTTGCCCAACTCTTGCTTATCATCTCACTTCACAAGACTTTATCATCTCACAAGAGTTTGGTCTGGCATTTACGATATTTCAGTATACTGATTAATTCCCTCCCGTTTGAAGTCTCATGGGACTCAATAATGACTGATTACCCCAATCACATTGGTGCATTAGCTAGGCAGCAGGACAGGATCTAAGATGAGAAGAAGTAAGCTGCCATCTATCAGTCATTTTCAGGACTACTCAATTATTCCTAGAACCTTTATGTGAGCTAGTATTGCTCCAATGTCCAACAAAAAAAATTCCAAAATCTACAACTAATTCCCCACATTTGTCAAAACAATTTCAGAACAAATGACAATCCCCACCATAATGTTTAACAATTTCAAATCCCATTTTTAAAAGGTCCTCCGATAAATGTTCAAATTTTAAACCTGCACATTTTGTTGCAAAGGGGATTAAAGGGGATTAAAGTTTAAAAGTTTACAAAAAGTACTTTTTTCTTCTTTTTTTTCTTTAAAATTGTTAAAATATTCTTAACTCTAAAGCTCTGTGAAATATCAAAATCTTTTTCTGACTTCCAAAGTTTCTCAAAGGTCAAAAGTAAAGGGCCAAATCCAAGGTCAAAATGTTTTCAAAATTGTAAATCTTTTTAAAAAGTCAATGTCTTTTCCCAATTTAAAAAATTTTTCAGTTTCCAACTTTTTGGGTCAAACCTCTTTCAGTCCAAGTTTGAAGTTTTTTTAAAACTTATTCAATCACTTATTCACTCAAGTTGTGTTTTTGTGTGTTTTGGAGTCATGTGTTTGTTGTGGGGCAGATGAATAATTGTTTTGGGAAGATTCTGGTGGTCCTGAGAAGGAAATATGAATCAGCAGTTGTCCCGAGAGGAACATTTTACAGCAGTGGTCCTGAGAAGGACCGATTGTAGGTAGGTTCTGTAAGACTACTGCTGCTGCTGCTTGGGCTAGAGTGACTGCTGGAGGTCATTGGCTATCTGCTGCAGAGGCTCTTGCTGCTGGCTGGATGAAGGCGAGGCGATGTGTTGATGCATGTCAATTGGTGTTAATAGTTGAGGTGTATCCATCTGTGGGTAGATCATGGGAGGCTCCTGACCGTGGGTTGAAAGCCTTGATTGGGCTGATGGTGAAAAGTAGCTGTCTTGAGGTCCCAGATCGTGGGTTGTCAACATGTATGTAGAAGTCTGTGGCCCTCTGGATATTTGCTGTTCTATGGGTGCCACTTGGATCTATTGAGTTGGTTTAAAGACCTGGCTTGCTAGCATCTGGGTTTCTGAAATATGCAAGATGTATTCCTGGCAGCTGCTGCTGGTTGCTGTGGTTGCTGCTGCTGATAACTTGGTGGCGCATATGTGGAAGTGGTACAGTAGCTCCTAGAATGTGTAGGTTACAGGGGTAACAGTTCTTTTCCTCTACCATGCTCTGTAGCCACCTCAAAAGTTTCACAGCCTCATTTCTGAAAATGTGAAAGTCTCTTTCCTTCAAAGTTTCAACTTCAGATCTTAGATGTTGCAGAAGGCTGTTCTGGTGGTCTCTGCCTGAGCCAAAGAAACTTGTGAGCATAATCTTCATCTGGATCCATAAACTGCTGGTCGACTAATGATGCTAGGACACAACACTAGTACTGATAGTGCTGCAGATAGATGGCTAGTATGTTGTCTCATAGTGGATGCTGGTCCCAATATTGTCAATGTCCATTGGCCCCTGTGAAATCTTGTGGGCTGCAGCTGCACTGGCTCCTCTCTGTGAAGACTTGAAGGCTGAAGATTAATTGAACTTGTCCTGAATCCAGTTCTGCCTCTCGGTCATTTCCTTGGAAGCCTGGCCAAATTTGGGCTTGGTGAATTTTCCATAGCTAGTCCTTTGAGATTTGAACCAAGTCTTGCACACTTTCACTGACAAGTTGCAGCTGCTGGCAAGCCTCTGCCACAGGCAATCCTTCCTGGCCATGTCTTTAAAGTGTTCATTTGGTAAAGCTCCTCATGATACTTGACAAAGTCTACAATAACTTCATCATCAGAGTCTGTTAAATAAATGTTCATCATATGTCCTTTCTTGTGCCTGGAGTGTGTTTGAGATGTGATTCCACCCTCTGTGTCTATTTCACTTTCACTCCTGCCAGCTATTGGTCTGTTTTGGCCACTGCCTCCTTTTTGTATTGTGGAATTTTCACCTTCGTACCTTTCTCCCTCTCCTCACTCTGTTGTTTCTATGCCTTCTCCATCTCTCTCTGTTCTCTCTCTTCTCTGCCTTCCCCTTATATATGTCAGCAGCTGTATCTCCCAACTCTGTAGGTGTGTCTGTGTGGACTTCAAATTTTCTCACTTTATTTCTGCCTTTTTAGGACCAATCTGATAAATCCAATCAAAGCAGCCTTTGTAAAAAATATAAATGTCTATCAGCTAACCAACCAAAGTTCTAAGCGTACACTAAATCCTAAGTTAATTGGTCTAAAACACTGCAACAATGCCTTCAGTGTGTAGACTGACTTCTTTTAGACACAGATCCCATAACCAACAAAATGAAGCTGGCCTCTCCTACACACTTCTTGGCTTGTCTGTTGCTGTAACCAATCTGTGACCATAGACTTGGAGACTTCTTGTCTTGATTAGAAGTGACCAAGTCAGGTCGGGATGTTAACGACAGGCCAGTTTTCTTTTAAGTATGGTCAGTTTGTGTCTATGGCCTGTGATGAAGTGATGTCCTAGTACTGAATCACAATAGGTCGGCAATTATTTCCACACAAGACCGAAACAGTACAGATTATAACTGAAAGTGTATATGACAAGACATAAAGAGACACAACAGGTTTCAGGTGGGGGAGCCATGGTCAGGATCAGGAGTTTTTGAAGGGTCAGTGAAATATCACATATTCTTGATATTTTGCTGGCTAACCGTGACAAGCCAGGAAACTGATCCTAACCAACTCTGTAAACATTGCTCCCTCCCCTTAAAAAAACCTTAGCTACTGACAAGAAGACCTCAGGGGAATACCCTCTATAAGAAAAGTGCTTGGAAGATTAAGCCCATGTATATAAAGTCACATCATCCTACTCTGCTTTTAAGCATACATTGGGATGTGGATGAGGCCAGCTTGGCCAGTTAGGATTAAGACCTATTAATTAGACCAACTAATTTACATATAAGTCGGGGGTGACGGGGGAGGTTATGGTGGATAGGCTTTTGCAAACAGGTAAATTTTGAGTTCTTTCTGAAGGAGGCAACTGATGTTGCACTACACACGTCATGAGGGAGTTCATTCCAGATCTTAGGAGCATCAAAGACAAAACTATGGCCAAAAATGTTTGACTGACTTAAAGACTGAAGAGTGGAAAGGAGGAACTGTGAGGTATTGACGATCTGGGTGACTACGTCTGGTACTATAGGGACAACTGCTGAGAGACAGGAACAGTACAAAATAGGAAGGAGAACCACTATCTAAAAATGATAAACTAGTGTTGCAGTTTTGAACATAGTTTTGTACTTAACAGGCAACCAGTGGAGTTCCTTTAGAATGTGTGTAACATGAGCATACATTCTATGATTTGTAACAATACGAGCAAGGGTATTCTAAATTCTTTGCAATTTGTGCTGATTGAAACATGACAAGCCTCTAAACAGAGAGTTACAATAGTCCAGGCGACTACTAACCAAGGCATTTGCAGCAAGGACTGCCACTTCTGGAGTAAGATACTGTCTTATTCTACGAAGGTTGCGTATCTGAAGAAAGCATGCTTTGCAAGTCCATGTTTGACATGTTCAGAGAAGGAAAATTCTGCATCAAACCACACACCTAGATTTCTAACAGAATTGACTGGATGGAGAAGGCTACCAAGAATGCTGACAGGAAAATGGGAGGAAATCTTCTGACATAGAGCCTTACAACCAAAAACAATAAATTCTGTTTTTTTTCAGACTTGAGCTTCAGTTTACTAAGAGACATCCATCGTTGCACATCCTGAAGGCATTTAGCTTGGTGAGAGCAGCAGAGGCATTCTTGTGGGAGAGATTAATGTATAACTGAGTATCATCCGCATAGAAATGGAACTTAATATGCGGATGGAGGCAGATGATGATGCTAAGTGGTGTTGTATAGAGTGAAACCAACAACGGACCTAGAACAGAACCTTAAGGAACACCAGAGATACTTGCTTAATTCAGATACTGTGGAGCCTCTCTTAATGGTCTGGCAACGATTACTCAAGTAGGAAGCAAACCACTTTGGAACAGTTCCACCAAGACTGAACCAGGATTTAAGGTAACCAAGGAGAATATTATGATCTATAGTGTCGAATGCGGCTGATAAGTCAAGAAGTACAAGAGCTGTGGGTTCACCGTGTGCCAGAAAGTTCAACCAGTTATGTATAGCCATCAACAATTGCAGTTTTTAGGGGATGTTGTGACCTGCCAAAAATGGAGCAATTGAGTTATTTTTTCTAAGATATGAAGAGTTAACAAATCTTTGTATCTACTGCAGCTATAACTTTGATGTGAAAGACTGTTGCAGTCAATGTTCTGTCTCTTTTTTTCCCTGAATTTAAAACCATGAGTAATGTTTGATTGTCACAATAAATTATGATCTTAGTAGAGAAAGTACTGTTTGATTGTTACAATAAATTATGAACTTAGCAGAGAAAGAACCATGAATGTTACTTAGAACATTGAAGCGAGTGATGTCATCTATATAATTAATAATGATATAATGTAATAATGGTATAATGTAATGATGCCATGTAGTTTCACATATTTAAGAGCCCTTAAAATGCATACATAGAGGGGGCAACCTGGACCAAACTTTTTACTCATTCCCCAGGGGGCTAAACAGCTGAAGATAGCAATGGGGTTAATATATCTTTTACTGCACTAAAATATTTTGAAAACATACAATGATATATACCTAGCATGTTGTAGTTGCCAAATGAATTAATAAATTATCCTCCCATTACTGTTAATCTGATCAGAAATAGGTGGCACATAACAACATCCTTAGTAATTCTGAATGTATACCAGAAAAGTACCCCCAAGCATATAAATTATAAACGACGTAAACAACCAACCCAATATTGTTGCAAATGCATCACACCAAACAGCTGAGGGAAGGAAGGACCAGTGACCTTGCACATTGACCCGGTGAACCCTCTGAACCAGGGTCATGTAGTGACTATGAAGGTAATGGGACACTTTGGATGTATGTCCAAATACAATCCAGGTGCCATAGTGCATACTTTGAGGCAAAGGGACGCCATGGTGTTATACCAAATTGGCCCCTGATCCTCTAAAGTCATGAAAGGTCTATTTTGGATTAATATGCAACAAAGATGAAAGTCTGGTGAGAAATCTGCGATCTCTGGAATCAGTAAGTGAAACTAGACCATGACACCTAGAGATCCAAACAAAGGTTGATATGATGTACCACTTTTATTAACACAGTAGCACCTTTACCAGTAAAAATGACATCCCCTCTAGTCAATTGTCTGGTAGGATCAAAAGAGGTGACAGTATCTGGTAATACGTTTGATAGCCTCAAGAATGCAAAATAAGCCACTACCAGCAATCTTTCAAACACAAGAGCATCGTAAAAGGCTTTATATAAAGAGAGCAGGCTTGTCAGCAGGTCAATGTCTATATAGGTGTGAGGCTTTGGCTTGGGGGGGGGGGGCGTTTAGTTTCATAGACTTGTCATAGAATTGTAGCTGCTGATTTTGAAATGGTGAAGTTTCCAGGTTATGTGTGATAACGTGAGCCCTGATGCCAGTTAGGTTATTATGAATATTTACTGGGGAGAAATTATTTTGGCATAAGTATTCCATAAATGCTAATAAGTAAACATGATTTACCTGAGTTGGTGGCAACCCAGATTGCCACCAGGAAAACAATGAAGTCCTTGAACATTCATAAGCTTTTTAATAACTGGTCTGAAGGCAGAAGCCAGTGTTATATGGGCCCTGGTGGCCAGCTTGGCTGCAGGCATGAGCAAATCTGCAATAGAAATCTTATATGTATGTTAAGTTTTGTTAATATGAGTATTAATCCATATAAAGTTCAGTAATAATTTTCTCAATTTACATTCAAGGTTACTGGTTTTAACCCATGTGCATAAAAAATCAGCAATTGGGTTTTTTACTGGGTACATGGACTAGCATGATATCTATGTTGAATAATAAGCTACACATTCCTTGTACAAGTGGCCAAGAAATCATCCCTAGTTTTGCTATTGTGCAATACTACAGCCCTATTGTCACAAATTATTTTGATTTTTTAACCCACAAGTTGGACCATACTTTAAGGGCAACCACAACATTCAACATTTTTAGGTGTGTAATATGTAAGTTATTGAAGTCTTGAGCTAAAGGTAAGGCATAAACTAGAGGTCCAAAGACACCACCAAGACCTGATAAGAAGGTATATCCAAATTGACTGGGAAATCCACAGATCTATTATCAAATATGCAAAGCATTATATTGTCCTAGAAACACATTAAACCAATTAAGATCACAATGACATTGCTGTGAAAGTTTTATATATTGGTCATTATCATTGTCTCTAAGCAGCTGCAGCATTCTATTAAGGAAGAGTCCTGCAGACAGGACACATTTCGTTATTTTGATCAGAAGCTTGCTGGTCATGGCCAAGAGATTTAACTTCAAAAATTGCTATCTTCTGACAACTGTAATTATATGGGCATTTGTACACCTTCACTATAACTATGCTTTTTTACATTTGTAAGCACTAGTTACTAAACAGTAAAAGAGGTATATAAAACAAATTCATAATAGGACGTGCACAAATGAAGCACAAATGAAATATATTTAATATTTGTGATGTTACCAGTTCCAAAGTCAAAGTTGGGGTTTTACGTCCTGTTCAACAGCCAGGGTCATATTGGGACAGGTCCTCAGAATTGCCACTTTTGGGACTCGAACCCACAGAGGTGACAGCCTATGATTAGATGCCAAACTTGCTAACCACTAGGCCACTGAGAACCTCTATTACCAGTTCCAAGTCTTGAATGCAAATGGAAGAGTGTATGTAATTTTTAGCATCAAATTGAGAGGAGCCAATGAAATTAACGAACAGAATGGTTAACATGCTAAGACCCAAACCTCAAAAATTAAGGTCCCCCAAAGCAATGAACCTACATGCACCAAAGGTGCCTGCAAGTATACTGTATTATGACATCTAAAGTGGGGAGATTTAGTTGTGTCTTTAATCCTTCATTAATTAACTAAGCCACTGGAAAACTGAAGTCAACAAAGACTCTTCACGGAGGTGCATTGGGCTTATCACTCGTCATAAAAGGTGAGGAGAGCAAATGTTAATTGGAGGTTCCTTGATGGGGCCTAAAATTGCATTATATCTAGTTTCCTCATCTAATGCAGGTGTTCCACTGGAGGCTGACCCTACGACTCTATATTATTATAAGGTTGGCTGCAAAACTCAGGGGGTCGGGGACAAAAATCCACAAAAAAGGCGGGAAATTTTTGGGTCGGCTTCAACTCCCCAACAGGACGTGAAACATACAGGCTTGTCTTGATCTAGAGGCCGACCTGCCGTGGGGTCGGGATGTTTTATACAGACTGGTCTGGAAACTACCAGGACAAGCCCTAAAGCCCTAACAGACAAGCCCTAAAGCCTTAATAGACAAGCCGTAGCAGGTCCCGACAAGCCATACTGACAAACAGGCAGGCCTGGAGAAACATACAGAACCCCACGACCAGACTTGAAGTCAGTATTGTAATAACAGTTTTTGATGAATTTTTGGAAAAAAAGAGGATCAAGTGTCGACCAATAAACCATTCTTAAAATAGGCCACTGGTAAATATTTGGATCCCATCACGTGACCAAAATGTCCAAATTAATTTTTTGTTATTTTAATTATAGTTACCACGTTTTTGCTTAAAAAATAAAAGAAATAAATCAATGTATGTCTGCTGCAGATTATGAACGAAAAAGCCACTTAAAATATGAAATTTCCATTTAAAATGTTATATCCTGTGGAAAGAAGCAGAGAGAGATGTGCTTCTAACAATCTCTCACGTGACAATGAAAACCTTCTGCAAGTTGCTACCTCCAATTTTGAGCTTCTGGGAAAGACCCTATTCTCTCGAAGGTAATAAACTTGCTGTAGTTCTGGTCACGTGATGGGATCCAAATATTTACTAGTGACCTAGTTTAAGATTTGTTTATTGGTCGACACTTGATCCTCTTTTTTCCCAAAAATTGTTTATGAGTTTTACAGTGAGAAGAAATATCTTGTGATTGAATCCAAATAGTTTGTTAACTAAATTGCTCTGGTGAAAATCGGCTGAGAATTTGATTATTTTGTCACCAAATAAAGCACTTGTTCAGGTTTGTCAATTATTTACAGCATACATGTGGACCTTTTCTATCTATTTAACTTTATGATCACTTGCACTGTTTCTTTGTCATTCTTGACATAATTTTTTACTCACATCATGCTGGAAAAGGACTGCAAATGAGCAGTACATAAGTTACAAAAGACAAGCCGGCTACATATTACGACAGGCCTGCAAGTGATAACGACAAGCCTGGAAGGGTTACAGACAAGCCTGGAAGTGTAACCGACAGGCCCTTAAGTTAACTGACAGGCCTGTTACTAGGGGGCTGAAATTAGGGTCGGATATAAGAGTCGGTAACATTCGTAGCAATATCAAACATGTTTGATATTTCACTGACTTTCCCTGACAGGCTGGGAACTTGCAACCAACCCTAACCGACCATGTAAACATTGGTCCCGACTCTCCAAAAATGCATAGTTACTGGCCTGTCGGCTCCAGTGGAACACCTGCATAAGTGAGTTTTAATGTCCTCTGGATATTTTCAGTAGAGTTGGGATTGTCATTGTGAGTTTCAAGACGGGATATCCTGTCAAAATCTAGTGGAAAGCCATGGCTTATTAAGAAGGGGAACTGGACATCCCAGTAACCTTGTACGAGACTGCCATACCTCTCAGCATGCATTTGAGATTTCACCAAAATTTGTTCACCTACAAAATTTGATTGACTTGGTGATTTGATCAATTTGTGGAGCTCCATCTGGTATTTAACTGGAGGCTTCTTTTTGTTTTTTTTTATCAGGCAAGAGCATTTAAAACAGGGGTAAAAGCCCAATTTGAATTTATTTTGCATACCCTAGGCTTGGATAATTTTGCGCTTTGGCAATGTGTACTTAACATTTTTGGTTTTCAAGAACCAGAAACCCCCAACATACTTGTCAGTGATTTCAATTCTATCTCACACTGCTCCAGAACAGAGAAATCACATGAGAAGGCTTGCACTTGTCAGAGCTCACTTGTGTTTGCTGCTTTGAAGAGTTCACATGTGAAAAGTTTTTCTCTAGCATTCTAAATATATTAGCCTTTTTGCTGGCTCCATTAGAATACTTTGTGCATCTTAAAATTGTTTGGATAAAAAAAATCTTTATAGGATTAACATTTCCTGTGTCATACATGGGTTGGAAAATAATTTACTAAAATTCGGTTGCATTGGATAATACTTGACATTTGGATATCTTAATTTGGAATACTAACAATGGATGCACAGGACATACAAGAGCACTCTCCCCCCGGGAGTTCATCTGTTGGTGATGGGCAAGGGTCTCTGTACCTTGAAACTCAGTTGGCTTCCATTGCCAAAACAATGCAGGACATGAGCTCTGCAATGCAGGCCCTGTCACAGAAACGTGGCCCAACAGATGAAGGTGGGGATGAGGTGCCGGTGAAGAGGGCGCGCTCTGTTTTGTGGCAGTCTGATGAAGAATCAGATGAGGAGGCTATAGAAGGCCTACTGGATAAAAGATCCAATGCAGACCCAGAGTCTGAAGAGAGTGGATTATTGGCCCAAATTGTTCAAGACCTGGATGACAGTGAACCACTGGGGCCCCAAATCAATGACAAGTTGGCCAAAATTATAGACAAATGCTTCACCTCAACCCTGACTTTGGAGAAAGTGAAAGAAAAACAGGCCAAATATCTGCGCCCAGAAAATTGTGAAAAACTCATTGTGCCATCCATCAACAAAGTCATCAAAGATATGATGGGGACCCGCACACTGGCCAGGGAGAAACCACTCCAGTTCACCCAGCTTGCCATCACTAAGGCATCATGTGCATTGTCTGAGGTTGCAAATGACCTACTGTCCTCTACTGCACTGGATACTCGCGCATTGGTGACCACCATCACAGATGTCCTGGCATTGCTTGGTCATGCCCATGTCACTCTCTCCCATAAGAGGAGAGATGTTCTATCCCCTGATTTGAAGAAATGTTACAGTGGCTTAACATCACCTGATGTTCCAATCACCACCAATCTGTTTGGGGATGATATCCTTAAAACCATGGCTGACCTCAAGAAAACAAATTCCGCTCAATACGAGGCAAAATATAGTCGGCCAAAAAACTACCGTGCGTCCCGCGACCGGGGCTATCAAAGGAACAACCAGTTCAAAGGGAAAGCAGTTCAACAGCCACAACAGATGTACAAGCCCTACAAAAAACAGCAGAGGCCACAGTAACACATAACACCCCAGATACCTCACAAGTTAACACACACAAGGTTAGTAAAAGTGATTATGCCACTTTTGTCTATCTCAAATAATAGTATCAAACAAGAGATTTTCCAGGCTGGCAGGCTTAAAGCATTCAAATCAAACTGGAGGGAATTGACAACTGATACCATAATTCTAGGTGCTATTGAGGGTTTCAAAATACCATTTACATCTACTCCAATGCAGAAACACCTCCCTACCAAGGTTTCTTTCTCAGATGAGGAGAAAATTCATGTAGAGTATGAAATATCACGCCTTTTAAAAACTGGGGTCTTAGTTACCTGTAAGCATGAACCTGGAGATTTTATCTCAAATATTTTCCTCAGAGAGAAGAAAAAAGGTAGTTTCAGAATGATTTTAAATTTAAAGCAACTGAATGAATATATTCCTTACCAACATTTTAAAATGGAAAATCTACAACAAGTGGTAAATATGATGACACACAATTGTTATATGTGTACCATAGACTTGCTTGAGGCATATTATTGTGTCAGCATTCACACAGATTACCAGAAATATCTGAAATTTTGCTATGAGGGAAAACATTATAAATATACTGTTTTTCCAAATGGCCTTTCCTGTTGCCCAAGAATCTTCACAAAACTCATGAAGCCAGTACTTGCTAGACTAAGACAGAAGGGCCATGAATCTGTTCAGTACATTGATGATGGATTTCTGAAAGGGTTTACATATAAAGAATGCCAACAAAACCTTGTGGATACAGTTCAGTTGTTACAAGACATGGGATTTATAATTCATCCTGAAAAATCTGTCCTTACACCTGTTCAAGAAATCACTTTTCTGGGTTTTGTTCTCAATTCTTCCACAATGACTGTATCCCTTACAGAAGAGAAGAAAGCAAAGATTAAATCTAGCTGCAGTAGGTTAATAGCCTGCACCAGACCCAAAATCAGACATGTGGCAGAAGTCTACTCACAAGGCCTACTTGTTAGTGCACTTCCAGGTGTTCACTGTGGCAGATTGTTTATTCACTCTCTACATAGGGACAAAAACAAAGGCTTAAAGCAGTGTAAGGGAAATTATTCAGCATGTATGCAATTTTCACCAGAATCAATTCAGGAATTACATTGGTGGCAAACTACTGGTATTACAACTTCATATAAAATATCCCACTCTGCTCCTGCTGTTGTTGCTATGACTGATGCGTCGAAGAAAGGCTGGGGAGGTGTCATCCAAGGCACATGTAAAACAGTGAATGGCCCCTGGAGTGAGGATGAGAAGAGGGCTCATATCAATTGTCTTGAACTCAAGGCAATTTTGTTTACACTAAAATCATTGTGCCAGGAGAGGAAAGATATACATGTCCGTGTCCTGACAGATAACACATGTGCAGTGTCATACATCACCAACTTTGGAGGATGCATCTTTATCATGTCACAATATTGCCAAAGATATATGGCTTTGGGCTCTACAAAGGAATATCTGGATAATTGTGGCTCATTTACCTGGAAAAACAAACACCTCTGCAGATTTTCAGACTAGAAATGTTAACCCTGATTGTGAATGGAAATTAAACCCAGATATATTTGCTCAAGTAGTACAAAAACTGTCTTTCTCTCCAGAAATTGATTTGTTTGCTTCAAGACTGAACTACCAGATCATGCCATATGTATCATTTCATTCAGATCCTCATACTCTTGCAGTTGACGCATTTTCGTTGATAACTTGGCAGAAATGGAGATTTTACACATTTCCCCCCTTTGCTGTTATCCCTCTGGTTCTACAGAAAGTAGTTTGTGATAAAGCCTCTGGATTGATAATTGTTCCCAATTGGCTGACCCAGGCATGGTATCCCACACTGTACAAGTTACTAATTCAACCACCTTTTCTGCTTTCTAGGCACCGTGAACTCCTCTTTTCACCAGTGGATTCGAGTCAAAAACATCCACTTCACAGAAAAATGGATATTCTGGCATGTCTCCTATCAGGAGAGCAATCACACTTTCAATAGAAGGGCTCAATCAAAACACACAGGACCTAATTTTGGAATCATGGAAACTGAATACTTCAAAACAGTATTCAGTTCATTTAAATAAATGGGATACTTATTGCTCACAGCATAACATTTCACCAAAGTTTGCCTCAGTTACTGATGGGCTCAATTTCCTGTCACAGTGTTACTACAATGGTTACAGCTACAGTGCATTAAATACTGCTAGAAGTGCTTTGTCCACTGTTATCTTACTTCCCTCAGCAGTTACCTTTGGATCCCATCCATTGGTTGCCAGGTTGATGAAAGGTGCATTTAACAAAAGACCATCACTTCCAAAATATTCCTCCACTTGGGATATTAATACTGTTTTACAGTACCTTGAACAAAAACCACTGGAGTCAATCTCACTCAAAGACCTCACTTTTAAAACTGTTATGTTATTATCATTGCTCAGTGGCCAAAGGATTCAGACCCTTCAGCGTGTGAAGGTAGATAACATTTCATTTAGAGAGAGGGGGTGTGAAATATACATTGATACCCTACTTAAAACAACAAGACCGGGAAGACATCTAAAACCCATTATACTAGAAAAATATGATGTGAAAAGTTTGTGTGTTGTGTCCCACTTACAGGAGTACATATCTATGACCAAGATCCTCAGACAAAATGAGGAGCATCTATTTATCCAGTTACAGAAACCACATCTTGGTGTGTCCACTGATGCTATAGCTAGGTGGTTAAAAGGTGTAATGTCATCGGCTGGTATTAATGTCAAAGTGTTTTCAGCACACAGTACCAGAACAGCATCTACTTCGAAGGCTACATACTGTAATATATCAATTGACACTATATTAGCAGCTGGAGGATGGACAAATGCTAAAACCTTTGCTATGTACTATAATAAGCCTATCACCCCTGACAGTTTTGGGGCACAGTTACTAGAAAAAGGGACAAGTCTGAAATGAAAGTTTAGTTGGGTGTGAGTTCTATCCTTTAATCCACGGTTTAACCTATGTATAATATGTTAAATAATCACCAAAACCAGAAAACTTGTCTTTCCTTTTACTCACAGCCTTCAGCCATCACAGCTCTAAAATCTCATGTGATTTCTCTGTTCTGGAGCAGTGTGAGATAGAATTTAAAAATTAAATGAGACTTACCTGTAAGGTGAAGTTTGATTGTGATTCTATCGATCACTGCTGAGGAACAGAGGAACTACATGCCCACCCAATGGCTGAATTTCTCTTGTGCTGATGTCTTCCGCATCTTTACCCACCCCTTGCCTATATGATGTCTTCAGGCCTCTAAAGTGTGAGCTCTGACAAGTGCAAGCCTTCTCATGTAATTCCTCTGTTCCTCAGCAGTGATCGATAAAATCACAATCAAACTTCACCTTACAGGTAAGTCTCGTTTAATTTTTAAAGTGCCCTGACACTTTTTATGTTTTGTGTCATATGTGGTTTTCTTAGTCAATCTAGTGTCGTCTGTTTTTATAGGACTGAGTTGCTCTGTACTATCATTTCCGATGTCATTTAATAGTGCAACCCTATTTTACATGTCACTGTGAAAACTTGAGGACTAACCTGCATCCATGTAACCTTAATTTCCTCTATTCTGCACAATAACACATAGAAGGCAAAAGTCTTGTAAGTCGGCCATTATGTCACATACTCAAGCATTAATTTTGGTTTTTACATCTTTTTCTTCTCTAACAATTGTAATTCACTCAGAAATCAACTAAAAGGGTGATAAATTGTAATAATATGAGAAACACTGCAATCATATTTTTGGATACATTTGCAAACGAAAGTCATACTTTTATATCCTTTACCAAATTAACATTACATGATATTCCAAATAATTGAAAAGAAAGTTACACGTGACTTTCACATTGCTTTATTCATGTATTTATTTAGTTTTTTTACGCCATGCCTAGTACCTTGCCAGTTGTATTGTGATGGGTAGTTGGAAGGGCAGAGGAAAACAGAATATGCAGTTTGTCAAGATTCTGAACTGTATACTTCTGACCAACTGTAAGCACTACTAGCTTTCCCACTTCCCACTCGAGGCCAGGCCAAGATTCAAACTCTGATGTCAGAGGTGAGAGGAGAGTGTGTTACCACTGCAACACCGTGACCCCTGACTTTACATTATATCAATAAAACTAACATAGTCACAAAACTGGCCTTTGAAAAAACAGCATTGTTTCATGCTTTTGTTTTTGTTTTTGATGAAGGTGAACGTAACGATTGAATGTTATGAGTGGTTGGTGTGACAGACTCTTTAAACTACAATAGTCCTCTATTGGAAGTACAGAGTTTAAGTTATTATTATTATTTCATCATAGCCCTCTTGCATAAACATAGAGTGGAAATCATTAAACTTGAAGATACCTCTGATATGTGAAAAAAGTAAAGAAATTTAAACACTCACAATACTTTGTTATTAACATAATGCATGTTTTTTTTTCTATATATGAATAGTCTGGCTATTATATTCCAATGAAAAAATATATTTTTATTTTGCACTATCACTTAATATTTTATTACTATGGTCATTTAAGGGTGTTATCATGTGTCTAAACAACAAATTTATAAACATCAACTAAAGTTGCATCACTTACACGTGCTTTAGTGGTGTTTACCTCGTGGTTTTATTTCCATAAAACAGACGGGAAAAAAACAAGAATTTGATTTGCGTGTGAAGTAATGATTTACTGTTGATGACTTGTCAATAACCATGTTTTTACTGGCCCAGCGCCATGCATTAAATAGTGGGAGTGTCGACTCAATGACGCAGTAAGATATGGCTGTCCTAAAGTGGCAAGTTTTCCTTCAAGAGATAAAAAAATCGTATTATATTTCTATTTTGCATATTTACATGGGTTATCTACAATAATAACAAACCCTACCGGCTGCTCATACGCATACCATCTACAGTGACATTATCTATTGGTACCTTTTAACACAAGTATTACTGTTTTGTTATGTAATTAAATTGTTTGCTATATTCTCTGTGTATGTTGAGGCGTTTATTCCCTTATTTTAACATCACATTTGACTGAAGGATGAGTTATTTTAAAATCTCGTTAACCTCCAGATTTCAAGCTTTAATTGAACGTTATTTTAGAGAGTTACAATACAAAAATTCGGTTAGTTTTTGTCACCTTTGCTTTCTTATTAAACCTGAAGATTTCAATGCTCTTTTAAACCTAGGAATTATTTGCAGTAATACAGAAATAAGTAAGATTTATTCAATATATGTGGCAAGATATGGTCGTCTTAAAATGGTTTATTTCAAAATTCCATATGCTTAAGTTACATGACTTTCAGAACACTTACAATTCTGGATTATCTCTTACTTATTCCACAAAGCATGCCAACTGGAACTAAATGATTTGTAATTTGAACAATTGATATTTTCATCCAAACTTAATATCAACAAAACAGCAGATGAGTTTGTCTAGAACGACAATCAACAGATATATTAAATCTGTGAAATTGAGAAAAATATGTACAATTTGCCACAATATCACTGAACTTTTCCAGTTAGGAATCTAATGTGGGTGTTCCACCACACGACTAAGCTTCCCGATTAATGCCCCTGTTCCACCAAAAGATTAAGCCCCGATCCTGTCGGTGACCCTTAATCGTGGACAGTTGGTGGAAAAAAAGCAAAAATGGGCGGGAATACTGAGTCGGTATTGAAGTCTGGGATTAAGTACAGATCGGCCTCAGGAAGCCTCAGGAAGGTTCAGGCGGCCACAGACAGTCCCCGACTGGTCTGGGACTAAGAACCGACTAAGCCAGTTTTCTGGTCGGTTTCAACCACAATCCTGTCGTACACATACCGACTGGGTCCCAGGACGCCTCAGGCCTCCTGGGACTAAGCCCCGACTAACCCCCAATTAAGTCCTGGCATCCTCAGGCGTCCTCAGGCCTCCACAGTCTTCCCCAGACCAGGATCGCCAATTCTTGTTTTGCAAAGTTGCTGGATTTTCTGGGTATATATATATAAAATCCGCGATCTAATCACCATTGCTTTTCTAGGAACACAGCAGGATGCCACCTTTTAATGGAAGACAGATTCAACAACAACTTAGGGCTTTTTTGATTTTTATTCAGGTACAAATAATCTTGTATTTCCAATTTTTACGTCGACCACAGCAACCACCACCACCACCACCAGCACCCATACAGAGACCTAGAAGAAGGCACAACATGTGGGTCAGGCCATGGCTACTGCAGAGAGAGGAGAGGGGGGCCTACCACAACATTATGGCTGATCTGTATGCCACAGACATTCCAGGATTCACCAATTACATGAGGATGACCCCTGAATTTTTTGAAATGATAAAGATCAGACTGGAACCACATCTAGCCAGGCAGGCCACCAACTACAGAGATCCAATCAGTGTTGGGGAGAAGTTAGCCCTCACCATCAGATATCTGGCCACTGGAGAGTCATACACATTATTATCCTGTCAGTTCAGGGTTGGCAGATCCACCATTTCCAAGTTTCTACCAGAGGTCTGCAGGGCCACAGAGAGTACCTCAGATGTCCTACCACTCCAGATGAGTGGAAAGAACTGGAAAGGGAATTCAGGATCAAGTGGAATGTTCCACATGCCCTGGGAGCCCTTGATGGCAAGCATGTGGCCCTGAGGAAACCCAAGAACACTGGAGCCCTCTACCACAACTACAAGGGGTTCTTTTCCATTGTGATGTTGGCCCTGGTAGATGAACAGTACAAGTTTAGATGGGTGGATGCTGGGACAGCTGGATCTTGCTCAGATGCCCAGATATTTAATGCCTCTCAGCTGAAGAGGAGGATTGAAGATGGCAGGATAGGCTTCCCTGACCCAGCTCCTATAACCCAGGGTGGTCGAGATGTCCCCTACTTCATTCTGGCAGATGATGCCTTTGCCCTGAAGACCTGGCTCATGAAACCCTATGGCGGAAGGATGTTAACAAGAGAGAAAAGGATTGCCAACTATAGAATATCAAGGGGCAGGAGAGTTGTTGAGAACGCTTTTGGCATCCTGGTTTCAAGATTCAGAGTGATGAGGACCACCATTGAACTACCCCCAGAAACAGTCAGAGAAGTGGTCTTCACCTGTGTGGTTCTGCACAACATACTGAGAAGCCAGCATCAAGGTCAACATGGTGGTCAGCAGCCTGGGGAGGACGATGATGATGATGATGTGCCTGGTGATTGTTGATTGATTGGTGGTGCTGCTGGTGGTGGCCAAGACAGAAACCCTGCTAGAGAAGCCAAAAGACAGAGGGATTACCTCAAGGACTACTTCAATAATGAGGGAGCAGTGGAATGGCAAGATGGCAGAATATAAGTCCTGCTGCAGTAAACAGTCCTTTTCAGGACTAACAAACAGTCCTTTTCAGGACTACCAAATATTCCAAAAACAATTAATCAGCTATGCTTGCTACAGACAAACCCCATGCCAAACATAACTTGTACAGACGGACACACAGACAAACCCCATGCCAAACATAACTTGTACAGATGGACAAACAGACAAACCCCATGCCAAACATAACCTGTACAGACGGACACACAGACAAACCCCATGCCAAACATAACTTGTTCAGACGGACACACAGACAAACCCTATGCCAAACATAACTTGTTCAGACGGACAAACAGACACACCCCATGCCAAACATAACTTGTACAGACGGACACACAGACAAACCCCATGCCAAACATAACTTGTTCAGACGGACAAACAGACAAACCCCATGCCAAACATAAGTTACACAGACTGACAAACAGACAAACACAAGTTACCCACCCAACAAACAGACAAACCCAGTGCCAAACAAAAGCCACACACAAAGCCACACATAATATCCTAAATGGAATTATTTTTGTATATATTTTGAAATCCACATCCTAATTTCACCAAATTCTTTTTTTTGGGGGGTGGAAAATTATTTCTAACAGAAATGTTTTCATGGAAATCTTAAATTTAAAATCTTCACTTCTATTCACAAATATATAGAAAATATAACCATGGAGCTAGTTTTCTTTTCAAAAATGGGGGATTGTGTTTGCAAAATAGTTTGTCAGTTCTTTGGCATAGGTTCTGCTTACTTTTGGGTTTGTGTGTTTCTAGGATGGTGGTTATTGGTATTGGGTTTGTTTTTGGTAGTTGGGTGTTAGGTTTGGTAGTGGGTTTGTTAGTTGGGGGTTATGTTTGGTATTGGGTTTGTCTGTTTGTGGGTTGGTAAGTATGTGATAATGCCTTTTAACTCTGGGTTAGGTGTAAGTGTTTTCAATTACAGATTTTAAACTATCCCATGGATTTTAATGGGCTGATTAATGGCCATATTGGGAGTTTTTTTTAAAAAAAATTTTATGTGGCCTTTTTGTTTTGTGTGGTACCATGGGTTATTTCTTTCATGTTTGGGGTGGTGTGGGTGTTGGACTTTAATTTTTTTTTCTTGTGATAAGTATTTGTACTGAACTTTTTTGCTTTGGGAGGGGAATTGGAATAACTTGCAGCTGAGTAATTGTTTTTGGAAGAATTGGTGGTCCTGAAAAGAGCCTGGCAGGTCAAAGACCCGCCCTGACTGGATGGCTACTGAGGAGGCTGCTGCTGCTGTTGAGGCAGTGCTGAAGTGGTGACAGTAAAGAGCTGCTGCTGCGGTTGCTGCTGCTGAGGCTGCTCGATGATCTGTGTTGATGTCAGATCAGGTAGCTGGCTTAATATTCCACTCAGGTTGTGTCTTCTCCCTTCGTCCTGTACAGTTAGGACAGATGTAGGGTTGCTGAAGCCAATGGGGCTTGGTGTATAGTACACAAAACTGCTGCCAGCTGCTGCTTGAGTGGAACTAGACGCCTGTTGAGTGGTTTTTGGCAGTGGGCTGACCCTCTGGGACTCCGTGGTAACAGTGGCTGATCTTCTGGGCAATGACTGATGTCTACGGTTGCTCTTAATAGTTTCAATGTCTCTAAATATCTTGCCCTTTAATTCTTCAAATTCTTCTTGAGTCATCTTTTCGGCCTCTGATGCCACGTAGTCGAAGAAGGGCTGCCTGTCTGACTTCTGATGCAGAAAACCTGAGATTAGTGTCCTCATCTGCTCAAAGTGTTCGAGAATCTAGGAGTCTGTTGTTGAAACGGGTGTAGATGTAATGACGGACTGACTCCTCTCCCTCAGGACACTGGACTCAAGGTGTTCTGTGTCAGTAGTTGAGCCATGTGATTCGTCCTGCCTGCTGGTATTTGGACTGGCCTCAAAACCTGAACTTCTGTTGGCCCCCTTTCGTTTAATGTGGGTTTTAAGGAAACCCATCTGTTGGTAGACCCAAGACTGTCTCTTGGTCATCTCCCTCAAGGCTTGGCCAGATTGGAGCTTAGACAGCTTGCCATAACATGTTTGCTGAGACTCGAACCAACGTCTCACATCAAGGGCTGGAGCTTGAGTTCTGCAGATATTTTTGCCCAGAGAGCCTCTCTTCTGGTCCTGTCATGGAAACGTGGATGTTCCTTGTCATACAGTTCTGGGTGCTGCTTTACAAATTCCACAATGGAAATTTCCTGACTGTCAGTAAAAGTTGCACACACCCTGGCTCTCTTGGCTGAAGAATGGCACTCTGGATCTTCTTCACACCTCTCTTCTTCTTCCACAGCTTCCTCAATAGCTGGACGTTCCTCAATCTCCTCCTCCTCTCTTCTCTCAATCACCTCTTCTGTAACTTCAACTCTTTCCTCTACTTCACTTTCCTTCTCCCTGTCATCCATCTTTTTCCTTCCTCTCTTCCCTCCTTTCTCTTTCCTCATAATCCAGTCGACAAAATAATAAAAAATTAGCAAAATGTGTCTCCTAACTGTGAAATTTGCCTTAAGCTCAAGTATAATATATTTAAAAAAACTGAAAACCCTTACAAATCAGTGACACACGTCTCTCAGTAGCCAAACAGTCAGTAACAATGACAAAGTGTGCGCGGTTGCTTATATAGTCCCAGACCTCCTCATTGCCTCGTTTTAATTTCAGACTCGCAGAAAAGAGTCGGTTCTTAATCGGTTGTTAGTCCCAGGCCTCTTGGGGCGTCCTCAGACCATCACAGACTAAATTTGTGTTGTCCCAGGCATCCTGGGGAGGCCGGTTTGGATCGGTTAGGGTCGGTTACCCTTAGTCAGGGCTTAGTCCCAGACCTAGATTTTTGGGTCCCAGGACACCGCAGCCGGTCTGAGGCTTCCTGGGACTAATGCAACCGACTCACTTTCAGACGCATGAAATTCATACGCATCATATTTGAGTCTGGGATTAACAACCGGCCTCCTGGGACTAAGCTACGGAGGTCTGGGACTAAGGGTCGCAGATGGCCTGGGACAACACACGACTGTGCAAAATTGGGTCTGAGGAGGCCTGAGGAAGCCTGGGACTGGACATTTTGTTGAGGGCGGGAAATATGAATCGGTTGGAGTCGTGAGAAATATCAAACATGTTTGATTTTCCTCACAGCCTCAACCGACTACAACTGACCCTTACAGAAGGTCTGGGACTAAGCAAATATTTCAAACCGAACCTCAAAAATCCTTAATTGGGAGCCTTAGTCGTGTGGTGCAACACCCACATAAGGGTTTTTTGTAGTCGGTTTCAATAATTTGAATAGTCCCAGGCATTCTGTATGGATTGGTAGTTGTCGGTTGGGGCCGTGAGAAAAATCAAACATGGCCTCAGGCCTCCTCAGACCCAAATTTACACAGTCCTATGTTGTCTCAGGCCTCCTGCGACCCTTAGTTCCAGGCGTCCCTAGCTTAGTCCCAGGAAGCCTGTTGTCAGTCCCCGACTCATAACAGATCTTTGAAGTTTCATTTGTGTGAAAAAGAATCGATTTCATTAGTCCCAGGAAGCCTCAGACCGTCTCAGGTGTCCTGCGACTAAGAAATCTGGGTCTGGGACTAAGCCCCGACTAAGAAAAGCCGATCCAAACTGATCCAAGCCGGCCTCCTCAGACCACCTTGGACCACACAAATTTAGTCTGTGATGGTCTGAGGAGGCCCCAGGTGGCCTGGGACTAAGTACCAATTAAGTACCGACTCTTTTCCTCGCACTATAAACCAAAAAGAGGCAATGGGGGGTCTGGGACTATATAACGACTGCGCACATGTTTTCTGTGTTTAGACTGGTTGGCTACTGAGAAACGTGTGTCACTTTCTGGTTCAGTTGTTTCAACTGATTTCAGTTTGATGTTATTGGGATCATACCTCTGTGAATTAACTTATGTAGCAATTGACTGTGAATTTGGTATTTGGCTAATTGTTGAAGTTTTACTGTATTTTAGTTATGTTGGTCCTAGTATATGGACATGTGAGTTGTTAATATGGGTGACCTGGCCACCCTTGGTGCACTCATGAGTGATTTTATGCAAATTAGGTGGATGTGAAGGTTGATTGAAAGTGAGTGATTTTATGTCAAAAATTCAGTTATATTTAGAATGCAGGCCTTGGTGCTGTCTGGGCTAGTGTATAAAAGTTGGTGTAGTTTTTAAAATATTGTGCCTTTCTGATATATGGGCGATGATTACCCGCCCACCCATACCCTCTTTTAAATAATATGGGTCCCAGCCCATTTATGTACTACCTTCATTCATTATTTCTATTTGATTGCCTGTGTAGGGGGCTTGTACCCTTTATTTCTACCTTGTTGTGTATTGTTCTTACTAAAATTACTAATAAATGTTTGGTAGTAATAAATGGCCCAAAATATATGATCTTGTTTTTGTGAATTGACTCTTGGGGATGCTTTGGTTTGGCTCACATCACTCTATCTTACTCTTTCCCTTCAAGTTCTAATTAGTAGTCACCTTGACCTGTATTTGACCTTTCATGGGATGGCCATGTAAGAGGCGAGTTTTGTTTCAAGATTCTTCACTGTAGTTCAGTGCTAGGTCCTCAGTGGCCTAGTGGTTAGCAAGTTTGGCATCTAATCATAGGCTGTCACCTCTGTGGGTTCGAGTCCCACAAGTGGCAATTCTGAGGACCTGTCCCAATATGACCCTGGCTGTTGAACGGGACGTAAAACCCCAACTTTGACCTTTGTAGTTCAGTGCTGGAATCTTTCCACCATTTCATTATGCATCTAAATGCAGGTGCATGTTTAACTCCATTATTATCATTAGCCCATATACTGAATCAATGGCCACAGGGGCTGGGTTCAACTCCACAATTGTCTTGCCTATTCTCTGCATTGAGTTTAAGTATATCACTAATATGGGGTCAAGTCTGACCAAGAACATGTAGGACTGTGCTAGGGGTTTTCAGTTTTTTTTTACATTTTACATTTTACTTGAGCTTAGGGCAAATTTCACAGTTGCGACACATTTTTATATTTTTTTAACTTTTTTTTATATTTGCTGGAGTTATGAGGAAAGAGAAAGGAGGAAAGAAGAAGATGGAGGAGAGGCAAGAGGAGAGGGAGAGGGAACGTGGAGAGTTGGAGGAGATGGCAGAGGAAAGGACAGAGGAGAGGACAGAGGAGGGGACAGAAGAGACAGAAGAGAGGATAGAAGATACAGAGAAAGGATTAGAAGTTACTGAGGAAGCTTGCGAAGAAGATGAGAGGTGTGAGGAAGAATCAGAGTGCCACTCAGCAGCCAAGAGAGCCAGGGTCTGTGCTACATTCACTGACAGCCAAGAACATGCCATTGTAGAGTTTCTGAAGGAGTACCCAGAGCTGGACGTTTCCACGACAGACAGAGGAAGGAGGCTCTCTGGGCAGAAATCTTTGCATAACTGAAGCTCCAGCCCTTTGATGTCAGAAGGTGATTTGTGTCCCAGAGAACTCATTATGGCAAGCTCTCAAAGCAACAGTCTGGCCAAGCCTCAAGGGAGATGACCAAGAGACAGTCCTGGGTCTACCAGCAGATGGGTTTCTTTAAGACCCACATCAGACGCAAGGGGGCCAACAGAAGCTCTGGGGTTGAGGCCAATCCCAACACCAGCAGGCATGAAGAATCTCGTGGATCTACTACTGATATAGAATATCTAGAGTCCAGTGTCCTGAGGGAGAGTAGGAGTTAAGCAACACTTACATCTACACCAGTTTCTACAGATTCCAAGATACTCGAGCATTTTGACACTGATCTCAGGTTTCCTTTGACGCTGATCTCAGGTTTCCTGCAGCAGAAGTCAGACAGGCAGCCCTTCTTTGACTACATGGCATCAGAGGCCGAAAAGATGACCCAAGAGGAGTTTGAGGACCTCAAGGGCAGGATTTTTAGATACATTGAAGCAGTAAAGAATACTCATAGAGACCAAGTACTACCCAAGAAATCAGCCACTATTACCAAAGAGTCACACAGGGTCGGGATACTGCCACCAACCACTCAACAGCCATCTAGTTCCACCCAGGCAGCAGTAGGCAGCAGTTCCAGCAGTTACGTCTACTACGCACCCAGCCCCATTGGCTTTGGAAACCCTCCATCAGTGCTCACAGTACAGGACGAGGGCAGCAGACACAACTTAAGTGGAATACTAAGCCAGATACCAGATCTAACAACACAGATCATTGAGCAGCCTCAGCAGCCACAGCAGCAGCTCTACACCATCACCACCACAGCACCGCCTCAACAGCATCAGCCTCCTCAGTAGCCAGCCAGTCCGGGTGGATCTCTGACCCCCCATAGGCCCTTTTTAGGGCTGCCCAAATATTCCAAAAACAATTAATAGCTGCAAGTTCTGCAAATTCCCCTCCCAAAACATGTTCAGTACAAATACTTATCACAACACACAAAAATAAGCCCAACACCCACACCACCCCAAACATGAAACAAATAACCCATGGTAATACACATAATAACATAAGGCCACATAGAAAAAAATTAGATAAATGAACTCCAAATATGGCCAATAATCTGCCCAATTGTAGCTTAAAATCCATGGATTGGTTTAAATCTGTAATAAAAAAGTCCAACACTGACACCATTCCAAAGGTTAAAGATATTATGCTATCACATAGCCACCAACCAACAAACAGACAACCCAATACAAAACATAACCCCCAACCAACGGACTGACAAACCAATTTGCAAACATAACTTCCCACAACCAACAGACAGATAAACCATACTCTAAAGAGAACCATTTGGGTGGATATATTTTCTAAATTTTCTTGAAGTGGAAGAAAAAAAATTATTTTGAGATTCACAATAAAGGAAAAACTTTTAGTTTCAGTTATTTTTCCAGAAGACAAGAAAAATGTTAGTGAAATTGGGGTGTAGCTTTCAAAATGTATGCAATATTTATTCCATTTAGCAAATTATGTTGTGCCTTGGGTTTGTCTGTTTCTTGGTTGGGGACTTGTGTTTGGCATTGCGTTTGTCTGTTTTTGTGGGACTTATGTTGTGCATTGGGTTTGTCTGTTTCTTGGTTGGGGCACCTATGTTTGGCATTGCGTTTGTCTGTTTTTGTGAGACTTATGTTGGGCATTGGGTTTGTCTGTTTCTTGGTTGGGGGACTTATGTTTGGAAATGGTTGGGTTATTTGGAACAAGCACAGCTGATTAATTGTTTTTGGAATATTTGGTAGTCCTGAAAAGGACTGGTTATTAGTCCTCAAAAGGACTGGTTACTGCAGTAGCAGTTATATTCTGCCATCTTGCCAGGCCACTGCTCCCCCATTATTGAAGTAGTCCTTGAGGTAATCCCTCAGTCTTTTGGCTTCTCTGGCAGGGTTTCTGTGACGACCACAATCAGCAGCACCACCAATCAAGTGACCATCACCAGGCACATCATCATCATCATCATCACCAGGCTGTTGACCACCATGTTGACCTTGATACTGGCCTCTCAGTATGTTGTGCAGAACCACACAGGTCAAAACCACATCCCTGACTGTTTTTGGGGGTAGTTCAATAATGGTCACCATGACTCTAAATCTTGAAACCAGGATGCCAAAAGAATTTTTCTCAACAACTCTCCTGCCCCTTGATATTCTGTAGTTGGTAATCCTTTCCTCTCTGGTTAACATCCTTCTGCCATAGGGTTTCATCAGCCATGTCTTCAGGGCAAATGCATCATCTGCCAGGATGAAGTAGGGGACATCTTGACCACCCTGGGTTATAGGTGCTGGGTCAGGGAAGCCTATGTTCCCATCATCAATCTTCCTCTTCAGGTGACAGGTATTAAATATCTGGGCATCTGAGCAAGATCCAGCTGTACCCACATCCACCTATCTGAACTTGTATTGACCATCAACCAAGGCCAGCATTACTATTGAAAAGAATCCCTTATAGTTGTGGTACAGGGCTCCAGAGTTCTTGGGTTTCTTCAGGGCCACATGCTTGCCATCAAGGGCTCTCAGGGCGTGTGGAACGTTCCACCTGATCCTGAATTATGTTTCCAGTTCTTTCCACTCATCTGGAGTAGTAGGACATCTGAGGTATTCTCTGGTGAACTCATCCTGGATGGCCCTGCAGACCTCTGGTAGAAATTTGGAAATGGTGGATCTGCCAAACCTGAACTGACTGGATAATGATGTGTATGACTCTCCAGTAGCCAGATATCTGATGGTGAGGGCTAACTTTTCCCCAACACTGATTGGAGCTCTGTAGTTGGTGGCCTGCCTGGCTAGACGTGGTTCCAGTCTGGTCTTTATCATTTCAAAGAATTCTGGGGTCATCCTCATGAAATTGGTGAATCCTGGAATGTCTGTGACATACAGTTCAGCCATAATGTTGTGGTAGCCCCCCCCCCCCCTCTCCTCTCCCTGTAGTAGCCATGGTCTGACCCACATGTTTTGCCTTCTTCTAGGTCTCTGTCTGGCTGGTGATGGTGGTGGAGGTGCTGCTGATGGTGATGCTGGTGGTGGTTGCTGTGGTCGACGTAGAAATAGCAAAAACGTCATTATATTATATGCGGCCCTAAATTGTTGCCGAAGCTGTCTTCCAGTAAAACGTGGCATCCTGCTGTGTTCCTAGAAAAGTAATGATAATTACATCCCGGAATTTATATATATACCCAGAAAATCCAGTTGTTTTGCAAAACAAGAATCGGCAATCTTGGTCAGGGAAAGACTGAGGAGGTCTCAGGATGCCAGAGGAAGCCGGGACTTAATCGGAGGTTAGTCGGGGCTTAGTCCCAGGAGGCCTGAGGCATTCTCGGACCCAGTGGGTATGTTTATGACAAGATCGTGGTTCAAACCGACCAGACAAATAGCTTAATCGGTCACAGAACAGTCAGGGACTTTGTGGGGCCACCTGGGGCCACCTGGGGCCTCCTCAGGCTTCCTGAGGCCGATCTGAACTTAATTCGAGGCTTTAATACCGATTCAGTTTTCCCGCCCATTTTACCCATGATTAAGGGTCACGGACAGGATCAGGGCTTAGTCCTTTGGTGGAACAAGGGCATAAGATTTGTTTATCCTCGCAAGGAATTCTGGGAAATTCGATTACCTATACTTTACAACTGTTTGTAAATATTTGTATACATATCAGTTATAAATTTATGTAAACGTATATAAAACATGTTTTATATCTATTTTATAAATATTCAAGTATGTTTGTTGTAAATTATTTTATTCTATTCTATTCCATTATGACACTTAATCTCAGCCGGAGGCACATTCCAGACCCCAACTGCCCCAAAAGGAAACATAAGTTGCGGATACTTCTTTTATTTTGATACACAGGTTAAATGAGACTACTACAAATATATACAGTCTAATAGTAAACAATAACCAAGAATTGATGACACAGAATAATTCATTCTCAGCAATATACCATTACTCTTAACAAACATATACGAGTAAATCTGGCTAGATAAGAACAGTCGTCATAATAAAATAGAATTGTTAATGTATATATAATTCTGTTCATTAACTGTCTCTGAGAGAGATAGTTTCTCGATGGAAAAAATTCTTGCAAGAGAATGACATCTGTGACCACATGAGGTCTCTGATCGTCCCTGCTGCACAGCAGAGGTTTTTTTCTATGCCTAACTGTTATACAGTGGGCCGGACCCCCATGGAGAATTTAATATGCTTAGACACATTTTACCTTTTCTAATCACTACAAGTTAGAACTCTATATGTGAAAATGAACCCATCTAAGTGCAGTTTTCTTTTGTCAATAGAATCAATATTCAAATTCACTACCACTGTGAGATGACTGTGGAATCTGCAGGAATTGCATCATTTTCGGCCTGCAATAAGTCAGTGACATGTGTTATGGATTAAATCCTCACCCATAAGCTATATAAGGTGCCCTACTGTAGAGCTAAAGTCCCATTGCCGTCTCTTGAAACTCCGGGAACATTTTTATTGTATTCTACAAAAATTGACAGTCTTTGGTCAGTTGTGCAGAACCCAAAACAGATTATAAAGGTTTGTGAATTTATGTGAATTGAATAGTAATAATTAATTTTAATTTCTGCATCTTCTCAATGCGTATATTAGCATATTATACATCTCTGGTGTCATTTCATCACGTGTAAGATAAATAATACACTTAACTAAATTAATATATTGTATAAATAATTCTGAAATAATGATGTGTTTTGCTGTCCTTGCCTTAGCAATTTTTTTTCAGTAATCATACAGTGCCTACCTGGTTTAACAATGACATAAGTATTAAAACTTAACGACTTGCATATATATGAGTTTCAGTTTGAATAATTTTGTTGGTGTGTTTGGGGGTGGGGTTTGAGGGTCTTACAGATTGATTGCCCTGGCCTTCACTGAATTTTTGGATGCATTCCACACAAAAGATAAAAGGTCTTTACGATTTTGAAAAATATAAACAAACAGAATAGTTTGTGATGAATAACATCTCTTTATTTACTTATTGGTTAGCGTCAATTTCCAAATGGGGTCAATGTTTATTTTGTTTATTTGGGTTTTAACGTGGGTTTAAACACTGTAGAGGTCATATAACAATTGGTAGTTTTATGGACATAGGAAACCTGTACATACAGTTGGTCAAGATTCTGTACTGTAAACTGCCATCCATCAGTAAGAAGCTACCATATTTCCCACTGGGCATTTCTGCATTAATTATGACAAAGAAATGAACAAAAAAGGGTTATTTCCGGCACAGGGTACAAGTGTATCCAAATGAATAAAATGAATGGCAACTTTTGAAGAAAGTATTTTAAAAATAAAAATAATATTTTTCAAAACATATACACTATATACATGCACACATATCAGGGGAGACAGTTTTCAAAAGGAAGTTTACTGTTTCAGGTGTTTAATTAGGCATTACCTTCGCAATAATATTTTGGAATAAATCTGCAAATTGAAACTACCTGCACAGCAAAGATGGGTTTTGAACAGTGGTGGAATGATTATGAGACCAGGACAGACCAGTCAGAGCAGATAGCTGAGTTGCTGATGGATCTCCTGCCAGCCATGAATCTGGACCAGTCCACAACTCTCCTCTCTGTAGGCCCAGGTAAGTGGAAACAGAATCTAAACTAATCATCAGACTTTTTATAGTGCCTAACTTCTTCACTTACCAATTGACACAAGTGCAGGTTATATCGAGATTGTAATCACAAAATTAAAAAAAAAAATTTGCGGCATTTTGCAGTGGTGTAATTTCGACTTCATATGGTGCACAATTTCATTTTAGTCAACATATTGTTTTCAAGGTCAAATCACAAATGGTAGTTGTGGACAAAAGCAACGCAATGCATAGTAGTTGGTCATAGTGGACACTGAAAACTATTTTGTATTTGGCATGCAACTGAAAAACTTAATACTTGTTACCTGAGCCTTTAGTTGAACCTGTGTCCTCAGAGGTGAAGTGTTGGATGTGTCATCCACTACATTACTGCGCCTTTCCTGTTACCAAGGGTTATCCATCTTAGTTTGTGTTCTTTATACCTCTGTGGTTGCTGACCCTTTTCATGTCCCCCAAATATCCGATTTTCTGTGGGTCTTATGCTTGTGGAATTGTTGCACCTTAGAATCTCCAAGTTGTAGAGATTAAGCGCTAAAAAAACTCGCATTAGAATTAGAATTACTAGTCTTGGTAAATCGGTACAATTGGAACACAATTTTTTTATGATCTTCATGTGTAAATAAGGGTGGGCTTCATAAAACATGAACTGAAACAAACCCAAGGTTTTAATGTACTGAATACAAAAAAGTGAAAGTGAATTAACAGTTTGAACAGGTTTTAAAAAGTGTTTTAGGGAGCTAATACAGTATTCACATGGAACTGGTGCCATAAATCGCCATTCAACTAGTCATCATCCAGTTTGAAATGCCTAAATTTTGTATCTTTATCTTTTGATTACATATTTATTTACTTATGTGCCAATTTATGCTATGTGCCAAATTACTAAGCCATACGGTAACAAATAGTCTTGGTAAATCGGTACAATTGGAACACAATTTTTTTATGATCTTTATGTGTAAATAAGGGTGGGCTTCATAAAACATGAACTGAAACAAACCCAAGGTTTTAATGTACTGAATACAAAAAAGTGAAAGTGAATTAACAGTTTGAACAGGTTTTAAAAAGTGTTTTAGGGAGCTAATACAGTATTCACATGGAACTGGTGCCATAAATCGCCATTCAACTAGTCATCATCCAGTTTGAAATGCCTAAATTTTGTATCTTTATCTTTTGATTACATATTTATGTACTTATGTGCCAATTTATGCTATGTGCCAAATTACTAAGCCATACAGTAACAAATAGATTCAAAGGTACATCAAGGCAACTTATCAATCACCATCACTTAGCCCTCAAACAAATATGAGTTGAACACATAGGTTTTCAAAACAACTTGTCAGCATTTGTCAGGGTTGTGGGTTCATGAATCTCAATAAATTATATGGTCCAAAACATTCAAAGCTTTATCTTTGGAATAATTATTAAAGTAGGTCTCATGCTTAGTGTTTGTGTACAAAATGTGAATTTGGAAGAACAGAGAAAAGTTCAATAAACTCAGAAATACAATCCCAGGGATTGTACGTAATTGGCCCATTTAGGGATTTCTGATTAATGTAAGCTCTTTCTCCATTGTACTGAATGACCATTCTCAGCCCCCGGGGAGCCCGTGACTAGAATAAATAAAACACTGGTATAGGTTTAGACTTTCTCCAAGTCTTTGTATTTCTTATTCCACCAAAACTGACATACATGGAATCATTATGAATCCATACAATACAAAGATTTACCTGAAATGTCAGCCCCACATTCTGGTAAAAAAGTCATTCAGTCCTCATACAATGCCTAAGACAAAAGGACTTGAGGAAAGTCTAGTATAGGTTTAAAATTTATGTTCTTTAAACTGTTCTTTTGTGGACTGTCACAGCTTCAGCCAAGATTGAGGACATGTTGATGGAGGTAACATTGAAGGACATCAAGCATGCTTATGCAGTGGAACCATGTCCTGTCTTCCTCAACAACTTCCTAGGAATGATGTCAGGCTACCAGGTCAAGGTAAGCCAGATTCAACTACAACCTTGGTATCTGCAATAACTTTAATAAAACCTATTGCAAGTGATGTCCAGGCTGGTGTGAATATAAAGTGTCGCTTACTGGTACCCGGCTGTTTACAGTGCAGAATCTCGATCAGTTAGTATGTACTGGTTTCCTGTGCCCTTAAAACTCCCCTTTGTGATATAACCTATACAATGTGTTGAAAGCGATATCAAACCCATGTAAATCAAATAAATGAAAAATCATGTGAAGTGTCAAATCCATCTGCTTGTGTTGCCTTATTGTGGGCCAGGTAACAGATTCACATGGGACCTTGTGCTCAATCCATGGTACAGGCACATGGTCGCTCAGATGGTCAGGTGAAATAATGGTCCTCTATCCCTTCTATCCATGTGACGGACTAATGAGCCTCAGAGGTGCAGAATGATCCTCACTCCTGAGACTCAGGCTAATGCTTTTCACTATACAGTTTGGGCTGTACTTTTTGGGTTGGGTCAGAGAGTTTTGAATCTCGTTGTAAAGAAGGTATTGCGCTGAGCACAAAGTACATTATAACTCAGATTCAATATAAACTTAATTCCCCATAATTTAGAGTTTAACCTTAGTCTTTGAGTTTAAACTCAAGGTTGAAATATAAGGTTTATTTTGGGTAGAAATTTAGTTACCCACACACAAACAAGTTGGAAGAAGGATTTGATTTTCAGGTTATGACAAGCTATGGTATGGAGTGGTAGCCCATGAGTTCATAGTTTGTGCAAGTTACAGCCAGTGAAAGGTTCAAATTGCTTTAATTATTCTAACAAGTAGTGTATTGGAAAGCATTACATTTATGACAGTAAGTTACTGACTGAAAGTTATGAATTTGCATTGAAATTCCATTTTGAAAGCTACTTTTTATATGTTCAATTTAATCACACCTTTTTTGTTTAATCATGGTAATAGTCAGGGAAAATATAATATTATGGTAACAAAACACATAATACATAAATTTCTTCAATGTCTTCAATCTTCATCACCCACAAAAGAACACTACATTATGTACAATTGAAAACATAAAGGAATCAGTTCCCCCCTTAACTGGGACAAAATAGGCTCATTATTTGATAACTAGACTTATTTAGCCACAGTCCCTTTCCCTAAAATAAGTCACCCCAGGTTTTCTTTTCGGAGAGATAACTAATAATATTTTAATATAATTATTTGACATATTAACATTTAAATTATATGAAATACTGCACGTGTTACTGACGTTAAATGTAAAAACATGGGCCCCTTTACTGGTTTACCACCCTATGTTAATTACACACCTTGTCTGTTCAATGAATAACATTAAATTATCCATGAAATTTCTATGAACAGGCCTATACATACGCGTTGGTACCCTCGTGTATGTACACAGCCCATCGAACAAATTTCACTGTTTGAAGTTTCAAGTTGTTAAGTTCGATGTTTGAATGACGTTAAGATTGCTCCACTTCCTCCTCCATAAGGACCTGTATGCATCAAATTGTTTAGTCTGTTCTGTCTTTTATTTACGGTAAGCTCCATGAGAATAGCTGGGGCAGCTTTCCGGTTGGAACAAGCCAATAAGTACTTTTTGTCAATTACTCAATGAGACTTTTATATTTTTGTGTTTGTGTTATGCTTGACGCCTAGTATCTTATCGGTTATATTGTAATGGTAGTTTGAAGGACAGAGGAAACCAGTACATACAGTTGGTCAAGGTTCTGTACTGTAAACTGCTGACTAATGGCAAGCAACTATCAGCTTTCCCACATGAGATCTGGTCTGGATTTAGCTCTGATCTCAGAGGTGGGCGGTGAGTGTGTTACCACTGTGCCATCATGGCCCCGTACTAGAATGAGCTATTGTACCCAGTAATATCAATATATACAAACAACAATTGAATAGAATGAGACATATAAGGGAACTGGTACTTCCTGCTTTCATATAAATATACCTTTCATCTGCCACGTGAATGCCCTCTAATGTCCATTTTATTGGCAAATTAAAGTATAACAAGTAGATTTAAGGTGCTAATTTCACTGGTATAATAGATCTGTGATTGTGTTCTTCAATTGGTGACAAAATTGCATGTGTACTACTGACCACAAAGCGGTATATATTACTTGATTATGATACCTTGCTTCTTTATCAGACTACAGGATACAAGAAAATGATCCAGGACTTTGAAGGGACGCCAGAGAAGGTGGATCTGATCCTGGTCACCCACGTGGCCTACTACTTCCATAACAGTTTCCGCAGGGAGATGAAGAAGCTAATGTCCATGTTATCTGATAATGGGGCTCTTATCTTTGCAAATAAAGATGACAATCACTTCAATAAAGCTCTAGGTATTTTTTTACTTCTTTTTGATTCATATGTGCTATTCTGTATTCACAATCATAATGGGGGTGTAGAGCTATAAGGTTGTACACATCTTATAGTTGCAGCCAGCTTTACTTTCATTGGTTGACCTTTGACTTTGAGTCAATTCTTTCCGCTAAAACTCAAGATCCGTTCCCACTTGAGAGGGAAGTCAATATAATAGGACGCCATTTGTAAAATAGTTGTAAAATGTTCTCCCCCTTCCCACATATCAGAATGGAGGACTTTTATGTTCAATAATTTCTTTCTGTGTTTCTATGTTTCACTTAAATTTTTGTAGTTGTAAATATCAGTTCCCATATCCTACAATAACCTTAAAATTAAATAAGATCTTCGCTAAGTGAGAATTCATACACATTGCTTTAATGACTATCTTAACTAATTTAAGTTTCTACTCATGGTTTAAATGATAGTTTTGGTCAATACCAGATTTTATGCATTTAGTTTGACTGGCATCCTTGTCCAACGGCCGGTACTTTGATGTTTAGTTTAGATTAAAAAAATTATATAGATATATTTCCTCTGCGGGGTCATAAAGCATGTAACACTGGTTTAAGAATCTTGACACCTGTTTTCTATACTCAATACAGTGGACATACTGCCTAAAGCAAACTGTGAGCATGGGTACACCCTACTGCCTAGTATGGACCAGTTCATAGAAGACTTCCAGGCTATAGGAGCTAAAGTTCAAGGTGAGTTTTATGTGAATGAATTAAGAAAAATAGCCCACGTTACATATAGATTTATAGATGATATATTTATATATATCATCACCATGGTTTAAAGGTGTATATTCAGAATTTTTGGTCAAATGTCAAAGTTCCCTCAGAATGACAGTACTATGCACAAACAACATATTCACAATATTTTTACTTCCCTAAACCTTACCCGATGTTTCAATAAAGACTTTTAACTCCATAAGACATCACATGTTTTTTAGTGTTGTTGTTCAACTGTACCTTATATCACATGACATTTGCAACATCCCACTTTCACATAATGCATACAAAATCCACCAAGAAAGGTGATCACATACAAAGCTTGCCAATGAACAAAATCTATCAATCAAAATAAAGTAAGTACTTATAGTGTTTTGTTACACACAAAAAAACAGTACCTTATCGGATAAACTGTGATGGGTATGTAGTGATGGAAGGGCAGAGGAAAACCAGTACATACTGTTATTTAAGGTTCTGTATTGTAAACTATTAACCAATGACAAGCCAATGCCAGCTTTCCCACATGAGGTCAGGCCAGGATTCCAACTGTGACCTCAGAGATGGTAAGCAGGTGTGTTACCATTGGACCACCATCATCTGTATGACAGACCCTAGGGTGTAACTATACATAAATAGACTGAGTAAGAGATGGTCCATTAACATAGCCAGTGAAGACACAGGGAGGTGGAGGAGGGCTATGCTATGGAAGTAAAGATGAGCTAGTGTTTAATACTTTGTACTTGTTCAAATGGATGGCCATGGTGAGGTTGGACCCCCATCCCAACCTCTAGTAAGAAAGCTGGCAATTGTTTACCATTGATTTATAGAAGAGAACCTTTACCAACTGTGCATACTAGTTTCTTCCACCCCTCTAATTATCCAATACAAGATAACAGTCCCCAAAGAACTAGGCATGATATAAAACATACTCAAAAATAAATGAATAAACAAACAGTCCCAACTCATGGGAGAGCAATCCGTCCTGTAAACATGTATTCAATGCTGTGTAGCTATAAATATGTTTAACTCTTTCAGAATTTGAGACAGTACACAGTCTGGACATCTCAGATACTGTACATGGTGACGACAGCTATGTCTCCCTCCTGATCAACAGGCCTGTTAAAGAGAAAGAGGTAAGCATCTGGCATGATGGATCTGGCTGATTTGAATTGAAAACTATGAATTACAACACACTGTATGGGGTCATGCCACGAGGGGAAAGTGAAGGATGTAGGAAAACAGGCCATACTGTCTGTAGTTGGCAAAGATTTTCAACTCCGCCATCATCAAGTAACCGCGAAGTGTCCCAGTTAAGGAGTAAAACTGTTCATGTACATACAAGTTTACCCCACCAAGACAAACATACACCTTCATAGTGTTTCAGAATAATGCTTTTAAATCATGTAACTTATTTTGGTCTTTGATGTTGACCAACTGTTCTATCCTATTCATATTTTTCAGATTCGATGTTTGACTGAAAAGCTACAGTCACTTTGTTGTCCCCTCACTGGAAAAATACTACTCAAAGACAAAGTGTTGATAGTCAGAAACTAAAGAGTTGTGCTAATAGAATGTGGACGTTATGAAGTGCTTCTAATCCTTTGTATGTTATATACATATAAGAGGACATAATGGCTCAGTGCACAATATGCATTTATATAGTGAAAATAATATGGACACTTATGAACTGCTTCTAATGTTTTATATGTGATATAGTTAAAGCCTTGTGTAACAGTATTATATATAAATATTTATTTCCTACGTAGTTGTTCTAGTGTATGTAAATATATAAATGTAGTATGTTCAAGTATTGAGTTGTAATAGAAAGTTTTGCATTTATATGCCCAGCCTAGTTTGTTAAAAAGATGGGCGATTAATGTTTTAAAATTATAGATTTTTAACAGGAAGTACTAGAAAGCACTCGTAGAGTACAGACCTCCCTCAGGGAGTGTTTCTTCAAAATTCGTGATGAAATGGTATTTTTCTCAAAATTTAATCCTTCCTCTTTTGACCAGGCCCTAGCCACCTACACATTTCATTTAGATTTGTTCATTACTTTTGGAGTAATCACGAACACAGACAAATTACAGCTGAACAAACGATTGCACCCCCAAAATAGCCTCATTGGTGGAAGTTTTGAAAGATCTCTTCACAAAACTGAATTAACATGATGTTATAGGGTGAAGACATGCAAATGTTTCCGTCGTGTTATATTCTGATGCTGCTTGATATGTTCCCTGTTTAGCTTTGATTTAATTTGTTTGAGATTTTTTTTCTTAATCCCAACTTATATCCAAACCTTGCTGAGACCAGAATCATAGAATTTACTCCGAGCTTAAGCCAAATAAGCATAACTTAGGCATGAGACTTTTAAGTCACTTCCACTTTTAAGTCATTAACTGTTAAGTGAATCCATTGACTGGTACCAGTGACCAATAGCTTATTACACAGTGTGCATTGTCTGATTTTGTACGAGGACACAATAGCTTACTCTCTAACATGCATGTTGTGATTGGAATATGGAGGTAAGCTTCTTCTAATTTTATATGTGTATTTTATCATATATTCTGTAAATATGTGATATTTAGGAAAGCTTAACATACATTTATTGGTTTGTGTGATTGGTAACAATGATATGAAGTTTGAAAGTAGAGAATGATCTGAAACATTTATTTATTTATAAGATAGACCAGGACTATCAGCCGAGTAATGCATGTTTTTAAAACTCTATCTTGTGAGTTTAATTTCCTTAAAGACAACGTGTTGTTAAAATCCTTGATGTATTGGAACCCAGTGAATAATCTTTATGGTGACATTACAGACAATGAGGACAATTTTTGGTGTGATTTCTTGCACGGTGAACTGTTTGAAACTCTTTAATTTCCCTTAGAATGGTACAATACTATTCTGTGGTGCCTCTCATAGGTTTTTGTATTGTTAATCATATTCAGTAATGTACAAATGAAAGTGATCATTCAGCGGTCAGTTGCAATAACAATATGACTCATAATGATCAAGCAGATCCCAGATTGCATAGAGGGTATTTGAGTTAATATCTTTTTGGAGGTTATTAACGTTTCTCCACACCTATGTTATGTACAATTGAAAGATCCTGTTCTTGATATTTTAGGAATAACACACAACAAACAGCGACAAACTGTTTAAGGCGATTATTAATTTACAAATTTTACACAGTAAAACAAGGCTGATTTTCCAATATTCTTTGCAAAGGGTTATTATTACAACAGTCAACATGTATACAGGAAGTCTACCATAGCTCTCGACCAATCAGATTCACTGGCACAGCAATGAAATATTAGAATGATTTACTTTAATTTTGTTTTACTGAAACATCAAATAAATTACAAAACCTAATGAATTCCACTTAATTTAAGTGCTAAACTCTTTTCAACATAATTAACTACATAATTTTACAGTGTGTGAAGTTCCAACCAACCAGAAAATGTAACGTTATACTGTACATGCTTATAATTTAGAAATGAAATTGAATTCTGTTGCTTTATGGTGTAACTGTGATAGCCATTATTTAAGCATAAGGCAATCGTTGTACTGAATTTGAGACTGAAAAATAAATGTGATATAATAAGTATAATATTTCACTGGCTTGGCTTCAAGTTTCTGTATTTGTCTATCAATATCAATTGGTCTGCAATTAATCTCTTCATTGAGAATGTATATAAACCACAATCAGAACATTTGGGAACCAATTGGGACATTTGGGAACCATTCTTAACATTCGTTAAGCAATCTTTTGGATCTTGAGTCAATCCTAGTGATAGTATAGTGCTTTGTAAGATTTGTAACCCATTCATGAGGAACCAGAACATTTCCAGAAACCAAACTGATACATCAGGAAACAATTCCAACATTTTCCGGCACCAATTGGAAGCTGTCGAGGCCCAGAGACAAAGTCACTCAGAAACATATTGAAAAAACTTATAAATCTATCCATGGATTGTGGATGGTTTTATTTGACCAATTAGTAGGTAGTTTTAAGATCCAATCGGTAAAATGGAACCTTAGTGTAACTATGTCTTCCATAAGTCTTCAATAAGGGTCCAGTTGTACCATACATTTTTTCAAGCATCTACACAACTATTGGATAATCTCTCCAGGAATAGATTCTGTCTTAGCACTATGCTGGTGTTAAGCCATAAAACACCCCAAAGTTTTACCTTGATTTACATAAACTCTCCTTTTGAAACATGGTGTAAAGCCTTCACATGGTGTATAGCCTTTAACCTGGCTAATGCTAAAACCTCTTGTAAACGATGGCCTCTGTAGTTCAGCCATTTATTTTGCGACACTAACACAATAGTTCATGTGACATGGAATTGAGAATAGAACAACCGTTTCTACTGAGTGAGTGAATGTTCCTCTCCTTGAAAGGTCAAGGTCTATATAAACAAAACCACTGGTAAGTAGGTATGTATACACACAGGAAATAGTGTAAAGTTTTTGCAAACGTCTCTGTGGTATTGAATGATTTGTTGATGGATACACGTTATGTGTGAATAATTGTGTCGACCATTAGCATGACCGTTGGTAACATTGTAATTGTGAAATAATTACTGATGTTACCTGTTTTAACCTTGTAACATGGTGGATCAGATGATCTGTGCTTAACAATACCATTGGCACAATAGACGTTATATGAATATAGGGGCCACGGTGGCAGAGTGGTAATACTCTCGCCTCCCACCTCTGAGGCCGGGGTTCGATTCCCGGCACGGCCTCATGTGGGAAATCTGGTAGTTGCTTGCCATTGGTCGGCAGTTTACAGTAAAGAACCCTAACAAACTGTATGTACTGGTTTCCTCTGCCCTTCCAACTACCCGTCTTGATATGACCTGTACAGTGTTGAAAGCGACGTAAAACCCCAAATAAATAAATAAAAAAAATTATATGAATATATGTAAGTCTTATCCTGACTGGTAGTTGGGAGGGAGGGAGAAAGTTGTGTATATTAATTGGTCAAGATTCAACACTGAAATACTCATGGAAAGTCAGTTTTATTGCTTTATAACCAGTAATGTTTATCACTTGCAAACTATTAAAACAAGTGGACAGTAAACTTTCAGTGTGATCCCTTATTATTTGGGCCTAAATATTAATAATGTTTGTCCTTGAGAGTTTTAAAGGCATGCAATAACTTTACCTCAGACCAGTCTTTCACAGTAGAACTTATGTGAGGGATAGCACTCTGCCAGCATAGCCTAAATTTCTGGTTGAATGAGCTGTAGAAGATGTAGATCTTGTAAAAATGTACAAAGAATTTACTCTTAAATTTCAAATAAAAATGCATCACATTTCAAATTCAGTAGTATACTGGTAATGTTATCTTGAAAAGGTCAAGTTTTGTATCGTTTACTGAAGGGCATTGTTGAAAATTATGCAACGCATTCTCCTACAACTCAGTACCTGGGTTTGTGTTTGGAACATTGATAGTGGCTTGACACTGTTTCATTGGTTTTAGTGCAGAATCTACTATGTGCTATTTTTCTCCCTCCTTTCAACCACCTGTCGCTGTATGACGTATACAATGTGTTGAAAGCACAATTAATTTCCAATCAATAGATAATTCAGTGGATCACTTGCTACACAAAAATAAGTGTTACACAGCATTTATTGGTTATATCAAAGTGGAAAAGGGTCAAACTGACTCTACTAAAATACAATGTCAGTCTATCACTTTTTTGTTGGATGAGGTCCAAATGGTCTTTTCTGTGGGCATTTGTGTTTCTTCTTTACAGTCTGTTAAGGAATATACTTGATTTTCTGGAACATTACCTGGGTAAGCTTCTCTCCTCTCAACAAAAGACAAAAGTTAGGAGGAAAAAGATAATTTTTTGGATAAGAGGATACTATGATGAATTCACTGAAATTCCAAGCCCTTTACACTTCTTTGGAGTAGGCTATGAAAGTGTAGACTATAATTTTGTGCTTGCTGACAATGTAACTCTATATACTGTCTGCAATGATGTTGCAGTATTTGTGGAAACACCCCACCATATTTACAATACCTTCAGAGATCCTTATTTCGTAGAAAGTCAGTTTTATAAAGCTAGTCATGTCATAACCATGCCTATCAGTATTGCATTCAGGCTTTCAGAAGAACTTGGTGACCCTGGAGTGAAGGTGGTAAGCCTTGCCCACACAGGAAGGGCAGTTTCAACCCTGATTGCTCAAATATTGAATAAACTGGGAAGGTACTCACTATTTCTATGCCAGATACACACAGATGTTTGTTGACTACTGACAGAGACTTGCCAATAGTTAAGAAGAAACAGCTGACTATTACGATTATGAGGTTACTCTGTAAGCCTGTAAAGACGTGAAGAGAGGTCACTGTTATTGTAATATAACTAAAAAGCTATGACATGGCATATGTTCCCATTTTAGTAGACTGTGTATCATGGATTGATCACATTTTTCTTCATCGTGGTGGACTCAAATCTGTTCAAAATTCATAAAATGATTGGCAACTGTGGCTTGGTGGACTGGATACCAAAACTTCTTTCTGCTTGGTATTATTTGAGCAATTTTGTTCAGATGTACCAAATGAAGGCTAAGCACGACATCCTAATGTTTACATATGAAAGTGTAGTGGACAATACAGATTATACAATGACAAAACTGTTTGAAGCTTGTGGAATAGACAAAGAATTTGTTGCTCTTAGTAAAACAGTGATGAAGCATGATTCCCAAGACAACATCATATCCTTGAAAGGAAAGGGTGAGAACCTTGTGATGCCATATGAAGGTGAACACTAATGGAAAGTGGACAGAATAGCTGAGGCTCTTGGGGTTCCTAAGCTGAATGAAGACATCTGTAGTGGTAATTATGAATAAATCTGACAATATTTTCAGTCGTCATTGAAGCCACGCAAGAGAAAGTGAATGAATATTGAGATCTCGTCTCACGAGATTTTATAAAGCAGTCTTCAAACGAGATTGGCTCAAGTTTCAGGCCTCACGAGAGTTATCATCTCTGATGCTACAAAACGAGTTGGGCAACTACGTTTATTAAAATCTATTTGGTTAAAATATGTGTACATGAATATAAAACCAAGGGACTGATTAATACAAGCCCCCATACATAATAACCAATAACAACAACATAAATTATAAACCTGGGGATACTATGAACCCGCATTCACAATAAACCCAGAGGGATAAGGGAGGGCGGGGAAATTCTTTACTTTCCAGGTCATTTGACAAGATTGACTGCGTTGGGTAGCCGCGTGTGCTGGCTTATATAGTTAATGGCCAAAGGAAGGAGGGATGTGATTGGCTGGAAAGAAAGCGGGGTTCCAATTGGCAGAGGTGAGTGGAAGAGGTTATTTCCGTGGACTAGTTCAAGACGACTGACATGCAATCACCGCGGGGGTGATTGCTGTGACAGTCGTCATTGAAGCCACGCGAGAGAAAGTGAATGAATATTGAGATCTCGTCTCACGAGATTTTATAAAGCAGTCTTCAAACGAGATTGTCTCAAGTTTCAGGCCTCACGAGAGTTATCATCTCTGATGCTACAAAACGAGATAAAAAACGTGGTTGGGCAACTACGTTTATTAAAATCTATTTGGTTAAAATATGTGTACATGAATATAAAACCAAGGGACTGATTAATACAAGCCCCCAAAGGCCCAATCAGCATTTATGGTAGGGTAGCAGCAACAATGTTTTGGAAGGCCAAGGGGACCTGAAGGGATTGGGAGGTATTTGCTGAAATGTATGACCAGACGGCATCACTCCGCCAATGGCCATGGGTCTGAATAGCTTGTAACGAGACTTGGGCATCAAAGGCAATGGACGCAGCGGAGCGTCTAAAAGTATGAAAACCAAAAGAAAGGGGGGGAAGGCGCATGACTTGTAAAATGGAGGCAACTCGCTTACGCAGATCAGATTGAGATAATGTGGTGCCATCCAATGAAGCAAAGAGGGGGGCCGAAGGGAGGGCTGGGACTGACCTAAGCAATTCCTGGATGGCCGTCACAGGACAAAGTAATGGGTCAGAAAGACTTGGGAGTTTGCACCACAAGGCGCGTTCCGGGGCCTGTATATTCTTGGCCCATTTCACTGGGAGATGACAGCCTGGGTGTGCAAATAGAACCTCGTTACGGAGGAGATGTCTGGTTGGGTCAAAAGATGATCTAAAAGGGGGGGCAATGTTAGATATACGGAAAAACCCAAAGAAAGCAACAAGATATGCGGCTCTGAATGCAGCAGGGGAAGGAAAGTATTGACAAAGACGTGAAATCTCTCTCAGTTGTTGGAGGGAAAAGAGAGGCTTGGGAGTAGGGGGTTTGTGGACGGATAACTTGATACCTCTTAACATATTAGTGATGACATTGGCCTCCAAAACATGTGCTCTCCATGAATATCTCAAGAAATAATGTTTCAACGCTGAGATATAATTGCAGATGACCCTTGAGGACATTGATTGTGCAGCCAAAAATTCCAGGAATAGGAGTACTGATGTGACTCCATCCAACACGCGTATGCCCCTGGCTAGTAAGAAAGCAATGTATAGGCGGAACTGTCTCTGGTATTGGGCTCTCGTGTGAGGTCGAATTGCTCCATTCATTCGGTCCAGTGCTCTCAAGAGTTCAGGGCGGCTGTGTTCTGGCACCTCTACAATGACAAATCAAGAGCTCTGTCAGGGATATTCTCCCAACATGTGTCATCAGTACCCTGAAAGACATTACGAGACAATGAATCTGCAATGACATTGTCCCGGCCCGGGATGTGTATAACACGCAGTTGGATGTTGTGACGAGCCGCATTCAACCACAAGGAATGTAGGCACCAATTCAAGAAGGGGTCTTTAGTTTTACTAGACCCACATACTGTCACCGCTCCCAGATTATCACAGTGTATACACACCGTCTTGTCTTTCCAGTTGTTACCCCACAGCTTCAAAGCGACCGTGATGTTGAACATTTCATATTGTGTGATTGAATAATGTCCACGCAAAGCCATGGGTATAGGGACGGAGTAAACGCGGTTACCCCATGCACCTCCCAAATGTGTGAGGGTCGCGTCTACGTATGCATGTATTGAAACGGGATCATGCTTAAACCGAACCACCCCATTAAATGAATGGAGAAAACGTTCAAACCACATGAGATCTTGATAAAATCCCGGATCCGGGATTATGTGGTTGGTGTTTGCCTGGCGTAATGTTTGCAACATTCGATTAAGGAACACCCGGGCTCCTCGGACGCATCTGGCTATATACAATAACTTCCCCAATAGGGATTGGAGATCTCGTTTGGACATTTCCAGTTTTAGTAACGTGACTTTACAGAGATCATAAATCTCGCGCAACTTCTCGTCCGGAATACTAAATGTTCTCTGTTGTACATCGACCACTATGCCCATAATGGATAATCTCTTAGTGGGGGGAAATACTTTGCTCTCATTAACGGGAAGGCCAAAGTTATTAATGATCTCTAAAAGTGTGTGAAACGCCTCTTCCGCCTGGTCAACGTGGCAACAAGCATACATGTCATCTATGTAGTTGTAAATGCGGAATCCCTTCCTGGCCATGAGAAAGCGAATGAAATCTGTGATACGCTGGAATATGGCAGTGCCGTGTACTGCCCCAAAGGCCAGGTTCCTATCCATGTAAAACTTATTGTCCCACTTAATACCCAGATGTAAAGCATCGCCGGGGTCTATGCGCACGTTTCTAAACGCTCTTGATATGTCCACTTTGAATAATCTCGCGTTATCACCCAATGCTTCCAACTGCGGGATCAAAGCGTCTAGATGCGGAAGTACCAGTTTAAACGGGATTTGGTCATAATGCTCCGTGTACGTGGCTTTATTAACGGAGGAATCCCCATACAAGAGGTCCAGTATTACGCGACGCCCCGTGTCCTTGGGTCTGGTCATAAGAGGGGACCAGGTGAACTGTTCATGGGGAATTTGGTGGAAGGGGCCTGCTAATGAACCCAACATGACCTCAGACTGTATAAATTTATACACGTCTCGTGAGAAGTTCCTAGCTGAGGAGTGATTCTCAGTTGCGTTAGCTTTAATGTCACAGTTCCTATTCAGATTTAAGGGAAAGCCAAACGTGAGATAATCTAGTAAAGCCTTGTCGTGGTAGTGCTCTATGTGATCTTGTACATATTTTAAATTAAAAGATGAAGAAATGGGAATACAGACACTTTGGTAATTTGGGACTCCTGAGTGCCTAACAGCAGACGCAACTTTCAGATAGGCCTCAGTGTCAGTAACCTCCACAGGGCTTCTGGCGGGAGCCTTAATATACTCTGTGTTACAAGATACAAAACCCATATTTCTGTCAAAAATTACACTATTTTTATTTCCAGATTCATCCACAACGGGAGACCAGCTCTCCTGGTGTGGCAGAGGAGACTCACTAACAGTGTCACCCTTTGACATGTTGCCATCACCCCAAAGTGTGGGATATGCACAGGTATGTATTTTAATTAGTGGAACACCTATATACTGACAAATCAATTTATCTTTCACGTTGCCATAAGGGCCAAATGAATGTATTTTCGATGTACTTTGCATACTTTGTGATAAACGATGTAGACAACTCACACATTGTATCTGTAACGGGGGAGGGCCCCCATAAAATAACCCATCACCACTTATACGTACACATGTATTATGTAAGTCACAAAATGAATTATTGTCACAACACTGTTCTGTCCGGGGGCGGTGACCGCGTCCTTATTCAACACTTTTCTTCTTATTATTGCATTCCAGTTCTGTATGACTGTTATTGTGTTTGAGCTGCTTGAAGCAGTACATGCAAATATGTCGGAAACTAGTCGTGCCAGTTGCATCAGAGTGGTCCTGTGTATGCGGGCACGTGCCCTCATTGTACCAGCGACAGACTATTTTCTTCACAGACGATAAAGGCTGAGGAGGTTGAACCTTGGGTGACATAGTCACTAAGCCACTGAACACTGCTGTCTGGGAAAAGGTTAGCCGGTTTTCCGCAAGAAAACGTGTGTCACTCCAATTCACAGAATCTTCTTCTATGCGATGCATAGCAACCGCGAAAGCTCCGCGGGCAATAGGCCAGGATAGGTTTTCGCTCAGTTTCACGGTTTCCACCAATTCATTTAACATTGCTCTCGACAGTTGTGGGTTAGTTGTGTCCATTGCGTTTTTAAGGAAGCCCACCACAAATTGACCTAGTGTCAGATCATCGTAAGAGGTTCTTTTCCTGGTTGCTCCGGTGAGACAAGACTCGTTTGGCCAGCGCAGATGCGTGGGGGCACAAGTAGTTTCTGACACGTTATATCTTCCGCTCTTTTTTCTTGTCAAATTACCTTGTTGCAGTTCGTTTCGCATCCATGCTTCCAGTACAGCTACTCTATCTTCTACCAGTTTCTGTAAGTATGGATTCGTGCGCAAAAACTCCAAACTCTGTGCACTAGTGGGTTCCTGCATATACGTGCTGGCCGGTTAACATATTAAAGTTCTGGTCTACCTGCTTTCCTCCCATCTCACCCAGTCCACCATGGTGTGTGTCCAAATTGACTGGCCATGACACTGAAGCAGTATTTGGTGGTCATGTTACTGTCGATGTTACCTTAGGCAAAATGTTTTTAGGAGCGTAAGGGGTCTCTCCCCCAGCTGGCGTGATGTTTGCTAACGGGGTTACTCCCAAGTCCGTGTCTCCCTTGTGTTTCTTGGCTCTGGCTGGCGTTTGTCTCACAAGAACTGCGGTATCAGGGAATGTCTGTGCATAAGTAGAGTTCTCCAGAGTGCGGTTGACAGGTAGAGGTGAAGTAAACAACGTGGTTTCCCCTTCACTGGAAGCAAACAACTCCCCACGCTTATTCTTCTCGCGAGAACGTGACTGCCGTTTCCCCGTCGTGTTCCCGTTCTTTGTTGTATCCGTGAGAGGCCCTGTGCTACTCTCGTTTCCTGCGGGATTCATACCAGACGTTATACCACTAATTCGTTCCTCCATCGCGGAGAGCTTCTCCGTAAAGCCAGACATTGTTTGTAATACAAGTTCAAGCATTTTATCCTGCGAGTTCTCGCCCACTGCCTTTCCACGCGGGGTCTTCTTAGTACTGTGTTCATGACTATTATCCCGTTTCTCTTCTTTATTCTTTAAACGTTCGCACTTTGCATGTAAGGGCTTTTCGTGTAGTTCTCCACACTTCTTGCATGTGGCTACGGGCTTATCAGTGTTCACTGCCATGCCACCACAAGATAATTAAAACATAAAATAAATGAAACATAAAAGAAATTCTTTACTTTCAGGTCATTTGACAAGATTGACTGCGTTGGGTGACCGCGTGTGCTGGCTTATATAGTTAATGGCCAAAGGAAGGAGGGATGTGATTGGCTGGAAAGAAAGCGGGGTTCCAATTGGCAGAGGTGAGTGGAAGAGGTTATTTCCGTGGACTAGTTCAAGACGACTGACATGCAATCACCGCGGGGGTGATTGCTGTGAATTCATACACCAAAAATTTGGGATTTCCTGTTGATAGCTGCGGCATTTTCCAAATAGAGCATCAACATATTAACTTTTCTTGAGTTGTACAGCTTTGAATTCTTATTACCACTGCGAGAATCTTTCAGGGCTAGCTTAATTTGGAACTGATATTGACATCAGCACTGGTGATTATGTTGCGAACTGGAATTTTACTATTGCACTTAGATGTGTATTCAATCTTTAATCAATTTTAATCTTGGATAATTTTGTAAGTATTTGTTCTGTGTTAATTAATCGATAAATTCTACATGTATTTTTATTATGGAAAAATAACCTCAACTATTGTGTGTATAATTTAGATTCTACATGTGTAAAATTAAGTCAAGAGCAATTAGGTAGACTGTTTGTGATTTTAATTTGTGTTTTACATTTCATAATATTCAAATAGTATTCATAAAGGATACTAATCAAGTGACCTTTCATTAGGATATCCTTGGTATATTTTAGTATAATACCTCAATGTGTATTTTTTTACATTTGTACTCTGTTTTATAAGGTTTGTACAAAATAGCTCAGTAAGAGACTTATCAGTCATTTAGTTTACATTTACTATTTCTCTGATACAAACATGTCAAAAAAAAACGACCACACCATTTCATGGAATATTGCATAAAGTAGCTACACAGAACAACAGAAGTTGTTTAATCTTCTTTTAACACACAATCAGTGTTACAGAAGCACCTTCGATTTGTACTGTCCTTTGACAGCACAGATAACTCCAACTTTTCTTATGCTGGTGGATATTAGCAGATTGTGTCAGTACATTGTTAGTAAATAGTAAAACACTATTCTACTGTATTAGCTGTATCTATTATTATCTTTAAAAGTTTAAATACAGCATTATCTGAACTTCCCATGGTAGTAATAGTTTAGTTCAAACATAGGTCAGTGTTATCAATCAGTGGACAGTCCCTTTACAAGCTAACTGATAACTGGCTCTTCCACACAATTATCTTAATGTAATCATAACATTGGTGAAGGTTTCTTGTTAGTTATGTTATACAGACTGCAGTATGAATTGGAAGACAAAACTCAACATATAAAGAATCAAGTATAAATGGGAGTAGTGAAAGCTCAGTCGGTTGACGGTCTTCCCTCGGGCTATGTGAGATTTCTGTTAGATTTAGATGGGAAACCTGGCGCTAGGAGACACGGGTTCGAAATGGAGGGTACCCTAACCACCAAAGGATATAAAGCAATGAATCTCAACCAACTAGGAGTCTTGTATGCTAAGACAAAGGAAAGATATTTCAAATGGGGATAATGAAGAATTCACGTGTTCTAACCTGAAATCTAATAATCTAATCCCCCTGAGAAATGTACACACACGTTGGTATAATGAAGGCTCGCATTTGCGGGTTCTAACCTGAATCATAATCCCCCTGAGAAGCAATGAATCTCAACTCACCTTACAGGGTTTAGTTATTTACTTTTCCCACCACTTTGACTTTGTAGCTACATTTTTCAGAGACGCAGGTTTTAACTTGTAAGATATTGTCTGTCAAATTTGAAAAGATTCTGTAGATATACAAAACATGAAAGGAATCTTATGTAAGTGAACGAAAAAATCCAGCCCCAACTCGTTTGGGTATATATCCTTAAGTCCCTAGATATTTACTTTCACTAGAAATCTGTCTGAACCATATGCACTCCAAGGGTATTGAATGTTCAATCGTATCAACCTTGAACCAACTTTTGAAGTCCTCTAACACAAACATTACCTCTTTTCACAATGCAGACATAGCAGAGCATGTTGAAACATTGACAAATATCTCAAATTAAGTACCATACCACTGAAATAATAAACCTTGACTGCGAATATATCAAAGAATCTACTCTGAATGTCTCTAAATTTTAACTTTTGGTATTGTTTTACAACCCTACTCATTTTCGAGAAAAAACAGGATCCAACGCCGACGAATCATCAAATCCCTAATTAGGTCATCACGTGACTAATCAACCTCAACACACTATATAAGCAATTTCGAGCAAATGTGGGTTCCAATGTCGACGAATTATCAAATCTCAAACTAGGTCACAACACAATGTCAGTAACTCAAACGGTATATAAGAAAATTTCTGCAAAACAGGGATCAAGTGTCGACCTATCATCAAATCGATAGAAGCTCATCACGTGACATATCTGCGATTAGATATATATAAAATATGATGAATTTGCTTTTATTAATGATGTATCAGCTGAAAACCTTACATGAATCCATACTATATAAATCCAGTCAGTCACCTCTTACAACCACTCACAAAGTATTAGGAAACTGATAAGGGAGAATGTTTTCTAACTCTGGATTTAATTCTGAACAGTCAGATTCGACTGATTCCTCAATGAAAGAACCTGATATTGTGAAACCAGCGGCAAAACCATCATCAATCTCGAACACAGGGGGATTTTCATTGTCAAACAATCATCAAATCAGATATGCCTTTAAAGATCCACCTGCATACACCTTTGGTCACAATTCAATGAATCAACCAACTCTTTTGAAAAATTCTGTTTTTAATGACTATATATTTCGATGTGATCCACTGGTTTATCAGAAATATGTCTCCAGATTTGAAACATACAGGACATGGCCCAAATCACATCCAGTGAGACCTGAACAACTAAGCAGAGCAGGATTTGTCTACACAGGAGAAGGGGATAAAGTTATCTGTCCATGGTGTAAGATTAAACTGATAGAATGGGAACCATATGACCTACCATTCGAAGAACACAGAAGACATTCAAATCACATGAAAGTAATAGTAATATTAATATTTGATATCACAAGCTCACACTTGTGGCTATGCATTAAACTCTCTATGGTGGAAGATCATGCAAAATCACATCTCAACACGTCCGAGACATCTTAATCTATAGAAATTATATCATAACCTCCAAACCCTTTAAAACCATTCATAATACCTCGAACCCAAAGCTTTGTACTAGTGTCTAATCAAACTAACAGTCGGGTTAAAATATGTTTAAACAGAAATCTTTCCCAGAGATTGTGTCTGGTCATGATATTTCTGGTGATAGAACCATTTATTAATCTAACAATAAAACCTAAAAAATCGAACTAGTGACAAGTTCGAACCAAAAGTTTTAATGAAGAAATCATGCTGATTATGCCCCCTTCTGAACAATGATCTCCCCCCCTTATCTGTTGTTATAAAAACGACACAGATTTGACAATCTCTCATCCAATCCTCTCTAGAGCTGGACAGACGAACAAGCTGCTCAACACACTCTTTGGAAAGCAAGCAGGAAATCTACATCTACCACAACAATCACTCAGTAGGTACAAGACTCAGAAATTGTAATGGCAGAGGCTACATTGAACACACCAATGAAAATCTCCAACAGTAAGAAGAGAAAGAACGAGCAATCGCAACTCTCAAAAGTAAAGAAGGTCATGTTGATGACACCACAGAATTCTGAAGGGGCAGGAGAACACAGTCAAGCCTGTACCGATATCTCTACAGCATGCGGTGTTATTGCGAACAAACCATTTAGAAAAAATTATCATTTAGGAGGCAAAAAATATGCAATATTTCATGGGGAAAGGGATGTTATAGATCACATCCAAATTAAAGAGTGGGATGGTAAAGTGGTGTTAAAAGAAGGGGTTAAACTAAATAGGTCTAGATTTGTAATGATTCTTCACAACGTCGAAATTATAAACCACACCCTTGAAAAAATTTTGAAAGGGGAGGATGGATTGAACTCTAGAATTCATATAGGAGCCTCATATTATCTCTCTGTCAATAGCCCATACAAAACTGTAGCAATAAGAATGTGGAGAAAAGGGGCGAATGGGGAATATTTTCCCACAAAGTGTGGCATAACAATGAGTTGTGGGGAATGGGATGAATTTACTAAAATTTCTAATAAAATCTATTCAGAGAGAATGGAAATTTTTACACACGTTCCGTGTCTAATGCAACCCGATCAACCAGGTCATAACAAAGTGTTTTGTGTTGAATGTTGTGAATCAACCAAAGCACCTATGGGAGAGGTCGATTTTGACATACCTCTGTAACAACTTTTTTATCAATTAAGAATCAATTATTTTAAACACAAAAGTCAACATTTCTGTAATATAAATGTAACAAATTACTCTGAAAAAAAAAAATTTTTTTGTGTAAAAAATGTACATAGTCAAGACATAGCAATAGTTTAAAATGTATAGTCAACACTGGGTAATAACAGATTTCAACCCAACCTGTTTGAACTTGTAAAGAAATCTGCAGTTGAAGTGGGTGCTGGATATTTACGAGTTGAGGCATATCTTAGGTTAGGTCTTTGATCCTTGGGGTTATAAAAACCCCCAGTTCTCAATGATCTGTCATTGATTTCCTGACAATTTTTGGGATTGAGACCTTTACAAAGAACAAGTGCTATATCACACTGAGTTTGACATTGAGTGAATAATAGCTGGTGAATTTACCTCATTTTATTTTGTTTTTAGAATAAGGCTACGGTTAATAAAATAAGGATGGAATTAGCTCAGATGGAGATGAATCTATTCATGGGTAATAGGTACGACGTGTACTACCCGCTACACATACCATCTTCTATGGTAACATTTATGCACTTGATACAGCTAATTGAACTGAAGAACTTCAAACAAGCCTTCAACTGCATAACGCTGCTGAATGAGGTGCTGCCAGAGTTCATTATGTAAGTAAAAAAGTTCTCATATAAAGGATCTGATACTAAAATTATTTGTTTATCTCGATGTGGTATGTGATATAACACTAATTATGCATATAGCTGTGTAAACTGTAGAGCTCTGTATTTAACGTAAATATACCAATGTATGTTCTGTAACATTTGAAATTTTCTCTAATTAATATCACAATATGTAATGGTAGAAAAAGAGGGATCAAGTGTTGACCAATCATCAAATCGCAAACTAGGTCGTCACGTGACATAAGAACTGCTTTTGCTATATAAGCTGTTTGGGGAAAAAGAGGGATCAAGTGTTGTCCTATCATCAAATAATGAACTAGGTCATCACATGACATAGGAGTTACTTTTTGTATATAAGTCATTTCGGGGAAAAGAGGGATCAAGTGTCGACCAATAATCAAATCGCAAAGCAAGGAGTCACGTGACGACTTAACTTTATGATATATATAAGGACCCAGTATGTAGAAGGGGGATAATGAATCTTATTAGGTAGTCATATCTCAAACGATATAACCGAAGTATAGTCCCTGTCATCCTGTCATTCAACTGTTGGTTAACATTTTATCAACCTGTCCTCACCACCAAACCCGCTATTCAAGAATCAGTAACTGAAGATATGTACAAGTTTGCCTATTGTTTATGTAATTTCAGGAACAAATATCCAGACTTCGCCAGATATTTTGTAGAGGAATTCGAAAAAGCAGTATGCTGTATTTGTAAAGAGGACCTACAGAGGGAACAACTCATTCTATCCAATCCATGCGCTCATTATTTCTGCGCATCATGCGCATGTCAATTGGTTAAGAACTGGAATGAAGAGGGAAGACAAAGACCCAAATGCCCACTTTGTAGGTCTGTTTTGAGGGACCACCTCTTCGCAAAACCAGGTTTCTTCAGTGCCACCAGACTGCACCAATGCTCGCTCTTTGTGTGGGTTCCCACCTCCACATATATCCATGCTAATTTCAACCAGTCAATGATTGATGCCTTGACGTCAAGGAATTTTATTAAAGCCTTCTATTATGCATTCTTAATGAGTACTACACCCTCAGATAGTGAGAAGATGCTAGCACCCACATGGCCGCAGTTCTATGAGGACAGGAAAAACAACCTGACCTGCACCACCTGTGGGCTTCCGATTAGTTTTGATCAGGCATTTGCCACTAAATGTGGTCATTTCTATTGCACTATCTGTTCTGCCTACTCTGTCTCCAAACCGAGAGGATCTCCCCTTCTCTGCCCAATATGCGAGGAGGAAATCGAAGATGAGTCAACAGAAATCATTTTTCTGAGACCTATCAAACTTCCCCCGGGTGGTTGGATAGAGGTTCCTCAGCCTCTCATCTGATTCAAACCATGGAACACTAGATATTGAATTGTAAGTTATAATTGAAAAAGTAAAAGTCTGAAAATAATTTATAACCAAGCTACAATCAGAGAGGTTTAGTAGATATATATATGTAATATACTTCAGTATTTACAGTTCTAATGAAGCATATTGTCTTTTCAGTAAGGTAATGGATGGATAACAATGACATATCATTTATACTTTTTATTTAATTGTCCTTAGAATATTATAAGGTCTAGATAGACACCAACAAACAGAAAGGTTACAATAAACTGCTTTGTGACAAATTGGTGTTTATAGCAGAACAAATCTGTATATCTCATACTTATATTATAACAATCCTATACAGAATAGAAGGGTTTAACAGTCTATGTATATATATATATATCTCACTTATACTAATATACATTGTCAAAAGAAAATCTTATGTGTACATAAATGTATTTTGTATGAACTAAGGTTACAATAATCAGGGTGGTTTAGTAGATATATTTGTAATACACCCCACTATTTACAGTGCTAACAATACATATTGTCTTTCCAGTAAGGTAATGGATGGTTAACAATGACATATCATTTACACTCTTTATTTAATTGACTTTAGAATATTATAAGGTCTAGCTAGACACCAACAAAGAGAAAGGTTACAATATGTAAGCAGTTTATCATTATTTTTCTAGAGTAGTAACTAGTATATTACTTTTATACAAATATCAGTTAGATATAATGTCAGAAAAAAATAACTGCTTTGTGTCAAATTGGTGGTTATAACACAACCAATAAAGTTTACATGCTAATATACCCTTTTTTGAACTAGTTGAAATTAGTTATATGTTAATCCATGGTAATCCAAATGTATTTACAAGATATAGGTGTGTTATGGTATACAGTCTACGAATAATGTTATGATATACTTCAGTTTACTACAAAATGTTAATGTATAAAGTTTATATGTTTTTATAATAAACCTTTCCTGATCTAGTTGTGAAATAAGCTCTCCCTCTGTGTTGATCATTAGCACCAGTTGTGGATGTAGATTCATCAGAATGTATATTTTCCTCTGAGCTATTATGATCTGTTGTGATCTGTCTAGACTGATCTCTCATTGAGTTAATTGACCCTGACTGACTGTTTTGATCAGATCTAGTAGAACTCAATTGATCTTCCGAGCTATTGTGATCTATTGTAACCTGAGTGGACTGATCCCTCATTGAGATTGGTGACATTGGTCCACTGTCTTGATCTGAGATGATCGAATCCATGTGTACCTCAGAACTATTCCTTGTTACACTGGTGTGACTAGGTTGAGATCCTACTGAGTCAATTGAGTTGGATTCAATGTTTTGAACTGATGTGGTCGAATTTGGGTTTTCCTCTGAACTGGAATTTACCTCACTAACCTGAGTGAACTGATCTCTGAATAATGAGTGAGGAATTGAATCATCGAAATCTGCATGGCTTGTATCCAAGTCACTATCCTCTTCAATGCTTAATGGGTGGAAATCATTTGCCATAGGTCTCAATATAGGGAGATAACTAGAGCTGGATGAGGGTAGTGAGCTTTGTGATGGTGTAAAATCTGATTCTTCCCCCTGAATCGATATAATTCTGGCTATAAACTCCGCCTCCTTATGAAATCTACTGTCCCAGGAACTCTGGCTTTCAGAATCTGAGGTAACAGAATTATTCCTATCCGAGTTTTCAGATATTGAAATGGAAAGTGGGATATCACTAATGTATGGGGAAAGCGAATCTGATTCATCACTGTAGGAATCATCTGATTTTTCTTCAATATATATGCAGTAACGTAAGAAAATCTTCACTAAATTTATCCTCAGGAATAAGAAGTAGTCATGTCTCCAGAAGAAGAGTATAATCAGTGTTAAAGACACAATAATCACCACACCAGGAAACACTAGTAGTATAAATACACTGTCGTCTCTTGAAAGTGAATCAGCAGGTTCAGTCTCACTAGTGGTCAGACACTGCAACCTCTGATCTGTAAATAAAAAAATACAAAAAAAAGTAATATACCAGAAATATCAAGATTATACCAAAAAATCACATACAGACACACACACACACACACACACACAGATCAACACAAAAAATTATACATACTGGTGGGAAGCTTGTGAAACTGCCAGCCCTCGTCATTATGTCTGAATTATTGTCCCCAAATGTAAAATCCTCATAAATATGCTCAGCTGTACTATCGATATCTGAAGATTAAAGGAGAGCAAATTTTACTGTAGGTAAAGAGTACTTACCCATATCACAACCCTGTATGCTGGGGTAATATTCCTGATTACACTGGTCGATGGAGTAAGTACACAGTCCATCACAGTTCCATAAAATAATCCTCAGAGATGGATAATTATTTAATATTTTTCTAACCGGTAAACTTAACTGTCCTATGTAGCACTCAGTATAACGTAAAATTTCTGTATCTTTATCTCCACACCTGATTAAAAAGTCATTGAACTCCTCAATACCACTGATTCCCGAGACGACTCCAACCTCACTGTTTTTTGGAAATATACACTCTATATGATAGGCAATAACATTAGTAAGATGCAGTGTTAACAGTACACAGAATAAACAAAGTGAATCACTCACTAATATTCTAATCATTGTGTGAATTTTCGAAACACCAAACAATATATTTCTATTATGGAAGCTACCGCGTGTATGCCATAACGTGTAAATATGAGGTGACGCAGAGAGAATTGGTAATGTGACGTCACATTCCATTTCCCTAGTTTCGCAAAGATATGTACAGAAAAAAAAATGCGATTACCTAGCTCCCAACTGAATTCTGATAAACTTTCCTCTTCATTAATCTTGTTATTTAACCCCACCATTATTTGATTGTGGTCACAATGGTCTGTACAACAGGTTGGAGTCATATAGTAGCTATAATTTTACAAAACAAATATACATTTGAGCTTACAAAGTACTTTGTTGAGAAAAGAAGTAAGACATTCATATTAAATTTAAGAAAACATAATGATGTTTGAGTTTAAATGGAAACACAATTTACCTCTCCTGCATCTCAATACCCTCAACATTGCTCTCGTTGACAACACAGGTCATCTGAAGACTACCTAAATCTCTAACAATGGGTCTCCTGGATGTTCTCCTTAGTGCACCACCCCTCCTCAAACGTTGTCTTTTGATTATCATCTTAACAAGAGTCATTGTAATTCCAATGAATAGGAGGCATGTGGGTAATGTAGCTAAAAAGATTATATACTTAGGGGTCCTACTCTGATATTGAGAGACAACATCCAAAGAGACATAGCTATCGACAGTAGTTAATCCTGGATGATCTACATAGCTCTTAGTCGAAGAAATGGTGTCGATATTTGAAGATGTAATATAAGCCGGATCTCTACTATATTTTGAGGAACCAATGATAGGGTAGACGGTGGTGGTGGTGGTAATTGTGGAAATAATATCAGGAGATTCAGAACTGATTAATGTAGATTCAATATTATGTGAATCTGTCATGGTGTAAGGGGTGGATGGATCAATTTCATCATTGTTGGTAGTGCTGGTCACTGAGCTGTATAGTAGGCTCCTGATTGATTGGTGAGATGTGGTATGTTGGATTGTTTCCTTGAGGTGATCTGTATATAAGAGAGAAAAAAAAAAGAGGAATGTGAATATCTTGTTATCACAATTGTAATTCTGTCATTGTCTTACATGCTAACAAGTGACTTTTATTTTCTAGTTTAACAGTTTTCTCCAATCACGTGATACAATATTCGATTTGATGATAGGTCGACACTTGATCCCTCTTTTCCCCGAGAAGGTTTATATACTACAGAATTGTAGTAAGTCACGTGATGACCTAATTTCAGATTTGATGATTGGTCGTCACTTGATCCCTCTTTTTCCCAAGAATAATTCGTTACAAAAAATGTTACTTTTACAAACCTTTTTGCGAGTTCATCAATATGTATCAGTTATTTTAGGACTTATCAATCAGTACCACCTACTTGAGCTTGTGAGAGGTAATCCTGTGCTAACCATACACATATTTGTGGTGACTACAATATTTTGGGGAATATCCTCCATCCAAGAACAACTGAAATATTCCATATCCACTAGAGAGAGGTACAAGAGGTTGGGTAAGGCTTTAAATATAGGTGCTAGTTCTAGTAATTGTACTCTTTCAAGATACAGTCTAGTAACAGACGGTCTATAGTCGAATGAAGGTACAGCCATATCTATGCAAAATATCATGTCATCCCTGCAATTACATATTCTTTGATGACAACTTGTAGTTCCACATATATAAAATCCATGCATGGAAATACATATAAGCATAAGCAGTGACAGCTTAGACATTTCCATCTTTATTCCACACCCAACACAATAGAAGCAACGATGTACTTTATCTGACATCCAACCTCTAGCTACAGATACAGATAAAGGACTATAAATAAGGCTGGTTTGTGATCAGACTAATCTGTTTTTCTTGGAGAGAGTGAGGGTAATAACCACCCAATTTATAAAACAGAGAGGTAATAAAATGCAGACAACCACAATGAATTCCTTGGCATTTACAACACCATGTACAGCAATTATATCAGGACCTACTGCGTCTGGAAAATCTACCTTTATATTTAAGACTCTACGTAATCTGAAGCATATGTTCCAAACACCAGTTAAGAAGATATATTACTTCTATGGAGTTTGGCAAAAATTATTCGAGGCGAACTCTGACCTGAATGTGGAATATATCAAGGATATACCCAATGAAAACTTTCTACGAGAACTGGAGAGTGATTACCATAATCTGGTTATCATAGACGATTTACAAAGTTCAGCCTTAAATAATGGATTTATTGCGAATTTATTTAGTAGGGAAGCTCACCACAGAAATCTCAGTGTCTTTTTAGTATTACAAAATTTATTTCACCAGGGGAAGTATTCCAGAGACATATCTTTAAACACTCATTACTTCATTTTGTTCAAAAATCAAAGAGATATAAATCAAATTAAAATTTTGGGAAATCAACTAGGAATTGGAAAAAAATTAATTCAGGCTTATTCGGATGCAACTAGTGAACCGTTCTCTTATATTTTGATAGATTTATCACCCCATTCGAATACTTCCTTCATGTTGAGAAGCAATATATTTCCTGATGAATATGTAACAGTATATAAGTAGAGGCTTGAGGATACCTCTAACCATTAGGGGATATTAAGTCGAGTGGATCTCATCTGATGTTGATGAGGTTCTTTAGTGATTATTTACTGACGATGTCGAAAAATTTATTGAGGTCTAGACATTTCTTAAACCTTTTACTAGAGAAGGACAAGAACCTCAATAAATATTTATTGATACACGCATCAAGTAGACATCTCCAGTCTTTAGCAGAGATATTTTATAACGTTTTTCGACTACCTCTAGACAACAGAACTAAAAAAAAATTTAACGAAAATATTGGTATTTTGAGAAAGTTCATTCAATATCCGAAAAAAAGGCTAAATATTGTCAAGAGGAATCATACCCTGATAGGTGAACTACTGATACTTCTTCAACGCTTTATCAAAGAGATTTTACAATGAATAAGTTTATATTAATACCCAAAGATCAATATGATAAGTTTAGAGAGATGCAAGACAATAAAGACCCCAATCCACCAAAGAGCCAAGTTACCACTGAAGATAAAATTGTAGATAATCTATCAGATGACAGTTTAAAGGCTAATAATAATAATAATAATAATGATACTCGTCAGATGAAGGCGTTAATTAAACCAGAAGAAAGTGAAAATAGGGAACTACCTCCACCACCAGGTCTTCCAGAGCAATATATAAACTCCTCTGATATGAATTCTCATTCCCAGATTCCTAATAGTCCTCGACACGCAAATGACAGAGTCAGCAAACAGGTTGGAAATGGAGCAACAGGAAAGGGGATCAGACGTAGACCAGAATGGATCAAATTCTGGAACAAAAATATCAGATGAAGAGGATCAATTTTTAACTGATGCTTATTACAACCCAAGGAGTCCTGTTGCATTCAGTGGAATGCAAAAAATTTATAAATTTTTAAAGATGAGGGGTATGGATTCTATCAAACCAAGGAAGCTTAAGATATGGTTGAGTAGACAAGAACCTTACACCTCTCATCATTCTGCCAGAAGGAGATTCCAAAGACCTCGAGTAATATCATTCTCAGTGAACTATCAATGGGACAGTGACACTGCAAATATGACCAGCTATAGGGAGCATAATAATGGTTATGGTCATTTTGTTGTTTTTATAGATATATTTTCCAGATTCCTCTACACAGCACCAATCAAAACCCTTACAGGAAAGGAAATGGTATATGTAATGAACGATTTGTTCCAAAATACCACAGATAAACCAAAGAATCTCAGAACTGATCAAGGTAGTGAATACAAAAATAACCAAGTTAAAAAATTTCTCAAAGACAATAGGGTTAATCATATTTTTACATATTATGAAACCAAGGCAAATTATGCTGAAAGAGTTATAAAAACCATCAAATTAAAAATTTTTAAATATTTCACTAGTAAGGAAACGTTCAGATGGATCGAAATTTTGACAGACCTTACCTACAGTTACAATCAATCTTATCACAGGAGTATCAAAATGACCCCTCAGGAGGCAAACCAGAAAAATAACTATCAGGTGTGGAAAAACCAATATGGTCCAAAACAAAACTCAAAAACAAAGAAAATTAAATCCAAAAGTAAAGGTCAGACCCGCAGACTCCAGTACAAATTCAAGCTTGGGGATAAGGTAAAAATTAGTTACAATAAGAAACAATTCGACAGAGAATATTCCGAAAAGTGGTCAGGAGAAATTTTTACTGTGGTAGACAGAAAGAGGAATCAAAATATACCTATGTATAAACTCAAAGACTATAACAATGAGGTGATAGAATCCCATTTTTATGAACCGGAGTTACAGTTAGCATACATGGACTCAAATATTGTTTATAAAATAGAGGAGATACTGAAAAGGCGTAAGAGACATGGTGTTCCTGAGGTATTAGTTAAATGGAAGGGATGGCCAGTCAAATTCAACTCCTGGATTCCAGAATCAGACCTACAGGATATAGATTGAGGTCGTATCTTCACACACCTACTCAATCAGCTGATTTGGAAAAAAAAATTAGACCACGTGACTGCAAATAGTATGATAGGTTTACCCTTACGCTCGAAATTTAAGTGCTTTCCCAGAAGCTCGGAATTTTACACTGGTCTTTCCTTGACGCTCGAAATTAGAGTATATAAACCAGCAGAGATGCGTTAAAACAGATCACATGGTTACTCGCTAAAGCGACACTCAGGTCTAGTAGTTGGTGCAAACCAATGGCGGATTCAGATCTTTATTTCTTCCTAAGCTCTACAGATTCCTTGTTCTATCATAAAGAAAACAAACCCTATAACTTTACAGTTGAATTAAATGAGACATTTAATCTAAAAGGATCATGGGAAATTGCTTTATGTGACATCAATCTCAATAGCACTTTAACAGATTCTGTCTATATATTCAGCGACATATGCGACCAGTCTTATGTTCTTAATTCGTCGGAGCCAGTTATTCGACTGATCTATCCTTCAACCTCGTTTACATCATATTCTTTTACAAACAGGTATTATTTACCTATAAAACAGAAAGCATTTACTCGGATACGCATATATATAAGAGAGAGTGACATGGCCTATGCCAGTAGATTAACTCATGACATACAGTTGACTCTTCATGCGAGGTTAAAGAAATGGATACTTATTTAGATTTTTGTAAAAGGTGTAGTCAGGGGATGGTGGGATACAGGAAAGATTTCTACACACTCAGTAACAAATACGGTGATAGCAAAAACACAAATCAAACCGGAGATATTTCGATTGTCAATCCAACACAGGCTGCTGTTGACCAAGCCAAAAGTGAGGTTAAAAACCAAAAAACTATAAATAGGACTAAAAAATTAAATTACAATCAGACTGGAGGTAAGAGTGTGAAGAAAAAGACAACCAGGAGTAAAAAAAAAGTGGTTTTAAAAAAAGATAAAAAACCAAGGCCTAGCCAGAAGAAAAAAAATAAATCCAGTAAAAATAATAAAAAAGGAAAGGTTAGAAAAACTGCATCAAAAAGTTACGGATCATTATGGATGTAGTACAAACATCTCTGTCGCTATTCATTCCACCTCCCATTGACAATTCCATCCAGAGAGAGTACTGGGTCGAATTCAACCCAATAGCAGCAATATCAGGTGGTGGGGTGATAGAATTCAACATTCCTGGAACGTCTGTAGATTATGTGAATTTGGCTAAAACTAAGTTACAGGTTAGTTATGCAATAACCCATGCAGATGGAACACCAATTGTGGATGACAGAGTATCTGGAGTACCCACTGCTGACAGTGATCAGGTTGGACCAGTTAACCTGATCCTACATTCAATATTTCGCCAGATTGATCTATCTTTAAACCAGAAAATAGTTTCACCAGATGTTGGAGTTAATTATCCATATAAAGCCATGATAGATCTACTTTTAAATTCTAGTTCTGACATGATAGAATCACAGGCAGAGGCTGCATTATTTCACAAAGATCAAGCAGAGAGATTTGAAGAGGTTACTTACCTAGGTAACAACCCTGCATTTGCAGAGAGGGCTAGACCTACAAAAGACGGAGGAACTGCAACACTGGAGGGATGTTTATACTTGGACTTTGCTACTGGACAAAACAGAGCTGTTTTAAATGGGGTATCCATTAACCTCAAACTTTTTCAAGCATCTAACGAATTCAGACTGATGAGACATGGTTCTAAAATTTATAAATTGCAAATAAGATCTGCTATTCTGAAAGTGTGTCATGTAAGTTTAAATCCAAGTCTTATAATAGCACATAATGAATCTTTAAAATTAACACCTGCATTGTACCCATTTTGGAGAAGCGACATAAAAAGTTTTAGTGTGGCTCAGGGGTCTCTAACTTTTATGACAGATAACATATTTCATGGAAAGGTGCCTAGTAAAATGATTATAGGTATGGTATCTAATAGCGCCTACTCTGGAGACTTCAGTAAGAACCCATTTAACTTTAAACATATGGATGCTAATTACTTAGAGGTCACTGTTGATGGTCAACCTGTTCCTAACAGACCATATAAACCTAATTATGAAGAAAATGATTATGTCTCATCTTATTTGAGTTTATTAGATAGTGATCTGAATAAGAGGAAAGGGATAATTATTGGTTTAAGTGAATACCCTAATGGATATTGTCTGTACCTATTCGACATTCAAAGTTTTTTGAGGGGTAAAATCATGACCAGATCTAACAGTGGTCATGTGAGGTTAAGTATAAGGTATGCTAAGGCATTGCCGGAGACTATAAATGTCTTGGTATATGCTAAATTTCCTGAATTAGTAACCATTGACCACACAAGGAGTGTCAATCTATCATAAGAGGTTGGTGTTCAAGCGAGTGCAACCACCTCACGTGTGACGAGAAACTACAGCGTTGAAGGTTGATTATATACCAGAATTTCGAACGTCAAGGAAAGACCCTTTCAAAATTCCGAGCTTCTGAGAAAGCACCCAAAATTCGAACGTAAAGGAAAACATTTGTGTTCAAGATCTGATCAACATCAGCCAAAATTTCGAACGTCAAGGAAAAACTGTTTCAAAATTCCGAGCTTCTGGGAAAGCACCTAAAATTCGAACGTAAAGGAAGACAATTGTGCTCAACAGCTGATTTCAGTCACGTGATCTCGACTTTAAATGGATAGCCAGACCTTATCTACCTATATGGTTCAGGATAAATGGATAAGAGAGAGGTTTCGAGGGGTTTATCCCATAGATTTAATCCCAAAGAATCTTCCAATTAGATCTGTAATCATTGTTAATCAAGATGCCTCCAATCAGAAGGGAAGTCATTGGGTTGTTATACATTATACAAGTGATGCTATTGTAGAATATTTTGATTCAGTAGGAAAACAACCAAAGGTTGAGGTACATAATTTACTGGTATCACAGGATATGACGTATATGTACAATAATAAGAGGTTACAGTCCTATAACACTTACACTTGTGGGTTGTTTTGTCTTTATTACAGTTATTACAGTTGTAGAGACATCAATTTCAGTAATATACTTAATCATTTTAGTGATAATCTTGTAGATAATGAAATATTAGTAAGTAGATTTTTTGTAGATAGGTTTCAAAAGACGTAGTTTTTGCTGTTTGTGTTATGCTGTACTAATTCTTGTACTATACATATTGATATTCAGAAATAAATTATTTTTCCTGTAATACTTGTGTGTTACTATCATCAGGATCTTGTGTTGATGTCATGCAGTCCATAAGTATAACCCCCATTAAGTTATTACCAGAAATATTTTTTATATCTAATACAGTTACCAGTTTCCTCGGTATGGTCACACCCCAGAATGTTTCCTGAGGCTTATCAAAATTTATTTGTTTGTATGCTATGTGCTTTCCACAATGGCTAATGAGTTCCTCTTTAAATTCTTTGACCTGTTGAAATTTCATGGTTATCACTAACCTCATGATACTTTCCATCATGTTGTGGGATGGATTAAATTCTTGGCTTGAATTCACAAGGGATTGCAACTCAAAGGGGTCAGTATTGATCATAATTTTATCACAGAGGTTGTCTTGATTATATGCTGCTGCAATTAGATAATGGAACATCTGTTCTGATGAGTGGAAGGATTTCTCTTCCATTTGAATCTGACATGTAAAAAGATTTGACATTGGGTTTTGTGGTTTGTCAACTAAAAGAACCTCTTTCTCCCAAGGTGTTAATACAAGATCAAGGGGTTCTGTGGAAACTCCATCCATCAATACCTTTCTCTTGCAATAGAAATAGTTAAAACCAATTTTATTCTGTGAATATGTAAAAATATCTGATTCCCTAACTCTGAACCCCACATTAGTCGAAAAATTCACTTTCTTAGATTTCAGACATTCCTCAAATTTCTTCATCGGATCTACAAGGTTTCTTTTAGAGATTCCCTTACATGAGATTTTTTGTTTACCATTACCATCCTCTATTATGTAAGACTTAGAACATAAAGACAACATCTTTTCCCCCCCCACTCAAATTTAAATGTGCCCAAATGGCGCCCGTCTAGAGCCAGGTGGCGCTGACAACACCTCCTTGGAAACCATATGGGTGACTTGGTATCACTACAAGATTCGAATATTTCCGATTTATATCTATCCTTATATTCATCCCTTATACACTGGTCTATAGTAGGAGCATTTATTGCCATGTAGATGCTATCTGTGTCTGTTTCTGTTATCTCGAAGCTGTTATCTATGAAATAAGTCTTCAGACAGTCATAATAAAATTCTAGCATCCTTAATTTGGCGTATTGTAGAATAAAAAATCCAATCTGAATGGGGTTGTCTAATGCTATTGAATTTTTATATGTTTCCACCTCGAACAGGTCCTGACCTAGGATATCCAGTGATTTAAAGGTTGGTGAGTTAATGACCTTGGTTATTTTAATTTTATTGTTCATATATCTTGTGTTAGTATGCTTGGTACGATCCATGAGAACAGATCCATAACTGGAGTTGCTTAACAGTTTATAGGTGTCACCAATGATGGCCATATCAGGGTTCTGATCTCCACGAATTCTGTGCATGGTAACTGTGTCTATGAAAGACTTGAAGGATGTATTTGGTTGAAATTCTACGACCTGGTAGATTCTAGTGACCTCACAGTGATTAGCAAGATACCATCTCAGTAGAGGGGTGGCTAATAAAATTTTTTTTGCTTTAAGTCCACTAATCAAAAGCCTTTTATGATCAAAACTTATATCATTGTCTTTACAATACTGAAGCATATGCGCACCTATTTCCTCCATTTTAACATTACATGTGCAAAAGAATGGTGGAAACTCCTTATAATGATCTTGATGAGACTGTTTGACCTCAATATCTACCTCTACAGCACCAAATAGTTTGTTGGATTGTATATCTCTCAATATCTTATTATCAGACAACTTGCCTTTGTTCCTTCTGTAGTACGCTGGTAGATATTTATCGTAATATTTTTTGCAATGGGGTTTAATTTTGGACAGAAATTCGCATTCCTGTATACTTACATACATATAACCCTGAGATATGAGAAATTGCTTTTTCCTCTCGTCTTTCTGTTGAACCTGCTTCAATTTCTTTAACCATCTGCTTGACGCTATTTTCTTTACAATATGACAATTAAATTTACAGTGATGATAATAACACCCATTGAATTCGTAGACTGTCTTAGTTTTAGCACAAAATCCATCCACGAGATAATTACCAATTCTTATTTCCTTCTGATTATTTAGTTTATGGAGTATTTTTATCTTATTAGTCTTCATGAGGTAGTCTAACCAGACATATGAGTCTATGTACCTTTCCGATACCTCTGGTCTGAATTTATTATGTTGATATCTCCTTACAAATACCCCAGTTGGCATTTTTTGTTTCAGAGCATATGAGTACAAACCATTACAATCATACCCGACTACAGCTTGACAGGTGTTACCCGGGATACCTCTTATATTTGTGGTACCTTTTTCATGATACCTATTAAAAATAATGCTAGGACCTCCAATAATATTCTTCTTAATTATATAATACAAGTCACTGTTGTTGAGGTTAATTAGAGAAAAATTGCTTCTAGATGATTCGTAGAGCATTCTTCTAGCAACTCCTGGTAGTGTTATGTAGTCCTTAAAAATATCAATTCCCTCATTCTTATATATATCTATAAAATTTTGTAAGGCAATGGCAAATGGAGCCGTATCAAGGTTATTATAATAAATAAGATAGTCTTTGAATGTTTCCATACGTTCGTCTCTCCATATAGTGAGCAGAGCCTGGTAGTCAGACTCAGTCTTAATAGGGTTATCGTTGGTAAGTCTTGAATAGAATTCTTCTGGTTTAGGTAGATGATTTTGCATTAATTTCTCCTCAGAATCAAACCATTCGTATGGAAAGATTCCTTTGGGTGTTTCACATCCATATGCTTTCAAAAATTTGCTATAGGAACACCCAACAGCCAGATAATTCGAGATATCTAAAAATTTCATATCAGTAACTACGATTGCAAGGTACGAGTTATTCCTCTTGATGGTAAATATTTCATTTTCTTGGTAGTGATCGGTAATATATAGCATTATGTGTCTTTTGACTAAATTCAGATCATACTTGCCAGAGTTAAAACCGATAACAGGCACTTGAGATAGGTATTTGTCAAATTCTTTAATCATGGTGGATACCACATTAGCAAAATGGGACCTCATTTTAGAATCAGAGACAGATTCTTCAGATTCGTATTCCGAATCGTCTAACTCATTAGAATATTGTTCCTTCAAGACTTCCAACTCATGATAGACATAATCGTATCTTTCCTTCAATATTTCATAACAATATCTACTAATTTCTTGAATTTTATTCATCATTTTTGATACCAATAGGTTTGGTGAGACTTCAACAATGCATACTGGGTCCTCATGTTGAGGTATATTAGATGCAATACTTACACTAACTGGGATATGCTTAGATATCCATTGTAGTTGGTTTGTGTTTGACTGGTTATCATCTACATTTTTCCTCAACATAGCTTCCATATCCCAGACTAAAAAATAGGGATAATACCTCGAATTATTAGGCACATATATGCCTATAGACTCTAATCTTTCGAATAATGTTGTTTTAGATTTATAAAATCCTCCTGGAAATATATATTTGGTTCTGTCGTAACATGTCTTGTAATGTATCTTCATATTCCACAGTCTTTTAAATATTTTTCCACACTTATCACATTGAAACTTTTTAGCAAATTGATCAAAATTTGTAATATAACTAAAATGATTTTGGAATACATTCAAATACATTTTTGATTGATATTCAGACATGGTCTCGTAAATATGACTGACTGTGCCATTAGCATTCAGAGAATAGAGAATAATCTTAACTTCAAAGCATTTCTCTAAATTGATAACATCCTCAATTAGTACACCTGGAAACTCAGTTGGAATTTGGGTATTAGTGAAATTTAACCACATTTTTAAATAGTCTTTTATATTCTTATTCTGGTTATTGAGATGAACCTTTAAACATCTGAAGAAACATAGGTTATCTTGGTATGGTTGCTTCCTGTTCTTATCATAGATAAAATTTCTTAAATGTTTATGGTTTTTGATATATGTGGGGAGTTCTATGGCTTGTCCTAAAGGAAAGTCTGTCAAAAATATATTGTACTGTATATTGGTTATGAATGCTAATGTCCAGGCTGTTGTTGGTCTGATAGCTCGAGCTTGTTCTATGATATCAATCCTGGTTATTTTGTTCATTAATAATCTGATACTATTTCTGTTAGATATTGTATAGGGGTAGGTCAATATCCTACTATTATAATAAGGTATATAATACCTATACTCCCCTGTTTGATTATTGAATAAAATCATGCCAAAGGCAAAGTTTATTCGAAATACTGTTGTCTGATCATCATATATTAAGTTGATTTGTCTTCTGATTTCCCTATAACCATCGTTTAAATTATTAACAGGAAAATTATATGTTTCTCTTATATCTCCAGCTTCGTGATCAGCTAATATATGATTTCTGTTGGTTATGTATACTTCCCTAATATTTTCATTCTGCTCTTCGAAAATATATTGGGGAATGTCATTTAACTCATCATTGTCATTGCCTCCATGCTGATTCATTCTATGGCTATATAATTCAGATCTGTCTTTACAAATATGACTACATATTGAGCATTTATACAATTTAATTACGTTAGAATGTCCTTCTTTCTTGTGAACTAGTTCAATGTGAGCATTCAGACTTCTTGAGGTTAAAAATGGTAGATTGCACTGAAAGCATATGAATTTCCCACATTTCTTAAGGTGAAACTGCAATTCTTGTAAGGAGTTAAATGTTTGAGAACAAACTTTACATTCCTCCACCATCCTTCTGTGTGACTGTATGCAGATTGCTTCATGGTGTATTTGGTTGGATTTATTCAACATGTCCCATCCACAAAACGAACATTTAAACGCCATATCTACAGTTGTGGTTTGACTTCTTACTTAGATCCTTGTATAACTTCTTCAAGAAAATTCCAAATATCTTAGATGATGAGAAAGGGTATTGCAATGCATAACACCCTGTATATAGAGTACATACATATACTCTACCAAAATTATTAATGTCGATTCTAGAAATGATCTGAGCATAGGCTATGTCAGGATTGTGAGTTTGATTCTTAGGAACCAGCTTATTTATAGTATAACAGAGATGATATAAAACATAGCATTTCTGAGTGATCAGCGTTAACAATTGTATAACTGTCATTGTGAACTGAGATTATATCTTCATGTGTTATCTGTTGTGGCTTGTTAGAAATCAAGATTGAACTTATTCCTTCATGTATGGTGTCCCTTATATACCACATTAGATGTATACATCACGTGACTGCTATATAGGATTTGATGATTCGTCAGCTTTGGATCCGTTTTTTCCTCTAATTTTCTTATATACGCAATTAGTTTTAGGGTGACCTACTTTGGGATTTGATAATTCGTGCACACTTGATCCCTCTTTTTCCCGAAATGGTTTATATACCAAAACCTGTGGTAAAGTCACGTGTTGACCTAGTTTGCGATTTGATGATTCGTCGACACTTGATCCTGCTTTTTCCCAAAATGAGAGGCGAAAAGTTATAATACCTTAAAAACATGCTGACAAGTAATTATAAGGTCTGGTTTGTGTCAGGTCACCGCAAACTACCTCCCCTATTCTTGTGGTGTGATTATAATAAGTGGCGAGGTTCTGCATATGCCTTACAGGTGTTTCTGTTGTGTAAATATGTGCTGTGTACATACAGAGTGTAAAAGTGTTGTATTGGTCTATTGCTAATACAAACATGACTTGTTCAATTGTAACAGCACAAACATTGGTTGTCCTTTTTGACATGACTATGGATCATGTTTTCCATATTCTTAAATCATTCATAAAGTCCTGTTGTTAAAGAATATGTACATATCCCATGAGGATTAAGTTTCAATTAGGTTTCGAGTTAGAACCCGCGTCTGTGAGAGTTTATCAAGCACAAATATGTAAAACCACCACCATTTGATACTAAATCTGTAAGTATACATCATTTGATACTAAATCTGTAAGTATACATATACATGTATGTACAAATCTCAGGGGGATTATGATTCAGGTTAGAACCCGCAAATGCGAGCCTTCATTATACCAACGTGTGTGTACATTTCTCAGGGGGATTAGATTATTAGATTTCAGGTTAGAACACGTGAATTCTTCATTATCCCCATTTGAAATATCTTTCCTTTGTCTTAGCATACAAGACTCCTAGTTGGTTGAGATTCATTGCTTTATATCCTTTGGTGGTTAGGGTACCCTCCATTTCGAACCCGTGTCTCCTAGCGCCAGGTTTCCCATCTAAATCTAACAGAAATCTCACATAGCCCGAGGGAAGACCGTCAACCGACTGAGCTTTCACTACTAATGGGATTGTCTCTAATCACCACAAGACTCTAGTTAATAGATAAATGGGAAAAGCCAATGTTAGGGTCAGTAAGGAGACATATAATTTACATATGTTGGGCACTTGTTGCCAAAAATAAGTTTCGAGTAAAATGTGTATAGTATATTTTTGTTTGTTTAGGGTTTTACATCGCTTTCAACACTGTACAGGTCATATCACGACAGGTAGTTGGAAGGGCAGAGGAAACCAGTACATACAGTTTGTTAGGGTTTTGTACTGTATGCTGCCGACCAACGGCAAGCAACTACCAGCTTTCCCACTTGAGGCCATGCCTGGAACTGAACCCGGCTTCAGAGGTGGGAGGCGAGAGTGTTACTCTGCCAAAAAAAACCAACATTTAATATATTGACATATTGTTAATCGTTTTATGTTAAATAAGTCTTTTTGGTCATATATTCATACATATGTGTGCTCTACAGCACCCATATGTTACATAGGGGCTCTCATGTTGAATAAATACCATGAGCCTCTAAATAGAGGCTCAATCTGGTGGATAAAAACCACAGATGGATAATAGTTACAAAAGCAATCTAACATTTCGAAATATTGACACACAATACTGGTAATCTAAGGCGGTGAGAGACAATGATGTGCTGTATATTGTCTAGTTCAAACCCTAAAATATGTGTTCTGTTATTCAAAGCCAAACATAATATGTTGCTGAAAAATCTACAAGAACTTCTTACCATCAGTAATGGTAATTATTGCAAGACAAGTCAAATTGGAAAAAAATCTTATGTACAGTACCGCAAAACTAATTTAGAAGCTAATGCACCTTCTTTCTATATTTGGGGTTAAATGATTTAATAGTTTACCAACAAATATTACCAGCAGTGTGTCATTGGTAAGTTTTAAAATATTATTAAAAATACTTTTTAGATGACTATATGAAATTGTAATTTATTAATTTATTGTAGACAAGTAAACTTGGCATAAATGATATACTTAATATATAATGTACCGATTCAAATTATAGTTAATGGTTGCACTATTTTTGTTAAAAAGCTAGACTTGTAAAATTCAGGAAGTTTCTTGTATGACATTACATAAGCCATGCTTTAGTCATATCCATTTCATGAATCTTAGTTACATTAAAGTTGTAAAAAAGAGGGGGGGGGGGGGTTATTATATTATATTATATCGTATTATATAAGATATGCGCTTGCAAAACAGTAGATTAAATTAGATTATTATAATTACCTCAATTTTTTTATGTGTGTATATTATTGTTCCAACATTTTTTTTGTACTTACCTAAGATGAAATAAACTATATTATTAATTGCATTTTGATTCAGTATTTGAAGGCTATATCTGTTGCAAATGGAACTAGAAGAGTAGCAATTCTGCTTTTTGGCAACTTTTTGGTAACAACTGTTGCCATGGCGGCACTTTTTCTGTATTTTTTTTACTTGTAATTTTGTGGGTGCTTTACATTCAAAACTTGTGCATAGATATAAATAAAATTGTCAGGATATGTTTCTTGGAAACGGAACACGGGCTGGTTAGCTTTTTTGGCAATACCTGGCAACAATGTGGCTATTATGCAGAATTTTTGCCAGATCAGATCACATAGCAAACCTCATCCTGGAGAAATCCGGGAGATCTTAAAGCCCAAAGTCGAGGGGTCAAAAATATTTAACAATCTTCATTCCTCTGTCAAGTGTGATGCTAAAGTAAACAAACTAATGTTGCCTGACACGTTTCTTGGCCTTAAAACATTTTTGTAGGTTCTTTGTATTCCAAACTTTTGCATGGATTGGACCTGATTATCTTTTTGGCAATAACTGGCAACTTTTTTTCTGTTTCTTGAAATTATTTTTGTGGGTTCTTTGCGTTCCAGACCCCTGCATGGACAGGGGCTTATTAGCTTTTTGACAATATCTGGCAACAAGTGTTGCCATGGCAACACTCTCTTCTGTTTCTATGTTGTAGAAATAAAATGTCCTGAAGAAGACCTGTAGGTTGAGGTGAACTTACACTCCACAAGATTAGACAATGATCTCACTTGTTTGCTGTCCCACAAAATGGTGGAGAAATATAAGCAGGACCCATCTTGCACAATGCATTACCTTTTTGATCACTTCACTAGCAGTTTAAGCGTAGGTTAGCATAATTATACATTGAATTCCTGTTGAGTGCAGACATCTACCAAATACTTTGTAAGTGATTACTTCATATAATTATGCATACCTGTGTGTTTGCTCTCTATCTAGTTTACATTTCCTCACCATGCCTCGATCCTTCTCAAAGATGGTCTGGATCTGCCAAAATACTGCTAATCAGCCAACTATTTATATCCGTCCAGCATAATGTTTGTCCTTTCGAATTTCATCTGATTCAGTCTTTAACCAAAGCAGGTGACACAGTGCACTTCTGAATTCTTTTGTTGTTTTATATTTTCATATATAATACTGGGTTATTTACTGACCCAGGACTCCAGTAATGGGAGACTATGTGTTTATAAAGTGGTATATTTCCCTTTTTAATATGTTGCAGGTGTTGCTGGTATATATAATTTTAACATGGATACCCTCAATCAGATCACTGATATTTGGAATATTTCTTCTGATAATATGTTGTGAAAAAAATGCTGGTTGTGGGTCAGGACACAATAGTCTATTTGTCACAAAGAAAAAGTAAAAGTACTCCCTGTCTTAAAAACCATTAGTTTCCATCTGCCAGTGTATATCTAGGTTATACTAGCATATGTCACTGAATGGTACACGTCTTCTTCCTGGAACATGTGGTTATGTTTTGGGGATAGTCGTTTGCCTGTTTGTCTTTCCCTGTTTGTTGTTACTTCAAAAGTAATGAACACGTCTTTGTGAATTATTTTATTTGTGAAGGGCCTGGCCAAAGGAGGAAGTAATTAAATATCGGAAAAGAGCCAAACATTGCATATCAATTCTGAATAAAAAAATCAGAATATTCAAAAGTCCCATTTTCAAATCAATTTACTGAAAGATAATTATATAATGCGCCAATGAAAGACCACGACTATGTCTGCAGTGTTTGCTTTCCATTTATGCATCTACATGTAAATCATTTTTCATCTGATATGTCTGTACACAGTTTTTCTAAGTGAATCGTGTAATCAATGATGCTACAGTACTGATACTAGTATATCTGCAGGTTGAATGGTAGTACTGAGATAATGCCGATCAAGTCGAGTATTGTTGTTTTTGAAAGAGGTCACAAACCAAGTATAACTGTTATTTTATTTGATAATGGACTTTATGGTGGATAGCCATTTCCGTGAGTACATTGACGTATTGTTAGAGCATTAATATGTAGATACATCCCTTCAAGATCGTTTTAGTAACTTTATTGGGCTAATCCATTATGCCGAATGGGTCATAAATTTAATTAACCTACCTTCCTACTGGAAAACAGAAAAAAAACATTTAGCAGTCTGTTCCACTTCCGCGATATATCGTAAACCCTTGCTCCTGATTCTGAAAATGTGGGAATTGGGAAAATTTCCTATGATTGGATGCACAGCGGGTGACAGTGTGAAAGGTTTACGATGGCTTTGCGATCCACTCGCCAATGCGATCATCAGGTTTAAAGGGGAAAGTCTCAAATTACAAAGATCACACATTTAGAGTCTTTGTATACAAATATCAACACACACCACATCTTACTGGGACATAGCTTAAATACACAAACTGTTTTTAAATTTTATAAGCAGCAGATTCCTACATGAGCCCCTCTGTACACAGCAGTTGTTAATTATCTGAGATAGGTGTCTATAACAATGTACTTGTCATGCAGCATTAGTTTGTTTACTTTAGCATCATATTTGACAGAGGAATGAAGGTTGTTAAATGCTCTTTGACCCGTCGACTTGGTGGGCTCTAAGATCTCCCTGATTTCGCCCTGATGAGGTTTGCGATTTGATCCGATCTGGCAAAAATTCTGCACAATAGCCACACGATCTCTACAATCATAGTGATATGACAGACACAATTGGATTAATGATGGTTTTTACAATATAAAGATTGGGTATATGATCCAAAAGATTGAAAAGATTTCTTGATGACATTTTGCCAAACCCCTTTGGCGATTAGCCCAAATCATCACATCCACCCTGGATCCCCTGATATACAAGGGTCACTGGACTGGTCAAGTTCAATGACCATTTGGACTTTGAGCAACATGGATCGAGTTATAACTGAAATACTACATGTACTGGTGTACATGTATCTGCAACTGTTCATTGACATTATGGACATGATAATGCACTTGAGAAGAAGAGGTCTTCCAAAGAGGAGGAGGATAGCCCCAGTCACTTGAGTCAGACAGTGGCTAAAGAGACGTGATGACAGACTCATTACAATAACATAGTTAACCATAACAGCTTCATTTTTTTTTTAGTTTATTGATTAATGTATCATCTTGCTGATGAATTATCTTGTTTTAATACTTTTTCTTTACATATATTGTCTTTCTCTTTGAGGTTATTTTCTCTGCTAAAATATTTTTGAACCTTTACATAACTGACATTCTTCTGAAAGTATCCTGACCTTTGTACTGTTTCACTACTGACATTCTTCTGAAAGTATCCTGACCTTTGTACTGTTTCACTACTGACATTCTTCTGAAAGTATCCTGACCTTTGTACTGTTTCACTACTACACGGGCGACATCAATTTGGGACAGTTTTATCCTGTTTTTACATTTTTTTGCCACTTATCAAAATAAACGTATAGTTCATGCATATTAATAAACAGAAGAGCACCAACATTTCATTGTGTGCTAATCAATTTTTCTTTTTCTATGTTTGTAAAAGCCGAAATTAGACAAAAACTGAATAATGTACCCAAAACAAAGGGTCATTGATTTGGGACACTTCTGGGAAACCCCCAAATTACAATCCACTAAACTGAGACATTCACTTTCATTGGTCCCCAAATTTTTGTAAATAAAAGACAAACATCAGTGACTTGACTTTCATCGTATATGAGCCATAGAAATTGTATAAAATGAGCCAAAAAGACATTTATTATAAAAGTACTTTATTGGAGATGAGAATTTTGGCTGCCATATTGGAATAGTATTGTATAGTCAACTAGAGTAGTAACAGCCTTGTTTACAATAAATATAAAATCACTCAAAGTTAATTATATGTGTCCAGATAGAAGATACAATAAAAATGTTTAGTGGTTATTGTTTTGGACTGACCTTGTACTTTGGTGATAACACAAGGATATTTTCCATTAGATGGATATGGAGAAGGTGTGGTATTTTCTTTTCTATAAATTGTTGCATATAAATGCTAAATGTACAGTACCAGTGGGATATAATCACATGTATAAATGAGGTAATACTTCTGTGTTCATTGTTTATGCTGCCAAGTCAAACAAACAGTTTATTATCTCCAAATGTAAAAAGTGTCCCAAATTGATGACCGTCCCAAATCAATGCCACCCGTGTACTATATCTTATGAGATTGAAAATTATCTTCCCAAGCTGTGGGTATATGAATCTCCGATGCTATTTTTTTTACTGTTATTATATTTCATGCACCATAAACAGGCACACTTAGTAAGCTAATACAAAATATCGGCTTAAGGTTGAAGTAAGCAAATGTACACATTTTAGTACATTAGTATTTCCTGTGAATAACAGTGTCTTAATTGATTAATATTTTTATTAATTTTTTTTTAAGTATTAGCCAAAGTTACTGTGAAAGCTTTTTTCTGTAGCAACAAATTTATACTGCTCTAAAGGAACATACCAAAAAGTAAGGATCTTTTGCCAAATAATAACGTTACCATTCCTTAGTGGTCATCACATTTGCACATAATTGAATGCACATTTAGTAGAAATGTAAAAATAATTGTTATTGTTATCAGGCCAGGGTAAAATATATTCGTATTCATAAGTATTCAAATACATTTTTAAAGTATGCAAAGTATGGGAAAAATGCAAAGTATTCGTATTCATATTCGAATACATTTCAAAAGTATTCATATTCATGAATACTTTTATGAATACATTTAATATTTTTCACTTTTTGTTGATTTTTTTCACCCTGTACTGACAAATTTTAGATATAAATATGAAAGTTGGCTGTCTATCATTATGTGCCTAGGAAAACTAACAAGACATGTTTAATAAATAATTTTAGTCAGCCGATGTTGTATAACACAATAATGACAGTGTCATGTTGGAACAAAATAGTTAGGATTATAACTTCTTCTCTTACATCTCATAAATGCAATTAGTTTGTGTGTTTAACTTTTATATTGATAAATGATTTCATTTGTGTTTTAATCTACTTTGGTTTTCATAATGTAGTGTTATATTATTATAAAATTCATGAAATTATAAACACCAAGCCTACCTTAAAATGACAACTGTGTTTGTCTTTGCTACAATAGGGGATTAACTTAGATGTGTTTCAATACCAGACTGAGTGTCATTTGTCATATATGAGTAGGAAAAAACCCCTCACAAAATGAGCTCTCAGGAGAAAACCCCTCAGGAGAAAACCCCTCAAAAGTCTCCTGTGGAGAAAACCCCTCACCCTATTTTGGGGCTTGTGGAGAAAACCCCTCGTGTTATTTTCAGGCTTGTGGAGAAAACCCCTCAACTTTATAAAAAGCCCTCATTTTGGAAATTTGGAATATTCATTCATTTACACATAGAAAATCATGTATAACACAGAAGAATTTTATTAAGTCATACACACCTTTAAAATCACATTAAAATCACATAGCACTTTGAAAAGTGGGCAATACTGGGCAATATTATTTTTTAACCTAAATCTGGGGAAAAACCAATGATGCACTTTATTTAAGCTTCATAAAACTCTTTATTCACCTAAATATGTCCAAGGTTTTATTATAAGTATATAGCATATAAATGACAGTACATGAATATAATATTTTAATGGAATGAAATATATCAGCACTGAATGAGCACATAAATACAATTGTACATAACAACTTAGGCATTGGGGTAATTTGAGGATTAGAATAGCTTCTACTTATTTCTATCCACTCACTGCCAGTGAAGCCATACTGTTAATGCAGTGTCTCAAACCTTATTACTGACAAGCCAGAGTTAAGCTGCCATGCCAGAGTTTATACTGCTTGATGATAGCCCTAGAATAGTGGGCTAAATAGTTTAATTGCAATTATGAAAGGGACACATATAAACCCCTCTTTTTTATATTATACTTGAAAGTGACACAATAGGAGACATGTTTGATTGTTTATATATGCTAATGTATACAGTTTTAATTCTGTCCACTGATTTAAATTTTGAAACAATAGACCAAAACATAATATTCATCTTCAATTCAAAGTGATCAATCACCTGAGTAGTGCAATCCTGAGCATATTTCAAAGAAAAGCATTATTTGTATATATTTTCAGATTTTGCAACAAAGGACAACAGTTTTTTTAATTAGAATCAAATTTGAATTCAATTTAAAATGTCAAAGTTCCAATCCACAGGCCTGAAAATAGAATATAGGGTGGGGTGCTTCAGTACAAGTTAAATAAAACGAAGTGGCTGGGCTTCCGTCAATGACGGATTTACAACTATGTATCTGGGTTTCCGGTAGTAATAATTGTCACTAATTTTCTTGGAAGTACGTCAGTTTTTACCAATATTGTAATGATATTTATGTTGTATGTACGTTCAGTGTTACTTCAATGCATTTAAAATTATAAAATGATCATATTTCGAATAAAAATGGACGTTTATTCAGTCTCTTTACTGTCACTAAAGTGACAAAATTAGCTGGCAGTTTATTCTGTGCAGTAGATGAAAATTGACGTGTGTATTGTTATAAATTTGTCCAAATAACAAAAAATAAGTTTGTGTGACAGAATGCAGCTGGTTATTCTGAACACAATGGTGAAAAAATTATAAAAATTGGACCAAAAATAAGAAAGATATGTTTACTTAAACTCAGATTAATGTAAAAACGAAGTACCGCGATCGCACAATTTCCTCAATTATCGCTCATTTAAACCTCTTTAGTTATCGCTGACGGTTTCGGAAATAAATTGCTGGGTTACCGGTTACCGGATATGCAGCCACGGCGGGAAAAGGGTTAAATAAAAAATGAGGGCTTTTTAAGTTGAGGGGTTTTCTCCACAAGCCTGAAAATAACATGAGGGGTTTTCTCCACAAGGCCCAAAATAGGGTAAGGGGTTTTCTCCACAGGAGACTTTTGAGGGGTTTTCTCCTGAGGGCTTTTCTCCTGAGAGCTCATTTTGTGAGGGTTTTTTTCCGTCTCCCTTCCTAGGCAAACTTATGTGACACCTATTGTCTTATAGCAGTAGTAATCCCATCATAAAGGTTTCCAAAACAATGGCTATCTCAGTTAAATACAAGATGTTAAGGGCACTTATTAAGATGTCCTTTTCAAAAAAAAGACCTCTTTTGAGTAGCTCATGTTTATCAGATTGAATATTCAGATCTTGGAGCAAAAATGAATTGTCAAATATGATGTAAATCTGAACCATCATTTACTGAATTGTGCTTTCATGCTTGTATATTTTATTCAGAAAGGTAAAATTATTAAGATTTATTAAAAATGATTATATGAATTGGGGTTTAGTTAAAATGTATTGATAAATGTATTTGGATACTTTTCAAAAAGTATTCATATTATCACAGTGTAAAATTTGGTAGTTTTAGGAGTTTCATAAATTTTAAGGTTACCCCCTACTTTTACAGTTAAAATGTGTAGTTTGTAAATGTTGTTCTTTGAATTATTTTTTCTTTGTAGTTTGTGTTTACTTCATATTGCTTGTAAATTTATGTCTTTCATGATGTAATACCTATTGTAAAACATCTGTCATTATGTCCTGTATGTCCCTTTTGATTTTGTATCCTCCTGTTATCTGTCATCTGGAATCAGAGATATCCAGTTGTTGTATAAGGCTTATGGTATCTGCAGGAGGTTATTATTGATGAGTTTATTTGAAGTTGTGGAAATGACTGTGTGATTGTGTAATGATGTAATTTATGTTCTTGTGATGTCTTGCTTTATAAATGGTTATTGTTCTTTTCTGTCATGTCATTGGTCACTCATTTTATTATCTAGTGTTTTGTATTGTCTCATGTTTCTGTAATATGATTGGCCAATCCATGAATTATTGTATTTTGCATTATTATATTTTACTATAAATTGTGGGGTGAATCTCAAACAAGGTCAGAATTGAATTTCAGAGAAGGAAAATGAGAAGTGAAATTGAGACTGAGAAATCTAAATGAGAATTGAAACTGAGAACAAACTAGAGATAATAGAAATGAGAATTGAATAAAGAAATTAAATAGAGATTGAGACAGTTAAAATATGAAAATAAATTAGAGTAACTTTTGAAAATTGGAAAGGCAGTTATGATAAATAAATAATAGACAGTTTGATATTTGTGATTTTAACATTACATTGTATTACATCTGGATTATATGAACAGACACTAATCTGTAGGGTGATTAAGTTTTATATGATATTTGATTGTGTTTCTGTTATTTGTTTATAATTGTGATACACCCCAAAAAGTAAAGGAACAATAAAAAGATATAAAGAGCAGTAAAGTGACTTTCAGTTTACTCAATAGAACTTTTAGTTTAAAATTAATCACACACTAAAACAACATTTTTCTCTGTGTGATAATATTCAAATACTTTTGAAACTGATGTATTTGTATTCATATTCGTATTCATGGAAATGAAAAGTATTCGTATTTGAATACTTTTGAAAGTATTCACCCAGGCCTGATTGGTATAGATTCACTCAGAATAAAGCAGACTCCGTTGTTGTTCAGTGATTTTTATGTCTTTCAACAGACAAGTATTCCATGTGCTTTTCCCGTTGTAATCTAATATGACATTATTTCATATTAGATTTTTTGGAGGTTTTGGCCAAAATAAATATGAATACTGCACCGGGGTAAAATAAGGTTGAAAGTGACGATGGTTTTCGCTGTTATTATGAAGGTTCCTACTTCTGGTTTGCAATCTTCTTTAAGAGTACTTTCATGGACTTAACAAAATGGTAAAACTATCACCTAGACTCTATGCTAGAAAATGTTTCTTTCTTAACTTTACCTGCGGTGGAAAAATTGACACAAAACATCATTTATGCCACTTGTTCTGATTATGACAAAATTTTACAATAACTTTAACCGGATAATTCAATACCATCAAATATATATTTCCAAATGTTCCACCTTCTTTCGAATTGGGTCGATTGTGAGTTTATCAGGCTTAATGTTTCTTGTTCCAAATAAGTTTTTTTAATTTCTTTTCGAAGGAAAAAGATATTTAGTTTATAGTTATTTTTTGCACACCAGAATATATATTTCCGAGTAATCATAAGTATCAGGTTTAATGGCCAAAATTTTTAGTAGTTTTAATGTAGTTTCATTAAATTTGTTAGCACTAGATTTACCCCAAGTTTATTATTAATCCATTGTTGAATATTATCCCACAGCTGTGTCACTTCTCTACATTTGCAAAATAAGTGCTCCAAGTTTTCATCATACCTTCCGCAGAATGAGCATGCATTATTCATATCTATTTTTAACTTTTTTAAATAGTCTTTGGTTCCTAAAATGCCGTTCAGTATATGATACTGAAACCAAATTACATTGTTGTCGCATACAGAATAGAAGCAAATCTTGTATATTTGTTTCCATCTTTCTTTAATCTGTATGTCCAAATTTTCATTTTGAACAATATTTGTCCATTATCATTCAGAGCCTCTGCATTATTGAATACATGGTAGTAGTTCCTACAGCCACTTTTTACTTTGAAGAGCACGTCCAAATGAAAAGGATAAGTAGGCCTTTCAAGGGTCAAATTACCTAAAAGTCTATACTTTGACATGTATATTTCAATTTTAGCTTTTATTGTATAGTAATTCAGAATATTTATATTAAATTTATTCTTTTAGTCTCTAATACTTATAAGCTTGCCCTCTGTATTTATTATATCATTTACCAAGTAGATACCTTTCATGTACCAGTCAGGAAAAAATATTGTGTTTTTGGAGATTTTAGAATTGTACCAAATGCAATTTCTTAGTAGTTCAGATTCATTCTGTGCTTGTTGTAATTTATTTAGTGCTTGCCAGTCTCTTAATACGTTGTGCCAAAATTGATTATGAACAGCTAAAGCCATTTCATTGTACCTTTCATCTCCAAAAATGAAGGATTTGTTTATGTTTGCATACATTACTGTTAGTAGTTTGTGCCATTGTGAATTTGGTTGAGTAATTAGCTTCTTTATCCAGCTTATTTTAAGTGATTTCTCGAAATAGTGAATGTTGATCATTTTCATACCTCCCTGCATATAGCTTAAAGAAATGGCGGATCTTCTCATTTTATCCGGCTTCCCATTCCATAAGAACTTGTACAGGATGGTGTTTAATGTTTTAAGAAATGATTCTGACCTTGGTAAAGTAGATAATAGATGGACACACTGTGATATTAGGTTAGTCTTGATGACCGTAATCTTGCCCAAAGGTGTCAAATATCTGTTACTCCATGTCTTCACCAACTTTTTAATTTTTTCTAAAGCCTTTGTATAGTTGCGCTCTGTTATTGTTGATAGATTTGTTGAAAATTCTATGCCTAACAGAGTGAAGTTGGTACATCCCCATTCTAGGTCTGTGGTGACGTTTAATTTATCTTTGGAAATTTTTTTTCTCCTAATCCAGATTACTTTAGTTTTTTTTCCCTATTCCTCCGATTGTAAGGAGTGCTGGCTACCGTTCAATATTAATGTGGTGTCATCCGCAAACTGTGTTATTTTAAATTCGATATTTTTTATTTTTAATCCAATTATATCTGGATTAATTTGGATAAGTCTTGCTAGAATCTCAGCTCCAATAAGGAATAGATATGTTGAAATTGGATCACCTTGACGGCATCCTCATCCTCGGCAGACCTTCAGGCTCCGCTGGCTCCGCCGGCTCCACATTTTGTTTTCCTTATAACTCTGTAACCGTTAGGCGGATTCTTTTCAAATTTGGCAGGTTTAGGCAGTAGCCTTGGGGAATTTTTTTGAATATGCTGCAGTGACATTTCAACCAATCAGAGAGGTCACATGACCAAAAATGTCTTTTTTTGATGGGGAAGCTTGTCCGGATGATAACTTGAAAGGAATTTTATCAATTCACCTGAAACTTGGCAAATACATTCATTGTATTAAAATCTGGAAATCATTAGATTTTGGCATTGATTGGCTAAGAAATGGCCGAGTAATTAATGATTAATTAATCATTATGAATTTTCCAAATAAGGAAAACACAAAAATCTCGAAAACTCTGCTAGATAAAGCGATTTCGACGAAATTTTTGACCCGCAGGGTATCTCTGCGGAGTAGTTATCCCAATTTACAAAAAATATTTGTCTCGCCAAAAATGGCGGCCATTTTGAATTTTCGAATTTTTCGCAAAAATTGCAAAACATAAAAATGCTTATATCTCGAAAACCGTGCTAGATAGAGCGATTTAGATGAAATTTTTGACCCACAGGGTATCTCTGCAGAGTAGCCATAGAGCGATTTCGACAAAATTTTTGATCTTCAGGGTATATCTGCAGAGCAGCTATCCCAAAGAGCTTTCACTTGGTGAAGTTTCAGACCCATAGCTAATTGCTCACCTACTCAAAATGAGTAAATGTGAATTACCACTAAAAGTATTGCAGATAGCCAATTTTTCTCAAATAACTCATTCACCTACTTTTGGAAGAGCTTTCACTTGGTGAAGTTTCAGACCCATAGCTAATTACTCACCTACTCAAAATGAGTAAATGCGAATTATCTCTAAAAGTATTGCAGATAGCCAATTTTTCTCAAATAACTCATTCACCTACTTTTGGAAGAGCTTTCACTTGGTGAAGTTTCAGACCCGTAGCTAATTACTCACCTACTCAAAATGAGTAAATGCTAATTATCTCAAAAACTATTGTGGATACCCAATTTTTATCAAATAACTCATTCATGTACTTTTGGGAGAGCTTTCACATGGTGAAGTTTCAGACCCGTAGATGATTACTCACCTACTCAAAATGAGTAAATGCGAATTATCTCTAAAAGTATTGCAGATAGCCAATTTTTCTCAAATAACTCATTCACCTACTTTTGGGAGAGCTTTCACTCCGTTAAGTTTCAGACCCATAGCTAATTATTTACCTGCTCAAAATGAGTAAATGCTAATTATCTGTAAAAGTATTGCAGATAGCCAATTTTTCTCAAATAACTCATTCACCTACTTTTGGGAGAGCTTTCACTCCGTGAAGTTTCAGACCCATAGCTAATTATTTACCTGCTCAAAATGAGTAAATGCTAATTATCTGTAAAAGTATTGCGGATACCCAATTTTTATCAAATAACTCATTCATCTACTTGTGGGAGAGCTTTCACATGGTGAAGTTTCAGACCCATAGCTAATTACTCACCTACTCAAAATGAGTAAATGCGAATTATCTCTAAAAGTATTGCAGATAGCCAATTTTTCTCAAATAACTCATTCACCTACTTTTGGGAGAGCTTTCACTCTGTGAAGTTTCAGACCCATACCTATTTATTCACCTACTCAAAATGAGTAAATGCTAATTATCTGTAAAAGTATTGCGGATACCCAATTTTTATCAAATACTCATTCATCTACTTGTGGGAGAGCTTTCACTCTGTGAAGTTTCAGACCCATAGCTAATTACTCACCTACTCAAAATGAGTAAATGCGAATTAACTCTTAATAGTATTGCAGATAGCCAATTTTTCTCAAATAACTCATTCACCTACTTTTGGAAGAGCTTTCACACACGAAAATAAAAAATTGTGAATATCTCGGAAAAGCTATTTCTTCTCCTTTAATGCTTGGCGGGAGATACACACCGCGGCAGTGGTCTTGACAAAAAATTTTGTCTCCCCAAAAATGGTGGCCATTTTGAATTTTCAAAGTTTTTGCAAAACACAAAAATGCTTATATCTCGAAAACCGTGCTATATGGAGCGAACTCAACAAAATTTTTGACCTGCTGGGTATCTCTGCAGAGTAGCCATGCCAATTTTCCAAATAATTTTGTCTCACCAAATATAGCGGACATTTTTAATTTTTAAATTTTTTGCAAACCACAAAAATGCTTATATCTTTTTTATTGGTTTTGACAAAAAACCGCACTGTATGATATATGCGGTTATTTCCGTATTGAAAAGTTTTACCCAATTTATAAAATTATAAATTACACTCAGCAAGGAGATGGGGCGCCAATTTTTTATTAAAGAATGATCTTTTTTAGCTTTTGGTAGGCATGTTATTATACACTGCCGAAGTGACGTTGTCAGGCAACCCTTTGAAAATCCACAGTTTATTGCGTTTATAATAAAGTACTTAAGTTGACGCCAAAATACTTTGACAAATTCGACTGTTATGCCATCAATTCCAGGCGATTTGTTTGATTTCATTTTCTTGAGAACTTGTCCTACTTCATCAACAGTTACAGGTAGCCCAATGTCTTCTTCCGGGACTCTTGTGCTTGATTTGATACAAGAAATTTATACTTTGCAGGGCGTCATTTCTATTTTCGAAGAGATTGGAATAATACTGTTGTACCTGACTTAGTATGTTTTCCTGATCTGTTATTACTTCTCCATTATTTAATCTTACTTTTCTTATTGTTTTTTCAATAAAGTTTTTCTTTTCAAGATTTGAAAAATATTTTGATGCTTTCTCTCCATCTTGCAGCCATTGCAGCCGAGATCTTACTAACTGCCCTTTTAGCTTGTTTGACCTAATACTTTCTGATTCGGCTTGTTTATCCAGTAATAACGTGGAATTTGCCATATAATTTGGATCCTGGGCTTCAAGAAATTCGATGTCAGATATTAACATTTACTGCTTTTCTACCTTTGAGGATTTTTTCTTTTGGGTTGTGGTAAATTTGATAGTTTCTCCTCTTATTCGGAGTAATAGTGTTTCTAAGAATAAATCATGGTCAATGATCATCTCGATATTGGTCAAATTGTTCTTTAAAAAGTCTAGATTGTACAAAGGAATTGCATATTTGAGCTTTTCTTCTACTATAATCCCATTTACAAGATCGAGTTATTCTGGGCACTCCAGGAGACTGTTATTGAATTTCCAGAGGCCTTTCCCTGGTAAGAATTTATTTATTTTCATTTCTAGTTCAATTGTAGAATGATCTGATCTATAGCTGGCTCTAATTTCGCAAGTGTTCGTTATATCTAGTATATTTGAAGAAGCGAGAAACATATCAAGTCTTACAATAACTGTTTTGACAAACGAGTAATCACTATACAGCTTGACATTGTTTATGGTTGTAATTATTACTAACTAACCCAATTCAAATGAAGTACAATGTATGTTTATCAGTGAACTCGTTTATGTCGTCCCCGAGTTATTAAGGACGCGTGATTGTAGATGCGGACGAAAGAAAACAAGGGCGACTACGTCCCGGTGTAACGCGAGATAATGACTCCCCTCTATTTCTGACTCCCCTCCTTTGATCTTTTGGGGGAGTCATTATTTGGCAAACAACATTTATCCCCCCAAACAATAGGATTTAGGGGGGTTAGAATATTGTTTGCAAGCTACCCACCCCCCTATTCAGAAACTGACTCCCCTCTATTGTTTCTGCACCTATTCAGTTGGGGGCAAGTGGGGAGGGGTGGTCTTTATTGTCTCTTAACTTGTATAGGCTCAAGTACACTTTGAGCTAATCAGTGAGATCTTCATTTCTCCAGCTCATTTACTTACTGAGGGCAATTGGGGAGGGGTGGTCCATGTTGGTGTTTATCAGGTCAATTGCACTTAGAACAAGGCAGAAATGGAGTCATTTCCAGCTTTTTTAGTTTAGGTTGATCAAAGGCACACATTCTTTTCTTTGAAATTTTATTTACAAGCAAAAAAACATAAACAATATGCTCAGTAATAATTTGATACATAAACATAAACAATATGCACAGTAATAATTTGATACATAAAGATAAACAATAAGCACATTAATAATTTGATACATAAAGATAAACAATAAGCACATTAATAATTTTATACATTTATGGAAAACACAAATATACACCAGTGCACATTAAATATGAATGGACATTTAACACTTTAAATACTATTTTAATTAATTCCATATTTAGCTTACAATTGTGGCATTGACCACCTTTTTAATGGTTTTCTCTGTCTCTTTTTTGTGGCTGGGAAGGGTTTTATGTCTCTGGCTTCAATGCAGGCAATAAAATGATTTCTCATTTCTTTTTGGTGAATCCTAAAGTCCTCAGGTTGCTGACCATAACACAAAGCAGTAATAAAAGCTATTGCAAATAGCCCACAGTCTTTTACACCTAACTGTATTAATTGCTGTGTGTAGCACTTTATTGTTATAACAGTATTAAATGTTTATAAACATGAACATATTTAATGACTATGTGTGATTATTATTTTATATTGGGAAAACAACCACATGTATAACTATATCTTCATATTAAAAGTGACTTGTAATCCCATATGGGACTTAATGCTCAGCACACAGATGAGTACACAACCCCACCACTATGTTGTTCAATGACACTCAATTAAGTGGGAAGTGGGGGGGGGTAAAGGGGGAGTCATAATCTTGCAGGGGGGGTCAGAATATTTCAACCCCCCTTGCAAGATACTGACCCCCCAGTCAGTAATCTAGGGGAGTCATTATCTCGCGCTACACCGGGGATGAAACGACAAATATTCCTGTGCTTTTATATAATTAAAATAAGAAAACTTGCAGATTTCGTCCAATTTGCAAATTCCTTTTATATCGCCCACTGCTAATCGCGAGTAAAAGGCTCGCAAGAACTAACCGCGAGATCTCGTCCAATCGCGAGATCTCATTCCTCTCTGTTTTACCGCGATTTTATGCTAGTTTGACACAGTGATATATGTGAATCATACATTTGTCTGCGTGAACCATACATTTTACCTTGTTAATCATACATTTTCCAGTGTAAAACATACATTTTACTCTGCAGTCTGATGCAATACTGTAATTATGTCAGAATCACCATCTCTCAAGAAAATCAAATAGACATTATAACCCATCTTGGTTGAATGATTCAACTTTTAAATCCTGGTTATTTGTTGGAAATCAGTCACAGGGTGGAGCTGAGGCCAGTGCTTCTGCTTGTAGTTCAAACCCAAAAATGTTTGGTTCTGTATATCAAAAATCAGGGAAAAGCAACATTTTTACCTTGGCCTTGGTCTTCATAGAAACAAATCTTTCCCTGAATTTTGTGAGATACTTATTAAAGATGAAAGTGATGTTTTCCCAGATTTTGTTGTTTTTGCAGAGCTAGCTTTGGTAGTGCCTCTGAACTCTGCATCTTGTGAGCGGGGGTTCTATGCCCAAAACAAAATCAAGTCCAAAAGCAGAAATAGGTTGAGAGATGAACAAGTGAACAGGCTAATGAAAATAACAATAAATGGCCCACACTATGCAGAGTACGATTACACTGCAGCCAAGAACAATTTTCGGTCCATGAAAGACAGAATTCAGTGAACTTACATTGTTTTAGCCAGTTTTAGCTAGTTACAAAGTGTCGAAATTGACATTTAACATTGAAATTGGTTTAAGTAATTTACGTTCAAATGTTCAAGGAATTGACTAAAATATTGAGACTCCAAAAATGAAACATAGGACTCATTTTTTTCAAGTCTATTGAGTCCCAGGGACTTAACTTTACCACTTCCGAGTGAGCACTCTGTTTATGTTAGTTACTGCATTACAATTTATGTTTATATTATTTACTGTATGATTGACTGGTATTGATGAGGAAATAGCCTAGATAAGCAAAGCTTCTGCTATTTCCATTTATATATACATCTATACAGAAAGTGCCCTGATCTATGTAACTGTTTCTGTATAAATTGTACAAACACTTACTTACAGAATGAAATAAAAATATGTTGTTATTATTATTATTATTATATTTGCATCATTGACACAGAAGGTAAGGACCATAATTTTTAAATGTATAGTTTCTTTATTTCATATTTTCATATGTATTTATTTATTTCTCTTTTTTTTGCAAGATGTGTGGGATTTCAATAAGTTTGAATACCCCTGGCCTAACCCTGATGTGCCACCATTACACAGAAATTTCACTGTGAACGAATATGGTGAAAGTATTCAACAGACTCCAGTACATTACGGAATATTCATCCAAGTATTAAATTCCTGCCCTGCTGAAACAAGTTAGTTTTTCACATACCTTTCCATATTCTAATATTGCAATTTCCAATCAATAAGTCCGGCCTCATCCAGATAAGCATTTTATATTTTATCAAGGCAGATACTGAATAAGCAGAAATGTTATCTAGACAAAAATGTTTATTAATTGTATTCACAGGATACATCCAATGGATACTTTGGTTTAGCATTCACTATGCTGCTGCCACCACCGCACATAGAGATCTTCAACCACTAGCAGAGGGGGGGGGGGGGGGGGGGGGGTTAAACCCCCCTCCTTGAAAAATAATGTAAAGGTCCCAAAGTACAAAATTATTTCTTGAGAGTGGTGTTAAATTTACAGGAAATGCACTACATTTTTACATTTTATATTTCAAATTTTTTTCCAGGTAGGGCATCCCCCCCAACCCCCTTAGTTATGGTATGTCTGATGTGAACCCCCACCTTACTTAAAGGCTGGATCCGCCCCTGTCAACCTTTATGCTCTCAGTGTAAAACTACACCAGCTGGCTTCACCAAATTTGTAGGATATCTTCATTGGTAGGTAAGCTTCTCTGGAACTTATATTAGCCTCATTCTGAAAAACAAGATGGCCACCGTCTGCATTTCTGCATTGCAGATTATCCTCCTTTTTCTACTGGCTGGTTCTCATAAGTAGAAGGTTGCGTCTATTCATAGGTGATATGTATAACTTCTCTACAACCTTGCAGACATTTGACCTTTAAACTCTTTATTCAAGGTCATCCATGGAGTGCTAAAGTTCCCCATGTAGCAAACTTTAAAAATGCCTATATCTCCCTTATTATTGGTCCTTATTATTGTTTGGCATGTAAAACCAACCTGTAGGAAGTCATGGGCTGGAAATGTTGTGATGTGGTCAGATTTAACCTTGGACTCCTCCTTCAAGGTCAAACGAGGATAGCCCAACTTAAAAGTGCTTATAACTCATTTATTATTGGTCGTAGAGGTTTGCAATGTGAAACCAACCTGCAGGAAATCATGGGCTGGGAATCTTCTGGTGTGTTCAGGTTTGACCTTGGGCCCCTCCTTTAATGTCAAATGATGATAGCCAAACTTGCTTATAACTTGCTTATTATTTGTCCAAGAGGTTCGCAATGTGAAACCAACATATAGAAAATCATGGGCTGGGAATCTTCTGATGTGGTCAGATTTGGCCTTGGACCCCTCCTTCAAGGTCAAACAATGCCTAGTTTCTACTGAAGAGTTGACTACAGATTTAAAAGAGTCAACAAGAATTTATTTTCACTGTCCAAGCTCATTAGCTAAATTAGCTTAAATGAATGACTGGCAGAAATTTCAACTGATACAGTATTTAGGTATTATTAGAGCTTTCATATTTCTCTTCTTAGAATATCTCTAGTTGCACAGTGTACATAACAATGTTCCCAAGTGGTAATGGAACTAGGTTAATGTAAAGATAACTATGTTTTCTTTGATGTTAAATTGGTCATCCAGACAGGGAAGTGTCACAAATATTTAGTTTTGAGAACTGTGATGAACCGATTCCAATCATATTACTCTTTCCCTGTGAACTTCTATTGCAAATATGTTTCCAAGTATGCATTGATTTGTTTCATTTGTTTTTTGCATAAATTCGAATTGTCATTTATAATTGTTAAATAATACTGGCATGCTTCATTTTTGTTGCATTATAAATGATAATAATCATTTCATCCAATGGTGAAACTTAGTGTCAACCTGTAGAAGTACTTTTCAAATATGTTTCAAGTATGTCACCGGTTGATTGGCAGTTCCAAGTTGTTGAAGGTAAAAAGTGATATTTTTTTTACCAGTAAGTATGCAGTACTTCCCACACCTACCCAGTCATATGATATGATATAAATAATATGGAATTTGACATCAAAACCCAGGGTCTCAGACTCGTGCGAAAATAAAAGTGGCCAGCAGGACCAGTAACTTTTAGACTTAAGTGGTCCTTACAAATATTAAGCGGTCCTTCTTTATTCGAAAATACTTCAAATGCCTTTACATTTACATATTTTAGGCTAGCTTGTTGAGAGTATCATGGATGACTAGATATGATTTGAGTGACTTTTGATGCAAAAACTCAACTAGAATCAAGGATTAAGAATAATCTAAAATGGACTAGATTATGGTATCATATTTCTGAATAATAAACTATGTGTGAATATAAACTCACTTAGGTGGGAGTCATCTGTTGGTACACGTACAGAAGATTTTACAGTTTTCGGGACCCAGTTTTCATATGTACTTTCAATCGTAACTCTAGTTACCAATAATAAATAAATAAAAAATATCCCCATCTGTGTCACCAATGTTTAAAAATAATTTATAATGTATTGCATGGTAAAATATATACCGGTAAGTTACCAATAATAAATGAAAAAGAAACAAAAAAAAACCCACAAAAACAAAAAACATCCCATCTATGTCATCAATGTTTAAAAATAATTTATAATTTATTGCATGGTAAATATATAAGTTACCAATAATTTAAAAAAGAGGAAAGAAAAAAAACATCTATATCTATGTCACCATTGTTGAAAAGAAATTTATAAAGTATTGCATGGTAAAATATAAGTTACCAATAATAAATGGAAAAAAAACCCATCCCTATCTATGTCACCAATTTTTAATATATTTTTGTAGTGTGTCTTGCACTGTGTCTGAATGTATTCATTACCAATACTAAATGAATGAAAAAAATCATCCCCTTCTATGACACCAATTTTTAAAAATACTTTTTTTCAACAGGTACATTGTACAAGTAACCAGAAATAAATAAAATGAAATAAAATGAATAGAAAAGCACCTTCCATGCATTCAAAACACTGGGCTACGGAAGATTTTTAAACTAAAAGGACTTCCGTGTTCTTACATTCAAAACGCGATTCCATGCATGTCTGATATTTGCATTCAAAACAGTAGTCACGGAAGAAAGTTAAAATAAAAAGACTTTCATTTCTTTACATTCAAAATGCGATTCTATTATTTTAACCAATGAAATGCCAGAAAAGAAATGACATTGATCCCTTACTAGATGTATGTTAGCTTTTTACTGGCTGTCGTCACGACACGCCTCGATTTGAAACTAATCAGGTACATGAATAGAAATACCGTGAGTGTGCTTTGTTTATAAAATGGCGGAGTCATAGATCCAAGAAAAATGTTAGAAAACGTTGACTGGCAGAGTTCACTTCATTTTAAATTCGCCAGCCGGGCGACAATAAAAGCGTTTCTACTCGACCTTCGTCCAATAAAGTCGCCGTTGGCGACTGCGAATTTGAGACCCTGAAAACCAAACCAGTCAATTTCTAAATTAGTGATAAAATTACTTGACCTGAAACAATTCGCAAACTAGGGCTGCTATTTTAAACAAATCTTACACAACGACTTAAAAGTTAAATTGTTGTTTAACATACTAGTTAATTATGTCATAAGTAATGTTTGATTTGGAGGTAAACTCTCAAACATGTGAAATATTTCTAATTTAAGACACTTGTATCAAGACACGTGTATCTGTTGTATTTTTAGCAGAATGAACCTTACAGGTTAATGGTTATCAAATAAATGGAAAAAAGTCATTATAAAATATGAACATAATTCATTTCTCCCACTTTTCATGCTTTTTAAATTTTATTATAATAATAGTCTTTTAATATGTGTTTAAATGGATTTGGTAACGATTAACTTATATTCTCACCTAATGTCACTGTTTCAGGATGGGTATTAGACCAAGCCAGGTCCCATCCATATATTAAGGGAGTTGTTGCTGGTCTGGACCTGACAAATCTAGAAGTAAGCAGTAACAGAATTCATACAATAATGACAAAAAACGTCCGAGAAAAAACATTGAGCTTTGTCTAAAATCTTGCTTCGGTAATTTAAGACAACCCAAATTAAACATGAAATTCAGTTTAGCTAATCAGTATTATTGATACAATATTATAGGATTAATATGTTAGGATTGGTTGCATGGTGATTTATGATGCCAGATTCGGAAACCAAGAAGTGGCCCTGAACACACAAACACTCACGTGTGGGTACTGTTGGGCAGTGCTGAAAACCCAACAAAAATAGTAGAGGTGTTTGAAATTTAAAAAGAGCCTCTTACTGTGACCATAATCTTATCTCCTCATTTCTCCTTTAAGCTATTAGTTTTGGACGTAATGACCCCACTACACATCTTCGTTGTCTTTTGTAACTAGTCTTCTGTGCTGTTACTTTTTGTGGGGAATAAGTATGAAATACTTAAAAAAAAATAAGGAAAAATATTCAGGCAACTAAATCTCGATCAAGCGAATCATCTTGGAAGAAGGCCGAGTCACTGGTAGACTCTACATTATTTGAAAATAGCACCCAGATCCTTAACACTGAACACCTGACTGCCTCCTTTTGGGATTGAGGGTAATGACATTTTATCCCATTAAATCATACTCACATATGTATGGCTTTTGATGAATTTAACTCTCATAGAAGTCACAAAGAATTCTAGAAATTCTCCAAGATATATGTTTCATAATTGTTATATTTATACATGTCTACAGATATAATAGATGTCATGCATACCTAAAATCTATTTTTATAGATATACTTCTTGGTTTCTGAATCTGGCATCTACATCTTGTAGATACATGCAGGTAAAATAATTTTAAAAGAAGTTGTGTACCATGGGGCTGAAGACACTACAGTTTCTCACACAGATAATTTCCATCAGGAACAATTTTCTGTAGAAAGAATGTTTTTAAATGGCACTCTAAAAGCATGTAGAACTAAACCAAATTCATTTTCCATACTTTCAAACCTTATGGTCACTTCAGGATAAGTCATCAATGAAACTCAGTATGCGGGAGCTGATGCAAACCAGTGGCAGCTGAGTTGAGAATGAAGGAATTATTGACCAAAGTTTGTGACCACTCAGTCCCTGAGACCTCCCGGAGTGATGTTGTGTTTTGTATGTGACAGGTTTTATCAGAGAATCTGAAAGAGCTACAACAGTATCCAGAATTCCTTGGAACTCGGCATATTTTAGACTTTGAAAAAACTGACTGGATTGCCAGGGATGATGTCAGAAGAGGAATAGAGCTAGTAGGACAGCATGGTAAAACATTCGACTTGTTACTTAGGTCAGTACAACATATTTTCATTTTTTTTGCCAGAAATACTACTTATTATAGTTTGAATTCATACTATGTTTAAAATAGGAAAACAGTATTGGTGTATCTATTGTGTTATACTTTCACCAAGTCCTTTTGTCTTTTGTGTAATATGTGGACACTGTATGACTTTTGGAGAAACAGCCAGCCCTGGCAAAAATTGTAGCCCCTACTCTGGAATACTTGTGGTATAATGAACTCTTGTAAGTTTTCAATTTAGGTTTAACTGTTCAGGTTACTGATGGATACAAATACTTGGAGCAAGTATACTATTATGTCAACCACCTGTTGTAAGATCTGTAACTAAGTTTAGTAACTGACCTGTTTTGGTAGAAAATTCCTTCTCTGATACTCTGTAAATATAGTAGGACAGCAAGGTAAAACATTTGAATTGTTAAAGTAAAGCTTCTTTTCATTTGATTACCAGAAATAATTCATTATATGTAGGCTTGGAATGAGTTTTCAGCAGGAAAAGAAACTATTGGTACATCTATTATGTAGAATACCTGTTATAATATGTGCGACAAAGTAACTGATCTCAATGTTATAAGCGTAACAAAACATCTCTGGACCTTAATTCCTTATCTCATAGTCTGTAAAATGTGACTTAGGCAAGCTGCAACCTGAGACATAATTACATTATCACTGTATCTAATATCGCATCGCTCCATGTTATAAACCACTATCTACTATTATAGTGTCTGAGTTGCAAATTCTACCTTATCCTGTGCAATTGGCTTTCCATATTGTATACACTTCCTCTGAATATCTCTATGCATTCTCTTCTAATTTAAAATTAAGCTGTTTGGTGCCACTTTCACTTTTACCAGTAATTTTTAGTGGCCAGATTTCTGTTTTTTATTTCACTTGATCATTTTGGCTTGTACAGGGAGCACAAGCCAATATCCACAAAATTCCATTTTAGCTTTGCTTTGCTTTACAAATTACTGGTAAATTACTTTATTTTGTTCCTATTAAATACTACATAAGGTTGTGATAAAACAACTGTTTGCACATTGAAGAGTATATTTAATCTAGTTTTGTCTTTTACTGGGTTTTGGTCCTGCGGAATGACTCTCATAACATCCATAAAAAAGAAGCATGAAACATTGTGTATAAATTAGTAATGAAACATGGTAGATAACTGTAATATCAAAATAGTAGTTCTAAAGCAATTTCTTTAGTTTTATGTGTAATGTTATGCAATTGCCAGAGAATGAAACTGTCAGTATTTATATTGTCATGTGTAACTGCAAGACATATTTGATTGATCTGTTTTGTTTCTATTTTAGACCTCATTTGCTTAAACTTATCCCACCTCTTGTTTCATCCTTGCCAAGGTAAGATTTTAAGAAAGGTAAGTATTTGGTACCCTTAGCATTTTTAATATTTAGTCAAGCAGCATTCCAAAGGCAATGTCTGTTTCCTCAACCTACTTAAGGAGCACTTTCTGTTTTGCTTTTACAACACAGATAGAATATCTGTAATAAGCTTTACCAAATCACCAGGGTATCCCATTTCAGAAGTTATCTGGTTTCCTCTGCTAAAGGAAGTGATATGCAGTCTTTGAAAATGATTATTTAGTCAAGACTGATAGTGTGTTTATAATATGTTTGCATCCCGTTCAACAAGGTTGGCCTTATCAGGAAGGCTTATAATAGTCAGATAACTAGTTAGCTTGAATTTGAACCCATGATCACAGAGGTTAGAGTCAAATACTGTGTGGATATTTGATAACCAAATAACTTGTTTTTATAAGAGGATGAAGCATCAAATAGGAAGGCCAAATATAAGGTAAATTGACTCGCACTGCTGTGCCCACATATAAACTGCTTTACCAAAGTCCTTAACTAGTATAAAAGTGTATGTGTGACCAGTCTCATAAAAATCCTCTGTATTGTAAAAAATCTAATAACATTTCCCTGCTCTCAGAAAAGAATGTTTATCATATTTTGGCCTCTACTTCCAAATATTAAACAGATTTAAAATGGCTGATGTATATATCTATACATATGTCTTCTGCAAACATGAGTGATTAACGTAAAGATATGGCCATAACCAACACCACTTTTAGATTTTATCTTATAGTTATTTGAAATATTGGGCTGGGACTAAGGTATACAAAGGTGGATTTATAAGCCTAAGTGTTCAATGTCATAGCAGTTAGGAAAATGTTTGTATCAAAGCATATTCTACTACTTAATTGTGCAGTTCTAAGTGGCAAACTCATAATAGAGAGTTTACGATTTCACTAAATTTGATGGTGATTAAGTATAAAACAAGCCAATACAAACTGGCATTCAGTAAAGATAACTGTGGTTCAGATAGCAATACTACTATATGATAAAGGCTTCTGTATTGCATGTTAACGTAGATATACAAAATTTTGGAGAGACATACTTCCGTTATGAAAATTATTTCAGTCATGTTGGCCCACTACATGTTAGGTGGTGGTTTACATATGAAACAAGAAGATTTTGTGTCAGTGAAAAATGAGTCAAGACTTTAAATCTCTGCCTTATATTCACAGTATAATAGTTGTGAATATTTCGATCTGATTTTGTCAGTTCTCATCAGAGGCTGTGAGAGGGGTTGGGGGGATCACCTGAAGTACAGATATGAGATCCTCTCTGATCCTGGGGATCAGATCCGGTGGCCGGCGGATCGGATCAGATTTTTTGTATCTGATTGTTGAAAATGCCAATTTGCACTAATAAATGACTAAATATCTTTAATTATGAATTTAAGTCCAAAAAAACAGTAAATAATTGTACTGTGCTCATTGTAGAGATTATTATTATAAATCTCCTATGTACTGTCCAGTAAGTAGCTGGAAACAATGGATTCAAACTTCAAATTAATTTGAATGCAGTGGTGATATGTAATAAATAATACAACAGGATAATTTGTTTTATTTTTGTGTTTGGTGTATTATACTCATGTCCAAAGATAAAATTGTCATGAATATACACAACTGAAAACCCTTTTTCCCAATGAGAGTCGAGTTGCACTCTCTGAAGCATTGTCTCATAGTGTGTATTGTTTGGGTTCCAAGTAGATCTGTTTCAGTCACCTCTTGCAATACCCGCCTAGATTAGGAGGATAAGGGGGTGAGTATACCACACACAGTCTTGTGGCACTGAATCAGATCTCAAGACCCAATAGCATTGATTTAGTGAGTGGAAGTCAGTGGTGAATATTCATACTTATTCACCCATAATCCGTACTTCCATTAACGTATTTATACCGGAATAATTGTCGGTAAAAATAATAATAATAATGGTTTACATATGGTTTATGTACTATAAACAACATTGCCCAAAATGTAAAAGTAATCAAGACAGGTCCTAGTTGAATTACACACGTTGTCATGAGTTTGATTTGAACCCACTGCCACAAAAGTGAGATCTGAGTGAACCACAAATTTTTTACCTGCTTTGAAAACCAGTTGTCCTCTCAGATAATGCAGATTTAGTGTTTCTTACTTGACTGATTTTCTTCCTATACCAGAAGACTTGCTGGCAGAGTGGCTAAAAAGCAAAGCCTATATTCATTTGGATCTAACCTCTCTCTACATGGGTTCAACTAATCTCTCTTCTAACTCATGTCAGCATGAAGGATGCACTGATGAAATGATCCTATCTATTGAATGGAATGTTAAACCCCAATTTTGACCTTTGATCTTCCAATACCAACAGTTCAATAATGAGCCTAAGCTTCTGTCCTTCACTATTGAAATGGACGTAAAACCCCCAAATTTGATATTTTGCTACCATATTGATATTCTGTTGCCTCTGTGTTAGGTTATTTGATAACTTTTTGCATTACAAAAATTTGTACATAATCTTCTTTGTTTTTCAAACTTTTTTAGCCAAACATTTGTTATTGATCATGTAGCCAAGCCATACATCAAGGAAGGGAAGCTGGAACCATGGAAGACTGAAATGGCAGAAATTGCAAAGTATCCCAATGTCTTCTGTAAAATGTGAGTATATGAGTCATCATGACAGCAGTGGATTAATATTTTCTGTCTGTTCCAATGCCTACAATTCATTACTATGACTTCAATTTTGTATAACTTTTATACTATGACAAGTGCTGATGCTGGGTGTACATGGAGAGTTTGTACATGTTCAGAAGTCTTTGACATTTTAACTTGCTTCACTTGAATCTCAACTTTGTGGTTGGGGTTCATAGTCAGCACAAGAAAACACTGGAATACACAGAGATTCTGTCCTGATTTGATTTTACCTGTCTAAAATGAGATTCAATTTAACTTTAACTTTTGTGCATATTTGTGTATTGACTTTACTGCCTGAGATAACATCAGGTTTTCTGAAATGGCTGAACATTTTTTTTTATTTCATGTTACTTCTCTTGTAAACTGATGAAATTATTTATATACCAGCCAACAATATTTGACTGATTATACTCTAGTTAAAGACGTCATACGTTTTTTTACCATTACTATTTTATAAATGGAAAATACCTTCATTAACATAAGTTTACAAAAAAGCTATTTTGTAATAACTATTATATCCCACCAATTTAAATACATGGTGAATTGAAGTATTTCCAAAACTTCCATTTTGTAATAAATGCTACTTTTATGTTGCAGCAATTCCTTGTATTTCTTTCTGTTACATGAATACAATAAGTTTAGATGTTGTATACCTTTGAATAGTTAATGACATGTAAAGATAGACCACTCAGTACACTGTACATTTTATCGTGCTCTTGATTCGAAACCCACAGCAATCACATTCCAGTTGGCTAACCAAACAATTACTGAAACCTGTTTCAGCAATACTGCATCATTGTATCCCCGGATGCAAGTCGCGGATACTTAGGATTCAGTACGGTAGTACCGCCACCGCAGAGATTTCCTTTCGGACGTGATAACTTAAACAATATTTTAGTTAGACCTTTCAAATTTGGTATGTGGGTACATATGGGCAATGCCACGAATGCTATTGTTTTGTAACCTTGACCTTCAATTTCAAGGTCACTGGTGGCCTCTTAAAGGTCAGACTTTGGCCATTTTTTCACATTTTGGCCCAGTTCTCATATACAGAAAGTGATATATATGGTCTCATTTTGAAAATCAAGATGGCCACCAGTGACGTTTATTCGACTTAAAGCAAGGACTTTTGTTGGCCCTCTAGAGAAAAAGGGTATAATAGGTAGAGATCTCAAATTCGCGGAATATGTTCTACATTACAAAATCTTGACTGGAAATATTTTTGGCCTCATTTTGAAAAACAAGATGGCCACCACGGGCGTTTTTTGTCAGTCATGAAAAGTGCTTATATCTCCCTTATTATTGGTCCTAGAGGTTTGGGATGGAAAACCAACCTATAGTAAATCATGGGCGGGGAATCTTTTGGTGTGGTGAGATTTGACCTTGGACCCCCCCCCCCCTTCAAGGTCAAATGAGGATAGCCAAACTTAAAAGTGATCATAACTCACTTATTATGTCCACCCCCCTGGGGGGTGGATATATTATTTTTGCTTTTTTCGCCGTCCGATGTCCGATGTCCGATGTCCGATGTCCGATGTCCGGCGTCCGGCGTCCGGCGTCCGATGTCCGGCGTCACGCATGGTTTCCGCTCATTTAAAGGAAAAGTATTAGAGCTATTGTCACCAAATTTGGTATGCAGGCTTATTGGGTCAGTAGCTTGCTTGGGATTGCTTTTGGCTGTTGTACCTCTTTTGCTTACTGAGTAATACTTAAGTACAGCTATTTTCAGTACCCATTGGTTTCCGTGCATTTAAGCCAAAATAATTAAAGATATTTTACTACAATTTTGAATACAAGATTGTTATGTCCATAGCTCGCTTGGTATTGCATTTGGGACTGATAGCTTTGTCAGTACATGAGTAATAGCCATTTAGGTACTTCATTGTGTATTTTCAGTACTACTTTTGAGTAATTTGCTTCTATCTCCTTAACCGTGCGAGATAGAGCGATTTCGGCAAAATTTTCGACCCGCAGGGTATCTGAGGAGTGTACTCTTTGCAATTTTCAAAAAATTTTCCCCTCCCCAAAAATGGCGGCCATTTTGAATTTTCGAATTTTTGCCAAAAATGGCAAAACACAAATTTGCTTCTATCTCCTTAACCGTGCGAGATAGAGCGATTTCGTCGAAATTTTCGACCCACAGGGTATCTAAGGAATGTAATATTTGCAATTTTCCCAAAATTTTCCCCTCCCCAAAAATGGCGGCCATTTTGAATTTTCGAATTTTTGCCAAAAATGGCAAAACACAAATTTGCTTCTATCTCCTTAACCGTGCGAGATAGAGCGATTTCGTCGAAATTTTCGACCCACAGGGTATCTAAGGAATGCAATCTTTGCAATTTTCCAAAAATTTTCCCCTCCCCAAAAATGGCGGCCATTTTGAATTTTCGAATTTTTGCCAAAAATGGCAAAACACTAATTTGCTTCTATCTCCTTAACCGTGCGAGATAGAGCGATTTCGGCAAAACTTTCGACACACAGGGTATCTAAGCAATGCAATCTTTGCAATTTTCAAAATATTTTCCCCTCCCCAAAAATGGCGGCCATTTTGAATTTTTGCCAAAAATGGCAAAACACAAATTTGCTTCTATCTCCTTAACCGTGCGAGATAGAGCGATTTCGTCGAAATTTTCGACCCACAGGGTATCTAAGGAATGTAATATTTGCAATTTTCCAAAAATTTTCCCCTCCCCAAAAATGGCGGCCATTTTGAATTTTCGAATTTTTGCCAAAAATGGCAAAACACAAATTTGCTTCTATCTCCTTAACCGTGCGAGATAGAGCGATTTCGTCGAAATTTTCGACCCACAGGGTATCTAAGGAATGCAATCTTTGCAATTTTCCAAAAATTTTCCCCTCCCCAAAAATGGCGGCCATTTTGAATTTTCGAATTTTTGCCAAAAATGGCAAAACACAAATTTGCTTCTATCTCCTTAACCGTGCGAGATAGAGCGATTTCGTCGAAATTTTCGACCCACAGGGTATCTAAGGAATGTAATATTTGCAATTTTCAAAAAAATTTCCCCTCCCCAAAAATGGCGGCCATTTTGAATTTTCGAATTTTTGCCAAAAATGGCAAAACACAAATTTGCTTCTATCTCCTTAACCGTGCGAGATAGAGCGATTTCGGCAAAATTTTCGACCCACAGGGGATCTAAGGAATGCAATCTTTGCAATTTTCCAAAAATTTTCCCCTCCCCAAAAATGGCGGCCATTTTGAATTTTCGAATTTTTGCCAAAAATGGCAAAACACTAATTTGCTTCTATCTCCTTAACCGTGCGAGATAGAGCGATTTCGGCAAAATTTTAGACGCACAGGGTATCTAAGCAATGCAATCTTTGCAATTTTCAAAATATTTTCCCCTCCCCAAAAATGGCGGCCATTTTGAATTTTCGAATTTTTGCCAAAAATGGCAAAACACAAATTTGCTTCTATCTCCTTAACCGTGCGAGATAGAGCGATTTTGTCGAAATTTTCGACCCACAGGGTATCTAAGGAATGCAATCTTTGCAATTTTCAAAAAATTTTCCCCTCCCCAAAAATGGCGGCCATTTTGAATTTTCGAATTTTTGCCAAAAATGGCAAAACACAAATTTGCTTCTATCTCCTTAACCGTGCGAGATAGAGCGATTTCGGCAAAATTTTCGACCCACAGGGGATCTAAGGAATGCAATCTTTGCAATTTTCCAAAAATTTTCCCCTCCCCAAAAATGGCGGCCATTTTGAATTTTCGAATTTTTGCCAAAAATGGCAAAACACTAATTTGCTTCTATCTCCTTAACCGTGCGAGATAGAGCGATTTCGGCAAAATTTTAGACGCACAGGGTATCTAAGCAATGCAATCTTTGCAATTTTCAAAATATTTTCCCCTCCCCAAAAATGGCGGCCATTTTGAATTTTCGAATTTTTGCCAAAAATGGCAAAACACAAATTTGCTTCTATCTCCTTAACCGTGCGAGATAGAGCGATTTTGTCGAAATTTTCGACCCACAGGGTATCTAAGGAATGCAATCTTTGCAATTTTCAAAAAATTTTCCCCTCCCCAAAAATGGCGGCCATTTTGAATTTTCGAATTTTTGCCAAAAATGGCAAAACACAAATTTGCTTCTATCTCCTTAACCATGCGAGATAGAGCGATTTCGTCGAAATTTTCGACCCACAGGGTATCTAAGGAATGCAATCTTTGCAATTTTCCAAAAATTTTCCCCTCCCCAAAAATGGCGGCCATTTTGAATTTTCGAATTTTTGCCAAAAATGGCAAAACACTAATTTGCTTCTATCTCCTTAACCGTGCGAGATAGAGCGATTTCGGCAAAATTTTAGACGCACAGGGTATCTAAGCAATGCAATCTTTGCAATTTTCAAAATATTTTCCCCTCCCCAAAAATGGCGGCCATTTTGAATTTTCGAATTTTTGCCAAAAATGGCAAAACACAAATTTGCTTCTATCTCCTTAACCGTGCGAGATAGAGCGATTTCGTCGAAATTTTCGACCCACAGGGTATCTAAGGAATGCAATCTTTGCAATTTTCAAAAAATTTTCCCCTCCCCAAAAATGGCGGCCATTTTGAATTTTCGAATTTTTGCCAAAAATGGCAAAACACAAATTTGCTTCTATCTCCTTAACCGTGCGAGATAGAGCGATTTCGTCGAAATTTTCGACCCACAGGGTATCTAAGGAATGTAATATTTGCAATTTTCAAAAAAATTTCCCCTCCCCAAAAATGGCGGCCATTTTGAATTTTCGAATTTTTGCCAAAAATGGCAAAACACAAATTTGCTTCTATCTCCTTAACCGTGCGAGATAGAGCGATTTCGGCAAAATTTTCGACACACAGGGTATCTAACCAATGCAATCTTTGCAATTTTCAAAATATTTTCCCCTCCCCAAAAATGGCGGCCATTTTGAATTTTCGAATTTTTGCCAAAAATGGCAAAACACAAATTTGCTTCTATCTCCTTAACCGTGCGAGATAGAGCGATTTCGGCAAAATTTTCGACCCACAGGGGATCTAAGGAATGCAATCTTTGCAATTTTCCAAAAATTTTCCCCTCCACAAAAATGGCGGCCATTTTGAATTTTCGAATTTTTGCCAAAAATGGCAAAACACTAATTTGCTTCTATCTCCTTAACCGTGCGAGATAGAGCGATTTCGGCAAAATTTTAGACGCACAGGGTATCTAAGCAATGCAATCTTTGCAATTTTCAAAATATTTTCCCCTCCCCAAAAATGGCGGCCATTTTGAATTTTCGAATTTTTGCCAAAAATGGCAAAACACAAATTTGCTTCTATCTCCTTAACCGTGCGAGATAGAGCGATTTCGTCGAAATTTTCGACCCACAGGGTATCTAAGGAATGCAATCTTTGCAATTTTCAAAAAATTTTCCCCTCCCCAAAAATGGCGGCCATTTTGAATTTTCGAATTTTTGCCAAAAATGGCAAAACACAAATTTGCTTCTATCTCCTTAACCGTGCGAGATAGAGCGATTTCGGCAAAATTTTCGACCCACAGGGGATCTAAGGAATGCAATCTTTGCAATTTTCCAAAAATTTTCCCCTCCCCAAAAATGGCGGCCATTTTGAATTTTCGAATTTTTGCCAAAAATGGCAAAACACTAATTTGCTTCTATCTCCTTAACCGTGCGAGATAGAGCGATTTCGGCAAAATTTTAGACGCACAGGGTATCTAAGCAATGCAATCTTTGCAATTTTCAAAATATTTTCCCCTCCCCAAAAATGGCGGCCATTTTGAATTTTCGAATTTTTGCCAAAAATGGCAAAACACAAATTTGCTTCTATCTCCTTAACCGTGCGAGATAGAGCGATTTTGTCGAAATTTTCGACCCACAGGGTATCTAAGGAATGCAATCTTTGCAATTTTCAAAAAATTTTCCCCTCCCCAAAAATGGCGGCCATTTTGAATTTTCGAATTTTTGCCAAAAATGGCAAAACACAAATTTGCTTCTATCTCCTTAACCGTGCGAGATAGAGCGATTTCGTCGAAATTTTCGACCCACAGGGTATCTAAGGAATGCAATCTTTGCAATTTTCCAAAAATTTTCCCCTCCCCAAAAATGGCGGCCATTTTGAATTTTCGAATTTTTGCCAAAAATGGCAAAACACTAATTTGCTTCTATCTCCTTAACCGTGCGAGATAGAGCGATTTCGGCAAAATTTTAGACGCACAGGGTATCTAAGCAATGCAATCTTTGCAATTTTCAAAATATTTTCCCCTCCCCAAAAATGGCGGCCATTTTGAATTTTCGAATTTTTGCCAAAAATGGCAAAACACAAATTTGCTTCTATCTCCTTAACCGTGCGAGATAGAGCGATTTCGTCGAAATTTTCGACCCACAGGGTATCTAAGGAATGCAATCTTTGCAATTTTCAAAAAATTTTCCCCTCCCCAAAAATGGCGGCCATTTTGAATTTTCGAATTTTTGCCAAAAATGGCAAAACACAAATTTACTTCTATCTCCTTAACCGTGCGAGATAGAGCGATTTCGGCAAAATTTTCGACCCACAGGGGATCTAAGGAATGCAATCTTTGCAATTTTCCAAAAATTTTCCCCTCCCCAAAAATGGCGGCCATTTTGAATTTTCGAATTTTTGCCAAAAATGGCAAAACACAAATTTGCTTCTATCTCCTTAACCGTGCGAGATAGAGCGATTTCGGCAAAATTTTCGACCCACAGGGGATCTAAGGAATGCAATCTTTGCAATTTTCCAAAAATTTTCCCCTCCACAAAAATGGCGGCCATTTTGAATTTTCGAATTTTTGCCAAAAATGGCAAAACACTAATTTGCTTCTATCTCCTTAACCGTGCGAGATAGAGCGATTTCGGCAAAATTTTAGACGCACAGGGTATCTAAGCAATGCAATCTTTGCAATTTTCAAAATATTTTCCCCTCCCCAAAAATGGCGGCCATTTTGAATTTTCGAATTTTTGCCAAAAATGGCAAAACACAAATTTGCTTCTATCTCCTTAACCGTGCGAGATAGAGCGATTTCGTCGAAATTTTCGACCCACAGGGTATCTAAGGAATGCAATCTTTGCAATTTTCAAAAAATTTTCCCCTCCCCAAAAATGGCGGCCATTTTGAATTTTCGAATTTTTGCCAAAAATGGCAAAACACAAATTTACTTCTATCTCCTTAACCGTGCGAGATAGAGCGATTTCGGCAAAATTTTCGACCCACAGGGGATCTAAGGAATGCAATCTTTGCAATTTTCCAAAAATTTTCCCCTCCCCAAAAATGGCGGCCATTTTGAATTTTCGAATTTTTGCCAAAAATGGCAAAACACAAATTTGCTTCTATCTCCTTAACCGTGCGAGATAGAGCGATTTCGGCAAAATTTTCGACCCACAGGGGATCTAAGGAATGCAATCTTTGCAATTTTCCAAAAATTTTCCCCTCCACAAAAATGGCGGCCATTTTGAATTTTCGAATTTTTGCCAAAAATGGCAAAACACTAATTTGCTTCTATCTCCTTAACCGTGCGAGATAGAGCGATTTCGGCAAAATTTTAGACGCACAGGGTATCTAAGCAATGCAATCTTTGCAATTTTCAAAATATTTTCCCCTCCCCAAAAATGGCGGCCATTTTGAATTTTCGAATTTTTGCCAAAAATGGCAAAACACAAATTTGCTTCTATCTCCTTAACCGTGCGAGATAGAGCGATTTCGTCGAAATTTTCGACCCACAGGGTATCTAAGGAATGCAATCTTTGCAATTTTCAAAAAATTTTCCCCTCCCCAAAAATGGCGGCCATTTTGAATTTTCGAATTTTTGCCAAAAATGGCAAAACACAAATTTGCTTCTATCTCCTTAACCGTGCGAGATAGAGCGATTTCGGCAAAATTTTCGACCCACAGGGGATCTAAGGAATGCAATCTTTGCAATTTTCCAAAAATTTTCCCCTCCCCAAAAATGGCGGCCATTTTGAATTTTCGAATTTTTGCCAAAAATGGCAAAACACTAATTTGCTTCTATCTCCTTAACCGTGCGAGATAGAGCGATTTCGGCAAAATTTTAGACGCACAGGGTATCTAAGCAATGCAATCTTTGCAATTTTCAAAATATTTTCCCCTCCCCAAAAATGGCGGCCATTTTGAATTTTCGAATTTTTGCCAAAAATGGCAAAACACAAATTTGCTTCTATCTCCTTAACCGTGCGAGATAGAGCGATTTTGTCGAAATTTTCGACCCACAGGGTATCTAAGGAATGCAATCTTTGCAATTTTCAAAAAATTTTCCCCTCCCCAAAAATGGCGGCCATTTTGAATTTTCGAATTTTTGCCAAAAATGGCAAAACACAAATTTGCTTCTATCTCCTTAACCATGCGAGATAGAGCGATTTCGTCGAAATTTTCGACCCACAGGGTATCTAAGGAATGCAATCTTTGCAATTTTCCAAAAATTTTCCCCTCCCCAAAAATGGCGGCCATTTTGAATTTTCGAATTTTTGCCAAAAATGGCAAAACACTAATTTGCTTCTATCTCCTTAACCGTGCGAGATAGAGCGATTTCGGCAAAATTTTAGACGCACAGGGTATCTAAGCAATGCAATCTTTGCAATTTTCAAAATATTTTCCCCTCCCCAAAAATGGCGGCCATTTTGAATTTTCGAATTTTTGCCAAAAATGGCAAAACACAAATTTGCTTCTATCTCCTTAACCGTGCGAGATAGAGCGATTTCGTCGAAATTTTCGACCCACAGGGTATCTAAGGAATGCAATCTTTGCAATTTTCAAAAAATTTTCCCCTCCCCAAAAATGGCGGCCATTTTGAATTTTCGAATTTTTGCCAAAAATGGCAAAACACAAATTTGCTTCTATCTCCTTAACCGTGCGAGATAGAGCGATTTCGTCGAAATTTTCGACCCACAGGGTATCTAAGGAATGTAATATTTGCAATTTTCAAAAAAATTTCCCCTCCCCAAAAATGGCGGCCATTTTGAATTTTCGAATTTTTGCCAAAAATGGCAAAACACAAATTTGCTTCTATCTCCTTAACCGTGCGAGATAGAGCGATTTCGGCAAAATTTTCGACACACAGGGTATCTAACCAATGCAATCTTTGCAATTTTCAAAATATTTTCCCCTCCCCAAAAATGGCGGCCATTTTGAATTTTCGAATTTTTGCCAAAAATGGCAAAACACAAATTTGCTTCTATCTCCTTAACCGTGCGAGATAGAGCGATTTCGGCAAAATTTTCGACCCACAGGGGATCTAAGGAATGCAATCTTTGCAATTTTCCAAAAATTTTCCCCTCCACAAAAATGGCGGCCATTTTGAATTTTCGAATTTTTGCCAAAAATGGCAAAACACTAATTTGCTTCTATCTCCTTAACCGTGCGAGATAGAGCGATTTCGGCAAAATTTTAGACGCACAGGGTATCTAAGCAATGCAATCTTTGCAATTTTCAAAATATTTTCCCCTCCCCAAAAATGGCGGCCATTTTGAATTTTCGAATTTTTGCCAAAAATGGCAAAACACAAATTTGCTTCTATCTCCTTAACCGTGCGAGATAGAGCGATTTCGTCGAAATTTTCGACCCACAGGGTATCTAAGGAATGCAATCTTTGCAATTTTCAAAAAATTTTCCCCTCCCCAAAAATGGCGGCCATTTTGAATTTTCGAATTTTTGCCAAAAATGGCAAAACACAAATTTGCTTCTATCTCCTTAACCGTGCGAGATAGAGCGATTTCGGCAAAATTTTCGACCCACAGGGGATCTAAGGAATGCAATCTTTGCAATTTTCCAAAAATTTTCCCCTCCCCAAAAATGGCGGCCATTTTGAATTTTCGAATTTTTGCCAAAAATGGCAAAACACTAATTTGCTTCTATCTCCTTAACCGTGCGAGATAGAGCGATTTCGGCAAAATTTTAGACGCACAGGGTATCTAAGCAATGCAATCTTTGCAATTTTCAAAATATTTTCCCCTCCCCAAAAATGGCGGCCATTTTGAATTTTCGAATTTTTGCCAAAAATGGCAAAACACAAATTTGCTTCTATCTCCTTAACCGTGCGAGATAGAGCGATTTTGTCGAAATTTTCGACCCACAGGGTATCTAAGGAATGCAATCTTTGCAATTTTCAAAAAATTTTCCCCTCCCCAAAAATGGCGGCCATTTTGAATTTTCGAATTTTTGCCAAAAATGGCAAAACACAAATTTGCTTCTATCTCCTTAACCGTGCGAGATAGAGCGATTTCGTCGAAATTTTCGACCCACAGGGTATCTAAGGAATGCAATCTTTGCAATTTTCCAAAAATTTTCCCCTCCCCAAAAATGGCGGCCATTTTGAATTTTCGAATTTTTGCCAAAAATGGCAAAACACTAATTTGCTTCTATCTCCTTAACCGTGCGAGATAGAGCGATTTCGGCAAAATTTTAGACGCACAGGGTATCTAAGCAATGCAATCTTTGCAATTTTCAAAATATTTTCCCCTCCCCAAAAATGGCGGCCATTTTGAATTTTCGAATTTTTGCCAAAAATGGCAAAACACAAATTTGCTTCTATCTCCTTAACCGTGCGAGATAGAGCGATTTCGTCGAAATTTTCGACCCACAGGGTATCTAAGGAATGCAATCTTTGCAATTTTCAAAAAATTTTCCCCTCCCCAAAAATGGCGGCCATTTTGAATTTTCGAATTTTTGCCAAAAATGGCAAAACACAAATTTACTTCTATCTCCTTAACCGTGCGAGATAGAGCGATTTCGGCAAAATTTTCGACCCACAGGGGATCTAAGGAATGCAATCTTTGCAATTTTCCAAAAATTTTCCCCTCCCCAAAAATGGCGGCCATTTTGAATTTTCGAATTTTTGCCAAAAATGGCAAAACACAAATTTGCTTCTATCTCCTTAACCGTGCGAGATAGAGCGATTTCGGCAAAATTTTCGACCCACAGGGGATCTAAGGAATGCAATCTTTGCAATTTTCCAAAAATTTTCCCCTCCACAAAAATGGCGGCCATTTTGAATTTTCGAATTTTTGCCAAAAATGGCAAAACACTAATTTGCTTCTATCTCCTTAACCGTGCGAGATAGAGCGATTTCGGCAAAATTTTAGACGCACAGGGTATCTAAGCAATGCAATCTTTGCAATTTTCAAAATATTTTCCCCTCCCCAAAAATGGCGGCCATTTTGAATTTTCGAATTTTTGCCAAAAATGGCAAAACACAAATTTGCTTCTATCTCCTTAACCGTGCGAGATAGAGCGATTTCGTCGAAATTTTCGACCCACAGGGTATCTAAGGAATGCAATCTTTGCAATTTTCAAAAAATTTTCCCCTCCCCAAAAATGGCGGCCATTTTGAATTTTCGAATTTTTGCCAAAAATGGCAAAACACAAATTTGCTTCTATCTCCTTAACCGTGCGAGATAGAGCGATTTCGGCAAAATTTTCGACCCACAGGGGATCTAAGGAATGCAATCTTTGCAATTTTCCAAAAATTTTCCCCTCCCCAAAAATGGCGGCCATTTTGAATTTTCGAATTTTTGCCAAAAATGGCAAAACACTAATTTGCTTCTATCTCCTTAACCGTGCGAGATAGAGCGATTTCGGCAAAATTTTAGACGCACAGGGTATCTAAGCAATGCAATCTTTGCAATTTTCAAAATATTTTCCCCTCCCCAAAAATGGCGGCCATTTTGAATTTTCGAATTTTTGCCAAAAATGGCAAAACACAAATTTGCTTCTATCTCCTTAACCGTGCGAGATAGAGCGATTTTGTCGAAATTTTCGACCCACAGGGTATCTAAGGAATGCAATCTTTGCAATTTTCAAAAAATTTTCCCCTCCCCAAAAATGGCGGCCATTTTGAATTTTCGAATTTTTGCCAAAAATGGCAAAACACAAATTTGCTTCTATCTCCTTAACCGTGCGAGATAGAGCGATTTCGTCGAAATTTTCGACCCACAGGGTATCTAAGGAATGCAATCTTTGCAATTTTCCAAAAATTTTCCCCTCCCCAAAAATGGCGGCCATTTTGAATTTTCGAATTTTTGCCAAAAATGGCAAAACACTAATTTGCTTCTATCTCCTTAACCGTGCGAGATAGAGCGATTTCGGCAAAATTTTAGACGCACAGGGTATCTAAGCAATGCAATCTTTGCAATTTTCAAAATATTTTCCCCTCCCCAAAAATGGCGGCCATTTTGAATTTTCGAATTTTTGCCAAAAATGGCAAAACACAAATTTGCTTCTATCTCCTTAACCGTGCGAGATAGAGCGATTTCGTCGAAATTTTCGACCCACAGGGTATCTAAGGAATGCAATCTTTGCAATTTTCAAAAAATTTTCCCCTCCCCAAAAATGGCGGCCATTTTGAATTTTCGAATTTTTGCCAAAAATGGCAAAACACAAATTTGCTTCTATCTCCTTAACCGTGCGAGATAGAGCGATTTCGGCAAAATTTTCGACCCACAGGGGATCTAAGGAATGCAATCTTTGCAATTTTCCAAAAATTTTCCCCTCCCCAAAAATGGCGGCCATTTTGAATTTTCGAATTTTTGCCAAAAATGGCAAAACACTAATTTGCTTCTATCTCCTTAACCGTGCGAGATAGAGCGATTTCGGCAAAATTTTAGACGCACAGGGTATCTAAGCAATGCAATCTTTGCAATTTTCAAAATATTTTCCCCTCCCCAAAAATGGCGGCCATTTTGAATTTTCGAATTTTTGCCAAAAATGGCAAAACACAAATTTGCTTCTATCTCCTTAACCGTGCGAGATAGAGCGATTTTGTCGAAATTTTCGACCCACAGGGTATCTAAGGAATGCAATCTTTGCAATTTTCAAAAAATTTTCCCCTCCCCAAAAATGGCGGCCATTTTGAATTTTCGAATTTTTGCCAAAAATGGCAAAACACAAATTTGCTTCTATCTCCTTAACCGTGCGAGATAGAGCGATTTCGTCGAAATTTTCGACCCACAGGGTATCTAAGGAATGCAATCTTTGCAATTTTCCAAAAATTTTCCCCTCCCCAAAAATGGCGGCCATTTTGAATTTTCGAATTTTTGCCAAAAATGGCAAAACACTAATTTGCTTCTATCTCCTTAACCGTGCGAGATAGAGCGATTTCGGCAAAATTTTAGACGCACAGGGTATCTAAGCAAAATTTTCAAAATATTTTCCCCTCCCCAAAAATGGCGGCCATTTTGAATTTTCGAATTTTTGCCAAAAATGGCAAAACACAAATTTGCTTCTATCTCCTTAACCGTGCGAGATAGAGCGATTTCGTCGAAATTTTCGACCCACAGGGTATCTAAGGAATGCAATCTTTGCAATTTTCAAAAAATTTTCCCCTCCCCAAAAATGGCGGCCATTTTGAATTTTCGAATTTTTGCCAAAAATGGCAAAACACAAATTTGCTTCTATCTCCTTAACCGTGCGAGATAGAGCGATTTCGTCGAAATTTTCGACCCACAGGGTATCTAAGGAGTGCAATCTTTGCAATTTTCCAAAAATTTTCCCCTCCCCAAAAATGGCGGCCATTTTGAATTTTCGAATTTTTGCCAAAAATGGCAAAACACAAATTTGCTTCTATCTCCTTAACCGTGCGAGATAGAGCGATTTCATCGAAATTTTCGACCCACAGGGTATCTAAGGAATGTAATATTTGCAATTTTCAAAAAAATTTCCCCTCCCCAAAAATGGCGGCCATTTTGAATTTTCGAATTTTTGCCAAAAATGGCAAAACACAAATTTGCTTCTATCTCCTTAACCGTGCGAGATAGAGCGATTTCGGCAAAATTTTCGACACACAGGGTATCTAACCAATGCAATCTTTGCAATTTTCAAAATATTTTCCCCTCCCCAAAAATGGCGGCCATTTTGAATTTTTGAATTTTTGCCAAAAATGGCAAAACACAAATTTGCTTCTATCTCCTTAACCGTGCGAGATAGAGCGATTTCGTCGAAATTTTCGACCCACAGGGTATCTAAGGAATGTAATATTTGCAATTTTCAAAAAATTTTCCCCTCCCCAAAAATGGCGGCCATTTTGAATTTTCGAATTTTTGCCAAAAATGGCAAAACACAAATTTGCTTCTATCTCCTTAACCGTGCGAGATAGAGCGATTTCGTCGAAATTTTCGACCCACAGGGTATCTAAGGAATGCAATCTTTGCAATTTTCCAAAAATTTTCCCCTCCCCAAAAATGGCGGCCATTTTGAATTTTCGAATTTTTGCCAAAAATGGCAAAACACAAATTTGCTTCTATCTCCTTAACCGTGCGAGATAGAGCGATTTCGGCAAAATTTTCGACCCACAGGGGATCTAAGGAATGCAATCTTTGCAATTTTCCAAAAATTTTCCCCTCCCCAAAAATGGCGGCCATTTTGAATTTTCGAATTTTTGCCAAAAATGGCAAAACACAAATTTGCTTCTATCTCCTTAACCGTGCGAGATAGAGCGATTTCGTCGAAATTTTCGACCCACAGGGTATCTAAGAAATGCAATCTTTGCAATTTTCAAAATATTTTCCCCTCCCCAAAAATGGCGGCCATTTTGAATTTTCGAATTTTTGCCAAAAATGGCAAAACACAAATTTGCTTCTATCTCCTTAACCGTGCGAGATAGAGCGATTTCGTCGAAATTTTCGACCCACAGGGTATCTAAGGAATGCAATCTTTGCAATTTTCAAAAAATTTTCCCCTCCCCAAAAATGGCGGCCATTTTGAATTTTCGAATTTTTGCCAAAAATGGCAAAACACAAATTTGCTTCTATCTCCTTAACCGTGCGAGATAGAGCGATTTCGTCGAAATTTTCGACCCACAGGGTATCTAAGGAGTGCAATCTTTGCAATTTTCCAAAAATTTTCCCCTCCCCAAAAATGGCGGCCATTTTGAATTTTCGAATTTTTGCCAAAAATGGCAAAACACAAATTTGCTTCTATCTCCTTAACCGTGCGAGATAGAGCGATTTCATCGAAATTTTCGACCCACAGGGTATCTAAGGAATGTAATATTTGCAATTTTCAAAAAAATTTCCCCTCCCCAAAAATGGCGGCCATTTTGAATTTTCGAATTTTTGCCAAAAATGGCAAAACACAAATTTGCTTCTATCTCCTTAACCGTGCGAGATAGAGCGATTTCGGCAAAATTTTCGACACACAGGGTATCTAACCAATGCAATCTTTGCAATTTTCAAAATATTTTCCCCTCCCCAAAAATGGCGGCCATTTTGAATTTTCGAATTTTTGCCAAAAATGGCAAAACACAAATTTGCTTCTATCTCCTTAACCGTGCGAGATAGAGCGATTTCGTCGAAATTTTCGACCCACAGGGTATCTAAGGAATGCAATCTTTGCAATTTTCCAAAAATTTTCCCCTCCCCAAAAATGGCGGCCATTTTGAATTTTCGAATTTTTGCCAAAAATGGCAAAACACAAATTTGCTTCTATCTCCTTAACCGTGCGAGATAGAGCGATTTCGTCGAAATTTTCGACCCACAGGGTATCTAAGGAATGTAATATTTGCAATTTTCAAAAAAATTTCCCCTCCCCAAAAATGGCGGCCATTTTGAATTTTCGAATTTTTGCCAAAAATGGCAAAACACAAATTTGCTTCTATCTCCTTAACCGTGCGAGATAGAGCGATTTCGGCAAAATTTTCGACCCACAGGGGATCTAAGGAATGCAATCTTTGCAATTTTCCAAAAATTTTCCCCTCCCCAAAAATGGCGGCCATTTTGAATTTTCGAATTTTTGCCAAAAATGGCAAAACACTAATTTGCTTCTATCTCCTTAACCGTGCGAGATAGAGCGATTTCGGCAAAATTTTCAACGCACAGGGTATCTAAGCAATGCAATCTTTGCAATTTTCAAAATATTTTCCCCTCCCCAAAAATGGCGGCCATTTTGAATTTTCGAATTTTTGCCAAAAATGGCAAAACACAAATTTGGTTCTATCTCCTTAACCGTGCGAGATAGAGCGATTTCGTCGAAATTTTCGACCCACAGGGTATCTAAGGAATGTAATCTTTGCAATTTTCAAAAAATTTTCCCCTCCCCAAAAATGGCGGCCATTTTGAATTTTCGAATTTTTGCCAAAAATTGCAAAACACAAATTTGCTTCTATCTCCTTAACCGTGCGAGATAGAGCGATTTCGTCGAAATTTTCGACCCACAGGGTATCTAAGGAATGCAATCTTTGCAATTTTCCAAAAATTTTCCCCTCCCCAAAAATGGCGGCCATTTTGAATTTTCGAATTTTTGCCAAAAATGGCAAAACACAAATTTGCTTCTATCTCCTTAACCGTGCGAGATAGAGCGATTTCATCGAAATTTTCGACCCACAGGGTATCTAAGGAATGTAATATTTGCAATTTTCAAAAAATTTTCCCCTCCCCAAAAATGGCGGCCATTTTGAATTTTCGAATTTTTGCCAAAAATGGCAAAACACAAATTTGCTTCTATCTCCTTAACCGTGCGAGATAGAGCGATTTCGTCGAAATTTTCGACCCACAGGGTATCTAAGGAATGCAATCTTTGCAATTTTCCAAAAATTTTCCCCTCCCCAAAAATGGCGGCCATTTTGAATTTTCGAATTTTTGCCAAAAATGGCAAAACACAAATTTGCTTCTATCTCCTTAACCGTGCCAGATAGAGTGATTTCGTCAAAATTTTCGACCCACAGGGTATCTGAGCATTGTACTCTTGGTAATTTCTAAAAAATTTTCCCCTCCCCTAAAATGGCGGCCATTTTGAATTTTCAAATTTTTGCCAAAAATGGCAAAACACAAATTTGCTTCTATCTCCTTAACCATGCGAGATAGAGCGATTTCGTCGAAATTTTCAACCCACAGGGTATCTAAGGAATGTAATCTTTGCAATTTTCAAAAAATTTTCCCCTCCCCAAAAATGGCAGCCATTTTGAATTTTCGAATTTTTGCCCAAAATGGAAAAACACAAACTGGCCTTAACCGTGCAAAATAGAGTTATTTTGTTGAAATTTTCGACCCATAGGGTATCTAAGAAATGTACTCTTGGCAATTTTCAAAAAAATTTCCTTTTCCCAATAATGGCGGCCATTTTGAATTTTCAAATTTTTGCCAAAAATAGAAAAACAGGAATTGGCTTCTATCTTCTTAACCGTGCAAGATAGAGTGATTTCGTCAAAATTTTCAACCCAACCAATGCAAAAAGGCATGAAGCTGAAATAAATTACATCTACACTATCAAATATTTAAGCATCATTGATATATTTTACAAATGAAACAGGGTCTTGTAAGACTACTGTACAATTTGGGCAAAAGGTTCATGGGTGGACATTACACATGATAATGTGTGTTCTTCTATGCTATCCTGTTTCTATTCGCATCTACTATCAACAGGGCGGCCTATTTCTAGTTATTGGTTATTATTGCTGCAGTTCTCTGATGCGCTACGTCTAGTTACATTTGTATCTTTCATTAAGCAAATGTTTTGTTTACTTAGTGTTAGTACAAGTTGCTCCAATAAACACTTATGCCCCCTACCCACAGGGGTATATTTGTGTCAACCATAATACTCTGTATGTCATGCTTCAACCATGTCCCGTCCGGGTATACACTGCATCGAGACGCAATCTCTAGTTAATATACTTGCCATCAATGGCAACATTGTGTATTATATGGCTTTGTTTACGTAATTGTAATACTTAACATCAAGAACATAATTAAAATTACTTGCAGACTGAGTTATAATAACTCAGCAGATCTACTGATAATATTCAAATACTTGCAGATCTGGACTGGTGACAGAAGCGGATTTGATAAATTGGAAAGTGGATAACTTCAGACCTTATGTGCAGGTATTGTATCTTTCTCAGACTTTGGTTCATTTGCTTCTGACATTGGATGGTTAAATGGTAATTAAAATGAATACCTTCTTACTATCTTTGACAAAAATATGGCAAGCGAAATAACAATAATATGTGGTACCATGTGACAATGCAATATTTTTCCAGTGTAAATATGTCATATTTTGTGAAGAAAGTAAACAAAAACCATTAATGCTATCACTATAATGGTGACCCTTTGTACAGTAAAATAGATCTACTGGTGATATCAAATATGATCCAATTGTGTAATAACTGGGTAATTATACAATGACCATATATATATATAACCTGGACAAATATTCTTTTGTACCATAAATAAAGTACACCAGGCTATATATATTTAATTTACAGTTAAAGAAATTAGTGCATATATCAGTCCATGTTTAGCATAGACACACACAGTACAGCATGAACCCAGGGGCCGGTTTCATGAAAAGTCTCAAACTGAGCCAGACTCAAGGCTGAGTCAGGGTCTCAAATCTGAGACTTTTGTCTCGGCTGAGTTTTTGGCTCAAATGGATTTCACAAAGGGTGGATCAACTGAGACCAGTCTCAAGTTATGGTCTCAACTTTTTAATCTCATTTCATATATTTAGTGGGCTTATTTTTAGTTTAAAAAGTTATATTGCATGATTATTATCATTTTAAATATCTTTAATACTCATAATACAAAGAAATTATATGATAATATATTATTCTAAGTGATCCATAAGATTGAGACTCAACTGAGGTTGAGTCTGGCTTTGAGTCCACCCTTGAGGTCTGTCACTTGATAATAGCCTATAAAGCATGTCAATTCTATTGACTTTTGTTATTAGTAAATATTGAATATGTGGCTGTAATTACAAAATAAAATGAAAATAGAAGATTTCAAGATTTATCCATTTCATTTTGGAACAAATTGTATCGCTTTATGTATGTGTTTTTTGGCATCAAAGCTTGGACTCAAATTTGAGACACCTCCTTCATGGGCTCAAATTTGAGCCTGTGACTGAGCCAGGTCTCAAGTTGAGCTTGTTTGTGAAATGCATTGAGTCTGAGTTCACAGACTCAGCAAAATATTTCCAAAATTTGAGACAAAGTCTCAACTTTTGAGTCTGACTCAAGGCTTAAGTCTGTTCATGAAACCGGCCCCAGAAGCCGTCACATGTGGTTGGCAGACATGGTAGCAAAAGGGTTCAGTTTCTTTATTTACAGCATATACTGGATGTATTTGGGGCTGAAAGGTGTATGTTTGGCAGTGACTGGCCTGTGTGCACCCTTGCAGGTGCTTCTTTCAAAGATGTTGTCCATCTGGCTGAAGAATTGACTTCCTACCTCACTGAGCAGGAGAAGAAGATGATCTTCCAGACAAATGCTCAGAAGTTCTATGGCATTAAAATTTAATTGCATTCTGGAATGACAATTTACCTCACTAAGTATGTCATTTAAAGGATGACATCAGCGTTTTTACATACCTAATTTTAAGTGTAAATTCAAGCTTTATATATTATAAATATACTGACAAACTTTTATGTGTCACAGTTGCCTATATCTGCTGTAATTTGCATTTAAAAGTATAGAAGCACAGCCTTATTTGGGTAGTCACATGTTCCCTCCTGAAAATTGCCGAGTACACATAAAGTAAATAAACATGTGTGGGTGACGTCATTTGTGTTCACTTGCCTTGGTTTTAGCTTAGAACTGTTCTGATATATACTGCTTTTTACATTACATTATCTGTTATAAAATGGAGCATTTCAAGGACATAGTAAAAGTAACAATGTTTTAACTGTAGTTTGAGCCAATAAAACTTACAAAGTGTGTGAGTTTATACAACAAAAGATAAATATAACACAATCCACTATGGGGGTGAACTGTCGACACTAATACTGAGAACAAGCACTGTTTATATTCTTTGCTGTGAACAGTGTATGTTTATAACACTCCCTTCTTTTATCAACTATAAGATGTGAAATGAAATGAGTTTCTGGTAAATGTTTCATGGTGAAAGTATACACTGCAGTATTATAAGTATTATCTGGGCCAGCTAGCCTTTTTGTGAGTAGAAAGGTATGTCAATTCAGAAAAGCTTCAGTTAACATTTGTTTTACTCTATAAAGTGCACACTTATTAACTTTGGAAATCTAAAATTTACTTCATTTACGTGAATACTTAATTTTAGCGTATTATTTAACTATTCAAATAACACATAAAGAAATAGTCCAGAAGGCAAATAAATATTATATTATTTGCTGGTATTTACAAATATATAATCTCAAGCCTTCAACAGGGGTATATTTTGTAATTGCTGAATTATACACTACTTCTTCTGTTTTAATGTTGCTTTGAACACTGTACAATAGGTCATATCAGGACAGATAGTTTATGGGCAGAGGAAATCAGTACATATATGGTGCTGTCCTTTAAACTGCCAACCATCAGTAAGAAACTACCACCTTTCCCATATAGGGTCCTGGGTTTGAACCGCCTACATCAGAGATGTAACTATTATAATTAAGGTAATTCAACTCCAGACTATTGACTGATTATTACTATGTTCTGTTCCCCCCACCCTTCCAATTTTCCATCTATCAGATCAGAGAAATATTAATTCACAGTATTAGATTATTTATGTGCATTTTAATGAGGTTTTTTGCAACACAAGTGCTGTCCACCAGTTCTGTCCAAAACAAGTGTGTCTTCAAGTTTCAATAAATGATCCAACATATAAACTATGTGATGAGAACAAAGAAAATGATTAGTCATAATAGTATGTAAATAGTTGGTTATAATTAAGCGTCCCTTGAATTAAGCGTCCCTTGAAAAGGGGACGCTTATTGGTTTCACCCCTGGTTTTCAGTCAGCTGCCGCCGCCGCATTATGGTCTTCCTTGAATATCTCCCTTGTTATTAGGCCTATCCAAATAATATGTGGCAGTTGTCTTCTATAGGCGTGGGGAAATTTTTTGACAGGCATGAATTTGACCTTTATCAAGGTCACATTATCAAAAATTCAAAAAAAAATTTACCTCCTTTTCACTAGATTTCCCCAGAAAGTACCAGGTGTGGGTCAACCAAATTTGGTATGCACATTCCTGACAGAAGAATCTAGGCACCAGTCGATATTGGGATCAATCGGGCCATAATTGACTGATTGACAGGCGATTGATTATCAGTTCATAAAAATTTGCTAAGATTAAGCCTTGAACTCACTTATTATTGCTCCTACCGGTTTGGGATGGTATACCAACATATAGGAAATCATGTGCTGGGAATCTTCTGGTGTGGTCACATTTGACCTTGGGCCCCTCGTTCAAGGTCAAACGAGCATAGCCAAACCTAAAAGTGCTATAACTCGCTTATTGTTGGTAATAGAGGTTTGGAATGGTAAACCAACATATAGGAAATCATAGGCTGGGAATCTTTTGGTGTGGTCAAATTTGACCTTGGGCCTCTTCTTCAAGGTCAAACGAGCATAGCCAAACATAAAAGTGCTTATAACTCGCTTATTATTGGTCCTAGAGGTTTGGGATGGTAACCAACATATAGGAAATCATGGGCTGGGAATCTTCTGGTGTGGTTGGATTTGACCTTGAGCCTGTCTTTCAAGGTCAAACGAGGCTAGTCAAACATAAAAGTGCTTATAACTCGCTTATTATTGGTCCTAGAGGTTTGGGATGGTAACCAACATATAGGAAATCATGGGCTGGGAATCTTCTGGTGTGGTTGGATTTGACCTTGAGCCTGTCTTTCAAGGTCAAACGAGGCTAGTCAAACATAAAAGTGCTTATAACTCGCTTATTATTGGTCCTAGTGGTTTGGGATGGTAAACCAACATATAGGAAATCATGGGCTGGGAATCTTCTGGTGTGGTCGGATTTGACCTTGGGCCCCTCGTTCAAGGTCAAACGAGGCTAGCCAAACTTAAAAGTGCTTATAACTCGCTTATTATTGGTCCTAGAGTTTTGGGATGGTATACCAACATATAGGAAATCATGTGCTGGGAATCTTCTGGTGTGGTCACATTTGACCTTGGGCCCCTCGTTCAAGGTCAAACGAGCATAGCCAAACCTAAAAGTGCTTATAACTCGCTTATTGTTGGTAATAGAGGTTTGGGATGGTATACCAACATATAGGAAATCATGGGCTGGGAATCTTTTGGTGTGGTCGGATTTGACCTTGGGCCTCTCCTTCAAGGTCAAACGAGCATAGCGAAACTTAAAAGTGCTTATAACTGGCTTATTATTGGTAATAGAGGTTTCGAATGGTAAACCAACATATAGGAAATCACAGGCTGGGAATCTTTTGGTGTGGTCAAATTTGACCTTGGGCCTCTTCTTCAAGGTCAAACGAGCATAGCCAAACATAAAAGTGCTTATAACTCGCTTATTATTGGTTCTAGAGGTTTGGGATGGTAAACCAACATATAGGAAATCATGGGCTGGGAATCTTCTGGTGTGGTCGGATTTGACCTTGGGCCCCTCGTTCAAGGTCAAACGAGGCTAGCCAAACTTAAAAGTGCTTATAACTCGCTTATTATTGGTCCTAGAGTTTTGGGATGGTATACCAACATATAGGAAATCATGTGCTGGGAATCTTCTGGTGTGGTCACATTTGACCTTGGGCCCCTCGTTCAAGGTCAAACGAGCATAGCCAAACCTAAAAGTGCTTATAACTCGCTTATTGTTGGTAATAGAGGTTTGGGATGGTATACCAACATATAGGAAATCATGGGCTGGGAATCTTTTGGTGTGGTCGGATTTGACCTTGGGCCTCTCCTTCAAGGTCAAACGAGCATAGCGAAACTTAAAAGTGCTTATAACTGGCTTATTATTGGTAATAGAGGTTTCGAATGGTAAACCAACATATAGGAAATCACAGGCTGGGAATCTTTTGGTGTGGTCAAATTTGACCTTGGGCCTCTTCTTCAAGGTCAAACGAGCATAGCCAAACATAAAAGTGCTTATAACTCGCTTATTATTGGTTCTAGAGTTTTGGGATGGTAAACCAACATATAGGAAATCATGGGCTGGGAATCTTCTGGTGTGGTCGGATTTGACCTTGGGCCCCTCGTTCAAGGTCAAACGAGGCTAGCCAAACTTAAACGTGCTTATAACTCGCTTATTATTGGTCCTAGAGTTTTGGGATGGTATACCAACATATAGGAAATCATGGGCTGGGAATCTTTTGGTGTGGTCGGATTTGACCTTGGGCCTGTCCTTCAAGGTCAAACGAGCATAGCCAAACTTAAAAGTGCTTATAACTCGCTTATTATTGGTCCTACAGGTTTGGGATGGTAAACCAACCTGTAGGAAATCATGGGCTGGGAATCTTTTGGTGTGGTGGAATTTGACCTTGGGCCTCTCCTTCAAGGTCAAACGAGCATAGCCAAACTTAACAGTGCTTATAACTCACTTATTATTGGCCCTAGAGGTTTGGAATGGTAAACCAAGATATAGGAAATCATAGGCTGGGAATCTTTTGGTGTGGTCAGATTTGACCTTGCACCTCTTCTTCAAGGTCAACGACCATAGCCAAACATAAAAGTGCTTATAACTCGCTTATTATTGGTCCTAGAGGTTTGGGATGGTAAACCAACATGTAGGAAATCATGTGCTGGGAATCTTTTGGTGTGGTGGGATTTGACCTTGGGCCTCTTCTTCAAGGTCAAACGAGCATAGCCAAACATAAAAGTGCTTATAACTCGCTTATTATTGGTTCTAGAGGTTTGGGATGGTAAACCAACATATAGGAAATCATGTGCTGGGAATCTTCTGGTGTGGTCGGATTTGACCTTGGGTCCCTCGTTCAAGGTCAAACGAGGATAGCCAAACCTAAAAGTGCTTATAACTCGCTTATTATTGGTCCTAGAGGTTTGGAATGGTAAACCAACATATAGGAAATCATGGGCTGGGAATCTTTTGGTGTGGTCAGATTTGACCTTGGGCCTCTTCTTCAAGGTCAAACTAGCATAGCCAAACATAAAAGTGCTTATAACTCGCTTGTTATTGGTCCTAGAGGTTTGGGATGGTAAACCAACATATAGGTAATCATGTGCTGGGAATCTTCTGGTGTGGTCGGATTTGACCTTGGGCCTCTCGTTCAAGGTCAAACGAGGCTAGCCAAACATAAAAGTGCTTATAACTCGCTTATTATTGGTCCAGAGGTTTCGGATGGTAAACCAACATATAGGAAATCATGGGCTGGGAATCTTCTGGTGTGGTCGGATTTGACCTTGGGCCCTCGTTCAAGGCCAAACGAGGCTAGCCAAACTTAAAAGTGCTTATAACTCGCTTATTATTGGTCCTAGAGTTTTAGGATGGTATACCAACATATAGGAAATCATGGGCTGGGAATCTTCTGGTGTGGTCGGATTTGACCTTGCACCTCTTCTTCAAGGTCAAACGACCATAGCCAAACATAAAAGTGCTTATAACTCACTTATTATTGGTCCTAGAGGTTTGGGATGGTAAACCAACATGTAGGAAATCATGTGCTGGGAATCTTTTGGTGTGGTGGGATTTGACCTTGGGCCTCTTCTTCAAGGTCAAACGAGCATAGCCAAACATAAAAGTGCTTATAACTCGCTTATTAATGGTCCTAGAGGTTTGGGATGGTATACCAACATATAGGAAATCATATGCTTGGATTCTTCTGGTGTGGTCAGATTTGACCTTGGGCCCCTCGTTCAAGGTCAAATGAGGATAGCCAAATCTAAAAGTGCTTATAACTCGCTTATTATTGGTCCTAGAGGTTTGGGATGGTATACCAACATATAGGAAATCATGGACTGGGAATCTTTTGGTGTGGTTGGATTTGATCTTAGGCCTCTCCTTCAAGGTCAAACGAGCATAGCCAAACTTAAAAGTGCTTATAACTCGTTTATTATTGGTCATACAGGTTTGGAATGGTAAACCAACATATAGGAAATCATGGGCTGGGAATCTTTTGGTGTGGTCAGATTTGACCTTGGGCCTCTTCTTCAAGGTCAAACTAGCATAGCCAAACATAAAAGTGCTTATAACTCGCTTATTATTGGTCCTAGAGGTTTGGGATGGTAACCAACATATAGGAAATCATGGGCTGGGAATCTTCTGGTGTGGTCGGATTTGACCTTGGGCCCTCGTTCAAGGCCAAACGAGGCTAGCCAAACTTAAAAGTACTTATAACTCGCTTATTATTGGTCCTAGAGTTTTAGGATGGTATACCAACATATAGGAAATCATGGGCTGGGAATCTTCTGGTGTGGTCGGATTTGACCTTGGGCCCTTGTTCAAGGCCAAACGAGGCTAGCCAAACTTAAAAGTGCTTATAACTCGCTTATTATTGGTCCTAGAGTTTTAGGATGGTATACCAACATATAGGAAATCATGGGCTGGGAATCTTCTGGTGTGGTCAGATTTGACCTTGCACCTCTTCTTCAAGGTCAAACGACCATAGCCAAACATAAAAGTGCTTATAACTCGCTTATTATTGGTCCTAGAGGTTTGGGATGGTAAACCAACATGTAGGAAATCATGTGCTGGGAATCTTTTGGTGTGGTGGGATTTGACCTTGGGCCTCTTCTTCAAGGTCAAACGAGCATAGCCAAACATAAAAGTGCTTATAACTCGCTTATTAATGGTCCTAGAGGTTTGGGATGGTATACCAACCTATAGGAAATCATGGGCTTGGATTCTTCTGGTGTGGTCAGATTTGACCTTGGGCCCCTCGTTAAAGGTCAAACGAGGATAGCCAAATCTAAAAGTGCTTATAACTCGCTTATTATTGGTCCTAGAGGTTTGGGATGGTATACCAACATATAGGAAATCATGGACTGGGAATCTTTTGGTGTGGTTGGATTTGATCTTAGGCCTCTCGTTCAAGGTCAAACGAGCATAGCCAAACTTAAAAGTGCTTATAACTCGTTTATTATTGGTCATACAGGTTTGGAATGGTAAACCAACATATAGGAAATCATGGGCTGGGAATCTTTTGGTGTGGTCAGATATGACCTTGGGCCTCTTCTTCAAGGTCAAACTAGCATAGCCAAACATAAAAGTGCTTATAACTCGCTTATTATTGGTCCTAGAGGTTTGGGATGGTAACTAACATATAGGAAATCATGGGCTGGGAATCTTCTGGTGTGGTCGGATTTGACCTTGGGCCCTCGTTCAAGGCCAAACGAGGCTAGCCAAACTTAAAAGTGCTTGTAACTCGCTTATTATTTGTCCTAGAGTTTTAGGATGGTATACCAACATATAGGAAATCATGGGCTGGGAATCTTCTGGTGTGGTCGAATTTGACCTTGGGCCCTCGTTCAAGGCCAAACGAGGCTAGCCAAACTTAAAAGTGCTTAAAACTCGCTTATTATTGGTCCTAGAGTTTTAGGATGGTATGCCAACATATAGGAAATCATGGGCTGGGAATCTTCTGGTGTGGTCGGATTTGACCTTGCACCTGTTCTTCAAGGTCAAACGACCATAGCCAAACATAAAAGTGCTTATAACTCGCTTATTATTGGTCCTAGAGGTTTGGGATGGTATACCAACATATAGGAAATCATGGACTGGGAATCTTTTGGTGTGGTTGGATTTGATCTTAGGCCTCTCGTTCAAGGTCAAACGAGCATAGCCAAACTTAAAAGTGCTTATAACTCGTTTAATATTGGTCATACAGGTTTGGAATGGTAAACCAACATATAGGAAATCATGGGCTGGGAATCTTTTGGTGTGGTCAGATTTGACCTTGGGCCTCTTCTTCAAGGTCAAACTAGCATAGCCAAACATAAAAGTGCTTATAACTCGCTTATTATTGGTCCTAGAGGTTTGGGATGGTAACCAACATATAGGATTTCATGGGCTGGGAATCTTTTGGTGTGGTCGGATTTGACCTTGGGCCTCTCCTTCAAGGTCAAACGAGCATAGCGAAACTTAAAAGTGCTTATAACTGGCTTATTATTGGTAATAGAGGTTTCGAATGGTAAACCAACATATAGGAAATCACAGGCTGGGAATCTTTTGGTGTGGTCAAATTTGACCTTGGGCCTCTTCTTCAAGGTCAAACGAGCATAGCCAAACATAAAAGTGCTTATAACTCGCTTATTATTGGTTCTAGAGGTTTGGGATGGTAAACCAACATATAGGAAATCATGGGCTGGGAATCTTCTGGTGTGGTCGGATTTGACCTTGGGCCCCTCGTTCAAGGTCAAACGAGGCTAGCCAAACTTAAACGTGCTTATAACTCGCTTATTATTGGTCTTAGAGTGTTGGGATGGTATACCAACATATAGGAAATCATGGGCTGGGAATCTTTTGGTGTGGTCGGATTTGACCTTGGGCCTGTCCTTCAAGGTCAAACGAGCATAGCCAAACTTAAAAGTGCTTATAACTCGCTTATTATTGGTCCTACAGGTTTGGGATGGTAAACCAACTGTAGGAAATCATGGGCTGGGAATCTTTTGGTGTGGTGGAATTTGACCTTGGGCCTCTCCTTCAAGGTCAAACGAGCATAGCCAAACTTAACAGTGCTTATAACTCACTTATTATTGGCCCTAGAGGTTTGGGATGGTAAACCAACATATAGGAAATCATAGGCTGGGAATCTTTTGGTGTGGTCAGATTTGACCTTGCACCTCTTCTTCAAGGTCAACGACCATAGCCAAACATAAAAGTGCTTATAACTCGCTTATTATTGGTCCTAGAGGTTTGGGATGGTAAACCAACATGTAGGAAATCATGTGCTGGGAATCTTTTGGTGTGGTGGGATTTGACCTTGGGCCTCTTCTTCAAGGTCAAACGAGCATAGCCAAACATAAAAGTGCTTATAACTCGTTTATTATTGGTCATACAGGTTTGGAATGGTAAACCAACATATAGGAAATCATGGGCTGGGAATCTTTTGGTGTGGTCAGATTTGACCTTGGGCCTCTTCTTCAAGGTCAAACTAGCATAGCCAAACATAAAAGTGCTTATAACTCGCTTATTATTGGTCCTAGAGTTTTAGGATGGTATACCAACATATAGGAAATCATGGGCTGGGAATCTTCTGGTGTGGTCGGATTTGACCTTGGGCCCTCGTTCAAGGCCAAACGAGGCTAGCCAAACTTAAAAGTGCTTATAACTCGCTTATTATTTGTCCTAGAGTTTTAGAATGGTATGCCAACATATAGGAAATCATGGGCTGGGAATCTTCTGGTGTGGTCGGATTTGACCTTGGGCCCTCGTTCAAGGCCAAACGAGGCTAGCTAAACTTAAAAGTGCTTATAACTCGCTTATTATTGGTCCTAGAGTTTTAGGATGGTATGCCAACATATAGGAAATCATGGGCTGGGAATCTTCTGGTGTGGTCGGATTTGACCTTGCACTTGTTCTTCAAGGTCAAACGACCATAGCCAAACATAAAAGTGCTTATAACTCGCTTATTATTGGTCCTAGAGGTTTGGGATGGTATACCAACATATAGGAAATCATGGACTGGGAATCTTTTGGTGTGGTTGGATTTGATCTTAGGCCTCTCCTTCAAGGTCAAACGAGCATAGCCAAACTTAAAAGTGCTTATAACTCGTTTAATATTGGTCATACAGGTTTGGAATGGTATACCAACATATAGGAAATCATGGGCTGGGAATCTTTTGGTGTGGTCAGATTTGACCTTGCACCTCTTCTTCAAGGTCAACGACCATAGCCAAACATAAAAGTGCTTATAACTCACTTATTATTGGTCCTAGAGGTTTGGGATGGTAAACCAACATGTAGGAAATCATGTGCTGGGAATCTTTTGGTGTGGTGGGATTTGACCTTGGGCCTCTTCTTCAAGGTCAAACGAGCATAGCCAAACATAAAAGTGCTTATACCTCGTTTATTATTGGTCATACAGGTTTGGAATGGTAAACCAACATATAGGAAATCATGGGCTGGGAATCTTTTGGTGTGGTCAGATTTGACCTTGGGCCTCTTCTTCAAGGTCAAACTAGCATAGCCAAACATAAAAGTGCTTATAACTCGCTTATTATTGGTCCTAGAGGTTTGGGATGGTAACCAACATATAGGAAATCATGGGCTGGGAATCTTCTGGTGTGGTCGGATTTGACCTTGGGCCCTCGTTCAAGGCCAAACGAGGCTAGCCAAACATAAAAGTGCTTATAACTCGCTTATTATTGGTCCTAGAGTTTTAGGATGGTATACCAACATATAGGAAATCATGGGCTGGGAATCTTCTGGTGTGGTCGGATTTGACCTTGCACCTCTTCTTCAAGGTCAAACGACCATAGCCAAACATAAAAGTGCTTATAACTCGCTTATTATTGGTCCTAGAGGTTTGGGATGGTAAACCAACATGTAGGAAATCATGTGCTGGGAATCTTTTGGTGTGGTGGGATTTGACCTTGGGCCTCTTCTTCAAGGTCAAACGAGCATAGCCAAACATAAAAGTGCTTATAACTCGCTTATTAATGGTCCTAGAGGTTTGGGATGGTATACCAACATATAGGAAATCATGGGCTTGGATTCTTCTGGTGTGGTCAGATTTGACCTTGGGCCCCTCGTTCAAGGTCAAACGAGGATAGCCAAATCTAAAAGTGCTTATAACTCGCTTATTAATGGTCCTAGAGGTTTGGGATGGTATACCAACATATAGGAAATCATGGGCTTGGATTCTTCTGGTGTGGTCAGATTTGACCTTGGGCCCCTCGTTCAAGGTCAAACGAGCATAGCCAAACTTAAAAGTGCTTATAACTCGTTTATTATTGGTCATACAGGTTTGGAATGGTAAACCAACATATAGGAAATCATGGGCTGGGAATCTTTTGGTGTGGTCAGATTTGACCTTGGGCCTCTTCTTCAAGGTCAAACTAGCATAGCCAAACATAAAAGTGCTTATAACTCGCTTATTATTGGTCCTAGAGGTTTGGGATGGTAACTAACATATAGGAAATCATGGGCTGGGAATCTTCTGGTGTGGTCGGATTTGACCTTGGGCCCTCGTTCAAGGCCAAACGAGGCTAGCCAAACTTAAAAGTGCTTATAACTCGCTTATTATTGGTCCTAGAGTTTTAGGATGGTATACCAACATATAGGAAATCATGGGCTGGGAATCTTCTGGTGTGGTCGGATTTGACCTTGGGCCCTCGTTCAAGGCCAAACGAGGCTAGCTAAACTTAAAAGTGCTTATAACTCGCTTATTATTGGTCCTAGAGTTTTAGGATGGTATGCCAACATATAGGAAATCATGGGCTGGGAATCTTCTGTTGTGGTCGGATTTGACCTTGCACCTGTTCTTCAAGGTCAAACGACCATAGCCAAACATAAAAGTGCTTATAACTCGCTTATTATTGGTCCTAGAGGTTTGGGATGGTATACCAACATATAGGAAATCATGGACTGGGAATCTTTTGGTGTGGTTGGATTTGATCTTAGGCCTCTCCTTCAAGGTCAAACGAGCATAGCCAAACTTAAAAGTGCTTATAACTCGTTTAATATTGGTCATACAGGTTTGGAATGGTAAACCAACATATAGGAAATCATGGGCTGGGAATCTTTTTGTGTGGTCAGATTTGACCTTGGGCCTCTTGTTCAAGGTGAAACGAGCATAGCCAAACATAAAAGTGCTTATAACTCACTGATTATTGGTCCTAGAGGTTTGGGCTGGTATACCAACATATAGGAAATCATGGGCTGGGAATCTTTTGGTGTGGTCAAATTTGACCTTGGGCCTCTTCTTCAAGGTCAAACTAGCATAGCCAAACATAAAAGTGCTTATAACTCGCTTATTATTGGTCCTAGAGGTTTGGGATGGTAACTAACATATAGGAAATCATGGGCTGGGAATCTTCTGGTGTGGTCGGATTTGACCTTGGGCCCTCGTTCAAGGCCAAACGAGGCTAGCCAAACTTAAAAGTGCTTATAACTCGCTTATTATTGGTCCTAGAGTTTTAGGATGGTATACCAACATATAGGAAATCATGGGCTGGGAATCTTCTGGTGTGGTCGGATTTGACCTTGGGCCTCTCCTTCAAGGTCAAGCGAGCATAGCCAAACATAGAAGTGCTTATAACTCGCTTATTATTGCTCCTAGAGTTTTGGGATGGTATACCAACATGTAGGAAATCATGGGCTGGGAATCTTTTTGTGTGGTCAGATTTGACCTTGGGCCTCTTGTTCAAGGTGAAACGAGCATAGCCAAACATAAAAGTGCTTATAACTCACTGATTATTGGTCCTAGAGGTTTGGGCTGGTATACCAACATATAGGAAATCATGGGCTGGGAATCTTCGGGCTTGGATTCTTCTGATGTGGTCAGATTTGACCTTGGGCCCCTCGTTCAAGGTCAAACGAGGATAGCCAAATCTAAAAGTGCTTATAACTCGCTTATTATTGGTCCTAGAGGTTTGGGATGGTATACCAACATATAGGAAATCATGGACTGGGAATCTTTTGGTGTGGTTGGATTTGATCTTAGGCCTCTCCTTCAAGGTCAAACGAGCATAGCCAAACTTAAAAGTGCTTATAACTCGTTTATTATTGGTCATACAGGTTTGGAATGGTAAACCAACATATAGGAAATCAGGGGCTTGGAATCTTTTGGTGTGGTCAGATTTGACCTTGGGCCTCTTCTTCAAGGTCAAACTAGCATAGCCAAACATAAAAGTGCTTATAACTCGCTTATTATTGGTCCTAGAGGTTTGGGATGGTAACCAACATATAGGAAATCATGGGCTGGGAATCTTCTGGTGTGGTCGGATTTGACCTTGGGCCCTCGTTCAAGGCCAAACGAGGCTAGCCAAACTTAAAAGTGCTTATAACTCGCTTATTATTGGTCCTAGAGTTTTAGGATGGTATACCAACATATAGGAAATCATGGGCTGGGAATCTTCTGGTGTGGTCGGATTTGACCTTGGGCCCTCGTTCAAGGCCAAACAAGACTAGCCAAACTTAAAAGTGCTTATAACTCGCTTATTATTGGTCCTAGAGTTTTAGGATGGTATACCAAGATATAGGAAATCATGGGCTGGGAATCTTCTGGTGTGGTCGGATTTGACCTTGCACCTGTTCTTCAAGGTCAAACGACCATAGCCAAACATAAAAGTGCTTATAACTCGCTTATTATTGGTCCTAGAGGTTTGGGATGGTATACCAACATATAGGAAATCATGGACTGGGAATCTTTTGGTGTGGTTGGATTTGATCTTAGGCCTCTCCTTCAAGGTCAAACGAGCATAGCCAAACTTAAAAGTGCTTATAACTCGTTTAATATTGGTCATACAGGTTTGGAATGGTAAACCAACATATAGGAAATCATGGGCTGGGAATCTTTTTGTGTGGTCAGATTTGACCTTGGGCCTCTTGTTCAAGGTGAAACGAGCATAGCCAAACATAAAAGTGCTTATAACTCACTGATTATTGGTCCTAGAGGTTTGGGCTGGTATACCAACATATAGGAAATCATGGGCTGGGAATCTTTTGGTGTGGTCAGATTTGACCTTGGGCCTCTTCTTCAAGGTCAAACTAGCATAGCCAAACATAAAAGTGCTTATAACTCGCTTATTATTGGTCCTAGAGGTTTGGGATGGTAACTAACATATAGGAAATCATGGGCTGGGAATCTTCTGGTGTGGTCGGATTTGACCTTGGGCCCTCGTTCAAGGCCAAACGAGGCTAGCCAAACTTAAAAGTGCTTATAACTCGCTTATTATTGGTCCTAGAGTTTTAGGATGGTATACCAACATATAGGAAATCATGGGCTGGGAATCTTCTGGTTTGGTCGGATTTGACCTTGGGCCTCTCCTTCAAGGTCAAGCGAGCATAGCCAAACATAGAAGTGCTTATAACTCGCTTATTATTGCTCCTAGAGTTTTGGGATGGTATACCAACATGTAGGAAATCATGGGCTGGGAATCTTTTTGTGTGGTCAGATTTGACCTTGGGCCTCTTGTTCAAGGTGAAACGAGCATAGCCAAACATAAAAGTGCTTATAACTCACTGATTATTGGTCCTAGAGGTTTGGGCTGGTATACCAACATATAGGAAATCATGGGCTGGGAATCTTCGGGCTTGGATTCTTCTGATGTGGTCAGATTTGACCTTGGGCCCCTCGTTCAAGGTCAAACGAGGATAGCCAAATCTAAAAGTGCTTATAACTCGCTTATTATTGGTCCTAGAGGTTTGGGATGGTATACCAACATATAGGAAATCATGGACTGGGAATCTTTTGGTGTGGTTGGATTTGATCTTAGGCCTCTCCTTCAAGGTCAAACGAGCATAGCCAAACTTAAAAGTGCTTATAACTCGTTTATTATTGGTCATACAGGTTTGGAATGGTAAACCAACATATAGGAAATCAGGGGCTTGGAATCTTTTGGTGTGGTCAGATTTGACCTTGGGCCTCTTCTTCAAGGTCAAACTAGCATAGCCAAACATAAAAGTGCTTATAACTCGCTTATTATTGGTCCTAGAGGTTTGGGATGGTAACCAACATATAGGAAATCATGGGCTGGGAATCTTCTGGTGTGGTCGGATTTGACCTTGGGCCCTCGTTCAAGGCCAAACGAGGCTAGCCAAACTTAAAAGTGCTTATAACTCGCTTATTATTGGTCCTAGAGTTTTAGGATGGTATACCAACATATAGGAAATCATGGGCTGGGAATCTTCTGGTGTGGTCGGATTTGACCTTGGGCCCTCGTTCAAGGCCAAACAAGGCTAGCCAAACTTAAAAGTGCTTATAACTCGCTTATTATTGGTCCTAGAGTTTTAGGATGGTATACCAAGATATAGGAAATCATGGGCTGGGAATCTTCTGGTGTGGTCGGATTTGACCTTGCACCTCTTCTTTAAGGTCAAACGACCACAGCCAAACACAAAAGTGCTTATAACTCGCTTATTATTGGTCCTAGAGGTTTGGGATGGTAAACTAACATGTAGGAAATCATGTGCTGGGAATCTTTTGGTGTGGTGAGATTTGACCTTGGGCCTCTTCTTCAAGGTCAAACGAGCATAGCCAAACATAAAAGTGCTTATAACTCGCTTATTAATGGTCCTAGAGGTTTGGGATGGTATACCAACATATAGGAAATCATGGGCTTGGATTCTTCTGGTGTGGTCAGATTTGACCTTGGGCCCCTCGTTCAAGGTCAAACGAGGATAGCCAAATCTAAAAGTGCTTATAACTCGCTTATTATTGGTCCTAGAGGTTTGGGATGGTATACCAACATATAGGAAATCATGGACTGGGAATCTTTTGGTGTGGTTGGATTTGATCTTAGGCCTCTCCTTCAAGGTCAAACGAGCATAGCCAAACTTAAAAGTGCTTATAACTCGTTTATTATTGGTCCTAGAGGTTTGGAATGGTAAACCAACATATAGGAAATCATGGGCTGGGAATCTTCGGGTGTGGTCGGATTTGACCTTGGGCCCCTCATTCAAGGTCAAACGAGGATAGCCAAACCTAAAAGTGCTTATAACTCGCTTATTATTGGTCCTAGAGTTTTGGGAAGTGCTTATAACTCGTTTCTTATTGGTCCTAAAGGTTTGGGATGGTATACCAACATATAGGACATCATGTGCTGGGAATCTTCTGGTGTGGTCAGATTTGACCTTGGGCCCCTCGATCAAGGTCAGACGAGGATAGCCAAACTTAGAAGTGCTTATAACTCGCTTTCTTATTGGTCCTAGAGGTTTGGGATGGTAAACGAACATGTAGGAATTCATGGGCTGGGAATCTTCTGGTGTGGTCGGATTTGACCTTGGGCCTCTCCTTCAAGGTCAAACAAGCATAGCCAAACTTAGAAGTGCTTATAACTTGCTTATTATTGGTCCTAGAGTTTTGGGATGGTAAATGAACATGTAGGAAATCATGGGCTGGGAATCTTCTGGTGTGGAGGGATTTGACCTTAGGCCTCTCCTTCAAGGTCAAACAAGGATAGCCAAACTTAGAAGTGCTTATAACTGGCTTATTATTGGTCCTAGAGGTTTGGGATGGTAAACCAACATATAGGAAATCATGGGCTGGGAATCTTCTGGTGTGGAGGGATTTGACCTTTGGCTCCTCCTTCAAGGTCAAACGGTGATAGCCAAACTTAGAAGTGCTTATAACTGGCTGATTATTGGTTGTAGAGGTTTTGGGTGTGAAACCAACCTATAGGAAATCTTTTGGCTTTCCTAAAATTAATACTGCCAATATCCTATATTACTTACCTACAGATAAGTTGTGTTATAAATTCAGGTATAACAAGTCATATCTTCTGTGTAAATGACTAAAGACAAGGTACACATGTTATTCTACTGACACATCTTACAATCACATGGAAGTTGTTTTTTATGTTTTTGAAATGTTTCACAGTTGGCCTTCATATCTCTCACAAGTGTATTTACTTTGCAACCTGGTTTTGTAAAAATATACAGGTTCATGCCACCTGAGTAGTAGATTCAACCCTTTTTTAACACTCACTAAATGAGAATTGCCACTGGGAGAAAGACCCTGTTGTAAACTTCAAGGATGAAAACACCATGTAGCCTTGTTAAGATGCATGTATTGTTTCCCCAATTTAATCAGCTCTTGAATATCAGACCAGTTTATATCATTGTCCGATGGTATATTGGTGATCGATGTGCCCAAGATGAATACAAATAATATTTCACAAGTCCATATAATAATATACATTGCATTGTATTCACTTTATTTCCTGTAACATGCCACAGTACATTATAAAAATAATATCCTGTGTTACTGACATTATATACAGATAATATAGGTTTTACATAATTTGTTAATTTATACACTGGACACATTTTTTGTTAATGAAAGCAATGACCTACAATATTATAATTGCTTCATTTTTAAAGCCAGTAATGTACACAAGTGGCATAAATTGAAATATAGGAAGTCTGGGACAGGTAACATTTCATCCCACTTTATAAAAACAACTTGTGCACTCTTATTAGCCTTGCCACAGGCATTTATATGTACAATATAGACACAACAGTTTGATTGCATTATAAGTATTTTTCATAATGTTCTCAAATATTTGCTGAAAAATGTGCTGGAAATTATGTAAAAAAATCAAATCAAATATAATTTAAAATAAAAAAGAAAGTGCATTTGTTTGTCAATGTCTAGCAGTCTACTGATGAAGTCAGATTCTCCAATTTTCAGCACTTCAGTCATGCAGTGTACATACATGGGTTTTACCCATGATTGAGTTTATGAAATCTTATTATTGGTTATTAAGTGGTCCATCTGAGCAGCTCTGATGATCAGTAATGCACAAAACAATTATGGTTTCTTTGTTTCTATGTCAGCTGACATGGTATCACTCTGCATTGTCTGGTATGCATCCACATCCTCATGACCAACTCCAAAAGTACAAGGCCCAGAGACATGCTTTTACATTTAAAAGATACCTTGTCTATTGAGGATGATAAATTGTTTAAGGCATGCATATCGGTCTGTTCATCTGTTAGGAATCTTCTGATGTTGTTAGATTTGGCCTTGGGCCCTGTTTAGAGGTATACAGTTGTAAGTAGAGACTTTGGGAAAGGCTAAGACAGTTATGAAGTGGAGTATGCAGTCCAAGTATATCAGTTTATGGGAATGACCTCCTCTTGAACTGTAGGATCCTTTTATAAAGGTAAACAGCAGTAGTTAAATGTTGGGAACAAGACCAAAATACATTTATATATGTGTGTCTGTGATTATACAATACAATAGAAAGGTATAACTTCTATGTAACTATCTCTTGCAATTCTTAAAAAATATATAAACATGTTGTCAGGTGTGTGACTATTAGAGTGGAATACATCTCATAATAGGATACAAATAGTGATAACAGCATATAATGCACAGAACATTGAAAATATTCTGAATGGCTTTTGTTAATATCCCTTTTCCAGCTCCAATGAAGGTGAAAGGTGACTTATTTAGTAATTGGACATTTTTCATAGCTGAATGGCAAAATAATGAAATTGCCACTGGACTAAGGGAGAAATAAAAGAATGTAAGGGTTGCAACTTTAAGATCTGTTATGGGTAGAGATTGTTTTAGCTTCTTAAGAAATCATGAGATAACAGATGAAAACTGCAAAGATCCAGCAAAGTGTAGAAAGGGACTGGAAAGTTATTTCAAACCAACCCAAAATGAGATTTACGGATTGTATATGTTCTGTTCATGTGATGAAGGACCCAATGAAAATGTGGATCAGTGGGTTAACAGACCAAGACTACTTTCAAAGTCTTGCAACTTTGAAGCAATGACTGACAGTTTGTTAAGAGACCGTGTCATTCTTGGGACGAAAGACAAGGCTACAAGAGCATGGATGTTTAGAGAGAAGGTAAAAAAGTCAATCTGAATGAAACAGTTGAAATTCTGAGAGCTAGTGAAGTAGCTGCTTAACACATAACATAAAGGAGTTTGACCAAGGGACATCTGAGGAAGTGGTACACTTCAACAATCAGGAGAAGGCTAACAGATATCCAGCAAAAATTCTCTACTTATAACTGTGTACGCCTAATCAGGCCCCTCCTTGAAGGTCAAATAACGGTAGGCAAACTTAAAAGTGCTTATAACTTGCTTATTATTGAAAAATGCTGTTTATCTTCAAAACCATGTTAGTTGTCCTTTTCCATTGGATACATCAAATGCATCCTTGGTCTATTTTTTTAATGAATTTTAACATAATTTGTAAGACATTAAAATTCATGAAATCGTGCACTAAATCAATTATAACTTAAAAAGTATTGCATTAGAGTATTTTATTAAAGTATGTTACTCAGCTACTTTATCCATAGCTACAACAAGATAACTTGGAAACCTTTCCCAATAGCTAAGTGAGTAAAAGCTACTTCCTGACTTTTCAGTAGCTTCCATAGTTAGTAAAATTACTTGTAAATTGAAAACTATTGCATTTAGAGAATTTTTTATAAATATGTTATTAAACTACTTTTGGGTGAGCTATAGTAAAATTGCAGACCTGTAGCTCGTTGCATAGCTGAGCAATATTTACTTTCAGGTTTTCACTGTTGCATAAATCACTTGTAACTTGAAAACTATTGTTGTTAGAGAATTGTGTTTAAATATCTTATTCACCTACTTTTGGATCAGCTACAGCATAGTAATATTGCAGACCTGTAGCTCATTGCATAGCTGAGCAAAAGCTACCTTCGTTTTCTCACTGTTGAGTAAATCGGTTGTATTTTGATAACTATTACATTTAGAGTTTTTCTGTAAATTTGTTATTCATCTACTTTTGCATCAGCTATAACATTGTGAATTTTGCAGACTACTTTATCCATAGCTACAATATTGTGAGTAACTTGGAAACCTTTCCCAATAGCTAAGTTAGTAATAGCTACTTTGTGACCTTTCAGTAGCTTCCATAATGATTAAATCACGTGTAACTTCAAAACTATTTCATTTACAGCATTTTCTTTAAATATGTTATTCATCTACTTTCTTTGTCAGCTATAAGATAGTTTAATTTTCCGACCTGTAGCTCATTGCATAACTGAGGAATAGCTACTTCAAGTTTCCACTGTTGAGTAAATCGCTTGTACCTCAAAAATATTACATTAATTTTACAGTATTTTCTTTAAATGTGTTTTCACCTAGTACTTTTTTCACTGTAACAGTTAACTTTGTACTTTACTTCTGATTACCATTTCCAGGCCACAACTTCTGTGTCCTTTTATGCTTTTACTTCTACTTTGCAGCTGAAAACACACTGTCACCTGAAAAAGAACCCGTTCACAGGCACTGATTGCTTTTTTCGTTTTAAGGTCACTCTTGTGACCCTAACATGGTCCTTTCGGGAGAATTTCTCTTCACCAATAACATGTACCTCTTCACATTGATCCTTTAGCATTTTATATAAAACTTACAAACTGTAGGGACGCTTTGTTTTTGTGTACAAAAACCTTTTGTCTAGTTTAGTTTTTACTTACAGTGCAGAAGTTTTTACTTGAGGATCCAAAAGCACTTCTAAAATCACATGAAAATATTAAGTTGACTCTTATTGGATATATTAACTTTTTAAAAAAAAATTGCTTAACTCTGGTTTCATTATTTTCTATAAACCTCCAAACTTTCATCTCTGTGGTGGTGGATTTAAATATATGATATAATTGAATAAATGATGATCCCCTGTTGCAATGTGACCTTATAATTATGATAAAAGTGATATAAGGGGGCTCGGTGGTGTAGCGGTTAGAGTTCTTGCCTCCAACCTCTGAGGCCGCCGGTTTGAATCTCGGGCTGGGCACTTCATGTTGGAAAGTTGGTAGTTACTTGCCGATGCCTGGTGGTTTACAGTGCAGTATGCACTGGTTTCCTCCACCTGTAAACTACCCGTCGCAATACGCAATATGTCGTGACGTAAAACAACAAATAAATCTAAATCTAAAAGTGATATAAACACTCAACTTGGAGACAACTTTTTGAAAATTTACATCTCTCTCCTTTTAGCTATTGATTTGCCTTGACCAAGGTTGTAAAATTGAATAACTGACTATTTTTGAACAGCCACATTATCTAAATTTACTAGCCTCAGTATCTAGATATTAAAATTCAGCTGAGATCATGTACAGATGACCTTTGTGTCTGAGATAAATGTGGATAAATTGAAGAGAAGAGAATAGTATGAGAGAAAAATATAGGTTATGTTTTGATCATTTTGAAAAATCAGAAAAAAAATCTTTCTAGTTTCCTTTTGCTACTTATATAATTCTTAATTTTATCCTTCAATAGCTATGTACAATTTACAATTTTAAACTGACAATTGCAAAAATAAATTGAGGAGACAAAAACAGATATACTGTATATATAGCACTGTTTTTATCCCTGCATACACAGCCCATGAACACATATGATGCAAACACACCACATGGCTGGTGAAAGGAGCTGAAGGAGGCAGTTGTAAATTTGAAATTTATCTCCTGTTATAAAAGTTTGTTTATGAAGTAAACAGACTACTTTGGGTACTAATAGTACTGGATACATGTTTTAAATAGGCAAGAGTATCATATCCTGCATTTAACTCAGAGGTGAAAAAAACACTGAAGTCATCCTTTAATTGGTTTCTGGTGATGCGCCTTAGTGTCTGCCTTTGGCAGAGATTAAGTGCTGTAAATGTCTAGAACAGAATAGAATAAAAGAATTGTTTTGTGACGAAATGTGCTGAATTCTGAAAGACAAATCCAAAGTTTGATATATTAAAAGTCAACCAAAACATTTAAGTTCACTTGCTGTGTTTGAACACCAAATATTTCAATTCTACATCCAACTACAAATAATTAAATGTGTTATCAACATACTGATATGTATGTGTGTGACACTCTGTCATAACTTTTGTATTTCAAATATTTGCTATATGACTGGTTTCAATGCAATTGTTAATTTAACTAAACTGATTATTAAAAGTCCAAAATAAAACAGATCTTTGGTTCATTTTCGTGCCAAAACATTCCTCGGATGAAAGGATGTGGATACACAGCTGGATGTAAGTTAATGTTGTAAGTGTATTGATGTTCTGAGTATGCAGATATAATGTAAATTTGTGTGTGATTTTAAATATTTCGTTGGTGGATGAAGTCTGTGTTGCAATCATTTTTTTCAGTTCAGCTGTTACCTCACTAATGGTAGCATTTTCATGGTGCAATAAGTTACATACACCTTCTAATATAATGGATTGATGATTGCAGTAAACCTGAGATGCTATGGTGTGGTATTAATTCCTGTATTAGTGGACTGTATGACATGGATTTATTACAATCAGATACATGCAGTCCATAAGCCACAAATTCAATTGCCCTTTATTTATTAGACCTGCCCTACTGAAAGTGTATCAGTACCACTTCACAATGATTGGCAATGTAAACTTGGTGGCCTCTACACCACAACTGCTACCTGCTTGATATTTCCTGAGGGATTCACTTAATATCAAATAAATCCAATAAATACCGAAATAAGGCTAACATCAAATAAAAGGCTAACATCAAATAAAAGGCTAACATCAAATAATGGCTGACAGCCCAGCCCATGTCCATTATTCACAAGGCAAGAAGTCCTCTTTGCCAAGAATTTACTACCACCACATAAATGCACAGTCTGGTTCATACACCAATTTTCTCTTTTCAGAAGGATCCATTTGAAGTTGTAGTGATACCAATCCCTTTTTAAGTGGACTGGTGCCTAATCTTGTCACATGTCTTGTTAATCATTTATCTTGTATAAAAATTTATACCAGCCATCCTGGGATCTAGCCTTGTGTCAGCCCGGAGTTTGTGACTTAATGTTCAAAATGACCTTAATCAATCTGAGATTAAGATAAGTAGACATGCACAAGTTAAAAATAATTTACAGGAAAGATCTACCCCTTGTATCCACATATCTTATATTTACTACATTAAATTATTTTTGATTCAGCTTAATACATAGATCACACCTAGTTTTGTGCTGGTCTCACGAACTTACATATGAGTGCAAAATACTTGTCAGGACTCGTTTTGGGCATGATATACTTTGAATCTTGATAGTATCCATAAGGTTTAATAAATGGAGATTTGAATTTGGGTAGGACATGTTTAACAAAATACGAATATATGGATATCATGATATCTTTTAAAATGTACATACTAAAGGGTGAAGTGGAGGGGGAGTTGAATGGCAAAAATCACACAATCATGTAATCATATCTACAGGGCTACAAATTAATGTATGTTCTTGTTAAAAAGTCATGATCACATTGTAAATTAAATTTGCGTCTAGCCGTGCTTGTGGGTTGTACTCCAGTTTCCTGACTAGCAATGGAAGGTCAAATAAGGTGAAAGCGAGATCGGCTATAATAGTACTAGAGTGGATGGTGCTAACAAGCAGTGAAGAAGGTCAAATGAAGGTCAAGGCGAGATCAAGCTATAATAGTACATGGGTTGATGCTGGGATCGAACCCCATAGCAAGGTGAAGTAATTATAAAAGTAAGATACACATAAGACAGTGAAACACAAGTTTGAGGTTTTTATTTACATGTTAGTAAAATAGTTAAAATTTGTCAAAAATAAATGGACAAAATTTTAAAGCACCAAACCCAGATCAAAAATTGGGGGGAATGGAGGAAGAAAAAGTGAGGGGGATGATAGAAGCTGCTTGGGACGCATTCTGGAGATAAGTCCAAACAGAAGAACTTCTCCAGAGACCATGGGCCATAATATTCTGTAAGGCCACATTATGATCGAAAGCATAAGTAGCCCCTGACCGACGGAATGTGTGGAACCCGTGGCCAAGAGGGGGGATATTCCTGAGAATAAGAATTTGCTTAAGGGCATATCTAATGTGTGAATCAATGACTTGATTGTAAGGAGGGTAACTATTAGCAAATAAAGGGTCAGATGGGGATAAAGGTCTGGAAGCCAGGAGGGCCTTAAGGGCCCTAACTGGGCATAAAAACATGTTATCTAATTCAGGCAACTGTATAACATGATGAGATTTGTGATCCTGTAGGGTTTTAGTCCATTTGACTAACAAATGAACACCAGGGGGAGCAAATGTAAGATCTCTGCCCAGAAAATGCTTGTCTGGGTGAAATTTTGACAGAGAGTGTGGGGCAAAATTTGACATTCGCAGAAAGCCAAAATATGCAGTAAGAAAAATGGACCTGAAAAGGATGGGGTCAGAAAGTGTGTCACATGACAATGATATGTAGTACAAAGTCTGAATGTCAAAGAGACCTCTAGGGGTAGGGGCAAATTTAGAATTGATTGATATACTCCTCAAATATCTTTGTACCATGTGATGATAACAGTTGGAAGTGTCAAAGTTCAATTGGCGAGCCATAGATGAGATGGAGGACAAATAATTTTTGATCACTTTGGGTGACAATGAGTTAGTGTATAAATATTCCAAAAAAACAAGAATGTTATGTACAGAAATCTCCACAGGGAGACTCATGAAGACCAGGAAGGACAGGAAGGTCCTGAAATGAAGTACATGTGACGCTGTAGTTGACGGTCTGTATGCCTGGTCCAATCTTTCGAATGCAGCTTGCAGCAGGAGACCTGAACTGTCTGTGGAACCTGCAATTATATGTTAAAATCAAGTTTAAACATATCAGGGTGAACCTTATCCCAGGTGCACGTATTGGTGAGATGGGCCAGGAGCCCCATATCAACTAGGACACCTGAGTGTAACCTAGAAAGGAGATCTGCCTCTGCGTTGTCCTTGCCTCTCACATGTTGAACCTGCAACTGGATATCATACAATGCAGCCAGAAGCCACACATTTCTGTCACATATAGATAAGAATGGATCTCTTGTTTTGTGGGTGTTCATCACCTGGACAACAGCAAGGTTGTCACAGAATATCTGTATACTGGAATGACGCCATAAATGACCCCACATTCGAAGGGCAATAACAATGTTCCACATTTCTAGGTGTACAATGGTGAGGGTAAAGTTGGGTATGGGAATGATAGGAGTGGGGTAAACCCTGTTGTTCCAGATAGCACCCAGGCCAGAGAGGCAGGCGTCAAGGTGTAAAGAATCCAAACTCTGGATAGGGGACTTCCTGAAAAAGGTGACGCCATTGAAAGCAGGGAGGAACTTGAGGAACCATTTGATATCCCTGAAGAAGTCCTGGGTGAGGTGTATCCTGGCTTTGTGGGAATTCTTCCTGAAAAGACAAAGGATTGTATTAATGAAAGTTCTGGCCGGGGTGACACATTTATGGATATAAATAAGTTTGCCAATCAAAGATTGATAAGTTTTCTTAGCAAGAAATTTCTTGGTGGCTACCTCAGAGCACATTTGGTATATATTTACTATCTTCTCTGGTGCTATGCTCAAAGTACCATCAACAATGTTAACCACAATGCCTAAGCATGTAAGGGTCTCACAGGGTGGGGTCTTCTTGGAGGGATTCATTGGAAGACCCAGTGACTCCAATAGGTCAGATAATCGGTCATAATGACGCCTTGCGTCAGCCCTGGGGGCCACCACAATAAAATCATCGATGTATGGGTTAATGACGCAACCAGATGACGCCATGACGTATGATATGGCGTCGGCCACCATCTGAAACGCCGCGGACCCGTGGGTCCATCCAAACGCGACGCCTGCATCAATATATAGGGCGTCACGCCATGACAAACCAAATTTGATAGCGTCAACAGGGTCAACCCTGAGGTTCCTAAAAGCTCTGGCCACATCGATCTTAAAAATTAGTGGATCTTCCATTCCCAGTATACGCTCTACAATGTTATCCACAGAGGGAAATTTAAGGGTAAAAGGTCTGGTATCAAAATGCAGTTTGTCAACGGCGTCATTAAGAGACTGACCCCTGGGGTGAGATAAGTTCAAAATGACTCTTCTGTCATTGGTGTCCTTGGGTCTAGTAAGGAGGGGAGAGCAGTGGTAATGAGGTGAGGGAATGTGGTTGACAGGGCCCAAGATGGTACCAAAGCCTTGTTCTTTGCTTATGTATTTTTCTATGGCATGAGGATACTGAAGGGCTGAGTGGTGATTTACTACTGCCTTGTTTGTAAGAAGGTGAGGGCTACCCAAGGATAAAGGGAAGCCGAATTTGAGATATTGAATGAGGTGTTTATCGGGATAAGCACTAAGTTCTTTCTCCCAGGCTTCAATGTTCAAGTTTGATATAATAGGAATTCTAGCCAATCTGTAATTGGGAAGACCTGTAGATTTAATGACATTAGCAATCTCAATGCACTTGTCGACACTGTCAATGGACACTGGAAATCTATCAGGACCTATAAATTCGAACACGGTGTCCTCATGACTGAGAAATCCCACTGTTTTAGAAGGGATGTATGCGTCGTGATCAACTTGAGGGTTGGTGTTTGTGTCTACATTTAACAAAGCAGTAATACTGTTGGGGACGTGTGTGACGCCCATAAGGACACATAATCTGTCAATAATGGTTTCCATGTACTGAGTATATGACATATTATGATTGTGACGTACAAGTAAGTCCTTTCTATAATCATCAACTACCTGTTTAGCTGTCAAATCACAACCTAAACCATAGCGTAATGTATGACTGCAAAATACAATCTTGGCTACAAATCTGTCAATGACTTGAAATGGACCTAGGTCTCTGTCAAAACAAGTAACAAGACAAGCAACGTGAACGTCATTGTAATACATCTGATAGAATCCGGAATTAAGACCCCTAGGGTCATGAAGAAAAACTACCTGACACGTGTCAATAACATCCAAGGACTGTATAAAGTCCAAAGTACACATTACTGGATCATTAACTCCCAGTGAGACGTCAACATTACCATCATTACATGGTGATTGACATTTACAACACAAAAATACATTATTACCCACATCTGGGTGTACCACAGCATCAGCAATACTTGTATTCCGCTGATGACAGATGTTAGTATCAATACTAAATCCATAATGGTTACTATTATTAACATTTTGACCTAGACTGGTTTGGAAGTGACCACCCACATAGTGACCCCCATAATGAACACAATTAATGGTAGTAAAAGTGTCAGCATCGTAGGAGATGTCATTTAATTTAAGGTTGAATACATCAACGTTATTTGTATTGTACACAAACAGCTGATTGAGTGCAGAAAGGTATTGTTTGGCAAAAGAAGGGTCAATATAGGGGTTAACGCTTTGATCACCAGCCCTGAAGTTACATGTACTATGTGTCAAACTATAAACATATGTAGTATTATTTACATTACTAATGTCCCTCCCCCCCTCCCCTGTTTGACAAATGTCCCTAAGGGTCCCTACTGGTCCAGGTGATGAAGACAAATCCTATTTGCTAATGTTCTGATTCCTGTCCGCACCTCTAAGTTTAACTTGACATTTAGTCTCTGGATGTGTATAATTTTTCCCTTGCTTAGCACAAAATGAACAGACATGTTTAAATTGACCATGATTCCCCTCATGTGAACACACTCCTTCGTTGTAATATCTACACACTTTCTTTTGGGTAGTAGGCAGGGATGATATCTGTGAGGCATTGGCCATGGCGATTTGGGAAGTGGAGAGGCGATTAAGTGCCCATTGTGTAGCATCCGACCATTGTAAAGATCCCTGTTCGATTTCGTGCATGGAATTACCCCATGCACCCCTCACTGCCTGCCAGGGTAGGGATGTAGCGTCCCTAAGGGACAAAATTGCCTGCAAAAGTACTTGTTTAGCCAAAGCTGGATCTTGAATATGGTATATGTTAGTTAATTGCCCCACAGCCCATTCCTGAATTGTAAGGTCGTCATATAGGGTACGCTTGCGGCCACCAACCCCATGGTACCCTTCGTTGGGCCATCTTAACTCAGGTATTGCTGTAACAGTGTCTGTGGCGTTAAATCTCCCTGACTTTTTGTGTACAGCCTTACCTTGCATTGCTTCAGCCCTGGAGGTAGCCTCTAATGATGACAAAATGTGAAAGACTGACTGTGAAATGGTAGGGTTGTTTCTGATGGCGTTGACGTTGGGTATGACGGCGTCGTGATATTGACTGCTGTGTGCTGGGTGAATTACAGAACCAGGCAGACCAGTATTGCTAGTGGCTGCTTGAGAAGGACCAGCCTGGGAAGAGGTACTGTTCACTGTCGAGTACTGATGTCCTGTAGCATGTGTACTAGCTGTCCCTAATGGTATATTGGTGGGTCCCTGCCCTAGGGTGGCGTTAGTAGTCGAAATAGTAGCCGGAGTAGCATGTTGGTTTTCTAATTCATCCACTCTTCTGAGTAGCATTTGGTTGGTAGCGTCGATTTTCTGGAGGTAAGCTAGCACTGTACCATCCTCAGGTACTGTATCACAACGGGGTGGGGGTTGAGGTGAAGAAACAGTACTTACAATTGTACCCCCAGAAGGCGTTAGAAACGAGCCATTCAGATCCATATCTGCAGATTTCGACACTGTAGCATTCTTCGTCTTGCTTGTAGTTGATTTCTTTTTCCCTGTATCTGCCTTTTTGCTTCTTTTCGGCATAATGACGAGTAAATATCACAGTATAAAAGTTAAAACTTGAGTTAAAATGCAGTTGTTGCCTCTTCAAAATCTAGATTCCAAATGAAAACAATGGATATTGGCGGGAAATCTAAGGCCAGGAATCGATAGGGGTCTAAATTCCTGGCAATAGGGTTAAAAGTATTGAAATAAGGTAGGGGTGAAAATTATAAAATTAAGGTAGATGACAGAAACTGCCATAGCAGGCCCCTGGCAGGCCATGCTCTTCAGAGCCCCTGATTCAAGGAACGGAACATTTTTCAGTCTGTCCAAATATTATACTGGTTTTAGTGGACTTTGAGGTCAGCTCATGAGCTTTTGTTAGAATTAGTTTTCTCAATATACCAATTCTTGTGGGGCTGGGTGGGTAGTCATGTTGAGTGGTGTACCATGGGGTACCCTGGTTGATTGTGATGAGCAGTAATAGGTGATTCTGCAAAAAACTTCATAATTATACACTTAAAACTCACACAAATCATGTGGTCAGATTATTTACTTTATTTCCTTCATGCCACAATAATCTTGTACAATAATATTGCTTATGTCACCCCATATGTGTCTGTGACCAACTAACCAACAATAGAACCAGGGCTATGGTGCATAAAGTCCACCCATCAACATGACTACCAATGTCATGGAATATATTTTAAATGAAAATACTTCTGTTGCCAATGAAAACACTAATTCTAATAGTATTTCATAACACCTAATCTCCATCTAAAGATAGACTCTAGGCGCACCAAACAGAAAGCTATAATCATAAACCTGAGATATGGCAAGGGTCAGTCCCACAGAGACAAGCCAGGGAAAGCAGAAGTAAGGGTGCATATGCTTGTGCCAAGAGATAGGTTTTGAGCTTCCTTCTGAATGAGTGGAGAGAAGTGGCCGAGCATGCATCATCAGGCAAATTATTCCACATCTTTGGAGTGTCATAAGCAAAGCTGAGGCCATAATGCTTAAAAGTGGCAAAGTGGGGGACCTCAAGGAACACACCATCAGCCTGGCTTTTGTGTGCATTATGGACACTTTGTCTGGGTTTAAGAAAAGTTGCAAAATATTTTGGATGACCACAATGTAGGAACTTGTACACTAGTAAGGCAGTCTTGAATATGGAACAGTGTTCAATAGGCAACCAATGGAGAATTTTCCTGACAGGAGTGATGTGTGAGTACTTGGTCGTGTTTGTGACAATTATAGCCAGACCATTTTGAACACATTGCAGCTTACAAAGATCAAGAGCTGAGAGACTTCTGAACAATAAATTACAGTAGTCAAGTGATTCCAGACAGAGTAGATCCAATCTTAATGCACTGCAAACGATCAGAGAGGTAAGTCTGAATCATCCCAAAACCACGCCACCAACACCAAACCAAGAACTCAAACAAACTAGGAGTGTGCCATGGTCAATTGTATCAAATTCTGCCGATTGGTCAAGCAGCACAACAGCAGTGGCCTCACCTCTAGCCAGAGCAAGATGAAAATCATTTTTAATTGACAACAGCACAGTTTTGGTCAAGTGACCTAACTTATAAGCTGACTGCTTGACATTCTCAAGTCCATTTGAACAGACATAGTCATTTAATTGGGAGGCAACCACACGCTCAACAAGTTTGGAGATGAAGCACAAGCCTGACACAGGTCAGTAGTTCTTGAGATCATCGGGTGATAGTAAAGGGGTTTTTGATCAGTGGAGTAGCCACAGCATTTTTGAAATTTACAGGAACAACACCTTCAGACAGAGAACAATTAATAACACTAGGACATGGAAGAAATGTAATTATATTAATCGATTTCTGGGTTCATGCATTCAAAACACCAGGATGATTCAAAGTGAACACTGGAAAAGTTGCTTATTTCATCAAATGGGCAAAATTCATGCTTGTTTCGTGAAATTGGTTATTTTACAGATTGGGCATAACGCATATGTTTATATTGTTTACTTTTTTAACATGTCCTTTATTCATGGTGTTCATGCAGTGTCAAATACAGGACCAGTTTGAAAATTGGCGGTTTATTGAAATAAACATTCAATTCCAAACGCGTAAATTCCTGTTTATAGCTATATTATGACACATACACCTTGATTAAATAAAGCTACAATTGATCCAGATAATAGTTTGTAATGTTCACAGTGATCTATAAAATTGTCTAAGGACATGACAAATTAAGTTGTAATTCCAAAACTACATTCGAACAAATGATTTAACTTCTGTTGATGTGATGAGGTAATGTGATCTCATTTGTATTGTCTGGGATGTCAAAATTGTCCAACATATAAAAAAGTCTTTAAAAAGTTGCATACATCGTACTGCACCTTTTATGGATATTGTATCATTCTTGTTATTTAAATATGCTTAAATGGGGGTACTCGGGACTGTGATTTCAGAACTGGGAGGTTATTTTATTGTTGGGTACCCAGGTATCCGGGTACCCTTTTAGATCACTTGATAGAATGCTTTAATATAGAGATCAAGCAAAATGTAATTATGGTTAAACTTTTCCTTCATTTAAAAATCAAAGTTTGGGCCTAATGCATGCTTAATACTAGGTTATCAGCTTACAGAAGCATTACATTAATACTACTGCCGGGTACTGTAACTGGTTATTAATGAGGGTTCCATAGTAATGCAGTACCATTAAGAACTGAGACATATACCAGATTTGAAAGTTGCCACAAGGTCCTCAGTGTTCTAGTGGGTTGGCAGGTTTGGTATCTAATCACAAGCTATCACCTCTGTGTAGGTTTGACTCCCACAAGTGACAAAACTGAGGATCTATCCCAATATGACTGTCTGTTCAATGGGACATAAAGCAACAACTTTGACTTTAAAAGATGCCACATGTATGCATGTGTGTACATATAGTTGACTAACATCTTTACTTATGCTGTACAGATCGTCCATTTATTTATTACTCACCACAGAGATGCTGTTTTTGGAAAATTACAATATCATAACAATGATTTCCTAGACGTGTTAATCATTTTTCATGTTTATTGTCACATTAAAAATTCTTTTGTACCGTTCAGCAATTTGTACAGCCTTTTATGTTTTATTCTGTTCCCATTCACTAGTACACCCATTTAAATCAATTAGCAGGTAGATTAAGCGAATAAAGTTCAATTAGAGTAAGAATTGTCCATTGACATAAAAAATAGATCTTTCCACAATTTCTAGTAAATAACTTAAATTTCAAACTCGATCCCCTTTAAAATATATGCATGTTTTCATGCAGGTCAGATAGTTTCAAAAAGTCTGATTACATGTTTTCTTCAATCACACTTAGTCCAAACATTCAATTTATTTGCACACCGGCGTTATTTACTTTGGGAAAATATCTGAGAACCTAGAACAAGACTACCCAAAAGCAAAAAGTACAGAAAGATGCCCCTTAGTTGGTCCCACTTTTTGGGACAGGTGTACTTACACCTTCATTCCTCCAGCAAAATGGGTTCATATTAAACATTTCTAAGTTAATGAGCTTAAATACCTCTTGAACACCATTTATCTCCTACATACCCTTATAGGTGACTTCAAGCTCAATGCACATGCTTGCTAAATGAGTTCATTGGCAATTTATAAATAGGTCAGTGTATTATCTTGGGTAGGAATGTGACACAAAATAACCCTGCAAACAGACCCCTGGTAAAGGCCACATTAAACTGGTTTCCAATACCTGAGACACAGGGCATGAGATGTGGGGCTTTTGGCAATTAAAGAATCACATGGATGGTATTAGACTTAAGGCTTGAGTTGTACGGTTGGAAAGGTAACTTTATCAGTTTGCTTATTGTATCCTCACAGATACTCGCTTTTATGTCAAGTTCCTAAGAATATTGTGTCAGCTAATATCCATAAACATAAAGGGGTGTTTTTATGACTCAGTGTCATTTGCGTCTTAAATGCATGACAAAAGATATTTCTTCGTGAAAGGCATGAGCCAAGCCACCCTCCAATAAACAAAGGTACTACTTATAATGAGAATCGGCATTTGTGTGCAAATAACCATCAACAAGGCTTTCACTTTGTTTTCTGGTTAAACTGGTACATACAGAAATATGCTGATGAGAAAAGTACCGTCAACCTTCACCAACTGAATCACATGTTACCAAAGGCTCATTGCATGATACATCAAATAACATGTTTTTTTATTGTCTCACTTATCAGGGCACGTGTTGTGGTTATTTTAAAACACGTCTCGTACAAGGTAGCTGTTGTTTTAATGATAATGGATTATATGGTCGATTCTCATTTCCGTGAGTACACACTGTAATTATTATTTAAGCCAGTTCCAACTGTATGAGTTTTTGCCAGAAAATGTACTGTAGAATGAAGTACCCCTTTCATCAGTTTCAAGAAATAATATTCATTTCTAAATACTAGGTGATGATCCAGATCTAAAGTGATTGGTGGTTGGATGTTATTGCTTGGGCAGTGTTAATAATTGTCTTTGTGTATTTGGCAGCATTTGAAAAAAAACTTTGATGAAAGGGGTGTTTCACTCTGTATTTTGTCAAACAATATTGCACATGTAGAAGCCTCTCTCATATAAGTCAAACGCCTAGCACAGGACAACTACCTTTGTGTTTTTTTCTAACAAACCTAATAAACGCATCCTAGGTACACAACTTTCTCATAGCTGCTCCTGTTGAATAACACATACTTTTAGAAGTCATACTAGTTTCACTGGGTTTAGGCAACGGTTGAAGACTTAGAGGGCTGTTCTATTTTTTTGCGATTGGGTCCCTGATTGAAATATGATCCCTCATTTTTCCCACGCAGGGTCAATCTTTTCTATTGAAACAATCTTAAAACCATCGCAAACTACAATCAGGACAATCCTGTGCAAAACTCCCTGTGCTTCCTGAGTGGTTCCTGATTGGATGCATTCAGGAGTCCATTGGGAACAGTTTAAGACAATATGAAACTGTATTTACAGTAAACTGCTCCCCATGATTATCAGATCTTGCATCTTAAACCCATTTCAAATCTGACCATTTGTAAAGTCATCGTTTTGATCTTGCAGTGATCGTAAATCTATCTTTTTTATCTTAAGTTGATGTGTAAGTTTTGTAAACCAATTGGACTTCTAAAGGCATTCGTAAGGTCAACCAGTAAGCTATCAGGAAAGTATCTCAAAGCCATCTTTCACTGCACTCATGGATCATGAATATTTTCATGTTTTCAATCAAGGTTTACGATTTACGATAGGTTTACGATCCAGTTGCAATAATAGAAGTGGCCTATAATGTGTTCAGAAAAGCCAATCCCCATCAGGTGATCCTCCACTCTCATACACTATCATGCAGATTGAGCCTTTTGGACATCAAGCCATCTTTCACTGCACCCATGGGTCATGAATATTTTCATGTTTTCAATCAAGGTTTACGATTTACGATAGGTTTACGATCCAGTTGCAATAATAGAAGTGGCCTATAATGTGTTCAGAATAGCCAATCCCCATCAGGTGATCCTCCACTCTCATACACTATCATGCAGATTGAGCCTTTTGGACATCATTCCCTCAATTCAACACTTCTTAAAGACTTCCTTTTCATTTTTATTGTTATTAATGCCCAATGTTGATACATCGCTCAAGTAAGCAAATGTACAAGTTGCTTGCCACTTACACCCACTAAGGGACAATGGCATATGTCAATGTGTATTATTATCTATTTTAATAAATGCAAAAGTGCTGTCTGAAACACATAGCCTATAAAATGCTCACAATTGTGGGGTGCCCACAGTAACAGCTAGCCTAAAAATGTGCACAGAATACTGCTTTTAGGTTAATATTTCATAAAATCTAACCAAAAGGTTAGCCAAACTTCAAGCAATTATAATTCCATTTATGCAACGCTTATGTCCTAGAATATTTTTGTTGCAAGAAATTGATGCTGCTCTACAAACCAGAGACCAAAAAGTTTTCACGGAGGGCACCAGTCATTCAATATTTCTTACACACAGAAGATTTCGTATGGATCTTGATTGCAAAGGTATAACCATATATATCGTACAAAACAAGCTAGAATGGACATCAATCTCTCACTTTCGGGAAAAAAGGCTATCCATATTATAATATTACAGAACATCTGGATTGTGAAAAACGTTGTTTAAAAATAGGCAATTTTTAAATGCTAATATCACACCGATTTTTATATTTGTTAAAAGCACAGCGAAGAGAAGATAATAAATTTTTTGCAGGTGTCAATGTTGTTTCAGTATTTTCGTGAATTTTCATTGTAAATACATGCATTAATTTTGAAAAATAACCCAGTTGGAGTGAAACTAAATGCAGGAAACCATAAAAATCTGAATGCTGTTTAAAAGAAAAAAATGCAATAAGTAAAAATAAAATCCCAGAAGAATACTTGTCAACTTATTTGCTTTAAAATGTGTGAGGTCAAGCAAAAACCGCAATTGCGTAAATTCCAAATTTCTCTTTGTAATGGGGGTGTTCCACTGGGGTCCACTTGTCGGTAACTATGGATATTTCGAGGGTCAGGAGCACTGTTTACAGAGTCAGTTAGGGTAGGTTGTAGTTTCCCAGCTTGTTGTGCTGGATTAGCAAAATAGCAAGCATGCTTGATATTTTACTGACCCTCAATGACTCTCTATCCGAACCTTTTCTCCGCCCACCTGGTAACTGTCTTGTCTGTCGTCTATTCTCTCTTCCCTTGTGAGTCATCATTTGCTGTAGGGTTTTACCATTCATGGCATCAAGGTGAAGGTGTCATCACCCAGCAAGAAATATTGCAAATCTGGTCCTCCCTCCCCCAGTGGGTCAGGTGGCGGAAGCCCCAAGGTGCCATCCTCAGTCTTCTCCCTCAAATTGCTTCAGTTAAAAATCTGTGCTTCTGATGAAGATCCACTTGAACAAACATTGACCCAGAGGAATCTGTATTCTGCATTGACCAGGGCTAGCAGCATCAGGGAAAAGAAGCCCTTGTAGTTGTAATAGTCACTCCCCGATTTCTTTGGCTTTTTCAGGATATGTTTACCGTCTAGTGTCCCTACAGCATGAGGGATATTTTATCTGGTTCTGAACTTCTCCTCCACCTTTTCCAGTCTTCAGGGTCAGTAGGGCAGGTCAAACACACTTCCTGGAACTCATCAAAGATGGGTCGGCAGACCTGGGGGACGAATTTACACAAGGTTGGCCAACCAGCCAGTAACACTTCAAGGATGTGTAGGTTTCTCCTGTTGCTAGGTGTCTCAGCATTATTGATAGTTTCAGTCTAACTTCTAAGGGCTTCCTGAAATTGGTGACAGACTTCTTGGTGTGATGGTGTATGCATTCATTGATGGGGTCAAAAAAGACTGGTGGCATCCTGAACATTGTAAGATCAATTATTATGGACTAATATGTATCCATACATAATAGTTTTATAACTTTCAGCATGTGGACATGAAAGCTGTCAACATGGGTCAGTCTAGACATTTGTCAGAAGTGTAAGACCATGTACTTAACCCTAAATATTACTAATTCTGAGAACATACAAGAATAATAAGAAACTAAGAAATATAGTATGAAGGTTAAAGCACCAAACCCAGCAAATAGGGTATTCTCATACATAATAGCATGAGTTGGACTTAATTTAATCCCAAAAATTGTTTTAATCACTAGGTTACTGTTTGACTCCAACAATGGACTATAGTTTCATGCTAAGTAACCCTAATCAAATGATCAGTCCCCACCCCCAAGACAGAGACACAAATGCGGGTACCATTTATTAATAAAATACATATGTTAATTATGTATATACATAACACTAATACTACATATTATATACAGGTCAAGTAAAAATTTATACATAAAATCTTAATAATGATGTAAAGATCATGTTAAGGGCTGCCAAAAGAAATTACTGTGTATTCTGGCTAGAATATCGAAACACTGTGAACATATAGATTAGAGTTCCAGAGTTCATGAGTTCATAGGTCATGACCAAGGTCATGACTAAAGTTCACAGTTCAATGCTTAAGTTAGCATGATCTACATTTACTACAGACTCCTGAGTTACCCCTAAACCCCGACAGAAGGGGAGGCTTCATAGTTTTGATGAAAATTAGAAAAGGGGGAAGTTACAAATGAAGCGTTCAGTGGTTTGACTAAGGTCCAATCATAATCAAAACAAAGAAGCCCTCCTAGACTGTCCAAGGAAGAGGGGACCCCCCCAAGGTGTACAAAACACCAACGCATGATGTATCTGACTCTGTCGCTTAAACGTTGGAAAATTTGACTTCCATGTTGCGTCCCGAACAGGATGCAGGTGTTGATGTAGAAGCCCTGCCACTCAAGACCTAGAAGGTCGTAATCGTCTGGGTCTACTTTGACATGCCTGAATGCCCTACTTGCATCAACTTTGAAAAGCAACGCCCCACACCCCAAACGTGTCAACTCAGCAGTAATATCATCTACTGTGGGGAAAGTTAAAGAAAACGCACTGCCCAGATATGATGTTTTGTCTATACCAGCATTGACAGATGCACCCAGGGGCCAACTGAGGTCAATGATGACGCGTCTCCTATCAGAGTTAAGTTTTGCACTAGACATGAATGGAGAGCAGTGACCAGACGCAATTGGATGACTCTCAAAAGGGCCTAACAAGGTGTCATATTTCAACTCTTCCTCAATATACGCATCAATATCATTGGGAAACTCTATGGCAGATTTGTGATTTCCTGTTTCATGGTTTAGGGGATAATTCCTATTGAAATCAAGGGGAAATCCAAATTCAATGAGCTGCAGTAATTGTTCATCCCAATAACCTTGCAAATGACGTTTCCATGCATCAACTTTTAATTGTGAATTGACAGGAAGCCTAGCCTCCATATAATTTGGGTTGTTAGTTTCTTTGACACTTCTATGCATTTTCTTTACTCACCTTTTCATGTCCCTCAACATCACCCCTGGGGGCAGATATGACCTCAGCTGTAACATCACTGTTGCTGTGTACATTTTTACTTACTGTTTCAGCAGTGAAGGTATCGTCCATACTTATCCCAGGGGTAGATATGACCTTAGCTGCTATTTTGGGTATGTTAGCATCAACAACTTCGTTAAGAGTTACAGTTTGTGGTTTGTCACATTGCTTGACACTCACATCTTTACTATCAGACACTTTAACACAAGAGCTACTGTCACAAACAAAATTCACACTCGACCATACAGTTCTGCCTTTAAACTACAACACTTCTGTGGCAGTAGTGACACTACTGCTTGCAACCTCTGCTTTACATGTTACAACTTTTTCAACAACTTTTTCAACATCTGAACCCAGGTCCTTGTTACCTTTGTGACAGCTGTCTCTCCAGCTGCCCCATCCTAGCGATGAGCAGCTACTGTGTCGGTTTTTGTTTGATTATTTTTTGCCAAACAATTTTCCAACTGTTTGCCATTAGCTAAGCAAAAGGCACATATGTGTTTGTGAGGGCGACCATTCACCTCATGGTCCTTTTTGTAGCCACAAATTGGTTTGATAATTTTTGCAAAACCATGGTTTCTTGTCACCAATTTCTTGAGCCCAATTTTGTTTACATGTTGGGATGTGTTTTTGGGCATGTGCCTGGATTTGGTCCAAACGGTCCGTGTCTTCCCATCGCACCGACCCCCTCTCCATCTCGTACATAAGGACAGCATGTGCTGCCTTCGCCCCCTGCCAGGAGAAGTCTATTGCATCTTCCATTAAATCTCCTAAATATGCAACCATCAGATCTTTACGTTTTCCAGATTTTTCCTCAAGAATATTACGGCAAAAACCCTGCACCCATTGGGTCAGGGTAAGCTGATCATATGTCACATGTTGCCTGGCAGTACCGCCCAATATTGCCTCATGAGGCCAGTGCACCTTGTGCTTCATTTGCACATCTACCTCCCCATCCCTCTGAGACTTGAAGTTTTGATTACCTTGTAAGTGCGAACTCTCTACTAACTGTTTGATTCTTTTATCAACCTTTTGTTGCAAGATGTCTGGTCTTACAACTTTTACACAACTGTTTATAATCTGGCATCTTGATTACATGTATATTAACTGATCAATTTATCAACAGTCAATGTTAATTTTCTGAAAATAATAAGAAGGAGGCGCTCCAGCGCTAAGATTGATGCTCATGGGGTCAAAACCAGACCGTCCCTCTATGGTGTGTCAGAATAAGCCTGAGGTTGACTCGATGACCATAATCTTAAATTTCCAGCCAGCTATAAGAGAGTCAAATGTCACTGATTCACACTTCATAAATCAATTATATATAAAAGAACTTGTTGCATAATAAATGACCGTCCATATGGTACATATATACAAATTAAAACTTTAAAAACAAAAAAACATAAAATCCTAAAATAAGTTCAGTGAATAAAAATTTCATGTTTCTCCTTCAAGCTTTAAGTTCATAGTGACTGGAGTCACAAGTAAAATGGCTGAGGATAGAACACTAGCCAATGAAATTAAGTTGATTACTGGGTTGCTGGGGAGACCCAGCAGGGGTTCTAGGAACCCAGAAGTTATGTAAAGATTGAAATTAGACTGGTACCCTTAGGTAATTCTTAAGTATGACACAACATAAACGACTGCCTTGGGAGGAGGACTGACACCTGGAGTGCCTGGACACCCCAAGCGAAACTGCATATTGGTGTGCATTTATTACTTCTACCAATGGGGTATTGCATCAATGATTATTTGTCTGTTTGTTTGTGAATTGTTTGTAAGTACTATTATGGAAATACTACTGCATGATTAAATCATCATGGAAAAATGAGTAGATGGATCTTGGTCCAACTTTGATCCTATTTCATTTAGAGACAGATCTGGATCAGTGTCTGGACACAAAAAATATCAAAGATCCACATTTTCTCATTAATTACTACATGTCTTGGGGAGATATGCACTCTGCAAGTGCTTTTGTTTTATACGTACATTCTGCATATTTATTTTTGAACAAGAGTAACAAATTAATTTTTGACATAAAATTAAATCCATTTGTACTATTACTTTTAATTTTGTGTTTTAAATGCTAATTTTCTGTAACTCATACATTCTACATTTTGTTTGTTTGTATTTCAAGACGTGTGGGATCTCGCTAACTTTGACTATTCCTGGCCTGACAGTGATGTGCCGTCTTTGCAGAGAAATTTCACTGTTAACGAATATAGAGAGAACATGCAACAGACTCCAGTGCAATATGGGATATTCATCCAAGTTTTAAATTCCTGCCCTGCTGAAGCAAGTAAGTTCTCCACATGCTAGTAACACTTTAAAGATGTTTTGTGTCCAGACTTTCATGAGCTGTGCACTGTTCTAGTACACCACTAATGACTTGTGTGTGTGATTGCTTTGCTACGAAAAAGTATTAGCGCCACCAGTGGGGTTGTTTTTGTTGGAAATGTCTGTGTTGGCGAGTTAAAAAAATATACATAATTTTCCACCAACACTGATGAGATTTTCGCCAACAGAGACATAAATATAACCAACACAGATGATATTTTCGCCAACAAAGATGAAAATACAACCAACACAGATGATATTTTCGCCCATACAGACAAAAATGCTGGAAGTTACTATAAATAGAATGTCTCCTGTACATAGAATTGGGGCCATGGTGGCAGAGTGGTAACACTCTCGCCTCCCACCTCTGAGGCCGGGGTTCGATTCCCGGCACGGCCTCGAGTGGGAAAGCTGGTAGTTGCTTGCCATTGGTCGGCAGTTTACAGTACAGAACCCTAACGAACCATATGTACTGGTTTCCTCTGCCTTTCCAACTACCCATTGGGATATGACCTGTACAGTGTTGAAAGCAACGTAAAACCCCAAATAAATAAATAAATAAGTACATAGAATAGTCTGTCCTTGGACAAATCAGTACAATTAGCAATCTCATCTAATGTTGACTTTTATAGTGCTTAATTTCCATCAACTGACAGACTCTAAGGCACAACTGAACATAGAACAAGGTAATTAATATTAATCCCGTGACATAGCCAGGTCATACCAAGGAGACCTTTAGGTGTTTAAGAAATATATTTACAGGTTAAGGTGACCACATCATATATTAAGGTCCAGTTCATAATATAATGAACATATACACCAATTTAATGTGATCTGTATACACCAATGATGTCACAACGCAGTTAATTGGTTGGATAATATAATACATATAAGACATAAAAATCCCTATGACTAACAAACACACAGACTAAAACATATATCTAGTTACCTCTTTCACACTGCCCCGCTAAAGAATTCCAGGACTAACAGATGTGGTGCCTGTACTTCACTACTAAAATTGTGTGCAAATGCTATATGTCTTGTATTGAATGTGGATAACCAATGAATGTATACATTCAGTGGGTCAAATCATTGAATGTGTACATTCAATAGGCAAATCATTGAATGTGTACATTTAATGGTTGAGCTGTGGAATATGTACTTTCAATGGCTTAAATTATTGAATATATACATTCAATGGCTCAAAAACAAATCAAGATATGAACTGTTGATTTAAAAAAGAAACACTGTTAAATACATTTACTAATTTTATTGATAAACTGAATTTTATTGATACTGAATCAGTTTTCATTTGTGTTGATTAAGCATCATCAGTGTTGACTAAATTTTCATCTGTGTTGCCTGAAATATTCATCTGCCTGGGCTAAAGTGTTCATGTGTGCTGGCTAAAATGTTGTCTGTAGTGACAAATTTATCATCTGTAAGTGTAAAATGTCATCTGTGTTGGCTATATTTCTTCTGTTAGGCTATAATGTCAAATGTGTTGGCGAAAATACCATCTGTGGTGGCTGTATTTTCATCTGTGTTGGCCAAAATCTTGTCTGTGGTGGCGAATTTTTCATCTGCAAGTTTTTGCAAAAATATAATCAGTGTTGGCTGTATTATCATCTGTGATGGCGAAAATACCATCTGTGTTGGTGAAAATACCATCTGTGTTGGCTATAGTTTCATCTGTGTTGGCGAAAATATCATCTGTTTTGGTGAAGTTTTCATCTGTGTTGGCGAAAATAAAATCAGTGTTAGCTATGCTTTCATCTTTGATTGCGAAAATGCCATCTGTGTGGGTTATATTTTCATCTGTATTGGCGAAAATATCAGCTGTATTGGCAAAAATATCATCTGTGTTGGCAAAGTTTTCATCTGTGTTGGCGAAAATATCATCTGTGTTTTGGGGAAATTATGATTTTGTAAGTCGCCAACACAGATATTTCCAATAGAAACAATACTATTTCCTACTTTGCAGCTAGCGCATGTAGACTGAAACAAATTTGGGTCTTGCAGTATCAAAAATTCCAGCCAAATGGGTGTAGATCTCAGTGATTGCAAGAGTCTCACCTCATACTTTCAGACGAATGCAGTACATCAAACTTGAAAGTGCCATATTTTTGGTGAATGTGTCTATATATTTTTTAATTTTTACGTTGTTACATTACAATTTTAATGACCTCCATGTAGATCTAATATGATACGGTGTATTTCTATGTAGTTAAAATAGGACAAATTTCAGTAGGAACATACGCACAGATTTCAAAAGTGAGTAAAAACTGCCTGGGTTCACTTTCATTCATAATTTGGTTTAGTGCCAAACAATTGTACAATTATAGAGGGGATGCAAGCTCCATATGGTTGACATACTTTCGAACGCATGTAGATCTAGAGTCACACATTCCAATGATGTTTCCTAATGGCAGACATATTAGTCAACCAGATACAACTGTTAAGCTATGGCCATTGGTGATGGAAACTGATTCCTATCTTGTTGCTAATCCACTTGGTTCTCTGGTTCAAGCATATTTCAAGTTAATGTCAAGAATGATTTCATTTGTAGATTTTGTTCAGTGCACAAGTAGTTGCCATTATGAATCCTAATTATAACAAAGTCACACTACTGGATGTTGGCTTCCCCAGTTACATGCAGCAGCAAAACATTTAGCTGGCCCGTGCTTGTTTCTGGCTTGATGCATTTTGTGTTCGGATAATATCCATAAGGCTTAATAAGTAAGGATACTTATTTAGTTAGCACTCGTGCGACACAACAGAGTCAGGACTTTCAAGACATGATGACTTTTCAAACTGTTTTACAAAAGCCTCGTACATGAGCTCACACATGCTAAATGAAAATGTACCCATGCATAAAAGGTGAAAGAGGGTGGAATGGCAAAACAGGGCAGCCCACTTTTAAATGTGTACTCCCCACATACAAGGTCCATTTATGAAGCAATAAGGACACGGACGTGAAGTAAAATTCAAAGACAAAGTCAAAGTGTGGTGTTTTTACGTCCTGTTCAACAGTCAGGTTCATATTGGAGACAAGGTTCTCAACATCAGCACTTGTAGTCGAAGCCACACAGAGGTGACAGCCTGTGACTGGATGCCAAACTTGGTCTAACCACTATGCTCTTGAGAACCTCTGAAGCCAAATTCAAATAAGTGTTGATCTGACCACATGGAACCGTGTGAATGAGTCAGTAGTAAATAATTGCCATGATTGCAGTAATTTTAATTGTATTTTGATAATCATCATTTTATCCATCAGTGTAAAACTGAGTCAACTTGTGGGAGTATATATCATATATATTTTCAAATATGTCACCAACGGATGGGTAGTTTTCACTTGTTTACTGATGCCCCATTGTTTTCAGTGCAGAATTTTGACCACCTAGTTGACACTGCCTCCATTGCTACACCTCATTCAGAAATATTAGGCGTAACAGCCTAAAATTGAAGTTTATTCAGCACGGCCATGTAAGGGGCCTGCTTTGACAGTTGCCTCGTACCTTAACCTTATAACTACTTGTATGCTTATAGCCTCTAATGAACTCTTGACCTCTGGTCATCCAATGAGAAATCAGGCCAGTGCCTTATTTGGCTTTGTATCCAACCAAGGGTCATATTTGAATTGGTAGCCATTGTGTCAACATGCAAATTTCAGTTATTGGAAAAGGAATTTTAGTGTTTTTATCAAACGAATTTTAAATAGACTTAAGTAAAGTATTGGATACAATATGCCTTCATCTAAAAAGGAAATACCAAATGCTAGGAAGAGGGTAACAGCCTCAGCAAGAGCCAGGACTTCTGTGAAAAAACAAAAGAGGATGGTGGCTTCTGAACTCGATGGTTCATATGTTCAGAAAAGCAAAAAGACTGTAAGTACTGCTTGTGTTAAAGAAAAACAACAGCCAGTTCCCATCCTGATAACGAAGGCATTTTGTCAATACTTAAAGACATTAAAGAATCAAATGATGCCCTATCGAAGAGAATGGACAAAGTTGAGAGACAGGCAGCCCGAGACTCCACCCCCATTAACCCTAGGTCCCATGCATTCGACCACAGGGGGATGTCACTGCCAAATTCACCCCAACAGCCTGCCCAATCGGCTGGTATGGGCGACCAAATGAGGGACCATATGGACACACATGACTTCAGGCAACAGTATCCTCAGCCAGCCACAGTAGCAGGTCCCCACCACGGCCAAGGGCAGCCCACCAGGCAGCACCAATCTAGCCAGGGGATGGAACACATGACCTATACCCGGGACAATGCGGGGCAGCTGCCTGATCGCCATGACGCCGTCATCCCAAGCATCCAGAATCTCAGAGGAAACCCAGGCATCTCTGAGGCGGTCAACAACCTTCTGGCGTCATATGAGGGCAACCTGCAATCTGAACTAGCCAGAGGTAAGCCAAACGTCAAAAAATCAGGAAGGTATAACACACACGACTCGGTAGTGGCCCCTCCCCACCTCAGATGGCCCAATGAGGGCTTCCATTCCTCCAATGGTAAAAAGAGGGTCGTATATGACGAGCTTTCCCTACCCCAGTGGGTTGCTGGTCAACTTTGCAATATACACAGCTTCTCGGATCCAGTTCTCGTCAAGCAGGCTCTCTCACAGGTCATCTTCACAATGCGGGATGCTACATCCCTGCCCTGGCCGGCAGTCAGGACAGCTTGGGCCTCCTCCATGCACGAGGTGGAGGAGGGCCACCTATCATGGGCAGATGCGACACAGTGGGCCATAAACAGGTATAGCTCATCACAGATAGCCATGGCCCACACACAAGTCTCCAACCAACCATCAACAGGCAGAAGACCATGTAAATTTTTTAATGAAGGCTCATGTACACATGAGAACCATCACGGAAGCTACTCGCATTTCTGTACATACTGCAGCAAGCAAGGTAAAAATTTTCCTGATCCAGAATCTAAATGCACTGCAAAGCACAGACAAGGAAATAAGCAGCCACAGGCCAGTAACTAGCAGTTGAGCGAACTATTTGAACACAGTGTGACCCCTCAGGTCATCGACGGGGTGAGGGGTAGTTCCAAAGGACACAATAATTGTAGAAATGTTATATTTGATGATATATATGTTGACAGAAATGTAGATTTAGACATAATACCTGACAATATATGTGAAGTGACGTCATCTGACAAGTCGAACAATGTACATTTGCTTAATTTGACCTCTGACCGATCGGGGAGTACAAGAGGTATTGAGTATCATAGTGTTTATCAGGGTGATGGTGTTTGTTATAATTCGTGTGTTGACATAGGTATATGTAATACTGGCAGATTGACTGATATTCCTACATATGTTAAATGTAAATGTCATAGTACTGATCCCCAGGGTACCACATACTCTGATGTTCATCACACTGACCATTCTGTTGCCCATCAGGTGGAGCCCCACCCTGCCATCCCTTTAATTACAGACAGTACCAATTCAAAGGGTGTTTATCAATTAGCATGTCACCCTGTCACATTGTTTGACACAGGGTTCTATAACCTAATTAACAACTCTGACATCTGGTATTCATACATTCATGGCTACCCATGTGGCAGCCCTGGTGGCTTTTATTATCTCGAAATTTCACGGAACAATGGTCATATTCAGGTTTTTTAGTGTGATGTTCACCCTGAGTCACATCTTAATGTATGGGGTTCATTAAACTTGTATATACAGCCAGTAACTTTAATTAATTATCACACGCCTCAAGAATTGTTAGAGGCTCGTAGAGTATTTGACAACTATAGGCGAGACCTATCTAGTCAGCACTTGTATGGCTTGACATACGAAGCTTATATGGACCAGTTAATTGTCGAACTTTCTTACCGTTGTGACAATGACATTGACAATACTGACAATTTACAGGATCTAAGCCTTAACCAAGGTGACACTAATGGGGGCAAAGTTGTTAATATTGTCAACACCTCCAACACCAGGCGTTCAGGTATTGTTAATTCACCTCTGTGTCAGGACATTAATTATCCTACAAAAACCAAGGGTTACATAGCAGTAGAGTCCACACCCTTTGAATTCATTGGTCCTGATAGGGCCCCGATAAAGTGTGACTCTGTTGAGCAGTACTTGGAAATGGCTCAAATTATTAGGCACTCTGGGCTACCTAACTACAAACAGGTCAGATTCCCTTTAAAATCGGGTCTTAGAATTGAAGCATGGAGCAAATACTTACATGAATATAAGGACCAAAAACTAGTCCATTACTTGCAGTTTGGCTTCCCTCTGTCACTTACTCAATCCAGAATTCTCTGTAACCAGGATATCAAAAATCATCACTCAGCCCTTCAATTTGAGAATGCAGTCGGGGCTTATCTGGCTAAGGAGCGTTCACATGAGGCCATTTTGGGTCCTCTTAGCAAAATTGGGCACCATCCTGATCACAGTTTAATTCATTGCTCACCAATCCTAACTAGACCCAAGGACAGAGGCAAGCGACGTGTCATACTCGATCTGTCTTATCCTAAGGGCTTGGCATTGAATGACCAAGTTGATAGATCCAGATTTGACGGTGACCTGTTTTGCCTTAAGTTTCCATCCATAGACGATATTGTCAGAGAAATATGTAGTCACAAAGACGACGCCGTCATAGCAAAGATTGACGTGGCCAGAGCTTTTTGCAATCTCCGTGTGGACCCAGCTGACGCCATAAAATTGGGCATATCATGGGGAAATGACGTCTACATTGACGCTGCGGTAGCGTTCGGCTGGGTCCACGGAAGCGCGGCGTTTCAGCGCGTCAGCGATGCCATCACGTTCATCATGGCTAATGCTGGAGTAAAAATGTTTGCATACATTGACGACTACATCATTGTGTCCTCTAAACCTTCTGGCGACGCCCATTTCCGACGTCTAGCGTCACTTCTCACTGAACTTGGATTGCCTAGCAATCCTGACAAACAAACCCCACCCTGTCGCAAGCTCACATGCCTGGGCATCCAAATTGACCTGGATAAAAACGAACTCAGTATCCACCCAGAAAAGCTTGAGAGTATATATAATGAATGTGTAGCAACCAGTAGTAAGCGTCACTTGTCCAAAGGGGCCTTTCAGTCCCCCTTGGGCAAACTGTTATACATCCATAAGTGTGTTCCCCCAGCCCGCGTGTTTATCAACAGGATGTTGGCCTTGTTCAGGGAAAATTCAGATGCTAAGAAAATTATCCTAACAAATGACTTTCACAAAGACCTTACCTGGTTCTTAGTCTTCTTACCCAGGTTTAATGGGATTACCTACATTAACAAAGATCCCATCCCTCAGGGCCACACCCTTCATATTGATGCATCCCTCACTGGCTTGGGAGGGGTCTGGAACAAGGAAGTCTATGCAACCCCCCTCTTCAATGTGTATCAGAAAGATTTAACAATTGTCCACCTCGAGATGCTTAATCTGGTCATAGCCCTCAAGCTTTGGGCTGGTAACTGGGCCCATTCAACAGTAAAATTTTACTGTGATAACTCAGCTGTAGTTCAAGTAGTTCAAACTGGCAGGACTAGGGATGATATGTTGGCACTATGCCTTAGAAACATCTGGTTAATATCAGCCACCTATGATATAACTGTCACCATTGACCATATTAGGGGAAAGGCCAACAACATAGCTGACCTCTTATCTCGAATATATTCGGACAAACCTGTTGACCAAAGCCTCCTTAGAGACCTACAGAGCTCCCATATCTGGAGAAAAATACCCATGCAATTCTTTAATCTGGATATCTCCATATAATTTCAGGTTCTTCCTCCACTTCTGCTCCACTCCTGGTGCAAGCTTGCCACAGAATATCTCGGGCCTTCAGACCTTCAACTTCCTCAGCTCATCACCTTCACTTCAAAACTTACCTTGCTTTCTTACTATTCATGGACCTTCCCGTATCCATTTCTGTCCATAACATCCTTACTTTCCTGGAATACCTTTACCAGAACCTCATTTCACCAAAAGTCATATCCTCCTACCTTTCCTCCATCCACTCAAAAGCGGTTTTTTATGGCTGGGACACTTCCTCTTTGTCACACCCAGCCATCCATAGATTCATCAGAAGCATAAACATCAACGCAAAATTTTCTCCCACCCCTCGGGGGGTCTTTGACATCCAAACCTTATACCACATATCCTTGTCATGTGACATCCTCCCTGACCCACCTCTCTTCAGGGCCATTTTCCTCACTGCATTTTTCGGGTTCCTGAGAATGTCCAATATTGCCCCTCACAGTTCTTCCAAATTCGACCCCTGTACACATTGCCTCAGGCAAGACCTCATATTTGCACCTCCTGGTGCCCACTTACTAATAAAATGGACCAAGACCTTACAAAATCATAAGTCCCACCACTGGATCCAATTACCATCCTTGGCCAACCACTTCCTATGCCCGGTCAGGGCCCTCAAGACACTCCTCAACTCTCGCCCACTCCCACCCACCGCCCCCCTCTTTGCTAACAAATTCCAACCCTATAACCAGGTGATTGACACTCACATTCGAGATGCATTGAAGAAAGTACTGGACCACAGGAATATATCTCCAAAGGGGCATGGGTTCCACACCTTCAGGAGGTCAGGAGCCACCCTGGCCTTCGATAACAATGTCAAGATCCAGAACATTATGGCACACGGACTATGGCGCAGCTCTGCCATTTGGTCTTATCTGGAAAATGCATCTCAGGCACCCTCAATCATACCTACCACATTCGCCAAGCTCATCCCTGCCTCCTTCTAGATGGGCTTGGGGCTTTAAAACATTACAAAGTAACATTTTAAACCTGTATTCTATTTTAACTAACATGTAAATAAAATTCCCAAACTACCATCCATCTTTACTTCCTGTACTTGACCTTCATTTGACCTTCAGTTATGACCTCTGATTAGCAAACTTACTCAGGCCTTAAACTCAGCACCAACAGGCAACTGCCTTCAAATCTCCTCTTTTTACCGTAAATTTGACCACATATCGCACAAACATTTCTCTGACTCCATCGGTCATTATGCCTCTGTCCACTGGACCTCTCTTCCTTTCCACACAATAAATAGTCCCTCTATTACATCCTTTAGGAGACATCTTAGGACTCACTTGTTTAACTTAAACTTCCCCATTTACTACTCTCCCCTCCTGTCACACCCACAATCCTGGATTTCTGACATAGACTGTCCCTTGACTATTCCTTTGAACAATACTTTTGTTAACTTAACGCACTGAATGGCTCAATTGTGGGGAAGATATATTACACCTGCAAATCAGTAGATTAGATTTGAATAGACAGCTTTACTACAGTCCCTCAACTTCTTGTCGTTACATGGTTTATACAATGTTAATACTGACATTAAACACAAAACGATCATATTGTTTGGAATCAGTTGAGATTTGATTAAAATTTCTTGTTCTCAAAAACACAAACACTAGTTGTACTAATTTAAATGATTGTTACAGTTAATTTTACCCTTGGTTATACATACTATTTAGGTCACAGCCACTATCCTGGATTTCTGACATAGATTATCCCCTGACTATTCCTGTGAACACTACATTTGCTAACTTAATACACTGAGTGTCCCATTGTGGAAGAGATATATCACTCCTATTGTTTGATATTTAGGTAAAATCTCAAGTATTTGCACCTTTTGATATTGTTATAAATATAATTCTAATTGCACTTTTATAGCATTTAATCTCTCCTTCACTAAGGAGACACTGAAGTTCAACAGAGCTAAAATGATCAACAAGTTTCAGTATTCAGGGACAGAAATGGGATCAAGCACCACAGAGAACGCCAGCCGGATATTGAGACTGAGGTGGATATGCCTTGGTCCAGCGTTAGGATTTAAGCTTCTTTCTTGAAGAGGGGATGGGGGGGATGCATGAATTTCATCAGAAAGAGCATTCCACGCAGTGGGGGGGAGGTATTAAAAGTCAAGCTTCCACCAAACTGTCTGACTGACGTTTGAGTAGATGGATGAAACTTTGGTACAACATGGAAATTACCAGCACTCTGACTATGCCTAGTACTAAAAACTATAAGAAGGACAATAACGTGGAGGAAAATACTTGGGCAAACTTGGGAATAAGTATGGCTAAGTGTTATTCAAAAGGCAGTCGGTTTAATTATTAAGTTATCATAACATGGACAGGCTATATCCATTAAAAAACCTAAAATTGGCAGGTTATGATTGTTTATCTTTGTTTGTATTTCCTTAAATAAATGTAAATGGAATGTTTATTTTGATATATGCACATAATATTTGACCGTTACTCTTTAAGCTTTCCAAAAAAAGAACTACAGTTTTTTATGTATGCCTAAATGTACTTACTAATAATAACTTACATTCTCACTTAATTTTACTCTTTCAGGATGGGTATTAGAACTAGCAAAGTCGGGTCCATATATTAAAGGAGTTGTTGCTGGTCTCGACTTAACCAATCTGGAGGTAAGCAGTTTCAGACTTTGTTCAAATGACAAGCTTGTCAGAAAGAATGTTTATATTTAACAGGGATCTGAGAATTAAAACCACATGTTTAAGGTAAATAGCATGGCTTCATGACATGGCTGTATTACAGATGGGTCAGTAGCCCCAGTGTCTTGGTATTGAGAGCAGTTTACAGATATACCATAAGGAGATTTTAAAACTATCATCTCGAATATTAACACACATAATGGAAGAAAAACTTAAAATATCCAAACATACCCTCAATCTGAAGAAGTTGCACACTTTTATCCCATACTTCTTGTACATTCAGCCTTTTTACAGCGATTTCATTGAGCAGAACTCTCATGTTTTGGTAAATAAGTAATGCCACTTTATAGCCTCCATCTCGCTAATCAGCACATATAATGGAAAGAAAACTTAAAATATTGGAAAAAACAGAGGTCTGAAGAAATTGCACACTTTTTCCCATATTTTAGTGCATTTGGAGACAATGTCGGAAAGTCAATGTTGATTGGTTTGTACTATATTTGTGCATTGGTTTGTGAGCAATAATAGGGGATTTTGTAAAACTCTGTCAAAAGTTACTCCACATGCAATGCCCAACAGTAATAATGAAATTGGGGCACATTTTAAACTCACAGTCAATTTTAGACATAAGAATAACATTTGAATTGTTGAGCAACATAAAAAATGTTTAATTCACCTCTGACCACAGTTAGGTTTAATATTGGTGAACAATGCAGAATAATATTTCTGAAACATTGTAAAATGTATACAACATTTTTTCCAACATTTGTCATTAAATGTTTAATGAAAGGTATACACAAAACGTTTTGATAACCTATCATAAGTGGGTTTTCGTATCCATCATTTCTAAACTTTTACAAAACGTTTCCCTTCAAATGTTTCTAAACATCATAAATGTTTACTGGGATGTAGCCAGACAGGATCACTAATACAGTTCTGTAAAACATTATAGTTACATGGGGACAAGTCATCAGTTTTCCCACAGTTGGACGACAAACTTTTGTCTGGGCTGGCTGTCTGTACAACTGTCATACAGTACCCATATATATTACACAAAAGACAAAAGAGCTTGGTGAAAGTCTGTACATGTGAGACCCAAGTAATCATTTGGCAAACTTGCTAATCACTGGGCCACTCAGAACTCCAGCACTGGTGTGTTGTTTTATATCACGAACAGGTTCTACAAGCAAACCTGAAAGAACTACAACAATATCCTGAATTCCTTGGAGCTCGCCATGTTTTGGAATTTGAAAAAAGTACTGATTGGATTGCTAAAGATACTGTCAGAAGAGGAATAGAGCTGATAGGACAGCATGGTAAAACGTTTGATTTGACCCCGAGGTCAGTGAAAGTGATTTGCATTCCATTACCATAAGTAATCTATATATAAATTCTGAAAACAAAGTTTAATGGGAAAAACATATTGGTAAATTGTTATGTATGTAAACAGTCTTATAGAGTACAATACCATATACCATCCATATAAAATATGAAAAGTTATGTTATTGCATTGAAATGAGGTTTATTATGTAAAAAAAACTTTCTAAGCTCGTTGCAATATATTTATGTGTTAGATTATGCATATATTTGTATATTTAAGGAAAGAATACACTAAAATATATTTATATATATAACACTCAATACAATATATATAGGTAAATGTATATAACAAAGTATTTAAGATAATTAATAAAATATATGTAAATAAATGAATGTCTATGTAAATACAATAGTGATTTAATTGATTTATGTTGTTCTTTTAGGCCTAGTTTCCTGAAACATATTAAACCAGTTGTTTCATCCTTGCCAAGGTAAGATTTTATTTTAGTGATGCAATTAAATACTATGCATAAGTTCAGTGTCAATAGTCAATTTCTATCAAATTTTCGCTATGAATTTTAGCAGCCTTTCTATGGGACATTTGGAAACTGCTGACTCTACTTGGCATTTGTAATACCCGCTGAATGGAATAAGCTCCACTAGATCATCAGGTCAGAAGCAACGTGTCCATGTGCAGAAATAATCTAAAGACCTGTCTCTTCAGACAAGCTTATTTTCCCTTTGCTGGTCACTCCCCAATTTTGCTTGCTGGTGGAAGGCCTTCACTAAGCTCCACACCTTGTCTTTACCCGGATTCAAACACATGGCATAGAGGCTAAAGCCAATACTGTAGGGATATGAAACCTGATTTGACATCAGCAACATTAAATTATAAAAGAAGGTTATAAAATTTATGATTATAACTTTGGGTGAATTTGGATACAGTACAGGATGTTCAACTTGTTGAACCTCCCCCTTACATTTTTTATAGGGGGGAGTTCGAGCCCCCTGAATCCACCCCCTTTGGATCCGCTAGTGGCTTCTTAAGTAGCTAAGTTTTAAATCATGTCTGATAATTTCTTGTAGCATTTAGCTAAATGCATGGGTGTAATCAATTTGAACCAACAGTATGTATCGAATGTTAAAATAATATGTCTAACTTTGGTCCTCTAATACCCGTAATTATTATTGAGGTTATCTGTCTACCTTAGACTGTTTAAGGGATGTTAACTTTGATATGTAAACGACACCTAATTTGTTTTTTTTTCATATACTTTTTTGCATATACCGAACCTGTGAAAACTTTCTGTATAACATTTATGTAAATTTGCATATAATCTTTTTTTTTCAAACATTTTAGCCAGAAATTTGTCATTGATCATATAGCTCATCCATACATAAAGGAAGGGAAGCTGGAACCATGGAAGACTGAAATGGCAGAAATTGCAAAGTATCCCAATGTCTTTTGTAAAATGTGAGTATACAAGTCATGTGTCATGACCGCAGTGGATTCATTGCTTATTTTCTATTGCAGCTTCTATTTTACATAAAATAATTTCTGTGCCATATGTTGATATTTGCTGTTAATACAAAGTCTGTGTACATTAAGAGGTCAAGTTGCAGAATGGTTTACAAATTTTGACATTTGATCACTTGACACTTACAACTGTGGTCGTGGGTTCAAATCCAGGGCCCGTATTCACAAAACGGATTAAGTTAAGCCAAAATTAGCTTAACTTTCATAAAAATGGCTCGGCTAATCTTTAGATTAAATTGATATTCACAAAGTAAACTGGTTTTTGGATTGAGTGCAGCAATTAAGCAATATTTAATCCAAAAGTTAATCCATTTTCATGGGTGGATTAAAGTTAATGTAAAAGTTAATCCAAAAATTAGCTTGACTCCTCTGTGAATACGAATCTTAACCCAAATGCAATTTTTGGATTAACTTAAGCTAATTTTTCGCTGATCTTTTGCCAATCCTTTTTGTGAATGCAGCCCCAGCTGATCTGGAGTAAATCTCAGATTTTCCGATAAAGGTAAGAATTTTCGTTTTATCTTATTCAACATAAATTATATCTTCTATTTTGTAATGACCTTTGAGTCTCACTACTGTATTAAAATGAGCCCAAAATATAGAGAACTTCTTCATTGTGAATCAACATAATACAGCAGGCGAATTTCTAAGTCTTTGTCATTTAAAGCTTTTGGAATATTTGAAATGAACTTGATTTCTCTCTGTTATAGAAAGTATGCAAAATTGTAACCAGTCAGATATAGTCACCATATATATTTTCTGACTTTTCTCACATAATGATAATATTTAATACTATGGGGCACAACTCAGAGTCATGTACAAACTGAGTGTGATGACTCAGTAAATCTGCAAATAATAATCATATGCTTGTAGATCTGGCCTGGTGACAGAGGCAGATCTGAATAATTGGAAAGTGGATGACTTCAGACCTTATGTGCAGGTTTTGTATTTGTGTCAGATATTAAGCTTTTAAATTCATTTGCTCCAGACATTAATACTTTAATGGTAATTTGAATACATACATACATTGCTACAACATTTGATAAAGGTATGACAAACAAACATAGAGATATTAACATTATGGGGCGAGCATGAATTCTTGATGGCCAGTTTCCCCAGTGTGAATATGTCATATTTTTGTGAAGAAAGTGAAATAAAAGTCATGGAATACAAGATAATGAATTTTTGAAACATTAACATCATTTTGGTTTGATCAGTTCATATACTGAGATAAGTATATTGCTGTACAAAGGTAAATGGTGTTAGATGTGACCCAGTTGAATAATTAAAGACTGGCTGCTGAACCACACCCCCACCCCAGAGCAAATTTTGAATAGAACCGTAGGATTTTGATAACTCAGGGAATACCAAATACAAAATCCTAGCTACTCCCTTTCAAGCAGTATATATTGGTGACCACAGATGAGTGGGTGACATCTACATGGTCAAGTACTGAAATACATCTTGAGAGATAATGTTGTTTCACAATTGATTTTGACATTAACCACCCTGGGCTTAAGTTTGTGTCAACAAGGTGCCTGAAATGATTAAACTTCTGTATTTACAGCACATACTGGATATATTTGGAGCTGAAAGGTGTATGTTTGGCAGTGACTGGCCTGTGTGCACCCTTGCAGGTGCTTCTTTCAAAGATGTTGTCCATCTGGCTGAAGCATTGACCTCCCACCTCACTGAGCAGGAGAAGAGGATGATCTTCCAGACAAATGCTCAGAATTTCTATGGCATTAAAATATAATCTTAATCTAGAAAGGGCACATATTAGTATGTCTCAGTTGCTTTTTGATGGGATATAGGTGGCTTCTTTTGTTTTGGGAAAAGGAAACTGTTTAATGTTGTCATAATGGCTTATAAGGATGAGGCACCAAAGGCTTTATTGGAAGTGATCTTATGCTCATGTAACACAAAATGTTCCTGCTGAATAAAGCTGGTCTTGATTGTCCTGCTTGTTTCAAGTGCAGGGACTACATCAGCTGACATGCTAGATAATCTAGATCATTACCTCCGCCAAGGAGGTTATGTTTTTGCCTGGGTTTGTTCGTGAGTTTGTGCATTTGTGAACAAGATAACTCAAAAACTTATGCACGGATTTTGATGAAATTTTCAGGATATGTCTGAAAAGGTACAAGGAAGAAATGATTAAATGATTTGGGAGTGATCCGGATCACTATCTGGATCTGGATTCATGAAATGTAATTTTTAAAGACAGGTAACTCAAAATGTTATGGACGGATTTTAATGAAATTTTCAGGATATGTCCTAAATGTGACAACGAACGAGTGATTAGATTTTGGGAGTGATCTGGATAACTATATGGATCCCTGAAAAATATATTGTGATTGATCCGGATTGAGCTGCCGTGGCGGAGGTCTGCGCTCTCCAGGTGCTCTTGTTATATAATATAATCTCCTTGTCATGCTCTCCTCTCAAAAAGTATTTCTTTAATTATGGTATGTTCTCAAATATGGTATCAATAAAGGTACTTAGGTAGGATATTTGGGGGTTCGTAAGATATATTACCTGTAAATATTCAATAAAGATGAATGAAATTGAATTTTAAAATGAGCTTGAAATAATTGATAGATTCTAAGAATTTTGTAGCATGAAACTTTTTGATAGCGGATATAGAGCCCATCAAGGGCCAAGGAATGACTCTTTTTACCTCTCTTTAGTAATCATTTTATAATTTATTCTAAAGTAACAAGATGAGAAACCAAGTGAATGTGATTATACTGCATAACAAGAATTACTTATTATGGTGTATTTTCACAACATTTTTGGATTTAAGCAAACTTTACAATTTTCCAGGTATCATATGTGCCTGTATTGTTTAGTGTGTTGTATTCTGAGAAATTCATTCTAAAAATCTATGCAATTTGTGGTGGTCTAAATCACAATTTGACAAGACGATGGGTGTTGTGACACGCCAGATGTCACATTCATCTGCCTCATTCTAATTAGGTCCCTAAAGTTATTAACCTGTGAAAAGGGTCTGATATGACATAAGTTTTAGCAATGTCTATCGAGGTGTTTAGCAATGTCTATTAAGGTGTTTATATCGATTTTTTTCCTAAATGGCTACATGTTTGAGTTTTTAAAGTAGATTGTTAATACTGTAAGTTTTAAAAGTTTTTTTACAAATAAAAATGAATTTACTACTCATATGTATACTGAAACACTATCAATGGTCGGAAATAGTCTTTCAGGACTCTATACAGCTCGTCAGTATTTTCTGTATTTGCTAACCACAAGGCAATTAAAGTCTCATAGTAGAAACATTTCCTCACTGGGCTTCCACACATTCAGAAGATCGGGAGCCATTTTTGTCTTTGACCATAGCATCCCTCTCCAAAACACCATGACACATTATCTTTGGAAGAACCCTGGGCCATTCTCCAAAATGCATCATTGGCCCCTTCCATCATCCCTGCTATTTTTTTTATTTTATCATTTCCCTTTATTTCTAATTTGGCGTGGTGTTTCTAGTTTTATCCGATGGGCTTGAACATTTTGCAAGCTATCTCCTTTGTTACTATTTTACAAACATGTACAATAAAATATGCCAAATGTGTTTTTTTCCTGTGGTCATTGATCTGCATTGGATTTCTCCTGATATAACAGGGTTTGAATCCTCCATGCAACACGACCTTGCAAAATAATACACTAATGACCTTGCCTCACTGGAAGCCTCATGTGTTAGAATCTGGCAACTGAGGGTGACAGTTGCCCAGATTGAACGTGGTGAGGGATGCCTCGATGGGCATGGGTTCAACTCTTTAGTTCTATTTCACAGGTCAGAAGTCATATGCAGGTAAAGATGGAAATGTTTATTGGGAAAATTTTTATTTACATCTTAGTAAAATGGTGAATTACAGCTTTAAAATGTTACTTACTAAGATTTTGGTAAGGCCAGAATACCATTCCTTACATAAGAGAACATACCATGGTGAAAATACATATTAATACCCTGAGGTTAAAACCTAATTGAACCTACAAGTACAATCAAGCAATTACAGCCCTTACAGCACATTACGCAGTGTATAATTGTCATAACATGGGAGGAGCAGTCTAGTCTGTCGTCGGTCTCACTTCGATAGGGGAGCCCAGGTCTGCTGGATTCAGCCTTGTTGTGGAAAGCCACAAAACTAGTTATACAAGTAGCTATATGGATCTGCCTAGGTCAAGTAAGCTCTGAAGGGATCCGACCCATTGTTCAAGCATTAAACCCAGATTATTGAAAGAGCCACATCAATCCGAAGAGACCCCCCACCAGGTGGGTTATCCCTGAAGGGGTCAAGCTCAACCCCAAAATCGAAAGCTAGGTTGCCCTAGAGTCAAATTGGTACAGGGTTGTCTGGGTCAGCTAGGTCCTGCCTAATGTGTCCATCTTTCTGTTGTAATTTGTTAGGTATGGCGTATACATACATGTAGTTGCTTTTTATAGTATCACTATTTATTTAAATCAAAAACTGTAGCAATCACATAGACCATAGACCATAGGTCACGCAGTTTTCTCTGAAACTACTGCAGTTGCACATTTTTGGTATATTACTTGTCCTAATGAATTTTTACGCTCTTCAATATTTTTGGGTTTGGTGAACTTTGGCCTACTTTTGAGTGAGTAATAGCACTTTTACCTAATATAATTATATGACTTATAACTCTCAAACTATTGCATTTAGAGTATTTTGTTCCAATATGTTGTTCAGGTACTTTCTCCACAGCTACAGCATGGTCAGTAGTTTGGAAGTGTATCTCCATAGCTAAGTGAGTAATAGCTACTTTGTCAATTTGTAATGGTAACCATAATGAGTAAATGGCCTATATCTTCAAAAGTATTGCAGCTACACAATTTCTCTCAAATATGTTGTTCATCTACTTTTTGTGAACTGTGATATATTTAAGTTTCACACCTGTTGCTCAATGTACATAGGGTAGTACAACAGTATCCTATGCAAAGAGGAAAAATTTCAATTTTCGCCACTTTTGGCGGAAAATAAAACATTGAAAATATCTCGTAAACGGTAAGAGATAGAGCAATTTTGAGCGAATTTTTGACCCACAGGGTAGTTTAGGAGTATCCTGTACCTAAGGGAAAATCTTCAATTTTTGCCACTTTTGGTGGCCATCTTGGATTTTAGCGGAAAATAAAAAAGTGTGAATATCATGAAAACCATAAGAGATAGAACAATTTTAAGCGAATTTTTGAGCCATAGGGTAGTACAAGAGTATACAATTTAAAGGAAAAAAATTCAAATTTTGCCACTTTTGGCGGCCATTTTTGATTTTTGCGGAAAATAAAACATTGAAAATATCTCGGAAACGGTAAGAGATAGAGTGATTCCGAGCAAGTTTTTGACCTGCATGGTAGTACAGGAGTGTCCTGTGGCTAGCGAAAAAAATTCAATTTTTGCCACTTTTTGCTGCCATCTTGGATTTTAGCGGAAAATAAAATAAGTGTGAATATCTCGGAAAAGGTATTTCTTCCCCTTTAATGCTCGGCGGGAGATACACACCACGGCAGTGGTCTTGTGACATAATGAAAATGTTGTGTGCATGACCTATGTAAATTCTATTACACATTTTTTTCATGACTGGTACCGTTGGCCAGAGTGTCTTCAGACTGCCTGTTGGCTGCACAATGGATTGTGGCTTAGTGGTCTTTCCGTACCATGTGTTTTGTGAAATAATGTATTGTAATGCATTTGGCTGAGGTATGTGACCTCTCTGTATAAGTGAAGGTCATTGTTAGTCACTAACATTTATGACCTCATGGTATTTGTATTTTATATTTTTTATTTAGCAAACTGTATAGTTATTATAGTATTTTGTACTTGGTATCTCTGTAATGCTCTCTTGCAAGTTGTTATGAATTGTAAACACTACTCCTTTGAATTAATAAGAATAATAATATATTTTACTGACATGTAAATAAAATGCTCAAACCATGCCTTTTAATGTTCTTCTTGTATGCTTCAGACCTCTGTTTAGCAACTATACATCTGTCTAGGTGGGAGTGGTTTAACTTTTGACCTTTTGAGCAACAGACAAAAGTTTTACCCTTGCTGAACAGAAACCTCTGCTGTAGCAGTCCTATTTATTTTAAAGTAACCAGGACAGCTTGGAAAACAGATTTGAATTGATCACGTGTGTAGACTCCCATGCTGCATTTTGACAGTGATTCATATGTTCACCCTTTGCTTCCAATCTGGAGAAGCATAAAAAAAGAACAATGGGGGAAGGGTATAAAGTTTAAATAAATAAGAAATAAAATATTTGTGGAACATTTAACATCAGTAACTGATGACTTTATTACACTTGTAATAGTCTTTTTATGCATAAGATCTACATAAACGTTTGGTTTACTGATAACAGGGTACACATTGAGAACTGAATCACTTTAGGGCTATTCACATAGCATTAGCACATTTTTCTGTGTCATCTCATAATCAAGAGTTCAATGTTCCATGTGTGCTTGTGTGACCATACATGTATCAATATTAATAAATGTCCTGATGAAATCCATAGCTAACCAAACCTCTCTGCGAGCTAACTTAAAATGCTGCACAAAGTGTGGCCATGAATCTAGTTCTTTACATGTGAACGTTACAAAGCAGTATTGGGTAATTCTTGAGTGCATCTACCACAATGCAACATAAATAGAGCTCAGGCATTTTTCAGTTTACCGGGTTTTTAAATTACTGACTATAACTGTATTTCCCGGTGATAGGTTCACCAAGGTCTTGTCCCAATATTACTCCGGCTGTTGAATGGGACATAAAAACCCAAATTTGATATGTATTCTTTTCCAAGTTTATCATTCAATCGATTGTCTTTGTTGGTCCAAATCCATCTCATAATAACACATGGTATTTTTGAGGGCCTGTCCTTATACTACATTAGCTGTCGAAATAAAAAAAATCTCAACGTAGGTGTCATGTCTGTAACCAAATGAGTATAAGCCATGTCAAAGTTAATTTTCCGTTCTTTAGTATCTTGCACAATGAGAAAATTTTAATCTTCGGCATTTAGTAACTGTATTTTCATAATTGCTAGACGTCAGTTGAAAAAAAGACATAATAGCATAAATCATCAAAAAGACACTTTGGGCACAGTTTTACTTTTGATGCCCCTGTAGTTTGGAACCTCTTACCTGTTTCAGAAGAAAAGCTATAATCTTAGATTTTCAAACAAGACATCCCCACCTTAACATATAAACTACCTGGTGCCTTCATGATATTGACCTGGCTATGTCTATTGAAAAATGATTATTAAATGAGTTTCTGGTCGTGTGCCTTCGAGTCTGCCAAGGCAGAGAGTAAGGGGTATAAGTTAAAAGCTTAGAAGAGACACTGTTGTTTAAAGCCGACATTTCCTGCACATTTATCCCCGAATTCGTGGTATTCCTGATAATAAAAATGGGTTTTCAAATCTATAACTATATTGATGATCTGTATGCATGTTGTCCCATGGGACTCCGAGTTAATCTCAAGAAAGTTTTTCCCGCATGTAGCAAAATCTCAATCAAGGGCACAGTCATTGATATTGACTCTCGTACGTTTAGCATTGAAACATAGAAATTAAGCCAAATCTCATCTGAGTGAATTACAGCATTCCTCAGAATGAGATTTTCTAGACAAGAACTTCAATCATTATTAGGCAAATTGTTGTACATTTTTCAATGCGTCAGAATCTCTCGAGCACTCCTCATCAGGTTGCTTCAAACATTGAAAGATTACCATAATAGAAATTATGTCCATCCCTCGCTTTCTCTCTGGACCTGCTGTGGTTCGTTAGACTTTTGCAGTCCTCTAATGGCATAGTGGGATATTGCAGAGGACCTTTCGAGCATACAGTTTATGTAGATGCCACGCTAAGCCAAATAGGGGGAATTTGGGTTTTCTCACGTGTATTCCGTTGAAATCCAGTTTGATGCATTTGCAATCACTAAGTATGAGATGTACAATAGAGTCATGGTAGTTAAACTTTGGGGCCATCAGTGGAGGGACTTCCCCACCTTAGCATATAAACTACCTGGTGCCTTCATGATGCTGACCTGATGATACTGATCTGGCTATGTCTATTGAATAATGATTTATTTATTGAATCAGTTTCTGGTCTTGCTCCTTAGAGTGTGCCAAGGTTGAGATTAAGTGATATGAATAAAAGGCTTAGAAGAGACACTGTTGTACAGCATGCATGAAGTATTCAAGTGAAGGTTTTTGTCAGCTCGTGTTAAAATGATAAAATGATATATTTGATCCCTGTACTACATTTTATGGAATAGATGTAAACCGATTAATCCATTAATGCCAATGCAGATGTTTTTTGGCCAACAGTTCATGCTTGGGTTCGCGGCCCAGAAAACAAATCCAACACATTCAGCAGCCAAGTCACAAATCAATGAGCAGGCACATACATTAGGGACAGTAATTCCTCCTAAGAAATCGTTCCCATGGCAGTCTGTGTTCTCAAAATGTGCATATGTTGGCAGGCCATCAAGATAATCTAAAATTAAATTATAATAATAATTGTGTTCTACATGCTAAGGAAAACATTTGCTATTTTCCTGAAGATTCTCTGGGTTGGATGTAAAATAATATATCAGAATCCATTACACAAACTGATATTAATTCTCACACAAACTGATGATAATTCTCACACAAACTGATAATAATCTGAAAATAATTCTCGAAATTTGTGGTTTTTCATAAAATTTTAATGGCTTAAATATCTGTTTTGTGTTTTTCTTAACGTCATTGCACATACAACAGTACCAACCTGCATTGGAACACCTGTCTCTCATTGTAGTCTCAGATATTACCTGTAAAATACGTTTCAATCTTTGAGAAAAATATATTTTATGTTCTTTTACTTTTGGTCATTTCAACAGAACTAATCATACTTACCAATACTTGTACATTGGAGATGTTTATCATTATAAAGTGGGCTTAACGTCACTTTTAACCAATAGTATAACGGACATTCATGCAAGCATTTGTAAGAATGGAAGAAGACAATGCATAGTATTTTATTATGATTATGTACTGAGACCATTTTTACAACATACCTCATGCTTAACTTTTGTACACAAATATAGCCAACTATGTCCAAAGATTTGGCTTACTTCTAATATTCTAATAGTACTTCTACAACGCTCAATATCTGTCTTAAAGACAGGCTCTAAGCACATAATACAGAAAACCAGAGGCCCATATTCAAATAGTTGGAGACATAGTCAGGGGTCATCACCACGTCAGCCGAATTGGGGAAAAAACAAAAACCTGGGTAGGTATGCTATTGCAAACAAATGATGAAGAAGGGAGTAGCTGAACGAACAGGTAGATCATTTCAAGTCTTTGGAGTATCATATGCAAAGCTGGGGCCAAAGTGTGTGACATCTATGATCATTGTACACACTGTGTCTAGGTTTAAGAAAAGGTTCAGAATATTTGGGACAACCACTTTGTAGGAAAGGCTTAGACCTTCAGTGAATACAAAGAACAAAGTACGTTGCTGAAGGATCACACATATGTGTTAGAAGGGATGGCATGACGGTATGGGCCACGTGTCACATCTGAGATGCAATAGATTTTAGTATAGAATAGAACACACCCTGGGCTAAACAACTAACAATAAATACACGGGATCATTTTTCATTCATTCATAAACCAATTTTATCCAATGCCAATATACTTTGTCAATTGATTATATATTAAATGCCACCTTTCATAACATTTGTGTCATTTGGAAAATAGTTAATGCCTGTCCAAGGTCCGCTTACTTACATCTCTAAAATGGACAGGTGATATTCAGAAGTGTCTCCATCAAAACATGGGTTCGGTGGCGTTGTCGGTCACACCCTTCGGTTTTGTGGTTTTAACGCCTGAACCGACCCTGTGTCAAAAAGTTGGCAGTTGCTTGCCAATGCCCAGCAATACACAGTACATGAACTTGACCATTTTGTACTGTATGTTTCCCCTGCCTTTAAAAAGTCCTCGCTGGCCTTGTGGTTAGCAGGCATCTATAATCACAGGCAGTCACCTCTGTGACTTCTGCCCTTAAAACGACCTGTCGAGATATAACCTAAACAATGTGTTGAAACCAACGTTAAACCAAACAAACCAAACCAGAATGGGGTTGATCATAATATAAAGGTCCTCAATGACCTTGTAGTTATCAAGTCTAGCATCCAATTACAGGCTGTTACCTCTGTGTGGAATCGTCTCTCACAAGTGGCAATGCTGAGGGTCTGTCCCAGTAGAGCCCTGCCTGGATCTTTTTATTGCCTATGAGCCACACTATGCAAATCATCACTATTACATATCTAAAGTAACCACGTTTGAATCATTTTTCACCATTGCGACAAGATCATCATAGCTCGAACACAGGTATAAATGCACACAATGTAAATGTAATAGATATCAACGTAGCATGGGAGGTTAATAATCTTGAATTCCTTTTGTGTTTAAAGAACAGGAACATTTGATATGAGATTGAATGTGTTTTGAGAAAAGCGTGGATGAGATACTAACCAACTATTACAGAGGCGGATCCATCTTTAAATAAGGAGGGAGTTCACGTGTAGATGTGAAAGAGGTAGAGGGTTCCAGTGCATGCTTTGTGTTCACTGTTGAACCCCCATTACATTTTTTCGAGGGGGGGTTCGAACCCAAAGAAGTAACAATATTTACAATATAGGTAAGTAGTAAAAGGACATCCGTGTGGTGTAGGTTTGCCATATGTTCATTTCGGAGGAGTTGGGTCCCAATAGGGCCCATGATATTGCGTGGTGAACACCACGTTACTGGTTGTTTTGTCACAACATGACCACAACTTAATGCTGATGATATGATCCTAATGTCCAAAATGTATCCCACTATAAAGTCCCAACTTCGTCTGATTTTTCAGTAAAACAAATCATGTTTTTACGGGAGAAGGCATTTTTCCTCTTTTTGTTGGATTTTCCGTTTTTGTAGCTAATTTTAACATGTTTTGTCATAGTCTATTGACATGTAAACATCCATCATTTGGATATATACCCTAAGTCGCACAATTATAATTATTTGTTTTCTGTTGGAAGATAAATAACGGACTCCTCCCAATAATCTGACACGGATCTGAAAATAAAAGGACATTTGAGGAAGTTCTGCGTACACTGTAGGGGGGGTCAGAAATTGTAAAAACAGCTGTAATACTCAAAACAGATCAGTTAGCTGCCTCCTGTTACGTTTATGACAATGTGGGCCATGTGGCAGGGCTGAACTAATACTGAAACTCTGGAACAATAGAAAAAATAGTAAATTATGCATGTATCCAGTTCTTACCTTTTCATATACCCTCCATTCAGAAATGGTATTTTCCAATTCAGTGCATGAAACTAAGGTTGGGGGATAGAGACACTGAATATCACTGTTCTGAAGAATTACAACAAAGCTAGAACATGTTGGGTCTGTGTTACATTTTTCTGCACATGCGTAGAAAGTTCTTCTTGAAATAGCAATCTTTTGCCAAGACATGTTATTATCCTCACAGTATTTCTTGTATTTAAACTCTGCGATATTCCCATCCATTGACTGTGAAAATGTCACCCAAGTTAAAAATAATAATGTTAAAAACTTCATGCTTCAATCATGTTCACACTAATAATTGGTATAATAACTCTATCCAAACTCAGTAAAAATTACAAAAAAAGTTCTACATTCTAATTTAAATTACAGTGACAGCAAAATACATTATGAAGACAAACAATTCTCATAGAAAGCCATTGTGTGTAAAGGATTAATCCTGTAGCTGCAAGAACAAGTCAATGTTGATGAAAGACCTTTGCTCAATTACTCTGGAAGCTTCACATAACCAATTACTGCCTAAATGTGTTTATTTTACTTTTTGTTTGAAGTCACTTTGCGTAAATCAATGACATGGCAGGCTATTTAGTAAATACACAACATTCATTGTGCTATTAAAAGGTATTTAATGTTGCTTGGCAGTTGTTTTACCTGTTTTGCCAGAAAATTACTAGTGCTAAAGGAATACTATATAATGTATAATCAGTACAATATTTCATACCATCTGTAAAATTTGTTATCAACTTCCATGGACTTTAGAAAAACTTTAATTCTAAGCTATAGAAATAGTTAATTTGTAGTGCTGTTAAATAGGCATACCTTTTCTAGTATCCATGTTGGAGCCCAACTTAGGAATCAGCCCATCTTAAGATGGGCTATAGCCCAACTTAGGATCCTAAGTTGGGTAGCCTATCTTAAGATGGGCTAGCCCATCTTAAGATGGGCTAGAACATATCAGCCCAACTTAAGATAATAAAATTCCAGAAACAACTTTTACTCTTGCTATAATAATAAATGTTTTTTGCATGTGCAAATGAAAGGAAATTATAAAACATTATTATGAAAAAGATGACATTATCATTGGTCTCCTTGAATATTCCTTGAACAGGATTTTTGCCTATACATTCTTTTTTTGTTTTGAAAAAAATTATGTTAAATTTTATCAAAGCTCAACAGCTTTTAATTACAGAAACTAAAATGAATTGTGTTTCCTGAGCCCTGAGAAGCATTTCAATATTCCTTTGATGTTGATTTGTTTGTCTATATTGGGATGATTTCTTTATTGGATTTGTGGCTATTGTTTCAACATTCTATTGATGTTGATTTGTTTCACTTGGGGTGGGTAAAGTACACAATAGGTAAACCTCAATCATAAAGTGAAACAAATCATCATCAAAGTCATATCAAAACACAAAGAGGCTTAATCCTATCAAACCTTTATGGGGGACAACCCATATGTGATTTTTTAGGTGAGTCATATTATAAATTTAGCAAAGTTTTATAAACAGCACTTTATTTTCACAAAAAAAAATGCAAATTACATTTTTAAAATTATACTAATTATTACTAAAATGTAATTTAATCAAACAAGTTAATTTTATATATTCGGTCAAACAGCAGTAATTGTCTACTTAAGAACCTAGCTTTGCTTTTAACAATTATGATTATGTTAATTGTTTTCCTTAAACATGTAAAAATAAATTAAAGAATCTTAGAACAATACCTATTTAATCCTGTCAGCTAGTCACTCAAGCACAAGTGAAACAAATCAAGTTCAAAAGTAATGCTGGGACAAAAGGTAAATCTTAACACTAATCCAGTTAACAAGTCACACACATAGTCAAACAAATCAACATAAAAAGAATCTTGAAACAATAGATAAATCACAATGTAATCCAGTTGCCTAATCACTCACCAAAAGTAAAACAATTAAGCTCAAATGAGTGGTTGAACAATAGACATCTTGTCAGCTAATGACCCTCCCATTGTCAAACATATTAACTGCCTTGGAATGACAAATGAATTCAGACTAATACTATCAATGCATACTGAAGTAAATAAAAGGGATAAAAATATAGGTAAAATAGTTAATAATATTATTTCATTTTGAGAATAAAAACTACCTGTGCAAAATATAAGTTGGACTAATATCTGTAAGCAAATATTTAGGAAGGATACGAAATAAAAACAACTTTAAGTAACAATAGCAATTCACAATCATATTCTGTTTAATTAAAATTTTAGTACTTAATTAAACTGGTTGATTAAACAGTCCATAAAGTATGACATAATGTTTTGCTAATATATATTTGTCAATTCATCTTAAAATAAGCTATGGACATTCTATCTAAAAGGATAATATTAAATTTTAGATTTAAAAACCTTCTTGAATTTTTTTATCCTAAGTTGGGCTAATATGTTATAGCCCATCTTAAGATGGGCTAAGCCTTAATATATCAGAGTCATCTTCTTTTCACCATGGTGTTGCATACAATAAATATGCTATTTATTTATAACAGTAACATATACAACAAATCTACAACTAAAGTTGTAATCATTTTACAGCTTCACTTATATTTCAAAAAGGAATCAATGGTCCCAACTTTTGTTAAGAATTTGGTGCTGACAATGTATGACAAGTCTTTGTATTTTGTATCCATCAGATGGATTCATATGTGATTCCATGTATGTCAGATTTGGTGGACTATGAAATACAAAGACTTGAAGCAAGTCTAGATTCAAAGTAAAGGCCACACATGTGGAAGTCCAGGGAGCACCTGCCAAACTCAACAACCACTAGTACGCTTAATGCCTCCTTTAATAACACGTTGTTTTCCATTCACAGTTGTCAGACATCCAGAAACCGTTGTACATATTTGCTGGAACTCGCGAACGTGTGCAAAGGATCAACAAGATTTATCAGTTTTCTGGTGATAAAAGATAAATACTGTGATTTGTTATTTTTTAATTAATAATTTTATTAGTTTTGGCTTCCGATGTTGGACTGCAAGCTGAATTCTTCAACCACCAGGAATCTTGGCTATAAGATAAAAATTGTAGACGGTTATGAACCCATGGTTTGTGTGTACCTGAACACACATGTGAGGCTTGTAGGGCCTTATTTTACAGGTGTTTCTGAAATATTAAGTACACAGATAACTAGTATTCACACACATTTCTTAACCTTTTATATAAATCTATGTGAGTATAGGTTCATTTGTTATTGCATGACTTGCAGCACTAAAAGAAACCATACACTTACAAACATGGAATCTTATTACGTTTTATTATCACCAGGGGCACATATCAAGTTTCTGGTTCAATTGAACACTCTGCTATTACCCACCACACAACATACATGCACCCACATTTAGATAACATCTCATATTCTAATAATAGCATTTAATTTTCCAATAATAACATTTAATATTCCAATAACATCTAGATTTGTTTAAGGAAATAAAATCATCAAGGTCTGATGCTTTATTTCTTAGCCACCTAGCACTGAGCAAATGAACTCTAATTTTAGATGTTGGAAGTCCGGATTTTAGGATGATGTTACCTGAAAGAATTAAAATGATTTGCCACCATGGATTTACACTTCTAAACGTAAGTGTGATACCAATAGTGGACCTGTAAAAAACAAGGCCAAACAAGGTGTTTTGGTCCTCTAGCGCGACTACAAAGCCATCAGAGTAGTGCACTAGAATTTACTAAAATCTTGTGATAGAAAGAAATTCCAACTTAGATACATCCCACAGCTGGTCCCGAACTGAGAGGGTCACCCATCCAAGTACTAACATAGCCCATTACCGCTCAACTTCAGTGAGCAGACAAATAGTCATCACTCTGTGCCACAATTTCTGAAAGTCTGATGCAAGGAGGACACATGTATGGGAAAAAGGCAAAAGGACATGTGCCCTTTTAGCTATTGGAGAGCAAGAAAGGGAAATTCAGAATGCACAGGTGTTGTCAAATGTCATCAAAGTCTGGAGACAAAAGGACATATGTATGGGCAAAAGCCGAAAGACGTGTTCTTTTAGCTATTGGAGTGTTGTTAATGTCATCAAAGTCCAGAGACAAAAGGACATATATATGGACAAAAGCCAAAAGGACATGTGTCCTTTTAGCTATTGGACAACAAGAAAGGGAAATTTAGAATACGCAGGTAAATTTCATCAAAAGTCGGGAGAAAGTGATCTGTAGAAGCGCGAGCTCTAGCGAAGCTCGCATTTAAAAACACAACAGAAGCATTGATTCAGCTGCAACAATTTTGCATCAATTGTGATCTCAAGTGGGTTTTGGTAAGACTGTCAGTACTTGTTTAGACAATTTTAAGCATGGAAACACAAAACTAAAAAGTACAATGCATGACCATTTAAAAAATCTAAACTGTTACAGAAATAGATGCCCTTCCTAGGTAATTGCCTGTCTAATGATGCACAACAAATGCCTATTAATTAGTGGGTTTATTTATTTATTTGGGTTTTTACATCGCTTTCAACACTGTACAGGTCATATCACGATGGGTAGTTGGAAGGGCAGAGGAAACCAGTATATAGAGTTTGTTAGGGTTCTGTACTGTAAACTGCCAACCAACAGTAAGCAACTACCAGCTTTCCCACTTGAGGCCGTTATGGGGATCGAACCCCGGCCTCAGAGGTGGGAGGTGAGAGTGTTACCACTCTGCCACCGTGGCCCCAATTAGTGGGTTGAGAAACAGACACAACTGTTGGAAAGTTGTGGTGTGTAATAATAGGGAAAGATTACCAAAAGACCATAGGAATGATAGTGTGACGTTTTCTGCAAGCATGCATGGACTGTATTATCAAGTTGTGATATATAAATTAATTATTCTATTTTGTAACAAGTCTGATACTGATTATTTTAGCCTGCGTATAACATAATGTTGAATAATTTGGTCATATGCAGGATTTGCTGAAGTCCTGGGGTCGTATCCATGAAAGTACTTAGTCCAAAGGCCTAGGCTAAACTTTGGTGTACAAATATAACCAACATAAGGCCAGGATTTAGATAAACCTTTTGAGAATATTGCCCCTGGTATTGCAATAGCCGTTAAAAGGGATGCACCAACTTTTTGTGTGGGATTGAAGTAGACCAATGCCTCTAGGTTACAGATCAGTCATGGTCACATGGTGATTACAGCTGCTGGTAAGCCTTTCTAAAGGGACAAATACACTGCTTAACTGTAAACAAGTGTAGATTAAGACTAGGTTTCTGTAACTGACTATAATTGTAATATTAAAATTTAGTTCCAAGTACTGTATAATTTGAAATATTTCACTAAACATGAATGTTAGCTATTTTAGTTAATGAGTTGTTGTAACGAAAATTAATTCCCTGTGAATTTTAAATTTGCATTAATCTGTCAAGTAGAAAATTAACTCATCTTAATTTCTTAAAAAATGGCGAAATAGTGAAATTTTCTTATGACTAAAATTTCTACTTGCACAGCATTTTAATGCTTAGTTTACATGTATTAGTACATTGTGACGAATCTCGGTTCTTGTGAAAACATAGATGGAGACATATTAGCTTATGTTTATCAAAGAGAACATTGTGGGCTAATTTTTTGGTACACCTATTTACATGAGAGAAAAAAAATGTGCATGAAACACCAACAAATAATTAACTTTTTTCAAAAGGGAAATAATGTAGTTTGTACCCTAAAATACCACACAACAAATTAATCTGTGATACACACGGATCCAGTGAGAAACTTATAAATTGTGTCAGTCACCTTGTGTGTATGTACAATTGAGTGGTTAATACTGTGGTGCCAGAATGAAGCAGTGAGAGGGGATTTAATAATCAAAGGTCGTGGGTTTGAAATTAAGACTACTGTTTTTGGGAGGTCGGGCTCTTTACCACCACAATTACATTACAAAGCCTAGTGAAAAGGCAATGTTACATGGTTTGGAGAAAGGTAATGTGAATTAAAGTGAAATTCACACACATAAAATTTGGTATTGCTCTCAAAAGACATAAACTAGGAAGTTACGAAACTTTCCCCGTTAATATTGCATGTAGATTTTATTCTCTTTACTAGCCTTGCTGTAGGCTCAAATTTGCATGATATCTTTTCAAACATGCACATAGATATTAGGTATTCATAAAGCACTCATATATGTTAAAATGTGGAACTGTATCAGTTGTGTGCTGCTGTAAAAGTCAGTACATATATAAGTACATCATAGAAACTGAAACTCCATTATCTGAAATGAAAACTAACTGCAAAGAACTGCAAAGAAACCTGAGCCTTCAGCAAGGATATCTCTTTACATACATATATATATACGAGAAAAATAGTTGGATTGTCCCTTGGAATAAAAATTGAAAGTAAGATTTTTTATCAACGGAAACAGTCCACAGTTTTCCTTGAAATAATGGCTTTTTTCTGATAGTACGACAGAGTATTGTCAATGGTACACCATAAAATGAGTAGTGTGGTGCAGTTTGTTTTAGTTCTGCACTGAAAACCGTGAGGCGCTTACAAACAACTACCAAGTTTTCTACTTCAGTTTGGGCTGGAACCCGGGACCTGAGAGATGGGAGTAGAGTGTTATACATTCGATGCCACCATGGCCCCTGCTTATAAAACCGGGAAATTGGAAGTACACAGTTTTTATATACAGGAGTTATATGGATTTATAGTAGCATACTTGAAATATGTGATACAAAAGGCAGTGCCCTGACCTTGCTAAAGTTTCTCTGTAATCAGGGAAAACTTTCAGTTCAGATAATAAAGTTTCAGTTTGTGTACTGAGTCCATGTTCTTTATTCAAAATTAGGTCTTAAAATAACCAGTAACAGTGCACTGTCGTATACAACACAACCCTGGCAGACTTCCCCCCAAAATAAGAATTCAGTACCAGCTGGTAACATGACAGTCCATTAAATATCTTGATGGCATAGTGGTGTTGTAGTAACGTACTTGTCTCACACGTCTAAGGTCACTGATTCTTGTCTTGGACATACGATGGCCCTTGCCTCTCAAACCTGGCAGGCAACCATTGAAATTCATGAACAACTAGAAAACATTACAACCGAGTTTATACCACCACTGGGGCATGTTTACAAAATTTCAGGGTTTTTTGTATCCAGAATATCGTCCGGATCTTTCCCAAGATGTAATCACTTTTTCCTTTGGCCCTAGGCCTACCCACTGCAAAAACTCCATGGACAGCTGCTTACCACCTTTGGATGAATGTCAAACAGAAAGTATAAAAGTCATTGAAAATACAGACCTTTGAAAATTCAGGATTTTTCTGTATCTTTCAAGAACTTTTCTCAAGTTTAATCACTTCTTCCGTTGCTCAGGTCCTACCCACATAAAAAATTTAGAAAGATCCCCTAATTTACTTTTAGAGCTATCGAAAACACGGGAACACAAACAGCCCAACACACAAATGAATGCACCCAATAACATAACCTCCTACTTTCCCTAGCCAACTGTTGGGACATAGCCAATATAATTTGTTGAAAGTAACGTTTGCCAGAATAAATCAACCTAACTTAAATCCACCCAGGGAAGTTCCATGTTATGATCAGCTATTTTTTTCTGATTTACTAATAGGGTGATTCATAAGTTTGCCATATAATCACTTAATTGACTATAACCTCTATGGTCTGGGGTACAAACCCAGTTCACGTTAACATGTAAAATTCACTGATACCCTTGACTGATGTGAACTTGGTCTGTTGAAAGGTACACACTATTGCATTTTATTTATTCATGTTCTTATTCATAATTCTCTTTATCAAAACACATAAAGAAGGAACCAGTAGATATAGGTGTAGACATTCACTAGATTTAACTTAATATAATGACAAAAACCCACAATGATTGAATCGTATCATCAATAAATTTGAAACACTCCATGTTTTAATTGAAAGTTATTATTATGTTTAACTTTGAAGCAGTCCTTGGTCAAACAAGTGTTGTTATTTATAACTTTGAACCAGTCCTTGGTTTAAATTAATGTTATTATTTATAACTTTGAATCAGTCCTTGCTTTAAGTGAATGTTTTTATTTATTAATTTAAAGACCTCCTTGGTGTAATATCCATTTGTAAACCATTCCTTGTTATTTGATGTACCACCCCACGTGACTGTTTCTGTCTTTGAGAGCTGTTCAACTATTGGCTAAAGGCTGGGTGTTTAGAACACTACTGTATCAAGACTGGTGTGTGGGTTTTTGTTGTCACAGAGACACCTTCAACATAGCCTCGCTTAAGGCTCAAATTTGTACCATATGTTTTCATACTTTTACACAGATATTTGGTATTCATAAAGCACTCATGCATGTTTCGAGATATAAACTGAGCAGACATGTCTATGCCATATTCATGTGTAAAATCCAGTACATGTTAATTGTAAGAGTACATTATGCAAAATGACCATGTTTTCTGTATATTTTCTCTTAATTACAAGGGTACTTGAGCCTTAAGCAAGGCTACCTTCAACATTGTCTGTGAACTACTCTCACAAACTTGCACACAACCATTTTCATTACAGTTGCGCGCCAGACATTGACTTGGGCACTGTGGAAGTCTGCATCGTACTTTGCACATCGTCTGCTTATTTTGTCTTGTGGAAGCAAGTGTTGGAAAACTTTTAGCTCCAGTAAAAAGGGAGTTGATTTGATATTTTTTCTGTGGTTTGAAAGAAGCTTCGAGTACATATCATCATGGGAGACAAACCAGGTATGGATTTAGGTTTTTGTTTTGCTGCGTCCTTGGCACTTATGTTTTAGACGGTCTTTAATGTTAGAGGAGTTGTCATTGTAGTCACTATATCTTGTGATTTTTACGTAATGTCCTTAAATTATTAAGAAATGCAATAAGTGAGCCCTGGTTTCTATGTATTATTGTAACATGTATCGCCCCAAAATGGGTTCAGCTACCACTTTTGTATCACCGTGTAACATTAATGCCGTCTTAACATTAGTGACAGCTAGGGGTGTACTGTACTGCCTTGCTACCAATCCTCGCCGGGTACCAATTAGCCAGATAGAACTAAATCATACGTAACTGGGCTAACTTTCATCTCCAAATTCTTGTAAGGTAGAAATGTCTCATTAAAGTGAATGGAACAAGTACACAACAACTTTCAAAATATTTGGCCATTACTCAAATTGAACATTTTATTTGCGGGTGGTGGTAATTGGTACCAGTAAAAATTATCGTTCGGATTTGTCCCATTTGTTTGTCTATCAATATCTAATGTCTTTATGTTTTAAAACAAGTGTGTATCTTGTTGAAAACACTTTCACCACCATTTTCCAGATGTTCAAAACATTTTGACAGTTTTTTTTCTGGTCAGTGCAAGTTAACATCGACTTAAAAATGTTACGCAGAACTGGTTGCCGAGTAGTTATGGCTGCATGTTTCGGAAAGTTGTTTTCATTTCCAAATGCAAAGGTCTCAATTTTATGAAAGAGAAATTTCCGTAAATTAACCCAGCATTCTTCTCTCCGGCAAATCCGGGACCTTTCCTTTGGAAGTGAAAATAAACTTCGTGACATACTGCTCAGCCAGTGATTTTTGTCACCCAGTTAATTTTGTCACCTGCATTTCATGACCATATTAAGTCATTTTTACACTTAATGTACATTGCTTAATTGTACATTAATATTAGAAGTTGTGGTTGCATGTGTTTAAACAAAAGTATTACTGTTTTTGAGGGTTAAATGGCAGGTGACGAAATTCACTGGCTGAGCAGTAGAAACCACGGAATTCCAAAAATTTATGTGCGTACTGTATATTAAGACATGTATATTGTATGAATTATTTCTATAAATAGAGGAATAAATTTGGGAACCAATTAATTAATTTTGTTTCACCTTGCCAATGTAAGTAGGTCACTGACGGGTCACTTATGACACGTTACCGGACAGAATTGTCAAAACTAAAGTAATTGGCAACACATAAGTGAGGTATTTAGACAATTTTCAGCATGCAGTTCTACATGAAATAATATAGATCATTATTTTTTTCTTTTCACAAGAATACTTAGTCAAAAAAGATGATTACTTCATTGGGTATTTAATTGGAGTTGAAGCTTATTTCATGTTGCTTCTGTACCATATAACCTGCAAATGGTAACAAAGATAACTATAATAAGATATATGATGTACATCATCCATATCTGTTGAATAAAGGCAGAAAAATAGTGAGCCAGGGTCGGCAAGAAATTGTATTCTCATGGCTGTCCCATCCAAGTAACTCCTACTAATGACAATTTCTTAAGTACTAGAAATAATCCATAGACAAGAATCTACAAAGGATTACTTGGACTGTGCTTTGGCTTTTCATATGTCTATAATTTCTTGCTTGAACTCTGTACATGGCTATACGTTTGTGATGTATCTCGCCCATATATTTTTGTGCATGTGTACATGGAGTGAATATTTGTGACACAGTTTACATCCTGTAATGCCACATAATAATGCCTCTAATATACTGTCTACACCACAGAGGCAAAAGTGGCAGTAGTCAATTAGATAAAGCTAGCCTTGAGCAAGGCTCGGCCACAGGCCCCATTTTAAATAAAATGCATTGAAAAATATCTCATTATCTGGCAACTCATGGGTCAAATCATGGATCTAACTCACTACATCATACTGCAAGTACTAGAGAGGTTAAGCACTATATTCTGATGTCCTGTAAATTAAATTTAAAAGTATTATGTTCACATTGATGTTGCCACCATGCATACATAGGTATATTAGTAAACAGAACATAATCTGGAAACACCATAAAGCTTCACAGGAATGGTTTGTCATTATATTTTTTATTACTAGTCTCTTCAGATCAGATGAAAACGGATTGTTCAGATTGATTCTTGACATATTTAGTTCTGCTGATGTACAGTAAAAAGTTTTCTTAGTGAAGGTTAATACGCTAAAAACATAAAGACAGCTAGTTATTTCATAGAAAATGTTAGAATTTTTTTGTACTTCTGTTGAGAAATATTTCTGACAAACTGGTGACTTCATGCTTCGATTTTAGTAGTGGCTCTGTGTTCAAAACCGGATGATCTAGTAAGTGTTACAAATAGTTATATAACCTGTCTTGATATAATCTGTGCAGTCAAAGGGAATCTAAAATCCCAACTTTGACCTTCAAAAGGGACATGTAGATCTTGCCAGCATGTTGACAGACTTGATAATACTTGAGAAATAATAACTTCAATGTTTTTGAGAAAAAAACATTTCTAGTACAAGTGTCACCAATTGATTGTCAGTTATAATATTTACTTTGTTATATGCTAGTCTTTCTATTTTTAAGTTTTAACCAGGCTAGGAAACAAAAGATGAGTTGTGAAAGACAAAGTACTTCTACATTCTAGACACATCAATTTTGCCCTAGTTTTATATTGGCCACAATTCATAAGCAATAACTGTTTAATCCTTTAATGTCTACTAACATGAAATGTTGGTTGCTAATTTTAGTTAGAAAATAGTTACTGTCCTATCGAAAAAAAATTAGGATGAAATGGAAAATATTGATGCTAAAAAACATTTTCTCAGCTTTACGGCAAAGCTGGTGAATCAGAGATTCTCGCCCAGACTTTTTCTGTATTAACATAAAAATCTTGTGCCGTTTGTCTGAATATGAGTCATAAATCAATTGAGTGGTCTGTGTACATACATGTGGGTAAAGATAGAGGATGAAATTAAGTCTTAAAAATTGTACTCTGAACATTTATTGACTGAAAACTAGGCAAACAAAACAAAGGACTATAGTACTGCTGCCACGTATGCCTGGATGTTATGATCAACAACAAAAAAATGAAGTGTAATGTTTTAACACCAGAAAAGCAAATTTACTTTTAAAACTATATATTGCAAACTTACATGTAGGAATTTGTATAATGGTAACCCACAGTCTGCAAAGAGGAAAATGCAATATCCTCAACTATAACTGCATCACTGTTAGATTTTAATGGATTATAAAAAATGACTGTGAATCCTGTTTGAGAAGTAATTCAATTGTGAATTTCAGTGGAAAATACTCAAATGAATTTATTTCTACTTTAAACTTACAAGGCTGTGTTCTGCACAGACAAGAAGGTTCTTCAGTGTTTCCACCTGTCAGACTGATATTCTAGTGGTAGTATCATTCACAAAAAAAATTAAATTGGTTTCTGGGGCTTTGAAAGTGAACACAATGTTGTATTTCATGCGCTTGCCACGGATAGTTTGAAATTTTAAGTACGAAGTGACTCCTGTCACGGTATCATGGTTTTAAGTTTTTGTCTAGTCACGGCATCACTAGTAATACATTCAATTTGCACAAATAAAATGTTAATACACCTAACAGAATACTGCAACCTCACGAATACTAATAAGTAGTCCACAAATTTTAATCATCAAGTATTGTTAAAAATGTCGTGGAATCATCAAATATTTCCGACGCATACATAAATATTCATGAGCTTTGCAGTCCATCTAGTATTTGATCTTATAGCAGAAATTATTAAGCAACAACCATGGAAATATGTGACCTAATGAATATTTCTTTAATGAATTGTTCGCCAATTTTGATCAAGTAAAGTATTTCTACATACATTGTTGGGAAACCCCACAGAATTCTGTGACCTCGTATATATATATTCTTATAAATTAACCAACTTGTCTAGTCTTGATTTTTAATATGATGCCATGACTTTAGGCGAAAGCTTGAAGCGATGATGCCGTGACAGGAGTCAATCCGTTTTAAGTATTGTCAAGGCCATATCTCCCAGTTTATTATTTGAGTGAAGTATCAGTCATTAGAATAAGCCTATATGCATATATATGCATATATTATACAAAAGTGTTTGATTTTTGTTCTGTTGGCCAACATTGGGAGTATGGGAACAATGATTGTTATAATCAGTTAAAGGGCTTAAAATCAGCCATCAGCGATCTGACATTGCTGGTTGGTGCTGTGGAAATACGGGTCAAAGGGAATTCAAACTTTATGGGGAGTTTCAATGAATTCTAAGTTGGTTGAATTATTTTTCTAATAACTGAGACCTTCACAATAGTTTGCATGATACCCTTCAGCATTTTATTATTTTTGTACTGGAGTGAACTCCTCCAGATCAACAAGGCATTACTGTCTTTAAGTCAGGCATTTAATGGATGAAGGTCACACCATTCTGACAAATAAATTACCTGTAAATATTAAGGATAAATTGTTCATTGTTACCAGTTCGATATGTCACCTAGATAACTTCTGTAAAATATGGTCAAATACTTTTTAGTAAATGTAAATTTAAAATGGCATTATAAAATAATTAAGGAACCGAAAGAATAAAATTAAATGTGAAGTTCCTGTTCCCTCAACTGGTCTTTGTGACTTGTTCACACAGTCTGTGGTAGATCAGTGTACATCCAAATCTGTCCAGGAACTGGCCTCTAAGTTGAGAGATGGGGTTTCAATGTTCTGCATCGTGTTATAATAGTGCATGGTGCAAATGTTATTGTAGAACAGTGGCTTACATCTCTGTAGCACTTCTCTCCATCACTGGTACTTCCAGTCACAAAATTTCGAAAGTACATTGTTTTATTAGAACTGTCCAATAAATTTTAACTTATAATTCTGCAAATTTCCCTAAGATTCTGACTAATCCTTCTGTAGATTTAAAATAACAGTGAAGTTATGTTTATGGAGGCAAACTAGGTAAACATGAGCACTTTCTGAGAAGGCGTTTGAAAGCTTCAACAGTGTACAGGTCAATAATTTTCAGCCTTCATGCATGGTGAGTGGTCCTTGATAATTGTTATTCATTATGGCTATTTTTACACTGGCCCAGATTTCAAGTGCAGTAGTATGTCCTTGTGAATCCTGTACATTGGAAGATTGTATTCACATTTATTTTGATAATTTATATATAATACAGGCAGTTAACCAACAGAATCTTGCAATATTTGCAATGATATATTGAAGGACTCTAGTTGTGAATATGCTTGTGAAAGGTTAGCCTTCAGATACATGTTGCCGTATTTATTTCTATAAACATCCCCTGGCTATTAAATGCCCTACCTCTTCATCTTTTCAGTTCCATTATGCCGAGAAAAGAAGCATTTTAGTACATCCCCAATGGAATAACAGGAACGGAAGAAAAGCAAAACAAATTTTGGCAGTTTTGAACCAGAACACTTACAAATCTAGCAAAATAAAAGTTTATATTTTCTTCAGATTGAAGGTTTCTTTCTAATATTTCAAGTTCCCCAGTTATATGTACCAGTTATATGTACCCCGACAGTTATATGTACCCCGACAGTTATATGTACCCCGACAGTTATATGTACCCCGACAGTTATATGTACCCCGACAGTGGAGATGAGCTGTAAAAGTATGTAATTATTGCCCATTGGTCCAACACACTTTTAGTGGTTTCTTTATTACAAATATTCCCCCCCCCCCTAGAAAAATGCATTGCTCCTGGGGCTTACATATGGATAAATATGGTACCCGCACTGTTGTTCCCTGTGTTCATAAACTAAAGATAGAACATGTAATTTGAGGAGAGTGGAGTTGTCAAATCTGGTATTTGGAGAATACAGGGTAAATTTCGACCATATGTTGGTATAGTATCTATCTTTAATTTTCTGAGACTTTGGTTTTTTTCCAAATGGAAATTTCCTCTTGGAAAAAATAGATTCAATGGTCATAACAAAATAGTTGCAGATGTATGCTGTCTGTCATACTAATATTTATTCAGAGCAATATGTTAAACATCTCACATTTTTACTGTTTTACTAAACTGCCTTTTCAAATGTCAATTCAGCTTGTGTAAAATAAGCCTTAAAATAAAGCTGTTGTATTTTATTTATATCTGTCTGTCACTGTGGCCTAGCAGGTAATACATTTGTCTAGGAACTCAAGAGGACGCGGGTTCAAACCCAGGTACAGGCAGAGACATAGTTGTTCGGATGACCACTTAAAATTGCGGTCCTGTCAATGGGTCCTATCCCCAGTGGCAGGCTAAAAAACCTCAAGAACGTTGATAAATGGTCATCCTTGAGTCTCTGTCTTCAGTTAGGGGAATGTGAGTTACTTCTGAGTTGAGACTGTACCTGTGCGGTCAGATGGGTTAAGTAGCGCTCTGAGTCTAGCCTTGCTTAAGGCTCAAATTTGCATGATATCTTTTCAAATATGCACACAAATATTTGGTATTCATAAAGCACTTATACATGTTATGAGATAGAAGCTTATCAGACAACAATGTATGCTGTATGCTGCTTTAAAAGTCGGTTCATGTATGAGTACATTATAGAAACTCAAACTCAATTATCTGAACTGAAAACTTTCCCTAACTGCAAAGAAACTTGAGCCTTCAGCAAGGCTACTGAGTCCTGTAGTATATGGAGATATTGCTCTGAGTATAAAAATACACAAATATCTGTTTACTTGGGTTTTGTGAAAATGTGAAAAAGTTTCAAAGTATTTTGTTAAGCAGCGATAATGAGGCGGATAAATGAGTTGTATAATTAAACCAAACCATGAAATGAATTTTTGACTTGAGAGTAAAATCTTTTCACACCCAATTAAAACCCTGGGATTCCAACTCATTGTTAAAACTTTTAAATGATTTATAAATGTGGTAAAATATGTCCACTAATAAAAGATTATATGTAGGGCAAGAGAATATGATGGTAAAAAAATGACAAGTGGTTTTCATTCTGATCTGCCTCACTTACTCTGAATACGTACATAAAACTTGCACTCCAAATGGTTTACAATGCCACAGGTTGCCAAGTGACAATTAAGCCTTTATATTGGCAACCATCCATATTTGTACCGGGTATTCTATTCCAAACACTGGGATCTTGTCTGGCATGAAATAAGCCTCTTGTGTATTTATACAATAAAGTCTTTTTCCTAATTATGGCCCAGGCAATCTTTTCAAAATTTGTAACACAAGACATTAATTTTAGTCAGGAGTCTTTAATTCGAAAATATAAAATTGTGCTAGCTGCACATTGTTTAAAAAGCTTTTAAGTAAATTTTATTTCTCTTTCTTGTCTGAAGCATTGTCAAGTTGAAAGTTTATTTCTTTATTCATACTCAAGATTTATACAAAAATTGTGATATATAGGAAGTAGTTGAAACTAGTTTGCAAGACTATTAGATCCCATTGATATCTCTACAAGGCACAAAAGTACATGTTTTTTTTCACCCAGGAAGTAAATGTCTGACTTGAAATGGAGGACCCATGTTATATCCCATACATACCCAATGGTGAAATGAGAGCAAAAACAATGTATTGATCCAGTTCAAGAGTGTCTAGCTTGATTTGGGAAAGCCTTGATCATGTAGAAAATTCTTCTGACTGGTAGTGAGTGCTTCCCTGTTTAACACCTAATTTCATGTAATGCACACTTGTGCTTTTTAAACAAGGAAGATTATTCAGAATACAAAGGCAGTTGCTGATTAATTAACTGAAAATATGTCAACATTAGGACAGTCAAGCCATTTGCTGTTCGTAATGAGAGGTCTCGGTGGCCCAGGGGGTTACCCTGTATAGCCAATTATTACTTGGCTATTGTCTCTCTGGCTGTGCATTGAGGTCCAGTCCAAATATATCCTTTGTGAGGTGGAACATAAAACTTCCAAAATTTATTTCTTCCGACAAGGTTATTGTGTAATTTGCAGTGTGCATTTGTCTGTTTGCAAAAAAACTTGCAAGAACAGAATTTGATGAAATTTTGAGGAAATCTCAACAATGGCACAAGTAACTCGTGGTAAGATTTTGGTGGTAATGCTTTTCAGGAACCTTGCAGGAATCTTTTGAATGATTTTTCACCCAACTGGAACTGTACACTGGACCCATAGGACCAGTAACTTTCACTATTTGCTAGTCCTTTCTATTGTATTCACCAGAGGAATCTGGTGGATACTTTAGCGTTCGCTACGCTGCTGCCGCGCATGGAGATTTGTGATGAAATTTTGGCATTTCTTTGAAAAGTATCTACATATTTCTACTGGCTGGTTCTCATAGGTAGAAGGGTGACTCTCTTCATATATGATCTGTATAACAGATATTTCTGTCCTCTACAAACTTAGACATTTGACCTTGAAGCTCTTAATTCAAGGTCATCCACGGAGTGCCAAAGTACCTCAAGTAACCAACGTCAATGTCAAACGAGATACCCAAACTTAAAAGTGCTTATAAGTCGCTTATTATTGCTCCTAGAGCTTTGCAATGTGAAACCATGTTATAGGAAATCGTGGGCTGGGAATCTTTTGATGTCACATTTGACCTAGGACCCCTCCTTCAATGTCAAATGAGGATAGCCAAACCTAAAAGTGCATATAACTCACTTGTTATTCATCCTAAAAGTTTGGGATGTGAAACCAACTTATAGGAAATCATGGGCTGGGAATCTTTTGACGTGGTCAGATTTGACCTTGGGGCCCTCCTTCAATGTCAAACGAGATACCCAAACTTAAAAGTGCTTATAAGTTGCTTATTATTGCTCCTAGAGCTTTGCAATGTGAAACCAAGTTATAGGAAATCATGGGCTGGGAATCTTTTGATGTGGTCACATTTGACCTAGGACCCCTCCTTCAATGTCAAATGAGGATAGCCAAACCTAAAAGTGCATATAACTCACTTGTTATTCATCCTAAAAGTTTGGGATGTGAAACCAACTTATAGGAAATCATGGGCTGGGAATCTTTTGACGTGGTCAGATTTGACCTTGGGGCCCTCCTTCAAGGTCAAACGAGGACAGCCAAACTTAAAAGTGCTTATAATTTGCTTATTATTGGTCCTCGAGGTTTGAAGTGTGAAACTAACTTATAGGAAATCATGGGCTGGAAATCTTCTGATTTAGTCAGATTTGACCTTGAACCCCTCCTTCAAGGTCTTATGAGGATACGCAAGCATAAGTGCTTATAACTCGTTATTCATCCTAGAAGTTTGGGATGTGAAACCCACTTACAGGAAATCATGGGCTGGGAATCGTTTGACATGGTCAGATTTGTCTTTGGGGCCCCTCCTTCAAGGTCAAACAAGGAAAGTCAAACTTAAGTGTTTATAACTTGCTTATTATTGGCACTAGAGGTTTGCAACGTGAAATCAATAGGAAGGAAATCATGGGCAGGAATCTTCTGATGTGGACAGATTTGACCTTTGTCCACTCCTACAAGGTCAAACGATGGTTCACTGGCTTTGGTGAGTTGTCTTTCCGGTGGATACAAATTTGCATCTGTTCTCCGATGCATAGGTTTAGTTTATGATGGTCATTACTTATGAGAAATAACAGCATCCCTTATCATCCCATTTTATTTGAAATCTAAGAGTGAAAGTGTTGAAAAATTCCACTCGCAAAAGGGGCCAGTAAATTTTAAACTATGAAAGTCCTTGGCAAATTCTACTGGCCATGGACCAGGGGGACAGCATTACTCTTGAACATTGTATGCACTCTGAATGCTTTTGCTAATGTCATTTCCTCAAGAAGACCTCAGTGGTGGAGTCGTTATAGGGTTTGGTGCTTGACCATAGGTTCCAATCCACCTGATGAAAATATGTACTGAGAGTGCCATCTTACTCTAACTTAGTTTTCAAAAAATGGTCAGTGTGCCTGAAGTGACTTCATTATATGCAGTTAAAGTATAATAATTTGACAGACAAGCGATTAGATTTCCCGATTGTTACCAATAACCTTCCTGCAAGAAATAAAAATCCCAGTTAATATTTACTTGGTACTTCCCAATGTTGACAGATTGACATCACTTCTGTGTATCTCTAAATAGAGGACTTAGTTCAACCCACACCCACTTCAACTGAATAGCAAAAGGAAGCATTCTAAGCTGGAATTATCGCTTACGGTATCAGTGAAGATAATTATTAGTTGTTTTATGTAACAAATTAGCTTGAAGATAGGAGATACTCGATGTTCAACTACAGGTTCACTGAAATGGAGGACAGGGTGTTTTTTAATCAGTTTTCCACTTTCTAGGTCAGTTTAAACAAGAATAACCTTTTTTAAAAAGCCAGGTTAGAGGACTCCATTACATGTACTCTTGTTATGGTTAGGTCATTTAATTGTATCCCCGAAAAGCGGGGATACTATGGATCACACACGGTCATCGTCCGCAGAGATTTTCTTGTGTTCAACCTACAAGCCACATTTCTTTTGGGATTTCTTTTAAACTTTGCAAGTGGCTTCTTATGGCAGAGATCTGGCCACCCTATTGTTTTGGTAGGCCAAGAGTCAAAATTAGGCTCTGAGGAGTCAAAAATGTCTAAAATTTTGACTATTGCTTGTGTTCAAGCTGTAGTGCAGTTTCTTTCAGATTTATTTTATATTTAGTGCATGAATTGGTGGGTATGACGTCTCCCCACCCTATCTCTTTGTAGGCCTAGGTTCAAAATTAAGCGATTAATAGCTATTTTAAGCCCAGGAGTCAAAATTATGCTCTGGGGAGTCAAAAACATCAATAATTTTGACTTGTAACTTGAAAACTATTGCATTTAGAGAATTTTGTTTAAATATGTTATTCAGCTACTTTGGGTCAGCTATAACATAGTAAAATTGCAGACCTGTAGCACCTTGCATAGCCAAGTAATAGCTACTTTGAGGTTCTCACTGTTGAGTAAATCAATTGTAACTTGAAAACTGTTGCAAAAGTGCTTATAACTCGCTTATTATTGGTCCTAGAGGTTTGAAATGTCAAAGCAGTCTATAGGAAATCATAGGCTAGGAATCTTCTGATGTGATCAGATTTGACCTTGTCAAACAAGGATAGCCAAATTTAAAAGTGCTTATAACTCGCTTAATTTTGGTCCTAGAGGTTTGAAATGTAAAACAAACCTATAAGAAATAATGGGCTGGGAATCTACTGGTGTGGACTAGGAATCTATTTTGGGCTCGGAATCTTCTGATGTGGTGAGATTTGACCTTGGGCCCCTGTTTTTCAAAAATGTGGGAACTTTTCCAGGTTTGAACTTTCCAGGGATTTCTATACATTTTATCCTTTTTATACACCTCATTGAAGGTGAAACAACATTTCTAAAACCCTAAACTGCCTTGACCTCTTTTGTTATTGCTTCCACAGGTTTGCTATGTTTGGGGATACAACACCGGCTCGCAATAAAGCGAGCGGCCTTTGTCTAGTTCAGTCTTGTTTTTAGAATAGGTTTAATTGCAAATCCTTTGTGTTGGTGACTGAAATTTGTAGTGAAATTTTCTTGGGAATTTAGAATGTTGTAGTTAAAAAAATGGACAAAATTAAAGAAAGTAAGGCTTTTATTGGTAGAAATGTAAAAGATTGGGATCTAATATGTCATATAGAAGCTAAAGTCTTAGCTCTAGGGCGTCGCCATTAAGGATATATATACAGCCTCGAGGACTTGAGAAAGACTAAAGAGCCAAGGCATTGAAAATATCTGCATGTGAAGTTTTACAAATGTTCATGCATTTCAGTGCATTGACTGGAACCATTTGTACTAGTGTTTATTATTAACAATGTTGCAAGCTTTAAAGGTCTTCTTATTAAATAGTTCTGTAATGCAGTGTTCACACATTGCGGGACAAGTGGGTCGATTATTTGATCTAACTTTTCCAGTTGAACAAGGTGCACTAGAGGTGGAAAATTGGGTCAGTATGTTGATATCTTACGAATTTCAATTTTCAAGGTCATTGGAAGTTTAGTGGGCATAGTGGACAAGTTGGTGTATGCATCACATTACGAGTTGTATAACCTCCGGTTACAGGTGTTGGGCGAAATGCATGTGTCCTTTAACTAACGTCTGAAGTTTGTATGTGAAATTGTGACACAGTGGCATAACGTCAAATTTCTCCTTATGTTGCTGTATTACAATGAAACATGACCGTATCACCACCTTATATACACAGTGGACCACACCTTCAATTACTGTACCAAAAAATTCAGCTGCGCATAGTCGTGGTTACAAATTCAGACGCTGTAACTTTAAACATTTTAAAACTTCCATAGCAGGCACAAGAAAGTGGATATTTTGCCACTGTCACACAAGTCCTCACACACTAGCAGGTAGTTGAATGAACGGGGCATTTTGCCCAATGACTATATCCGCGGATTATACCACCCTAGTGTTCATTATTAATGCATTATAAATTAAAAACTAGACAAGCATGCTTGACAAATATCCTGTTAAAACACCTCAATATCACAAGTGAATTGACTGTGCATATGGCACATTTAACGAGGGTTAAAATATGGCCTTTTGTAAAACATTAAAGTTGCATCAGAGAGATATGGAAAATTGAATGTGGGAAGTTTCTGGTCTAATTATTGTTGTATTTTCAGAATGTAACTTGTTTTTGAATCTATTTTCCCTCCAAAGCAATTTTAAATGTACATTAGCATAAGTTTTGGTTTATTTTTAGGTTTATTTATGCCCATTTATAATCTACGCTTAGCCCTCATGATGAATCCTAAATCCTCATAATACACAATTAATAAAGGTGTTGTTAGTTAAGTTTGTGTATATATCCTTACGATTTAGAGTAGGTTTATCAGAAGTCTTTTGTTGTATGCATACAAGTTTTAGCATGCATGAAAGCCTTATGTGTGTGCAATAATTCCCCCAACATAAACCCAAAATTTATTTCTATTTGAAGGTGCAAAAATACAGGTTTAGTCCCGTCTGAAGGGAGATTCAAACTATTGACATGTAACCTAGCATTATGAAAGGATCAAGCATTTTTGTAATGAAAGGAAAATGTACAGAATAAAGCTTCAGTTATCATAATGTACTGGATTTTACACATCTGTCTGCCTATCCTATATTTCCTAAAATGTATTGGTGCTTTATGAATACCAAATATATTTTTAAATGCATAAGGTATACATTTGAGCCTTAAACAAGGCTATGTGGGACACTAGGTAATGTTGAATTTTAGTAGCAAATTCTTGTGACCTGATACCATACATAATTGTGTAAAGTTAAATTCTTCTAAGTTCACCAGAGGGAGTAGTGCAGTGTATCTAAAATACAACTTTATAATCCTTCGTACAAAGTGCAATGTTAGCAGAGCTTGTTTTTCAAAGGTAAAATTTGTCTTGGTGAGATTGATGTCCTGTGATCTATCACACAGCCACGCCCAGTGATCGACCTTGGGGTAAAGATGTGTGACTGTATTAAAACACATGGTCAATTGTTGGTAACCCCCACCTTACAGATATAACCATTAGTGACTATCATGGCCACATCCAATTTAGAAATGTTCTAGATTTAGGAACACAAGTGGATATTTCAGGGTTTTTGGGGCATTCCTTAACTCCCCACCCCCTTCTGTACATGACTGTTTCATTTTCTAGCCGAATCCCTTTTTAATTTTGATTCTAAATAATAAGTTGAAGCAGATATCTCTTCCAAATTTATCTGAAAATCCTGAGTAAGCGAAGTATTTTTCCAGTTTAAGATTTTTGAACAAATTTAATTTTTCTTTTTCTTCGGTTTAAAATGTTACATCAGAAAAGCTGTAAAGCAAATGGAAGTAAGATTGGTGTCCATTAAATTTGAATTCATCTTATTTTAAAACTTTTCTTCTAGCTTCACTTGTGGTGAAATAATAGCTATGGGCAATAATCATATTAAAAGGATGGGGATTCTTTCCCTCAATATTCAAAGGTAAGGACAAATGAAGCAGTCACTTCAAAAGAGGGAAATGCAACTGATTGTATTGAATTGGACGTTGGCATGACAAGTAAAAAGTGATGACTGGTAAAAGCTTGTAGTGTTGGCAGGGTTTTAACTAGCCAGTTTGTGGTGAATATAAAATAACCAGGACTCAAGCAAGCGACATTATTAAGTCCTCCGTTGTTGTAGTTAACATGTTAGATGTTCAATTTTCTCCAGCTTTACCACTTAAGGCTGTGGCTAGGGTTGAAACCCAGGAAACTGAGAAGCAGGAGTTGGGCAATACCCACTGCACCATCTTACCACATAAACTTAGTTGAAGTTAGACTTGCTCCAAGTCTTTGTATTTCTTATTCCTCCAAATCAGACATGGAATCATTATGAATCCACATGATGGGTGGGGATCCAACTGTCTGATGCAATACGAATGTCAGCACCAAATTCTGGAAAAAAGGTCGGTCAGTCCTCGTATAATACCTAAGACAAATGGACTTAGGAAAGTCCAAGCTGAAGTGATTGTTTAACAAAGTGAATATTTCCATGTGAGCTGCGCACATGGCTATTTATTAGGTGGTAAATGCCTGGTACAATAGCAGTAAATTAATGAATTAATGGACCAATAATAGGACATTTGTTGGGTGTAAGAGCAGACAAAAAGACCAATGCCAGCATTGATAATTGTGTTGTATATGGCGCCATATAGTTACCCCCATTATATTTAATTTATATTGGATATGTTTTATTCTTGCTTCAGAGACTGGGAGCTGTCAGTTGTTATAATGTATGTGTGGGGGTACCACAGGTTAACAACATGCATTGTAAATCTTAAGGACATTTTTGAAATTCCAGTGTTGCTGCTAAAATATTGCACATTCACATACCAGAGAGAAGGGATACTATTTATGTTCAGGCTACATATATTTTTAAGATTAAAAACTTTGACTTGATGGTTTTACAAACAGCAAGTTTAAAAATAATTCTTTTATAAGAGGCAGAGTTGGTAATACTGTAAGTATGTCTAATAGCTGATGGGTTTGAATCTTTGAAATGCACATAATGTCAGCCCAGATGTAACCTTTTCTTTGATGCCCTTCAACTTTGGTTTTAAGTGGGTATTTTCACTTGAATTGAGAGATTCAGTGATTACCAACCTAGGCAGTGTTTCTGTGAGAGTTGTTAGCTGCCATGCAACCCTACAAATTTGTGAAAATGGTCTTTGTCCAAAAAGTGTTTTCATTCATGATTTCTTCTAGTAGACGTCATTCTGACCTGACCATGTGTACATGTGTATGATACACAATAGTGAGTACTGTAACAGATAATAGTAGTTTTGGGGAATATATATCCAGAGCAAATAAACCCTGTGGAAAAATAAATCTGATCAGAAGTCTATTTTTCGTAAAGGACATAAAAAAATAACACAAATGAAGTTCCCAGTCTCGCTTTGATCTTGCTTTAAAATGGACTAATCTATCAGCAAACATATTTTCCATTATATAAACCATTAAATTGTATTGTCATGATGCACAAAATGTACACATTCTCAATGTTTGAATAACCAGATATTTTATTTTTGTATATTTATATTCATCACTGCCTTGTTGGCTTGGGCGAAGAGCACAGCTTTATACTTAGCTTTTCGGGGGGGGGGGGGGGGGGGGGAATCACTTTACAAAGTTGACGCATACTAATACTGGACCTTACATTCAGATACTGCTGGCATACTATTTATCAAGCTAACATCTGCCATGGTGTATGTTTTATGAATACCAGACTTTTGTGAATTGTTTGAAAAGGTATTTTTGTGCAAGTTTGAGCATTCAGGAAGGCTACTCAGTCCTCATTTTAACACAAGCTAGGGTAATATACACTGTACTGTAAAAGCTGTTCCCATCAGCTGTGTACAGTATATGTATGCATATCATATGACTCATGTAAGGAAATATCTCGTGACCCAAAGTAACAACATTGATCTTTCTCTACACAGAAGTAGTTGCCTGAAACCTGGTTAGCCTCAATGTGATCTTAAATATCCATTTTGTCTAAATAGATCCAATATTGTTTTAAATTTACCTTTTCCTTTTAAGATAAGATAAGATAAGATGAATTTATTCAGTATAGAAACAGTATATACAGGCTTCCAATAAATGCAAAACACAAGGCAGAATAAGATACATAATAACATTGCTATGTTTTCATAACTCAGTATTATAATGTAATACATTTTCATATTATAAGACACTTTGGAATTGAATACTGATACTAATATACAACAAACTTATAATAGAGGGGGGAATAAAACTAATAATATAAGAGATTCAATACTGAAAGGATAGTCCAAGAAGTTTTCACTTATATAGTTGGACTACCCTAGATTGGTACTAATAAATCTAGGTACTTACATATGCCATAGATAAAAAAAAAAAAAAAAAAAAAATATATACATGAATATTTTACATTGTCATAGTATTGAAAGCTCTATATTGATAAGACTGGTCATGGTTACCGAATTTGTGAAGAAACCAGGATGTTCAGAGATGCCATAAAGATCAGGAGTTAAAGTACAGAAAAAGCATTCTGAGAATGTAGCCTTGACTTATTGTATGGGATGGCTGCCCTCAGCCTGCCTGGTAAAAAAAAGTTTCTAATTGGAGTAGAGAATTTATTGCTCAGTACTCGGTTATTATTTCTCCAGTATTTTTTGCCTAACTGAAGGTGTAACTTTGCAGACAGCTATTTATAATGGTTACTGTAACGTATTGAAATTTTTCTACGCAGATCTGAAGACTTAAGAATAATGCACTCCTCCTTGTTCGAATTCTTTTATGAAAAAACAAGGTCCAAAGATGCATGCAACAGGGATTCCAGACTTCCTTATAAATTTCAGCAGAAAAGGCATTCAAAGTACCTGATCACTAAATAAATTCTATATACCAGTATGGAAACCACATCAGTGTTCACTCTTCATCGTGGTGTCAGAAGATTTATCTACATGAATGAATGTGTACAGTGTAAAGGTCGTTGCACATTTGCGCGGTGCGGTGCGGCACGGTACGATTTTTACTACATGCTAAGCAGGCGAATTTACTTTACTTTGCACATTTGGGCGATTTTTCCCAGCGGTTTTCAGTAAATTGAAAAAAAAAAATTTTTAAACTACAGCAAAGTGGTTAGAATAGTTTAACTAATCACATATAATTAAACATCTAATACCCCACAGTACATGTCCACACCTATCATAGCCTTACATGCAATTTAATCCCTTCACAATGAAGAGCCTTGCCCTTGACCAGTATCCTTTTATAATAGTGGTGATTGCACCCTCTTTCAATTAAATTCTGGCTGTGTTTTGTCTACATATATTGCCACACACCTAACTTGACATCCCTTCCTCCATTTAAGTACTTAATCCATCTATAAACAAGACCCTTGGCCAGTGTGTCCCTTCTAGAATTACTGTTAATTGCAATCTTTATTAAATTAAACCCTTTTATGTATCTATATTGACACACACCATATTTTGTCATCTATCTGCCAGTAGTTAATCCCTTCACAATTAGCCTGTGTGCTTGCATTTTGGTTTCCAATTATTATATTTGTGTAGAAACATGTGGGAAATCCCAATATCTATGAAAACTTAAGGGGAAACAGGGAAAAAGCCGCGCGGTTTTTCGGAAAATTAGAAAATTTTCTAAATGGAAAAATCCGCGCCGCACCGCTAGCTGCCGCGCCGCATATGTGTATAAGCAGTGAACTACTTCCTTTATTTCTATTTTATTTAGCCGCGCCGCATCGCGCCGCCCCGCGCTAGTGTACAATGGGCTTAAATGTGGATGGTGTATTTGAGTATTACACATTTGACATAGGAATGAGCGATTCAGTTCTTTGACCTCTGAACTTTAGGTTTTTAACCAAAATTTCCACATAAATGTCAGCAGAAAAGGTATGACAAGGCCCTGATACTTGACTGAACAGAAATTCTGTTTGTCAAAAGTACTACATGTACACCATTTAACACTATTTAATGACTTAGATCCCCCATCCCTTTTCCTGGCCACATTTTTTGCTTGGTGCTCCTAGAAACTGATTTTAAAAGTAAAAATTTCAGGGATAATTTAGGTTTTCTAAAAACTCAAATATAATTGGCTTAGAAAAAAATTTAAATAACAGGAGGTTTAGAAAAGCCACATTGTTTTGCAGAAACATTGAAATGAAGAGAAACTGAAAATTGAATTTCATCATATGACACAAAATGGCAAAATGACTCACACTCCCACTTGTAACAGTTGTGCCAAGTGTTAAAATTACAGTAGACCTTTTAACTTACAGCAAATTGTGTATTTGTTGTGCTGGACAGAACTAAGTCTTTCAACTGTGTGGCTGACTTGAATTATTGAAAACTGTTCATATGATTTCATTGAAAAATAGTAGACTTGAAAGTGTGTATGATGGGTATGGGGAGACCTGAAAAGGTAACAGGGCAGACCTGAAACAATTTCGGCATCAAAGCACTCCCTACTTTAAGGTTGTGGGGTTTGAGTTCAGCTCCTAGCAACTCATGCCCTTTTAATTGTTACTTTTTATGTCTAAAATTAGCTTTCACTGTTTTTATAGTGTTAACCTTTCACAATGTTGGAAACCCCTAGGGTAGTTAAACATACATCCAAATTTAAAACAAAAGCTACAATTTCGGGGTCATTAATGCTTAATTAAAACCAAGTTTTGAAGCATGCTTCAAAGAAGTGAAACAACAGCGCAAGTTTCTGGTCAGAACCTAAATATTTCTGTTCAAAATCAGAGTGAATATAGTAATTTACTGGCAATTTTTAATTTCTTTTTTTTTTGTGTTTTCAGATTTGAGTGCTGTTGCAGCATTTGATAAGACCAAGCTAAAAAAAACATCCACTCAAGAGAAGAATACATTGCCAACAAAAGAAAGTAAGTGTATACATACCACCAGTGTATGACATTAACATTAACAGTTTAACACCCACCCCACTGTTCAAGACTAGTAAATATTCTCACAGATCTGCATCTTTGTGGAACTACAGGTATGAATGTCCTGTAACTTGTGAAAACTGTCAGTGTATATATTTTTTTCTTTAATCACTAAAGTTATTTTGGGATTAGGGCCCCCCCCCCCCCCCCGCCCCCCCCCCCCCCCCCCGCGACAGACATTGCTTTCATAGACAACCTCATTAAACCATTAATCTTCATCAGGTTTGAAACGCAACACAATAAAATACGGACTTTGATACATCAAATAAACATAAATATAAAATTATAATAAATAACAACTATACTCATTTCTGATGATATACCTTTAAAAAGGCCCAATTAAGGGCAAGGTAAAGAGTTTTTTACTCTACATCTTTTGATATGCAGACAATATTGTAGTTACAACAGACCTTTATAGCAAAACACATAAGCCACAAAGTTGATAATAATATGGGCCTTCATACCTGGACACAACCTCCAGAACCACCCTATCAACAGGTTTACAGGTGCAGAACCGGGTCTGAACCGGGGGTGCACCACAGGATCCCAAAAAGTACTTCAGGGACAATAATAAGGCCTAGATACCTCATAGCCTCTGATGAGACTGAGAAATATGTTACCAGTCGAAATACAATTGACCCAGAGTTAATTATATCAGGCATATACCACTTTATTACCGCCTAGTTTGACATATAGCAGGAAGCAGATTTTTTTAGTTTTGTGACTATGAGTGCTCCTTCAACAACTGCTAGTCAAACTGACTTCTGTGATGCCATGTCTAGAGACAATGTCGCCCCTGAACCATAAAGTAGTTGTGACGAACCCATCCCTATTAACCAACCAATTGCCACATGAAACCCTAAAGGCACTTAGGAAAAGGATGTATGAACACAAAGCATCAGTCCTAAAGGATGGACAAATCACACCAGTTTCACGTCATTTCAAAATGATGGATACAACCACAAACACGCAGTTCATTCTGCTAGAGTAATGTATACCAAAATTGAATCAACCTGCACCTCCACACGAATGCGCACTGAGTTGTGCTGGATATTCAAATTACATTATCTGGCCCCAATAGGCATCAACCAATTTGTGTGATTATTTATGGCTATTATTTGTATTATACTGCACTCAATAATCCAAACCCTATTCTTTCTTCGATTTTATAAAATTTAATATAAGTGGCTATCAAAAATGCCTATAATTGCATCGCAACCCTTAACCTTATCTCACCTTTGATCTTTCACTGTTTACACAATGAAAGGACACAGATTAGGGGGACATTTGCCACATTTCTATTGATCAATGCTTGAAAGGGCCTATTCGATTAGCCGATTGCTATTCTAGAACCCTTGCAAGGTGGCAATTCATTGCCTGGAGTAGTCCATCAAAAGTGAATCACTTAATAGATGATTAAAAGATATCAATAGATTTTTTCATTTTTCAGCTAATAGCAATCAACAGATTATTTTATGTTTTATGTCTTTATATGTTTTATATTTTCTGAATAAAATGTGCTGTTTAGGGTTGGTTTCTCTCTCTGAAAACTGGAATGAAATTACTTATGTGAAAAAGAACGCCCTCATCTCCTGTCAATGTCCCTTGTCAAAGTTGTATAAAAATGGTTGAGTTTGAAAACTTAAACAGTTATGGACTATAAAAGTAATTTGTGCAGGTTATAAACATTTTTTCTGTTGAATCTTTACAGGAAACTGTTACCGCAAACGTATATTTCTACAAAATATTGTATTATCGCCCATTTGTAGGCTCCCCAGCAAATATGACTCGTATATCCAAACCGAACTGATTGGATGTCTCCCAAGGGGTTTGGATAAACGGGGGTTCTTTAGTAATTCCAACACTAGGAAATTAAGTGTATGTATTTAAAATGCATTTGAATCTTAAAAAAAAATTTTTTTCATATGTGTCTTTGTGATTTTTCAGCCATTGAACAAGAGAAGTCTGGTTAGAGCATTCTGCCTAAGATGCAAGAATGACAGCACTTTGTTGTACAAGACTGCAATTTTTATACATAGCTTGTAGATTACTGTTCCAGAAAAATTAATTAGAAAAAGCTAAGTTGATTTTTATCAGATACTTTGTCATCTAAAAGTGATTGGTTATTGGAGACAAACAATTGCTCGACACCAAATTTTTAGGTCATAAATTGTAATTTTCCTGGATAAAGCATGTTTCCTGTGTAATTTTTTGCTTTGGGGAAATTGGTTTTATAATTTCCATTGTTTGATCAGTTTTTGTTAGTTTTAATATCTTGATTTGAGAGGACATAATTTAGTTTCAATGATCTGATATATATAAAAATTGTTGTATACTCTGTTTAAAGGTCAGTATTGTTTGTGTATCATTAACTCTTGCCAAAAGGTTTCAGATTATTTTTATGGCAGTTTTTTTTCATTGTCTTGAAACTCCAGTGTAATCTGTGCAGTAAATTGATTTCAACGCATTGTGAAAAAATTAAAAAAAAAAAAATAATTAAGTCGTGATCATGTTTTGTGAGTCGTTTTTGGCAGAACGATATTTGGACAGACTATTTTCTTAATGCTTTCTGTAGTGTGTGTGCGTAATTAGAACTAGTACTGTAGCTTGTAAAGTGCCAATGTCATAACAATCCTGTAAATTACAAAAAGTTAACAAAAGTTTCATTGGCAAATAGCATTTCTGTAGTGTCATGTACTACTTTGAATTGTTACATTCCAAAATGCCCTGATAAAACTGGAACATGTATTCACAAGAGTAATTGTTATCTTTTTGTGACTTCACAAATAAAATGTTAAAACGATTTTGTGTCACAAGAATTTGTTTACTTACTTACATTGTCTTTATGCCCTGTAATTACATTCGCATTACCCAGTAGGCTTCAGGCATCATGGTTGACCAGGTAGGCATTTTACCACTTAAGCCTGGTATCTATTTTTGGTTTGAATCCAGCTTATGACAGTATATACAGTGGACTGGGACCCATTCCTGATAGCTAGTATCTTAAATTTGAGCTTGGGCTGTTACTTTGACATTAAAGTTTATACCCCACTATGTAGTGTTTTATTAAATGTATCTTGCAAAAGGCATTTTAGAGGACAAACTATATTGTAGTAAGCTGTACAGCAACACACCCTCACACTGAACAAAGTTCTTTCATACCATTGAGCTAGTTTTCCTGTAACTGGTAATTAAGCGTCCCTTGAAAAGGGGACGCTTATTGTTTTCATCCCCCGTTTTCAGTCAACCTCCGCCGCCACATTATCGTCTCCCTTAAATATCTCCCTTGTTATTAGGCCTATCCAAATGATATTTGGCAGTTCTCTTCTATAGGCGTGGTAAAATTTTTTGACAGGCATAAATTTGACCTCTATCAAGATCACATCAAAAATTGAAAAAAAATTTACTTCCTTTTCACCAGATTTCATCAGAAAGTACCAGGTGTGGGTCAACCAAATTTGGTATGCACATTTCTGACATAAGAATCTAGGCGCCAGTTGATGTTGGAATCAATCGGGCCATAATTGACGGATTGACTGGCAATTATCAGTTGATAAAAAATTTGCTAAGATTAAGCCTTGAACTCGCTTATTATTGGTCGATAGGATAGCCAAACTTAAAAGTGCTTATAACTCGCTTATTATTGGTCCTAGAGGTTTGGGATGGTATACCAACATATAGGAAATCATGGGCTGGGAATCTTTTGGTGTGGTCGGATTTGACCTTGAACCTCTCCTTCAAGGTCAAGCGAGGATAGCCAAACTTAAAAAGTGCTTATAACTCGCTTATTGGTCCTATAGGTTTGGGATGGTAAACCAACATGCAGGATTTCATGGGCTGGGAATCTTCTGCTGTGGCGGATTTGTCCTTGGCCCTCTCCTTCAAGGTCAAATGAGCATAGCCAAACTTAAAAGTGCTTATAACTCGCTTATTATTGGTGCTAGAGGTTTGGGATGGTAAACCATGTAGGAAATCATGGGCTGGGAATCTTCTGGTGTGGTCGGATTTGTCCTTGGCCCTCTCCTTCAAGGTCAAATGAGTATAGCCAAACTTAAAAGTGCTTATAACTTGCTTATTATTGGTCCTAGAGGGTTAGGTTGGCCAACCAACATGTAGGAAATCATAGGCTGGGAATCTTTTGGTGTGGTCGGATTTGACCTTGGACCTCGCCTTCAAGGTCAAACGAGCAGAGCCAAACTTAAAAGTGCTTATAACTTTTTTTTTTTTTTTTAATTTTTATTTTTCTCCAAAGTTATATATTTCAACATACAAAGGAAGTAACAGAAAAAAGAAACAAAAAACACGAAAATGAAATTTCATACATTGACACCGGCTACAACATTACAGAAGTTTACATAACAGTATAATCTTTGCAAATATAGAAATAAACTTTTAGTTGACTAGTATCAGTGTAACATGATGAAAGGCAGAATTATTGCTCAGGATACAAAGTATAAATCAGTTAGAATGTTTTGATGGAAAAAAAAAAAATTGACCATGAACTTTTGAATTTAGAATTTTGTCTACATAAAATAAAGGATTGATTGATTCTTCAAAAGTGAAATGGTAAAAAGATGCTAGCAATCGTATAAATATCTTTTACAGATTAAACTGTTGTTCAACAATTAATCAAATAAGTTTTGCATGTTTCCCCACTTTCTGTTGAATATATTTTCTGTATTGCTGAATTTGCTTAATAAATTTTCGCTCATAAAGACTTCCCCTAGATGATATTTTAGTATTTGAAGATTTAGATCTCGATTAGACAGAACTGAATCGTAAATATATTTTTTTGCAACCAAAATTAACGCATTTAAAGGTGTTATTTTGATCTTTGTTTAAATAACCAAAAATAATATCAAAAGATGTGAAGTTTATACGAATACCTGTCTCTCGTGATATTAATTGTTCAATGTTTTTTTCAAAAATGTGTTACCTTTTTACATTCAAAGAACATATGTAGTATTGTCTCTTCTTTTCTGCATCGTTCACACTCGTTATCTGGTTTTATTCTCAATTTAAAGAGATAGCTTTTTGTAGCTAGTATCGTGTACAGTATTTTCATTTGAAACCAACTTAAATGGTTGTTTGTTATGTTTTTGAAACAGATAGAAAATATGTTGCTCCAAGTTTCTCTATCGATTGATACACCGAGTTCCTTTTCCCATTTTTTTTTTTCATTGTGTGATCATTACAGTCCGCTTGTTTCAAGAGTGTGTAATAACCTCTTGCCCCTTTGTTACATCTATTTATAATCTGCATACTTGTTGGTATTATTGGCCCAATAATATTTGATATATCGTTCACTTTAGTTTCCTTTAAATATTTTTAGTCAAACCTTTGACGCGTATATAATCAAGTGGATTAATGTTACTGAATGAGTATTTTTTTCTCAATTCTTCTGCTGTTATAAAGTTACCATCTGAATCAATTACGTCGGAAAATGTTCTAATGCCCTTTTTATACCAAGTTGGTAGGTAAAGATTTTCAGTGGACATTTTTGGGTTATACCACAGTGGTGTTGACATGATCTGCTCCAAATTACATGGTTTATATTTCTGAAATAAAATAACCCACGCATGTAGCACCGATATCCAAAAATTGTTTGTTATACTTTGGGATTGTTTAATGGCAAAGGTGGATCCTGCTATCTGAAACTTGGCCATATCGGTCATTATTGTTGACTGAAATAATGCTACCCATGGAAAACTGCTTTTTAATGCACGTCTTAACCATGTAACTTTGAGGGACATTACAAATTTTTCTAAATCTATCATCTTGATTCCACCTTTTTTAAAATCCAAAGTTAAAACTCTGCGACTTATTTTGTCAGGCTTATTTGACCAGATAAAGTTAAAAAATATTTCATTTAATTCCTTCAAATATGTTGGGTCAGGATTGGGCAAGCTTAGGAAAATATGATTAAGTTTTGACAATAAAAATGTTTTTATGACTGTAACTTTACCAAGAGGTGTAAGGAATCTTTTATTCCAATGTTTGATGGACTCTTTAATTTCTACCATTTTAGCAGAGTAATTTATCTGTACCATTTTTGATAGATCAACAGAAAATTTCAATCCTAAAAGTGTGAACTCAGTTTCATCCCATTGAAATTTTTTCGGGATTAATTTTTCTTTTGAATATTTCTTTTTACCTATCCAAACAATTTTTGTTTTATCGGTATTTATTTTTAAACCAGAAATTGAGCCGAAAATTTCTAGTGTTAAGTGCTGATTCTAATGAGTCAGAAGTGCCATCAAGTATTAAAGTGGTGTCGTCTGCAAATTGGGTGCATTTGAACTCGAAATTCTTAATGGGAATTCCACGAATTCTGTCATTATTCAAAAACAGTAAAGTGAGGACTTTTGCTGGCATTATAAACAAATATGCTGAAATGGGGTCGCCTTGTCAACACCCCCTGCCTATCTGTATAAAGTCAGATAAGCCATTTTGTAGTACAGCGGTCTTTATATCCGTATTAAAAAGTTTTATCCATGATATGAAATTATTGGTAAATCCTAAAAAAGACAGTACATTGTATAAAAATTTCCACGAGATCGAATCATAAGCTTTTTCGAAATCGATTAGGATGAGAAGACCTGGTATATTATGTAACTCTGTAAAATGCATGATGTCATATATTAGGCGAGTTGACTCTCCAATATATATGACTTATTATAATATGACTTATTAAGCTGTTCAGCACAGTTTTTATTCTATTAGCTATGGCACCTGATGCTATTTTGTATATCACTGTAAGCATTGACAAAGGTCGCCAATTACGAATATTTTCCCTTGATTTTCCTTTTTTGGGAAGACAAGTTAAAATACATTGTCTTTGACTCACAGAAAGTCTGCCATTTCCGAAACTTTAATTTAAAGCTCGTAACACCCATTTACCCAATTTGGTCCAAAAAACCTTGAAAAATTCCGCTGGAAATCCGTCGATTCCAGGAGTTTTATTGTTTTGCATATTTTTTAATGTTTTTGTTAATTCCTCTAGTTTTAATTCTCCTTCTAGTGCCTTCGCTTGTAGACCGGTTAATTTCCTAGTTTCTATTCCTTTCAAGAGGTCTTTTAGATCTACCTCGTTTATCTTATTGTCCTGATTTTGAAATAGCTGACTATAGAAGCTTTTGACTTCTGCCAAGATGTCCTTTTGATCTGTTATAATTGTCCCGTCTTTTGTTTTAACTTTTTAAATTGTTTTAGTAATGAAATTTTGATGTTCAAGAGAGCAAAAATATTTAGTTGGCCTTTCACCTTCATGTAGCCACTGAACCCTTGACCTGATGTAATGCCCTTTCATTATGTCCACCCCCCTGGGGGGTGGATATATTATTTTTGCTTTTTGCGCCGTCCGATGTCCGGCGTCCGATGTCCGGCGTCTGATGTCCGGCGTCACGCATGGTTTCCGCTCATTTAAAGGAAAAGTATTAGAGCTATTGTCACCAAATTTGGTATGCAGGCTTATTGGGTCAGTAGCTTGCTTGGGATTGCTTTTGGCTGTTGTACCTCTTTTGCTTACTGAGTAATACTTAAGTACAGCTATTTTCAGTACCCATTGGTTTCCGTGCATTTAAGCCAAAATAATTAAAGATATTTTACTACAATTTTGAATACAAGATTGTTATGTCCATAGCTCGCTTGGTATTGCATTTGGGACTGATAGCTTTGTCAGTACATGAGTAATAGCCATTTAGGTACTTCATTGTGTATTTTCAGTACTACTTTTGAGTCATTTGCTAATATCTCAGAAACCGTAAGAGATAGAGCGATTTCAACAGAATTTTTGACCCACAGGGTATCTAAGGATCTAAGGAATGCAATCTTTGCAATTTTCCAAAAATTTTCCCCTCCCCAAAAATGGCGGCCATTTTGAATTTTCGAATTTTTGCCAAAAATGGCAAAACACTAATTTGCTTCTATCTCCTTAACCGTGCGAGATAGAGCGATTTCGGCAAAATTTTCGACCCACAGGGTATCTGACAATTCTACTCTTGCCAATTTTTAAAAAGTTTTCCCCTCCCCAAAATTGCGGCCATTTTGAATTTTCGAATTTTTGCCAAAAATGGCAAAACACAAATTTCCTTCTATCTCCTTAACTGTGTGAGATAGAGCGATTTCGTCGAAATTTTCAACCCACAGGGTATCTAAGGAGTGTACTCTTTGCAATTTTCAAAAAATTTTCCCCTCCCCAAAAATGGCGGCCATTTTGAATTTTCGAATTTTTGCCAAAAATGGCAAAACACAAATTTCCTTCTATCTCCTTAACCGTGCGAGATAGAGCGATTTCGTCAAAATTTTCGACCCACAGGGTATCTAAGGAATGTAATATTTGCAATTTTCCAAAATTTTCCCCTCCCCAAAAATGGCGGCCATTTTGAATTTTTGAATTTTTGCCAAAAATGGCAAAACACTAATTTGCTTCTATCTCCTTAACCGTGCGAGATAGAGCGATTTCGTCGAAATTTTGGACCCACAGGTATTTGAGCATTGTATTCTTGGCAATTTAAAAAAAAATTTCCCCTCCCCTAAAATGGCGGCCATTTTGAATTTTCAAATTTTTGCCAAAAATGGCAAAACACAAATTTGCTTCTATCTCCTTAACTAATGCCAGATAGAGCGATTTCGTCGAAATTTTCAACCCACAGGGTATCTAAGGAATGTAATCTTTGCAATTTTCAAAAAATTTTCCCCTCCCCAAAAATGGCGGCCTTTTCGAATTTTTGCCAACAATGGCAAAACACAAATTTTCTTCTATCTCCTTAACCATGCGAAATAGAGCGATTTCGTCGAAATTTTTGACCCACAGGGTATCTAAGGAATGTAATCTTTGCAATTTTCAAAAAATTTTCCCCTCCCAAAAAATGGCAGCCATTTTGAATTTTCGAATTTTTACCAACAATGGCAAAACACAAATTTGCTTCTATCTCCTTAACCGTGCGAGATAGAGCGATTTCGTCGAAATTTTCGACCCAAGGGGTATCTAAGAAATGTACTCTTGGCAATTTTCAAAAAAATTTCCTTTTTCCAAAAATGGCGGCCATTTTGAATTTTCAAATTTTTGCCAAAAATAGAAAAACAGGAATTTGCTTCTATCTTCTTAACCGTGCAAGATAGAGTGATTTCGTCAAAATTGTCGACCCAACCAATGCAAAAAGGCATGAAGCTGAAATAATTTACATCTACACTAATAAATATTTAAGCATCATTGATATATTTTACAAATGAAACAGGGTCTTGTAAGACTACTGTACAATTTGGGCAAGGTTCATGGGGTGGACATTACACATGATAATGTGTGTTCTTCTATGCTATCCTGTTTCTATTCGCATCTACTATCAACAGGGCGTCCTATTTCTAGTTTTAGATTCCCGTAGTAGTATTAACTCTTGCCTTTTTGCATCGAGCATGTTGGCATCAGTTATGTTGTTTTTTTCTAACTCTTCAATTTCATTGATCAGCTTTATTTCATTGTTTTTCTTTTTCAAGCTTGAATACTTGATAGTTTCACCCCAATTGTCAAAATTAACATTTCAAGGAATAGATCAAAAGTGCTTATAACTTATTATTGATCCTACAGGTTTGGGATGGTAAACCAACATGCAGGATTTCATGGGCTGGGAATCTTCTGGTGTGGCGGATTTGTCCTTGGCCCTCTCCTTCAAGGTCAAATGAGCATAGCCAAACTTAAAAGTGCTTATAACTCGCTTATAATTGGTGCTAGAGGTTTGGGATGGTAAACAAACCTGTAGGAAATCATGGGCTGGGAATCTTCCGTTGTGGTCGGATTTGACCTTGGGCCTCTCCTTTCAAGGTCAAACGAGCATAGCCAAACTTAAAAGTGCTTATAACTCACTTATTGGTCCTACAGGTTTGGGATGGTAAACCATGTAGGAAATCATGGGCTGGGAATCTTCTGGTGTGGTCAGATTTGTCCTTGGCCCTCTCCTTCAAGGTCAAATGAGTATAGCCAAACTTAAAAGTGCTTATAACTTGCTTATTATTGGTCCTAGAGGGTTAGGTTAGTCAACCAACATGTAGGAAATGATGGGCTGGGAATCTTCTAGTGTGGTCGTATTTGACCTCGGGCCTCCTTCAAGGTCAAACGAGCATAGCCAAACTTAAAACTGCTTATAACTCGCTTATTATTGGTGCTAGAGGTTTGGGATGGTAAACCAACATGTAGGAAATCATGGGCTGGGAATCTTCTGGTGTGGTCAGATTTGATCTTGGGCCCCTCCTTTAAGGTCAAACGTGGATAGGCAAACTTAAAAGTGCTTATAACTCGCTTATTATTGGTCCTACAGGTTTTGGATGGTATACCAACATGTAGGAAATCATGGGCTGGGAATCATCTGGTGTGGTCGGATTTGACCTTGGCCCCCTCCTTCAAGGTCAGATGAGGATAGCCAAACTTAAAAGTGCTTATAACTCGCTTATTATTGGTTCTACAGGTTTGGGATGGTATACCAACATGTAGGAAATCATGGGCTGGGAATCTTCTGGTGTGGCCAGATTTGACCTTGGGCCTCTCCTTCAAGGTCAGACGAGCATAGCCAAACTTAAAAGTGATTATAACTTGCTTATTATTGGTCCTAGAGGTTTGGGTGGTAAACGAACATGTAGGAAATCATGGGCTGGGAATCTTCTGGTGTGGTCGGATTTGATGTTGGGCCCCTCCTTCAAGGTCAAATGTGGATAGGCGAACTTAAAAGTGCTTATAACTCGCTTATTATTGGTCCTAGAGGTTTGGGATGATAAACCAACCTATAGGAAATCATGGGCTGGGAATCTTGTGGTGTGGTCGGATTTGACCTTGGGGGCCCCTCCTTCAAGGTCAAACGAGGATAGGCGAACTTAAGTGCTTATAACTCACTTATTATTGGTCCTAGAGGTTTGGGATGGTAAACCAACCTATAGGAAATCAAGGGCTGGGAAACTTTTGGTGTGGTTGTATTTGACCTTGGGCCCCTCCTTCAAGGTCAAACAAGGATAGACGAACTTAAAAGTGCTTATAACTCGCTTTTTATTGGTGGTAGAGGTTTGGGATGGTAAACCAACCTACAGGAAATCGTGGGCTGGCAATCTTTTGGTGTAGTCAGATTTGACTTTGTTCAAGGTCAAACGAGGATAGGCAAACTTAAAAGTGCTTATAACTTGCTTATTATTGGTCCTAGATGTTTGGGATGGTAAACTAACGTATAGAAAATCCTGGGGTGGGAATCTTTCGATGTGGTGAGATTTGACCTTGGGTCCCTCCTTCAAGGTCAAGTGAGGATAGGCACACGTAAGTGCTTATAACTCACTTATTATTGGTCCTAGAGGTTTGTGGTGTGAAATCAACCTGTTAGGAAATCTTTTGGTTTTCCTGAAATGAATACTCCTATTACAAGTATTTACCTACAGATAAGTTGTCATAAATTCAGATCATAGCTTCTGTGTTAATCACAAAAGACAAAATACACATGTTATTCTAACACATCTTACAAATCATATGAAAATTGTTTTTCATTTGTGTTTTTGAAATATTTTGCAGTTGGCCTTCATATCTCTGACAAGTGTATTTGGTTTGCAACCTCTTGCTTTTGACTGAAGTTACAGAGATTTCTCTTCCAACACAGTACAACAACACTATATATTACTTTGTTCTCTTCCTTTTATATTTGTAAAAAGGACTTTCTAATCTTTGGTTAACAATGACTATGTTTATGTAAGAAAAAGCTTCTGGTAAAGCACATGAATTGTTTTTTATGGTCCTAAACTCTTGGTGGAAGGCTAAAACCAAGCCCCCCCCAACCTGCCCCCTTCATTAATCCAACAAACAGAAACTTTACTCAGTTTACCAAATTTTTTAAGTGAATTATCACTGAATAATGTTCTAATGATATATTTTAGGATAGTAAGTTATGCTTGTAAATGTCTGCTGTACTGCATATATTCAAATATTTGTCCAAATTGTTCATTTTTACATGACCTTTTCTTTACCACACTTACTAAATGAGAATTTGGAGAAAAGACACTGTTGTATACTTCAAGGATGAAAAAACCATGTAGCCTTGTTCAGGTGCACAGATTGTTTCAGTTGAAATCACCATTTTAATCACCTTTTTAATATCAGACCAGTTTATTGTATTGTCTGATGTCACATTGATGATCGATGTGCCCAAGATGAATACAAATAATATTTCACAAGTCCCTATGATGATTTACATTGCATCATATTCATTTTATTTCCTGTAATATGCCACAGTACATTTTACAAATAATATCATGTATTACTGACATTATCTACAGATAACATAGCTTTCAGATAATTGTTTTTTTATACACCCAACACATATCCGGTGGATACTATGGATGACATAAGAGTACACAGCTGCAACGTAGACTTCTCAAATTTGCAGGATATATTCATACCCATAAAATTTTGCCTGAGAATATTTTCAGCAAGGAGTTTTGTTGGTCACCTAGAGCAAAGGGTATTATAGGTATTGATCTCAAATTCACAGGAAATCTTCATCATTACAAAATCTTGAGGGGGAATATTTTTGGCCTCATTTTTAAAAACAAGATGGCCGCCACAGGCGTTTCTTTTTAGTGCTTATATCTCCCTTAATATTGGTCCTACACCTTAGCAATGTGAAACCAACTTATAGGAAATCATGGGCTAGGAATCTTCTGATGTGGTCAGATTTGACCTTTGGCCCTTCCTTCAAGGTCAAACAAGGATGGCAAAAGTTAACAGTGCTTATAACTCGCTTATTATTGGTCCTAGAGTTTTGCAATGTTAAACCTAATTGTTGGAAATCATGGGCTGGGAATCTTCTGATGTGTTCAGATTTGAGGTTGGGTTCCTCCTTTAAGGTCAAACAAGGATAGGCAAATTAAAAGTGCTTTTAGCTCGCTTATTATTGGTTCTAGGGTTTGCAATATGAAACCAACCTATGGGACACCATAAGCTAGGAATCTTCAGATGTGGTTAGACTTGGCCTTGGGCCCTGTTTAGAGGTATACAGCTATAAATAGAGACTTTGGGAAAGGCTAAGACAGTTGTAAAGTGGAGTGTAAAGTCCAGATGTTAAATGTATCATTTTATTGCGCTACAATAGCTTACCATGTGGGACTGAATGCTGTTCTCGGATGGCCGCCAGGCCCGGCCAACGTCTAAGAAAAACAGACATTTATTGTTGGCCGTAGCCTCAGGTTGTCGTCACGTGACCTGCCCCAATTGTCTTCTCCTTTCTCATTGGCCACCGCCATATTGGAATCTTTTGTGAAGTTTTTCTGCCGTTTTCTACTTAAATCTCAGTTCATTTTGATTGTTGGATGTCTATTTTCAGCAATTTTGTTTATTAACCCTTAAAGCACATATTACATAATTTTCCGTCCAGTCAGATAAGTATTTCTTTTATACCTGTTGTGAGTTTTCGCCTCGGCTAGGCTTTTATGTGATCGGGTGTTACCTCTTTTATTGCGTTTGAACATGCCTTCACACCAATCCAATAAAGACAAACCCCGTGCATCTAAATGCCATCATTTTTGTCATGCTTTCGACACTCATAATTTCTGCCCTACCTGCAGAGAAGCAGGTAAGGGAGATGGTCCCTGTGTCACATTTCTCTCACCATGTGATATCTGTGCATCCTTTTCGGACGAACAACTAACCAAGATCACTCATAGAAAGAGATATGTCAAGAAATCTGACAAAAATGAGGAGGAATTAGATTTATTGGGCGATAATTCTGTAGAATCCTTCGCTGGCTCCCAAGCAGACCTCGAGAGTGCTGCTGACCACCTATTTACTTCCCCGCCTCGCCCTCAACCTCTTGCCTTCGAGGCTTTATCTTTAAGAACTCCAGCTAAAACTGTCCCACTAACTCCAGGTACTGCTTTACAGCAGAAATTAGAAACAAACCTTGAGAAGTCCTTGGGATCTCGGCTAGACATTCAACTAGACCCAAAGATTGGTGCTTTTCAGGCCAATATTTTAGAGGCGATGAAGTCCCTTCGAGAAGATTTTCAGAAATCTCTCCATAAAACTTCTTCGCAAGTGGAGGTAGATCAGACCTCCGCTTCGGCCTCAAAACCTGGCCGATCTAACACTCGTCTGGATCCCCCGAGTTCTAATCCTGTTGAGTCGATGGACATTGATTATGGCCCAGCCTTACCTGCAGGCCTCGACTCTCATTCTAGTCGCGTCGATGACGCCTCGGGTCAACACAAATTTGCTTCTATCTCCTTAACTAATGCCAGATAGAGCGATTTCGTCGAAATTTTCAACCCACAGGGTATCTAAGGAATGTAATCTTTGCAATTTTCAAAAAATTTTCCCCTCCCCAAAAATGGCGGCCATTTTGAATTTTCGAATTTTTGCCAACAATGGCAAAACACAAATTTTCTTCTATCTCCTTAACCATGCGAAATAGAGCGATTTCGTCGAAATTTTTGACCCACAGGGTATCTAAGGAATGTAATCTTTGCAATTTTCAAAAAAATTTTCCCTCCCAAAAAATGGCAGCCATTTTGAATTTTCGAATTTTTACCAACAATGGCAAAACACAAATTTGCTTCTATCTCCTTAACCGTGCGAGATAGAGCGATTTCGTCGAAATTTGCGACCCAAGGGGTATCTAAGAAATGTACTCTTGGCAATTTTCAAAAAAATTTCCTTTTTCCAAAAATGGCGGCCATTTTGAATTTTCAAATTTTTGCCAAAAATAGAAAAACAGGAATTTGCTTCTATCTTCTTAACCGTGCAAGATAGAGTGATTTCGTCAAAATTGTGAACCCAACCAATGCAAAAAGGCATGAAGCTGAAATAATTTACATCTACACTAATAAATATTTAAGCATCATTGATATATTTTACAAATGAAACAGGGTCTTGTAAGACTACTGTACAATTTGGGCAAGGTTCATGGGGTGGACATTACACATGATAATGTGTGTTATTCTATGCTATCCTGTTTCTATTCGCATCTACTATCAACAGGGCGTCCTATTTCTAGTTTTAGATTCCCGTAGTAGTATTAACTCTTGCCTTTTTGCATCGAGCATGTTGGCATCAGTTATGTTGTTTTTTTTCTAACTCTTCAATTTCATTGATCAGCTTTATTTCATTGTTTTTCTCCTTTTTCTTTTTCAAGCTTGAATACTTGATAGTTTCACCCCTAATTGTCAAAATTAACATTTCAAGGAATAGATCAAAAGTGCTTATAACTTATTATTGATCCTACAGGTTTGGGATGGTAAACCAACATGCAGGATTTCATGGGCTGGGAATCTTCTGGTGTGGCGGATTTGTCCTTGGCCCTCTCCTTCAAGGTCAAATGAGCATAGCCAAACTTAAAAGTGCTTATAACTCGCTTATAATTGGTGCTAGAGGTTTGGGATGGTAAACAAACCTGTAGGAAATCATGGGCTGGGAATCTTCCGTTGTGGTCGGATTTGACCTTGGGCCTCTCCTTTCAAGGTCAAACGAGCATAGCCAAACTTAAAAGTGCTTATAACTCACTTATTGGTCCTACAGGTTTGGGATGGTAAACCATGTAGGAAATCATGGGCTGGGAATCTTCTGGTGTGGTCGGATTTGTCCTTGGCCCTCTCCTTCAAGGTCAAATGAGTATAGCCAAACTTAAAAGTGCTTATAACTTGCTTATTATTGGTCCTAGAGGGTTAGGTTAGTCAACCAACATGTAGGAAATGATGGGCTGGGAATCTTCTGGTGTGGTCGGATTTGACCTCGGGCCTCCTTCAAGGTCAAACGAGCATAGCCAAACTTAAAACTGCTTATAACTCGCTTATTATTGGTGCTAGAGGTTTGGGATGGTAAACCAACATGTAGGAAATCATGGGCTGGGAATCTTCTGGTGTGGTCAGATTTGATCTTGGGCCCCTCCTTTAAGGTCAAACGTAGATAGGCGAACTTAAAAGTGCTTATAACTCGCTTATTATTGGTCCTACAGGTTTTGGATGGTATACCAACATGTAGGAAATCATGGGCTGGGAATCATCTGGTGTGGTCGGATTTGACCTTGGCCCCCTCCTTCAAGGTCAGATGAGGATAGCCAAACTTAAAAGTGCTTATAACTCGCTTATTATTGGTTCTACAGGTTTGGGATGATATACCAACATGTAGGAAATCATGGGCTGGGAATCTTCTGGTGTGGCCAGATTTGACCTTGGGCCTCTCCTTCAAGGTCAGACGAGCATAGCCAAACTTAAAAGTGATTATAACTCGCTTATTATTGGTCCTAGAGGTTTGGGTGGTAAACCAACATGTAGGAAATCATGGGCTGGGAATCTTCTGGTGTGGTCGGATTTGATGTTGGGCCCCTCCTTCAAGGTCAAATGTGGATAGGCGAACTTAAAAGTGCTTATAACTCGCTTATTATTGGTCCTAGAGGTTTGGGATGATAAACCAACCTATAGGAAATCATGGGCTGGGAATCTTGTGGTGTGGTCGGATTTGACCTTGGGGGCCCCTCCTTCAAGGTCAAACGAGGATAGGTGAACTTAAGTGCTTATAACTCACTTATTATTGGTCCTAGAGGTTTGGGATGGTAAACCAACCTATAGGAAATCAAGGGCTGGGAAACTTTTGGTGTGGTTGTATTTGACCTTGGGCCCCTCCTTCAAGGTCAAACAAGGATAGACGAACTTAAAAGTGCTTATAACTCGCTTTTTATTGGTGGTAGAGGTTTGGGATGGTAAACCAACCTACAGGAAATCGTGGGCTGGCAATCTTTTGGTGTAGTCAGATTTGACTTTGTTCAAGGTCAAACGAGGATAGGCAAACTTAAAAGTGCTTATAACTTGCTTATTATTGGTCCTAGATGTTTGGGATGGTAAACTAACGTATAGAAAATCCCGGGGTGGGAATCTTTCGATGTGGTGAGATTTGACCTTGGGTCCCTCCTTCAAGGTCAAGTGAGGATAGGCACACGTAAGTGCTTATAACTCACTTATTATTGGTCCTAGAGGTTTGTGGTGTGAAATCAACCTGTTAGGAAATCTTTTGGTTTTCCTGAAATGAATACTCCTATTACAAGTATTTACCTACAGATAAGTTGTCATAAATTCAGATCGTAGCTTCTGTGTTAATCACAAAAGACAAAATACACATGTTATTCTAACACATCTTACAATCATATGAAAATTGTTTTTCATTTGTGTTTTTGAAATATTTTGCAGTTGGCCTTCATATCTCTGACAAGTGTATTTGGTTTGCAACCTCTTGCTTTTGACTGAAGTTACAGAGATTTCTCTTCCAACACAGTACAACAACACTATATATTACTTTGTTCTCTTCCTTTTATATTTGTAAAAAGGACTTTCTAATCTTTGGTTAACAATGACTATGTTTATGTAAGAAAAAGCTTCTGGTAAAGCACATGAATTGTTTTTTATGGTCCTAAACTCTTGGTGGAAGGCTAAAACCAAGCCCCCCCAACCTGCCCCCTTCATTAATCCAACAAACAGAAACTTTACTCAGTTTACCAAATTTTTTAAGTGAATTATCACTGAATAATGTTCTAATGATATATTTTAGGATAGTAAGTTATGCTTGTAAATGTCTGCTGTACTGCATATATTCAAATATTTGTCCAAATTGTTCATTTTTACATGACCTTTTCTTTACCACACTTACTAAATGAGAATTTGGAGAAAAGACACTGTTGTATACTTCAAGGATGAAAAAACCATGTAGCCTTGTTCAGGTGCACAGATTGTTTCAGTTGAAATCACCATTTTAATCACCTTTTTAATATCAGACCAGTTTATTGTATTGTCTGATGTCACATTGATGATCGATGTGCCCAAGATGAATACAAATAATATTTCACAAGTCCCTATGATGATTTACATTGCATCATATTCATTTTATTTCCTGTAATATGCCACAGTACATTTTACAAATAATATCATGTATTACTGACATTATCTACAGATAACATAGCTTTCAGATAATTGTTTTTTTATACACCCAACACATATCCGGTGGATACTATGGATGACATAAGAGTACACAGCTGCAACGTAGACTTCTCAAATTTGCAGGATATATTCATACCCATAAAATTTTGCCTGAGAATATTTTCAGCAAGGAGTTTTGTTGGTCATCTAGAGCAAAGGGTATTATAGGTATTGATCTCAAATTCACAGGAAATCTTCATCATTACAAAATCTTGAGGGGGAATATTTTTGGCCTCATTTTTAAAAACAAGATGGCCGCCACAGGCGTTTCTTTTTAGTGCTTATATCTCCCTTAATATTGGTCCTACACCTTAGCAATGTGAAACCAACTTATAGGAAATCATGGGCTAGGAATCTTCTGATGTGGTCAGATTTGACCTTTGGCCCTTCCTTCAAGGTCAAACAAGGATGGCAAAAGTTAACAGTGCTTATAACTCGCTTATTATTGGTCCTAGAGTTTTGCAATGTTAAACCTAATTGTTGGAAATCATGGGCTGGGAATCTTCTGATGTGTTCAGATTTGAGGTTGGGTTCCTCCTTTAAGGTCAAACAAGGATAGGCAAATTAAAAGTGCTTTTAGCTCGCTTATTATTGGTTCTAGGGTTTGCAATATGAAACCAACCTATGGGACACCATAAGCTAGGAATCTTCAGATGTGGTTAGACTTGGCCTTGGGCCCTGTTTAGAGGTATACAGTTATAAATAGAGACTTTGGGAAAGGCTAAGACAGTTGTAAAGTGGAGTGTAAAGTCCAGATGTTAAATGTATCATTTTATTGCGCTACAATAGCTTACCATGTGGGACTGAATGCTGTTCTCGGATGGCCGCCAGGCCCGGCCAACGTCTAAGAAAAACAGACATTTATTGTTGGCCGTAGCCTCAGGTTGTCGTCACGTGACCTACCCCAATTGTCTTCTCCTTTCTCATTGGCCACCGCCATATTGGAATCTTTTGTGAAGTTTTTCTGCCGTTTTCTACTTAAATCTCAGTTCATTTTGATTGTTGGATGTCTATTTTCAGCAATTTTGTTTATTAACCCTTAAAGCACATATTACATAATTTTCCGTCCAGTCAGATAAGTATTTCTTTTATACCTGTTGTGAGTTTTCGCCTCGGCTAGGCTTTTATGTGATCGGGTGTTACCTCTTTTATTGCGTTTGAACATGCCTTCACACCAATCCAATAAAGACAAACCCCGTGCATCTAAATGCCATCATTTTTGTCATGCTTTCGACACTCATAATTTCTGCCCTACCTGCAGAGAAGCAGGTAAGGGAGATGGTCCCTGTGTCACATTTCTCTCACCATGTGATATCTGTGCATCCTTTTCGGACGAACAACTAACCAAGATCACTTGAGATATGTCAAGAAATCTGACAAAAATGAGGAGGAATTAGATTTATTGGGCGATAATTCTGTAGAATCCTTCGCTGGCTCCCAAGCAGACCTCGAGAGTGCTGCTGACCACCTATTTACTTCCCCGCCTCGCCCTCAACCTCTTGCCTTCGAGGCTTTATCTTTAAGAACTCCAGCTAAAACTGTCCCACTAACTCCAGGTACTGCTTTACAGCAGAAATTAGAAACAAACCTTGAGAAGTCCTTGGGATCTCGGCTAGACATTCAACTAGACCCAAAGATTGGTGCTTTTCAGGCCAATATTTTAGAGGTGATGAAGTCCCTTCGAGAAGATTTTCAGAAATCTCTCCATAAAACTTCTTCGCAAGTGGAGGTAGATCAGACCTCCGCTTCGACCTCAAAACCTGGCCGATCTAACACTCGTCTGGACCCCCTGAGTTCTAATCCTGTTGAGTCGATGGACATTGATTATGGCCCAGCCTTACCTGCAGGCCTCGACTCTCATTCAAGTCGCGTCAATGAGGCCTCGGGTCAACATATTAGTTCCTCTCGAGGAACCCTCGAGGCTGCCCTCGACTAAACCAAAGAAGCCTTCTCACTCTCTCAAACAGTATGATGTGGTCCCGAGCTCTGCCTCGGACCACTACTCTGATCAATCTGACGATCCTCGGCCTGTCCATAGCAGAGCCAAGAAACATACTGATAAATCAAAACACAAATCTAGGTCCAGATAGGTACCTTCTTCCTCAGAGGAGGATCATTTATTTAGATTTATTTGTTTTACATCGCATTCAACAGCCAGGGTCATATTGCGACGGGTAGTTTACAGGTGGAGGAAACCAGTGCATACTGCACTGTAAACCACCAGGCATAGGCAAGTAACTACCAACTTTCCAACATGAAGCGCCCGGCCCGAGATTCGAATCGGTGGCCTCAGAGGTTGGAGGCGAGAATTCTAACCGCTACACCACTAAGCCCCCTCAGAGGAGGATCAGTCCTCTGAGCTCAGACATAGGTCTCCTAAACCTTCTAGGAAGACCTACCCTGATCAAGACCATCCTCAACATGACCCAGATCCTCCTTTCTACAGGGAAGTAGCTCTGTCTGACATCCACTTTCAGTATGCAGAGGAGGTGGATACCTTCAGGCATATCCTCAAACTTCCAGACCCTAGGGACTCTACCCAGGTCTTCTACTGCGGTCATGGGCCTTGATGATGAGAGAGGTAGACAGGAGCTCAGGCCAAGAGGCCCTTCCTCTATGCTGCCTCTGAATTCTACTATCAAAGTCGCTTTTGATAAATTTGACCAAGATTTTCAAGCAGCAAATTTACCTGAGGGTAAATACATGAAAGCTCCTTCCACTGCCAAGTGGTACAAGGTGGGACAGCCTTGAAGACAAGATACAAGAACTAAATACAGACTTTGCCAAGATCTGTATTTCTCCTAAGCCCTCTGGGGCCCCTATGGGGAAGGTTCCCCTACCAATTCTCAAGGAATTGGAACACCAAGCGAGGCAAAATATCTGCACTCTTAACTTTACTACCACCTTTGCCAAGACTTCTTCTTCCTGCAATTCCACTCTGGAAAAGTGCCAGCATAGTTTGAAGTCGGCCTTCAAGAAGGTCAAATCTCAAATTAGAAAAGGTGCCGATCCTGAAAAGGCAGCAAAGCATGGATACGAGGAAGCCTGTGAATACCTGGATCTTTGGAACAAGACATTTCTTATCCAGCACAGGGCCTTGACTTGCCTCAGCAAATCCCTTGGCCATATACTCCAGAGGGAGTTATATTCCATGGGCATCACTGGCGTGCTTAGGGGTGAAGCCGAAATGACCCTGTTACAACCACACTTAGGGGAGGCGAGATGTCAGGAACTCGGGAATGCGTCCTTTTGGCCGCCTTCCTTGTTCAAGTCTCAATTAGTCGAGGAAGGTGAAGACTTCCTTCTTTAAAAAGGCACCTCAAAAGACTCTTCAGAGTTTCGGACACTACCAGAACAAGCCCTTTTGTGGTCCCCACAAGAAAAGAGGCTCCTACAGGAAACATCCCTATGGGGCCAACTCCTCTCAAAGCAGTAACCAATCGTTTTTCTCTGGCAGGGGAAAACCAAACTTCAGAGGCTCCAGGGGTCATTTTCGACCCCACAATAGGGGAAGAGGGCATGGTAACCCCTCTTCCCAATGACTCCTCCAAAGCCTCCCTCAGTCCACCAGTAGGAGGTCACCTCCATTCTTTCAGAAGAGACTGGCAAACAAACAAATGTTCATCAAACGTGTTAAACATTATCACCAATGGCTACGGACTACCATTCCTCTCAAAGCCAAACTTGGTCAGATTTCCTCTGATTCTGTCAAAATACAAGTCTCTTCAAAAAGACCAAGCTCTAGCAGATTGCATCCAGTCTCTTCTGTCAAAGAACGCTATCGAAAGGGTGGAAAATGTAAAATCTCTCGGGTTTTACAGTCGCCTGTTTCTAGTCCCCAAGCCTCACCAAAGGTGGAGGCCAGTAATAGACTTAAGCAGGCTCAACACTTTTCTACATGTAGAAAAGTTCAAAATGGAAACTCCAGAGTCCATCAGGACCTCCCTGGTTCCAGGGAAATGGGTATCGTCAATAGACCTATCAGACGCTTACCTTCACATCCCTATCCACCCAAACTCAAGGAAATACAGGTCACAGGTCACAGGTGTTCCAGTTCACCTCCCTTCCTTTCGGACTAGCCACAGCCCCCCAGGTCTTTACAATGATCGTAAAGGAAGTGAAGCTCATGGCCCTCTCCAGAGGACTTAGACTTCACCAATACCTGGACAACTGGCTGATCAGGTCCCAGTCTCAGGAAGAAGCCCAAGTGAACACTCAGGCAGTGGTAGACTTAACCCAGTCCTTGGGGTGGATAATAAATCAGGAAAAATCAGAACTAAAACCTACTCAGGTGTTTTCGTTCGTGCGCTACGAATACCATCTAGATTCATCCCTTGTAAAACCCACTCAAGAGAGATGGCTCAAACTTCAGGATTTGATCCTACGACTCAAGTCAAAACATGTTTTGACTGCAAGATGTTTGATGTCACTAATTGGGTTGCTTGCCCCAACGGAGAAGATGGTCCCGGAGGGACGCCTTTACATGAGGCCCTTTCAGTTTCATCTCAAGGAGCATTGGAGATATCCTCAGTCGCTGGACAGTCTCCTTCTTTGGACAAATGCCATTTCTGCACACCTAGACTGGTGGCAGAATCCTGCAAACGTGAGGCTCAGACCTTCATCCCAAAGACCTTTTATCCAACTCTTTACAGACGCCTAAAAAAAGGTTGGGGCGCTCACTTAGATCAAAGTTCTACCAAAGGTCTGTAGTCAGACCAGGAAAAAAGGCTACACATAAACGTCCTAGAATTGAAGGTGGTCTCACTGACCCTTCGAAATTTCAAGGACCAGTGCCAGAACCAAACAGTTCTAGTTGCAACGGATAACTCTACAGTGGTAGCCTACATCTGGTTTTGGGACCTAGTGCAGCTCTCAACAGAGATCCCTCTACAACTTCCAGTGTCAATGACTCTTCTCATACAGTCCCACAATTATGTGTTCCACAGCATCTCAACCTCCACGCCTGGTGTCTAGGAGTGGACAACTCCAAGAACAAGGCTTCTCTGTGGAGGTGGCAGAGAGAATTGCTGCCCCTCGACCATTGATGGTTACAGGACTGCCATTGTTGACACTTTGGGCCCAACGGCCCACCATATTGCACATAATGCAGACCTTCATAGGTTACTCTCCAGTTTCCACAGGGATCATCCCAAAAGTTCCAGAAATCTTCCTAGGTGGAACATTTCTGTTGTTCTTGATGGCTCACAAAAGCACCCTTTGAGCCTATGAAAGACACAGACCTCAAACAACACCCTCAAAACTGCTTTCTTGCTAGCTTTGGCCTCCGGCAAGCACCGCAGCGAAATCCATGCCTGGGTTGCAAACAAAGTACCTAATCTAGGCCAATGGGAAAAGGTTGCCTTGTTCCCTTCTTCTGACTTCATAGCCAAAAATCAACTAGCATGAGAAGGTTCTCAAAGTGTGTCTCCGGTGACTATTCCTGCTTTGACTACCATTGTAGATAGACAATTCAAAGAAGACAGGACCCTGTGTCCGGTGCGGGCCCTGAGGTACTACTTGGATCGGACCCAAGACCTGAGAGGGTCTCGGTCCCTCCTTTCTTTTTTTTTTCTTATTTTATTTTTGTTAACATATAACACATACAAGACAACAATTGATTGTTAAATAAATGATTGTTAAATACAAATAACAGCATCAATATATTATATAAAATTTTATAAAGCTAAGCAGTAAAGATTTGTGTAAAGTTTCCCCATATTTTAGTAAAGTTTATGGTCTTCAATTCCAATTTGGCAACATATTCCTGTTCAAAATATAATTTTTTAAAGAAGTTACAAAAGTTCGAATAATTTGGAATTTGATTTATTTTTGACTTTCGAAAAATATACAATTTAGCTGCAAGGTAGACCGTATTTAGAGGAATGGCATTAACCTTTGTTAAGAGGTTTCCTAGTATTATAGTTGGTGGGTCTATTGCAAGGTCAATTCCAAGTATGAGCTGTATGTTGGTTTTTAATTCAGACCAGAAGTTTTGTACATTTTTGCACTGTACAAAAAGATGCAATATAGTTTCATTGTATTCTTTGCAAAAACTGCATTTGCCATCATCATGTCTATTAATTTTAAACAATAAATCATTTGTACCTAGCATTCTGTACAACACTTTGTACTGCATCCAAATTAAGCCATTGTCTTTTATTGTCTTAAAACATACTTGAAATATCCGTTTCCACATGTCTGTACAAATCGTAATACCCAAAGCTTGTTCCCAGAATGAATAGTAGGTGGTATCATGTACCATGTTCTGGTTGGCCAATATTCTGTAAAACTCTTGACTTCCTTTCATTGATTTGCTAATGATTTTTATTTGAATTGGGACAGTAGGTTTTTTTATGTATTTTGGAAGCATTCTTTTGCTTACTTAAGTAATTTTTGACACAGCTAATGACTCTGTGGTGCTCAAAAAAATTGGTTCTTATGTGATACACCGTTTTCAAATCATTCTGGGATATGAACTTTCCATTACCAAAAAAATGTCCGCAATCGATATAATGCCATTTTTGTACCAATCGGGTAAAAAAAGATTTGCCTTGGATACCATTGGATTATTCCAAAGAGGCCTAGAAAGAGCATCGCTTACATTATTAATTGGAATACTATCAATAAATTTACTCCAACAGTATAGAGTTTCAGACCAGAATTTATTTGTTGTTTTGCTAGCCATGTTTAGACTATAACATGACCCAGATAAAACAGTTTTTTGGATTGATCCTAGATACATTTTTGCCAATTTAGCCCATGGTGTTTCAGAGTTATTATACAGTCTTCGTATCCAAGTCACCTTAATAGCAGATACAAAAGCACTAAGATCTATCATGTTTAGTCCACCATCAAAATAATGTTTTGATAAAGTTTTTCTTTTTACCTTGTCAGGTTTTCCGCTCCAGATAAATTTATAGAACATTGTTTCTAACTGTTTCAATATGTTCTTTCCCGGTGAAGGCAATGATGTGAACAAATGATTAAGCTTGGACAAGGCCAAACTTTTTATCACTGTTATTTTACCAATTGTAGTTAGATATCTATGAATCCAAAGGTTAAAAAGTTTCTCAAGACTTTTAATAGTGGAACAATAGTTTAACTCAATCATATTTGTTAAATCCACAGAAAAGTTAATGCCCAGAAGAGTAAAATTGCTAGCACCCCATGCTAATTCTTTTCCCACGTCAAATTTATCTTTTGAATTTCTCTTTTTACCTATCCAGGCTAGTTTAGTTTTATCCATATTTACCCTTAAACCAGACATGTTACCATATACTTCTAACACATTAAGAGCAGCTAACAAGGTATTTTTGCTTCCATCCAAAATTAAAGTTGTATCGTTGGCAAACTGTGTGATCTTAAACTCATTGCCATTCACTGAAATTCCTTTTAAACATTTGTCATTTATGATTAAAAGATACATTATTTGGGCGCACAGGATAAACAGGTAAGCTGATATAGGATATCCCTGTCTGCATCCCCGTTCTATACTAAAAAATTCAGACAGTGTGCCACACTGTAGAATTGCAGCAGACACATTATTATTGAGCACTTTAATCCATTTACAAAAACTGGCTTTAAAACCAAAAGCGGTTAGAATAGAGTAAAGAAATTTCCATGAAACAGAATTGAATGTCTTTTGGAAGTCAATTAGCATGAGCAACCCTGATATTTTATTACAGTTTGCATAATGAATAATATCATAGATTAAACGAGTATTTTCACCAATGAAGCAGTTTGTGTCTTTGAGATAATATTAGGCAAAACAGTTCGCAACCTTGCAGCCAGAGCAGATGACACAATCTTGTATACTACAGACAAAAGCGAAATAGGTCTCCAATTTTTCAGAAATTGTCTAGGTTTGTCCCCTTTAGGGAGACATGAAATAATACATTGTCTAAGAGAGATTGACAGTTGTCCTGTGTAATAACCACTATTTAGAGATCTTAATACAAAAAACCTTGAAAAATTCGGCAGGGAAGCCATCTATACCAGGACATTTTTGGTTTTTTTCATAGCTTTCAAAGCTTTACTTATTTCATTGATTGTAAGATAGCCCTCTAAGGAGTTGGCATCGTTTTCTGAAAGGTTTTTAAAGCCGGATAAAGATTGTAGATCATTAATGTTACAGTCCACTAATCCAGAGTCTTTACTTTTAAATAGATTTTGATATGTTTTTAATTCATTCAAAATCTCTTTTTGAGATGTTATAACATTTCCATCATCATCTACAACTCTTTTAACTATTTTTCCGTATAATAAAACTTTTCTAGTAAACAGAAATACTTTGAATGTTTTTCACCTTCACTGAGCCACTGGGCACGAGATCTAATCATAATACCATTGAGTTTGTCTTTACGTATATTTTCTAATTCTTTTTTTTTAATTCCAAGTGTTTAAGGTTTGTGGAGTCAAAATCCTTTTCCATATTTTCAATATCTTGTATTAAAGTTTACTCTCTCTGAATTGTTTTCTTTTTTAAAGCAGATGCATATCGTATGGTTTCACCACAAATCTGAAGTAATAATATTTCTAAGAAATCACTATCAGGTATAGTAAATTCAATACAAGAGTCATGTAAGGTAGTTATAATATCTGGATTATAAACAGGTATTGCATAGCATAATTTTTCCCGGTCTATAATATTATTAATATTAATTAGATATTCTTTGTCTTTTAATAATGAACAGTTGAATTTCCACAAACCTCTACCACACTGAAATTTACAAAAAGTCATAAGCAATTCTATAAAAGAGTGATCCGACTGGTATCCTTGTTTAACATTACATTTGTCAATTAGATCTGTTAAGTTATCTGAAATTATAAAGTAATCTAGTCTTGCACGCTTTATTGGATTCTTTTTCTGCCATGTGTAGCATCTTGCATCTTTATTTAAAAACCTAAAAGCATCTTTTAATCTCCGTGAGTTCATAGTATCTATTAAGCAGTTTCTAGACTGTGGATTGTTCACATGTCTATAATTATAGCTATCCTTGCTTGGACCAATCACGAGATTAAAATCACCGCATACAATACAATAGTTATTGTTTGAGTGCTCAATCTTTTCCTTTAAAGACATAAAGAATCCAGGAGAGTCCTTGTTTGGGGCATATATATTTATAATTTTTATGGTAAATTCATTTAGGCTTAATGATACAGATGTTTGATTCCCTGTCAAGTCTCTTTCAACCGACAAGATCTTGTATTCGAATGATTTATTAATCAAGATTGCAACTCCTCTGGAATTTGTTTGCGAACCATTCAGTAAACACTCACCTTCCCACAAAGGTTTTATTAGTTTTTGATCTTCACTTAACCAGTGGGTATCCTGCAGACAGAGTATATCAGGTCCAATTTCAGCAAAATAGTGCAAAACATCAGTACGCTTATTAATATCTCTAAGACCTTGACAGTTTGCCGAGATAATCCTCAAGTTTAAAGTCAGAAAACGAAAATGTGCTTAAAGCATTCTCTGCTGATAAGAGCGTATTTTTGAGGGAACTGTAATAAATGGTACTTTGCCAAGGCAAAGTCAAGAAAGCAATAAGGATTTTTATGTAATAATATTCACAAATCAATTTGTAATTCTCTAAGAGTACAACACATGGCAACACAAGGACAAAACATAAAGAACATATAGAAAACAAACCAAAAAACAAAAGCACAATTATTACGAAAAAGCAGTGTCGAAAGTTAAGGTCAGGTTGCAAGAAGTGATTTAGTGAACATAATAATATAACCAAAAAAAATCAAACTTAGAATCTAAATTGTGAAGCGCATAACAACACAATTGGATGTCCAATTAAATAGTTTCTCATTATTTTTGTCTAGGTCATAGAAAAACACAAAATTGTATAAAACATTAAAAAAAATTTAAAAAGAAATAATTTACAAATTATCACCAAAATATCCAATTTATAACGATTGGATGTCCAATTAAATAGTTTCTCATTATTTTTGTCTAGGTCATAGAAAAACACAAAATTGTATAAAACATTAAAAATTTTTTAAAAAGAAATAATTTACGAATTATCACCAAAATATCCAATTTAGTATCCGCAGATATCTGACAACTGATTAATATAAATGAGTGTATTGATGACATAATTCTCTGCCAATACTCTGGCATAATTAAAATGCATGACATAAAATTATGATTATGTGTAAATTTTTAAGCATTATCCTCTTTAACTGTGTCACATATTTTAATTAATTTTCATTAGCAATTTGACAATTATGGGTACGAAATATTCTTTTAAGTACAGTCACTTTTGAAAAAATAAGATGACGCCATTTGTTACACAAATTACAAAAATTATGATATTAAAATTATTTAACAAAACTGAAAATACTTCTAAATAAACTTATATGACAGATCTAATACAAAGTAATGCAATTTACTGAATCACAATGTTATTTAAAAGTGTCCTTAATTTGGCTTTATGATTAGGATTATCACCCAAGACACCAATAAGAAAAAGCAGATGACATCTCTTGTGTACATGTTAAAGCTAATTCACTATTTACCCATTAATAAGAAAAAAATTTAATAGGAATGCTATTTCGAATATCTTTGTTAAAATAAATTCGGTCCCTCCTTTTCATCTCCTTCAAGAAAGGACATACCTCAGACATCAGACCCGCTACACTCTCTTCATGGTTGAAACAAACCATTTTACTTTGTTATAAACAAGCAGACCAACAAGCCTTGGACTTGGTCCAAGTTAAAGCGCATGACATTAGGGCCTTCGCAGCCTCTAAGGCTTTTTACGGTGGGGTATCGGTGGACCAGATCATGCAAGCCTGTCACTGGAAGGCTCACAACACATTTACAAATTTCTATCTAAAAGACCTTACTTGGTCAGACAACGACAACAATATGTATCTGGGACCAGTAGTAGCGGCACAACAGGTCCTAGACCCTTCGTCTCAGAACAGTCATCCTTGGAAAGAAAAGAAGGAGGGGCACATCCGCTACAACCAAGTCTTCAGGAGTCTAATCCCAGGTTCTAGGTGTAGGTTTACCTCATCAGAGTGTTTCGGGTAAGGTCTTTATATTCTTTATATTCTTTTAGCTTTAGTATTAATTGTATAATATATTAAGGACCCATTAATAAGAAAAAAACTTAATAGGAATGCTATTTCGAATATCTTTGTTAAAATAAATTCGGTCCCTCCTTTTCATCTCCTTCAAGAAAGGACATACCTCAGACATCAGACCCGCTACACTCTCTTCATGGTTGAAACAAACCATTCTACTTTGTTATAAACAAGCAGACCAACAAGCCTTGGACTTGGTCATGCAAGTCTGTCACTGGAACGCTCACAACACATTTACAAATTTCTATCTAAAAGACCAGATCATGCAAGTCTGTCACTGGAACGCTCACAACACATTTACAAATTTCTATCTAAAAGACCTTACTTGGTCAGACGACAACAATATGTATCTGGGACCAGTAGTAGCGGCACAACAGGTCCTAGACCCTTCGTCTCAGAACAGTCATCCTCGGAAAGAAAAGAAGGGGGGGGGGCACATCTGCTACAACCAGATGGGGCTTTACCCCACCTAAGTGTACTTCGGCTACACCTCTTTCTCCTGTCAAAAAACCCAGAGAGTTTATTAGCACTGTCAATCATTTTTAGGTTTTTTGGCTTCTTACAGGCCCAGCCCTCAGGTTTGGGGCACTGTAAACGGGATTCAGACTGGTATTTTCTAACTTTCATTCTCCTTATTCTATCTACAATCTAAGAAAAACAAACATATATTCCAGTCTTAGCTGTAATCCCGCCACCGGGTGGTTGGATTCAGCATTCAGTCCCACATGGTAAGCTATTGTAGCGCAATAAAATTGAAAATTGTAATTACTTAAATGTAGCTTTTATAAGCTACAAGCTTACCATGTGGGACTGAGAAGAGTCGACCACCCCGCTATATTACAGCTGAGGGGGTATGGGTTAAAATTACAACGAGAAAGGAGAAGACAAATGGGGTAGGTCATACAGGCGTGAGGCCGTGGCGGGTATTGTGTTTTCAAACGATCCGATTTCAAATTGCATGAATTATGCTACATACTGGTTTATAAGGTTCATCATTGCCTTTTTTACCACATACATAGTTCCCTTTAACAAATTTTTGGTTTAATCTACTTCATATCTCCTGAATTGCTTAAATATCTTCTTATACCCCATTATCATCCACATTCCCCGTTATCGTGGTAGAAATTCTCCAACCCATTGTTGTTGTAATTCACATGCCCCCTTATCACCTGACATGTCCCAGTGATTATTTTATGGTTTCATGTCCCAGTGATCATTTTATTGTTTTTTATGCTGAATTACCAAGTTGTGGTTTTAACTCTGGCTTTTGAATGATTGTAATTATGGGTTCCTCTGCTTTTACGGTTTGCTAACTCTTCATTCTTTTTTTCTTGTGACAGTTTATTTTTGCACAGTTCTGGTTTCCTTTTGTTTTGGACTGGGTAGTGTGTTCTTGGCCATGTTAGTTGTGAAAGCCATTCTAGTGATGTGTTTCCTGTGTGATGGTTTCTCATGTAACTGGCTGAATGCTGACAGGAGTCAGAATTGTGAAAAGATTGACAGGAGTATCCCTTCTATTTTTTGGCTTCCTGTTTTGGTGCGTAAATATTGTTACATTGGTGATACAAAACAGGTTCCTCCACAACTGAAATTTAAAAACATACTACTACTCCTTTTGTTGTGTGGCGATGTTGCTTCAAACCCTGGCCCCACCAATTTTGGATTTGTCAATTGTAGATCCATTCGCAATAAAGGCCCTCTCCTGCACGACCTCATAAAATGCAGTGACCTGGATATCCTGGGTCTGGTTGAGACTCATATTAGACCAAATGATACTGATGGCCTCCTGAATTCTCTCACTCCAGCCGATTACAATTTCATCCAAAAACCAAGGTGTACTGGTTTGGGCGGTGGTGTCGGTTTTCTGTGTAGAAAAACCTTTTCTCCCAGGATTGTCTCTTCACCAGTTTTTAGGTCATTTGAAATTATCATACTTTCTTTCAAGTCCGACTACAATAGCTTTGTTGCTGCTTGTGTGTACCGTCCTCCAGGTTCTTGTACTACTCAGTTTCTGGAAGATTTTCTGGCTCTTTCTGGCTTTCTGTCTTCGACTGGTTCCAGATTCATCATTTGTGGTGACATAAATGTCCATCTGGATATTGAGTGTGGTAATAGGTCCAGGTTTAACGACATCCTTCAGTGTTGTGGTTTGGTTCAAAGTGTCAGTGGCCCGACTCATTTACTGGGTCACACTCTGGATGTTTTGATATCTCCTTGTGACTCTGATTTTGTCCGCAATGTTAGTGTTGGAGATTTCACTTCTGACCATGCTGCCATCAGATGCCAACTTGATTTCTCCCACCCATCAACCAGTATCGACAAATGGGTCTCTTATCGTCGGTATCACAGGATCGATATCGACCAGTTCCGAAATGACCTTAAAATATCTGTAAAATAAACTGTTTGTAAGGTCCCCTGAAGGTACTGCTGCAGAACTGTATGATCAGTATATAACTGGTGTAACACAGGTACTTGACAAGCATGCTCCTATCATCTCACGCAAGGCAAAACAGCAGTCAGATGAGTGGTTGTCTGATTTGTATCGCATGGCTCGATCTCTTAGGCGGCAATTTGAACGAAGGTGGAGAAAACATAAGTCAGAGTTGAACAGGTCAAGGCTCCGCAGGCAAATTGCCTGGTGTAATCGACTGGCCAATAAAGACAAGGGTTCATACTATACTAATCTCATAACTGCAAACAGTGGTGACCCCACGAAGCTATGACAGTCATTAAGGAAGGTGTTGCATCGCACCTCTGAGACTGTCCTGCCTGCTCATAGCTCAGACAAAAGCCCTGCGGACATGTTTGCTTCTTTTTTCTCCAATAAAATAAGCAAAATCAGGGACACCTTTTCTACTTCTGGCTCTTCCAATGATGCACCTGATTTGGTGCCTCCTGCTTTCAATGCCTTTATGCCTGTCACTGAAGACGAGGTCCATAAGTGTATCAGTGAATCCCCCACTAAATCTTGCTCACTAGACCCTATACCAACATTCCTCCTTAAGGATTGTCTTGATATCCTCCTCTCTTCTATAACCAAGTTGGTAAACTATTCTCTCATTGAAGGATCTTTCCCAAATTCTTTCAAAAAGGCGGTTGTCACCCCCTCATAAAAAAGGCTTCCCTTCCCAGAGACGACCTTAAGAATTATCGCCCAGTGTCTGGTCTTTGTTTCCTGTCAAAGTTGATTGAGCGAGTCGTTGGCCGGCAGCTAACGTCACATATCAATAACAACAAACTGGACAATCCTCATCAGTCCGCATATAAGCCAGGACATTCCACGGAAACTGCTTTATTGTCGATAAAAAACGAGGTTCATCTCTTTCTGGCACGCGGTGAACCCACAGCTCTAGTACTTCTTGACTTATCAGCTGCATTCGACACTATAGACCATAATATTCTCCTTGGTTACCTTAAATCCTGGTTTGGTCTTGGTGGAACAGTTCTAAGGTGGTTTGCTTCCTACTTAAGAAATCGTTGCCAGGCCATCAAGGCTCCACACTATCTGAATTAAGCAATCTCATCTATGGCGTTCCACAAGGTTCTGTTCTGGGTCCGTTGCTGTTTTCACTCTATACAACACCACTTAGTAAAATTATTCGCCTCCACCCGCATATTAAATTCCATTTTTATGCGGATGATACTCAGTTATACATCCATCTCTCCCATAAGAATGCTTCTTCGGCTCTCGCCAAGCTAAATGCCTGCCTTCATGATGTGCAAGAGTGGATATCTCTCAGTAAATTGAAGCTCAACCCTAAAACCTTTCCTGTTAGCATTCTCACTTTCCTGTTAGCATTCTTGGTAGCCTTCTTCATCCGGTTGATTCTGTCAGAAATCTAGGTGTGTGGTTTGATGGAGATTTTTCCTTCTTTGAGCATATCAAGAGGACTTGCAAAGCGTGCTTTCTTCAGATGCCTGACCTCCGTAGAATTAGAAAGTATCTTACTCCTTAAGTGGCAGTCCTTGCTGCAAATGCCTTGGTTAGTAGTCGTCTGGACTATTGTAACTCTCTGTTCAAAGGTTTGTCAGGTTTCAATCAGCACAAATTGCAAAGTATTCAGAACACCCTTGCTCGTATTGTTACAAATCATGGAAAGTATGCTCATGTTACACCCATTCTAAAGAAACTCCACTGGTTGCCTGTTATGTATTTTCAAAACTGCAACACTTGTGTATAAATTTTTGCATAGTGGTTCTCCTTCCTATTTTGAACCGTTCTTGTCTTTTAGTAGTTGTCCCTATAGTACTAGGCATAGTCACCCAGATCATCAATACCTTACAGGTCCTCCTTTCCATTCATCAGTCTTTAAGTCAGCCAAACATTTTGGTCATAGTTTTGCCTTTGATGCTCCTAAGATCTGGAATGAACTCCCTCAAGATGTTCGCAGTGCAACATCAGTTGCCTCCTTCAGAAAGAAGCTTAAAACATACCTGTTTGCAAAAGCCTACCCACCATAGCCTCCCCCATTATGTCTGTATCTCCTTGGTATGACCTGGCTATATCCGTTGATTAACATTAACTGCCTTGCTTTATGTTTAGATGCGCCTTAGAGTCCATCAGTGATGGAGATTAAGCGCTATAAAAGTCCACATTAGATTAGATTAGGTAGGTCACATGACGACAACCTGAGGCTACGGCCAACAATAAATGTCTGTTTTTCTTAGACGTTGGCCGGGCCTGGCGGCCATCCGAGAACAGTATTCAGTCCCACATGGTAAGCTTGTAGCTTATAAAAGCTACATTTAAGTAATTAAAAGTTTCAAGTTTATGGGAATGACCTCCTCTTGAACTCTAAGATCCTTTTATAAAGGTAAACAGCAGTAGTTAAATCTTGTGCACAAAACCATATACATGTGTCTTTATATATGTGTGTCTGTGATTATACAATAAAATAGAAAGAGATATATTTTATTGAACTATCTTTAGTTGTTGAAAATACAATATATACATCAGAACTATAAACATGGTGTCAGGTGTGTGACTATTATTAGAGGAATACATCTCATAATAGGATACAAATAGTGACAACAGGATATAATACACAACACAATCAAAATATTTAGAAAGGCTTTTTTAATATCCCTGTTCCAGCTCCGAGGGAGGTGAAAGGTGACTTACTAGTAATTGGGCATTTTTCAAGGATGAATGGGAAGATTACGAAGTTGCCACTGGACTAAGGGAGAAATCAAAGAATGTAAGGGTTGCAACTTTACGATCTGTTATGGGTAGAGATGTTTTAGAATCTTAAAAAATCTTGAGAAAAAAGTTATTTCAAACCAACCCAAAATTTACAAAGAGTACATGTTCTACTCATGTGATAAAAGACCCAATGGAAATGTGGATCACTGGGTTTACAGACTGAGACAACTTTCAACGTCTTGCAACTTTGAAGCAATGACTGACAGTTTGTTGAGAGACTGAATGGTTCTGGGGACGAAAGACAAGGCTACAAGAGCACGGATGTTTAGAGGGAAGGTAGTCAATCTAAATGAAGCAGTTGACATGCTGAGAGCTAGTGAAGTCAAACTTAAAAGTGCTTACAACTTGCTTATTATTGAAAAATGCTGTTTATCTTCAAAACCATGGTAGTTGTCCTTTTCCCGGTGGATACATCTTGCATCTGGCCACAGATGCGTCCTTGGTCTATTTTATCCTGCAATGCTTCACTCCATCAAAAAAATGCCAATCTTGATGGAGATGTGGTGAGAATTATGTTACAAAGCAAAATCAAGTCAAATATAACTTAAAATAAAAAAACAAGTGCATTTGTAAGTCTACTGATGAAGTCACATTCTTCAATTTCCAGTACTTCAGTCATGAAGTGTACATACACAGGTTTTACCCATGATTGAGCTAATGAAATCTTATTATTGGTTTTTAAGTGGCCCATCTGAGCAGTTATGATGATCAGTAATGCAAAAAAATATGGTTTCTTGGTTTCTATGTCAGCTGACTTGTCGGTCAGCTGACATGGTATCACTCTGCATTGTTCCGGTACACATTCACATACTCGTGAACAACTTCTCCAAAAGTACTAAAACATACCTGGTCTGTTGAGGATGATAACTTGTTCAAGGCATACAGATCGATCTGTTCACCTGTTCCCCATAGCCGTTAGAAGAGAGGTAAAAGAAGAGAAAATTTCAACACTTTATTACAGTTTTTCTCATTGACTATGGAAGGGATTTATCTCTTAACTTGGCTATATGTACTAGGTTGCAGGTAGATTCCCTTGCTTGGGTGTCATGCCTGGATCTTTCTTAAATATTTTTAATGCATTTTAAATAATTTTAATGAATTTTAAATAATTTTTAATGCATTAAAATTCATAAAATCATGCACTAAATAACTTATAACTTACAAGGTATTACATTTTGAGCATTTTGCTAAAGTGTGTTATTCAGCTACGTTATCCATAGCCACAACATGTTGAGTAACTTGGGAACCTTTTCAAATAGGTGAATAATACCTACTTCCTGAATTTTCAGTAGCTTCCATAATGAGTAAAATCGCTTGTAAATTCAAAACGATTGCATTTAGAGATTTTTAATAACTATCTTATTCACATACTTTTGGGTGAGCTATAACATAGTAAAATTGCAGACCCGTAGCTCATTGCATAGCTGAGCAATAGCTACTTTCAGGTTCTCACTGTTGAGTAAATCGGTTGTAACTTGAAAACTATTACATTAAGAGTTTTTTTTTTTTTAATTTGTTATTCCTCTACTTTAGGGTCAGCTATAGCATAGTGAATCTACAGATCTGTAGCTCATTGCATAGCTGAGCAATATGTTTTTTCAGGTTGTCACTGTTGAGTAAATCACTTGTAACATAAACACTATTTAATTTACTGATTTTTCTTTAAATATGTTATGCACCTTCTTTTGGCCGGCTATAAGATAGTTAGATTTGCAGACCCATAGCTCATTGCATAACTGAGCAACTTTTGTGTCCTTTTATGCTTTCACTTCTACTTTGCAACTCAAAACACAGTCAGCTGATACAGAACCCCTTCACAGGCACTGATTACTTGTTTGGTTTTAAGATCGCTCCTGTGACCCTAACATAATCGTTTCAGGAGAATTTCTCTTCACCAATAACATTTACCTCTTCACATTGGTCCTTTAGCATTTTATATAAAACTTCTAAGCTGTAGGGGGACACTTTGTTTTTGTGTACAAAAACCGTTTGTCTAGTTTTGAGAAATGTCCGAATGGTGGTGAGGGTGTGGCGATTCAAAGCCAGTCTAAAAAAAAACCTAGGCTAGGAGTAATTTGATACATTCATATTTGGACTGTTTGTTGAAGGTCAATTGGAATTGTCCAAATGTAAGTTCCACTCTCACTGTTATTAGCACTGTATTTTGGGATTTGAATCCAACCTTCAGTATAGCATTGGCTGGGAAGCCATTGGTTCTTTTTTTTAAGATCACTTGGCGGTCGTCAATCATACCTGTCTGCTATTATTGTTTGCAACCTGAAACTCCAGCATTTTCTTAAGTTTGTAAGGCCTAAACAAACAATTCCCTATAATCGGCTGACTGCTACCTTCAGTGCTCAATCATTAGGGTACTTGGTTGTTAACCCCAGCCCATAAAGGCTGGGATTGTAGTCCTCCTCTGCGCCGTCCGGGCGGTGGCGGACATAAAGCTTGTGGGTGTTCCACAGCCTAAACCCCTGCTCGAATTTTCACCAAATTTTCAGGAGATGTTTATCCCACGAGGGTCTAGAGCTGGTTAGGTTTTGGGGGGTATCCAGTAACAACCGTTGCCATGGCAACACTTAAGATTTTTTGGGTCTTAAAGTTTGTGGGTGTTCCACAGCCTAAATCCCTGCACAGATTTTCACCAAATTTTCAGGGTATGTTTATCTCGAGGATCTAGAGCTGATTAGGTTTTTTTTTTTTTTTTTGGGGGGGGGGGGGGGGGGTATCCAGTAACAACTATTGCCATGGCAACACTTTTAAGATTTTGGGGTCTTAAAGTTATGGGTGTTCCACAGCCTAAACCCCTGCACAGATTTTCAATAAATTTTAAGGGTATGTTTACCCCATGAGGATCTAGAGATTAGGTTTAGGGGGTATCTGGTAACAACTGTTTGACTTTGGTCCCCTCCTTCAAGGTCAAACGGGGATAGCCAAACATAAAAGTGCTTATAACTCGCTTATTATTGGTCCTGGAGGTTTGGGATGGTAAACCAACCTATAGGAAATCATGGGCTGGGAGTCTTTTGGTGTGGTCGGATTTGACCTTGGGTCCTTCCTTCAAAGTCAAACGAGGATAGCCAAACTTAAAAGTGCTTATAACTTGCTTATTATTGGTCATAGAGGTTTTGGATGGTAAACCAACATATAGGAAATCATGGGCTGGGAATCTTCTGGTGTGGACTGATTCGTCCTTGGGCCCCTCCTTCAAGGTCAAATGTTGAAAGCCAAAGTTAAAAGTGCTTATAACTTGTTTGTTATTGCTCCTATGTGAAATGTGAAACCAATTTATAGGAAATCATGGGCTGGAAATCTTTTGATGTGGTCAGGTTTGACTTTGGACCTCTCCTTCAATGTCATCAAATGAGGATAACCAAACTTAAAAGTTCTTATAACTCACTTATTGGTTCTAGAGGTTTGCAATGTTAAACCAACTTACAGGAAATTGTGGGCTGGGAATCTTTTGATGTGGTCAGATTTGACCTTGATGTTAGATTGAAATCTTCTGATGTTAGATTTGACCTTGGTCCCCTCCTTCAAAGTCAAACGATGGTTCACTGTCTTGGGGGAGTTGTCTTTCCGGTGGATACAAATTGGCATCAGTTCTCTGATGCATATGTCTAGTTAAATTAATTTTTGCCACCTTAAAATAATGAATTGCTTTACATTAATAGTGACTTTCAATACTATTTCAATTGTCCTGCCAGGTGTCTAGCATTATACCCATTTGTGAAATTATCTTCTGCTGTGCACGATTTCTCGGGGTCATTAACCCATTTGTCTCAAAAATATTGCTGAAGTCTTGCTGAAGTATTCAGTTCGGTCTCTTATATTCAGCACTTGCTGATGTAGGAACATTTGAATGTATTTTCAAAACTAAACTCTTCTGAGATGGTAACAATCTCTAAACCTAGGACCACACCTTGCCTAGTCATGGGATCGTAGCATCAGTGCTTGTGGGATTAAAACCAGCACATGGCAACAGATCACTGGTACAGAGAGCCTGACCCAGTGTGACGTAAGTTGAAATGGTGAAAAGCCCCAACATAAGGTTGCTGTATGTGTTTATATTTGATATTAGAATATCACTGAAATAATAGACATAATTATTTTCCACAATCTGTAATTGTATCCACCGGAGGCATCCGGTGGATACTTTGGTTTAGCGTTCATTACGCTGCCGCCGTGCGTAGAGTGATTTTCAGAGTTAACGCTCTCAGAGGAAAACTACACCAGCTAGGTTCACCACATTTGCAGGATATCTTCATTGGGGACTGATATCTTCTCTAGGACTAAAATTAGCCTCATTCTAAAAACAAGATGGCCACCACGGGCATTTTTTTTTGAAAATTATTCTACTGAATGGTTCTCATAGGTAGAAGGTTGAATCTCCTCATAGGTGATATGTATAACAGATATACATATCCTCTATAACCTTGCAGGCATTTGACTTTTGACTTAATTCAAGGTCATTAACGGAGTGCCAAAGTACCCCATGTAGTGGACTTTAACAGTGCCTATAACTCCCTTATTATTAGTCCTAGAGGTTTGCAATGTGAAACCAACCTATAGGAAATCGTGGGCTGGGAATCTTCTGATGTGGTCAGACGAGGATACTCAAAAGTGCTTATAACTTGCTTATTACTGGTCCTACAGGTTTGGAATGTGCAACCAATCTTCTGATGTGATCAGATTTGACCATGGACCCCTCCTTCAAGGTCAAACGAAGATAGCCAAACATAAAAGTGCTTATAACTCGGTTATTATTGGTCTTGGAGGTTTGCAGTGTGAACCAACTTATAGGAAATCATGGGCTGGGAATCTTTTGATGTAGTCCGATTTGACCTTGTACCCCCTCCTTCAAGGTCAAACGAGGATAGCTAAACTTAAAAGTGCTTATAACTTGCTTATTATTGGTCCTAGAAATTTGCAATGTGAAACCAAGTTATAGCAAATCATGGGCTGGGAATCTTTTGATGTTGGTCAGATTTGACCTTGTACCCCTCTTTCAAGGTCAAACGAGGATAGCCAATCTTAAAAGTGCTTATAACGTGTTTATTATTGGTCCAAGAGGTTTGCAATGTGAAACCAACTTGTAGGAAATCCTGGGCTTGGAATATTCTGGTGTGGTCAGATATGATCTTGAGCCCCTCCTTCAAGGGCAAACTAGGACAGCCAAACTTGAAAGTGCTTATAACTCGCTTATTACTGATCCTAGAGGTTTGCAATGTGAAACCAACTTGTAGAATAGCATGGGCTGGAACTCTTCTGATGTTGTCAGATTTGACTTTTGGCCCCTCTTTCAAGGTCAAACGATGTTTTACTGGCTTTGGTGAGTTGTCTTTCCGGTGGATACAAAATTGCATTGGTTCTCTGATGCGTAGATCTAGTTCTTCAGTTGTTGCGTTATTGGTTATATAAAACCATTCATCATCCATAGATTTATTTTAGTTGCCAATATTTTCCCAATATAGCTTTTTATTCCATCTGAATGGTTTACAAATCCTCAAGAAAGCTGTTCCATAGTAGTAGTTAGTCAGTCCATTGGTGGTCTTCCCTCGGGCTATATGAGCTTTCTCTGAAATATCTACTGTATTTGGCGATATGAAAGGCTCAGAGACACGGGTTCTAACTTGAAGTCTATCTTCCTGGGAAATGTACACATACAGGAATCTTGTAGAAACAACCTTTGTAGAGAGATCTTTGAAATCATATACATAAGATGAAAAGTATAGGGAATAGCTTGCTTTCATTGGCTTCAGTGGCTCGAGAGACACGGGTTCTAACTTGAAGCCTGAAATCCTAATGAAATGTATATATATATATATATCTGAATCTTATGGAAACCAGACATGTTGTGATTTTACTTCTCACTGAAAGGGAGCTCTGGTATGAACCATATATTATCTGCAAGCTATAGTTACCTATTATAATATCTATGGGAAAATTAAACAAAATTAACAACAAATTAGGTAAAGAATACAAGAAACCAATAATATGTAATGACACAACCAGAGCATGTTACAACTGATGAATATAAACAACAATGGAAATACTAGGAATTATTTAATCTAACCCGCATATCACGTCCAAACAAGGCTTTATACCTTGATAATCAGATATTGTTTTCCAAGATATTTGAATCGTACTCTGCATTTGGTGTCATAATATTTGTAAATCTGATATATAAAACCCTCAGACAAGGCTGAACTAAACACCTATGAAAATACTAGGGTGACCTATTTAATCTAACACTGGTATAACAAGTCAATATTTGAACCTCTACTGTGTTTGCACAACTTCTCACTCTACCAGAACCACCTTTGAGGGATATGTACACACATGTATTGCAATACAAATTGTGTCTATACTGAAAACTGCATGCTATGACTGGGTTTATGTATAGAAAACATGCTTATCTGAAGATTTACTAAACTTTTCACTTTTTCAGTACAATATTTAAGAGCATGGGTTTCATCTGAGGAACCTATGTTAAACCAAACCTCTGTACATTTTTTTCAGCAAGAACAGGATCAAGTGTGTCACGTTATTAGTCTGATGTAAAAGATTCACCATACAAATCTGTCACATGATTAATCTGGTATATAAGAGTCACCATACAGGGAAACCTCACCACACAGACCTGTGTTGAATATTATCCTCTGTCAAGTTACAACAAATTTTATCCTCTAATCATTGTATAGTACTTATCAAGGTTAAACATATACAATATAAACCTCTATTGGAACCACCCAATAATAGCATTATACTCAAGTAAACTGTGGTATTCACATGGTAATCCTTTACAATTGGAAATACTAATCTGTCTAATTGGCTGTAATATTTACAAATACTGGAATATTATAAATAAGCTGGTACCCAAGATCCAAGTCCACAATCCAACATTGCTATTTTCACAGATTATCACAAGAATAGACTTTAATAGTTTTGGCAGACTTTATGTATGTGGTCTATATGCTGGATGTGGATAAGGTACTCACATTTCCCTTTTACAATTTCCAGTCAAAATTTGTCTTAGGTTTCTGATGAACAAAATAGGCAGGATAACATATTTCTCACTAATTTTCTATTAGGTCACATGACAAAACTGTCATCATGTGTAAAAGGCAATAAATATTTGAGAAATTTTTTTATATGACGATCATTAAGAAAATATTCCATATGGAAATATGAAATGTTTTCAATCTCTAATAGTTCATGAAAAACCTGATCAAACCTGCAATTTTGTTAATGAAGATCCCTGGATTTTTTTTATCAGTGGAATTGCATTTAACGTAACTTCCTAATATCAGTTTAGGGCATTGATATTGTTCATTATACTAGCAACTGCTATGGCTGCTTATTGTCAACAACTTTGAATGATTCTTTGAAGTTTGGACTTTTAATAACTTATTGGGGACTTACTCAAACCAGTAACCCAACATTAGAAACCAAATGCTTATGAAATTTTTTTATTGAAAAGCTCTCATTTATTACAACCCTGGGTTATATTCACTGTTACAATCACCTAACAGGTTAGGGCAGAGATATATTCCTTATTATTAGAATACTATTATAAACGACCTTGATCAACTCTTTGAAGCTTTAGCAACCTTATGCAAACTCTCACTGTAGCAGAACCACCTTACAGGGACCTGATCAGACATATTTGCCCCAGAAATATATTTAACATTATTTGAAAGCTATTATAAATGACCTTGAAAGACTCTTTGAAACTATAACCTCCCTACTTTTATTTAACCATAACTACCACTCCCACATTTTCACATGAGTTAAGCATAAAGATACTATCTACAACATAAGTAGGTTTTCATAGAGATTTTAGGGTCAACCAAGGGTCACATACTTATGGATGGGACTCATCCAAGCCAGATATAACACGTGATATATCCAATACTTTTAATAACTCATTGGCACTTGCTGAAACTTGTAACACAAGTTTGTACAGGGTATATTTAATCGGAGACTATATTCAGAAATCTGGAAATAAGTATTTCTAACATTGAAGCCTCTGAGTGGGACTTGCTCAAGCTATGTAGAACTCTTTTTAAAAGCATCAAGTATATGTATTATCTATGTAAAATTTAATTCATTAATATCAAGAGGATATATGGAAGTTTTGACTCTAAGATTTGGTTATAATCTTATCCAATTATTTCTACAGCTCAATTCTATCAAATACATGTTCCCAAAGGTTCCACTTTTTTTTTAATCGGTCTGATTGAGAATTTATCAGGCTTAGTGTTCCTTGTTCCACATAACGTCATTTTTTGCGCACCAGAAGATATATTTCCGAGAAATCATAAGTATTAGATTTAAGGGCCAGAAATTCTGGTCGCTAATTATATAGCCGTGTAGTTTCATTAAATTTGTTAGAACTAGATTTATTATTTATCCATTGTTGAATATTGTTCCATAACTGTATCACCTCTCTACATTTGCAAAATAAGTGTTCCAGAGTTTCATCATGCGTCTTGCAAAATGAGCAAGCACTGTTCATATTTATTTTTACTTTTTTTAGGTAATTTTTTGTTCCTAAAATGTTATTCAGTATACGGTATTGAAACCAAATTACATTGTTGTCATGTACCGAATAGAAACAAATTTTATATATTCGTTTCCATCTTTCTTTAATTGTTATATCTAAATTTTCTTTTTCAATAATATTTGTCCATATTATCTCACAAGTTGGATTCTCATTTTGAGCCTCTGCATTATTAAACATATTGTAGTAATGCTTACAACCACTTTTGGATTTGAAAAGGGCGTCCAAGTGAAAAGGATAAGTAGGCCTTTCTAATGTTGAACTACCAAAAAGTCTATATTTTGACGTAAAAAGTTCGATTTTAACTTTTATTGTATAATAGTTTAGAATATTTACGTTTATGTTATATTTTTTGTTTAGGTCCCTAATACTTATAAGCTTGCCGTCTGAGTTTGTTATATCATCCACCAGATAGATACCTTTCTTGTACCTGTCAGGAAAAAATATCATATTTTTTGAGACTTGAGAATTATACCAAATGCAGTTTCTTAACAGTTCACAGTCATTTTGTGGTTGTTGTATTCTGATTAGGGTTTGCCAGTCTTTCAGTACATCTAGCCAAAATTGGTTATGCACATTTTGAGCTATTTTATTGCACCATTGATCTCCAAAATTCAAAAATTGGCTAATATTTTCATACATTATAGTCATGAGTCTGTACCATAGTGAATTAGGTTGAGTAATTAGCTTTTTTATCCAGCTTGTTTTAAGCATCTTGTCAAAATGGTGAATATTGATCATTTTCAGACCTCCCTGCATATGGCTTAAAGCTGTAGTGGATCTTCTTATTTTATCTGGCTCTCCATTCCATAAGAATTTGTACAAGATGGTATTCAATGTTTTAAGAAAGGATTCTGATCTTGGTAGAGAAGATAATAAGTGGACACACTGTGATATTAGATTAGTTTTAATGACCGTAATCTTGCCTAGAGGTGTCAAATATCTGTTGTTCCATGTCTTTACCAGCTTTTTAATTTGTATAAGTCTTTGTATAGTTGCGCTCTGGTATTAATGATAAATTTGTTGAAAACTCTATGCCTAGTAAGGTAAAGTCGGTACATCCCCAGTCTAAATCTGTAGTAACATTTATTTTGTCCTTGGAGTGTTTTTTCGCCCGATCCAGATTACTTTAGTTTTTTCCTTATTCATTTTTAAGCCTGATAAATTTCCATATATTTCAAGGGTATTTAATGCCGATTGTAAGGAGTGCTGGCTACCATCTAGTATTAGGGTGGTGTCATCCGCAAACTGTGTCAGTTTAAATTCAATGTTTTTTATTTTTAGACCAATTATGTTTGGATTAAGTTGAATAAGTCTAGCTAGAATTTCAGCTCCAATGAGAAACAGATAAGCTGAAATTGGGTCACCTTGTCGACAGCCTCTGTTAATGTGTATTGGTTTTGACAAAAAAACCACATTGCACGACATATGCAGTTATTTCTGTATTAAAGAGCTTTATCCACTGTATAAAGTTCTTGCTATATCCAAAAAGGTCAAGAACCCTATACAGAAACTTCCATGAGAGCGAATCAAATGCCTTCTCAAAATCTATTAACATAAGCAAACCTGATATATTTTTTTCATCTGTTGCATGTAAAATGTCATAGATTAGTCTGGTGGGCTCACTAATATACCTTCCCTTTATGAATCCAGTTTGACAATCTGAGATGACATGATTCAGAGTTTTCTTAAGCCGTTCTGCAATGGTTCCTGATGCTAGCTTGTAGATTACACTCAGTAGGAAAATGGGGCGCCAATTTTTAATTAGAGACCGATCTTTTTTGGCCAAGCATGTTATTATACATTGCCGAAGTGATACTGACAAACATCCCTTTGAAAATCCATTATTTATTGCATTTACAATGAAGTATTTCAGCTGACGCCAAAATACTTTAACAAATCCTACTTCGTCGACTGTTAGCGGTATACCGATGTTTTCTGGAATTTTTGCATTTGATTTGATGCCTAAATTTTCAAAATTTAAACTTTGCAGGGTGTCTTCTTTATTTTCAAAAAGGTTGCAATAGTACTGTTGCACCTGGCTTAATATTCCTTTCTGATCTGTTATAACTTCTCTATTATTTAATCTTACTTTTTAAATTTTTTTTTCAATAAAATTCTTTTTTTCAAGATTTGAGAAATATTTTGATGGTTTTTCGCCATCTTTTAGCCATTGTAAGCGGGATCTCACTGACTGTCCTTTTAGCTTTTGTGACCTTATGCTTTCCAATTCAGCTTTCTCATCTAGTAGTAATGTGCAATTAGTCGTGCAACTTGGTCCTTGGACTTCAAAAATTTCGATGTCAGATATTAACTGCTTTTCAACTTTTGAGAGGTTTTTTGGGGGGCTGTAGCAAATTTAATAATTTCGCCTCTTATTCTGAGTAATAACATTTCTAAGAATAAATCATGGTCTATAATCATTTCAAAATTGGTGAAAGTGTTCTTTAAGTAATTTGGTTTATACACAGGGATTGCATACTTTAGTTTTTCTTCTTCTATAATCCTATTTATGAGATATACATATTCTGGGCATTCTAAAAGACTATTATTGAATTTCCAGAGGCCCTTGCCTCGTACGAAACTATTTATTGTCAAATCTAGTTCAATCATTGAATGATCAGATCTATAGCTGGCTCTGATTTCGCAAATATTTGTTATGTCATGTATATTTGAAGAAGCGAGAAGTAAGTCGATTCTTGCCTGCTTTATTGGATTCCTTCTTCTCCATGTGAACCGTTTTGTATCAGGATGCAAGTCTCTATAAATATCCGACAAGTCGTTCTGTCTCATTAGATCTAAAATGGCTTGTCTAGCTCTAGGATTATTAACATGTTTATAATTAAAAGTATCAATTTCCTTATCAAGAGCTATATTAAAGTCTCCACATAAAATATTGTAGTCTGCACTTACGTTTTCTAATAGTTTATTGATTTCTTCAAAAAAGGATGGGCTGTCATTATTTGGTCCATACAGGGTTATCAAGTTCATTGTCATTGAGCTTAATTTTATAAGCAAGTTGAGATAGTTGCCATTTTTATCTTTACTACATGACAGTATTTCATATTCGAAATTGTTGTTCAAAAGAATAGCTACACCTCGTGAATTTGTTTTACCTCCATTTATATAAACTTCATTATTCCACACATCCTTTACAGCCCTTATATCATCTTTTATTAAGTGTGTATCCTGGAGACACACGATGCTTGCATTCTTTTCTTTAAAGTAAGAGAGCACATCTATTCGTTTTTCAATATTCCTTAAACCTTGTCAGTGTGCGAACAACACCCTAATACTATTTCCTACATTTAGCATTGTTGTTGTGACCAGCACTCATTATGTTAATCCTTTGATTTTTCTGTTTTTGAAATTCAGTGTACCAGTTTAAATATAATGTTCCAGAGTGACTTCCATATACCTTCTGGTATATTATACTGTCCAGTTTTAGCAACGATAAAAAGGTAACAAATAGAACATAACATATATACATAGAGACATATACTAGACAATACAGTGTTGTGAAAGTTGTCTATTGGTAGAGAAACTATATTTATTGATTTAATGAAGATAAATGTTTCCCAAGGATAATACTCCGCTAGTGAATACGTTTACCATGGTACTACCAAAGTAGTAACCTTGGCAGTCCCCAAAGATGGTTGTTAATACTTTATTGCTTTATCAGCACAGAGTGTACTTCATATGAGCTTATACCCGGGTAATGTTTTAATTGCCAAAAATTACCCCAGTGGCAGGTAGCATTATTTCATTGCACGGTACTTCATAATTCCAGTTCATGTTGTATGAACATGTACATTAAACCTGTCTCATTTAATGTAACTACACTCATATTAGCATTTATTACAGACAGAACCCCAAGTAGCAGTTAGCATTGCTCCATTTCAAGGTAATTAACAGAGTAGTATTATGAGCTTGTACCCAAGTAATGTTTTATAATCTCAGTATGAGATGTGGATTTGATTTTATCACTAAGCAAGAAATTACACCACTGTCATATAATGAGAAACACACAATACTCATATTAGATGTGGATTTTACTTTATCACTGAGCGAAAAGGTACCCCAATGGCAGTTAGCATTACTCCATTGCAAGGTAATGCATAATTCCTTGTCATGTATATTAAACCTGTCACATCTAATGTGGCACACACAACACACATATTAACATTTACTAAAAAATGCCATTACTCTTTCGCTCATTACTCTATTTAAAAAAAATTACCCCAATAGCAGTTAGCATTACTCCATTGCAAGGTAATTCATAATTACATTTACTAAAAAATGCCATTACTCTATCGCTCATTATTAAAAAAATTACCCCGATAGCAGTTAGCATTACTCCGTTGCGAGGTAATTCATAATTACAAGTCATGTTGTATGTAACAAGTATATTATCTTATATGATGTGACACACACAACATTCATATTAGCATTAACTAAAAATAAACCTCGAATAGCAGTTAGCATCACTCCAATGCAAAGTATTTCACTGAGTACTTTTTTTTATATACACAGGTGATACTTTAGAATCTCGGTAGAATATGTAAAATTTTAATTTATCGACTAAGTAAAAAATTATCCCAATAGCAGTTAACATTACTCCATTGCAAGGTACTTCATAAATCTAGGTCATGTTGTATGAAACATGTACATTAAACCTGTCTCATACAACATGACCTAGACAATACCCATATTAGCATTTACTACACCAAAAACCCAAAATGGCAGTTAGCATTACTCCATTTCAAGGCAATTCACAGAGTACTATTATCAACTTCTAAGGTGCAAGGTACTTCATAATTCCAGGTCTTGTTGTATGTACATGTATATTAAATCTGTTTCATATAATGTGACATGCACTACACTCATATTAGCATTTACTACAACAAAAACCCCAAATGGTGGCTAGCATTACTCCATTTCACGGTAATTCACAGAGTGCTATTATGAGATTATATCCAAGTGACATTTTAGAATCTCAGTATGAGATGTGGATTTTACTTTATCACTAAACAAAAAAAATCACCCCAATGGCAGTTAGCATTACTCCATTGCAAGGTAATTCATAATTCCATGTCATGTATATTAGGCCTATCTCATATAATGTGACACACACAATACTCATATTGGCAGTTAGCATTACTCCGTTTCAAGGTAATTCACAGAGTACTATTATGAGCTTATAAAATGCAAGGTGCTTCATAATTCCAGGTCATGGTGCAGTTGGCATTACTCCATTGCAAGGTAATACATAATTCCATGCCATATATATTAAACCCGTATAATATATTAGCATTTACTAACAAATACCATTACTCTATCGCTCATTACTCCATTAAGTCAAAATATTACCTCAGTAGTAGTTAGCATTAGTCCATTGCAAGGTAATTCATAATTACATGTCATATTGTATATAACGAGTATATTAAACCTATCTTATATGATGTGACACACACTGGATTTTACTTTATCACTAAGCAAAAATTTACCCCAAAGGCAGTTGGCATTACTCTATTGCAAGGTAATACATAATTTCATGCCATATATATTAAACCCGTCTCATATAATGTGACACACATAACACACATATTAGCATTTACTAACAAATACCATTACTCTATCGCTCATTACTCCATTAAGTCAAAATATTACCCCAATAGTAGTTAGCATTACTCCATTGCAAGGTAATTCATAATTACATGTCATATTGTATGTAACAAGTATATTAAACCTATCTTATATGATGTGACACACACTACACTCATATTAGCATTAACTAAACAAAACATCAAATAACAGTTAGCATTACTCGATTGCAAGGTATTTCACTAAGTACTTTTATGAGCTTTTACCCAGGTAATGCTTTATAATCTCGGTATAAGATGTAAAATTTTAATTTATCGACAAAGTAAAAAATTACCCCAATGGCATTACTCCATTGCAAGGTAATTCATAATTACATGTTATGACATTTGTGAACATGTATATTAAACCCGTCTCATATGATGTGACGCACACAACACTCCTATTAGCAATTGGTTGATAACATTTTAAATATTCATCATAATTTATCTGACGTTTCAGGTGACATATTAGTATTACATGTACTTTTTTCTTAATAACATGTTGTGACACACTTAAAATTTGTTTTGACATATAGCTGTGTAGGATATTAAAATAACATATGCATAACATGAATATTTCACTTTATGTAAAACTTTTAATAACTCATTGGGAACTTACTCAAACTAGTAACCCAATATTGTAAGCCAAATGACTGTCAAATGTTTGAGAAACTCAAAAGATTTGGTGTTATTGAAAAGGTCTCACAGAGTACCTCGAAATATCCCCAAAACTTGGGGTTATATTCACTGCAACAGTCACTTGACAGGACAGGGCAGACATATATTTCATATTACCAGAATATTATAATCAACAACCTTGATTATATGAAAATATATAAGTACAGAAAAAATAAAAGGACCTGGGTTCTAAATAGAGACCTTACAACCTTAAGCAAAGGTACACATTGGGACTCCTCCAAAGTGGTTGGAACTCCTTGTAAAAGCATTAAATTTATGTTTATGAAATAGGTAAAACCTTTAATAACTCACTGAGAACTTTTTCGAACCCACAACCCCAACCTGTTCAGGCTATAATGCTTAATAAACTCCATAAGAAATGCAAGCGTATATGACATCAAATCAGGTTTTCATAGAGATCATAAGCTTTAACCAAGGTTCATATAGTTGTGATTGGCTCTTGTCTAAGCTGGTTCTTTATGGAAATATCAAATATATATTTATGAAAGGTGTATAACTTTTAGTAACTCATAGGGGACTTGGTCAAACCAGTAACCCAACATTGCCAACCAAACGATTGCTGTTTGCTCCGGAAATACATTTTATATTATTTGAAAGCCATTGAAAACAATCTTGAATGACTCTTTAGAGCTTTAACCTCACTAATTTTATTTAACCAAAACCACTTCCCACATTTTCACACAAGTTAGGCATAAAGATTACGTTTAAAATCTAACCAGGCTTTTAAAAGTCAACCAAGGGTCACATACTTTTGATTGGGACTCTTCCAATCTAGATAGACCACATTTTAAAAGCATCAAACATATGTACAATATATATAATACTTTTGATAACTAATTCGGACTTACTCAAACCAGTAACCAAAGAATGCCAAGCTATTGTTCATTAAGCTCCATGAGAAGCTTAAATGATTTGCTGTTATTAGAAATGTGTCAGATTTCTTTCCCAAATCCCTAGGTTTATATAATCTCTAAAAGTCACTTGAGATATAATCATATTACTAGAAACTATTGTAAACATCCTGGATTACCCTTTTGAAGCTTTACTAACCTTAGGTAAACACTCACTACATATCTAAATAACCCTATCAGCACTTGAGCCAATGCCTTTATTAATGTGGACATAATCGATTATTTTTTATTCTGTAGATCTAATTCATAAAATTTGGTTATCTGGCTATAGTTTTAAAATAATAGGTAAAACCTTTAATAACTCAATGAAAACTTTTTCGAACCCACAACCCCAACCTGTTCAGGCTATGATGCTTAATAAACTCCATAAGAAATGCAAGCATATATGACATCAAATCAGGTTTTCATAGAGATCATAAGCTTTAACCAAGGTTCATATAGTTGTAATTGGCACTCGTCTAAGCTGGTTCTTTATGGAAATATCAAATATATATTTATGAAAGGTGTATAACTTTTAATAACTCATAGGGGACTTGGTCAAACCAGTAACCCAACATTGCCAACCAAACGATTGCTGTTTGCTCCGGAAATATATTTTATATTATTTGAAAGCCATTGAAAACAATCTTGAATGACTCTTTAGAGCTTTAACCTCACTAATTTTATTTAACCAAAATCACTTCCCACATTTTCACACAAGTTAGGCATAAAGATTACGTTTAAAATCTAACCAGGCTTTTAAGAGTCAACCAAGGGTCACATACTTTTGATTGGGACTCTTCCAATCTAGATAGACCACATTTTAAAAGCATCAAACATATGTACAATATATTTAATACTTTTGATAACTAATTCGGACTTACTCAAACCAGTAACCAAAGAATGCCAAGCTATTGTTCATTAAGCTCCATGAGAAGCTTAAATGATTTGCTGTTATTGGAAATGTGTCAGATTTCTTTCCCAAATCCCTAGGTTTATATAATCTCTAAAAGTCACTTGAGATATAATCATATTACTAGAAACTATTGTAAACATCCTGGATTACCCTTTTGAAGCTTTACTGACCTTAGGTAAACACTCACTACATATCTAAATAACCCTATCAGCACTTCAGCCAATGCCTTTATTAATGTGGACATAGTCGATTATTTTTTATTCTGTAGATCCAATTCATAAAATTCGGTTATCTGGCTATAGTCTCAAAATAATATTAAAACATACATGAAAGGCCTAATGAACTGAGCAAAACCCAAGGGTTTTAAATAAACTGTGCTCTCACTTAATCCACAATCAATGAAGGTCATTTCCAATATAATGGACAACTCCCAAACTGTAGTCCACCTAAATATTGGAATGAATAGGCCATCTACTCTGGCTCTCACAAGACCTTTTGCATACATGTTATTGTCGGAGAGAATGCAGACAAATTTTAAGCACACTCAAATACCTTCTCAAGGATATTTACAATATGTTTTTGTTGGAGGCAAGGCAGACAAAATAAAAACAGACCGAAACATTTTAAGGACATTTACAGCTCAATATAAATAGGATTCTATTCACAATAGTTATTGAAAGTACAATCTAAATACACCAAAACTCATTAACCCATACATGAAAGGGCAAATGTGACTGAAGCACACAGTATGTGTAAATATATACAACCTAACAATCATAATTATTTTATATATTCTTGCTTGAGTGTTACCAATTTTAAAATGAAATGCTGTTTTATCAGAAACTGTGCAATATTATTAACATGCTGAAGAACATAAATAAGCTCATACCTAGGAATCAACACCACAAATCCAGTCTATCGCTTGGATCTGATTCTGTCAACAATTGATGTTAATAAAGTAAGGGAGATTTTATGAATGTTTTTATGTGGGGGGATGTTACAGCTATCAATAACCATGCGGCACAGTTGCAAACATTAAAATATATCTGTACACAAGCATATACATGATGTAGACCCACAAGCAACACCAAGTATGATGTAAACATGTATGTTTTGTGGATTGGCCATGATCAATCGAAGAGGTCTGCCTGTATGTCTTCATACAAAGTATGAGCTTTGTACAATTTGTAACAAGAGATTCAACTCATTGGAAAAATTGCAATTTCACCTGAACTAAAAGTTTGAAAGTTATTGTTTTTCAATATGATCTCACCCAAAAATAAACACTGTTAAAATCTTAATGATTTATTTTAGGAATCTAGAACACACTGGTAATAAAGTTTCTACTCTGGCTCTTTTACAAAACACACCAATGTTATATGTCACATGAAAATATTTGGAGTTGCTGTACAGATCCTGAAACCTTTGTTACATCTCCAAAGCTATGCCGGGGGCCACGGTGGCAGAGTGGTAACACTCTCGCCTCCCACCTCTGCGGCCAGGGTTCGATCCCCGTCATGGCCGTAAGTGGGAAAGCTGGTAGTTGCTTGCCGTTGGTCGGCAGTTTACAGTACACAACCCTAGCGAACTCTATGTACTGGTTTCCTCTGCCCTTCCAACTACCCATCGTGATATGACCTGTACAGTGTTGAAAGCGATGTAAAACCCCAAATAAACAAACAAATAAACAAACCAAAGCTATGCCTGTATCCCCAAATGGTGTAATTGAAAAATTTTATTTTGTCACATAGTGATATCTGTCATCTCCTATCGAATATACTGCTCACTCAACAAATCTAATTTTGGATATGGACACATGTAAATAAACTCTCTCCACATTATAAAAGATGCTTCATTTACCTGTTCGAGGTCATTTGCAAGTCGAACACATTTGAGATTGTATATCAACCTTGTGAATGATTACTATTAAACACATCAATGATCAACAAAGAAACTTTGAAATTCAACCCAAATACACAAACCTCATTATATCACTTAAATTCTAATTCCAATCATAATGTCATCGAGTGAAAGGTATTTATGTAAAATTTACTCTTGTCATTACTGAGGAGATAATCTATAAACCTGTGGAAATATTTTCTGTCAGAAAATTTCAAAATCTTTCACCATGCTGAGGCAAAAAAGTCACATATTGCTCAAAACCATTCACACAATATAAAATCTTAAAGTTTCTATCAAAAATTATCAAAAATAGTAATACAGAAAATTTTTTCTTCATCTAACTTATGTGGCCTATTATAGCTAGCAATATGTAAAATGCACCTTTCAAAACTTTAACGCTTTTCAGAAAATTTATACTTGCTTACACAAGAAAATAAAAAACACCAATTAACTAATCCTGCTGTGATTAAAAAAGAAATAATGTCATAGCTATCTGCTAACTATGATGAAAATAAAATTTATACAATCAAGAAAGACATATCATATTGGTCAATATCAGTTTCTGGTGATAGATTTCTTGATATTTCTAATTATGTACATGCAGGGTACTCATTTAGTAAACTTTTAATATCTGCAGGGTACTCATTTAGTAAACTTTTAATATCTGTCCTTGTGAGATTCAAATGGGAATATAAGTGGTTTGACTTACAAGGCAAGCAATATCAAATATATCTTCATTATGCTGAAGGTTTTTATTTAAGCCTGGCTACCAACAACAGTCCTCTTACATTTGAAGTTGACTACCAGGCTATTATTAACATTTGGAAAGACCGCCATATGGAAACATTTTAGAACCATTAATTTAATAACCTTGTTATGGCTCCATTTCATTGCAAAAATTTCATTGATATACACAAACATTTCAGCATTTTAAGTTCCTAATACTTTAAAATTCATGTGATCTTCATTATAAACACACCAGAGATTTATGACCTGTATGGTAATTAATTGGACCGTATTTTGATACACCAGAGATATACGACACAGCAGATATTTATTACCTGTGAAGTAAGAAATCTTTAAGCATGTCATGTACCTAATACTTTAGTTATTTATTTAAGTTTTAACATTGGTGTCAACACATTGTATCTACCAGCTTTTCCACTTGAGGTTGAGCCAGGAATCAAACTCAGATCTCAGAGGTGGGAGGCGAGAATGTTACCACTCTGCCAGCCTGGCCCCTAATACTTTAAAATTCATGTAATCCTCATTTGAAACACAGCAGAAATTTGTGACTGGTATGGCAATCAATCAGCTCAAGTTATGATCCATCAGAGATATGTGACCCGGTAGAGATTCAAGACCGGTACAAAAATAAGTCTGTAAAAGTTTGGAAAATTACAGATCTGTGATAGTAGAATTATATTGGTACCTGCATTTTACAGCCATTTCAATGTTGCTTACTTGCAAATTGTGTAATGGGACACTGTGAAATACTATACAATACTTAAAGATGCTTTAGATCTGAACACAAAATCTAATTACCGCAGAATCAACAAACATTTTTGTAGAAGGATCAGATCAAGATAAGCACTCAAGCTAACAATTCATTTTTATAAAAGGTCATACAAGCTAGTTGGGCATGACAAACTGGACAATATCTGAGTAGTCATTTTATGAGAATGTCATTGAGCATTTGTACAGGGTTTTGTATACTATACTGATCTAGAGCACCATTTGTGTCACATGCTCTCGCATAACTGGGTTGATATTGTGGAAGAAAATGTCTCTGATACTGCAACTAGGCATTTATAAAAGGTTTGACATCTTACACTAATCTCATGTATCATTTCTTGATCAGATTACCGAGTGTAAATCTTCTCAAGTAACCTCATTTTTCTATGGCCTTTAATATGGCTTTAGCCAATGTTACTTTTATAAAATTACCCAACAGAGTTGTGTGACAGAGGATTTGTATGAATACATTCACAATAAAACATGCAGTCCATACTTAAAAGAAGAGAGTATTTTGACAGTGGTGATACTAATGCATAAACTTGATAAGTAACTAATTGCTAATTTATAGTACAGAGGAGTAGTTTCACAAGGCCATTGCATATACCCACTCATTTATAAGTGTTTGCAAAATCACCTTACAGTACCAATAAAATTATAAATGAACAATCTGGTATGAATAAAATTAGAGAGAATCTGGTGTATTATATTTGCTATTCTGCTGGCTGTATATATTATGATTAAGTAAATTAAGAATAACAATCATTTATTTCTTTATGTTTTGACACATTATTTTACATTTAACTTAACCCACCTGTGTATGTCCACAGCTCAATGATTTGGATGAACAACTGTGTCTTTATATATGTATATACATATGAAAATCTATGTACAATTGAAAATGTTATTTTCCACTTTTAAAAACCTTTGGTATTTATGCTTATATTTCCGCTTATTCAAAGTATTTTTGTATATATTTCTGCTTTAGGGGATCAAATTACATGAATGTTTATTTTTGAGACAAGACTTTTTTGACCCATCATGTTATAAGATTCAGATTTTTAAATTATTTGATTTAAAAATGTGTATAAGTTATCTTATGTCACGATACCTTAGAATCAAATATGAGTGATATACAATCTGTTACATAAGTGGCCTCTGTAACTTTTGATTAAATAGGTTAATATACATGTGTACTCTACTATGCTATGTACAAATCTTGTAATAATATGTGTACATATTCTGACACGTACACACCCACTTCTCAGTCCAAATATGTACTGATTCATTTCCGTATTACAATTACACATTGGCACATCTGCATACAGGTTAATATGCATGTGTACTCTACTATGTTATGTACAAATCTTGTAATAATATGTGTACATATTCTGACACATACACACCCACTTCTGAGTCCAAATATAAACTGATTTATTTCCGTATTACAATTACACATTGGCACATCTCCATACAGGTTATCCCTGTCACAATGTCTGTTGTGATTAAAATTAAAGACTTTAGTAAGTATCAATTATGTGTACATGTAATGTCCCTGTCATACTACCCCACTGTGACTGAAATGAGAATTACATTAGTTATTAGATATGTGTACATTTAACACCACTGTTAAACTTCCGTCTTATTTTAATGTGGACTGGATGTTTTATTATGAATGTGAAGGCCAAGGTGGCAGAGTGGTAACACTCTCGCCTCCCACCTCTGAGGCCGGGGTTCGGTTCCCGGCACGGCCTCAAGTGGGAAAGCTGGTAGTTGCTTCCCGTTGGTCGGCAGTTTACAGTACAGAACCCTGACGAGCTGTATGTACTGGTTTCCTCTGTCCTTCCAACTACCCGTCGTGATATGACCTGTACAGTGTTGAAAGCAACGTAAAACCCCAAATTCAATAAATTCAAGGCCATCCAATCTAGATAGACCACATTTTAAAAGCATCAGATATATGTATAACATAACTAATACTTTTTGATAACTAATTGGGACTTACTCAAACCAGTAACCAAAGAATGCCAAGCTATTGCTCATTAAGCTCCATGAGAAACTCAAATGATTTGCTGTTATTGAAAATGTGTCGCAGATTTCTTTAAAAGGTTTATATAATCTCTAAAAGTCACTTGAGATATAATCATATTACTAGAAACTATTGTAAACATCCTGGATTAACCCTTTGAAGCTTTACTGACCTTAGGTAAGCACTCACTATACCAGAACCACCTTACCATAGTCTGCTCAGACATGTTTGCCTCAGAGATATATTTCATATTCTGTGAATGCTAAATATCTCTTTGAACTTATACAATACTGGTAAGTACTTATGCAACTGCACATAAAGTCATTTGATGATATCTAAATAACCCTACAAGCACCTTAGCCAATGCCTTTCTTAATGTGGACATAGTCAATTATTTTTCATTCTGTAGATTTAATTCATGAAATTCTGTTATCTGGCTATAGTCTCAAAAAATAATATTAAAGCATACACGAAAACCCAAGGGGTTTAAATAAACTGTGCCCTCACTGAATCCACAATCAATGAAGATCATTTTCAATATAATGGACAACTCCTAATCAGTATTCCACCTGAATATTGGAATGAATAGGCCATCTACTGTGGCTCTCACAAGATCTTTTTTGTACATGTTATTGTCAGAGAGAATGCTGACAAAATTCAAGCACACTCAAATACCTTCTCAAGGACATTTACAATATGTTTTTGTTGGAGGCAATGCAGATGAAATAAAAACAGACTGAAACACTTGAAGTCCATTTACAGCTCAATCTCAATAGAATTCTATTCACACAATAGTTATTGAAAGTACAATCCAATACAGATGGTGGTCCTCTGTCATTGGGTCCTATACCCAGTGGCAGGTTAAAGAACCTCAAGAACGTTGATAAGATCACAATAATGAACAGGCTTATAAGGATCAACTTAAGATGGAAAAGATTGCCTTGCAAATGTTACAATAGGTTTAAGGTTGTTATGAGATCAATAAGATATCCAAATATCCAAGTCACAAAACTGTTCCAAATAGTTTATTAATGTTCCAGTTATATTTATGAATGTTCTGATTACCTCTCAGAAAGCAAATTGTAACGATCATAACCCAAATGGGGAGGTTGATCGTCACATTGGAACAGGCATATAATGCATTGATAGTATATCCCGACATGAACATAGCTGTAACAGTGGATGTGAACCCCAACTTTGTCTCAGTATTTTCATCGCTAAGAGATGAATTTTACATATCTTTATAAATACGGGATAATATTAGGGACATAATGTCTGCTGCAATGATAAATCGGTCTGTTGTGTCCTTTTAACTAAATAATGTGTTTGAAATATTGAATGCATATGAGGAGTTTCAAAGTGAAAAATTCAATGTTCAGTTTGGAATGTATCTAATGATTTTTTTTGATTTTTTTTTTGCGCACAAAAATTCCTTTTGCCATTCCTCCACAAATCTATTTCTCCATCAGAGGAAGTAAAAATCTAGTTTTTTTTCACTCATTTGACAATCCTCTGGCCATGTCTGTCATGCCTGTTACTATAATTCCTTACTGTACGTGGGGTCAAGAAAGCCAATGTTGGTAAAGTTTGGAAAGTTTAAAACACTGCTGCATTGTTTACAAACCGGATAGAATGAGTTTCCATTTTTATATCACATTTTCTATAATGTGTTTGAAATATTGAATGCATATTATGAGTTTTATATAACCTCCTTGCTTTCAAGGCCATCCATTTTCCCAACTTCCTTCACCATGGTGGCACAGTGGTAACACATTTGCCTCCCACCTCTGAGGTCAGCGGTTCAAACCCCGGGCCTTATGTGGGGAAGTTGGTAGTTGCTTACCAATGGTCAACAGTTTACAGTACAAGATATTGAACAACTGTAGTTTCCTCTGCTAGTTTCCTCTACCCATGGTGAGATGACCTGTACAGTGTTGAAAGCGACGTAAAACCCCAAATTCAATAAATTCAAGGCCATCCATTTTCCCAACTTCCTTCTAGATGGGGAACCAGCCAACCTTTAACAATAAAGGGACTGGTATCACCCACGATGACCTTGCTGCATTCTTTTTTACGTCGATGAGATGGTGCTATTTTCCCGTGAAACAGTTGTTTGCATTTTCAACGGCATTTTTCGGGGATGTGAACTAGTAACTACCATTGCTGAATGACCAAAAGAATGCATTGTTGTTATCGGGAAAACTCGATAATAGAAGATCGACAACACTTAAACTGATGTACATTTTTTATTTATCACAAATGTTGTTTTATTGTTGTGGAATTTTATTACACAGTAAAAGGGGGATATTGTGTCAAAATGTGCACCAAATATGTTTCTTCTTGATCATTGCTAGGTAGTAACTACCGAAGCATAGTACCCAAGATGGTGGGCGATACCTGACCCTATATTGCAGAGTAGGGTCGGGAACCAGACTAACTTCCATCATTCACACCTAGTAGTCTGATTCGTGGATGTGGGCCATGGGTTTCCCCGGTGTAGCGCCAGATTTTACACCCCACATAAAATGCATGGGAGTGTAATATATGGCATGTTCACTTGCCATATTTTACACCCCTTGCCATATTCTACACCCTCCTGCCATATTTTACACCCCTTGGTGGATTTCTTTACAGTTGCTATATTATGAAATAAGTGAAGTTCAACAGCTATAAACATCCACAAATTAAGCATTAAAACTCAAAGACAGTAATTCCTTTGCTTACAAATTGTTAAATGTCTAAGAATAACAAACTGAATGAAATAAAATATATTTAGTGTTAATACAGTGGGACAAAATCCTTTCTATGTATTTTATATTAGACAGGCCAACCCATTGTTATTGATTTGTATTCACTAGGCTAGTCCCTAATTGAAAATATCCCTATTGTTGTCTTAAGTAACCACAGCCCTTTGATTGGAATCTTGCTACTCGACCTGCAACTATGTGCAAGGCTTTAAGCTTCTGTGGCTTCTCACCTGGGGGTTCTTGTTTATGAACTGTTAGTGTTTTCATTTATTGACTTTAAAAAGACTTACAGTAATAGGTGATACATAGGTAATTGTTCTATGATAGGTTAGTGATTAGTTAATTAGATAATCTATGCATTGTTTCTTTTGGTTGGATTTACATCACATAATGAACAAAATGGGTCCATTGACCAACTTAACTCAGGCCTCTCATCTAGAAACCATGAACAAGAAAAAAAGACATATGTACATAAATTAAATGAATTGTAATATGTTATTGATATCCATGAATATTGAAATATATTTTATGATATCTGAACACATTGGATGTTATTTCATATCACAGTATTTTATTAAAATGGTATTTTACATTTTTCTATGTACTAATAATAATGTAATAATAAAGTTCTTAAAGAATGATTTTTACTCTGAATATAATATAAACCATACAAGCATATGTAAAGGAAAGAAATTTATGTTACATTATCGGGGAGGAGAAGTATCTCCCAATAATACCTTAGAAAGAGTTTTCAACAATACCAATTAATCCTGTTAGCTTAGCTAGTCACTTAACCGCAAGTGAAACAAATCAAGTTGAAAAGAATGCTAAAACAAAAGGCAAATCTAAGACTAATCAATTTACCAAGTCACACACATAGCCAAACAAATCAACTTAAAGAGTCTTGAAATAATAGACATGTCATAATCTAATCCAGTTTCTGTCACACCCCAGAAGTAAAACAAATCAAGTTCTAAGCAGTGGTTAGACAATAAACAATTACAAACTCAATTGCAATCTAACCAATAAAAGGTTTGCTTTTAATCCCCAATTGATTTGCTCTGTATGGCCCAGTAGGGGGTGTAACTTTTGATGGGGGTGTACAATATGGTAGCAATATTTTGCACCCCCTAAATCCCCCATTGTTAGGGGTGTAAAATGTGATTGCCATATAATGCACCCCCTAAAAGATCAAAGAGAGGGTGTAAAATATGGCAGGGGTGTAAAATATGGCGTTACACTGGTCAGCTCCTAAATTACAATTGGCAGGTGCAGTTTTGCCACAGTAACACCAGTGGAATGGAAAAGATTGCCACATAATGTTCAATTACAATATAAGGGGGCCACGGTGGCAGAGTGGTAACACTCTCGCCTCCCACCTCTGAGGCCAGGGTTCGATTCCCGGCACGGCCTCAAGTGGGAAAACTGGTAGTTGCTTGCTGTTGTTCGGCAGTTTACAGTACAGAACTCTAACGAACTGTATGTACTGGTTTCCTCTGCCCTTCCAACTGCCCGTCGTGATATGACCTGTACAGTGTTGAAAGCGACGTAAAACCCCAAATAAATAAATCGATTACAATATACCATATTGGATTTCAGGAGCCAACTCACAGACTACCAGTTCAAATTGATACACTCACCTCCATAGTCAACCCTCCATTGTGAGCATGCTTGCTGGGTAACTGCATGGTTTATGACTTTCCCTTCTTGGACTTAAGTACATTAGAGGATATTTACATTAATTATGTTCTGTTTAAATGCTTCTATTCTATTGGGACCCCATTCATAAATGTCCAAACTAATGATGTACAAGTTTCATATCTCCATTTTGGTTAAATACCTGAATTGTCTGTCTCAAGTGGGTAGACATATGTCTCCTTTCACTAAAATTGTTACACCAAACAAATGCTTTTGTCTCAGCTTTTTTGTATTAGAAAACCTCGACTACGTAAACATATGTCTTGGCAGAATTCCCATCCACACAGTATTTATTGCGTCTTATTTGTGAATGTTTTTGGTCCACACAAAAACAAGCTATTTTATAGTTATACTAATTAAAAATATCTTGATAGATTCTAAGTCACTTGTTTAGATTGTTGTTTGTCATTGAAATAGCAACAATAATTCTGTTGTCAATAATTTTTTTCTCCATTAAATAGATCCACCATTCATTTGGCCATTATCCTGGAGACAACAAGTAAGTTCAGTATGCTAGCTTCGTTGCTACCATTTCATTCTTCTCCTTATTCCACCCGATAAGTTTATGCATACAATAAATAAACGTGGATATTCACTGTCAAAACATAGTTTATCCACATTATAATACCTGACTTAAGTATACTTACTGTTTTGTCTTTAATATTGATTCGTCACACCAGCGACGTCGTTGACACGTGAGGACAGCCTTAATGTGTAAATATCTCGGAGATAAAGTAATTTCAAACCCAGTTTTGAATATACGGGTACTCGGTTGTTTTAAAACTTCATGTAATCTTCAAAAAATTAACAATATTGGCTTATGCATTTGCGACATTGCAATATTTAAAACGACATTGCAATATTTAAAAACATCAAATACCGAGGAAGTGATAAGATGGAGTATTATTTTGAGATAAGTTTTAAACATGTAGACTTCAAAAGGATTTGAATTAATATTTAAATAACCCAGTACACAATAGAAACGTTTTAAAATTGTTTGAACCTTTGCAAAAAAATTTAAAACCTATTTAAACCCTATCTTGTGATTTCCTAAACGTTTCCAAGTAAACATTTAGGATTTAATGTTAATAAAACGTTTTATAAACATTCTCTATAGAAACTTTTTAACCGAAAACATTTATTTATAAAATAGCTCAAGAAGTGAAGGTTATGCTGGAAATGTTTTATAAACATTCATCATGAAATGTTTGATTAACATTACACAGTAAGTGTTTAAGCAACATTTGTTGACGATGTTTTGTAAATGTTTACGTTACGTTAGACGTCTAACATTTTGAAAATATTCTATTATAAATGGTTTTCGCGCCCATCATTTTTTAACCTTCAGAAAACATTTCCTTTCAAATGTTTGCAAAACCCCCAAAAAATGTTCATTGCCTTTGGTTCCAGACTACAATTAAACAACAGGGGTGGGATAAAATACTTTTATTTACAATTATTGTATATATATATGTATGTATATAAACTATTTTTTATTTACAATCAAGAACACATTTAAATTTGTTAACTTTTTGAAACAACTGTTTACAATTAAAGTTAGTTTTTAACCATTTTTGTTTACATATAGATAAGGCCACCTTAAGTGAGGAACCCAAGTTAAGTTTTCGCAAAGAGGTGACCCTAGGGTCGTCCTTAAGCAGGTGAAGTAATGTTAGATGAAAGAGGGTGAACCTACGATCACCCTAATAATTAACATCAACTTAAACCTGTGACCATAAGGTCAGAATGAGGGTTTACCTGAATTTAAGGTGGCCCTAATAAGGTACTTGAATGAAGTAATTATTTGAAAGTTACTATAAGGTATTTACAAGGTGGAAATTTTGATAATTTAGTGTTGCACCACTACAAGGAACCATTTCAAAGAAAACATGTGAGTAGGAAGACAAAAGGTCCCCTTACACGTGAAGAACCCTATTAACAATTACTGCATTTCCTTTCAAATGTTTGCAAAACCCCCAAAAAATGTTTAATGGGAAAAACTCTGGAAACTTTCATTTGGGCTTAATTTATGGGACCTTCCATTATCTTGTGAAAATATTGGAAAAAGTAACAGAGTGACCGATTTTAAGCCCATGGTTGACCTTCGTGTCAGGCATAGAACTGTATTTTATGCATATATGCAAACAGTTCATCCTGACCTGTTTTTCCGCAACACTATCAGGGGGGGGGGGGGGGGGGGGTACACTGGCCAGAGAGTTTTGATAATGACAGCCCAAGGACAGTTGAAATTTGTTTCCAGGATCAATTTATGCAATTACTTTCTGGTTGATTGGTTAATTACCTGCACCAAATTTGATTTGTTTTTGGCGGCATGCATTTCTTTTTTTTGTTTGCAAAATAACTTGAAAAGCTACAGACTAATTTTGATAATGTTGTCAGAAGATGTTGATGATGACACAAGGGACAGCTTGATTTTGATGGTGATCCAGTCTGGATCCAAGTATTTTTGATATATTTATACAGGACACTCCCACAAAAGTATCTGTAATATACCTACGCTTGAGCTGAACCCTAGGAAAATTTCAGACACTATGGTCCAGAAGGTGTGGTGGAAACAAGCTGCATGGTAGACTTCTGCGCTCTCCGAGTGCTTTTCTATAGTTTATTGTTTGATTCTTTGATTCACACCATGTGAATGAATAATGTCTCATAGCAAATTGTTGATATTTTTGCTTGACAAAAGTAACATATAGAAACTATTTCAAAAATATAAAGCAAATTTTGTCACACAGATAAATATGAAAAAGTCAAGTACAGTTTACTAGACCAAATACAAGATAATAAAACAACCCTTATTTGCTGTTGTATCTGTCTATAAATACCGGAGTCACTTGGGCATAAATATTCAAATCAAAATATCAATACAATTCTAGAAAATTGACCTTGCCTTTGACAGCAAACAAGACTTAAGGTTACTTATCCCACTCTTCCAATTTCAGGACATGCTAAACGCACATCTTATTTCAAACTTGAAATGCTACTACAACCGATCTTGTCAAAGGGTTTTGTTTGAAACTGACAAACCGCTCCATTTGTGGTAAGTAGAAAGATAAGGTACGCATATCCAATAAGATCAACCTGCTTCTAATTACTATGTATTCAAAATTATCTTTCTAAACATTGACCTCGAATAGCTCTTGCACAATAAACTGGGGACTCTTACAACTGGTCGTAAGTATTCAAGAGAGCAATGCTTTCTCAGAAAAGTTTCTGAACAAGTTTAATATTTTCAATGTGATATTACACTCCCAACGTTTATGTGTACAAAGATAAGTCCTATGATAGGGACTACATGATCTGATCGGTCGATCCAATCTCATCACAATGGAACAGGGGTAGTGGTGATTTTGGGATCAACTACTTAACCTTTTAGATGGTGTTTTAGGGGTGATCATGTACTTTCTTAATGGAATTGGTTCCCTGTTATGACACACAGCCAATCAATCTACAGTTTCCAATGCTCTTGGTGTGTCAGTGAACCTGATTGTTTATAATTTGTTGTCAGTTTATTGTACTTTATATTTGTGCCAAAGTAAGGTGTGCACCAAATTATGACTAAAAGAGAATGTGATATGAATGAATACAGAAATATGAAAACACAAACAAGAACACAAGTTTACAAATCAGTAAAATAAATTAGTCTCACGACCCCTTTAAACCACGAAGGCCACATAAAACCTCAGTACACCAACATGTTTTGTCAACGGATATACTCTAATCCATGATCAATGATCGAATTGCAAAGCTGTTTGTTATTCATAAGACTATGGTCCATTAACAATATTAAGACAAGAGATCTTCCTGTGAGACTTCAGCCTTGTGGAATAGCCCCGAACGCCCACTGTGGCCATGCTTTTAAGAAACTTGTCTAGAAACACAGAGGACATCGATTCCAGTTACAAGCAGATAGACAGTGGTGTGGATGATCACTTAAAATGCCACTCTTTTGTCATCGGGTCTTATTCCCAATGGCAGACTAAAGAACCTCACAAGACGTTGATAAATAATCATCCTCAAGACTTCTGTCTTTCAGTTAAAGTAGCAGTTCCACTTCTGTGGATCAGCTCGCATTTTGTTCCCAAACCAAGAAATATTTGAGATTTTTGGCACTTGTAGACAACCTGGAGGCTTCTGTGAATGATCATCCTGGATGAATCTTGGCCATTTCAGGCACATCTGTCAAACTCCCGAAGATTTGGTGTGATGCTTGATTTCCGGGAGGCGATCCAGAAGCATAGAGATACATTATTCATCTAGGGTTAGTCCCTAAGTAGTATGGAGGTGTTCCATTGGGGTCATCTGCAACTATGGAATTTTTTGAGCGTCGGGAGCAATATTTACAGAATTGGTTAGGATAGGTTGTGATTTCCTGGCTTGTCGTGGTGAATCTGTGAAATATCAAACATATTTTACTGGTCCTCCCCGAATCTTGATCCCGATCGTTTCTCCGCCCACCTGGAAATCATCCTGTATTGTCTGTCTATGTCTTGTCATAGTCACTTCCAGACCTGTCCTGTACTGTTACCGTCTTATAGGAAGCCTTTGCCAGTCTGTCATTAAGTATCCGGACATCACTCCACAAAAGGCCATAGAACAATTCATACTTGAACCAACCATACTTGAAAGAAAACCGGCCTGTCGTAGACAATCACGACCTGAGTTACTTCCAGCAGGACAAGCCAGGAACACAGCAGGACAAGACGTTAAAGCAAATGGACAGTCTGTTACAGCACCAGACAAGCTGGGAAGAGTGTAGGACAGGTTGGCTTCATTTTACTGAGCCACAGCTTGTTGGTTATACAATCTGTTTCCATAAAAGGCGAGTCGGCGCACAGAATGCATTATTTGAATTTTTGCATTTAGAAATAGTGCAAAGTTGGAAATATTTTGAAAATATAAAAAAATATTTGAAAAAAAGCAATTTTTGTAAACTTTTTGACTTAAATCCATTTCAAAAGATGAACAAAATCTGAAGGTTTACAACTTTTGATATTAACTGTAGGACATTTAACAAAAATGTTTTGAAGTTATTGAAGATTATTATGGGACTTGTGCTTTTTGGAAAATTCTTTGTAAAATGGTTGAAAATCTATTGGAAATTTTTTGGAAATCTGTGTAGGACATTGGTGCAACACTAGCTTAAATAAAAGTTCTTACATCCAGGGCTGTCCCCCCTGTGGATGGGTCAGTGGGGTTTTAAGATGATCTAGTTAAACAACTCGATATTAATTCTTGTCCTTTCCTTTTTTATACTTGATATGTGTAATGAACTATGTAAACAAAAATGTAATTAATTTTATTTGATATCTGTACTACAATTGTAAGGCACTCTATTAGCTGACACCTTCTATGTTAATTATTTGCTGAACACGTCAGTGTTAATATCTCAGTGAACTTGTCAGTGTTAACTATTTACTAAACATGTCTGTGCTAAGCAATAGCTGAACTTTCAAGTATTAATCGCTTGCCGACCTGTCTATGCTAACCATTTGCTAAACCTGTCAGTGTTAATCATTTGCTGAACCTGTCAGTGTTAATCATTTTCAGTACTTGTCAGTATTATATACTCATTGAACATGTTAATGTCAATTAGTCACTGAACACATCAGTGTTGGTATTTTGCTGTGCTTGTCATTGTTATTCATCTGCAGAGCATGTCTGTACTAACCCTTTGCTGAAGTCTTCAGTGCTAATCTGTTGCAGACCTAGTCAGTGTTAAATAATTGCTGAATTTGTTTTGTGTTAACCATGTGCTAAACTTGTCAGTGTTGATCGTTTGCTGAACTTTTCAGCAATAACTTGCTGTACATATCAGTGATAATATTTTGCTGAACCTGTAAGTGTTAATCTTTCTGTCGAACTTGCTTGTGCTAACCATTTGCTGAATTTTTTAGTGTTAATCTTGTGCTGACCCCTGCCAGAATTAAGATTTGCCAAACTAGTCTATGTTAACCTTTTGCTGAACTCTTGAATGCCAATCATTTGCCAAACATGTTTGTGTTAAGCATTTACTGAACTTATTCTCTTGATTCTCCTGTTCACTCTTGAGTTTCCCAGACTTTCAGCTAGGACTATTCCCTCCTGGACAGGTCAGTGGGATTTTAGGATGGTCCAATTACACAACTCCATAACAATTTTTATGTCTTATTTTTCTCATATACTCAATATTGTAAAAATAAAACTAAGAAAACAGAAAGGTGATTACAAATAAATATAGAAATAGAAAGTCCTTATTTGATATCTGTATTGTAACTATAAGGCAGTCTATTAGCTGAGGTTTTTATGTTAATTATTTAATGTACTTATCAGTCATACTGGTTTGCTGAACACTACAGTGTCAATTATTTGCTAAAGATGTCTGTGTTGATCCTTTGCTGATCTTATCTGTTTCAATTCTTTGTAGAACTTATCAGTGTTAATCATTTGCTGTACTTGCAGGGGTTAACCATTAGCTGAACTTGTCAGTGCCAATCATTTGCTGAATATGTCTGTGTTAACATTTGCGGAACTTGTTAGTGCTAACCACTTGCTGAACTTGTCTGTGTGAACAATTTGCTGAGTATCGCATTATTAATCAACTGCTAAACATGTCTGTGTTTAACTATTTGCAGAATATGTCAGTTTAATACATGACAAAGTATTTTCGTATCTCTTCATTATTATGTAAATATCACGCTACCATTAACCTCCCTTAAAAGAAAATAGGAAAAGTCTTGGTGTAAAATGGCTTGTAAATACAATATAGTTGTTTATATATTTTCTGTTGTAGTATGTGCAAGGGTATCAGAATATATGTTTTTTATACAGTTGCATGTTCATAAGAAGTAACGCTATGTTTGTTGCTAGTATGTATCAACTATTTGACCTTATTTGTTTATTTAAAAATGTGTTCAGATTTATTAATCCTAATCAAAATCGGTTATTTACTTTTGGAGTGAACTCGAGCAACTATTTCAATGATGTCTAGTGATGTTGGTGTGTTGTCGGCAAATTGTCAAGGTTTATGAGATAAAAACAAATGTTGCGACGTTTTAAACTACCTTGAAAATTTAAATTCATCGGTTTTCTGTCTGCAGGATACGCATTGGACTAATTACGATGCTGAACACTTAAAAAGTATTTGGAAAGGAGATTGCATTATAGCAGGATCAAAAACAAACTCAAGAGGAGTTGCAATCCTTCTCAAAAAAGATTTTGAATACCAAATAATAGACTCATTCATTGATACAATTGGCAATCTTATTACCCTAGATATAAATATTAGTAATATAAAATTAAAACTTATCAACGTCTATGGACCTAATACCGACTCCCCTGCATTTTACAATAAAATGAAACACGTACTGGAAAATTCTACATACCCAAAACTGAACACATCTATGACATTCTTCACTACACTGAGAAAGAAAATATAAATCTGGACTTCTTATGCTCATAGATTTTGAGAAGGCCTTTGATTCTGTATCATGGGAGTTTCTCTATGAAACATTAAAACTGTTGGGCTTTGGACCTAAAATGATTAAATGGATTACACTATTCAAAACTAATATTATGGGCTATGTCCTGCAAAGTGGTTTCCTTTCACAACCATTTCCTATTAACCGTGGTTGTAAGACAAAGGGACCCTATCTCCTCCAATTTGTTTATTCTTGGTGCACAAATACTGCAAATAATGGTCTCCAGAAACCAAACAATAAAAGGAATCAAAATAAATAAAAAATAAATTAAATTGACTCAATTTGCCGATGACACTCCACTCATATTAGATGGCACTACGAGTTCACTCCAAGCAACATTAAACACTTTAGAAATATTTGGGATGCTGTCTGGCTTAAGGATGAATACGGAAAAAACTCAGATAGTCTGGATAGGTAAGAGAAAGCATTGTAAAGAATAATTAAATGTAACTAAGGATCTGGTATGGGGAAAGGACACATTCAATCTCTTGGGAATCAAATTTTCAGTTGATCTAGACTTAGTAATAAACCTTAACTATGATCCAATACTTGACGATATCAGCAAGTCCCTCAATGTATGGAAGAAAAGATTTCTTACACCTCTGGGTAAAATCACTGTGATAAAAACTCTTATTCTATCTAAGCTAAACCATTTGTTCATGTCCATCCCAAATCCTGATCCAAGTGTTATAAACAAGTTGCAGTCTACTTTTTAAAAATTTATATGGGATGACAAATCAGACAAGATAAGCAGGAAACAGCTGTGTAGTGATTATATGAGAGGAGGACTCAGTATGATTGATTTAGAGAACTTCATATGTAGTCTAAAATGCACTTGGATGAGACGTTTGCTAATGCAAAAACACTCTTCATGGTATGAACTATGTCTTTTATAATCTAAAAGACTATGAAAAATGCTTTTATCTGCACTCTCTGTGGCGTAAACCTTAGCAAGAAAGATCACCAACAATTTTTGGAAGAGTACCTTATTATCATGGGTCAAAGTAATAGATAGCATTTCAAAAGATCAAAATGTTAAAGTACTTAATAGCCCTCTTTGGTATAATTCGACCATCTCAGATGTCCTCTTATTCTATCAAGACTGGTATAATAAAGGTATAATATTTATTGCAGACCTATTTTGTGAAAGTAAATTACTGTCTTTAGAAGACTTGATGAGAACTTTAAAAATAAAGACTAACTTTCTGGATTATCACCGCGTAAAAGCTCGTTTGAAAAAAACACTTTAGTATACATCTACAAGAACTAATTGTCAAACCTGTATGGCTGACCACCATAGAAATTTTGACAAAATCCAAAAAAAGGAAGTAAAGATTTCTACAAGTTACTCACTAATACAAGTCAACTTCATACTCTTTCTTATAAACTAAAGTGGGAAGCAGTAGTTGGTGACAAACTTGACCATGAGGGTTGGAAAACAATCTATAAACATTGTTTTAAAGTCATTCAAGATAATGAGATAATTTGGTTGCAGTATAGGATTATAAATCATATTTTAAGAACAAAGAGTCTTCTATTTAAGATTAAAAAATCAAACAATAATTTGTGTCGTTTCTGTACCAATATATGTATTTATCCAGTGCTCCATTTTGCATGAATTCTGGCAAAAAATCAAGCTGTGGGTTCACGACAGTATAGATTTATCTTTTAGTCTCAATTCCAAAAGAGTGCTACTGGGACTTGTAGATAAAAAACAACTTAAGATTATATTCTTATTAGCTAAACTGTACATCTTCAAAGGATTGGTCAATAACACTCCCCCCACTTTCACTGCATTTCAAAAATTTTTCAAACAAAAATATGAGGAACAACAATATCTGGCAATTATCTCCCTTACCGACCAGAAATTTAGGAGTAGTTGGAGTTTGCTTTCTCTCCTTCCCCAGAACATCTGAGTATTATCCTGTAGTTTTTTTTAACAATTTGAGATTATTGTGCTGCAATAAGAAAATGTTTGAATTTACTAGCTGTCAAAACACTTTTTACTTCCCTTTCCTACTGTTGTGTTGGTGTAAGAATTATAAATTGTATGGACAGTGATGTGCTTCTTGTAAAACACTTTTTGTTTTGTACCCTTTATATGTCAATAAAAAAACCAGGAAAGCAGAATAAAAAAAAACCAGGGAAAGCAGAAGTTAGGGTGGATATGCTTGTGCAAAGAGATAGGTTTTGAGCTTCCTTCTGCGTGAGTGGAGAGAAGTGAAAAAGTGAAAGTACATCATCAGGTAAATCATTCCAAATCTTTGGGGCGTCATAAGCAAATCTGAGGACAAAATGTTTCCTGCCTAGTGCCCCAAGAGCTTGGTGGACATTCCATCTGGTTCTGAACTTCTCGTTTCTTTCTTATTCCCCTGGGTGGTGATGGGGGCTGTGTGAAGGTATTGGTTGTATGGCAGGTGCTGATCTTGGGTTCAGATGTGTCCTTTTGTGTCTGCAAATCAAAATGAAAATGAAAAATTAACTCAATAAAAAACAACAGGGCCATAAGCTTCTGTAGAAAGTATCTCTGTTGTTGAGCTGGCATCTTTGCAGTGATAAGTGATGAATTACAGCAGGCAGAAGGGGTTTATGTAGTGTTGGTTTTAATCTAGACTCGCGATCCTGACTCAAGAAATTAATCAGTCCAGTCAGGGTGGATCGGGACACTGCTCCAGTCTTGTCGGTTTGTCACTACGGCTTGTTGTGACCTCAATGACCCAGTTAGTACAGTAACACACTGGTGGGGTTTAATGATTTATTAATATTTACTATGTTAACAAGACAATACACTAATAAAATTATGTACATTCTGTGGCATATTTAACAATTACAGTTATATTAACAGCAATAGCTGAATCGTTACATATATCAATAATATCTGACTAAATAGTACATAAGGTCACCTAAAATGACTAGTATGCTAAGGTGAAGTAAAAGCAAGGTTAAAATACCAATATCTTTACTATAAATGATTAACCTTTGGCCCTAAAGGGGCCTCATACTAAAATATACTTATGTTAAGAATCATCTTAATATCACAGGGCCCATTAAGGTGGCCTCAAGTAAAACAGTGGAATATAAGGTCCTATTAATACCAATTTAAGATTGATGAACTTGTGTCCCTAACAGGGGACCATAGTATTTGTGTAATAAACTGGTGACTTCAAAGTCAGAACCACATTAGACGGCCCTTGAGGTGGCCTCAACTACATGATAATGGATTCAGGTCATATTATTGTTATGTGGCCCATTTAAGGTAGTCTCAGAGATTAATTACATAGTTAAAAACTGTATGCGTGGTTGAATGCCACATTCTGCCAAATTATGTTCTTTTCTAGGCAGTTTTGATCAGAAGGGAAGATGTAGGAACCCCATTTTATGCATAGTAATGCCAAACTGGTTTATTATTTCATCCAAGGTCAGAGTCAAGGTCAAGGTCTTACATTCATAGCTCAGAAATGTGAACACAGAAAAACAAGACAAAATATTTTCATAAACACAAACTAGAAATTCACAAAGTGAAGATACAGATAGTTTATTTAGAATTTCCTCCTGACTGGCAGACCCTAGCTCATAAAATAACACCTTACGTGACTGAGCAATACAGCCCCTTAAGCTCACACTGGAACAACCTTACTTTACTTCCGGACAGCGGCTATGTTAAAGAGTCCAGGAACACTCACATTGATTGCAACTACTTTGAACTATTTTAAGATTTGAGATTTTATTGTGTCTCTAGTTGACAGGCAAGAAGACCAGGAAGACACCCTTCAAACTTCAGCTAGCCTCCAGACCTGCCACCTTGGGGAAGGTCAGACTGTGTGAGAGACTGGACTACTACAACTGAGTGTGATGATCATGACTATTCTTGACCTGCTCTGACTTGATCTATTCCATTGCTGCTGAGATGACTGACAGCAGCCTGTTAGATGCACTTAATATTTCTACAAATACAAACTAATACAGCAGTACAATCTACATAAATACATGACAGTGGCTACAGGGAGGGTAAGTGGGAAATTTTCTTTTGATAAAAGAGGTGTTTCCTCCTTGACTTAAAATTGCTAAGTGAAGATGGTTTCCAAAGGTGGGAAATCATGGGAAGTCAGGTTCAACCTAATGTCAACCAATCATAAACCAGGACACTGGGAACAAGAATAAACCTCACAATAACCCCCCAGTAGCCACTGACTGGGCTGGCACCCGACATGCCATCCCCACACAGTGACCCAGTCAGTACAGTAACACACTGGTGGGGTTTAATGATTTATTAGCATTTACTATGTTAACAAGACAATACACTAATAAAATTATGTACATTCTGTGGCATATTTAACAATTACAGTTATATTAACAGCAATAGCTGAATCGTTACATATATCAATAATATCTGACTAAATAGTACATAAGGTCACCTAAAATGACTAGTATGCTAAGGTGACATAAAATAAAGGTTAAAATACTAATATCTTTACTATAAATGATTAACCTTGAACACCCCAAGTACAGGAGACTGTACTTCACTGTTCTGTGTCACCCTATGCGACAACAGGGGGCCTCCTACCACTGTTCCCTCGAAACTGCTCCAGGACATATAAAATGGTTTTCGAAATGACAAGTATTACTGCTGTATGTGTAACGTATCTGTTATTGACCTGTCAAGTACCTGCAATGGACATAGGTCACGTCCTTAATTGCACTCTGGTATGTCTCAGGACGACTCACATAGCACTCCCATGGGCCATAACTTATCTCATACTACTCTCAAAGATACGCAGAACCTTCTGTGACTATCTGTGTATTATTCCCGTGTGTAGGCAGTCTATATAAACCACGTAGACCTCACCCCTTCACACCTGAAAAAGAGGGGACACAGAAGGAGGAGGACAGAGATGCACCCCAACACAGAGGAAGACTGTGGTCATTCTTGAGATCTAGATGTCACAGACTTTAACCAAACCACCCAAGTCCCTGGGGACACCAATAGGGCCACTGACAAGGAGAACACCCAGGGTTGAATAAGAAGAGGAAAATAGGGAAAATGCTGCATAAGGATTACAGGGGTCACTGCCAGGAGAGACACCTCCCAAAGGGACAGGTACTGGAGCAGTGAGCGTTTGAATGTTATTTAAAGAGATATTTAAAAAGTGGTAAAACGGAAAAAACTGCAGGAAAAAGACTGAATAAGAAATAAAAATATTTCCCCAAAACAAGAAAGGCATGATTTTTGTCGTGTATAAAAATGAAACCCTTTTATGCTTGTTCATCCCAAACAATTTGTACTATACCTTACTTATCTAAGAGCAGTTAATTTGAGTCGTATTTTTGAACCTTGACAAAGATTTGGCATTACAGGGGAATACTTAGGGCTGGAACCCAGCATTTCTATGAAGATTAAGCTCTGCAGGCATTTGTCACAAATCAAAGCTTGATTCAGGGCAGTTTTTATATTAATCATGGACGAGGATGAGGATTCATCTGCATTCATTCAAGAACAAGACATGCCCAGGATGATCCAGGAATGCCAGGAATGACATCATACATGATATTTATTTATTTATTTCGTACAAGTACATTAACAATGTCGATTTCAAATAGGACATAGTGTAAACTTTAACATTATGTACACTACACTTGCCACAAACATACCTACGCCATATTATTTTTTACATACAACATTACAAAAATAGTGGCTATTCCGAAAATTGTCACTCAGTGCACAACTGATCAATCAGAAATGTCAATTCAGCTTGTGTAAAATTTGAAGTTTTTTCATATCTGAGCTGGATAGCATCCCTAATTACACTACAGGTCACTTTATCCTCTAGTGTTTCCTTTCTATATTCTGTGGATATCAGAGACAACAGCTTGCTTGTCGGAAAATCTGAAAACCATTTATATTTGTTGCATCTACTCACTTGTGCTACTAAATTTAGCCTAGGTGCATTGCAGAGTCACAAGTTTTAATGAAAGACCCATGATATTCTATACCCCAGTGCTGTTTCGGTAGATTAGAGCAATGCAAGAACTGATATTTGTCTGGATTAAATAACACATTAAATTCAGTACTAAAACTGTCACATACATCCAACTGACGTCTTAAAGAAGATATTGTAGGGCTGAGGCATCTGCATACCCAAATGACCCCATATATTTATTGCTGACAAAGCATCCAGAGCCACATACAGTAGAACCTCAATTATCCGAACACCATGGGAGACATACAATCCGGTCGGATAATCGAGGGGTTCGGATAGATGAAGGAAACCGAAATTTACTGTCTGTGGGTTACCGAGTGGGCGATAATTGAAGAAAACTTTGTTTTATCCACTTAATGTAAACGTCGGTATTCATTGATGATATATTTCATATATTTGTGTAATATATTGTAACAGACCCTCTAATTGTCGCTTATTTGCTCCATATCTATCCATATTATTATTTCTATTTAAAATATTACGCGGATTTTAACTGGCTGTGTTCGGTCGGTACTTGCATTGTTGACGTTGTTTTATGCACGTTGTCAGTCTGTGAATGGACATACTCCGGGAGATTATAAATTGCGAAACCCAATCGAACGCGCTTTCATTGATTGGCGCATTATCAAAGAAGTTGTGTAGTGGGGTCGTGTAATTGAATTAATCTCTCCCCTATTGTAGCAATGGTGATAAAGATCAAAGAAGTTAGGCGTTTCTGTGGCTGGTATGTTTTATAAGGCACTAGAATTAATCGTTTACGAAACTGTGTAAAATCCTGTATTATCGCTCACGCTACACGGTGCATTATATGCACTGCCAGTAGGGAGACACAGTTTCGGTTCGGTTAATCCGGAGATTCGGATAATAGAAGGCCGGATAATCGAGGTTCTACTGTAGTTAAAGTTTTTTGAACAATTCATCAAAGTAGACAGTAAATAATATTGGAGATAATACTCCACCTTGTTTAACACCATTGGAAATAGTACAATAGTCAGATATACAGTTACCCCATCTTACACACAACATTTGCTTGGTATAAAGAAATAATAATAACTTAATTAACAAAGGGCATAGACCATTTTTTCTGAGTAGTCCAAAGAGCTTTACATATTCAACCCTATCAAACGCTTTGCTTGCGTCAAGCAACATAACAAAAACATCACTGCTTTTATTAAGGTAGTATTGTATAACTTCGGTGACAGTAAATGTACACATAGTGGTAGAATGATCCTTTTTGAAACCAAATTGATAGTCTGATGTATTGAAAACATTGTTGTTTTTATTTAGAATAATTAGATCAACTAGTTTACCTAATATGCTGCTAAGTGATATGGCCCTGGAACTCTCAGAACTGTTCAGAGACTTTTTTTGTTTTTTTAGGAATTGGTACCATTGTTGAAATTAACATTGCATTGGGTATATATCCATGTCTTAGCATTCCTGTGAAAAGTAAACGTAAGTACACACACAACTTGTTAGTACCATTAATAATGTGGTCAGTACTGTGACCTAACCATCCATCTGATTTGTTACACTTAAGCTTTGTAACTGCACACAATATATCAGCGACATTAAAACTGTGATCACAGTAACACTGGCCTTTACTACACAGATTATGTATATTCTCTTCAATGTTATAGGGTACAGAGTTATATAACTTTTTTTTATTTTTCAGCAAACACATCGCTTATATCTTTTATACCACAGACACCATCATTTGTACTAGGAAGACCAGATTTACTAGCTTTGGCACGTCCAACACTTTTCCAAAATTCATTAATATTGCCACACAACAACGTTTCTGCCATTTTATTAGACAAAATAGTATCAGTATTGTTTCTAACATATTTGACTGTGTAATGGTATTGACTTCTAGTCTTCCTTCTTACATCAGCAATGACACTGTTTCTTGGTGACCCATTTTCTTTCCAAATTTTATGCCAGAACTTGGCTTGCTTATAAGAGCTTTCAACATATGTTGTCCAACCTGGAATGCTATTGCCAGATTTTTTATCGTTGTTCCCAGACAGGGGGATAGTTTCTTCAGCTGATGACAAGCAGCAGGATATAATGTCATCATGAAGTTTTTCAATGGCATTTTATGCTTACCTGAGACACAGTTAAAACATGTAAAGCAAGCCCATGGAAAATAAACAGAGATCAGTTTTTTGTCTAGGACATTTCTATAATTTGATAACTCCATTTCTGTAGCCTTTATGATTCTAAAACAATATCTTACTATATTGAATGAAACAGAAGTGGTTCTCTGTAGATCATACAAGGGCATACTTGGGGAGATTCGGCTGCATTCAGGTATATCTGTGGACATCTGTGGATATCCAAGAACAAACTCGCATTCTGGCATCAATTTTCCCCTTATTCGACGGTGCTCCTGTTTCAAAATGGGCTAAGTACTGGGGCAGTATATAGATATACGTGGTAGCACAGAGAACAGATTGGAAACGGTTGAAAAGAATACAAAATCCAAAATTCAGTAGCAAGGCTCCTGCACCACAAGAATTGCTGCTCTCCCAGTTTGTTCCCGATCATCCATCGAAGTGGAACTGTCCCTTATGGAATGTCAGTCATTGGAGTTTGGACTGTACTTCTACAGTTTGCTTGGGTTGATCAGTGTTTTGAGTAGAGTAGTTAAGGATATTTTGAGTGAAAACACATCAGTACCTTTTCCACTAGGAATATATATATGGTCTATTCTCAGTGAATCTATGGATGATAACCTCACTCTGTCCAAAACCTTATGAGTCAAGTCTGTTATAGTGATTTTGTCTCCATATCTTATGATATGTTATTTTGAAAACAAGTGCATAACACTTTGTTATATATAATATCATAGAATATTAAATTAATAACATAATTAAGTCTACAGTGTAATATGATTTGAAAGCCAAAACACCATTTCATCCAGAGGACTTTGAACCCTCATACTGTTTTATAGTCACATTGGATTCACTGGATGTCCCAGGGAAAAAAGTATTTTCCAAGAACATGGATCAATTGAAAACATTCTTGTGGTGTGCACGCCAGAGTTCTGGTGCATTTTCCAATTATTGTAGCTACCGCAAATGGTTTCTTGGAATTACAGCACTACTGCATTTAGAATTTTATTCAAACAATGCATCACTTACCGCTTGCCAAAACAATTAAAGGTCAGTTCTCCAAGTATAGCCACATCATATATTTTGCGAGTTTATTCACCTCGCCCCCAAAAAGGGAACCGGAAGGTCGAGAACATTGTAATCCCGTCAGTTTATCTGTGATTATAACTCGAAAACTTTACATCAGGTCGGAGTCATTTTTAGGCAAAGTAGTATCTACCCTTGACCCTGTCCCCCTTAAAGATGATCCTGGTCCAAATTACAAATCCATCATTTTTTGTGATATTTTTGGCAATATTTTCAGGCATACCTCAAAAACTTTTTACCAGTTGACCAGGAACAGAATATGTGATTTTCATCTGTATCTGGAAAGAAAAGCATGCAGTTTTCATTTTAGCACGACCTATAGGCAAGATTATTCACCCGTCTCAGGCAATGTGTTTTTTTCGAATTGCAAAAGCCTATTTTTTAAATTATGAATGCAAACTTTTATTTCAACTGTGGTCAAGTGGATAACATACTTGTCTGGGGACACTTATGATGTGGGTTTGAATGCAAGTACCGGCAAATACATAGTGGCTCACACAACCACGTAATATGGCGGTCATCTCTCATTGTATCCTGTCCATAGTGGCAGGCTAATGAAACTCAAGGTTGTTGATAAGTGGTCATCCTTGAGCTTCTGTCTTTCAACTGAGGGAATGTCAGCAAGTTGAGAGCTTGGGCTGTGTGCAGTTGAGATGGGTGAAATAGGGTTTTCAGTACTGTAGTAAAATGAGATAACACGCTTATTATACGCTTATTATTAAGTATACAATATAATGCAATTTATTTGACGAGTTGTCTAAATTGTTTGTCCTAATAAAAAAAAAGATTTTTTATGCACAAATATTGATACCCATAATTTCTGCAATGATTAGAAGCAGAGCCTGAGAACACACATATCGTCTACACAGCTGGGTATGGTGCTAAAAAAAATCAGGAATATTTATCTCAATCAGATGAGGCTCATTGATCTGAATTCAGATAATAACTGAGTAGGACTAACCCACAGGTAGATCCAACCTTGTGTGAAAATATTACTCAGATCCTATGTATAATTTCAAGCTATGCATTTGGTGAAACAAACACTTTGACACTGTTGCAATATCTTTACCCCTCCCATTCAGGGTAAGGTTAATAATTGCCAGGAAGGCAACTGTATAGAGTACCATCTCAAGGGGACACATATGTACATAACTGAAGACCATTTACATCAGTAGCTTTTAGGATGAAGTTCATGAATATTACAAATAAAACTATTGAACTAGGGGAGTACATTAACAGTCCGCTTATTCACTGGTTACACATTAATGGGATCAAAAGATCTAATAAATGACTGTCAATTGTGAGGGCTCAGTCACCATTTTCAATATGCATAATAAAAAACCCGCACCCTCAGTGCTTTTCTGTATTGTGTGTTTGTGATGAATCACACCATCAGTCTGTATCCTAAAGGGGACGGACCAATTTCATTTCTTTCTGGCATAATTTGGATTTGCTCAAAATAAAAGTAGGGGTGTTATGTGCCGTACAACAGTCAGTTCATATTGGGACAGGTCCTCAGCATTGACACTGGTGGGAGACAAACTCACACAGATTTGACAGCCTGTGATTATATGCCACACCTGCTGATCCAGTAGGCCACTGATGACCTCTATATTTCTACATTTTCGGTTTTCATTTCCCTTTTTAATAGCTAGGATCATGTTGAAGCAGGTTAGGCTGTATAAGTGATGTAATGAGCTGGATTCAAACACTTGGTCAAAGAGATGAAAGACAAGTGGTTATTGGCCAAATATTGGCCTGATAATAAACAGGCAAGAAGTGAGTTCCTTTACTGCAGTAATTGGCCAGTTATTGACCAAAATTTGATAACAAACAGGCAAGAAGTGAATTTCCTTACTACAGTAATTGATCACTTATTGACTAAACCTGATAATAAACAGGTAGAGAAGTGAATGTCCTTACTGCAGTAATTGCACCATGGATGATACACTATTTTGGATAGAATATCTCCTTGAACACATTACACAGGCTATATATCATAACGGGTACCAAAATTGATGGAGGAAAGCAAAGCATACAAATTGGTAAAGATTCTACACTCACTAAAAAATACACTGCACTGAAAAACAATTAAGCACCGGTAAATTTCAACAATGCTATTTTATCACAGGACAGGATTTAAACTGCGTATCATGAGCGATGGTAGGTGGCTGTTTTACCCCGAAAAATTATAAATACTATTTTATAAAAATAAAGTGTCAATATTCATATCTTAAGTATTTTTTTTAGTAATTTGGTCATTTGCCTGTTTTTATTGCATATTTTAAGGTTTTTAGCATTATTAATGTTTTTGATTACAACCCGGATGAAATTCTGAATCTTATGAGGTTCCTAATACAATGGTATAAATTGCTTCTCTGATATTTTCTAGTATTTTGTGTTCATAACAGACAGACAGATGCATATGATACCATCCCATGACAAGTTTTAATGCTATCAAAAACAAACAGTCTGTCCCTCCCACAAGACAGTATGGCAGATGGGGTTTCAGTTTTTACAAGTATTCTTAGCAGTGTCCCCAACACAAAGTACTGCTGAGTATTGTGTGAGTCAGAGACTCATTACACCCCGGGAACATTGGGGGAGTGAACTCACTTGTAGGATACTATGTGTTGTTATTTTTTCTGTACCTTCCAAGTGATTTGCCATTATTTTCCAAGTCATTTCTTCAGCAGGGAAATTTAGTTTTCAAAATAAAGGAGTGGTAGAACGTGAAAATATAACAAACATTATTTCAGCAAACATGTCAACTGTAATATGTGGAGAATTCTATGTGCACATGCATGTGTACTTGCATATAAAAAACATCCAGGATCTTGGCCACTAAGAAGTTATGCTTATGATTTAGTGGTCTGATCATTAGCCTTTAGTGAGGATCTTATTTATTGTTTATTTACCCATTTATATATTTAACATCACAGAGTATCATATATTGCCCAGGTCAGGCTCATGATTATGATGGCATGGTAAATATAAAACATGTGGTTAAATTGCGCCTACTATGCAAAACATTATATTTGAAATTACTCATATTGATGATTATTTACTTACAATAAACTAAAAGGAGTCTATGAGCCAATAGTTAACAGGTCGGGCATATAATCAGTTTTCATTTGACCTTAAAGGAGGGGTCACAGGTCAAATCGTACCGCATCAGAAGAGTCGCATCACATGGTTTCCTATATGTTGTTTGTACATGCCAAACCTCTGCAAACAATAATAAGTGAGATAAATACCTTTCAAGATAACTTTCCATGATTTGACCTTGAAGAAGGGCTCAAAGGTCCTATAGGTTGGTTGAATATAGCAAACATCTAGAAGCAACAGTTTTAAAGTGTCAAGTGATTTCCTCAATAATGAGTGAGACAAAGTAGCTATTACTCAGCTGTACAATTAGCTACAGATGCAACTTCACCAAGCACCCTGAATAAAATACAGAGAGAAATTGGCTATGTGTAATACTTTTTAAGATATTTGATAGTTACTCATTGTATTACTTTGCTAAAAATAAAACGTAGCTAATTATTTTTTTTATATATATTTATTTCTTTTCACAAGGTTTAATGAAAACAGATACATAAAACAAAAAATCAATTTTTTATTAACTTGTGTACAAGACATTACATTTATTCATGTTCTAGAAGGAAAACCCAGCTGAATTTTTTTCAACTCCAGAAGGATATCAAATTGATCTATGATGAACAGAAACAACTTGCAGCTGGGTATAAATTATAAATTATCAAAATTTGTATGGCCACCACTGTTAAATGATCTGTAATGTGTTAAAGCCCTAAATGCATTAGTGTAGTGTTTTGCAGCTTTGAAAAAATATCAGTAACCAGAAAATATTTTCAAGTTTACTTATTTATATTCATTTATTTATTTATTTTTGTTGTTGTTTTTTTATCATTTTGAAACTCTCAAATTGTATACTTAATCACGTATAATTAGTATGTTTTAATTGTAGATGTTTTTTGTTGTTGTTTTATGTAGCTATGTCTTTGCTATGCAATGCTCAACAGGTCTGAAACATAATTATAAGCATAGATTATCTAACAGTTGATGAAAAACCTTTTTGACAAGATTCATGTAACTTCAATAGTTTTGACGATATTAGACATTAACTCATTATGCTATTTTGATACAATATAAAAAGTATCTATATCTCTATTATCTATTGCAATAGAGATCTAAACTTCATGTTTTCTTGTAGCTAAGGATAAAGTTTGTGAATAACACATTCTATGCAAATACTCTACAAGCAACAGTTTTTGAGTTGTAAGCCATTGCCTCAGAAAACCTAAAATAGCTATTACTCGCTTGATTTTCACCCCAGGCCTACAAAAAGATAGGGTGGTGAGACATCATACTCTCCAATTCATGCACCAAATATAAAATAAATCTGAAACAAATTGTGCGATATAGCTTGAACACAAGCAGTAGTCAAAATTTGAGACGTTTTTGACTCCACAGAGCATAATTTTAGCTCCAGGGCTACCAAAAGAATAGGGTGGCCAGATCTCTACCATAGCAAGCCGCTTGCAAAGTTTAAAAGAAATCCCAAAAGAAATGTGGCTTGTAGGTTGAACACAAGAAAATATCTGCGGACACGTATGCTGACACTGACGTGGGTGTGGACCATGACCGTGCATGATCCAAAGTATTCCCGATTTCTGGGGATACAATAAATTAACATAGATTCAATTTGATATATTCAGCTTCACAATGCTCAATGTAACACCAGATGACTATGAGGCCTTAGTGACTAAGTGGTTAACAAATTTTACATTTAACTTGGCGCTTACTTGATTATGTGGGTAACAAATTTCACATTTAACTTTGCTCTTACTTGACCAAGTGGGTAGCAAATTTCACATTTAACTTGGATCTTACTTGACTAAGTGGGTAGCAAATTTCACATTTAACTTGGCTCTTACTTGACTAGGTGGGTGACAAATTTCACATTTAATGCGTGTCTTCCCTTATTAGTTGTGGGTTCGAAACCAGTTAATGGAAATATGCAAAATTCATTTCTCCCTTTATGGCTCTAGTGATTTAAAGTCTGTCATATAAAGGAGATTAAGTGCTATAAAAGTACTCATTACATTCTCCTCCAGAACTTTAAATGCTATCTCTACACCAAGGTATGTCCACCTTAGTCTTAATATTGCCTGGTGTTCTCTGTGGTGCTTCACCCCTTTTTCTAACCCTGGATACTGAAATTGGTTGACCGTTTATTTTTATGCTTCTGTGTATTACAGTCTCCTTATTAAAGGGGACATTAGACGCTATAAAAAGTCCAATTAGAATTAAAATAACATTACGTTCTGACACGACAACAGCAGTAAAAACACCAACTTTGGTATTTCATAGAGTATTGTGCCTTTAGTCAGGCTAATATTTCTTAAGTGATAAATAAAAGACCCACTCACATTTGACTGGTTATTATATTATGTTTAAACATACATATATTGTATACTAACGTAAATATAAGTACATATGAAGTTTCAGTAAATTGAAAGATAATTAGAAAAAGTTCATTTTATATTTATAAGAGATGTTCTTACCTGTTGACCCAGAACAATTGTTTATATCGTTTATATCATATGAATTATAAATTATTTTAAACACTTTACGGTGTATAAAACCTTGAATTTTACCTTCGCTTGGGAATCACCATTTGTAAATTCCCTGTAAGATAAATGTTTTTTTTTTTATGAAAAAGTAGTGAAAATACAATAAAATGTTGTGTGTTAGGGTTAGCTCCTGTTGTATGCACCTAATTTATGACTTAATTTATGTCCTAGAAACATCAGGAAACAGTTATGACACTTAGAAAAGAGGTATCATTCACTCGTTATACCTTGTGGGGACGAACATTTTCCTGTATTTTGATCTTGCCTAGGTTGGGCCACCAAAAACAGGGAGGAAGTGTAGAACAAATTTATCAAGCACACTCGAATCTTAAAGAAATTTAACGTAACACATTCACTGGCTTATTTCCTTCCTGAATATGTGAAGTACTCTATTCTGTATTCAGCAATGTATTTTTTTGGTTTTGTTTCCGTTATGTCTCCAAGTGTTTTAACCTTTTTACCAAAACACCTAAGCACAGCTATGGTGTTTAAATGGCTACAACAGAATTTATTTACACTTCTAGTTTTATTTCTTAACTTTTAAACTTGGGAGCACTCCTACAGTGCACGCGTCCGCCGAGGTATACAACTATGTAGTATATGATCCAGATTTTAGTAAAATGTATTGGATTCTTCCATTGGTTGGGTCATATGCATATAAAGATTATTTCAGAAAGATCTGTTCATTATGTTGAAGTAATCTCAGCTGCAAACCCCGAGATGATCGAAAATGGGACTGATGAAAATACCAAATACTTTTTTGACCAAGAGCATGATTTGAATTTTCCCCTACACACAGACAGGCAGATAAACAAACACAAAACATAACCTTATTGACTGAGGTAATAAATATTTTACATTCTGCCTCTACAGTTCTCCATAATTTTGGACAACCTTTTGAAAAGGGCAGATCATGGAAAGACAATTATTGTAATTATGTTTTGCAAAAATGAGACTTTTCAGTGACATTTAACCAGAATACAGCTAAGAATATGCAAGGTGACATGGTCCAGTGACTATAACTCTCTTAAGAAGCGGCAGTGATTATACACAGAAAAGTGAAAATTTCTCCGCCATTGGTTTCTGTTGCTTGGGTGAACAGGTTCATTATGTCCTCATATATTCAAAGTCACACGTTGTCACAGATGAAGTAGCTGCTTTCCCCATTTTCAGATCATTCATTCACCTATACATTGTTTCAGTCACTCTCCCTGAAGTGCCATGAAAAAACCCATTTCTGTCTCTCATTGCGGCCATTTTCAACATTTTGTTCTTTTTTTCTGATTGACAGCTGTACTGCTCCTCGCCGTATTTTGGTCACAACTTGGACACACATACAAAAATACTTTTTGGGCGAGTTATATGTGCTTTTACATGGATTTTTTTATTAAAATATGCATTGACTCAAGATCAAGTTATCAGTGCATTTTACTAATATAAAATGAAAATAATAAACATTTTACAATTTACTTGTAAACTAAACTGCCACTCTTGTTTACAAGTTTCTTCACAGTGGTCATCCCAGTAACTTTGGCTCTCTTTTGTCTACTAGTTGTGGAAGATATAGTACAAGATATAACCATCCAGATAAAAAGGTTCTTTGGTGTCCATTAATTCTGTCCATCAGAATAAATCCAAAACACTTTGGCCACAGCTTTGCTTTTGATGCTCCCATGGTTTAGAATGATTTGCCTCATGAGGTCCATTCTGCGCTAACTCTTGCGTGTTTCAGAAAAAGGTTAAAATCATATCTCTTTAAAAAGGCATTCCAATTTAGCATACACTCTATCCGGCATATCCGTGGTACTGCACTTGGCAACGGTTATGGATAGATGACTTTTTTAAATTGGATTTTGGTGCTGCGCCTTAGAGTCTGCCTTGCATAGATTAAGCACCATAAAAGTATAGAATAGAATAGATTTGGAAGGAGTGATAAACTTTTCTCCTTGAAAGCAGTGTGCCAACTTGACACAATTTGTCTTTGGAAATTCCCGAATATATTTAATTTATTTCTGTTGAGACTTCAACTTCCTTATTTGGAGTACGGAAGTGCACTAGTTTCACTAATGGCAACCACAGGTTAATTGATATTTTGCCTCCTGGTTTGTGCCATGTCATGATATCTGGCAGAAAGCCTTCCATCAAATGTTCTTGCATTAAGTTGGTCAAGATTAGGCAATAGAAACTATATGACATTCTAACATGACACGGCTGTGTCCGCGATTCTGATTGGCTAAGACACGAAAAATTGCTCTGTAAAACCCCGCATAGCCATGCATGAGTTCTATTTTATCACTCACAATGCTGCTCCGCAAAAAGAAAACTTGAAGTAACAGCTTAGATTTTTTCCATTAAATAGACAAATAATGGTAAACAAGAAATTCAGGGATTCTTACATTTGAACATAAAATATACTGATATGAATGTGCTGAAGTTTAAGGACCTTTAACAAAGAAAAGGGTTATCTTAATTTGTGGCTCTTCCAATAATTCAACGACATCCTCGATAAAAAGATCTTTATAGAATATTTGTATATTTTTCTATAATATAGCTTCAAAACTAATTTTTATAAGATCTTCTAAAATGTCATGTTAGAATAGAAATAGACAACTCTGAGCTCAGGGTTATAGGCGATTTTACAATGATTAGCGCATTAGAATCACTCAGGCTCCGCCTTCGTGATCCTAATATCGCTAATCGTTGTAAAATTGCCTATAACCCCTCGCTCATCGTTGTCTATTTCTATAATGGTAAATGCTAAAAAGATCCTTGGTGTCCCAGTGGTCAGCAAGTGTGGCATCTAATCACAGGCTGTTACCTCTGAGTGGGTTCAACTCCCACAAGTGGTAACACGGAAGACCTGTCCCAACATGACCCAAGGTTGTTGAAAGGATGTAAAACCCCAACAATTTGACTTTGGTAAATGCTAAAAAAAGCCTGTTCACACAGTTCTGTGCAGACATAATAACTCGGATTAATTTTGCTTTGAGACCTTATCTTTGTGACTCTGAAAAAAAAACACCTTGTATCTTGGTAATATATGGTTTTAAACCAGCCACCCCAGTTTGAAAGACTAGCACAGAACTGTGGAAATTAGGTATAAGCCACGATGAAGTCTTTCATATCAGGCCAGGTTTAAGGAAATGTGTAACTGTTGTGCAAAGAAGTCCTTTGTTATTTCCTTGAATTGGTTGATCAGGATTTCCATAACTCAAGGCAGATTTCATGAATAAATTTGTGTGTGCGTGTGGGGGGGGTCCTCAATAGTAATTTTCACTTTCTGAGGGGAATTTTACATCTTAAATGTATGGTGTTTTAAAATATACGTATTTTAGGCCAGAGCGGCAACCATTGTCAGACAAAATGAATCCACGATTTTCCATTAATATTTGTATCAATTACAAATATGTTGTATACATCATTGGAAAGATAATTTTTACTGTTCCAGATATTCTTCTCAATTTTGAAACATTAAAATCCATGCACAATTGGCCGAGAGATTGATTTGATTTTTGACTGACTAGATTGATTTGATTTTAATTTGGTTTAACATTGATTTCAACAAACTGGGTAGGTTATATCACGACAGGTACTTTAAAGGGCAGAGGAAACCAGCACATACTACTTTTGTCCAAGATTCTGCACTGTAAACTGCCGGACATCAGTAAGCAATTCCCAGTTTCCCACATAGGGTCAGGTCCTGGGTTCGAACTGCGGACCTCATAGCTTGGAGGTCAGAGCGTTACCCCTTAACTAACTGAAGCCGACACATAGACACATACTACAGTATTTTGTACATTCTCGCTTTACATATGGGCTGGTTTTACTTATTATAACAGAAAAACTGGTAGATTAACCATGTAAAATATACCCAATTAAGCATGTATCAAGAGAATAGATCAGTCGTAAATTATTTACAATGAAATAGAAAATGTTTTGAATACTATTGCCATCTTCATTTGTGATCTATTTTTGAAGTTGTCATTTGGAAATTTGTTCTATTATAGATTTATGCACTTTATGCCAGTCTGTAGTTCAAGTTTGTAGAGATAATGTCTTGGTAAATCCCAGGTAAATATGATTATGAGTTGTCTGTAAATAACACTGAGTCAGTCATATCTAATTAAGATGATATATAACACTTTGGTAATCGATTGTTGTGAAAGGGACTTTCCATAATGCTCATCCAAATTTCCATTCAAGGATGCAAATTGATTCAATGTCTTTGTTATTTTATGGTTCCAAGTATATATTCTTTTCACTCTTTACTTCTTTAATCTAAAGTGTACAATTGACATATATTTTGACATGAAATATACAAATAAATAGTCATAAATATAATTGTCTATAATTAAATGAAAAAAACATCAATCACCATTTGTACAATTACATATTCGCAAATATGAAGTAATGGTTACATTAACACACGTTTCTTCTTGCTCTTTCTCGTTATATCTAAAATGTTCATTTTCACACACCGATTTCGACCTTTATCTTTGGGTTTAAATAAATAACATTTACTGGTTTTTTCATTGCACCATAAAGTATAACAAGGAAATTATTATCTCTCTTTGTGGCCAGATCATTTTGGTGAGAAATGCAATTTCAAAAACCTCTTTCCAAAAAGGTTTTCTTGTTTTACAATGTTACTGTTTGAATCAGTGTGGACCAAAATCAGTTTGTCTTTAGATACCTTGTTCATTTCATATACGTCTTTTTGCATAACATATGAAGACATCAAGTAAACAAATTATTTTATATCAATCTAGTATTCCATCATATAGGTAGAAAAAACTTCTCAGCCACCTGAAAAGTGATTATGGTTAATTATACGCATTTGATTAATTCCTGTTTTAAACAGCTTTCATTATATTCTAGACTTGCGCAGAAATCTTTACTTTAAATTTTTTTTGAGACACCGAATGAATGCATTTGATAACAGTTTTGGAGCTTACACTCTCACTAACAATAAATTCCCAATATGAACCTGACTTTTGAACGGCACTTAAACACCCCAACTTTGACTTCCTTCAGTTATAAAATAAAGTTGTAATATACAAATATTTGTTCTTAGGTCAAAGAAACGCCACAGTTGCCAGTTGGAAGAGCATTTATTCAAAATTATGTATTCTTTTGCCACACATACATTCCAGAATACCACCAGAGCCCCGACATCCAGCATGTTTCCACTCCCATTTTTACCTGTTCTGGAGCATATATCTAGAATTTCGACGAAATATGGATCAAGTTACTATAGAGACTACTGTGGGAGTGTTCTGTATTTTTGACAGCAATCTGATGATTAAATATAGAGGTATATACACAAATACTAAAACAATTGGTCATATCTAGCAATGATAAATGATAGTTCAATACTTTTTTCCTACATCCAACAGGCTTCCTGAAAGTTTCACCAAAAACCGTCCAAACTCTTCGAATTTGTTTGCATGAAGGAGATACACGGACACAACCAAACAAAATAAATTTGGCCAAAAACTAATATCCTCACTGGCAGTAGACTTGCTCCAAGTCTATTAGTTTTATTCCACCAAATCTGACATACATGAAATCATTATGAATCCAGTAGCGCCAATTTCTGAAGAAAATAGCCATTCAGTCCTCATATAACATCTCAGATAAAAAGGACTTGAGGAAAGGTATCACGAGGCAAGTGCTAGATAATTAATATAAACATATGTCGTATCAGAGAGTCCAATCCATCAGAATTTCAAATCCTGACATCACAAACTCCAAACGGAAGTTCTGATGTCAGTAAATTGGAGTTCCTTAAGGATTTTATTGGTAACATTTTTAATTCCTGACAAAATTATTTGTCAGAATCGATTTCACTTGGTTTTTATTATTCTTGTGGAAAGCGCCTTGGAGTTGAACATGAGTCACTCACTGGAATGAGAATTTATAAAAGCAAAAGGTACTCATACACGATTAATGGCTTCCTGAATGAGTACATAGTGTGACTTGTCATGTCATTTTGAAAGTAACAATCAATCACTGGGTGGACTTCATGCAAAATGAGAGTCCAGTTAGTTGTTTAGAACCAGGAGAATAAATATGTCTGCTTTCTAAGATAAATACTGAATGAAATATGTTTCTTTAATAGCCGGACTAAACCACAGAGTATAAGAAGAATAAATACTAAATTTACAATGAAATCTCCTGTCACTTCTACTACTTCTACTGCAATGTGTTCGACAATAAAATTCCATAATGTTTAATCAGGCACTCAATCATTCAATGTAAATTGCAACATTTACCTAAAAAAATAATAAATAAATAAATAATTTTTAAAAAACCACAAGAGAACTCAGGTATCGCATACATCTGCCAAGAAATGTATATTTTCTTAAAGGCTCAATAATAAGTAAACTGGGAAATCCAGATATTTGATATTTTTTTCTTTATCCGGGAGGTGATCCAAACCCCATTCAAATCTTCAAAGTTGAACCAAGACCTATTGAAGTTTTTTCATGAAGATCCAACCAGTAGTAATTGCATAATCCTGATAATAGACAGACGAGTGGTCATAATTTAATACCTCCCTGGTTCAGGTAATCATAGTAAAATTACTGGTGACAAGTTGAATTATGGTCTCATTTATATTAATGATCTTTTGAAGTCTAACATCCAGTAAGAAAATCTGAAACTGGCCAGCATCTGATATTTTCCAGTGAGGAGCCCCAACTTATGTTTCCTTGTCTTGTTTTAAATTCCTTTTAACCTTTGTGAATTTTAAACAGATTACAGTCTTACTTATAAAGGATACCTGCCACTGGGATTTTCACATTCTGTGTATACTTTCATTTTTTAGACAAAGAAAAGTTCTTAGTTATTCAGAACTAATAAAGAATGGCCACACAGAATATCAAATGAAAATGAAACACGCGGTGTAATATCACTGAATAATTGAAACACAGGGTGTTTTGTATGGCTTGGTTCATAGCCTTGGTTCAAAGCCTAGATATTAAAGAAGAAGAACTCACTCAAAAATTCTCAGCTCATTGTTCTAGGTGTCTCACACAGACTATCACAGAGTGTAGCAACCTTACCCTTAACCTGGGGGAAGGTGGTGCAGTCACTGCCCTCTCTTAGTCTCACAGATTAGTATGTACCAGGCACTATTTTGTATCAATTACTACACCTTCCCCCTATATAAGCACTTTCCCGCCATTCTTTGTTTATTCCTTAGAAAGTTGATGTTCAAACAAGACTTAAATTTTTATTATGGCGCCATCTTAGTTGTGGCTTTCTGTATTTACAGTTTCGATTTATTGTGTCATTTTATGGATTTTTAACTTGGTTTTACCATTTGATGTGTGCTTATGTACTTTGTTATTCTATTTACTACACACGCTGAGACACAACAAGATCATGGCAGCTAAAGACTGCAGTGGATGTGGGTCTATACATGAGCCTCCACTTCACAGGAGATGTCCACTCAGACCTGGCAACTCAGAGGACCAAGAGGACCCACAGTCTGGAGACTCACAGGCGAGTTTTATGAATTCTACTGACACAAGAGCTATAGAACAACAGGGCATGGACACACCTAAGCAAGTAAGTGGCAGTGGCCTCATTGATAATTCATCATCAGATACCAGTGCTAAGACAACCAGTACTGACATTTTGCTCTTAAGAGAGCTAAAAAGTATTAGCAAACGTTTCAATACCCTAGAAGAGCAGGCAGCCAAAGACAGATTGGTTATAGCAAGTATGGCAAGTAAGATACAAGCCCAAGAAAGTAGAAATCAATCAGAGCGTGTCAATCTAATTATGTCTCCAAGAAAAGAACAGGTGAGGCAATCTACATTGACTAGTCAAATGAACAGTGTCACAAGCCTTCATAATGTCAATCAAACGTTAATTAGTGGCCCACATCATGGTGTATTCTCACAGATCCCCACACAGAGCTTTGTAAGACTGAATGCAGTGCGAGCCCCCAAGAATCCACAGATATCACTTCACAATAATTCAACAGTGTCATCAGTACATAATATGATTGCATCACCATCACTTTCACAGGCACAGTTACAGGTTCAAGGTGCAGCTGGTGTGACGTCAATAGGAGCTGGGTTGCAGACGACTGCTAGGACACTCAATGAGCCACTGTCACATTTTTCTAATACTTGTTTATCCTTAAACCAAGATCAGGTTTCTGGCCCATCTCATTTGTTTTCTGTAGCTCCCCAGGCGTCAATGGGTCAACCACATCAGCAGCAGCACCAAACACAGAAGGATGCTGCAGTGACCTTGGCTACCACAGATGTCAGACAGCACATCAACCAGACAGGGGTGGAGGACGACACACTGATACCGTCATTACAGGCACTCAGAAACTCACAGGAAATCCATCAGAAGGTCAACAAAAGATACCAGGAACTGGAAGGGGCTATGCATATGTCACCAGGTAACCTAGATATCTTACTAGAAACAATTCAGAAGAAAGTTCATAAAGATAGCAAGCAGAAAGTAAAGTGGCCTCAGGACCTTGCTTTTGTTGGAAGTCTTCGCAAACGCCCATCATATGATAATCTCACTACATGTCAGTGGATGTTAGGGTTCTTGAGGATCCGTCAGGAGGAACAGGACCCAGTCATTAAAGAGAACATGGTTGAGTATTTGACAGAGTTGCTTCAGGATGCATGCGACTATAGTTGGGAGGCTGCTAAGGGCGCACATAGTGTACTACTACACCACATGCAAGATGGGGTTGTAGCCTGGGATAACCTGAAGGAGGTTAACAAAATTCGTAAGCGTTATGCCCACACATCATCCTCACAGAATGGGGCAGGGGGGGAGAAAGGTAGAATAACCAAGATTGTGCCATGTTTTAAGTATAATAAAGGTACTTGTGCAAAACACAGTGATCCTGAGTGGCAGAACATGCTCTTAAAGCACAGTTGTCAACACTGTTTCTCAATGTACAATAAACATGAAAATCATAGCAAAAAAGACTGCTTTAAGCTTCCAAAAAACTGAAAACAGCTGCTCATGTTCCCTTTCCCGTTTCAGCAAGAGTTGTGTATAATTCTTATGTAAATAGAAATATTAAACAAGTTTGTAACAGTTTAGATGGTCGTAGGGGAAACAGCGTTGACAAGAACAGGGTTAAAGACATGTCCACTAGCATAGTAGTAAGATCAAGAACCTTTTATGCAAAAAACAAGTGTACCATCAGTCCTATTCAAGGCGGTAAAAAGAAGTGTTCCAATGTTTCTAACCCAATTTCACATAAATCTCAAAAATTAACAGACAGCAATCGTTTTGCTGTATTAGGGGTTTTGGCGGAACAAGAAATCATTAAACTGCTTGACAAAAATTCAACTGATACCCGCAGAAACGGGACTGTTGGTACAAAAGAAGTGACTGGTTGTACTGTCAATGAAGTATCTCAAAAAAGTTCACCAGATGAACGTCACTGTGGACTTGCACATGAAATGTCTGATAAAGTGTTACCCTTAACATACGAAAGTACTTTATCATCTGGTGCTAAGGTTACCAGTGAATGTGTGACTGTATATAAAAAATGTAAAGACAATGAGGGTTATCCCTCCAGAGACATTTTTCCAGGCCTACAGAGTGATGTAGGTTCAGACTATTGTAAAATAAAGGGGATTACTATAGTTCAGAACAAATCACCACTCGGAGACAATTATGACTCACTTAACTCAAGTGACTCATTAACCGAATTTGACATTAAGAAAACATTGGACAACCCAATATGTATGGGGCAAGTCAAAAGAAAAACTAGTATCAAAACCATGGATGCTATAGCAACTGAGCATGACTACAAATCAGATACTATTGAGGCAAATTCAGTCATTGGCCTGCATTCAGACATAGATTTGACTAAGTCTGCAGATATCATAACAGTAACTAGACTGGGAAAAAATCATATCAAGAAGGTAAATGTCCCTTGTATCACTGACAAATGTCAAGACTTAGACAAATGCTTGAGGCAACAAACAAATGCATTGGGTTTTCTGCCTATTAACAATTTGACCTATAAAAGTACTCGCCTATCTTTAGAACCAAAAATAATTATCAGTGATAACAATTTTGATCCAGTGGCCATACATCGTATGGTCAGAAGAACAGGAAAGTACAATTTTGAAGAAGCCCGTATTTTGCTTCCTTCAAAGATTAACTTCAAATTATTTGAGGAATTAGCTGAAGGTTTCTGGGATTGGCAACTGCCATACTTCATAAAATATGGTTTCCCTCTTGATTTCCCCTATAGCAAAGAACATCAGCTTGAGCATGATACTGATAATCATACATCGGCTACTAAATTTCCTGACCATGTAGATACTTATTTAACAACAGAATTAGAACATGGGGCTATAGCAGGCCCTTTTACAGAACCCCCTTACGGCAAAGCAACCCATGTGTCACCTTTTATGTCTAGAAACAAAATAGACAGTGATAACAGGCGCATTATAATAGATCTCAGCTGGCCTCTTCAAAATTCTGTAAATTACTTTACTCCGGCTAATATTTACATGGATACCATTTATAAATTACAATACCCCACTGTAGATAATATCACGGATACACTAAAAAGTTTAGGTCCAGATGCTGTCCTGTATAAGATTGATCTATCTCGGGCCTTCAGGCAGCTGCGTATTGACCCCAGTGACTATAATCTGTTGTGTTTGCATTGGAATAATCAGTATTATAGCGATCTTTTTTGTCCATTTGGACACAGATCTGGGAGCATGGCCATGACCCGACTAACCAGCTTCTTTCGCTTTCTCATGCACAAGCAGGGTTATCAGATGTTTGCCTACGTTGATGATATGATTGGATGTTCAAAAAAATCAGATGCAGATGACCAATGTGACTTCTTATTAAGCCTTTTGGAAAGGCTAGGGTTTCCCATCAGTCCAAAGAAATTGGTTAGGCCTACCCAGGTTTGCAATTGTCTGGGTATCATGGTAAACACCAAAGACAAAACTCTGTTCATCTCAGATGAAAAACAGCAGGAGATTATTAATAAATGTAAGCACATTCAGACTCAAACTCATATAACAAAAAGACAGCTCCAGTCCATCATAGGTAGCATCATGTTCGTCCATAAATGTGTTAAATCTTCCAGATATTTTACAAATCGATTACTGAATGCTCTTAGGCAGGCAACTAGCAGTAACATTGAAGTTAATTCAGATATTAGAAGAGATATAGCCTGGTTTCAGGCGTTCATGCCATCTTTTAATGGCCTCACCACATATGACCATGTAAATGCACTGTTTCATGAGACAATTGAAATTGATGCCTGTCTCCAGGGCATGGGTGGGGTTTGGGGTAATAGGGTTTACACAACTCCTATTCCTGACGCTCTCCAGACTCAGCATGAACTAAGCATAACCCAGTATGAGATGCTGAATATTTTGATAGCATTACGCGTTTGGGGTCACATGTGGCGTCATCAAAGAGTCGTTTTTAAAGTTGACAATCTAGCAGTTGTCACAGTATGTGGTAGAGGTTATACTAAATGTAGACACCTGGGAGCCATGATTCGGAACATATGGCTCCTAACAGCAATGTGGGATATAGAATTAGAAGTTGTTCATATTCCAGGCAAACACAACAAAATAGCAGACATGCTATCACGTATGGACAGTCACAAGGCCTTTGAAGCTACAATTAACCACCTAATAAGGGATCCAATCTGGCATCAGATTGATCCAAGTTTCTTCGAAATCAATTATGATATTTAATTTATTTTGTGTTTTTCTCATTATTACAGACTCATCTCCCCTGGCCTCAGCCTTGCTGTCCAGAGTTACTCATAGACTCACTCAGGCTTACAGACCCAAAACTTGGAGCTCTTACAAGGGCATGTTTATCACCTTCATGGCTTTTTGTGAATTTGTAGGTAAAAGTTTCGTGTCTATTGAGTTAAGCACAGTACTCATGTTTATTGAATTTCTCACATACAATGGCCTCAGGCATTCTTCTATTTTAAATTACATATCGGCCATTAAATCTCAACTGAAATGGTTTGAAATACCAGACACTATCTTTGACCACATCAAAGTAAGATTAATGCTGAAAGCTGTCAATGTATCAATTAGACAGCCCCCTAAATTCAAAGGAATTTTTGACATCTCTTCCCTGATCCAGATTATAAGAGCTTGTCAACTCCTCCCCCACCCACTTGTGTTTAGTACTCTTTATCTTTTTGCATTCTTTGGTTTCCTAAGAATTTCGAATCTTCTCCCCCCCTCCAGGCTCTCCTTCGACCTTAGTAAACAGCTATGTAGAGGGGACATTTTAGTGGATTCTTCCTATGCCATAGTACTGGTCAAATGGAGTAAGACTCTTCAAGCTTCTAATCAGGGCTCCTTTATTATCTTACCTCGTTTACAGAACTCCTTGTTATGCCCACTCACCAGTTTTATAGAGATGCACAAGGCCTACCCAGTTTCAGATAATTCCCCTCTTTTTTGCATTGACCAATCACCAGTCACACAGGTTAGGGCACGTTCCCACCTCAAGAAAATTCTCTCCATAATAGGTTTAGATCTTCAGTTCCATAATTTTCACACATTCAGAAGGTCAGGGGCGACCCTGGCCTTCAACCAGAACATTGATTTGCAAAAAATTAAAGACCACGGAACATGGTCTTCAGATTCAGTATACACATATATAGTGGCGGATCCACTCAATGCCAAAGGTGTGGCTGAAACATTTAAGAAAGTGTTTGCCAAATAAAGTATCGCACTTGGGGCTCACTGTTTTCATGTGTAATTTATATTCTTGTCTTATTTCTACCCTACCCCTACTTTGATTGGGTGCTTGGTGGGTTTTTCTTGAATGAGTTACAATCTGTACAATGTAAATAACTTTGATTATGTACTTAAAATTCTTCAAACAGATTCCTAAGTTGTGACATGAGCAGCTATATATGATTGGTTAGAGTGCATTATCACTCTTGTGTAGTTATCCCCTACAAGGGGGCTTTATGATTTCATCATAAATTCTAGCTTCAACTGTCTGTAACCAAAGTATTGTACTCTTTAATTTTACCGATATTTATCTTGTACATATTTTGTGTGTCTTAACTGTACTGTGAAACAATACATTTTACAAGCTATTAGTGTATAAACATACAATCTCTACAGATACAGTATATATACTACCTTATGTAATCTATGAAATCGTATTCTCATGTAATTCTGTTTTATAACTTCTTAGTATGTAATTGTCTCAGTGAATACAATGCTAACTATATCTAGCTAATATAGTGTACGTACAAATATGTATTTTGATGAGTTGCCCAATGTTGTTTATGTACGATTATTTGGTATAGTTAAGGTGACCTTAAGGTCAAGGTCACCCTAGGGCAACTATTGTTATGTAGATGTAGATTTATGTGTGTAATCAACTAACTATACTAATTTTTAAAAAATAAAATAATTTTATTCCGCAAAAGCGGAGTTGTTAATCTCAAAGGTCTACCAACTCTCATCTTTGATCTCCTCCATCTTGGTTTATTTTACTTTGGGCTTGGGACTGACATGTGCTGAGATTTTGCTTAGAAAGACAGGAGCATGAGACAATTAGAATGTGTCTTTACAATAAATCTATCGCACAGAAAGTGATTGAAGGGCAAAAGGTTGACATATAAAACTTTATCATTAACATGGTTCATCAAAAATGAAAAGAATTGCAGGAATATTCTTGATTTATGTGTCTTAATTAGTATTTCAATGGAATGCAACCATTGGCTCTTTGGATCAATATAAGTATTATCGTGAATATGACTGCGTTGACAATACTAGGACAACACTGAAAATATTCCACACCAATTATCTTTACTTTTGTGAGTACCAGTGCTCCCATTATGACCCCTGCGAAGGGTTTGTAATTGTCGAGACGAGTGACCATAAAAAGTGTCTTATCAAACATCAATGTCAGCCTACCCGTGTTGCTGATGAGGCTTTCCATGTGTATCTTAAATCTGAGACAACTATCACGAGATATGTTGATGTGCTAGGTAAAAGCTTCCAAGAGACTAGAGTTAACACGACATTATCAGGCAAAAATATAGATAAGTTGCAACATTCGGCTAATAATCTGGAATGTGCATTTGCATGTTTTTTGAAAGGTGTGGATTGTGTTGGAGCTAAAAGAATCCACGATGATGAAGTTAATGGTGGGAGCTGCATCTTAAAATCTGAAATAGAAAATGTGGAAAAGTCTATCAACAGTGATATTATAAGGGTTCACAGAAATCCACTTGAGCCTCTACATAACTGCATTAAGACATTTACCAGATATGAAAAGAAATTCTGTGATGGCCAAGAGATTATGAACTACAATTATTTAAACAAGTATCAGTGTGCAGAAATGTGCCATACAGTTGCTGATTGTATAGGGTTCACTACAAAGAATGGTTCAGAAAAATGCATCCTGAAGTCTACATGTGATCCAGGCAGTTTGGAAACAAGTTCTGAACACGAGACCTACATCATGAAAACAAAGCAGATTTGTAACTATGGGGGACATTGCTACACACCTCTACCAGATCAACAAATGAACATGGAATCGGCATGTTCAGCTCGAGATCAGTATATTCTCACATTGGAAACTGAAGAAGAATTCAATCATTTCCTTAATCTCCTGAATAACCACAGTTTTGCATCCAGCATGAATCCCATATGGCTTAGCCTTGACCCAGATACAGGACAGTGGGAGATAGGCAGCACTGATTTAGAATCAGTTTCATGGTCACTTCCCTGGCAATATGATCATCCTGTTAGTGGCAGAAGATGTTCAACACTGGACCAAGAAACTGGGGAATTTGTAAGCAATTATCAAAGAGATAGTCATACTGTGGTTTGTGAAGCAAATGGACCATACATAATCTATGGTGGTGATGGTCTGAATATTGGGGGAGTGAATGACGAAAGCTACTTTAGTACTCTGCATGATCTCAACATGGGTTCCTGCTTAACATTAGGTGATAAAAATCCAATAGGCAGCCAGTATACACTAGAGTTATTGAGTTCTAAAGAAATTACAGGAGCCATGTTGATTGAAGTATATGGAAAGAATATTCATACAGCAGGCCCAGGATTCCTTCTTATGTTGGCTGATGACATTACACTATCAGCTGATGGGAAACAAGTCAAAGATGCATTTTATCGGCATTGCAAATGGATGTATGAGGCTGACATGGGTGGAGGCATTAGAGAATGGTTATTTTACTGTCAGTGTAATCAGATCTGTGGGCGCTTGTATTTGAAATTCTTTAAAGTTGTGGAACTTTGTGAGTTGTCAAATTGGTATTAGATAAATTTGATAGATTTCATTAATGTATTATGTAGTTAATTACCAAAGATTTCAATAATCACATGTTCAAATGTCTTCATGCCTTGGAAGGGGTGTTTCTTTGTAGTTTATGTTGTTACATGTTGGATGACTCTCTGTTGTATATACTTCTTTCTTCACAAAGAACACACCTCCCAAGTATTGCTTGTTTAACATTTATGCACTTATTACACTTATTTAACATTGTTACATTGCAGAAAACTTTGTAGCAAAGAATCTGGTGGAAATGGTTAAAATTTGCACAATGAGTTCAACCTAACTAAATCACACCAATATGTTCATCTCTTATTGGTCGTTTCTTATAGTTTTAAGCAATTATTATTGTTCTAGTAAATAACTGGAGGCATCATTATTTCTTATGTGTTTGATTTGTATATTTTAAAATGCTTTCATATTTTCAACAATATTGAGTGTCAAAAATAAACTTTTATTGTTATTTAATCTAATGTAGTGCATTGCAAGTGTAACATCTTTCACAAGGGGGGAACTTGGTTCACAAAAATAGAAAAAAAATGGGCGAAACTGTTGCAAAGGACGTTCTGGTTCATGAATACAGGATTGTGAATGTGAACGAGGCAACAAACTCATTAGGAATACTTGGGTAGAAAAGGTGAGTCTTCCAATGCTATTAGGATGTTATTGAGATACTAGTTCTTATATATAGAGGATGAAATTTCCACAAAGTAGTTCAAAATGGCTGAAAGACTTTAAAATTGTTTGTGGAACTTTTTACTTAAAAGTTGGGACTAGAAGGAACATTAGTTTCTGACAAATATTGTATTTTTTGATGAGGAGTAGAGATGGAGTATTTCACTTGATTTGCCTTTCTGTCCATTTGCTTTGTCTTTTTTTTCTAATATTTATCAGATTAATCTGGTTCTCAACACACTGGGCTACGTTTATGAACAGACTCACAGTTTGATGCTTAGTTTCCAATTGAGGAGCTGTAGGTCCTGTGAACCGAATGGTCAACCTATTAGGACTTATATATCTGCATTTTGCGCTATACACGTGTTTCGATTTTTACTTTAAATGAAAGGCACTAAAATTATGGTTTATTCTGGCCCTTTCAAATATGAAATTATGTGCAGGTTTCTCAGCATGGCCACTTTACCTACCTTAAATTCTAGGCACACTGTTCCTCGTTGTCAGGAAAACTTTCCTGTTGATTGATTCTGGGCCAATCAAATAAATAGATGCCTCACTGAGTTCATGGAAAGAGGGAAAGGCCATTTTGAATTCAAGATTCAAAGTAGCAACATGAAATATTTTTTCTCTGAAACTTATAGTGTTAGTCGATTTTAGTCATTTTATTATACATAACGGTGGACATGCCAAGTACAAAGAAAACACCAGCAGCTAATGCCAGGGAAAAAGTGATGGCGTCAGCCAGGGCCAGAATCAACACAGGGGGGACAAAAAGTTCTTCAGACAACAATGGCTCATATATACAAGACATTTAAAAGAAACTGTAAGTACTGTTCCTTCATTGTCATCCACTGCCGCTGATTCTGGCCCTGCTTCAACACAAATATCCAATGACGCTATATTGGCATATTTGAAAAGAATCGAAACAATCAAAGCACTAGGTGAACGGGTACAAGCCATAGAAAGGAATCATTCAATGGAGGTCACACCAGTTAGGCAACGGTTGTACTCCCACGATGGTGACCCACCAAACACATTTGTGCTGCCAGCAGCGTCAACAGGGCGTCAGAACCGTCATTCCCTCAGATTTAGGGACCCTGCTCCTGAAGTTTTACATTCCTCAAATACGAACCGTCAATTCCACGTTCAAAATACCATGTCCCAGCCATTAACTTCACAAGCGAGTGCAGACATCCCCCAATCTGGGACCCAGGCAGGGACTCCATTATACCTGGGGTCGACGTTCTCAGACGGAATCTTACAGTATCTCAGGCGGTATCGAGCATGCTGGCTTCATATGATGCACAGATACAGAACCAAGTATTGCAAGGTAAGCAGACGTCAAAACGCTCAGGGCGATACAATACCACCGACGCAACCACTGCATTGCCTGAGTATCGCAGGCCCAATGAGGGCTACCATGGTTCCAAAGGGAAGAAGCGAGTTTTATATGATCACCTTTCATTACCTCAATGGGCGTTAGGCCAGCTCACCAATGTACACCAATTTCAGGATCCAACCTTACTTAGGCAGGCTTTACTCCAGGTCATTCTGGCCCTCAGGGATGTGACTTCCCTACCCTGGCAGGCAGTACGTGACGCATGGAGTCATTCAATGCATGACATAGAAGAGGGCCGTCTCACATGGGCTGATAGCACCCAATGGGCTATAAACAGACTGAGTGCATCGCAAATCGCAATGGCTAATAGTCAGATCACAAGCCAAGGTCAATACCAAGGTCAGAAGGTTTGTCGTTATTATAACGAAGGGAACTGTTCTCATAAAGGAAATCATGGACAGTTTAGGCATAGCTGTGCTTTTTGTGCAAAACAGGGATGCAATAACACTCACCCAGACATTAAGTGTCTATTTAAACAGAAAGGACAAGACAAAGCTAACAGTAAATAGGGGTCAGGTCCTCCACCTGAACCAGAACTAAGTCATATTAAAGAACATTGTAATTTCATGGGGGGGGGGGGGGGGGGGGGGGTTATACCATCTGAACACTATGTCTGACTCTAGAACTACCTCAGGTCATGAATCTGATCATACAAATACTAAGTCGGTTGACAATAAATTTCACTCTGTATTAGATTCAGATATGTTGAATAATCAGAGTAATAACAGTTTCAGCTCTTTTGAGTCTAAAAGTGAAGTTGATGTAAATCTATGTAAGTTACCTCACAAGAGTATTACTGTATGTAATTTTAACGCATACATTGATGCTTTAATGTATGATAATTTTGATATTGATGTGTATCCAGATGCAAATCATGTTTCTGTTATGTTGCAGCAAGCTGTCCAGTGCCCACAATGGAGGGGCTGGCTGAAGGGCACATCACTACAGGCCCACCTGACGTCATCTAACCATGGTGGTGGGTTAAAAATACTAACATTGATACTAACTCATACATGAAATATGACAGTAACTCAGTCGGATCAGTGCAACCTGGGTTTAAGAATGATGAGAGCAATACTGTTTCACACCAAGCTAATTCCTACACGGATGGGGTAGATACTTCCCTCTGTAGAGTGGATTTTACCCAATACCAGTGCTAATCGGGTACAAATTATTTATACCTGGTGTTTATTTTTCATCAAAGGCAGGGAAACCATCATTGGGCTCTCTTGGAACAAGTAAACTACACACAAAATTTCAAAATACATACATGCACAAGCGTGCCAGCAGGCCCCATTCAGATTATTGATTCGAGGTTTATGTATGTAGATTGTCATGGTAATGATGTACCTTATGCAGGTGGTCACACTAATCCGAATATTGTGTATCAGAATTTTAAACAAGATTGTCATTACTTTAAGCTTCATGGTGTTACATATGGACAGTACATAGTGTCAATAATTGACGAAATGATTGATCAGTTAGATTGCGCTGAAGCTAATGTACTTGAAAGTGTTGACTCAGGTATATCAGGTGTTACTAATACTAACTTTCAGGAACGAACTAATACAGTTGACATTGGTGGGGCTAACAGTTTGCCTTTGAAAATTCAAGGTAATTTTGCTTTAGCCATAGATGACGACATGGGAAATTCCTATAGTTCTGATTATTCCATACCCAATAAGACCAGGGGTTTCCTCTTCCAGGAGTCAGGCGACTTTCAATTGATATTCCCAGATAGCTAGGCCATAGACATTGAAACGGTTAACCAATGCATCAATATAGCTGACATAGTCAGAGAAACCAATAAGCCCAACTACCAGCAGGCTAGGTTCCCCTTTAACTCGGGTTTGAATCTCCAGGCCTGGGATAACTACCTCCAACACTACCCTCATCGTATTGTACTCCAATACCTCAAGTTTGGTTTCCCCTTATCCATTGAGGATCCTGATGCTTTAAATAATACTGCTGTAACCAACCACTTCTCAGCTCTTCAGTACCCCTCGGCAGTGCAGCAATACCTAGACAAGGAAATAGCTCATGGGGCCCAGTGGACTGAGTCATATCTCCTCATTTCCATTGTTCCCCCCTACTCAATAGACCCAAGGATGGCAATAAACGTAGGGTTATTCTTAATCCATCATACCCTTATGGCAATTCCCTCAATGATAAAGTCAATAAATCTTGGTTTGACGGTCTCCAATTCATTCTAAGATTCCGCTCAGTGGATGATATCGTTGCAAAAATTTTGAAGACCCCAGGTGACGTGTATCTCAGCAAAATTGATGTAGCCAGAGCCTTTAGGAATCTGAGGGTGGACCCAGTCGACACTTTAAAATTTGGCATTCATTGGCAAGGGAAATACTTTATTGATAAAGGGTCGCGTTCGGCTGGGTCCACGGGTCCTCAGCGTTTCAAATGACGTCCAACGCCGTCACTTACATAATGAAGACCAGAAATCACCACATGTGGGCCTACATTAACGATTACATCCTAATTGGCTCTAAGGAAGCCACAGAAGCAGCTTCTCTTGACTTTTCAGCTCTGTTAACCGAACTGGGCCTCCCCATGAATTCAGATAAAAGAACCCCCTACCAGGGCCCTTACATGCCTGGGAATTCACATTGATATAGCAGCCAACACCCTCAGCATTGATAGGGACAAGCTTAGCCAAATCTACTTGGAATGCATTCATGCCAGTAAGAAGGCCACCCTCAGCAGGAAAGCTATGCAATCTCTCCTGGGCAAGCTCCTATATATCCATAAATGTGTCCTCCCAGCTAGATCATTCATTAATAGAATCCTGGACCTTTTTAGGCACAAATCTCAGGCTAAGAACATACACCTGGATTCAGGCTTCACAAGGATATTCAATGGTTTATATCTTTTCTGTCTACCTTCAATGGCATCACATACCTTAGTCTCAGTACCACACTTTGACAGCCTTCACTTGGATGCATCACTTACAGGCTTGGGGGGTACCTGGAGCAATAGAGTATATGCTACCCCTGCCCTGAGCGTCCCTGGCTTCAAATTAGGCATTGTACAACTGGAAATGTTCAATATTGTCATTGCCCTTAGGTTGTGGGCAAAATTTTGAGCACATTCATATGTCAAAATATATTGTGATAATATCGCCGTGGTTCAGGTGGTGAGGACCAGCAAGACCCAAGACAGATTTCTTGCAGCACGTGTCAGGAACATATGGTTCCTTTCAGCCACATGGGACATCAAATTAGACATCAACCATGTCCCAGGCAAACATAATATTATTGCAGATTTGTTATCCAGGCTATACTCTCCAGATCCGGTGAATAGCAAGCTACTCCAACACCTCCACACCAATTACATTTGGGATAACATACCATTATCATTTTTCAATATAGATATGAATATTTAATTGCAGGAGCCAGTGACGTCACTTCCCCTCTGCTGGCCACAGCCTGGAGTAGAATTGATCAAGCATATAGACCATCCGCATCTACAGCTCACAAGACTCATCTTAGAACTTTTCTATCCTTCTTGTACTTCACAAACTTACCCCTTACCTTTACCCTCTCCAACATACTTGCTTTCTTAGAGTACCTGTACCAGAATCATATCTCGCCCAAGGTCATTAAAAATGATCTCTCCTCCATTACCACCATGACTAAATTTTATCAGTTGGACCACCAAGATATTTTTCACCCTTCAGTGACTAGATATATTAGAAGCATTTCCATCAACTCCAGGTTCCAACCCACCCCCAGGGGCATTTTTGATGTCAAAACTTTGTATGCCATTTTCAGTATCATGTGACCAACTCTATGACCCTGGTGACCCCCTATCTGACATGACTACTCCTCTATCTCCTATTCCAGTAGCTCAGTCTCTTCTACTGGCTTGCTTTAGGATATAGTAGTATCAGAGACCTTTTGTTTCGATGTTCTCCTTGTTACAAGGTTCGAACTGGCACATATTTGCTGTAGGATAACCTTGACCCCTGAAGGTTTGTCTCGCCTTCAGGGAGGTCTCCTTGGATTGATGTGGGTTATCTTGGCTAAAGACTAAGCGGTCCAGGCTGACCCTGGCTCCCCCTATTGAACTTGACCACTCCTCTGCTTTTTTGAGCTGGCTAACATTTCTCATTAGCTGGAAAGTCAATTTGACCCAGACTGCAGTTGTACAGAGATCTTTCGTTTCGACCTTGATTGAATATTACAAGAACCATTTGACCCTAGTAACTGGGACCCCCAGGCATTAGTCTCACTCTTGGGGAGGTCTCCCTTATGGGATAGACGTAGGTTACATAGGAATGAGACTTTAGGCGGCCCAGTCGAATATGCAATTGTATGTTATATAGAGCTTGTCAAAGGTGATACATTGTCTGTGATACTGTGTAACGATATTTTAAGTATGGTGTTTTAAAATTTCCTTTATGTCCATTTTAAAAGCCTCTTTTACAAGCTAACCATTGTATAATATGTACTAACATGTGAAATAATATTGTCAAACCTATCTTTTATTAACTTGTTAACACACTGGACCTTGACCTAGTAGACCTCGGGTTCAAATCTTGACCTTCAACTTAACTGGCTTTGAATCCAAGGACATCTGGTGTAAAAATTGTTGCATAAACTTGACACATTTTATCTGTAGGAACCTAGTGGCATGATTATTAATACACTATACTCCCAACTGGGTTGTTGGAGGGTTTTTAGTAATGAATCTTGACCAGCTATTCTAATTCTAACTGGTAATTGGACTTTTATAATGCTTAATTACTTCTTACCAGAATGAAACTCTAAGACGCAACAGCACAAGACAGTCAGACAAATTAAGTATCCAGGGACAGAAAAGAGGTCGAGCACCACAGAGAATGCCAGGGGATGATTGAGACTAAGGTGGGTATGCTTTTGTGTACAGGCAGGTTTTAAGCTGCTTTCTGAAAGTGACTAGAGAGGGGGACCCGCAAATGTCACCAGGAACAGCATTCCAAACAGTGGGAGCATCGACAGTAAGACTACAACAAAATGATTGACAGACTTATAAGTAGGAGGATTGCACTTTGGAACAACGAGGACAACCACCACTTTGACTGTGCCTGGTACTGTAAGCACTGCTTTAAGATCCAGTGTGAAGAAAATTTATACAAGTGTGGCTGTTTGAAGAAGCAAATAATGAACCAGGAAACAAATGCAATTTCGTAAGAACAGGAGTTACATGGTGTATCTACTTACGTTTAAAGCAATTCTAGCTGCACTATTTTAATGCATTGTTATGTATGTCGATTGCACTTGGAGAGACTTCTGAAAAGATAATTACAATAATCCACTCAACTATTAACAAGAGCATTGGCCACAAGTATAGATACACCATCATAAGTATGAATCTACAAAACATGTCTCAAGTCACAGAGTTGGATAAACGTTTGCAGACATTCTGAACATGTTTAGTCGGCCTTGACTTTGTCCTCTCCACCACCTGTTGTGATCTGACCAGTACAATGTGCTGAAAGCACCATTAAAACACAAACCAATGAATCATTTTTATCATGCTTAAAGGTCCTAGCAGCCAGTAAGTATGGCATTTAATTGCATGCTGTCACCTCTTAGTGAGGATGACTCCCACAAATACTTGGCCAAGGGGCCCCTAATCCATAATTTACCATAGCTGCTGTACATAAGATCCTAAAGTTGATCTGTGCTAAAATAGAGTTGGCCTCATGGAGCCAGCCAGCCAGCAGATTATGGAAAATCTAGCTTGTCCTTAATTCTAAAGACTGTTCATATTTTTTTTCTGATTTGCCCATGATTTTTGACCTTTTATAACTGCATGGGTTTCTTTCATTTTGATTGTGGAGGTCCGAGGGGTCATATCTGAATCAGTGGCACATGTTTCCATCATACTGAGCAAGTGCACATCTGATTTTAGGTTTTTAAGCATTTTATATTTGTTTTATTGACTATGCTAAAGCTTTTGAGAAAACAGTAGAACACAGAAAGGGAATATATAAATAGAGATCTGGTAGGAATTACACAGTTGAACTCCTGATACGGGTCCTGTTTTCCAGTTGCAGCCACGGACTGAAACTCAGAAATTCAATGTCAAATCATTTACAGAAAATTAACCAGAGAGATTGTTTTATTAATTCGGAAAAAAGGTTGCAAGGGAGCATTTATTCATTGTCATTAACTCATGTTCAATAGGAAATCATACAATGCAGCAAAAAGGACAGAATCACAGTTGTAGATATGAAGAAAGACACTGGGCTTCATTAATTTTTTGAAAATATTGAACATGAATTTGGATTGAACATTGTCATTTATTTTTGCAGCACATTTTTGGTCGTTATAAATACTTCTTATAAAACCTCTGAAACCATTTAAACAAAACAAAGTATCTTTAGCAGTAAAAATAATCCCATTTTGGAGGAAACATATCTTAATACATTCACTCCAAAGCAACACCTGCACTTTTAGCTTATTTGCTTGCCAACGAATTTGGGAGCGAATTTAGATTGTAACCATTAATGTGATCAAATGTTGTATGTAAGGGGGTACTGGTTATTTCTTCCATACTTACTTGGCTTTGTCCTGTCTACAAAATGACTACATTTATCCTACTTGCAAAACTTTCATTCGGACTACAGTTATCGTTGTTTAGAAAAAAACACATTTGATATTCAGTCTCTCCCAACCTGCTTTACAGCCAAAATGTGAACCCATAACTCAAGGCCTCTATAATTTTCCATGTTTTAGTTTGCACTCCTTTTATTGGCGTACACTAAAATGTGGTCATGGCTTTACAAAATCACAAAAGTTTTATGGCCCGGTTTTTTACTGTCTCATACTGATAACATTTTTCCTACCGTCCATAATGGTTGACATGTAAAAACATATACGTATAATATGAAATGCATATGTATTGTCGTGTATCGGCGATGCCGTTAATGCAAAGTTTCAACTATCGGCAACTGCCGGTAATTTTACATCGTTAATCACATTAAATCATATTAAAAGTACATTTATAACATTATGTTGGCTACTTTATTACATTTCACATACTTTTTACCTGTTTATATATCTTCATTCAATCATAGTTTGTTGTTAAAGTTTTGAAGTGGGAGGACAGGAAGTCAGCCATCTTTGCTACTGCAAGGGTTAAACATCTCAAGCTCTTGTCCAATCAGGTAAATGGCAAAGTTCAACAGGTCATTTGGGGATTTTTAATCCAATCACAAAAATGCATTTTACTGCTAGACAGTTGTTGACCCAGTTATTCCCTATAAAAGGGCCAACTTTGGAGTGTTTCTTCCTGGTTCACTTTCTCCCTAAGGAGACAGCACATCTGCAGCATTAAAGTCCAAAGACTGTCAAGATGCCCAGATCTGCACAAGAAGGGTGAGGTTTATTCTGTAAACTTGGGTTAGGAGTAAAAGGGGGAGGAAATTGATAGGCAAATTTCATGGATACAATTTAAACTTTTCTTCTAATATGATCTAGGGAATTAGAGGGAGGGAAGTGGCCAGCCCCAGTTATACTGGGTTGTACATATTTGTACATAGTGTTTGTTAGTTTGTTGAACCTAGAATAATTAAATAATGTGGGTTGAACTGAAACAGGGAAATCATTCTAAATGGGAATAGACAATTCAGACAATTCATTATGTTTAAATCTTGAAGTTATAATATGAACCATTAATCAAATATTACTATTCATGTTGGAACCATATCACTACCCTCGGCACGCTACATAAAAATGGTGGCAGTGGTGTTTGTTTTTTTGAATAGTGTAAATTGAATTGGTTCATATTGTGTCAACATAATGTGTAAATATTGATATTTTGAACAAAGTTGTCTTTGTTTAATGATAAAGTTTGTTCAGTAAAGTGAAAATAGAAGTAAATTTATCATGTCTAGGAAGAGTGATTCAGGGTCTGATACAGATTCTGTATATGACATGCCAAGTGGTAAATGGGTAGTTACTGATAAAGTTAGAGGTACTTCCGAAGGAGTACAAAAGAGTCAGACCAAGTCAAAGAAATCTGTCCATCCAACAGTTAACTTTGATAAGGGGGTGCTTCATAATACACAGGAAAATCAATACTATTCAGGTAGACATCCATCAGAATACTATGATGATAGGGAACATACTTTTCCAAAAGAAAGGTCAAGATTGTCACCTGGGGAACATGATATTGAGAGAGGGAAGGCTTTTAAACAAGAATGGTCAAAGTATACACCATTTAGGTATGATACTGATGTATTGGATGATCCTTGTTATTATAGAGGTCAACAAAGGGTTAGGTCTCCACCAAGATTGGGTTATGTAAGGGGTGGGCCTCATTATTCTGGTGGTCAATATGAAGTCAAGTCCCCATATGATCAAGGCTATGCGAGGTCACCAAGAGAATATTACAAACCTAGTTACTCTGATAGGGTGCAAGAGACCTATGCCTCTCCCCCAAGGACAGGTTATGTTAGGACACCAGAGTATAATAAGTCTGGTTATGTTAGGACACCAGAGCATAATAGGTCTTCAGGTGTTCCTAATGATCAAAGTTTTAGTTCTGGTAGACAGTTCAAAAAGTGTCCATCCTATGATGGGAAAAGTAGTTTCAAAGATTTCCTGATTCAATTTGAGATGGTCAGTGAATTTAACAATTGGAACATTGAAATAATGGCTCAAGAGCTTGCTTTGTCACTGAAAGATCAGGCTGTAGCAGTTTTAGCAGATCTAGATTTCTCACACAGAAGGTATTACCCTAGTCTAGTGGAAGCTTTAAAAGCAAGGTTTGAACCTGAAAATCAAATACAACTTGATAGGGCAAAGTTGAAATCTAGAATTAGGAGAGAGAATGAACCTTTACCACAATTAGCCCAAGATATAAGAAGATTAGTGAGGGATGCAAACCCAGGTGTTCCATTAGAGATTAGAGAAAATATGGCAAAAGATAGTTTTCTTGATGCTTTGAATGATAGAGACTTGGAGTTGTCAGTTTTTCAAAGTCAACCCAAAAGTTTACAAGATGCATTAAGGATAGCACTTGAGATTGAAGCCTTTCATAGGAGTAGAGAGAAAAGGGTGCCTTTAAGGTCAGTTAAACAGGAGAATGAAACTTCACTTGTTCAAAATGATGACTTAGTTCAATCCCTTCAGTTAAGGATTTCAAAACTTGAGGAAGAACTAAAATCTGTTCATGTGTCAAAATCTGAGACAAATGGTGTTCCACAGGTTAGGGATAAAACACAGAAAACTAACAAGTCAAAAGTAGTGTGTTTTTATTGTGATAAACCTGGGCACATTGCCAAAAACTGTCGCAAAAAATACTTTGACAAGAAACAGAAACAAGATGAAACTTTAAACATTCAAAAGCTGGAGTAGGGGGTCATATGTCAGCTGTTTACTCAGAGGGGCCCAAACTGAACTCTTGTAATGATGGATTGTATTTACCTTGTTCCATTTCTGGGGTAAAAGTAAACTGTTTGATTGACACTGGTGCCAATACAAGTATCATCCACCCAAAGAAATACTATTCCATCCCAGAAAGTGCTAGGTCAAAGTTACAAACAGTAACAAGTAGTATCAGATTGGCAGATGGGGGAAAATTCAACCACTCGGTGAGGTTATCTTACCACTGTTTATTCCTGATGTAGGATCATTGTATCAAAACTTTTTGGTTGCAGAAACTAATGAACCTTTAGTATTGGGTTATGATTTTTTCCACAAACACCAATGTGTTATTGACTTGACAAACAATACACTTCAGATAGAGGGGAAAACAGTTGATTGTTGCTTAGAAAGTAAACTGTTGTCCTTGTTTAGGATAAAGTTGACTGAAAATATTACTATTCCTTCAAATAGTGAAATGATTGTGGGTGGGTATTTTAACAATCCTGACAAAGACATATTGCCAAACTGTGCTTTGCTTGAAGGTTCTGACAAATTGTTGGAAAATAAACAGGTATTGGTGGCTAGGTCTTTAGTGAATTTAAGGACAGATATTATACCAGTTAGGGTGTTAAATCCACATGATCAACCAAGGCAGTTGTTCAAAGAGACAGTTTTAGGGTCTTGTGAGATAGTTGAACAGATTGAAACTGGTGTTCAAAATTGTAGTAAACTGAATCAAATGAATACAAACACTGAGACCTCTTCAATACCAGAACATTTTCAAACTTTGTTGGCCAAATGTCAACCATTGCTTTCAGTCAAACAACAACAAGAAGTAGAAAGTCTAGTGCTTGATTATAGAGATATATTTGCAAAATCAAAATCTGATTTAGGAAGAACATCTCTGTTCAAACATGAAATTAATACTGGGAATACTCCACCTATTAAACAGCGACCTAGGAGAGTCCCTTTGGAAAAAAAAAAGTTGAGAGGGAGGAAGTTAGTAAAATGTTAGACACAGGCATAATAACACCTTCTTGTAGCCCATGGTCATCACCAATTGTGTTAGTTACCAAGAAAGATGGGTCTTGTAGATTTTGTATTGACTATAGGAAGTTAAACAGTATCACAATCAAGGACTCATACAGTTTACCCAATCAAAATGACTGTTTGCAGTAATTACAAAGGGTCAAAGTGGTTTAGCACATTGGATCTGGCTAGTGGTTATTGGCAGATGGAGGTTGCTCCTAAAGATAGGCCAAAAACAGCATTTACCTGCCAAAGTGGGTTGTTTGAGTTCAATGTTATGCCTTTTGGGTTAACTAATGCCCCAAGCTCATTTGAACGTCTCATGGAAAAAGTTTTATCAGGGTTACAGTATGACATTTGTTTACTGTATTTAGATGACATTATCATAAAGAGTGAGACATTTGAAGAACACTTAGTTAATCTGGGGAAAGTGTTTGACAGGTTAAGGTCATCAAACTTGAAATTGTCACCAAAGAAATGTACTATATTTCAACATAAAGTTGAATTCTTAGGCCATATAGTTTCAGAAGAGGGGATATCAACTAACCCAAAGAAAATAGATTCAGTTAAGAATTGGCCAAAGCCAGTTACTGTGAAACAAGTAAGAAGTTTTCTAGGATTATGTTCCTATTATAGGAAATTTATCTTAAACTTCTCATCGATCGCGAAACCCCTGACAAGATTGACAGAAAAAGATGTCAAATTTGTTTGGTCATCAGATTGTGATCAAGCATTTGAGAAATTGAAAACTTGTTTGGTCAATACTCCCGTTCTAGTTTATCCTGACTTGACAAAGCCATTTATACTTGACACTGATGCCAGTGGGGTCGGCATTGGTGCTGTTTTGTCGCAAAAGCAGGGTGATAAAGAAAGGGTGGTTGCTTATTACAGTCGAGTCTTGACAAAGAGTGAACGAAATTACTGCGTCACAAGGCGTGAATTACTTGCAGTCGTCGATTCCATAAAACACTTTCATACATATTTGTATGGTACAAAGTTTGTTATACGTACTGATCATGGTTCATTGAGATGGTTAGTAAACTTTATGAATCTTGAAGGTCAACTTTGTCGCTGGTCAGAGTTTTTGGCAGTCTATGACTATGAGATAGTTCATCATAGTGGCAAGTCACATGGCAATGCCGATGCATTGTCAAGAAGACCATGTGAACCTTGTAGATATTGTGACAGGGTAGAAAGTAAGGACAGGGCTTATCAAACAAATTGCGAAGATTTAAGACCATGTTGTCATCAGCAGTCTCAAGGTAGTGACAATATTGCTAGTAGGGTTACTGGTGCAAACAATTTTCAAAAGTCTGAAACCTTACCAAGTATAAGGTATGATTCTTCTGAAATAAAAGAGCCTTTAACTCTAAATAGTTGTAAAAATGTCAGACAAGAAACCTTTACAGCTGAGTCATGGCTTCAAAGCAATACGTTGGATGAAATTTGTACTGAACAAAGGAAGGATAAGGATCTAAAACTTATCATTGAATGGAAACTTAAGGACACAAGGCCAACATGGCAGGATATATCTGATAGAGGTATCAATTTGAAGAATTACTGGTCACAATGGAATAGATTGATTCTTAAGGACAATGTTTTGTACAAGGAGTGGTTCGATCCAAGGGTCAAACAACTTGTTTTGCAATTAGTCATTCCACCTTCTATGAAGGAAGATTTATTTTCCCAATTGCACAAGCAAAAGTGGTCACGTCACTTAGGTATCAAAAGAACTTTAGGGCGTATGCATAGACGTGTGTACTGGGCAGGATATAAGGCTGATATTCACAGGTTATGTTGAGAATGTCCTGAATGTCAGAGGCGCAAGTCCCCTAATGAAAAGGCAAGACATCCACTTAAAAAGTATGCTGTAGGTCTTCCTTTAGAAAGAATTGGTTTAGACATTCTAGGGCCATTACCAGAGAGTTCTTTGGGAAATAAATATATTTTGGTTGTGAGTGATTACTTCACTAAGTGGGTTGAGGCATATCCTATGCCCAATCAAGAAACAGTGACTATTGCAAATGTTTTGGTCAATGAGTTTATAAGTAGGTTTGGGGTATCATTACTCCTACATTCTGACCAAGGGTCCCAGTTTGAATCTAGTTTGTTCCAGGAACTTTGTTCATTGCTTGACATTGATAAGACAAGGACAACTGCCTACCATCCTCAGAGTGATGGACTAGTTGAGAGGTTTAACTTGACCTTAGAAAATATGTTGAGTAAATACATTGCTAGTGATCAGAGGGATTGGGACAGTCATCTTCCAATGTTGATGTTGGCTTATAGGTCCTCCATTCATGAATCAACAGGTCAAACACCAGCAGCTATGATGTTTGGGTGGGAGGTTACTCTACCTATAAACTTATTGTTAGGGTCATTCCCAGATCAAAAACATAGGTCATCAGATTTGCCCTATCTTCATGAGCTTAAGGAAAAATTAAAAGAAATTCATGAAATAGCACGGGAAAATTTGGAGAAATCTTGTGACAGGCAAAAGAGATTGTATGATCATCGTGCCAATGCACATAGTTACAATGTTGGGGATAGTGTTTTCTTGTTTGATCCAACTAAAAAGAAAGGTATTAGCCCAAAACTTCAATCTCGGTGGGTAGGCCCTTACTTAGTTGTTGGGAAATTATCTGATCTCCTGTACAAAATTCAGTTAAGTCCACAGTCCAAAATAAAGATTGTACATCATGACAGACTTAAGTTAGGGCATAGTAAGTCACAAAGCAGGGTTGAGACAACAGATGGAAATGTATCAAATGGGACAGATGGAGTAGAAGAATCTATTGAAAGTGATGTAGAAGTACCCAGTTTAAGTCCCAAGTCAAAAGTTTTAGAAACACATTGTAGTCCTAAGGTTAAATCTACAGGATGTGTTACTACTCGTTCAGGGAGACAAGTGAAACTTCCTAAGAAGTTTGAAAATAGCATTTTATAAATGTACATTGCATGTTTGTTTTCATTTTTATATTTTTAGAGCTCGCTTCAATTGCAAGAGATGCAGTTTTATAACCATTAAGAGAGACGTGCTTGAGAGGCATGAGAGGGAGAACCATGACAGGCTGGCAAAGTGTGGGTTTGGGTGTAATTTTATATTCCCAATACATAAAAAATGTCTATTGGGTGATCACCATAAGAGGTGTCATTTAGGGTTACTGCATAGGGACCCAATCATGTGCGACAGGCCTAGGAGCAGGTCGAGGTCCCCTATTGGGATCGCTCCTACTGTCCAGACAGGAAAGTCTCCACTCAGGGGAACACCACCCAAAACACTGACTATGTCGGATGTGGATGAGTTTGAGTTTTTTTGATTTTGTGGAGGATGACATTGACCGTAACAACAATGTCAGTGGTGTATCCAAGTTGAGAGGGGGGTCACCCAAAGGTGATGTATTGGGTCCAGCTTCTCCAAGCCAAGTACCAGTTCAGTGGAAGCTAACTCCCATTGATGTAGATGTTGCCAAACCTCTGTATAGTTTCCTGCCCAGGCCATGCCGTTATACAGAGTACTACCTGAAGGGCGACCTGAGGTTTCAGCAGAAATAATGTTTATTGTATTTTTTTATTGTATTTTGTATGAATAAAGATTATTTTTTTTTGTCGTGTTGTTTTAATGTGTTTATTTTTCAGCTATGTTTGGGGACAAACCCTCTTTAGTTGGTGGGGGGTATTGTCGTGTATCGGCGATGCCGTTAATGCAAAGTTTCAACTATCGGCAACTGCCGGTAATTTTACATCGTTAATCACATTAAATCATATTAAAAGTACATTTATAACATTATGTTGGCTACTTTATAACATTTCACATACTTTTTACCTGTTTATATATCTTCATTCAATCATAGTTTGTTGTTAAAGTTTTGAAGTGGGAGGACAGGAAGTCAGCCATCTTTGCTACTGCAAGGGTTAAACATCTCAAGCTCTTGTCCAATCAGGTAAATGGCAAAGTTCAACAGGTCATTTGGGGATTTTTAATCCAATCACAAAAATGCATTTTACTGCTAGACAGTTGTTGACCCAGTTATTCCCTATAAAAGGGCCAACTTTGGAGTGTTTCTTCCTGGTTCACTTTCTCCCTAAGGAGACAGCACATCTGCAGCATTAAAGTCCAAAGACTGTCAAGATGCCCAGATCTGCACAAGAAGGGTGAGGTTTATTCTGTAAACTTGGGTTAGGAGTAAAAGGGGGAGGAAATTGATAGGCAAATTTCATGGATACAATTTAAACTTTTCTTCTAATATGATCTAGGGAATTAGAGGGAGGGAAGTGGCCAGCCCCAGTTATACTGGGTTGTACATATTTGTACATAGTGTTTGTTAGTTTGTTGAACCTAGAATAATTAAATAATGTGGGTTGAACTTGGTCTCTCAGGGAAATCATTCTAAATGGGAATAGATAATTCAGACAATTCATTATGTTTAAATCTTGAAGTTATAATATGAACCATTAATTAAATATTACTATTCATGTTGGAACCATATCACTACCCTCGGCACGCTACAGTATATGCACATAAAACAATGTATGCAAGAATATTTTAATTATATTTCGTGTAACCCAGACTTTGCTTTTGCTGGCTGGGTTGCGCTTAGGGAATGTATTGGCTAGTCTTAATGTGCCAGCAGGTTAATTACTGGTGGTGACCTTGTTCATAAAATTATATGACATAACCTATGCCCCTAGTTCTAAATATTGATTGTCTAATTGCCCAAGACTTTTGACCTTTCCCTAGCCGCATGGGAGCCTCCATTTTGATTGTGGAGGTCCGAGTGGTCACATCTAAATCCCCCACCCATGAACTATTCCTGCCCCCTCCACAACTGACTGCTGAAGAACTACGTACCACCTAACTGGCAGTGAAATCCTCTGCCAATCCTTACATTCACAGTAATGTTACAGCTTTGACATGAGTAGTAAAGATATGGCACTTGTTGTGCACACTTTAAGATGTTTACTTCAAACTGACATTTGTCAGAGAGCTCAGTAGTTTTAAATGGTCTCTAACTCATAGATTTTTGGCCTTTAACTCTTTGGGCGACCTTTTGAGACACATGTATGGGATTGAAGTTAAGTTTCAAAATGATATGGGAGCTGTCATGGCATCAGAAACGACCATTGAGACTTGAGACAGTAGACATTTGTGAAACTAAGTTATCACCAGACCACAGCCATGTACAACTGTTTGAAGGTTTATCATATACAAGGCCTGCATGTTTAATGATGTCTCCTCGGTATCTTTTGTTTTTTATTTTGAAGGAAACAACAAAGAACAAGTGCATATTAAATATGTATAATTTAGTTGAGGTTAATGCCCAGTTCATTGCTGACATTCATTCTGTCAAATACTATGCATAATTAAAAGCAAAGTGAAACAAACATCATACTATGTTGTTTTTAAAATCTTAGTCCAACCATTTCTCTTTAAAAATACATGAGATTTCTTCAACAAGGTCAAGGTGGCTCAATTGTGTTAGATAACACACTCACCTGCCACCTCTGAGGTATGCAGTTCAAACCCAGGACCCTATGTTGGAAAGTTGGTAGTTGCTTACTGATACCTGGCAATTTACAGCGCAGATTCTTGACCCACTTCTATGTAAACGTTTCATCTGCCCTTAAAGCTTCCCATCGTGATATAACATATACAATGTGTTGAAAGTGAAAGTCAAATATGTCGAGTATAAAGAAGTCAATTTAAGAAAATCTGAACTTGAATGAAGTTGGTGTGTATTTTTAATTTCATCCAATCTAAATTAGTAAAAACTTTTTTTATTCATTTCAGCAGGTTTTATAAGAAATATCTTTGCAGCTGTGTTTAAAAAATAACTATTTTATACAAGAGCACTCGGAGAGCGCAGACCGTCGCCAAGGGAGCATATATCCTGAAAATTTCATCAAAATCCGTCCATAACTTTTTGAGTTATCTGTTTAAAAAAAACACATTTCGGATTACTTACAATATTCAATCATTTCTTCCTTTTACCTTTTCAGACATATCCTGAAACTTTCATCCAAATCCATCCATAAGTTTATGAGTTATCTTGTTCACAAACAAACTCACAAACCCACAAACAAACCCAGGCGAAAACATACCCTCCTTGGCGGAGGTAATAAATCCATTTTATCCTCTTCTATACTTTGTGGCTTTCTTCCTGGGGTTGAAAGAGGACTTAAAATAATAAAAATATAACTAATATATATAACTAAAATAATAAAAATATAACTAATGTTAGATGCCTCCTCTGGGGGATTTTAGGGGCATGATGGAAGTTTGGTAATACATTTGACTGCTGCCACTAAGACTGTGGATTTTAATTTTGGTAGGACTTAGTGGTGCCTTTATACTCCATTCACACTACAGGCAGTATCACCCTCGGTTTGGTGAAAAATCATTGTCCTTGGATTACCGTCTGACATCTGTATGCGACCTTGTGAGTCAGCAGCAAATCATCCATTACCTTGTTTTCAAAAGTTTCAAATTTTTACCACTAATTTCGGTACAGTGAGCATGCGCTGAGGATTTCAGGCATGTGTGTATAAATTTCTTACAATGGTAATGGTAAGCTGTGGTCCAAGGTTTATATAAGGTTGTGATTCAGTTGTCTTTCGGTGTAACATGGCGACTTAGGTATTGATCGTTTTTCACATGTTTGTCCGATGGCTACCAAAGGTGAGTTGAGGTTAATGGAGGTTGCTTCTCGGTGACTAACATTTGTAGTACTGTCATCCTACTGGTCTTGGTGGTTAAAAAATCATGTCCAATCAGTGGCCGTCCCCCTGTAGTGTGAACAACTGGGACAAAATGGGGCAGTCCGGCTTCCGAGGAAAACTTCTAACCGCAGGACATACCACTGTAGTGTGAATGGGGTATTAGATGCAGTTACAAAGAACTCATGTAAGATAACACTCAACTAAAGCTTTATTTGCTTAGCTATATTAGACCATTTGGGTATATCTGCTGATGTTTTTCAGCAACAATTTTTGAAAATAATTAGTTGATGTATCTCCCAAAGTATGTAAGAAATAGAAACTTTTACAGTAATTCTGATGATATATTTTCCAGCTTATGTCACATTTAACATCTTTATATATCATTTGCTATACACTCATTGCCTAAAGCCAGAACTTAAAAATAAAAAGTTACACTTTCCTACTTTCCTTGATTAACCCTTTGGGAAGATCAGATGTACATTGGATTAGATTCTACGTTTCTTCGGTGACGTATCTATGCTTTAGCACAGTTTACCCCTTCATGTCATAAAACACAGCACACAGGTGTGACCCTGTTGAGTAGTGTAGCCCTAAATGTATTGCAATAATCATATGCCCATTACTTGGGCAAATACAAATATTTCAAAACTAAGCAAAACTAGAATTTGGGTCTTTTTTTATTTGTAACATGTCCGGTTTATTACTTTCCTGATACTCAGGGTCACGTTGCTTCCATGATTGCCTGGCTGTTTCTGTCTAGTGATAGTTTCATCACATCAAAACTAAGTAAACATAATTGTTAGTGTTAGAATTCTTTTGTCAAGGCTTGAAATAGTAAAAATGTTTCTTTGCCTCATCAACATTCATCTATCCTTAGAGGGCTGTCCTATTTTGCTGATCCACCTCCCCAATTGGATTACAATCCTGAACTCTGCCTGTCAGGACGTCAGGCTTTTCATTTCAGAATGTTTATAGACCATAATCAGAATATTTTGAACTTTTGCATCCAGAAGCATGCGTGAACCAATAATGCACCTTCCTGATTACTTTAAACTGTTTCAAATTATCTTGAACTATTGCTGATCCTTATAACGTTTTGTATTTGGGAACCCGAACACTGACTATCTGAAAGCTATCAAGTTATCTTAACATTCATAAAGCAATCTTTCCTATCTTACATGGATCCTAGCAATCATAATAAGGCTCTGTAAGGTTTGTAAACTACTTGAAAGGATTCAGGAACTATCTGTATGCTTTCAGGAACCAATCAGTTGGATTGGCAATCATAACATTTTCGGGAGCCAATTGGAAGTGTTCAATAACCAACCACAATGACAGCTGGCAGAGCTATTGGAAATTCACCCATGGATTATGCAAGTCCGTTGGATTTGGACCAGTTCTCTTACTTCCAAAACTTCTCTGGTTTACTAGCCACGAATGTGCAGTGAGGAAATGAATTTTCAATTACGATTCTTGGCCTAAAAAATCTGATATTGCATGGATTAAGTACCATGACCGTTTGATGGGGATAGATTAGACTATTTTCCAGAAAAATGTGAAAGGTGTCACTATTTTGTTAGCACTGTTGCAATGGCCGAGAAATATATGATGTAACTTTGTCTTAGATCATACTCTACTTGTCAGTACTAATACAAAATTGATCAATTTTGTCGCATCATCTTTTTTGCTCCACTTTTCAGAACTAGTACACAATTGATGAATTTCCTGACATAAACAATTTTTCTCCACACGTCAGCACTAATACAAAATTTATGAATTCCATTGCATGAAACAAATAATAGGGTTACGGTTAAAGTATGAATTTCCTTCAGGAAAAAACTACACCTACATTTTATGAACAAGATGATCACTGTAAAAGTGTAAATTTTGGCTTAAAGAAAATTTACATAATTTCAACTTCCAAGAAATTCACTAAACACATTTTTTCTAATAATCAGTTACTTCCTCAAGTACTAAATACAAATTAAAATATTTAATGGGAATTGAGCTTTTAAGCCCATTTTCTAAAACAGGTGAAGCCAGTACCCACTGAATATTTTTGCTTACACATGTTCTCCTACTAAATAACATGCAAAAATAAATTGCTTAGATATTTCTCATTATTTATGCAAAAGGTTAACAAAAGTATACAATGATTTCATGAAATATGTGGAGTTTGATAAATGGACATCAGAAGAGGTGATTAAAATTGCACTAACTTCTTTACTTGTGATAAATATTGCATTGCTTTCAGTCCAAAGTCAATCATTGTTTACAAAGCTACCAGAATGTTTTCAACCACCAAAAAATAAAACTGCTATAATGTTTTAGCAAATAAAATACTATAAACGGTGTACAAGGGTGAGAAAACAATATTATTATGCATTTTAATTGAATAGTTTCATTTTTAAGTGAATTAATGAAGTCCAGATACGTCTGTACTTGGTCAGCCAACGTGGGCGATATTGACAGAAATAAACTTAGATTCGGGTACTCTGGTATGAGATGTCGGATTCGGGTAAGTATTCAGGGTTCGGGTACCCGGATATCCGGGTACCCGTTGAGATCACTAAATATAATGTTATGCAGGTGTTCCAATGGAGCCGACCCTGTAACCGACCCTACGACCCTAGGGTTGGTTGCAAAAGTCGTAGAGTCGTGAGAAAAAGCATGGGAAAATGGTGGGTCGGTTATGAAATCCCCGACAGGATGGTAAAGTTACAGACAGGACGTCAACCCCATCCCTACGAGACATAGGGTCGGGGACATTTTTTCCAAAAAATTGAAGCAAGATTTAGAAACAGATGGAATGTCCCCCATGCAGTTGGTGCATTAGATGGAAAACACATTGCTATCAAGAAGCCCAAGAAGTCAAGCAGTGAGTATTTCAACTACAAGGGCTACTTCTCCCTGGTGCTTTTGGCTTTAGTCGATGCAGATTACAAGTTCCTGTGGGTCAATGTGGGGCCCAGTGGCTCATCATCTGATGCTCAGATATTGAACTGCAGCAAACTGAAAAGAAGAATTGAGAATGGAATCCTGGGAATACCATTACCTGAGCCACTAGGACCTGGGGAGCCTGACCTGCACTACTTCCTGCTGGGGGATGATGCCTTTGCCCTGATGCCTTGGCTTATGAAACCTTACAGTAGACGTCAACTGACCAGGGAGGTGGTCAAGAACTCATTTGGTATCCTTGTCAAGAGATTCAGGGTGATGTTGACCACCATGGAATAGAGGCCAAAAGTAGTTAGAGACATTGTGTTAACATGTGTGGTACTACATAGCGTGTTGAGAAGCCGTCAGGGGGGAGGAGACGGACCACCCACTCCAGCCGATGACATAGCAGCACCACAGGCAGACCAGGGGGAATAGGGACAACATGAAAACTTCAGAAACCCATCGAGACCTACTGAAAGACTATTTTAACCACTTGGGGGTGCTGGCTGGGCAGGAGGACAGAGTGTAAGAAGACCGAGGGGGAGAAGATGCTGTCATTTAAATCAGTCCTTTTCAGGACGACCCAAATAATCCAAGAACCTTTATTAAGCAAAGTGCTACTTCCCAAAAAAACAACCCCAAATTTCAAACAATTTAATTCCAATTCAATGTCACCAAAAATATTCCCCATCACAAACACAATTCCATCCCACATTCAGTTGAAAAAAACAAAGTATATCATAAATTCAAACCCAGGTCCCCACTTAACAAAGTATACATGCCACCCCAACATGACCTGGCTTTATTCTCTTAAAAATTAATTTGCAAATTGGTATTAAAAAAAGTGTCCCAATAAAATACCTGTAACTATTTCCTGCCAAGAATTTACAAGAATTCAAAAATTTTTTAAAAATTGGATGGAAATTGGCCAGAAAAAAAATGCAAGCTTTGCAATCCCAGATAAGTAATTTTTTCTCAGTTTATCAATCCCTTGCCACGCACATGTTTGAATATTTTGTTATGGCTCACGTTTTTGGGTCTGTCAGTGTGGATGTGGCTTTTTATTTAATGTTGGCTTTTGGAACACAGGGACATGAGTTTGAGTCCACATGTTTGATTTTGGGGGATGTGGGTTTGAGTCTACAACTTTGTTTTTGGGGGGTTGTGGGTTTGAGTCCACATCTTTGTTTTGGGGGGACGTGAGTTTGAGTCTACAACTTTGTTTTGTGAGGGTTGTGGGTTTGAGTCCATTTTTTGTGGGGGGGGTGGAATTTTTTTTAAATTTTGTTTGGTTTGGATGGTTTTAGTTTGATTTCTTAGGGTTTTTTTATTTATTTATTTATAATTTTTTTGGGGGGTGGTGGTGTTGGAAGTTTATTAATATTTGTTCAACATTCACTCATTCATTCACACAATTTTTTCATGTACTGTGGGGAAGTGTAAGTGTTGGATGGTGTGCTTTCTTTGTTTTGGGGCTATCAAACATGTAGCCTAATAATTGTTTTTGGAAGATTCGGGTGGCCCTTAAAACGGCCGGGTTTGGTGCGACTTGTGTGGGCTAATCCACTGATTTGGGCTGACTCTGACTCTGCTGGCTGGACTGGATGGGAGGTCTTGACTGTTCTTGATGAGTGGTAGATGGCACTGGTGACGGTGCTGGTTGAAGTTGAGAGGGTAAAAATGGCTGTGGTGTGTCTATCTGCTGATACTGTAGAACACTTGGAATAGCCGCAAAGAGACTGGATAATCCTGAAGTGTTGTGCCGACTCTCCTGTTGTGAAGGTGCAACTGAAAGGGAGTTGTAAATCATCTGTCTGGAAGTCCCAGGATGTTGGTCATCCACAACTACGTAAGAAGTAGCAGGCTGTGTAGACGGTGATGAAGATGAAGGCCTTTGTGGTTGCTGTTGCTGAACTTTTGCAATCACTGTAACAGGTTCTCCAGTGGAAGTCTGTGTTGACTACACAACTGGAATGGAAATTGTGTGAGTTTCTGGAATGGTGAGTATGTATTCCTGTCCTGCTGTGGACTGTGATGCTTCTGGAAGTTGATATGTGGTGACCTTCTTACTTTTCGTGACCTCTCTCTTTCGTTCTTCGGCCTTGTACTGTATTTCACTGAGAAGCATCACTGTCTCATTCTGGAATGTTAAAAAGTCTCTTTCTTCAAGATGTTCAATCTCAGAGAGGAGATAGTTGCAGAACGACTGTTGAGGACTTGGAGTGGGGTCCTGATGTGCACCCAGAAATGTGGAAATCATTGACCTCATCTGCTGGAACTGATCTAAGACTGGATCTGCAGATGACGTGGTGGCAGTCGCGACTGGAGGCTGTCATCACTTGGGACTGGTGCTTGAATGCTGATGAGTAACATCTGATGCAATGCTGATTTCATCTCAGATTCTGTGGATGTATCCTGAACTGAAGCTGTGGTTGCAGAAGGTCTCTGGGGTGACTTGAATGCAGAAGACTTGGAAACTCTGTTCCTTATGATGTGACCTCATAGAAAACTGAAACTGTCCTTCAACCAGGTCTGCCACTCTGTACTCTTCTCAGCTGCTTGTCCTGACTTCGTCTGAGTGAGCTTGCCATATCTGGTACATTGAGTCTCAAACCACTTCTTCACAGTCTTTATAGGCAAGTTTCTGGTAGCTGTTAGCTGCTCCCAAAGTCTTTCTTTCTTCTGCTTGTCTTTGAAACTGTCGTTGGTCTGGTCATTAAGTTCCTGTTGCTGTTTAACAAACTCAACGATGGCTTCCTTGTCTGACCCACTCAAGAAAATGGACTTCATCTGGTCCTTCTTCTGTCTGGATTGAGTTGATTCTGCATTAGTATCTGTATCTGTTCGCGCTCTCTTCTCTCCCCTTTCTTCCTCTTCCTACCTTTTTATACCCACAGCTTTGAAGCCAACAGGCCGTAAGAAGCAAAAATATTGCCGGCCTGTCTGTTTCAGTTCCCGGCTTGTCTGTTAGTGTTACAGGCCTGTCGGTTACTGTTTACGGCTTGTCTGTTTGAGTTTAAGGCCTGTCGGTTACAAATTTTTCTGACTCTAGGACCCAGTCTCTAAAACTTACTGACTGGCTTGTAAACTTTACCGGCCTGTCGGGAACAGTTACAGACAGGCCGGCTAAAGTTACCGACTGTACTGTAACACTTCCCATGTAGTCGGTGAGTCATCACATACAATTGGGAAGTCCATATTTGGGACAAGCTGGATACTTGTTACAGACAGGCCTGTTTGATTAACTGACAAGCCGGGCAGTGTTACTGACAGGCCATTAAGTTAACTGACAGGCCGGTTGCTAGGGGGCTGAAATTAGGGTCGGATACAAGGGTTGGGAACGGTTTGATATTTGATGTTTGATATTTCACCGACTCTCCCCGACAGGCCGGTAACTTGAAACCAACCCTAACCGACCATGTAAACATTGTCCCCGACTCTCAAAAAATACCTACTTATGGGCCTGTCGGTTCCAGTGGAACATCTGCATAAGGAAGAATATCCGAAGAAGCTTGAGGGTACTCTTTAGCTTAAAACACACATAATAAGAATTTTTATGACTTTCAAAATCTTTATCTTGTTTACTTATTTTCATTTAGAAATGAGTGAAAAGTCGCACTGCAAATACTGTGATATTACACTTAATTTACAATAGTATTTTCCTTTCTGAATTTCCCAGTTATTTGCTCACAAAAACCACTGATAGCTGTTCATAATTCAGTTGTTCGATAGTTTGGTCATGGTGTCCTCATATACAAATTACCAATCCAATCTTAAGTCATGTGGGATTATGTTTGTTGGTCGCTCTCCATCATGCCTGTACACTGTAGATCTGGTATCAATACATACATCAGCCGACAATCCTTAACTTAACCTCCTGTGTCATCACCTTCGAAATTTCAAAATGATCATACCATTTCTGGCGTCTTCACGGCCACCTCACAGCTCTTGCCTATACTTTGTTACAGTATTTTACCACCGATAGATCTTCTCATGATTTTGGGGCTCCAAATTCTGCTTTTCCTTCCTTAAAATTTCCTTCCTTAAATCGGCTTGTCAGTTTAATACAGACATAGCATATTTGAAAAATGTACATATGGCTTATTTCACAATGTACTCATACATTTCATCGTAAATGACAGATGTAAAAATTGCAGGCAATTTGTATGCTATAATGTACTCGTCCATCAAAAATAGATAGAAATTTTGGTTTGTGACTCCCCCTAGGGAATGTTGGGACTTTTCCTGATTTGCAGATGAGCAGAGATATTTTATGTAGACTCCCAGATGAAAACCGACAATGAACAGGGAAAACAAGTGGGCTGAATATGGGTAAACTATGTGTCAAAGTGTCAATATTCCAACAAGTTAACAGGTGAACACGTCAATGTGCCGGCAGGTCGATGTGTTAACATTGCAAACATGTAGCCTTACAGTTCCCCAAGGGCAGGGGTATTGTAAACAGTTCTGTCTTTCACTTCACAATCTTAGGTTTTTGACCTATGTTGATCATTCAGTTTGTTCATTGCTATGAAACTTTGAAAGTATGTTGTTCAGTCGGGTCTTTCGATTTTCGAAGCATATGTTTGTCAGTCAGTTTGTTATTTGATTTCAAAGTAATAACAAACCGACTGTCTTTTGATTTCAAAGTACGTTGGTCAGTCGGTTTGTTTGTATGTTGGTACATTCTAGATCACAATTTGCGCTACAATTCTCTCATTTTAACTATAATACTGACATGGGTCAGAATACAGCATGACTGAATGTCGACAAAATTGGTGGGATTTTCACATAGCTATGGCCATTTTAGCTACTCTGAGTAAATGACTTATAACTCCGAAACTATTGCATTTAAAGTATTTATGTTAAATACATTGTACAGGTACGTTCACTTTACCCATAAGAGGGTACATAGTTTGGAGCTCTGATGCTAAGTGCTTAGCTAAGTGAGTATTAGCTATTTTCTGATTTGTAACAAAACTTTAAAATTAGAACATGTCAAATTTCTTCGACAGTATTGCACATAGTGACTTTCATTGAATACATTTTACCCATGTTGGTTTAGTTATGACATAATGAAATTGCAGACCTGTAGCTCATTCCAAAGCTGACCAATAGCTATTTGAGATTCTCACTGTTGAGTAAATCGTTTGTAACTTTAAAACTGTTCCTTTCAGAGTATGTCACTGAAATAAGTTACTAACCAACTTTTAGGTCAGGTGTAACATAGTAAAATTGCAGACCTGTAGCTCATTGCATAGCTGAGCATTAGCCACTTTGTGGTTCTCACTGATAAGCAAATCCCTTGTAGTTTTAAAATTATTGCAATTCGAGTATTTTGTTGAAATATGTTATTCACCTACTTTTGGGTCAGCTGTAACATTGTAAAATTATAGACCTGTAGATTATTGCATAGTTGAGCAATAGCTACTATGGGGTTCTCACTGTTGAGTAAATCACTTGTAACTTGAAACTAGGACATTTACAGTATTTTGTTGAAATATATTAATAACCTACTTTGGGGGCAGCTATAACACAGTAAATTGCAGACCTGTAGCTCATTCCATAGCTGAGCAATAGTTACTTTGAGTTGACCAAATTCTAGACCCAATGCCAAAGATGTGTAGTGTGAATCTTGTAATGCAGCAAGTTATCAGTAGATTGCAGCAAGATTTAGAAGTTATCACACGGCTGAGTCCTCGTTTGTATGTTTGTTTGTATGTAAGTAAGCATGTTTGTTTGTTGGTACGTTCTAGGTCACAAGAATCTTTTAATGCAGAAGATTGGTAGATTGGGGCCAGATTTCTAAGTTACCACTCAACGACAGCTGAGTGTTCATTTGTTAACACATTCTGGGTCACAGGTTTTTAAGCACGAGCCTCAAAAGAGCTCCAGCTTCCACAGATCACCCTTTTTTGTCTCCAGACTTTCATCAGTTGTGGCGCAGCGTTATGAGTATTTGTCTGCTCACTGAAGTTAAGCAGTAATGGGCTATGTTAGTACTTGGATGGGTGACCTTCTGAGTTCTGGACCAGCTGTGGAATGTGTCTGAGTTGGAAATTCTTTGTGTCCCCAGACTTTCGTAAATTCTAGTGCACTACCTGTGTCTCTGATGGCTTTGCGCTCGCACTAGAGGACCAAAATACCTTTTGGCCTTGTTCACTTTTGACACTCATTTTTTCCTTATAACATTATCATTGGCCAGAATAGAGAATAGCCAAGTTTGGCCCAATTAGTTTGATTTTGACTTTTTATGATGTTTTAATATAGCTGCTAGATTGCGGCAAGATTTCAAAGTTACCAATCAGATGAGTGCTCGTGTGTGTTTTTGTCTGTGTGTCTGTGAGCAGAAATTAAAAAAAAAACTATACAGCGGATATTTGTTCAGGATTATTTGTTCACACAAGGTGGGGGGGGGGGGGGGGTCTAACCATGGCTGTGTCCTTTACAAAGTCATTAAAAGAAAAGGTCATTGGAAACTGTCACATATGCAAAAATATATTCATGTCTGTATTTCCTATATGTTGAGAAAATTTGGTCCTGAGTGGAAAATAAAAGGAATTTACCAAGCTTTGTCAACTACATGTACCAGAACGGAACATTGAGAGAGGAGTTTTATAGTGTCGTTCAATACAGTGTCCTCGACAAAATTAAAAGCCACTAAGTAAGAGAGCTTTGATGGAAAATCATTTGTCTCATTATTTACTTGGATGTTTCTTCTTTTGATGAGCACTGAAATTATAATGAGTGCTACAAGTAACGCATGAATGACATCCCAGATTGGTTTTCAAGGCCATATTGTCAATTACATTTTGTGAAAATATCAGTTTCACTTAAGTATCGATTTAATGGAAAAACACAAGTGAATGTCTGAAAAGATAACCTTTAGATCTTTTTTATGGCCTTTGGTGAAGGAGGGTTTCTTTCCAAGTAATTTTAAAAGATAAATGTCAATGATTTAGTTAGCTATTGAAATGTAGTAGTCATTTGGTGCAATTCTAACATAGACTAGATTGTCAATGAAATATCCAAATATCGCTGGTAAGCTTTTGTGTTCGTTTGTTTAGACTATGGATTCAGACAATCAAAAACTTCTAAGCTATCTCTCTGGTCTGTCTGTATCAGATTTGATTTTTGTGCCAAATAGCATTTCCTTTGAAAACAGTGATAGTGCAAACAAAATGATCGATTGAACCCTCCACCACCTCATGCAGTTGTATATTTCTGTTTAACAACTCAATAAGTTTATGACAGAATTACAGTAATCCAATGGCTCTCAACTTGACCTACAGTGTTAACATGAATGCAGGAAATTTGAGAAATCTTTAATGCTTCTTTTGGACAAACAATTTTCTGTTTTAGCCTCAAAATGTAAAAGTGACATTAGAGTACTGATGAAGTAACCTTCAACATATGGCAGAGCTGATCCAATTATATAATAAATGGTGAAACCAGTTTTGTAAAGATGACAAAAGGTATTTGAATGGATATGACTTAAAACACCATTTTTTTCATTAAATCATCACAATATCTACAGTAATACACCAAAGTATGAGTGAAGAAGGTATATAGAATAGATATGTCATGTTAAATGCCAGTTTATAGACTTTATAAGATACGATTTTCTCATGGGATACGGCTACGGATACGGATAGAACATATTTTCTTTTTGAAACTTTAGTGTCCATGGCCATTTGTAAACCGAATATTCATAGATTAAATCTATAAAACAGCAAGTGTACTTTGATATATAAAATCCCAAATTACATAATACACTGAAATTAAAAGCATAACATATTAACACTTAAATGTACATCAATAATATAGTAATATCCATTGTAATAAATATCATCATGAATACTTCCTAGAAATTCCCCGCAGTTTCTGTTCAGGTTTGTTTTCACTTAATGGTTTACCCCATGCAAGTATGCAGCAACACAGGATCTTACTCGTTACCAGAGCTATACTTTTATCCTGTTGATAGAGTCAAACCAGACATAAGATGAGCACAGGTATTCTTTTCATCAAAATGTGGTGGATAGCCTCCTTGCTATTTGACCATACATTAAGTCAGACAAGCACACGTGGATGTACCTCTATGACGTCACAATATACGCTTCTCTGCGGCTCAAGCAATATCGAAAGTGAAACTTCAAAGACTACATTCAGGCGACTGTACTTCCGGTGTGCTGAGAGGTGTAACTTGGAACCACACTGTTTCCAGTTCTCCACTGACCTCTACGATAGCCAGTGTCAAATGTACAAAGATCTACAGACTTGCGGAAGTATAGACTCTAGTTTCCATGGTGACTGGAGATTTTACTCAAAGGTAAGAATTTTTACGATCTCTACTACACTGTCCTTCAAACTGCGGGCACCTCTGGCAACCGGAGTGCTACTGTTTGATTAAGCATAAATAATTACTTGTTTTGCAAATGTCTTATTTGAAGTCATTTTGGTCGAGTCGTGTGATTCAGGCTGGGGTAGATGGGGTATTTTGAATACTAACACTAACGACAGTTGCATGTTTAATGAAATACAACACATTTCTGTCTACCATCATCTGCAAATGTAAGTAACACTGATGATTCCTCCATCTCTGGATTTGAATTTACTATAAAAATAATCAATATTCAAAACATTTGGGAAATTTGTAAAGTTTATGACCAAAAATAAGCCTAAAACCAAAATAAGCCAAACATGACCTTAATATTGGAAATGTAATACTGTCCTACGGCAAAGTTATGATCCTAGGCAGTCCACTGAACCTAATATTGAATTTCAATATGTAGAGATTATGGAAAACAAAGAAAATAGCTTATTTTTACTTGTAATATTTGGCTTATTTTCAGTAAATTTGAACTCAAATATTCAAAGCATGGATAATAAATCTAAAATAATCCTTGCTGTGTATATATTGGTTTTTCACCTTTTGATGAGACAATATACACAAAAATTATCCCATGTACTTGGATTGTAAATATTTGCATTCTGTCCTGTTGAAATTTAAAAGTATACTACACTTCATAGTGTAACTTCCCATCATATATGACACTTTCTGAAAACATATTTTGTATTGCATATCGCTAACCTCAACTCGTTCTTGTAGTTTTGTTAATGTCAATAAAAGTATAATTAGAGAGGTTGTGAACAAGGTGTTTAAAGCCCATATCTGTTTTCCACTGGGCTGCAAGTCAGCAATTTTAGTATATAAAGTCAATTTTAGTATTTAACATTTGAGAGATTGCGCACAACATTTTATTGAAAATGTTGAAAAATTAAAACAAGATCACAGTGGAGATCGACCTGGCAAATCCCTTTTTAACATGAAACGTAATGTAACGGCTGGTATTTTTAACATTATAAAATGACCTTCAAAACAAAAATCACTGACTATAGGGGAAAACAGACAAGGGCTTCAAAACCATTGTTCACAACCTGTCTTATGTTGCGTTTTTACCCCACAGCTCCTAAGGGCTATTGTCCTGATGCCGGGCAGGAAGGCTGGCAGGCAGTTGGTTGGTCAGGCGGGCAGGCTTCAGGAAAAAGGTTGTCCGGGCTGTATCTCAGAAACCGTAAGGTGTAGGAAGTTGATACTTGGTAGGGACATTGGATAGGGAGTGTAGGTGTGCAACGTCATGATATGACCTTGATTTGAAAATATTGTCTGGACTATATTTCTTAAGCCGTAAGGTGTAGGAAATTGAAACTTGGTAGGAACATTGGTTAGGGGTTGTAGCTGTGTAGCATCATGGTGTGACCTAGATTTGACCTTTGGCCTTGCCATAGTGACATTGATCTATAAAATCTTGTACGGGCTATATCTCGGAAACTGTAAGGTATACCAAGTTGATACTCAGTAAGGGCATCGATTTGGAGTTGTAGGTGTACAGCATTATGGTGTGACCTTGATTTGACCCTTGACCTTGTAGTGACCTTGTCCTGTAAAATCTAAAACAAAGCTATATCTAGGAAATCGTAAGGTGTAGGAAGCTGATATTTGGTAGCGACATTGGTTGGGGTTGTAGGTGTGCAACATCATGGCATTACCTTAATTTGACTTTTGACCTTTCTGTAGTGACTTTGACCTATAAAATCTTGTCTGGGCAATATCACTGAAACCATAAAGTGTAGGAAGTTGATACTTGGTAGGGACATTGCTTAGGGGTTGTAGGTGTGCAATATCATTTGTAGTCGTGACCATGAGTTCTAAAATCTTGTCTGCGCTATTTCTTGGATTCCGTAAGGTGTAGAATGTTGACACTTGATAGGGACATTGGTAAGGGGATGTAGGTGTGCATCATGGATTGCTGCAACTGATTATTATATTTACTTTTACATAATTGTGCTATTTCAATTGACAACTATTCTCCAGTTTATAAATTTTTCAGCTTCATAATTTTTTATCATACTGATTTTCCTATTGAATTGTCTTGTTTTAATACTTTATCTTTACATACATTTTCTTTCTTGTTGAACTTATCTATTAAAACATTATTTGGACCTTTATGTAACTGACACTGCTGTGAAAGTATCCCGATCTTTGTACTCTTTCACTGCTTCTATATCTCATGGTGTTGAAAACTCTGTGGGGTACAGGTATCTCCGATGCTATTTGTGTAACAAGTTTAAAGGAACGCTTTTCCTCACCTCTCCATTGTAGTACTCCCCTCCATAATTTTGCATACACAAAAGTCAGATTTGAAATGAACATAGATTGCATGTGCCGGTTAAGGCCGCCAATTGAATTTAGTAATTGTATTATCGCCCATTTAAAGGCTGTATTTAAAAATGAAACTAGCATGGTATTTTATGGGAAGTGTACTTAAAAACACTTGTTTCAACACATGCTTTTATGAAGAGAAGTGCATCCGTTTTACATGCAACAAATGCATATGAAGCTAGTGTAAATTAGCAAGCCATTTGATTTTTGAACAAGAAATGTCAATAAATACACAGAAGAAAAACTAAACAAAGACCACTCTGGAAGGTGCAAGTCTATTGACAACAATAAAATTGTATTTTACACTTGGATTCCAAATTACTGCAGGGGGTTGCCTGACAATTGTATGTGTAAGGGTTTTTTAATTTTTTGAGGTTTTTATCCAGCTCACACTGTTTCATACTGGCCCTGCAAGCTAGATACAACTATAAAGTATCTCATTCTTCCGGGCTTTCTTTCTAGCTCAATACGTATCATCAACATCAACACACCAGCATTTTAAAATGTAGCAGATTTTTTTTAAATGTTTGACAAACCTCCCCCAAAGCGATAATAACCCATGATGGGATTTAAAACATTTATTATTAAAATATCAATATCAACTCATAAAAAAGATATATATTATACATATGACTACTAACTGGTTAGGAAACATATATGAGCAAATTATGACTAAGATAAAAGAAGTGTAAAACTGGCAATGGAAATCAGCCAAACACCTATTGTAGGGCTGTAGGTATGTTACAAAAATAAATGTGCGAAAGAGAGTATCAGAAACAGATGAAGTAGCTACACCCACCAGAGGTCCCCCCAACACAACAAATTATTGGAATTATACATTATTATTTTTATTTATATACAACACTTAACTCAATATATGTGATTTTAATATCATTTGAAAAGGATGACATGAATATATACATATCATTTTTGCCGCATTATCTTCAGACTTGACAAAATGAGTTATGTTACACCCTTTTTGAAAAAACTCCACTGGCTTCCAATTCAACATCGTATCCTCTTTAAGTATAATCTTCTGGTATTCAAGGCTATCAATCTTTCACAGCCCCTGTACCTTTCAGCTTTAATAAGATCGAGCAGTCTCACTCGCGGCAACAGGCTGTCTGTCTCCTCAACCTGCCCTAAGAAGCACATAGGCAGGCGTGGCTTTGCAGTAGCCATACCAGAATGGAACAAGCTGCCACAAACTGTCAGATCTCAGCAAACAATAGATGGTTTCAGAAGCCAGCTAAAGACCTACTTGTTCAGGCTGGCATACCCCCCACCTTAGTTATACCCTGGCAGACGCTTTTTAGATATCGACCCATGTCTGTCCCTGGACTCTCCCTTCTTGGACTTAAGCGCATTAGAAGATTTGTATCAATTTTGCGCTCTATAAATCCTACTATTATTATTATTAGTGTGTGTACACAAGTTTGCCACTTACGACGCCTGAAGGCCGATTTGCAACAGAATTTTTTTCCTTATTCTCATTTATGTTTGGTTGTTTACATGTGTCCAATTCCAATTTGCGACACCCAATGTCCGATTTGCGACAGCAATTTTCTCACTCTGGGAGGCAAAAAAATCAGATGTCAAGTAAATTAAGATGTATGTTGACAAAATATTGGGAAGGTTGAAAAAAGCAGCATCGCAAATCGGCTGTCAGTTGTTGTAAGCCACATACATGGGTACATACACTTAACACCTATTCACATATACAAGTCAGATCAAGATGGGTTCAAACCTCACCTCAACTTCACTACGAGATCAAGCACACCCATCTATGGTCAAGCAAAGTCAAACCAACCTTGATCCAAGGTATATTACACTATAAACAACAAGGAGGCGAAATTCATATGAAAATCACAGAGGAGAACCTTAAAGCCCCAATTAAGATCTTGGCCCAAATTGAAAGAGGTCAAGACCCAGGGAAAAGCCTTCCAAGACCAATGGCCTTGGAATAAACCCCTTACTACAAAGGTCCAAAACAAGGAGCTCTCACATTTTAAAAGTAAAATGAATATGGTTAGACGGGTGAAAGGGAAACAGAATTGTTATGAAAAGAGGCCTTTTTTTCCAAACCTGCATTACCGACATATGAGGTACATTTACAGAACATTAATGGGGGTGTTCCACTAGAGCTGACTTGTCAGTAACTAGGTATTTTTCAAGGGTCGGGAGCAATGTTTACAGAGTCGGTTATATTTTCCCAGCTTGTTGCAGTGGATTGGTGAAAGATCAAAAATGTTTGATACTTCACTGACCCTCCATGACTCTGGTTCCAGACTGTCGCTCCACCCACCTGCACACCATCCTGTCCTGTATTGTTACGGCTTGTGGGTTACACTTCCAGTCTTGTCCTGCACTGTTACCGTCTAGTCTTGAAAAACTTGCCGTTCTTTCCTGGATAAGTACCAGGACTCCACCTCCAGACAGGTCGGCTACACTAACGGACCACACTTGCAAACAGGCATGTCTAAAACATAACCGACCTGACTTGGACACTTCCCATCAAGACAGGAAGTCTCCCACTCTTCAACCACAGAGTCGGTAACATCTCAGCACTTACACAACAGACAAGCTGGGAACTGTGTAGGACAAGATGGCTTCATTTTCATGCTTGTCTGCTCATGCAATCTCTGTCTATACAAGGTGAGTGGGCTTTTGCAGAGGCATCATTTGCAGAAAAGTGACACTGTAACAGAGGCTATTGGAGGAGAGGCGAGACTAACACAGTCACAATACAAGAAGTGGCACATGATCAATATCTATCTGACAGAATCAGACAAGGTGGCTATTGTGGACTTTGTGAAGGACCACAAGGAGCTGTACAACAAGACTAATGAACATTTCAAGGAAAAAGCAAGGAAGGAGCATCTCTGCTAGCAGTTCGCCAACAGTTGCAAGCATTCTGTCAAGGTGTGCAAGGGACTCAGCAAATCATCAGGCCTCAAGTCCCAGGCCCGATGAGCCAGTGCTTCAGCTGCTTCAGCACATGGTATCTCCAGAGTTTTGACTGACACAGACAGCATGAAGATCAGTATGCGGTCAACAGACACCACTTTACAGCCTCAACAAGTCACAAACCCCATTGCAGCTTCAGTACACTATTTGGTCCACCAGCAGGTTATGAACCAGTTCACACGGAAGAGAACCTTGCTGTCATATTTCCTCCTCCTTTCCATCTTTCCTCAAAAGCAGAGGACAACACATACAGCTTTCTGCAACTAGCTGGCATAGGATGTGGAGGGATTAGAGGAGAAAGACTTTCAGACATTTAGAAATGAGGTTGTAAAGCGCCTTAGCATCATTCAAAGCAAAGCAGAAGAATATGGAACCACTGCAACAGACACTTTCACGAAGCTCAAATACAACTTTAACAGTACCTCCAGTTGTCTGTATAAGCAGGATGGGGCGGCATAGGTCGGGTGTTTTGCATTCATTGATCTATAGCTGGGGGTTCTTTCCCGTTCAGGATACAAAAATAAGAAACAAATTGGTCAGTGGGCCTGAAACAAAAAGGAAAATGTTTGGTAATATGTGATACCTAGATGGAAAACCTATTCTTATTGGAGTGCACTACAAACAGCGTGTGTGAGACCCTTTCCATTTGGGCTAGTAGGCCTCTGATAATGAACTGACATGTTGTGATGCTAGAGAAACCTTCAGACTAGCCACATCATACAACAATATTCGAACATTGTCCTTTACCAGTCTATGAAAATAAACCATTATTGTTTTGGCAGATGTACTTATCATACTGTAAGTGTTAACAATATACAAGTTTAATCAAATTTATTTTGTTTCATTATTGTTTCAGATCGTGACAACCAATGATTGCCCAGGTAAGGCCTCTTAAATCATAAGTATATTTTAAAAAGCCAAAATAGTCATGGTGGTATTATCAATTACAGAAATATATTCATATATGAAAATTGAAATGGTTTAAATAAACACAAACAGAAGTTTTAGGTATCATTTCTGTTCATGTATGCACTGGTGCTAAACAACTTTTTCTCTCAAATATTCAGTGAAATTTTATCAAAAATTTTGTTTACTTTAACACAGCAAAACTCCTTAAATTGGGTTATATTTTATATTAGTTTTTAGTATATAATTCTGAAAATAAAATATTTTGTGGTTACTATTGGCTTTAATCATCACTTTCTTTCCATAAAATAGATTATAGACAAGCTCTTAAGATGTAATTTTGCTTCATATTGTACAAAAAAACACCATATATAAGTGGTTCATAGAAGGTAGTAAAGTATATGGTTCTGTTAAAAGATAAAATGTATGTTCTTATTCTTTGTAGATCCTTGCTTTCATTCCCCATGTTCAAACAGTGGAACATGTGTAGCAGTCACATCAATGACATACACATGCATTTGCACGGAGTGGAAAACAGGCATTAACTGCGAGACAAGTAGGTAGTATACACATTTGGCTTATATTTGCCAATTATTCATAGAGCTAGAATGAGTAGGAACTTTTGTATTGATATAATTTTTACTACTTTCACTCTCTAACAACTACTTTTTGGGGGTAAAAGTAGCCAGAAAGTATGATTTCAGAATATTTGAGAAGATGTTGATATTGCTACTATTCTACATTCACAAGTTACCATGTGCTTTACCCAATTTTGATTTCTAGGCCCTGCTGGAGATCTTGCTTTTCCGGATCTCTGGAGTGGGCCCTGTTATGTTTTATGACTCCTACGTTTGCCTTCTGAAACTCCCACTAGTGCATTTAGAGTCTGTTGACAGAGACTGATTACACTAATAACATTTGCTACATTACATTTTGTATGCATAAATTTATTTATTCATTTGGGTTTTAACGTCACTTTTAACACTGTATAGGTCATAACATGATGGGTAGTTTTGTGGACAGAGGCAACTAGCACATACAGTTGGTTAAAGTTCTGTTCTGTAAACTGTCGACCATCGGTAAGCGACTCCCAACTTTCCCAGATAAGGTCCGGGGTTTGAATTGCAGACCTCAGAGGTGGAAGACAAGTGTGTTACCATTGCACCATAGTGGCCCCCTATTTGTATGCATGAATACTTCTCCTTTGGGTCGAGCCTGTGCAAGAGTGGCTGAATTTTGCTCTGTATAATATTTGTATAATACATTTCATTATTGCTTGTTGTTGCATGCATTGAGCCAGATGCACAAAAGTTCTCTAAACTCTGGTCAAAATTTCAATTTTTTCAGAATTTTCACAATTCTTCTCCTCAAAATATTTGCTTTAATTGATGTTTTTTTTTCAAAACAAATCTTACCTGAAGCCAAAAAAGTTCAGTGATTTTATCTTTTCATCAAAAATAGTGCGCTGATTTCCTACAATTTAATGCCAAAGTGAAAAACTGATATGACCCTCCAATCTTTAAGCTAAGGCTTTAGCTAAAACTCCCCAAGACCATTAGTGTATGGCAATCAAATAAATTGAAAATTTTAAAGCTCAAGTAATATCTTGCATTTGAGAAAGAGCTCAGATTTGAAAAACACCAAATCCTTTTGTGAATCCAAACCCTGAAACCTGGATAATATTCCATGCTTGTGCAAACTAGAGTTTGTGTATTGAAGACCATTGTTTCCATGCATGAACAGTTGACAAGATTTTACTTCTTGTAATGCATAATATTACCATAATGTATATTTTCATATATGGATACAGATTTAATTGGGGTGGAGTTAGTGTGTGATTGGCATCACGGTGAAATTTATGCAGATGGCCATCTAGTGTCCAGACAGACGTCTGACTGGTATGCATTTATTCACAGGTAATTTTTATAAAATAAAACCAATGGTATTAAAAAATCTATGCAAATGTGAATGCAAACAATAGTAAACATTTGACCTTGATCCAGCTTACGTCCAGTCACACAATTAATTTTAAAATATGTTTATGCGGCTGAAAACATTTTAGTACAAAGATTTAAGGACTGTAACCATATGATCAAATGAGACTAATTAGAGACTTTCACATATAATTACAAAACATAAAGGTTTAGTTTTGATGAAATGTGCTAAAATACTATATAAATAAAAACCAATATTTTTACCAAAGATAAATCGGCATATTATCACAAAAGATTAAATACTCTAACAGTCATTTGAATGAGACTACAGCTGAACACAGTAAGCATTCAGTATCTGGCTTTTGACAAGACAACCAGGGAATGGACATTAAAGGTCATAGGAAGCATTTTCAGATCATTCATTAATAATTACATGTACATATGAAAGTTCAATTTCTATAAAAATAAGACATGTCTGGACAAGGTTACATGGCATATTCAGTCACTTTGAGTCTGTTTTTTCAAGATTTTCACAACTGTCGCCATTATTTTTAACTCGACAACTCCCATAAAAAGTACTAGCCTTGACGTCACAGGTTCATGACAATGTAAACAAACTATAATTTTCGTATGTCCTTTAACACATACATATATATTTAAAAGATTGCATTTTCTGTTTTATGAAGTTTATTTGTTTATAAGACACCACTCTGCCACAGTAAATTCCTGAAATAGCCTGGAGAACATCTTTTATATTTGGTTCAGATAAAAAATTATTTAGAGAGGTATTAAGCAAGTTGGATAAAAATCACAAATCATGCAGTCAACCAGGTTCAACTATGAGATGAATTTTGACAGTTATTACTTTCAATTTTGAAAACTAATTATTGCTGGGAGATGAAATAAATACAACATAAATGTCTTTACAACTGGGCCTCAAGCAAGGATAAAACATTTTTATTCCCCAAATTAGTTCAGAACTTTCCCACCAAAACTGTAAACAATGCTTTCATAGTATACATAATGCGTCTAACCATCTACAATGTATACTGTTGATAACAGTTCCCCAAAACACATTTCATTTTCCTTGGTCTCAAAAAAAGGCTTCAAAAATGAGGAGAAAGTGATACCAACTAATTTCCAAAACTTAAAATTATCACAACCATAAGGTCAAAAAGTACTGAACTACTATCTTAAGGAAAACCCATTATATACTGAATTATTTCATGAACTGATAACATAAAAGTTAGAACTTTAAGGATTCTTTCAGAATAAATTCAATGAATTGGACTACAACAGCATGCTTTTATAAATGATTTATGCAAATGAAAACAAATTTCGTATTTTGATTTCACTTTGTATTATACCTTATTTTAATAGAAGTACCAGTGCTTAAAGGCAAAAAACAGTATCCAGAACATTTTAAGGACAACTTTTGAATTTGACAACAGATTTTTAGCTTTATGTAAATATCTAACTTGTGAAAGGCTACTATCCCATCACAGTTTAAAATCCTTGAAAAAAAATGTCAGAAGGCAATATCTCATACAGATGTTTACGCTTTCTGCATTCCAAGACTTTCATCAAGTCCTTTTGTCTAAGGTATTATATGAGGACTGAATGACCTTTTACCAGAATGTGGGGCTGACATTCCGCTGTATTTCTCTAGACAGAAGCTTTTTTCACTCATCACATGGGTTCATAATGATTTCATGTATGTCAGATTTGCTGGAATGTGAAATACAAAGACTTGGAGCAAGTCTATTCCAAGACAAGTGTACAAGTATTTTTCCTGTGTTTGTTAGAACTGTTAGTGGTTAAAAATGAGGTAAAACTTGAGCCAAAAAACAGCATATGGAAAAAATAAAGGCTATAGTGAGCTGTTTTCTGGTAAAACTTAAATCTTCAAAGGAGAAACATGTTATCTTCCTTCAGTTTGTAAATATATACATTGTATCTCCAACTAAACAAAACTGCGCTATGAACCTGTGATGTCACCAATCACCTACTACGAGAAAAACAATATGTGTGCTTTTAACTCCACTTCGTTATATTTTTTTTCTAATGCTATTTATGGCTCTTGTACCATATATTTCTTAAAATAAACCACATTTTCATTCTTTAGAAATTTCATGTCTAGAGAAATTAAGTTAACTTCACAATGTTTGTGAAAAAATCTTCCTATGACCGTTAAATTCAATGTTTAACCAATCTGGAAAAGTAATATAAATGAAACTACTAAAACCTAAATATATTAAATATATATCGATTGGTTATGTGTCTATATAAGACCCCAATTTTATTTAGAGACTGTCTTTATCACTTATTTAAAAGTCAGTTATGCAGCTGTTTTTCTGTCGGGATTATTTCCATGGGGATGTTATTTTCTGAAACATATTCATTGCTTTCGCTGTGAATGTCTTATTGTAAAGGCAACAAACTAAAACAGTGAATGTAGTAATTGAGTACCTTGGTCAAAGCCCTTTTGAGGCCTTTGTTTTCTTCAGTGAATTTGGAAATGTAATTGCATTAGTGCAAAAACATAGGATTCAGCATATACCAATCTATTTCACACAAATTAAGCTGTTTAAACAAGGATAATATCCTACTTGACTGCATATTTATCAACTTGAAAGGATACATTACATACTCGTGAACCATTTGATTTATGATATGATTCAAATTTATAGGTCAAAGATGACAGTGTAAGGAAAGATCATTACTTCTGTAAAACAGTATAGATAAAGTTGGATTTCCTTCGCTGTCTCTCTCTCTCTCTCTCTTACTAGAATTTATAATTATTAGGTGTCAGTGTTGAAACCACTAAGCTCCACTATGAAATGTTACATCTTGTGTGTTTTATGACAGAGTAAAGATACCGGCAACCACTGAGGTAGTCTCCATATTCTGTGAGGATACTGGAGTGGGCAATGATGATAGAGCTTTCGCTGTAGTAGTTCTGACTACTGGTGAAGTAACTGGTCAAGGCCACTGGTCTTGTATTTCTTCATACGAGGTAAGAGGGTGGAGGAGGGGAACACAGTGACATAGTGGGTAACACACTTCTCCCCCACCTTGTAGGTACTGGGTTTGGCTTCTGATCTTACCTAAGTAGGAAAGTTGATAGCTGTTTGCCAGTGCCCCAGAGTCTGAAGTGCCAAATCTTGAAAAAACTAGCATACAGTAAATTCCTCCATCCCATAAACAACTGTTCTGACATTAGCCATAAACCCTAGAGAATATTTATTCTGGAAGGCAGAGGCTGAAGGATGACCATTTGTCAAGGTCCTTGAGGTTCAGTAACCTTTAAGTGGGGATAGGACCCAATGACAGAGGACTGCCATTTTAAGTGGTCATTCGAGTCACTATGTCTCTGCCTGTACCTGAGTTTCAACCCACATCCTCTGTGTTCCAAAGTGAGTGTGTTACCCACTAGTGAACCGTGGCAGATAAAAATAATTTTTTTGTGGCAGAGAATATTATCTTATTCTGTGATATAGCTTCAGTTAATTACCTCTGACAAACAACTGATTTGTTCAGATAATTGGTATTTGTTTTCCATTTTCCTATTTTCATTATTAAACCATTGAGGTAATTTTGCGATATGCGAAATCTTTATTTCAATATTAGTCTATATTTTATTTCAGAATGGATGGTCTGATATTGATCATTCAGACAGCCACTGGCAGATACCAGGTGTTAGCACAGTCAATTCAGGTTACTGGTCAGTGAATGAGCTGCAGTACACCAGTGGCTCGCCTACTCCAAAGTGGATTTATCTGTTAACACAGCAGCTGTACTGCAGACTTGATAGAAGAAGCAAGTAAACAACAGTCCAACCCGAGGGAACCCAATAATATACAGCAATAACAAACATATATTGGAAAATAAAATTTTATTAAAATATTAGTACACTCATATTACAACACACAATCTAAGTAACATCCAGACGCCCCATAAGTCTGTTACAAAACATAAAACAACCCCTGACCCTAGGATGAACCAATAATACTCTTAAGTTACACTCAAACTCTCACAACCCATATTAACAGCATATTCAAGTTATGCGATTTGACCAAACCCACAAATACACCATTAACCTTAAAATTTACAAGGCATACATACGGGATACACCAGTGAAATAATACATGAACAATGCATAATCTGTACCCTTCCAGTCAATTACCACCTGATACTACCTACTGTAACATAACTCACAATTAGGTTTCTGCAACTTAAAACATACTAAAAGCCCAACAACTGTCCAAATGCACAACAAGGTAGTGCCCTGAATAAGTACATCACCTGGCAGAGGGACCGAGTGTCAAAACCTGACACTAATTTAGTACATAACCTAAGTACTGAAGTATGACATAATGACACATAAGGTTGTAAAGAACCCATTCAAGCTATTTGGTCATCAACCAAATACCAAACATTGATACCAAACTTAGCTTCAACAAAACTATGCCTGATGGTATTAAGTATTAATAGAAATGTACAGGTACAATGTTTTAAGTAACTGGACTGGTATTCTGTAAAAAAAATAATACAAAATAATGGGTATTTTACAAGAAAGATACAAGGATGTCCTATTTCTGCTATACAGTTTATATTATTTGTTGAAATGTTAGCATCTAATATCAGAGAAAATATGCTTCCAATGGGACTTGAGTTTTAAGGACACAAATTCAAAATTAGTCAGTACGCTGATGATATTGTGCTATTACTTACTAATATGAACTCTAGAAAGCAATGTATCAAGTTGTGAAAACATTGAATTCAGTGATTCTCCAATTAAATGTTTGGGAATATATATAGGCAATGATAAACAAAGCTGTGAAGCATTAAACCGGGTGTAAAATTATCTCAATTTTAAAGCTTGCTCAATATATAACTAAAAAAGAAAATAATATTATTGATGTAAGGTCAAAGATACACTCCTTAAAAATATCATGGCTGTTGGGATGGATTAAAGATCCTTTGTGGGAAGCAGTTTCAGATGCATTTTTGACAAAAATCAAATATTGCTTTCCAGTACTCGTTTGCTCTGAATATCAACAAGTTAGATGACATCCCTTTACTATTAAATATGCCTGGTCTCTTTTAGGAAACAGGGTTTTTGTATAAAACTTACAAAGGTGTCAGGTTGGTACAGCAAATGAATGATTATAACTTTCTGTCACAAGTGTTATGGTTAAACCGCAACTTTAAATTTCAAAATAAATGTCTTTCTTTTCACAACTGGATAGATGGATGAATTATCTCCATAAAAGATGTATTTGACAGTGAAGGAAAATTCTTCAGGTTATATTTTGTAAATTACTCTTTTTGGCATTTGGATTCTGTTTACGTTTTAAACACATGCCAATTTGTTTGTATCTGCTGTTTATTGTGCTTATAGAATTATTTCCAATGTCCCTCTTTTTCAGTTATTCAATTAATTAGTTTAATACCCTTGTGTGGTTCCCATGTCAGGTGTCACTTGAAAGGTATTATTGGCGTTTATTTTGACAACTGTTTATAGTTTTGTCACCCAAATTTTGCATAATTATTCTTCAAGACAATAATGTTATTTTAGGTATTATTATGGCTAGGTGTATATAGGGGATATGGGAGCTATAGGTCAGATAGAATTTTGAGAGAGAACACAAACATAATATGAGCTAGAAAACAGACTCAATATTGGAATACAAGATGAAATTAGTAAGAGAATAATTCAGAACATGACATAAAGTAGTAACTGGTGTTTAATATTGATATTGAGAAGAGACTTGAAATAACAACTGATATTATAAAATGATATTGGAATGTAATTATATGATGATTGTGCTATAATTGTTGAGTAACAAATTGTTGAAATGTGTAATAAGAACAATAAATAAATAAGAACAACCAATAAGAACTCTTTTACACCCCCAACCAAACTATAATAAATACTTCTTAAGCAAAGTATGTAAATATTAAAAAAGACCTACAGATACAGACCTACCACTGATAGAAACAAAAGTGAACCATTTATAGATTCCAAAAGTAAAGATATTTACTGTGTTCTAATAAAAAAAATGTTGCAAGACACTATATGGAAAAAGGTGGAATTTAACATTTAGTATTAACCTTTACTCAATGAACTGGAAACATATTTATACATGGGAAGTAGGTAAGGTAATCTATAAAAATTAGCTATATTTAATTACAAGCTTATCCACAATTTAGTTTACTCAGATTATATATTAAGCAAATGGAAAGCATCCATTTGAAAAAAAAATGTGCTCTTTGCAATGAAAATGAAACTGTAGAGCATCTGTTGTGTACGTGTAACTGAGTCAACCGTATTTGGAAGAAATTAGGTGACATTAGGTGAATATTAAATGGCAACGTGTAGTTCTTTGTCTTGAAGAAGTAGATGCTGAAAAATTAAACAAAGCCAGTCACAATTGCTATGGCAGCTTATTTTGTATACAGTACATGGGTGAAATGTGGAGATTTAAAAGAAAATGTTAGGTTTCAAAACTTTAAAAACAATGTTGAAAATTATTTGCAAAAATGCATGAATATGTATACATATATAAATGTTTGATTGCAGAAGAAGAATGGTTTAAACAATTCTACATACTAGTTGAAAAAAATTATTACTTCCAAAATATCTATCCCTTGAACAAAACATATTATACATATCTACATATTAAAGACTAACCATCTGAAATAAGTATGACTTTGTAGATAGACAGTCCTGTATCTTTGTGTTTATTTTTGTTTATAGAAAGTGACATTGTTTCCCAAATTCCATGGTAACAATTACTTTTTCAGTTGCATAAAGTATGAAAATGTTAAAAAAATGTTAAAATGTAAAACATTACAGTTAGTCTGTAACTCTGAACTGAATATATAGTGAGAACTAATCATACTCTGTATGATATACAGCACTGTACAGTGTTTGGTGGGGTTTGACTACCATGCTTATTTATTTATTTTACTTATTTGGGGTTTTCCGTCGCTTTCAACACTGTACAGATGGGTAAGTTTGTGTGCAGAGGAAACCGGTACATACAGTTGGTCAAGGTTCTGTACTGTAAACTGCCAGAGATTGGTAAACAACTTACAACTGTCCCACTAGGTCTAGTATTTGAACTGCTGACCTCAGAGGTGGGAGGCAAGTGTGCCACCGTGGGACCTGCACTTTGTTTTTAAAAAGGGTAAATAAATGCATTCAAAAATATATATTTAGAATATTGAAGGGGCACAAGTTTTATCTAGTGCTTCTATTAAATTAAATAATATCTTGTGGTATTAATCATTCATAGAACTGTACAAGTACAATGATTTATGCAGTGTCTATATATTGTGATACTATACCCACCGATATCAACCACTGATAAACAGAGAAATCACAATGTTTTATGCAGTGCTAACATTGTATATATTAGTAGAATTTTATGCCCATTGGTATTAATCATTCTTGGAAGTATTCAAATTCAACGTTTTATGTCGTGCTTCTATTCCTGAAACCACACACCGTGGTATTAACCATTGATGAAACTGCACCAGTGCAATACCACATGTCATTTTTATGACTCTGAATAATTTTAAATATACTATGACTTACTGAAGATCATTTTCAGTGAAACAAAACAACTGGCAGCATTAGTTTTTATTGTTATTGTATTGCCCTGAACTGATGCATTCACAGTCCTTGTTCAAAATCACAGTGTTACAATGTTATTCTTTTGGGTTTTATGCTAGCTGATAATTGTCGAAAAAAGTCCCTGGAGTGTGAATTTGGGTGAATTTTCACATGAGTTTAAAATGAGATATTGCCAGTTGCTAACACTAAAGAATTGCACTAAATATAGGTGTGGCAATTTACGTGTCAATGTTACCTGTCAGTGAAGACTGGAGAAAAAAATGGATTGCCTATTAGTAATCTGAATCATGGTCTAATTCTTCAAAGTACTCTTATAACTAGAATATTTAAAAATATATATCAATTTTCTAAGAAGAACTGTTCAAATGAGTATAATTTTGATAACACTGGGACTTTTTTAAATTCATACGAAATTTTAGTTTTGAAAAAACATAATAAAGACACATCTAGATACATTAGCTATGTAGAAAATACATAGAATTTAGTTGATGACAAACATGATGGTTTCATATATATGGTAGATTCATGCAGAAAATACATTTTCCACTGGAACCAACCCTGTAACACTAAGACTATAGGGTCGGTGGCAAAAGTCGTGGAATCAGGGACAAAAACCACAAAAAAGTGTGCAGAATGCCGGATTGGTTACATCTCCCTGACAGGAAGTACAACATACTGGCTTGTCTGGATCTATTTCCTGACCTGACTTGGGATCGGGATCCTTTTCTTCGCGGCAAGATGGGAAACTACCTTGACAAGACGTAAACCCCTAACAGACAAGCCGTGCCAATGACTAAAAAGCCATACTGACAAACAGATAGGACTGGAGTATTTTTCTGTCTCACTCCGACTGGACTGATTAAATCCTGGAGTCGGTATACAGAGTTGGAATCGAATCAAAACTATTTAAACATCCTCTGGCTGACAAAAACATCATTTGTCACTGCAAAGATGCCAGCGTCACATCACACAGACTTCATAAAACAGCTTAGGGTACTTCTGGTTTTTAGTGAGTTTAATATTTTGATTTGCATCGTGATGGAGAGACAGAGGTCACATTTGAACCCAGCACCATCACCTGCCCTACAGCCACCAGAACCACCTCAGCCCCATTCTTCCCCAGGAGAAGAAGAAAGCCACCAAACCCCTGGATCATGCCCTGGATCCTTCAAAGATCAGAAAAGGGATGCTACAGTAACCTCCTGTGCGATCTCATATACACCAATATCCCAGGATACCAGAATTTTGTCAGGCTGCCACCTGCCTTTTTTGACCTCATCAAGGAACACATACACCACATCAAGAAGTGAGTCACCAATTTCAGGAAGCAATTAGAAGTTGGACTGAAACTGGCAATAACCTTTGACACTTGGAGATACCTGCACCTCCTTGCAGTATTACTGGTTGGTTGACCGCACACCATCTGCAAATTAGTCTCCTAGGTCTGCCAAGCCATCCTTACTGAATTCCCGGACGAATACTTGCACTGCCCTGATACCGCTAATGAATGGAAAGGGTGGAGGATAAGTTCAGAAACAGATAGAATGTCCACCACACTGTAGATGCCCTAGACGGGGAGCATATTGCCATGAAGAAGCCCCAGAAAACAGGCAGTGACTATTAAAACTACAAGGGCTTCTTTTCCCTGGTTCTCCTGGCCCTGGTGGACGCAGAATACAGATTACTGTGTGGTTCCTGCTCTGATGCACAGATTTTCAACAGAAGTGATTTCAAGGAAAAGATCAAGGATGCCAACTGCTTTTTTAACCTCATGGAAGAATGCATACACCACCGCATCAAGTCAGTCACCAATTTCAGGAAGCCTTTAAAGTTGGATTGAAACTGGCAATAACACTCAGACACCAGGCAACAGGAGGGACCTACACCTCCTTGCAGTACCACTGGCTGGTTGGCCGAACCACCATCTGCAAATTCATCCCGCAGGTCAGCTAAGCCATCCTTGCTGAATATTTGTGCTGCCCCACTAGCCCTGAGAGTGGAAAACAGTAAAGTTCAGAACCAGATGGAATGTTCTCTATGCTATAGGAGGAACTAGATGGGAAGCACATCACAATAAAAGAAACCAAAGAAATCAGGCAGTGACTATTACAACTACAAGGGCTTATTTTCCCTGGTGCTGCTAGCCCTGTTGGACGCAGATTACAGATTCCTATGGGTCAGTGTGTGGTTAAGTGGATCTTCATCAGATGCACAGATTTTCAACAGAAGTGATTTGAAGGTGAAGATCAAGGATGGCAGCTTGGGGCTTTGGCTACCTGAAGCACTCGGGGAAGAAGGGCCAGATTTACACTACTTCTTGCTGGGTGATTATGCCTTTGCCTCCATGCCATGGATGGTGAAACCCTACAGCCAAAGACAACTGACGAGTGAAGAAAGAATAGACAACTGGAAGAAACTCCAGAGGCAGGAGGGTGGTGGAAAACGCCTTTGGAATATTAGTGAGCTGGTTCAGGGTACTACTTGGGACCATGGAGCAAAGGCCACAGATTGTCAAAGACATTGTGTTGATGTATGTGGTGTTGCACAGCATGCTGAGGACACACCATGGCGGGGCAGACAGGGAACCAACCCCAGGAAACCATGTAGCAGCCCAACAGAATGAACAGACGGTGTATGTGCCAAACGAGAAATGCACGACTCCTTTGCGGGAGGCTAAAAATCAACGAGAACTACTGAAAGACTACTTCAATCACATGGGTGCATTGGCTGGGCAGGAGGACAGGATCTGAGATGTGTCAACCGACAACCCTTGGGGCAGGAGCTAGCATCTATCTGTCCTTTTCAAAAACCTCACAAATTTCCAAACAAAATCAAATTCATTCCGAACAAGTTTCCAAAGTATTTCAAATCCAATCACAAGTCCCCTGTTTAAAATACTCAACCCAAGTTATGTTCAAATGATATCCCCCCCCCCCCCCTTGAATATAAAAATTTGTAAACATGTTATCATTTTTAAATTTTTTGGTTATATTTTTTTCTTCCAAACTTGTTTAAAAATTTAAAAAAAAATTATTGCCCAACTTTCTTAAAAAAAATTTTTTTTCAAACTTCAAAAGATTACTTTTTAAAAGTTTAAGAGTTTTTTAACTCCAAACTTTTCTTGAATCACACACTCATTCATTCAATAATTCAATTATTCATTTTTATTTTTCTGGTGTTTGCGACCAAAGTGTTTTGTGCAGGGCAGTATAATGCTTCTTGTTTGGGATTTTTTAACAGTATCTTATTAATTGTTTTCGGAAAATTCAGTTGGTCCTGAAAAGGATCTTTAAATTGTTAAAGCAGTGTTCATGAAAAGGACCGATTGGAGGCTTGGCAGGTGTTCTACTGCGGCTGCTGTTTGGTGTCAGCTGACTGTAGAGGAGGAGGAGGCTGGTCTTGATGGCTGCTGATGTTCTTGCTGTGAGGTGGTGGTGGCTGTAGGAGAGGTGGCTTTCGCTTGCATGTCAGCTGGTCCAGACAGCTGTGGTGTGTCAATCTGCTGGTAGCTCAGCACTGAGGGTATGTTTCAGAAGAAGCTTGAAAGTCCTGATATGTTGTGTTGACTTTCTTTGCCTGTAGCATAAGCAACTGATGGAGGGTTAAAGTGCTTCATTGGCATCAATGCGTAAGTGGTATCAAGAACGTAAGTGGTCTTGAGGCTCCAGCATGTTGGTCCTCAATGACTAGGAAGGAAGTCAGCAGCCCTCTGGATTGCTGCTGCTGTCTTTTGCTTGCCACTTGGCTCTGCTGATTGGATTGAATGACCTGGCTTGAACATAACTATGTCTCTCCGATGGTTAAGATGTATTCCTTTGCAGTTGGAGCTGGCTGCTGTGGCTGTTGAAATGTCTGCGGCACAAATGTTGGAGTTGCACTTGAGCTTCATGAAAGTGTCTGTTGCTGTGGCTGCTTGAGCTGTTGACCACATTCTTCTGTCTTGCTTTGAATGTTTCTAAGGAGCTTTACAGCCTCGTTTCTAAATGTCTGAAAGTCTTTCTTCTATAACCCCTCCAGCTCTGATGCCAGGCAGTTGCAGAAGGCTGTGTGTGTTGTCTCCTGCTTTTGCCTGAGGAATGATGACATCATGCTTCTCATCTGTGTGAATTGGTCCATGACCTGCTAGTCGACCGAAGAGTGCCCTGAAGCTGCGATAAGGCTTGTGACGTGTTGAGGCTGTGATGTGGTGTCTGTTGACCGTATGCTGATCATCATTCTCTCGGTGTCAGCTGAGGCTCTTGAGATGTTGTAGGCTGTAATAGCTAAAGCACTGGCTCCTCAGGCCTGGGACTTGGAGGCTATTGATTTGCAGAGTCCGTTGTGTCTGATGTGAGACCTCAGGAATCGAAACTTGTGGTGTATACAATTCTGACGGGGCCTTCAAGACTTCGACTGTGTGTTGCAAATGTGTCCTTTGCGAGTCAAATCAGGCCTTGTACACCTTGATAAACAGCTTGCGACAGTTGGCAAACTGCTCCCAGAAATACTCATTCCTTGCTTTGCCCCTTAAATGGTCATTAGTCTTGTTGCACAACTCCTCATGTTCCTACACAAAGTCAATATAGCCTCCTCGGGAAAGTCAGTGAGGTAGATGTTGATCGTGTGCCCCTTCTTGTATTGTGACTGTGATGGTCCCGCCTCTCCTCCAACAGCCTCTGTTTCTGCATTTTTGTAAAAAAAAACAAAAGCCTAAAATATAAAGTCTGGCTATCAGTGCTTCACAATCACATTTATTAATAGATGAGACAATGTCAGACAGTTGCCCAGATTTGGAAGCTTTCTGTGACACCAGTAGATGGTCTCCACCATCTAGAGTACAACAGGTAAATGAAATGTTTCCCGTCTACTAGAACATAAATTGTAGTGTGGATGAGTCAAAACGAGTGGATGTGTCAGCCATATCGTCAGTGTAGTATTAAACAATAAAATCTAAAAACACTAAAATAACATTTAAAAACAGTAACTTTTGTCTTCTCCTGAAAATTAATGTCACCCCTATCACCTCTAAATTTGAAATGGCAGAATACCTGATCAAGCCTCAGGCAACCCAGGGCTGCACTACCCGGCACCCTGATGCTGGCCTGCATGTTGGCTCTGAGCACATCAATATATGTTGTTTGTACATCGTGTTCCTTTTCCCGATTTTTTTATCTACCTTTATCACAATGTTTGTTTTCTTGTTTCTACATTTGAGTGAAATGATTACAACAATAAAATGTACCAACTATGTCATTGACACACATTTAAGAATTGCAATGCTGTGGCAGTAATACCACCTTATGGTCATGGATCATGCAGAGGAAACTGACAGTAAAGGTTTGTTAGCAGAAGTGACTGCAGTGGAATATTGGTGGGTGCCAATAACACAGCGTGTAGGCTACCTGATTAATCTGTGGATTCTATCTTAAACATTTCTGTTATAACCTCCCCAAAGACGTGTTATTTTCATGACCATTTGTCTGTTTATTTTGTTTTTGTTTGCTAGCAAGATTAGGCAAACTCAGATGAGTTTTGGTCAAACTTGAACCTCATGAAATTATGAGAGGGATCTAGATCACTAGGCGCAAAAAAAAAGTAATTCAGATTTTTTTTTGAACGAATGTTTAAAATGGTCCTAGACCTTACCTTCATGGCACAGTCATTTCATTTGAAATTTCCTCCTGAAAATAACATTTTCTGCTACTGTGAATGGAACTGATTGCAAAAGAGTTCTATTCCGCTCGATAATATTTTGAATAAGTAATAAGTTGTTACATTAAAATAATAAACATCCGGCAAAAACACTTGCAAATAGTGTACTTACACTAGTACCCTACTTATTTTGTTCTACCGGCAAAAAACGAGCAATGTTCAGACAATAAAAGTATCGTTTCTACATGTGATCTGCTGTATTTCCTTCTGATTCTGAAATATTCTGTTTCTATCTTTGTGCCAATTGGCGTTAAATTCTGTGTCAAACCATGCCCCTCCTCCTTATTCTTTATTATTATCTTCTATAGCATGGGGTTTCACAAAAGGTACAAATTCCTGCTTATCGTTTTGCCTGCCATCTGTTACCACAGGATGTGCTACATTTAATGTAATCAGACCATAAGGCTCATACCACATTGTAATTTCTTCATGTATACCAGTTTTGTTAACACCTGGGATTCTGTTAATAAGGGGATTTCTCTTTAGCCCAGGTGGTTAAAGAGCTAAACTAGTAAAGGCTTATTTCTGTGTGTAACCCACATGCACTGGGATGGAGGTCCCAGCCGAGACAATCAACAATTGCTTTGCAGTACAACAGGTACACCAGGCCAGTACTCCTCTATCAACCTTTGCACCTTACTGGTAGAAAGCAGATGGCTAAAGAAGGCTAAACATACAACAACCTGCTTATTTATTATGGTGTTCTGAAAATATAAAATATTGAAATTAAAACTGAACTAAGAAAGAAGATAGCTAAAGAAGGCTAAACATACAACAACCTGTTCATTTATTATGGTGTTCTGGAAATATAAAATATTGAAATTAAAACTGCTGACAAGCTTGAAATGAAATCATAATAGCATTCTATGAATGTTGACTTCTCAAGCTTTAAAGTTTCATGAGAACAATACGTTGACCGATGTGAGTGCAAAATGGAGTTCTGATGCTCTTTTCTGTTAATGATGAATTAACGAATGCTCTATCTTTACACCAAATCGGTTAGAACCTAGCAGGTGGCAGAGGATAGAAAAGACGTCAGAAAACATACACTCTCTCTACGTGTTAATAAAGGGGATGCCATTTAACATTTACACTTTACACCAACAGACAAAGGGTCATTCAGTGTGAAAGGATTTCCCTATTAGCCAGTCCATCATGAGAGAACCATGCTAATTACCGGAACAATATCTAGTGCAACAACATGAGATAGAATCCTGCAATTCGGTCCCATATTGACGTCACATCTCAGCTGATAAATCAAATGGGTCCAAATTACCGATTTTATTTCATCCCCGAGAGTGTCCTAATACAGTAGAAACAGGTTAATATAATTCATTCTAAGATCCTTTCAATTTAGAATGAGTAAGCTACGGAAAATGTATATTGAAGATGTTATCAACAGAATTCTATGTAAGCTCAAAATACGCGCTTAGGTACATATGGTTTGAGACGACAGCATTAACAGATAAATGATCAGGGTAACTAAGATCAACAATAGCTCTACCTTTTCACGTATCATGAATGGGGACACGTGCAAGTAAAATGGTTTAGAATCCAATGGGCCATATATGGCCCCAAAGGTAATTTCCTCTTGTGCATACTTATCAATATGATCTGGAAATTGTAAAGCGGAAGTATATGAGTTATTTCAGTGGTCTGCAAAGGTCTAGAGCTGTCAAAATCTGAAGGAAAGCGTAACTCCAAGAAATATTAAGAAATATTAAGCTGGGCTTCAACTTGAATTTGGCAAACCATTATTTTTGACAATGTGATGCAAAGCTACAATGTCAAACCTCTTTGAATTATCTGTATAAACCTTGAGGGGATTCAAAGAGGGAAAAACAGATTACTCACCACTCCGGTGCATACATTTAACAAAATCGGGACAGTGATACTTCTGCGGCAAAATGTGTATAGGAATTGCATTACTGCACTTAGAAATTGTTGCCTGTGGTTTTCCCCCTATCGTTTAAGGCTTTCAGATTCATCAGCAACAACTGAATCTTAAAAAGTTGCTGTATCAGCAGTACCCACTGCGGAATTGCTAGTCTTGGCAGTAGTGGTAGGACTATCTGAGATTTGAGATACTATGTAATATCTGTTTAAGATCAAAGTCTTCCAGTGACATCAAATCAGTCAAGACCTGATATATATTGCTTATAGTGAGGAGTGAAACTTGACCTTTGTCATGTTTTGTACTACATTTGTGATAAATGGACGAATGTACGACTACTTTTGCGACTCTATCAGGAGTTTGTTAAGATTGATGGATATGACAAGAAATAGGCTTGACATTTAATCATAGTCAGTCACCTTTGGGGCTTCTAGTCTCACAAGTGACAATCCCAATATGACCCTGGCTGTTGAACGGGATGTATAACCCCAACTTTGGCTTTGACAAAAAAATAGGGAGATGCACATGGGAAGTGGTGGAGGTGCTCCTACAAGGGCTACTGAACACTAAATTTTTATAATTGGTGCCCAAAATGTAGTACTCGTCAACACCTCTGAATACGATCTAGTATCCCAAAAGTTGTGAGCAGAAAACCCTGTAAACCAATTGCGCCATAAATTCCTATCAGAATACTTTTCCTGAAAAATATAAACATAAGAATCTCTTTCCCTAAAGTTTGAAGTAAGACTATGTGCAATCTGTTACATTTCTTTTTGACGTCTTTTTATTGCTCTTATTTCTACATATTGCTCTAGATATTCTGAATGGTTAAAACTTCTGCCCCCATTGGCAAAACAAGGCAAGCACATGTGCCCGTAAGCCACTCCACATGTCTCATGTGTTTTGCAAGGTACAAGTATCTTGATTGTAAAAGTTGCAAGGCTGTGTGCCCACATGTAGGTGTGGGCAGGTTCTTTCCTAGGAACCCATCTGAGGTTCAGTATGTCCCTGTGACACAATTTATTTCTTCACGCCTCACTGCACAAAGCACTGGGAACCCTGTTTTCCAGTTTCACCTTGCCATTCAAACTTCAGATGCCAGTGGGCTGACATTACAGAACAAAATACAGCATACATCTTTATTCTTCTAGTCATTGGGAACTTTATTTTATTTTATATTTTATCACACTCAAGTAACTGTTTTAAATCTTTTAGTGTTTTATAGTGCTGGGACAATGTTCGCAAACTTCGGTATTATCGCTCGCTGGCTCATTGCCAATCAATGATCAGTAAAATTTAATTAAAACCGATATTTGCTAAATCCATTTCTTTGCAGCCTTTTGGTCACAATAAAATGCTAACCTTAATAATATTTTGTAAAAATCTGAAATATCCATCAGTTAAAATCACAAAACTAGCCGTGAATGCAATAAAAATAACGTAAATAGAAACACCTTGGGGTTTTCCAACTGTTGTCAAGGTAATCACAAAATCAGCCAATCACAAGTGAGGATACATCAAGCATGGTCTGTTAGTGAGGGAGACGTCTGTGAATGGCTTTCAGATTCAAAACTAAAGATATTCTAAAATGTCATGTTAGAATAGAAATTTTGCGGTTCCGATTTTATGAAAACATTTATAAAATATATCAAGGGTAAAGACATTTTTCTTTAAAACGGGTCTTAAAGCAAATAACTTGTGAGCCATTTCCATTGGCGGTTCTGAAAGGGATTGTTTTCCGATCCGTCAGTGACTGTTCTGAAGCCACAGTGATTATATTTTGGTCATATTTGTGGTAATTTGTGTGTATTTTACTTGATATAATTTAATATTAATATTTTATCTGTCTTTTTACACTTTGACTCCATAATAGGAAATGTTCGAAGTTTGGTTACAAATGTCCGATACGAACATCGACAGGGAAAATCCAAACGATCTCCTGTTTTATAAACATATCGTCTTTGCATATGTGAACAATCGGCACTTTGTATATGTGTGTTCAGGTACCGTTACCACAAATAGACAATGTACTGTATTAATTCAAGTTCCGTTAAAACACATATATAACCATTAAAAGAATTTGATGTGCCGTTAGTGTACATGTCTGTTATACGCATCAAGATTGATACCGTTATTGCACATGTGTTTATTTGGGCCGTCATGGGGGTGACGGGTAGGTCAGCCCTGGAGGTCCAGTATTTGGGAATTGGTTAAAAAATTAGAATGTACCAGTTTTTGCTGGCGTGGCTGTCTCTGATTGGTCAACCATTGGTCAATGTGAATTCTAAGCCCATGCTTCTTCCATTTGAATGTTGGAAGCACACAAGGTCACATCTGAATTCACCCACCACTGTTGCGGGTTGGCATTCAGGTGCCAACCTTAATCATTCCTTCACCCCTAATTTTTGATCACCCCTATTGTATAATAAAGTGGACAGTGGCCACATGGTCGTTTCTGATTGGCCAAGGCCTCGAACCATGTGTATTTGAAGGTTATAGTGTCAGATTTGAACTGACAGTTGAAGAAGAAGCATTTATTTTTAGAAAATTTGATTTTAGCTTTTAAATATTTTTTTGCTGAATTTATTTTTTCTTTATTATTCAACAACTATTGTTCTCATCTACACAACTCAAATGGCAGCGAAACAGAAGCACAGAATGGCAGGTAACCCTTACAATTTACGCAAAAAGGTTGAGATTCCGGTACAGATTCAGTTGGAAAATGACAGTGCATTTTTGAACGAGTTTGCCTCTCAGCCAATACCGGGTCAGGTTTCGGGTTCAAAAACCAGGTCTGATACTGACAGTACTAGTACTGACCACAGTATCGGGTTAAATATCAGTGGTGTTGTTTACTCTGAATCGGACTTTGAAGAATTTCCTGTTGTCATACATAGAAAACATTTTAAAGATTCCACTCAACACCCAGTAGCCAGTACATCAAAAATGTCGGATCAGAGAGGCGAAAAATTTCCAGATCAGGCACTGATCAACCAACAAATTTTGTCTCAACTGGATGCGATTGGTAAGAGGTTAACTGTTATTGAAAGTAAACTGGCTTCTCCTGCCAAGCCTAAGGCTAAAAAATTGACAAAAAAGAAGAGTAATGCTAGTTCAGGTCTCAAGCCTTCCTCTGTAGAGGAAGCTAGCAATGTGCCTAGTTTACACACTCTTTGAAACGATAGATCTATTCAGGATCAGATCCAAGATAGGCTCAGGGAGTTGTCTGGCATTGATAAACGAGGTACGGATAAAAAAATCAAGAGTCAGAGGGGTGGGGCGGTTAATATTTTTGTCAAAGAACGTGTCAAATGGCCCCATGAATATGTCCTAGCTGGTAACACAAAAGACAGAATCACCTATAACCAGTTGAATATAACTCAATTTATGGCAGGTTTTTGTCGAATTATGAAAGAAGGAAGTTGTCAGATTACCAAAAATCCTATGCTTGATTATTTGATTGCCTTATTAGATGATTCTTATGATTTCTCGTGGCAGGCAGCAAAGGCTAGCCATGCTGTGTTATTATGTCGCATGGAGCAAGGTGAGGTTATCAGTTGGTCAGAAACTGACAAAATTGATCGAGTTAGGAGAGCTGATGCGCAAAACGACATGTCGTTCCAACTCAAGCTAGTTCTGCATCTCAAAACATTTCGAAAAGGTCAGAATTCTCAAAAATCTGTAATATCAATGCCCTGTGTCTACTATAATGACAATTCTTGCAATTTTAACAAGAATCACGAAGTCCCGATAAGAGTCAGAATCCATTGCGACAAAATGGTTCAGCTAATCCAGATGTACAGAACTAAAGACAGCTTTCTGTGTGTGTGTGCTTCTGACTGCACACTTCGACATATATTTAGAAATTAAGCAAAATAGGCACCAAAAATACCATTGCTTACTTATTATCTCGCTTCTATTCTGAAACGATGCTTAATGTTGACCTTGGAGACAGTTACACAAAGGACTTTTTACCATCTCAAACTTCAAATATAGTATTTTTAAACTTTAATTTATTACTCAAGGCTCTAATTCATCGTCCAAATCACTCTTTTGGCAGAGCTTGGCAGAGGCTACAATGCTCTCTCAGTCTACCTGGTTTGGGCACATAGACTATGAGAACATTGACACAATGCAGCCTCTCACTGACACAGAAGCGAACACCAGTCAAACAGGACAGCAACAATCAAAGCCATATCCACCACCTCACCATTTTCCGCTTGAGACCTCCAGCAGAAACTCCTCTACAAAGTCTACACCACCCCTGCCTCCCTCAATTGCCCTGAGAAGGACTTGAATAATATCAGACCTTCTAAGAGCCACTCATATCTTTCAAGAACTTTTTGTTTAAACTGGTTTTAAAAAATCCTCTCACAACAACACACTGACTGGCCCGCACAAAATATTTAACCACCCACAATTACACATTGCAAAGGATTCATACCATTCCCGAGTACCTAAAAATATTAAAAAGGAGTAAGATAAAGTATTCAAAATGGTTGAAGGGTTTGAACCCCAAACTACCAAGATTTTAAAATTGACTACATTTAGTCGTTAAAACGTTATATAGAACACAACATGTCTTGGTGATTGTAGCTGCTAGCTCTGGCTCTTACTGCATGGCCAACACGGGCACCCTCCACCAGTTGCCTAGTATCCCAAAAGTATTTTCAAACACCTTCCACCCTACTTATTTGATAGTTGTAAACTTTCTGTTTGGATGAGAAAAGTATTTCATCAATCAGAACTTCAGTTGAAATGGGTTATCTGCAAAGGGGAAGAAAGTGATAGTCAGGCATGGTGGGTGCCTGGACATTCCCCCCAGAGCCAAGAATACCAACAATGGGTTTAAAATATTTATTTCTTTAACAATTCTTGTAAAGCACAATTTACATGAAATACTGTTACAGTTAAAACAACTTGCCATTCAAACCGAATGCCCATAATATTAACTTTACATAGGAACATAATTGAATGATTCAAACTTCAGTTAATATTTACCATTTTTAGCAAGTCTATATAAAAATGATTCAAACTTCAGTTAACATTTACCATTTCAACAGTCTATTTGAAGATACAGATTTACCATATTAAAAGCATGTATTTAAAATGCTTCACCCTTTAGGTAGTATTTGATTTTATAATTTGAGCCATTATGTTTGGGACCAAGAAGGCTGGAGCAGGTATTAACCTAGTCAGAGTTGAAAAAGGTCAAAGTAAGCAGGCGAAGGTCAAACACGTGGGAAAAGCAATGGGGGGACCCATATGATGGTCCCCAGTTTAGAGAGTCATGTACCATGGTACTGGAATGTCCGGTCCAGCCCCCTCAGTGGCTTTTGCAGATGAAAACAATATATATCGTTGAAATTCCTGAAGGAAATCAAAGTCGTATAAGACATGTGTGTGACTCCCAAGGAGCCAAACTAAAGTGCCTGGACTGTCAGTGGCTTTTGGAAAGAATATTCCCTAGTGGGGTCATGACCTTTCAACTCTGCATTCCCGCCAAATGCAGCCATATTCATAAATTGTTAAGATTTCAATGGGGAAACACCCCTTTTACAAATTCAAATTTTTATTTTATTCGATTTTATTTGATTTTATAACTTTTTGAAACTCTGAGGCTTCAGTATCACTGAAACTCCAGAGTTTCAGTGTGCTTTCAGAGTTGCCAGAAGACTAGATTCCTGATGTTCTGATGTTCTGTCGTGTCTGATGATTAGTTTGGCTGGATATATATCTATCTCAGATTATTGAGACATGCGCAACTGACTCTGGGGTGACTTGGAGCAGACATTAAGGGCTGTATAAAGTTCATATACTTACTTTCGTCTGTCAAATTCATCCCTGATCTTGGTGTGTGTGAATCAATCATCTGATTCCTCTATTTACAGATATTGAACTGTGTCAATATACTAAAACATTTGAATGTAATGCTTGTGGTGACAAGCATCAATGACCCATTAACAGTAAATGCACCAGAGTCGTGGAAAGTGAACCAGAAGACAATAATAGTGTTTCAAGTGCTGGTGGATCCGATATTTACTCACAGATCCTAAATGAACTTAAAAATCTCAGTGGTAGGATGTCAGCTATGGAACAAAGAGTGGCTAAAGCAGAGAATTCACCAGTGAAAGCAGTAGAAGCTGCATCAAGCAGTTCAACGATGGCGTCAGCAGTACCCACAGACAGCGTCATCCCCCCACTGGAGTTTCTGAAGGTGTCAGATCCCATACAAGCCAAGGTCGATGATAGGCTCAGAGAACTTCAAACAATGCACTCACAAGAAAAGTTTAAATCTTAAAGGGGGGGTTCTAATGATATATTCACTGGTGCAAAAGGGAAGTCCCCTGGCTGCAGAACCACATTTTGAGTGGTGCAGCCAAGTCAAGGGTCTCATACGACAATTTGTCAGTGGCTCAATGCATATCTGGGTTTTGTGCCATTATGAGAGATGAAAATGATGTAAAAACTAGAAATAATATGTTAAACTACATGGCTGACCTTATGGAGGACTGTCACGACTTTGGGTGGCAGTCAGCCAAGGGGGCTCATGCAGTAGTCGTATGCCAGATGGAAGAAAATTAACTTAATTGGTAAGATACCAACAAACTGGATCAAATTAGGAGGGTTCATGCTCAAAGGGCACCAAATTCACAGGGATCTTTGGGTCGTAGGCAAGAATTCAAAGAAAAAGGTATTCCCTGCCATTTCTACCAAAAAGGTGTTTGTGGTAAAAAAAATGACCATGAAAATGGGGGAAAATGTATTTACATGTCTGTGAAACTTGTTTTTAAAAGGTAGAAATAATTCACATCCAAGCAAAGATTGCCGCCAGAAAACTACAAAAAACGACTAGGGCACTGCAGCAATGCAGTGCCAGGAGTTAGAAATAATTGTGAAAGCAAAAAACATTTCAGAACACGTATTATTGCAAATAATAACAAAAAAGATGTAAATAGTAGTAACTGGAAACAGGACTGGTGGTTTTGTAACAAGATTTCATTTGCTGACGTTGTAAAAAGTAATGTTAAAATGCCACAAATGGTTGACTCTGACAGAGTATGACAGTCACCAATAAAACAGGTCATAGTACAAGCCAATGTATAAATATTGTTGGAAAAAACATCGGTGGAAATTGCAGTAAAACATCACACCAAAACATGTCCAATATGTACTGAAAACTTCAAAAGTCATTGACAAAGCAAGTATTGAACATGTCAAACGTCCAATTAGTGACAAAAATCATTGTGTCAAGTCCAAATATGTCGCAAAATACAATGATAGACCATTTAGAAAACCATACAAAGACAAGGGCAGGAGGTGCGACTTTCAGGACAATAACCACTCCCTGCACAAAAGTATTGTCAAAAAGTCCCACCTTTCAAACAATGCAAATATTGGTCCTTCTAATTACAAAACGCAAGCAAAAGGTCAAGCTGATTATAACACTTGTGTTAAAAATAGATTTTGGCCTCTATGTACTGAAGAATACTTAAACCCCAGTTCAGACTATGCTGATCTTGACTTTGATTCAGACGGGGGTCATGAAGACCTAGACAATAGGGCAGTAATGAAAGTAATCACTGAAAGTAAGCAGCCAAAACACTGGCAAGACACAATAACGTATATAAAAATAAATAAACAAAAAACTTCAATGGTTTGTCCCCAAGTTGATTCAACTCATGTCAGAAATCAAGACTATGAGAAAGTCTTGGATTATTCAGATCCGGATAAATATGAATTGGACCTACGGTTTCGTCCTGGACATAGGCTTCGAGTTCAAGAAGCCAAACATTGCAACACATTTCAAATGTGGCATAAACAAATGTTAGACAAATTTGGGTTCATTTCACTGCAAGATCAGGTACTTCATGTTACAGATAACAGAAATGTACACATTACTAAAGCCTTGGAAAGCCATAAAGTAGTTCACAGTTCAGGTACTTTTAATTTCTTAAAAGCTCAGTTACAGGTTCCTTCACAATTGAATGCAGATGTGTGGGAAGGATATATTAGTGAGTATTGGGATAAGCAACTTCAGTACCTTATTAGATATGGCTTTCCCCTAGACTTTGACAGCACTATACAGCTTTCATACAAATTGGGTAACCATGGATCTGGAGTTAAGTACCCCCAGGATATTGAAAAGTACTTGATAGAAGAAAAGGAGCACAATGCCATATTAGGCCCATTTCACACTTCTCCAATTACAGACCTTCGTGTATCACCCTTCATGACTCATGAAACACTAGGAGCCCCTCACTGCAGGGTCATTACAGACCTTAGCTTCCCTGCTGGTCAATCAGTCAATGCTGGAGTGGATCCTGATAAGTACCTGGGTTCGAAACTCTTCCTTACTCTCCCTACCATAGATACTATTACAAATAAATTAATCAAATTAGGTAAAGGAGCTTTAATTTACAAAATTGATATCTCAATAGCCTTCAGGCATGTAAAAATAGATCCAGCTGATTATAAATATTTAGGTCTGCACTTCGAAAAGTACTTCATTGATAGTTGTCTCCCATTCGGGTTTAGGCACAGATCGGCCATATTATAACACCTCAGTGATGCCGTCAGATACATCATGACCAACAAAGGTCATCACGTTACTAAATATATAGACGATATAATCGGATATGCCACTAAATCCAAGGTCAGACCTCTTTTGATGCTTTATATGATCTCCTTCAAGAACTAGGATTCATAATTAGTGCTAATAAATTAATTACCCCAACAACCAAAGCAATTTGTCTTGGCATTGAGTTAGATACTGAAAGCTCAACAATTGCAGCCCCACAGGAAAAACTGGTAGACATTAAGTTAACATGCCAGAAGTGGTTACTTAAAAATCCTGGAATAAGCGAGATTTGCAGTCTCTCTTAGGAAAATTGTTATATGTCAAAAAGTGTGTACGAGCCTCCAGACCTTTTTTAAACAGAATGCTAGACACCCTGGGAGCATCTAACAACCAAGATACAATACAACTAGATCTTTCCAATTATTTAGCAGCCATTAAGGCTAAATTTGCCCTATTTGCTCCAGATACATCTCCCTTTTTTGACCAAAAGATTAAATTCTTCACTAAAGCTGTGGCAAGGCAAGCTCCCCTTACTGTCAGGCTTAAAGCCATTATTGACATTCCCCTGTTAATAAAGATTATAGAGGAATGTGAGCACTTACACATGGGCTTCGTCTTTAAGGCTGCCTTTCTCCTTGCTTATTTTGCATTTTTTTAGGATTTCAAACCTAGTCCCTCACACCATAAATTCATATAATCCTCTTAAACAATTGGCCCGAGCTGATATATTCTTTGAACAACCAGGAGCTCATATACTCTTAAATTGGCCTAAAACCCTCCAGATGAACAATTCAATTAGACTCATTAAAATCCCCTCCTTAGGCTCTTCTCCCTTGTGTCCCATTACACCCCTCAAGAAATTATTGTCACCTACTCCTCAGCACCCTAATAACCCCCTGTTTCAAATAAAGTGTTACCAAAAATGGGTTCCACTTACTGATTCCAGGCTTATGAAAACTTTATCTACAATTTTAAATAGGTTACATTTGTCTCAGTCCAACATCACCTTTCACTCTTTTCGAAGTTCAGGTGCCACTTTGGCCTTTAACTCTAGTGTCCCTCTTCAGCATATTCAGAGCCATGGCACCTGGACGTCGGAAAGTGTCTGGTCTTACATCACCCAGGACCATCAAGCTTCAGACAAGATTGCCCTAGCTTTTCAACACCTACTCCACTCTTAGTCCACAATATCTACTTCTACACTTGGGCTTGGGGTTTTGTGTTTTAGCAGTTACACTCCTCTATCTCACCACTATAACATGTAGTTACCAATTCTAAAATTAAAACCGTAACCTAACCTTAAATTCAACCATCCTCTGTGCTAAATTCTCATCAGTATCACACTTCTTCTTTCTTGTAAATATTTTCCACCCACATCAATTTTTTCCCCTAAGGCCACCTTAACTCAGGTTTATTCCCTATTTCCACACTTTAAGTTTCCACTTAGCAAGCAAATCACTACATTTCTCAATTCCATATATAGCAGTGTTCATCACAATCCTTCTAAACTTTAACTACACTGTAACCCAACTTTAACATCCATATTTAGTCATTCCTACATTCCTAAGGTTACCTAAATTTAAATGTCACCTTAACTCCCCTATCGTTAATCTTAACTTATTAATCTGTTGGGGGTTTATTGTTACCTCACAGCCTTACTTTTAGGGTCCATGTAAAAGTTGAGCAAAATTTTAGGGTCACCTTAATTGACCTTGATCTTCATAACTTTGTCAATTGATAATGTATGGCAGGTGTCCACGTGCTGCCTGTGTGTAAATATGTGTATGTGATTAAGGTCACCATAAAGTGATCTGATATAGAAAACCAAATTTATAAGCCTGTAATAATTTCCAGTAATGGCCACTTTAAGTGGCTTATATTAAATATGTTACGTGGATAATGTAAATAAAGTAGAAAATTAATATAGAAAGACTAATAAAGTATGTAAAGCCCACTGAGTCTCATCATTGCTAAAAAGGGAAACTGGTAGTTGTAGGAATCTAATGGAGCAGGCTTCTATTATATCTCTCAGGTTGCACTGATTGAAGATCTGTGAGTTAGACCAATGTTTTGACACTGGATCAGCGAACAGTAAAGTCAAGTGGGAAGCTGTTTTGTCAAATCCCCTGTAGCCATAAACCTCAACACCACCATCAGCTTCAGTCAAGCTTCCAAGTTGTCGCAGTACCATGCCCTGGCCTAGGACTTCTGTGTTTCTCTCTTGAACCCAGGCCCTCTCCCATAGCTCTTGACATCTGCATCTACGGATGAGTGCCCTCAAAGTCATTGTCATCCAGTTAAACATCCCATTATTAGTCATAGTTACCATATTTGGCGCTTAACAACAATGGGTCCCTCCAAAATATCATGTCCGATAGTGTATTGCAGTCCTGCTATGTAGGAATATTCTTACAAATTCAATCATAGCTACCTCCATTTTGGTATATGTACAGTGTTTGACATTGTGAATATTAATGACACGTTATGTAGTAAAGGGAGTTTATAAATTTAGCATCGTGTTATATGTTAACTACAATGCATTAAAATCAACTTGTACTGTTGGGGAGAAAATGAAAAGAATTGTGAAAAATACCACAACCAATCCACACCAAATATTTTTGATAAACAATATGATCTATTGCAAATCTTTATCTTCGTGACACTGTATTGTATTCTGACATGATCAAAAATTTAAAAAAAAACATGCTTGAGGAGAGTTGATGTGATATTTGAAGTGAAATTTAAGCTAAGGTTTTCTCATAGTCGGCTTAAAGTTAATCACTGACCTTGTTTTAGGTCAACCTTAAACCAATTTGAGTTTGATGCGAGAGTAAAAATTAAGCATCACGGTTACAAAGATCGCTTGTCTGCTGTAAAAATACGTCCATTCATAAGTAACATGGAAACTTAGGAGTGTAGTTATTGTTCTGCTAATGACTGAAACAGACTTTATTGCCTCCTCCGACATTTTTACTTTCTTCTACAGCTTTTTCTTACACAATGAGATGGCACAAAAGAGTACAAAACCACCTTTAAATGAAGGTTAAGGTTCGTCTCAATATAGTATGACATCAGTCAGCTAAGATTAAATTACAAACTCCTGCTGTGCACACCCACTGTATAGGTAGCTTAAAAGTTGAACGACTGTTGAAAGATGAAAAGCTAAAAGGGGAAGCTATTAAGGTGAAAAATTAAAAATTTAAATGCAGAAAATTAAAATGCAGTTAAAATTTTGAATGCAGAAAGTTTTCAGTGCGTTACAACACATATAATAAAAATAAGTGTTGAAATAAATTAATTAGCAACGTTTATTTTTGTTCTTTACAATGATGATACTCCGTCCAGTTGCCAAGATTAAAGCCATAAAAGTGATGGTGAAAACATGTAACTGAGTATAGTTCTATAGTAGAGTGGAGGAAAACCAAGGTGAATTGTAGTAGGTGTAGAGTTGCTTTATATAACACAAGAAAATAACACTTTTGATGATTTTATTTACATGTTAGTAGAAGTAGAATTGACTAGAAGGATTTTAAAATGAATAAAATGAAATTTTAAAACACCATACAGTAGTTAATATCATAAAAGAACACAGTGATAATAGCACTGTCTTAAGTCAGTCCTGTCGAAATGTCCATTGCAGGTCGAAAATACTGTCAAAAGCGGGAACCAGATTCCAGTTAGCACATCCCTTAATGCTCTGAGGTCCATATCGATCCGGAAGGAGAACTTCCTTACCTGGGACAAAGTAAGGGGTAGGGGTCAAAGCCAGACAGGGTCAAACTAAAGTTCAAACACACTACCTTCAAGCGACCAATTTGAAGGAATAAGCTCAGGAAAGGAAACTCCACATCTACCACCAACAAAAAGTCCAGTTCAGATCAAAAGGTCAAGTTAGTAGGGGGACACCAGGGTCACCCTGGGCCAGCCGTGGGAAGGTATTCCTATACCTTCCTGAAAAAGTGGTTCATACACGGTCGGCATACAAATCAAAGTACTACCAAAAGTTGACCAATCTTAAGGTAAGGCATCTTTTTGCTAGGGATCTTTTATGAATTTCAGTATGGATCAAGTACTGAAGTGTAAAGTTCATGTGTAAACTTTAATCTATCTCGTTCTGAAGCCCTTCGGAGGCTAAGTTCCCGCCCATACTAGGTGGTAAGAGGGGTGGAGGTGGGAGAGTTAAAATCTTGATGATGTTGCTGGTTCACTAGCATTTTCAAATATGAAGGCTCCCTCCAAAATCTTAAAAAGAGGGAGTGACCTGCATAGCTATTGGTCAATATATAGGTGAGATGAATCTAAAGTAAAAATACCTGATTGTTTAAGGTAGGCAACTGCCTTAGTAGGCCCCTTATTTGGCCATGCTTTACACGCCCAAAGAAAGAATTTGATACTGCCGCATATATTATACTAAGTTAGGAGAATGTGCCGACTGTCCTCTAATCCACAAAAATAATGTAGGGTACACTCTGAACCTATAGAAGAGACTATATAGAAAATATTGATATTAGTACAGTTTTCAGTATAATACTGAAAAAGGGTCAGTATGCATTAAAACATTATTGGCTACCTATTTTTGTGGTAATTAAATGTACCACACCGTTCCTGCTGCCAGACTGAGGGTCAGTAAAGTCATACTATGGTATTCCTTTCACTTTTCATCACCACCCACATGGACATTTTAAAGCATCAAAAGATTACATGTTACGTTCCCCACCCGTTACTGCCCATTTACTGCAGGGTATTCTATGTTATTCTGCCTCTTTCTGTATCTCCAGTCAAAGAGTATGTATGCTATAGCATTAGTGTATCTTCTCTATATGTTTAAAGTATTGTTAGTGTATCTTGCTATATGTCAAACTATAAGAATTTTCCTCTGACATTTTTACTTTCTTCTACAGCAAAAACTGTGACTAGAGGTTTAGAGCTTGGCTTCACAAGAGGTGTAGCATTCTTGGCCCTGCTATCTGCCTTGGATGGGGACATATTATGTAACATGTTAACATGTTATGGGAAATATAATTTTTTTAATTAGATACTTTCCACGGTTAGTTTTAGCCAGCTAATCACAAAAGTGGACATTTTCACTTGATATATACTTTACCCAAGAAGAAACGCAAGATATTTTGTAATTTATCCTTTACCAAACTTGCGTTTTCTCTTTGAGTAAGTATACTAAGGTTAGCTATGTTTATACTCTCTATTTCTAGTGATCATTGTTAATTCTCTGTTCATGAAACTCACATTTTTTTTTGGGGGGGAGGGGGGGGTTGCAAAATCTCCGAGCTCTATCGCAAGTAATATAATAATAAACTTATTTTAACATAGAACCCCGCCCCTTCTGTTTCCTTGTGATTGGGTGTAATGTCATAAGACACCATATTAGAAGTATTTGCCAGCAATTTGGGAGCTGTGAGGTTTCAACAGTTCTATTTAAATCAGAACAGTGAGTCTTTCACTCCTGATAGAAAAAATACAACAGAAGACTGAAGTGACCTGAGAGATCTAGTTTTTTTTTACTGTACAATAACCCTACCAACCCTGGCTTTAACCTGCTGCTAAAGTAATTAGTTGACTCTACCTTTTCCAGTCAGAAGTGAGAAAGAAACATGCAGCTTGAGAGATTCTAGACATCTAATTGGGGGGTTGGCAATTTTCCTTTTCTTCCTCAGTATGTAAGCTGGGAGTTAAATTATATCTGGGGCTCATTGCTTTTTGAGCTAGGGGGACAAAACAAAAGTTTTAAAGGACAACTGAATCTACAAACCCTGACGATGTGAATAGTCCATGAGGATATATAACTGATCAACTGTGTTGGAAAAGGAGGCCATCATTATCTAAAAGGTAAGAGTTGAGATTTTGTACATCATCTGCAACATAATTGTTTTCATTATTGTTTTAGCGTGACCTCTTTACGGGGCTCGACCGTCTAGAGATCACCTTTTTACTAATGCCTTTTTCTCTGGACTTTCATGAATTGTGTACTTCACAAGGGTGGTCACAATTGTGTCCTTTAATTTTTTTAGGAAACTTGAAGGTCCTCAATTTTAATTTGCGGTTCAAATTTTAAAATTTTACACTAAATAAAATAAAAAAGGGAATAATTTGAAAAAAATATATATATATTTAAAATTCTGGTTGCATTATGTTAAAAATAAACTCAGACATAATTATGACCCAGACACAACTGTGACCACCAGTGTACTTTAGTGCACTACTTTCAAGCTTGCCATTGCTTTGTAGTTGGCATGTGTAGACAGAAACAAATTTCAGCCTTGCTATTGCTCTTCTATACAAATAATACATATCTGACACCAGGTGTAAAGGATGTAAAACTTTAACTTTGATCTTTGACATACCTAAAGCCTCTCTTACATCACATACGTCCTGGTTATAGAAAAAAAGACACTAAAGACATATGTGCATATATGATGGGATGTAAGAGAGGCTTTAGGTATGTCAAAGATCAAAATTAAAGTTTTACATCCTTTACTACTGGTGCGATTTTACAACAAAATGTCAAGATGTCGCAGAGACCCCTCAATGAAAATTGGCATGCAGTTCATTCTCTGCATGCTCGCAGGGCAATTTACAAAGAACTCAAGCACGTGGTTTTTCCTTGCTAGTGTTGCATGTCCTCCCCAGTTACTTAGAGGGTTTGCACATGCTGTAAGATACACTCATGTGTACCTTGCATACATATAAACTCACTGTGGGGCCTGTAGCCAGCTGCAGTCTGTGCTTGGATATTCAAGAAGTGACACTGTTGTTGGGAGAATATACCTTGTTTGCACATGCAAACCACTACTACCCCACTACCAGGCTACGCTCATATTTTTAAACAATATTTGTAGCACACTTATGTGTGGATACACGTATGATGGGATGTAAGAGAAGCATATCTGGGATCATTAAAATCTCATTTTAGAATACTGTTATCCAAATTAAAAAGATTTTAAAAGAAAGGGGTTTCTGAGAAAACATACTGAAAACTGATGTAAAAAAAACAAAATTGCCATAAAAAGTATATATTTCAATACGGGTTTTTGACAAGAAAATACTTCTATACTGACCAAATTGCTGGAATACAGATAGTGCCAATTTTCTAAACAGCAATTGTCTTCAATTTATCGTTATGTTTACAGACGTTTTTAAAACCTTTCTCCTTAGATATTTTTTCCCGTTTCTTAAGGAATTCTGAGAAAGGCTAAGAACAAGAATTTTAGCATGTACCTGAGTTTGTATACTTTATGTATTGTTGAAGTTATTTAGTTATTATATTGATATACTACAACGATCTTTATAGCACAATGTATAGTTTTTGCATTTACTCTGATATAAATGTAATGGTACATACACACAGATGTCAAAATCTATCCCTTTTAAATAAAGTGATCTTGTGAATGAAATGTATGTTATAGTGTTCAGTAATTTGTCTGATATATTTGTCATGTAATTTTATAAACACAGAGGAAACAAGATGCACTCCGAGAGAGCAAAACGCTTGACTCCATGTGACCAGACTCTAAAGTAATATAAAGTATTGTAAGGAAGACAATAAAATAAAACCAAACATGTAAATTAATTTTTGAAGAAATATCAAGTAGAAAGCCAAGTCCATTAAAAATACATTGAAATGGAACCTCTGAAAATTCTTGAATTTTTGTATCCAAAATAAGATCCAGATCTTTCTTTTAGTAACTTGTTACTTTGGCCAGGTCCTACCCACAAAAAATTTTAAATAAAGATCTGTTCATGAATTCTTCAGTAATCTAAACACCAAAAAACAGACAGACAGACAAATAGACAAACAATTTGCACCCAAAAAGATAGACTGCTGGTGGAGGTAAAATGTAGCTTAAAAGTCACTCCTTGGTGAAAATCACTCACAGTAAATTTTTGTGATGGACTGTCAAGGAATTGAAAGAAAAAAAGAGGAAATAAAATAGAAATAATAATTAATAAAAATGATGAATATACCACCCACCCCCCACCCACCTCCAACCCTATCCCCCCGCTTTATTATCTTTGTGTCAATTTCAAGACATAAAATGAGAAGAAATATTTTTACTTAAAGACAGCAAGTATCACACGCTATGTTTGTGACCTCACAATGAGAATTGCATTGTGACATCATTAAGTATTATGACACCAGAAAGCAAAATATTGATTTTTTACATATGTGATAAAGAGAAGCAGTTTCACTGTGTATTTCCAATTAAAAATAAGAAAAACTCTCTCCTGACTTTAATTTTTAAACAAATTACACCAAATTTTTAAGAATCCGTCTGTGCCCCATGAAATACCTGCCCACCAAATTTGAGAGAGATTGATGTCATAGTTTTTGAGCTATAACTGCAAAACGGTGCATAGACAGACAGACAGAAAGACAGACAGACAGAAACAAACTGATTACAATAACCCTCTCCTATCCTCGAGCGTTAAAAAGTGTTAAATAGATGAATTTGAAATCCTTCATGCACTTAATTCTATTAATTCATGTTCTTGCTCCTCAATCTTGTAAATGAAGTGCTGTAACATCCCCTTTTATTTCTAGTTGATATCATGTGACCTTTGCCAAGGAGGTTATATGTTATAGGAACAAAAGACATATTCGAGTGCTTTTCACAGCAATCACCCCCGTGGTGATTGCATGTCAGTCGTCTTGAACTAGTCCACGGAAATAACCTCTTCCACTCACCTCTGCCAATTGGAACCCCGCTTTCTTTCCAGCCAATCACATCCCTCCTTCCTTTGGCCATTAACTATATAAGCCAGCACACGCGGTCACCCAACGCAGTCAATCTTGTCAAATGACCTGAAAGTAAAGAATTTCTTTTATGTTTCATTTCTTTTATGTTTTAATTATTTTGTGGTGGCATGGCAGTGAACACTGATAAGCCTGTAGCCACATGCAAGAAGTGTGGAGAACTACACGAAAAGCCCTTACATGCAAAGTGTGAACGTTTAAAGACTAAAGAAGAGAAACAGGATAGTAGTCATGAGCACAGTACTAAGAAGACCCCGCGTGGAAAGGCAGTGGGTGAGAACTCGCAGGATAAAATGCTTGAACTTGTATTACAAACAATGTCTGGCGTTACGGAGAAGCTCTCCGCGATGGAGGAATGGATTAGTGGTATAACGTCTGGTATGAATCCCGCAGGAAACGAGAGTAACACAGGGCCTCTCACAGATACAACAAAGAACGGGAACACGACGGGGAAACGGCAGTCACGTTCTCGCGAGAAGAATAAGCGTGGGGAGTTGTTTGCTCCCAGTGAAGGGGAAACCACGTTGTTTACTTCACCTTTACCTGTTAACCGCACTCTGGAGAACTCTACTTATGCACAGACATTCCCTGATACCGCAGTCCTTGTGAGACAAACGCCAGCCAGAGCCAAGAAACACAAGGGAGACACGGACTTGGGAGTAACCCCGTTAGCAAACATCACGCCAGCTGGGGGAGAGACCCCTACGCTCCTAAAAACATTTTACCTAAGGTAACATCCACAGTAACACGACCACCAAATACTGCTTCAGTGTCATGGCCAGTCAATTTGGACACACACCATGGTGGACTGGGTGAGATGGGAGGAAAGCAGGTAGACCAGAACTTTAATATGTTAACCGACCAGTACGGAAACCCAGTTGAAATTCAAGGGCTAGCCCCTAAGGTGGATACACAACAAGGTGAGCCACTATTTACGACGGATATGCAGGAACCCACTAGTGCACAGAGTTTGGAGTTTTTGCGCACGAATCCATACTTACAGAAACTGGTAGAAGATAGAGTAGCTGTACTAGAAGCACGGATGCGAAACGAACTGCAACAAGGTAATTTGACAACAAGAAGAAAGAGCGGAAGATATAACGTGTCAGAAACTACTTGTGCCCCCACTCATCTGCGCTGGCCAAACGAGTCTTGCCTCACCGGAGCAACCAGGAAAAGAACCTCTTACGATCTGACACTAGGTCAATTTGTGGTGGGCTTCCTTAAAAATGCAATGGACACAACTAACCCACAACTGTCGAGAGCAATGTTAAATGAATTGGTGGAAACCGTGAAACTGAGCGAAAACCTATCCTGGCCTATTGCCCGCGGAGCTTTCGCGGTTGCTATGCATCGCATAGAAGAAGATTCTGTGAATTGGAGTGACACACGTTTTCTTGCGGAAAACCGGCTAACCTTCTCTCAGACAGCAGTGTTCAGTGGCTCAGTGACTATGTCACCCAAGGTTCAACCTCCTCAGCCATTATCGTCTGCGAAGAAAATAGTCTGTCGCTGGTACAACGAGGGCACGTGCCCGCACACACAGGACCACTCTGATGCAACTGGCACGACTAGTTTCCGACATATTTGCATGTACTGCTTCAAGCAGCTCAAACGCAATAACAGTCATACAGAACTGGAATGCAATAATAAGAAGAAAAGTGTTGAATAAGGACGCGGTCACCACCCCCGGACAGAACAGTGTTGTGACAATAATTCATTTGGTGCCTTACATAATACATGTGTACGTATAAGTGGTTATTTTATGGGGGCCCTCCCCTGTTACAGATACAATGTGTGAGTTGTCTACATCGTTTATCACAAAGTATGCAAAGTACATTGAAAATACATTCATTTGGCCCTTATGGCAACGTGAAAGATAAATTGATTTGTCAGTATATAGGTGTTCCATTAATTAAAATACATACCTGTGCATATCCCACACTTTGGGGTGATGGCAACATGTCAAAGGGTCACACTGTTAGTGAGTCTCCTCTGCCACACCAGGAGAGCTGGTCTCCCATTGTGGATGAATCTGGAAATAAAAATAGTGAAATTTTTGACAGAAATATGGGTTTTGTATCTTGTAACACAGAGTATATTAAGGCTCCCGCCAGAAGCCCTGTAGAGGTTACTGACACTGAGGCCTATCTGAAAGTTGCGTCTGCTGTTAGGCATTCAGGAGTCCCAAATTACCAAAGTGTCCGGATTCCCATTTCTTCATCTTTTAATTTAAAATATGTACAAGATCACATAGAACACTACCACGACAAGGCTTTACTAGATTATCTCACGTTTGGCTTTCCCTTAAACCTGAATAGGAACTGTGAAATTAAAGCTAACGCAACTGAGAATCACTCCTCAGCTAGGAACTTCTCACGAGACGTGGATAAATTCATACAGTCTGAGGTCATGTTGGGTTCATTAGCAGGCCCCTTCCACCAAATTCCCCATGAACAGTTCACCTGGTCCCCTCTTATGACCAGACCCAAGGACACGGGGCATCGCGTAATCCTGGACCTCTCATATGGGGATTCCTCCGTTAATAAAGCCACTTACACGGAGCACTATGACCAAATCCCGTTTAAACTGGTACTTCCGCATCTAGACGCTTTGATCCCGCAGTTGGAAGCATTGGGTGATAACGCGAGATTATTCAAAGTGGACACATCAAGAGCGTTTAGAAATGTGCGCATAGACCCCGGCGATGCTTTACATCTGGGTATTAAGTGGGACAATAAGTTTTACATGGATAGGAACCTGGCCTTTGGGGCAGTACACGGCACTGCCATATTCCAGCGTATCACAGATTTTATTCGCTTTCTCATGGCCAGGAAGGGGTTCCGCATTTACAACTACATAAATGACATGTATGCTTGTTGCCACGTTGACCAGGCAGAAGAGGCGTTTCACGCACTTTTAGAGATCATTAATAACTTTGGCCTTCCCGTTAATGAGAGCAAAGTATTTCCCCCCACTAAGAGATTATCCATTATGGGCATAGTGGTCGATGTACAACAGAGAACATTTAGTATTCCGGACGAGAAGTTGCGCGAGATTTATGATCTCTGTAAAGTCATGTTACTAAAACTGGAAATGTCCAAACGAGATCTCCAATCCCTATTGGGGAAGTTATTGTATATAGCCAGATGCGTCCGAGGAGCCCGGGTGTTCCTTAATCGAATGTTGCATACATTACGCCAGGCAAACACCAGCCACATAATCCCGGATCCGGGATTTTATCAAGATCTCATGTGGTTTGAATGTTTTCTCCATTCTTTTAATGGGGTGGTTCGGTTTAAGCATGATCCCGTTTCAATACATGCATACGTAGACGCGACCCTCACACATTTGGGAGGTGCATGGGGTAACCGGGTTTACTCCGTCCCTATACCCATGGCTTTGCGCGGACATTATTCAATCACACAATATGAAATGTTTAACATCACGGTCACTTTGAAGCTGTGAGGTAACAACTGGAAAGACAAGACGGTGTGTATACACTGTGATAATCTGGGAGCGGTGACAGTATGTGGGTCTAGTAAAACTAAAGACCCCTTCTTGAATTGGTGCCTACATTCCTTGTGGTTGAATGCGGCTCGTCATAACATCCAACTGCGTGTTATACACATCCCGGGCCGGGACAATGTGATAGCAGATTCATTGTCTCGTAATGTCTTTCAGGGTACTGATGACACACGTTGGGAGAATATCCCTGACAGAGCTCTTGATTTGTCATTGTAGAGGTGCCAGAACACAGCCGCCCTGAACTCTCGAGAGCACTGGACCGAATGAATGGAGCAATTCGACCTCACACGAGAGCCCAATACCAGAGACAGTTCCGCCTATACATTGCTTTCTTACTAGCCAGGGGTATACGCGTGTTGGATGGAGTCACATCAGTATTCCTATTCCTGGAATTTTTGGCTGCACAATCAATGTCCTCAAAGGTCATCTGCAATTATATCTCAGCGTTGAAACATTATTTCTTGAGATATTCATGGAGAGCACATGTTCTGGAGGCCAATGTCATCACTAATATGTTAAGAGGGATCAAGTTATCCGTCCACAAACCCCCTACTCCCAAGCCCCTCTTTTCCCTCCAACAACTGAGAGAGATTTCACGTCTTTGTCAATACTTTCCTTCCCCTGCTGCATTTAGAGCCGCATACCTTGTTGCCTTCTTTGGGTTTTTCCGTATATCTAACATTGCCCCCCCTTTTAGGTCATCTTTTGACCCAACCAGACATCTCCTCCGTAATGAGGTTCTATTTGCACACCCAGGCTGTCATCTCCCAGTGAAATGGGCCAAGAATATACAGGCCCCAGAACGCGCCTTGTGGTGCAAACTCCCAAGTCTTTCTGACCCATTACTTTGTCCTGTCACGGCCATCCAGGAATTGCTTAGGTCAGTCCCAGCCCTCCCTTCGGCCCCCCTCTTTGCTTCATTGAATGGCACCACATTATCTCAATCTGATCTGCGTAAGCGACTTGCTTCCATTTTACAAGTCATGCACCTTCCCCCCCCCCCTTTCTTTTGGTTTTCATACTTTTAGACGCTCCGCTGCATCCATTGCCTTTGATGCCCAAGTCTCGTTACAAGCCATTCAGACCCATGGCCATTGGCGGAGTGATGCCGTCTGGTCATACATTTCAGCAAATACCTCCCAATCCCTTCAGGGGGCCTTGGCTTTCCAAAACATTGTTGCTGCTACCCTACCATAAATGCTGATTGGGCCTTTGGGGGCTTGTATTAATCAGTCCCTTGGTTTTATATTCATGTACACATATTTTAACCAAATAGATTTTAATAAACGTAGTTGTCCAACCACGTCTTTAATCTCGTTTTGTAGCATCAGAGATGATAACTCTCGTGAGGCCTGAAACTTGAGACAATCTCGTTTGAAGACAGCTTTATAAAATCTCGTGAGACGAGATCTTAATATTCATTCACTTTCTCTCGTGTGGCTTCAATGACGACTGTCACAGCAATCACCCCCGTGGTGATTGCATGTCAGTCGTCTTGAACTAGTCCACGGAAATAACCTCTTCCACTCACCTCTGCCAATTGGAACCCCGCTTTCTTTCCAGCCAATCACATCCCTCCTTCCTTTGGCCATTAACTATATAAGCCAGCACACGCGGTCACCCAACGCAGTCAATCTTGTCAAATGACCTGAAAGTAAAGAATTTCCCCGCCCTCCCTTATCCCTCTAGGTTTATTGTGAATGCGGGTTCATAGTATCCCCTGGTTTATAATTTATGTTGTTGTTATTGGTTACTATGTATGGGGGCTTGTATTAATCAGTCCCTTGGTTTTATATTCATGTACACATATTTTAACCAAATAGATTTTAATAAACGTAGTTGTCCAACCACGTCTTTAATCTCGTTTTGTAGCATCAGAGATGATAACTCTCGTGAGGCCTGAAACTTGAGACAATCTCGTTTGAAGACAGCTTTATAAAATCTCGTGAGACGAGATCTTAATATTCATTCACTTTCTCTCGCGTGGCTTCAATGACGACTGATGATGGTTTTAAACTATCAATCAGCTGGTTATTAAAGCCACGAAGGCCGAATTAATACAGCAGATCGATAGTTTAAAACCATCATAAAGCACGAGAATTTGTCTTTTATTCCTATTCTAAAATGGTTACATTGATATTTTGTTCAAAATAAGAGGTAAATCTTACGCAAAATTCAAACCAAATTGGCTGTTCCATCAACGAAACATACATAGCGATATCTAAGGTTTAAAAAAGTATTTTGCCACTCTATTTTCGTAGAATTTGTTATGAATATTAAGAGACTGTTACTGTAAATGCTTTCAATTTCTTGTAAGCTTTAAAACGATATGCTACTTATTAAAATTAAGTAAGAAATAACAATTTTATGAATATTTTAACCACTTATTTTACCGCGAATCGTTTGTTTACATTTGTACGCGAAGGGATGATGTACATAGAAGTCAACAGCGGTACTTTATTTACCGTTCTATATTCGCGATTTCTGAACTGAGCAAAAGACGTGTCCAAGGTCACTGCGCAGCCTACCATTACTTATTACCATTATCCAGAATACTGTTGTTTGTTTTCATTAGCAAGAATTACGAACAACAACTGCCACATTGATTTACAATAAAATTTTCACAATTTGTTGATTCCAAAGGATCACTCCATCCATATACAAAAGTGGTGTTGATGTTGTTTTATGTGTTTTTGTGAAAAATATTAGTAAAAGAAAATTGAATCTCAACTGAAATAAAATTTTTATTACATACTTTGTCAAATCTGTTTTCCCAGTTTCAATGGTAACAGTAAAAATTTCCCCATCTGTTATTGACCAAATAAATAAAATTGATTTCCAATGACACTTGGTTTTTATATATGAGACAGTGGTATTTCTTTTAAATTTTACCCAATATCTTAATTTAGGAAATTGATAATTATTCTGCCAGACCACTCCATGAACACAAAAGTGAGTAATTTCTATTGAGCATAGTTTTGATAAAAAGGCTTCCCCTGTTACTGAAATTTCTTGAAAATGCCCTTCTCCAGCTGCTGACCATACAATGACATGTTGTCATTTTCATATGAATAAACTCGAACATTTTCCTTTTAAAGGCTAGGTCACACCTTTCTTTAACATTGCTTTAATTTTTACATGGTGACTACGTCCTTACAGCCACAAAGAGATATCGTAACTGGGCAGTGCACTATGAATAACAACCCCCCCTCCTTATATCCGTACCATCTTCGCTCATCCAGCGTGGGTATTGTAGTAAAGCTTGTAGGGCGTTCCCTTGTGGTAGTCCCCTATGCAAAAGGCTATCAGAGTTGTGCTAAGTTGCCCCAGGAAGGCCTTCTAATCAAATGTGAATCCAGCTGAAGAGATCCTGCCAAAATATGAGGTGGATCGAACAAAAACAAAAGTAGACTGCCCAGCAACGAAGGCTGGGGCCTAGGTAAAAGCAGATTATTATCCATGTTTATTACATGGTTCCAGTATCTCAGTAAACATACAAAGTCATGTAATTTAAATGTTTAATTTTATGGGAACCCATTTCCGATTTGAAACATGGTATTTGTGCATATTTATGTCCATCCAGGTAGTGATTTCATGATTTCACGAAGAGGTGATCATTACTTTTCGAGTGATGTCAACCAGAAAGCCAAAGAAATTTAAAATGCATTAAAATGGAAACTTTGAAAGTTCTAAGTTCTTTGTATCCAAAATATAATCTGAATCTTACTCAAAATTTAATCACTCCATTCATTGGTCAGCCCCTATCCACTTAAAATTTTTCAGAGAATTTAATTTTTTTACATTTGTTGTAGTTACAACACACGCAGTCACATGATCAAACAAACAGACACACTCAAAACATAATCTTCTTTTTTGACATAAAAATATTATTCTATGGAAATTCAAGGTAACAACACTCTCAATATATTTGTAGAAATGTTTTCTTTGTTTTCCACTAATTTGTGCAATTTACAGTGAGTGTGGTTTTTTACTTGGTAATCATGCACTCATGTATCACCCAAATTTAACCTGACAAATTGATCCTTAAATAAGGTAAAAAACAGGACAATTATTCGACGAAATAGCATAGTATTTCAAAAACAATTCAGAAGAAAAGATAAGAAACGCTGTGAAATTAAGTGTAATTAGTTCACTTGTTCTAAGGTAAATTTCCTGCATAGAAAAATTGGATTCGGTAGTCTCTTATGGTTTTAATAGAATCCCTCTATTATAAATTAGTGAGACGTTGAAGCATCAAATGTTCTCATTAATTGAAGTGATCATAGTTCTAATTATGAAATAGTACCGGTCAAGACTTTCTGTGGTATCTGATACTGAAATAATCTCTGCGGGAAATGTGTATCTGTTTTCTTCCTTTCAGTTTTTGCTTGTTGGTTTAAGCAAACTGATGCGGAAGTGAATAAGACTTACCGAATATGGCATCAATATTTTATGTTATTATTTCTTAGTGTGTCTGACAGATGTTATTCAAGATCTCAAAATTAATGTCAAAACCAAATGTATTTTTTTTATTCATACATGATGACAATTGATGACTATGCTTGCTTTGCAGTTTAATGTCATGTAATTGAGAATCTTCAATAGCGCTTCTGTCACTAAACAGCTGAAAATCACTGCAAAAATGCATCTTATAGGTTCAAAGTACTCATTAACCTGGTAAATATCCAACACCGTTAATATAAATTTTAAAAGAGAAAATGTCAAGTTAAACTATTAAAGCAACAGTGAAGTAATGACATTTCAATATTGGTACCATTATTTCATGCCAAGCATTTCCAAATCGGTTACAACGACAAGAAAACAAAATGTCTTCCTATTTCTTAGTAACATTTGGCAATTTGTAAGTGTCTGAATATGGGCAGAAAATATGAAGTCATAGAATCTTTTAGGTAGAGCTAACTAAGCAGCAACCAATGCTGCATTTCAGCACCACAGGTCCAATGGGCAAGGGACTGTCCTGGGCCCAATGTCTTTCTCTTGGTGCACCAATCAAGTTACCTCAATCATCCAGATATGTAATACCATCAAGTATTGACGGGGAACCAGTCTACTGAAGTAATTTCACCCACCTTGCACTAATACTGTTTGAGTTGTGGCCAGGTTCTGAGGTGACTAACTATCTACACCATTTCATTGCTGTCTAATTTCTTCAGTCTTCTGCAATGCTACTTCAGTATTCAATGTTCCCTGATAAACTATAATCAGACATTGTCTTTTATGAATTCTGTATGTGTGTTTACGCTAAGCTTCTATTAACTACACGTGTTTACAGTTCCATGTCTCACTCTGAAGTGTCACTTTAAACCCCAGTTCCTTGTGTATCTCCCACGTATTGGTGCTTACTAAAACTCGAAACTACCGAAAACATCTCCCGGAATATACAACATTTTTCCTTCCTCTGTTGAGACTTTGTCATACTACTAAGAGTTCAACATTGATTTCTTTAGCCTTAACATCTCTGCGTAACACAATGTTCATCAATGGAACTGTAGCTTTCACCGCAGTAACATCTCTGCCTATTACAATGTTCATCAACAGAGCTATAACTTTCTCTGCAGCAACAACTCTGCATATTTCAATGCTCATCAATGGAACTTGCTAGCAATGACGTCCCTGCATTTAGCGCCATTTCTTATACAAAGTTCACATTTGGATTGTCCATATTATTTTAATTTATACAACTCTGTGGCTTTTGTTGCGGTAATGTCAAGAATTTCCTTCAGGTTTTGACATCTCAGGTTTGCAATCCTGATTGCAACATTTACAATGCCATATGGGGTGTTGTATTCACATCTGTTATGTTCTGGTGGTAGCAAAAGGGGGAATCTGTTTTGAGCAACAACTGATGAGATTCTAATCTCTTCACGACTTTATCCAACCCTGGATGTCTAAAGTGGCGCAGCAGTAGTCCTGTAAAGCCAAACTTTGTATGTTTGGACAACTCACTTGTCCACCGTTGCATCTGATCCCAATCACCAATGTAACAGTGTCTATGGATCTCCACTATATCCTTGTCAAAACTTGGAACTTCATCCTTGAGTATCTACAAACACAGATCAGATGCTTTTGTTGACAAGTGCTCATCTCGACAATGGAAAACTAGGACCTTGTTCCACAGCTCTTCTTTGGCATAAAACTTTCTCTAAGCACTTTTACTTGAGTCTCTTTGTGGCATCCGTAGCTTCCTGAGAGATCAATCCCTATCTCACCGATTCTGACACAACGCGGGTCTCATAGGATTGCTATTTTCACCCTCTCCATGTCGTCTTTAGTTGCCATATAAGCTTGCTTTGGATGTACTCCATAGGTGGTACAAATCCTTTTGTCCTTGTAAGCTCCTTCCCTAGCTGCTTTATGGGGACTCCATGGGAAAAGTTTGCTACTGTGAACTTCAGTTCAACAAGATCACTTGCCATCGGTCCATGCTTCATGATTTCACACAAATCTTGCCAGTGCCCAAGGTAGGTTACAAGAATACTACTGAGGTTGGGATTACTATTTTTATTCTATAGTTAAAAATACTAAAATATATTTACATACAGTGTATAATAAAGGCCAGCTTAATCAAAATTTCATGACTAAGTTAAGGTTAATTTACAAACTACATAAGTTAATGTGGCCTTAGCTGTAGGCCCAGCCCAAGGCTGGTGGCCCAATGTCATTGATCTAAGGGAGAACAAGGACCTTAAGGTAAGAACTTTTCGTAGAAGTTAACAAAAGGTCACCATAGCTTGAGATGGGGAAACAGCTAGTATTATTTTCTGATAATTTGAGTCTCTCTGATGTTTAGCTGAAATCTTTGAAATCTAAATTATGAGTTACAGCTCCCAGAAGTGGTTTATATAGTGTTGGTTTGATCCATACTCACACCTCCGACTGAAGAAATTAATCAGTTCAGTGGGGTGGATCCGGACAGTGCTCCAGTCATGTCTGTGTGTCAGGGAGGTGTAACCAACCAAACTTCTTTGCAAGCTTTTTTCTGGATTTTTGTCTGTGATTCCCGAACCGACCCAAGAGTGACAGTAGTAACATTATAAAGCACAATTTTTTCCGTCCATACAAACCATGAATAATTACCTCTATGATATTTATACTTTCATGCCCACAAATAAATTTTTAAAAGCTCAAAAAGCAAGCACAAACAACTTTTGTCTCTATTTTCAAATAATATTATCGGAAATCAGGTGGCACCCTGCTCCTGAAGAAACTTGGTGTGGTGTCCGACTGTCTTTTTATGCTTTCTGATAATTTGTCGCAAGCCACAAAACTAACTAAACCCAATACAAGAGCAAACAACTATCAATAGCATCTTAATTCAAAATAATGTGTCAACTGGACAGAACTCATAGGGTACAGCCCTCTAATGTTTCTGGAAAATAAGGGATTTTTTTGTATCCAGAATATGATGTAGATCTTTCCTAGAAATTAATGTAATCCCTCTTCCTTGTACCAACATAAGACTTCCATGAAGATGGCAAGAGCCCCTGGTTTCTACTACATCACGCCTTACAGGAGTATTGGTATAATTCCTGTCTTGGTGGGGTTACCTTGTAAAGATAAGCACAGGTCTGCATCATTGTCGGAGATGAGTTGGGAGATGGCAGGGTATTTGTTTGATAATGACCTAATATCTAAATTTTCAATATTTATTCAATCAATAAATATACTAGATAAACCTTAGTATTATCTACCTGGTATTAGGTTTTACATTATGTTCCTTAATAATACAGGTGTTTAATGTTAATTTTTGTAACATTTATTTATATCATCAACCATGTTTGTTTCACTCGTGACTTCTAACTAGTTGGATCGTTTTTATGTAGACATATAGCTGGTGTCCATTTTCTAGCCAAATCATACAGTCTTATCAAAAAGGTGAAAAACGTGTGACCTTTAAATAAAGCTGCAAAAACAAGATTTACCACCTTAGAGATAAGTACTATAACCTGCAGCTAACTACCATAATTTGGTAGATAACTCCAAACACCAATTCTCAATGTTGGAAGCAGAGACACTTAAAAGGGAGTTTCATTCAAACTAATCTGGTTATGGGACAAAAAAATCCAACTTCATTTTGCCAGGGTGATTATCATGAAAGAGTGGACAACGTAAGTGGATCTTCTGATGAGACAAGTAATCTGAGCAAAACTTACATAACGTTTTAAAACAAGCTTAAAACCTGAGAGGTATATCACAACATCTTAATATTGGACCTATTTACAGTGTACATAAGGTGCTAAGGATAGTTGACCATTAGATACAGAACCGAAGCTAACGTGACTTCAGCACCAAGATGTAAGTCTGAAGGCTATTCTAAAGTCTCCAGCGCAACTTTCCTTATGTCCTGTCCAAATTTTAGCATTACAACTTAATATTTGACTTATTTACAATGCAAATAAGGTGTTAAGGGTATTTGACCTTTGGAGCCAGACCCTAGGCTAACTGGTTTGTTTACCGTTCGAGCAAGATCAGAAGTTAATATGACACCAGCAAGGAGATGGAAGTCTATAGACTTTTTGGTTTGTTACCAGTTAAGAATTGCTGATAGTGAAGCTTGGGTATGTGAAGTGCAGGAACATATCATACTTTCAGCTATATTGGTCTAACAGTCAACGTATATGTGTATACATATATAGATAATGCAATATTAATGAAACATATACATAAATGTTTAAATTTTGAATAATATTACAATGTTTTGAAAAGTAGTATCAAGATGGTATTCGAGGTACTGTAGTTATTATCTTATGTAAATACATGTGGACAGAACAAAGAACTGCGCAACATTTTTTGTAATATTTTGTGCTTATTTTTATTATAATTAATAGGTGAAATAAAATCCAGAATTGTCGTTAAAAATATTAAAATTTATTTTCTATTTTAAACATTTATAACATTTAAAGCAGCACACTTTAGATGACACAAATAGTCTTGGTCTCTTTCTACTAAAACTTTCTAAATATTTACAGGGAACCAAGAGCTACTAGTGACCTTAAGGAAGGTTAGTTAGATGTCAAGGTCAAAAGGAGCGAGCAAGGTCATGACACTGACTTTGAAACCAGTGAAAGGTCAAAACACTGAGTAGAGATGCAAAACTACAAAAGGTCCCAAAGTTTTGCAGACATAGAAGCCCCAATGGGCCACAAGCCCAAGGACAAAGATAACAAAATGTTAATATTACTTCATAAAGGACTAATATGAAATTTAAAACAGCAGAAAAAAATGCATGAGGTTATGAAGCAAAAGGGGGTTTAAAAGAGAAATTGTAGCACCCTATTGATGTTATGTGACATGTTGAAACAGGTTCCCAAAATTAAATTATATCTAGTAGCCAGGGACTTGGAACCCCAAGAGGAAGGTCAAAAGGGGGGAATATTTATAGTGGGAATTTAAAGAGGGGATTCCAAGATCCAAATTGAAATGCTAAAATCCAATTACTCTTTCAGAACCTTGTTCTGTCACAATGAAAAGGTCATACTAACAAGGTCAAGTTGATAGAGAAGGGAATATTGTCCCATGTTTATAAAATTCATTTACTCAGCCAGAAACACAGTCATGCATTCTGACGTTAAAAGATAAGAGGTCATAGTAAAAGATCATAAACTATCGAAAACTAAGAAAAGGAAATAAGTGTAAAACGCGTTTGACATAATTTAAACGGCTACCATCAAGAGAGAACCATATTTGGTTTCATTGGTTACTTTTTAAAACTTCAAAGGGACAAGTTTTGATGTTATTCATTTATTGGCTTCGTAATCGAGGTTCAATAAGGTGAATTGAACATGTAATAAACTGAACACGTAGGAAGTTACAGCAACAGACAAGCTGAGAACTGAGTAGGACAAGCTGGCTCATTTTACTTACCCACAGCTTATCGGCTATAAAATCTATGAGTATATAAGGCGTGTCGGTTTTTTAAAATGCATTGTTCGGAATATGGCATCTGATGGATTACATCTGGCAGTGTTTAAGATAAGGTTTTTCTTTTTTACAAATGAAAGAGGATTTAGTGTTGAGTTACAAGTTGGGCTGACTTGTGGTTAGGGTTTTTTTTTTTACATGGGTCCTAAGAAGGGCAGAAGAGTGAGGAAGATAGAAGTCCCCACAGAAATACCTACAGAGTTTGAGTTGGGGATACAGCTGCTGATATACAGAGGAGGAGAGAGGAGATGGGGGCAAGATAAAGGGGAGGAAGAGGCACAGAAATAGAGGGAGGAAGCCATAAGGGTGGAAACTACACACTCAGCAGAGGAGGGAGTGACCAAAAAGTGTGCAAGGACAGACAGAAGTGACACAGAAATGGATACAAAAGCTGGTGGAGAGGCAGGCACATCTCAATCCCACTCAAGGCACAAGAAGAGGCACATGACAAACATCTACCTGACGGACTCAGATGAGGAGGTTATTTTTGACTTTGGGAAGGACCACGAGGAGTTGTACGAGAAGACCAATGAACATTTTACAGACAAGGCCAGGAAGAAATGCCTTTGGGAGAGGTTTGCCAACAGTTGCAAGCTGTCTATCAAAGTATGCAAGACTTGGTTCAAAGGACTTGCTATGGCAATCTTGCGCATTCAAGGTCTGGTTAGGCTCCAAAAGAAGTGACAAAAAGGCAGAACTTGATTCAGAATAAATTTAACTTCTTGAAGATGCACATCAGATTCAAGGGACTCAGAAAACCTTCAGCATTAAAGTCCACTGTCTGGGGAGACAGTGCATCTGCTGCTTCAGGACACGGCATCTCCAAGGGTTCAACTGACACAGATAGTATGGAGATCAGCATGCGATCAGTCACCACAATACAGCCTTCAGTTACAAGCCCCTGTGCAGTTTCATAGCACTAGGTCATGGACCAGTTTGCAGAGGTCCTCAGTGGCCTAGTGGTTAGCAAGTTTGGCATCTAATCATAGGCTGTCACCTCTGTGGGTTCGAGTCCCACAAGTGGCAATTCTGTGGACCTGTCCCAATATGACCCTGGCTGTTGAACGGGACGTAAAACCCCAACTTTGACTTTGGACCAGTTTGCACAGATGAAAACCACCTGGCTTTCACCAGCGATCATTAGGCCTGTGACACATATATTACTGCTATCACCATATACATTACTACTACTCTGTATATTATTACTATGACCACTATACCACTGCTGCTACTGATACTGCTACTATCACTATTGTTGTTGTTGAATAACAAAAATAATTTAATCAACTACACAAAAACAATGCTTTGATACTCTGATTATTAAGTAAGATTATTTTTTAGTTTCACCTGTCAAAAAACCCAAAACAAAAACGAAAAAAAACAACACAACATGTCCATATTAACATAGGACACACAACTCTTTTTCACCTTAATTGAATCCCTTCTAAAATCATTCTTGTCACACAAGGTCATTAACTCATTAACTTTAAGCAAGTTATCCAGTCATAATCTTGCAGTAACCTTTAGACATCCATACCGCAAGAGACGCCTGTTTACTGCTTTGCCATGATTAATAATTTATAGTTGCATAGAGAGTTTAGATGTGTCATATACTAGAGAAAAGTCATGTCACTCTGATGGATACAAAGTGATGCAACATAAAAGTTATTTCTTTTCAAAGGCAAAATGTGACATTTAAATTGACTCTTTATTTAAAAATTCCAACATAAATTTGAAAATATGATGGAATGTTATCACAGAAGCAATTATTGCAGGAATTGTTAAATATGTTTTAGGTATAATTTAGTTTAGCCAAATGTTTTAGCACATTACCGGAGTTTTAGCCTTGCTAAAGGCTCAAGTTTCTTTGCAGATAGGGAAAATTTTTAGTTCAGATAATGGAGTTTCAGTTTATATAATGCACTCATACATGTACTGACTTTTAGAGCAGCATACTGCTAAGAGAAAGATAAGCTTTTATCTCATAACATGTTTGAGTTCTTTATGAATATCAAATATCTGTGTGCATGTTTGAAAAAGATGTCATGCAAAGTTTAGCCTTAAGCCAGGCTACCGGTGTTTTAGCACATTACTGGATATAAAGATGATTTTAGAAATTGTTTAACTATCTTTATTGTTGTAATCTATTTTATAGGCTGAGAAATAATATGCTGGAATTATTTACAGTAATTGTATTAGCAATTGTGTAAACAAAAATAAGGGATATCTTAATGGACAAATTCTTATTGGACAGATTTTGGACAGTTGCGTCTTAGATTCCATCAAATGATCGAAATTAAGCACAATTCGTAATAGATTAGATTATACATGGTCACTGTCACTAAGTAATGGTAATTAAAACCTTTTTGATATGTTTCTCTTAACATAATTTTACTGTACCTAATCCAGTAATGGGGATCTTTACAATGATTCACTTTGTGTAAGCTAGACTATCCCCCACTGTGGCATAGGTAACACACTCACCTAGGAACTCAGAGGACATAGGTTCGAATAAAGGTACAGACAGATACATGGTGCTTCATTGGACCTATTAAAATGCGGTCCTCTGTCCTTGGGTCCTATCCCCAGTGACAAGCTGAAGAACCTCAGGGACTTTGAAACATGTTCATTCTTGAGCCTCTGTCTTTCATTTGGGGGAATGTCAGTCATTTAAGAGCTTGGGCTGTACTTGGAATCAGGATGGGTGAAATAGTACTTTGAATCCTGAAGTAAAATGAAGATACTGCACTGATTATAAATTTATAACACAATACAACCTCTGCGAATTGTGATGTTTTATTCAAAGTATGTGACGACCATGTCAATAATTTTAGTAACACTTTAGTAATTGTTAATATTTATATAAACGTATTTATTACATTTACAGTAGCATATTAAACCTTTTTCGTCAAGGAGACAGGTGATAAAAGACTCCTTTTTAATGAGTGTGAGCATTCCTGTGAGTAATTGTCACGTGACTGACGCATGCGTCTTTGTGTTTGCTGAAGTTCCTCATTAAAACATCACTTAGTTGGTTTTAACATCAGAGTAGGTATATAAAAGACTAACAGGGAAAATGGGGTCATTGTGTCAACAGTGTAAGTATGATTTACTTATTTCTTTTAGTTATTCAGGGATTTAAAGTATTTTTATGCACATGGATTTTTTTAATGATATTTCATGTTTGATGTGTATTTATATTCATATTTATAATTACTGGATAAATGATCTTTGACAGGATTTAGGACACAAGGGCAGAGCTATACATGGCTTGAGGGAACGTTAGACTATGGTTATTATTTCATTGGTTAGTTTATCACGTACAAAGGTATTTTATATGTAAATGATACCTCTCAATAAATAGCGCAGTACATTAAACTACATGGGCTTATGTGTCACACTAACATATAATTATAATGAACAGAGTAGGAGAATAGAAATTTATTTTATTTGATATAACTTGTGAAGTGCTCATTGCTTAAGGCCTTAAGTGCTAAATGCTGGATGTTTTAACAACATGCATTGTGTTTGCAACCTTTCCATAAATCATATGCAAAAGTTATAGAACATTTTATATTCATATTGGACATTATGTCCGTTTTTTCAATCAGTGATGATGGTTTAACACTTGTAACTGATTCTTTAAAAATATTTCAGCCGAACACATTCTCATGCAGGAAATATAAACATAGTGAATTTTATCTTCAGCCATGTTACCAAGTTTACAAATTCTTTCTGAGACAATGTTACTGACATATCTGCCTAGTTTAGTTTCAATTGGTACAATTCCATTTCTGAAATGACTAAACATGGAGTGTAGTATGCAGAAAACTCCATTTCAAAAATGCTCATTTTATAATGAGGCAATAATATTTTAACAATACACAAGAGGTAGTACAAGTTGTGTTTTCAGAGTTTACATCCTGTGGAAGAAATGTACCATATTTTTATTGTTCAGATTCTATTCATTAAAACCTTTGAAATGCTCCCCATATTGTAGATATGTTTTAAAAAACTTTCGTGCGTTTCATATTCTAAGTGAATATTATGATGACTGATGTTCATCGGAGTTGAATCATTCAGCTTTCTGACCTGTTATAGCCCTGCAGTACTTGTATTTATAAATTGTCATGCAGCCAGATTTTGGGCAATTACATTAACATATCTGCCACTGAGATGTAATAGTGTCATTTAGAATAATTTATGTGTTTGAAAAAAATGTAGATTACATGTAATTATAGCCATTTGGGATTAAGGGTAGAAAGTATGTTCTAGGTAATGTTGGATCTGTAAAAGACTGAATCTGTTTACTTTGAAAATGTTGCACACTTAAGGAATACTGAGAAAATATGTTCAGTAAAATATTTGTATAAAATAATTTACGTTAATTTGACTGATCAAAAATAGTTTTAGACAGTGTTCAGAGATTTTGTCATGTACAAATTTGTCGACTGATAACTTTAATACACCCTGAAATATGGGGCAAAATATACTTTCTAGGTAATGTAATTTCTTTAATTTTGGGTTGACTTATAACCATCTTCCATTTTAAATACAATATTAAAATGTAACCATCTTCCTGTTTCAATTCTTCAAGATAATAAGACCTAATGGGGTTTCTTTCTACTAGCACAAGCGCAAAGCCATCAGAGACATGAGTAGTGCACCAAAGCGGTCACCCAACCCAGTCCTAACGCAGCCTATTGCCGCTTAACTTCAATAAACAAACACATACTCATCACGCTACCCCACAATTCATGAAAGTCTGGAGACAAAAACAATTATTTATTTTTTCCATGATCAAAAGTACCATTACATTTGTACTGGGGGTACACACACCCTCGCAGAGGAGGTGACTCAGTATTACCAGCATAAAAGTTATAACTTGAACTGTTACATCATGTTTTTTTCTTATGTACAGTATATATTACAAGAAGTAAAACAAAATACATAGTAATAATTTTTTCCTTTAGTTTACAATTTGCCTCATTTAATCAATCAAACTTTTTATTAATCGCCAATTTTTGTTAAATGTTTCTTGTTTAAATTCCAGTGTTGCCACAAGCTTTTGTTCATCCTATATACTTTTAATTTTTTCTAGTAATTCTGATATATCTAAGGTCTTTGACAGTCTTGAGTTTGAATAAATATAATATTTGGCTGTTACAAGTAAGATATTGATTGGAAGAGAGTTAGTATCAGTGTTTAGGTATCCTAGAATATATTCTACAGGATCAAGATCTAAACTTAGTCCTGTCTTGTTTTTCACCGATAATCAAACATTTTTCCAAAAAGCAAAACTTCTGGACATTGGGAAAAAATATGGAACATAGTTTCTGGAGCGGATTTGCATATGGAACAGTCAGGTGAAGTTGCTTTACCAATTTTCGCAAGTAGTTTGCGAGTACCAAGAATATGATGGAAAATTTGATACTGAAACCATATAAGGTTGTGGTCCTGAATTAGTTTAAAAAATATCCTAAATGTTTGCTGCCATGTGATTTCATCAATGTTTAGTTTAAGTTCAGTATTCCATGCAATTTCACAATTCATGTTTATGACAGTTTTATTTAGAATGTTGTAATAATCTTTTGAACCTGGATTGTGGGAAAAAATAGGAAGTAAATGTGTGGGGAGATGTGGTTGCTGAAAATAAAAGGGACCATCTTTCTTATATTTTTTATATAAGATTCAACACAGGATTTTATTCGCAGGTATTCCAGGAAGTTCATTTTCAAAAAGGTATATTTATCTTCTAAATTTGTTTGACTAATAATATGACCTCTACTGTCAAGCAGGTCACCAACAACAATTATTCCGTGCTTACTCCAATTTGGTAAATTAAGAATGGCCTTTGAGATGTTGGGGCTATACCGTAATATAGTTGACAGTATCTCAGTGTTAGACCTTATAGGAATGTTCTCGCAGAGGGTTACCCAGGATGTCAAAATTTCCTTCCAAAATTGATTCTGGGTCTTTTTTCTCAGAATATCACACCAAGTTGAACTGTACAATGCTATCTTTGAAACTGGTGAAATTGTTTTTTTCAAAATGATTTAGCCACAGTGGAGGTTCACTTTTAAATAGTATATTCATCCAAGTTAATTTTAAATATTGTGCAAAAAGGTCTATGTTAACCATTCTTAAGCCTCCAATTTTGTAATCTTGAGTGATATATTCACATCTGATTTTGTCTGGTTTATTACCCCCAAAGAAATTCAAACAGGCAAGAATAAATTTCTTTAAAAAAATGTTTGTCAGGTGATGGAATAATCATAAATATGTAATTAAATCTTGAAAGAATAAAAGTTTTTATTACAGTTGTTTTACCAAAGGGAGTTAGATTTCTTTTGTTCCATAAGGTTAACATTTGTTTTGAATTTTCTAAAGCTTTTGAATAATTCAACACTGCCATTGTGGCCTAGTGGGTAACACACTTGTCTAGGAACTCAGAGGACGTGGATTCAAACCCAAGTACAGACAGATATGTAGTGGCTCGGATGACCACTTAAAATGGCGGTCCTCTGTCATTGGGTCCTATCCCCAGTCGTAGGCTAAATAACCTCAAGGACGTTGATAAATGGTCATCCTTGAGCCTCTGTCTTTCAGTTAGGGGAATGTGAGTTACTTGTCAGTTGGGACTGTACCTGTGCAGTCGGATGGGTTAAATAGTGCTCTGAGTCCTGTAGTATATGGAGTTATTGTGCTGAGTATAAAAATAAATACACAAATACACACAAAGCAATCATTTTTGTAGGTAACTGAAAATATAATTCCCAACAATTTAAATTGAGTAGTCCCCCAATCCAGTTTAACTGATACCTTTAGTTTATCTTTAGAATATTTCTTCCTTCCACTCCAAATAACTTTTGTCTTATTTGTATTCATATGTAGTCCTGAAAAAGAACCAAATATTTCAATAGTATTGAGGGCAGCTTGTAGGGAGCTCTGTGAACCATTGAGTATAAGACAGGTTTCATCGGCAAACTGTATCATTTTTATTTCTTCTGTACCAAATATTATGTCTTAAATTTCCATGTTAGTATGTATTAGATAGTGTAACATTTGTCCACATAAAATAAATAAATAGGGAGAAAAACAAAAACAAGCGGGAAAGGGGTTTCGGTGCACTAGCATGAGCACCATCAGAGAAACAAGTAGTGCACTGAAGCAGTACGCCATCATAGTATTAACGTAGCCCATTGCTGCTTAACTTCTGTAAAAGACAGTCATTGTTGCCACGCCACAAACTTCTGTAAGAGACTGGCAGTTATTGTGGCCACGCAATAATTCATGAAAGTCAGGAGACCAAAAAAAACCCCAAAAAAGTGATCTCTAGAAGCTCTAGCCTCGCTAGAACTCACGCTTAAAACGCCTGTCCAAAATTGAATGACAGGCAAAGTGATGGTTGACATATTGTATAGAAATTGTTTTGGGGAACTCGAGTGTGCCAATTCAGAGCTTTATGCCGAGTTGGCGATAATTGCAAGCAGTAACTTTATTATCACCCCACAAAAAGCACTGTAAAATGGTTAAATAATTTCATTGTTTTGTTAGTAAAGTACATTTATATTTTGTGCTTGCATCAATGCATAATTTTACCCTGATGCAACTTACCATGCATGATTAGTGTTGCACATATGCTAATCACTGTTGATTTTACATTAATAAATTATGACTCTTACATATATGTTATGTACATCATTTTACGAATGTTATATAGATGTTATATAGATCATTATAATATGCAAGGCTATTTCCGCAATTTTGATTGGTCGAGCAGTGAAAATTGTCGGATTAAAACATAAATATACAGTATTCTTCGCCTTTGTGGTTTTAAACTGTCCATCAGATTATAATTATGCATAACGTCTGCCTAATAATGAATAATTACCATATTACAAAGGTATTTTCAGAGCTTCTCTTGTTTTTTGCTTTGTCATTATTTATGACAGCCTTCTTTGGCATTCTATCTTTAAATATGCACCCATTTTACTTATTAATCATATAAAGTGGTGCATAAATAAAAATAAAACATCCCTCATCAGACAAATACATAAGTATATAATTCATGACGATAAGCAATATAATGCTAATGCTATGCAGTCATATAATATTGTTATCTCAATGTGTCATTTAGGAAGTTTTCCTATTTTATATTCTCTATAAGAGTATTAGTGTTCTTATTAATATATTGCTCCACTTTATAAAAATACTAAAAACCATTGAGATCAACTCATAAACAAAGCCAATTTGATGAACTCCCCCCCCCCCCCCCCCCCCCCCCCCCCCAAGGATTTGTATTGACCTTGAGTAACAAGAAATAACCGTCAGTCTTAGTTTTCCACCATAGATGTTACTACCAAGATTCACCTTAGGTTAGGATTGTGTTGTTTTTTTAGTTGTTTTTTTTTATTTTGCCTCAAAATTACAATAATTCATTTAACTATATTAATGTCAACAACATACAATAACAAACAATATAAGCATAGTTTCATTTTTTTTAATTCATGAAAAATGCCAAAAATCAGAGTTCTATATACAGTGCTCAAAAGAACCTTGAGAAATAATTTTGTTTTTATTTTTAATTGTGTCATTGTGTTTCAATTATCCCTGGAGACAGGCAAATATTTATACTGGGTTTCTATTAGATGATGACATTCAAAGAGGATAAACAAGCAGAACAAAACAAATCCTTCAACATAATTAGATAATTTTTATTATTATCATCTCTATAAGGCTTACATATGCTATAAGGCTTACATGATGGTGGACTGCAGTCAGTTTTTCATGAAATAACAAAAAAAAATTATCGTAAAATGAAAGAGGAAAATTTTGTGAATGGCACTTGCAAAAAAAAAATACAATAAATAAAGATGGCAATATTATCCGAGTGTTGATCGAAAATCCAGACTTTGGTCATGTTTTTCAATACTACTCGTGTGTAAAGGTTTGTGCATTCCCAAGCAATGTGAGGTTATTTGTCTATTGTAATGGTTACCATTGTTAATTTTGTTTCATGCAATATTTAATTAGGATATAGATGTATATATCAATGTCAGCCATTGCATTTTCTGTTTGAATTGTGGAAGTTTATTCTTGTCAAAATACAGGAACCTAGCAGTGATTGGTAAACCTGAGGACCATTGCTTTCCCATTAACAACCTACCGCCAAGTTGCTACAAGACATACAGATATTGTTAGTTTGATAGTAATGCACAGCTTATAATAATGAAGTAAAATTTACATGCACCTTTTATCCTTCTATTTGACAGGTAAAGCCCATCCAAGATGGCCGACAACGGCCAGGTTGAGTACTTTATAGACTATGAATACCTCATCTCACATGTCTGTCAAAACATGGAAATTGAGGGAGCCCAAAATATGTCGGTGGAACACTTGACTGAGATTTACAAAGAAGAATGTGACAATCTGTCAAAGATACTGGATTTCTATGACTATCCAGCTATGAACAGCAGTCCAGAAAAGGTCTATGTGCCTATCATATTTGGTCTAACCCTGATCATAGGACTGATAGGGAATGGACTGGTGGTTTATGTCATCCTAAAGAGTGCAAGCTTCAAGGTGAGTCCAAAGAAGGAAGGAAATGCAGTCTAATCTGAACTTATTATGGTGCCTTATAGCTTTAACAGATTTTAAGGTGCAATGGACAAAAGTCACTGACAAAAGTCTTGTATAAATATCTGAGTGATTGCCCACAATGAAGACACAGGACAGAGAGTAGGCTCATGATGAGACAGCTCTGACTAAATAGATCCAATATAAACGCCTTTTCTTTCTTTCTGTGATGTGTATTGTCTAGTTGATTTACATTTTGATTCCCTTTATAATTAAGGTATAACTTTATTTATTTATTTATTTGGGTCTAACGTCGCTGACAAGTGACAACACTGTATTGGTCATATCAAGAGGGGTAGTTTTACAGGCAGAGGAAACCAATTCATAAAGTTGGTCTAGATTCTGTACTATAAACTGCCGACCAACGACAAGAAACTACCAGTTTTCCCACTTCAAGTCAGACAGGGATTTGAACTCTGATCTCAGAGGTTGGAGGCGAGTTTTTTACCACTGCACCACCGTGGCCCCAAGGTATAACTTTAAGGTAAGCAATAATCTCCTGACAGTGCCAAATTATAGCTGCCACTATTGATGGCATATTTACAAAACTGATAACATTATCATAACAGGGTATAACTGTTTTGCAAGTCTGTTGGGGAAGTTATTACTGTATAGATATTGTTTGTGTTTTTTTTCTTTAAACCCAATAAACTGTTGAATGGTTCAGTAATTAAAGGGGAAAATTAAGTGGTGAATTTAAAAAGAATATAAATCCGACAGTAATCACATCACAAAATAAAACTGATGTAAATCCTAGTATTTATTTAGTGTTTTACATCACACCTAGCACCTTTCTATCTATACTGTGACAAGTAGTTGAAAGTTAGTCAAGGTTCTGAACGCTATAAATTGCCAACTAACAGCAAGTAACTACCAGCTTTTAAACTTGAGAATTTGAATTTGAGCTCCCATTTCAGAGGAGGGAGGTATGTGTGCTACCAATGGGTTCTCTGTAAATCCTAGTATTTTATTTATTTTATTTATTTGGGGTACAAAGTAGCTTTCAACACTGCACAGATCATATCCTAGTAACGCATCAATATAATTGGTGTGTTTTTAAGCAATTGTGTTCGAATTGCAGCGTATGGTTATATGCCAAAAACGGACATGTAAACCGAAAAAGTAAGATTACTGCCTCAGCCTCGCCCCACTTTAGTTGTCCATCATGAATTTAAAAAGAATATAAATCTGACAGTAACCACATCACAAAATAAAACTGATGTAAATCCTAGTATTTATTTAGTGTTTTACACGAAATGGTTAGGGGGTGTAGGTGTGCAACGTCATGGTCTTGATTTGACTTTGCCATAGTGACCTTGACCTATAAAATCTTGCCCGGGCTATATCTCGGAAACCGTAAGGTGTAGTAACTTGATACTTGGTAGGGACATTGGTTAGAAGGTGTAGGTGTGCATCGTCATGGTGTGACCTTGATTTGACCTTTGACCTTGCAGTAGTAATCTTAATCTATAAAATCTAGAAAGGGCTGTTGGGGTATTGTTTTCACCCATGGTGTCCGGATGTGTGGGCGGGTGGGCAGGCATCGGGAAGAAGTTTGTCCGGGCTGTATCTCAGAAACCATAAAGTGTAGGAAGTTGATACTTGGTAGAGTTATTGGTTAGGAGGTGTAGGTGTGCAACGTCATGGTCTGACCTTGATTTGACCTTTGACCTTGCCATAGTGACCCATAGTGATCTTGTCCGGGCTATATCTCAGAAACTGTAAGGTGTAGGAAGTTAATACTTGGTAGGGACATTGGTTAAAGGTTGTAGGTGTGCATTGTTATGATGTGACCTTGATATGACCTTTGACCTTGCGGTAGTGACCTTGATCTATAAAATCTTGTCTGGGCTATTTCTTGGATTCTATAAGGTGTAGAAGGTTGACACTTGGTAACGACATTGGTTAGGGGGTTTATGTAAATGTATGTGTGCATCATAGTGTGACCTTTTTGCTCTGCCAAAGTGTGTTCAGCTGCCATATTTGAGATATCTTTCTCTTATGATATATGGATTACGGATTGCTGCAACTGATTATTATATGCACTTTTCATTGACAGCTATTCTCCAATTAATAAAATTTTACAGCTTCATATTTTTAATTTTTCTGATTAATGCTGTCATTTTACTATTGAATTGTCTTGTTTTAGTGCTTCATCTTTACATACATTTTCTTTCTCTTAGATGTTATTTTCTCTACATAAACATTATTTGGACCTTTATATAAGGGACACTGCGCTGAAAGTATTCCGTTCTTTGTACTGTTTCACTACTTCTAATGTCAGGGTGCTGAAAACTATTTCCCCAGGTTGTGGGGTACAGGCATCTCTGATGCTATTTTTTATTTATGCTTTATTTAACACCTATCAAACTTCCATTTACACTTGAATAATTTCCCTCCAACTTATTCTCCAATCTAACGTTTCTTTATTGTATTTTTCTATTGAACTGGAACCACAGTAGTCTGAAAATTTACAAAAAAACACCAACATTTTCATACACTATGGTGGTTTTAGGTTTCATTTAAAAACCGTTAGACCCAGTACCCTTTGTGCTGACCATGAATTTGGAGTTCAATGTAGATTAAAGACCCTGATTGCTCCTCTTAGATTGGCTATTGAATCACTGCGATGATATAGTCTGTTGCACAGGCACCAGGGGAGCTGGACGAATCGGCCCTTTGCCAAATCGGCCCTCGGCAAATCGGCCCCCTAAAAAAGTCGGCCCTGGACAAATCGGCCCCCTAAAAATTCGGCCCTGGACAAATCGGACCCCAGTTGAAAACTTTTGTAATTAAAACTTATTTATGGACCTGCAGAGAGCATTCGACTGGGTTGATAAAGATATTTCTTCAGGATTATTAAAACAGAAAAATAAGGGGTCCTTTTCAACAGAAATGACATGACTTAATTGAAATAGTGATGAATTAAAATCTTTATAATTATGTATAAGGTGAGAACTTTGGCTAGGTGTCATTGATACACATCAAAGATAATTGGATCATGTAATTAATCCATTTAACCTATATCCATTACATACTTGTTTATGTAAGAATTATTAAAAGTGCAATTATACTACATGCATAGCCTCTGCACATGGGATCATAACTTTTGTGATCTTTTTAGAGAAAATAAGAAGCCTTTTATAAAGAAATGCATCATTTAATTGTAATCAGGCTGGATGGGTAGATAAATATGTATTAACAGCAGAGACAATAGCTTATATGTTGTTTAACCAGTGTAATTAACACATATGAAAGATGTCAGGATAATGTAATCAATCCCTTGTAACCTAAGAATTATTAACAGTGCAATTACATTGCCTGCATAGCCTCTGTTGATGGGATTATAACTTTAGTGATCTTTGGTATTTGTTTAATATAGGGATTACTAGCTAAACAGACAAACAGTATTAGACATTAAAAGCTGATTGTTCCTTATGATGTCCATGCAGAGGATAATTATCTCCCCCTTGTGGGCATCAAAGAGAACAATGAACATTTGATTTATTCATAATATTTTACCTATTCTTGTGACTGGTAAAAATACAATAACTATTTGGGGAAAAATAAAATAATATCAGTCACTGTGCAGATTTTGAATACAAATCTATGAGAAGGTCAGAGTGTAGAGTGCAGAGAGTGTTGCCTAACCTTAATAGGCAGTTGCCAAACCCTAATAGGCAGTTTATATCTTATACATAAGTCCATTCTTATAATGATACCATGCTACTTTGGACTTCCAAAGCTGAATGATATTTGGAGAAATAAGAAGCCCTTTTATAGATTAAATGCATCAATTAATTATAATCAGGCCTTATCAAATTAATGGGTTGGGTAATATGCATGACAATGTTATGACAACAGTGTTGATTGTTTATGTGTTGTTTTACTAAGTGTAATTAATACATATGAATGATGTCAGCTCATGTCAAGATACTGTAATCAATCCCTTGTAACCTATGTGCAATAAAACTTGTTTATGTTAGGATTATAAAAGTGCAATTACATTGTCTGCACAGCCTCTGTTGATGGGATTATAATTTTAGTGATCTTTGGTATTTGTTTAATTTAGGAATAACTAGCTTAAGTGTTAATCAAACAGTATTAGACATTAAAAGATGATTGTTCCCTTTGATGTACATGCAGAGGATTATATCATCTCCCCCCTTGTGGGCATTAAGTTCATATCTGCAAAATTTAATGCAAATAATTAATATTATTACTATTGTTATTATTAATTTTATAATTTATCTCACAGGTAACCCCAATGTATATGGGTTGTTGTGAAAAAAAGCATAAATCATATGTACACTTATCTATCTATATCTAGGGGGCCAATTTGACCATATATTATTTTATAAGGGGCCGATTTGACCATAAATTATTTTATAGGGGGCCGATTTGACCAGGTAATTTTATTTTGGGGGCCGATTTGACGGGGGCCGATTTGGCAAAGGGCCGATTTGTCTATGATTCGGCACCAGTATCGTAACTTTTGGTGACAAGTCATAAGAGATGATTTTTTAACCCTATTTTTCTCATTTTGCGTTGCTGGACAAAAAATAAGATTATTCCTTTCTTCCTACATAAACTCAGTGCTGTCCCTACTAAATATCAAGAACATGGAAAGAGTTTCTCAGCATCTGGACTTCAACAGTGCAGTCAAACTGGCGAATGCACTAGTCAGTTGCAGACTAGATTACAGAGACTAACTTTACAATGGTGTCAAGCAAACAGATATAAGCTGCCAAAAATACAATATGCTGTATGTCACACTGTTTTTACTCTAAAATATATCTCATACATCACTCCATTTTTAAAGAAACTACATAAAACAAAGAATCCAGTATAAATACTTTTTGGTGTACAAGAGTCTGTTAACTGAAATCAAACCCTCTACCTATCATCCGAAATAAAATCAAGCCATCTCACTCGTATAAAACAATTTCTAATACCCTCAACCAAAGCAACGAAAAATGTTAGCAGGTACAGTGTCATCATGCTGCACCATCTTAATCAAAGTTCCCCAGCCTATCATAGAACGACAGACTGTAGTTGGTTTTAGAAATAAACATACTTTTAAGATTAACTTATCTCCTACTATCATAACCATTCCTGGCTAATGCTGCCTTTTTCAGATGACGATTTTGCCTGTTAATGGACTTTGTATTGTTGGACTTTAGTGCCCTAGGGAATAGTAACACTATGTTGGCGTTTTACAAATGTTGCAATTATTTCAATAATTATAGTTGTTAGGTATAAAACTGTGAGCACAGTGATTGATTTAGAAGTATTATCTTTCAAACTTTTTAAAGTACTTTTTTTCTTCATTTTAATCACACGTGTACACATAACTAATTTTTGAATATTTTCCCTCAAACTACAACTCCTTAATTTGACCTTTCCATCCCATGATCTCCGACGGACTTGGGAAATTTTTCCTTATTTCAGTAATTTTTATCTTTACTGTAATTTTTTTATATATATATATTTTAAATTTTCAGTGTGTGACCAATCTATTCCTGCTCAATTTAGCACTGGCTGACCTTCTCTTCCTGAGCATCTGTGTCCCATTCACAGGGATATTTGTGGCTCTACCATCCTGGCCTTTTGGGGAGGTTATGTGTAAGTATTGACTAAAATACATATTAATAAGTTTAGAGGGCCGGACAAACAGAATGTGTATGATGCACGTATTGTCTACCACACGATGTAGTTGACCTTAATACTTGAAAAAGGACTGGGTTATAATTCTTGATATTCTGGCAGTCCCTTTTTATGGAAATATTTTCCAGATTCTGTGTATGCATGTACAGATTTTTGGTAAACGCATGTTAAACTATGTAATTTTATCATATCAGCCGAAGGTATAATTACAGAACTTCTGCTGACAAAAAGTTACATTAAAGATATACATTTCCAGTTAAATTTACTATAGCTGGGTTACTAAGCAATATTTCTAGTTATCATTAAGACTATTTGCGCCAATTTTAATAACTTGTTGCAAGAGTTTCTTTCTGTCAGAACAAACTTGTACACAATGCAATTAGTCATGTAACTCGTAATCAATTGAACCACAATCATATCTTTGATATAGTTGTTTACGTTTTGGAATATTTCTCTACCTCCCACTGTCTGAAGAGGTAGACGATTACTAACCTGGGCGTGGCGGAAGGGACTACATCCTGTTGAAAAGAGGGTGGGGAAACTGACAAATCACTTACATGACTTAGAGCATATTTCTTGTTTACTGATATATATTGCCATGCCTAAAAGTTGCTTTATGAGGAGTTACTAGTTTTCTGACTACATGATCATAGTGTTACTGCTATATTGGTGCAGTCAATTTTCTGTTCATTGGTCAAATTCTCAAAATATTGGTAATTTGATACATTAATGATCAAAGGTTGATGAGTTGTCAGTAGGGTACTGCATAATATGGTAATTGCTTGACGAGAGGTTTATCAACTCATTGTGGTATGCAATGGTCTGGCATAAGGTATATTTCATCACTCTACAGTTTTCGGCCGTCCTTTCACGTCAACGGTGCGATTTTAACCAAACTTTGCACGATTACACGGATATTTCAACTCAAAAAAGAAGGATTTATGAAGGTAATTTGTTACGATTTGAAGGGACTTAGCTACGGATTGAAGAATAAAATGCACGATGTAATGACTCTTCAACCACAAACAAAGGAGGTGAAACTAGATGAGAATAAGAGAGACCATATAGGGAATTTAAATCTAAATCTAATCTACTGCTTTGCAGGTGCAATATCTTCCCCAGAAGGGGAACTCAGTGCGCTAACTTAACAAATATCATATATCATAAGGAGAGTCGAGGGACATTCAAGGTTAGTAATCTGGAGCTGTGGGTGTGACCAAGAGGGAAGGAGACTAAGTTGGGAAATTGGAGTTAAAGAGGTGGGTTTTGAGGTGTTTCATGAAAGATGCAACAGAGGGCCTATTTCTTATTTTGAAAGGGAAGGAGTTCCAAAGAACCGGGGCATAGTGACTGAGAGAATTGGAAAAGTGTTTACTGAAAATAACGCAATATGTTTTCGACTGTTCCAGTGATGGACTTACAAAATTGAAGAATGAGTTACTTATGTTGTGAATAGTCACAGTGAAATCTGAAAATGAATATTATCCAAAGAATGAGCTACCCATGTTGCGAATTATCACAGTGAAATGCAGAGAAAATTGTCCAAAGAATATTCTACTTATGTTGAGAATTGTTACAGTGAAATTTGAAAGTCAGAATTATCCAAACAATGAACTGCCCATGTGGCACATTGTCACAGCATAATTTAAAAGGGAAGAATACACACGATAATTTTGAACAGCAGGTTGGTTTTTTTAGTAGGAGAATGAGCAAGAAACTTGGAGACAAACGAGGATTAACTAAAAGGTTCCACAAACTTCAAAGGATTTTCTTTGTTGGCCTTCAAACATTGCCACTGTCTTACCTGGACATAAATTATATTTTTACATCTATTTAGAAAATGACTATGTTTTAACAAAATAATTGTATCATGATATCAGAGGCTAGGATGTTATCAGAATTACCTTCTGCTGAGATCTTCTTTGCTTCTCTTTTTTGCTGGCATAGTAACAGGGTTAAATGAAAACTCTGTTCTTATGGGCACCCTTACTGCACTTTCTGATGCATGTTAATGTTTTTCTAGTTTTCTCATTTTAAAATACCTATGCAAACCAGCCAACAAAAATAATCAGCAGGTACGTTTGGGCAAGAGTATTCAACGTATGCTGACAGCAATAGCTTTGCTTAATTGTGGCAGTAAAAAGAAGCTACAGGACTTTAATAGTTGCACTAGATTACCTTTTCATAAAACGTTCATCTTGAGATATCTTTCATGATATTTAATTATCTAGTGGGGCTGTTGACATCAGTGAAAGCTCCATTTCGAGGCTGTCCATAATGAGGGTTTGATACAGCTCTAAATGGGTTTGAAAGCAGAGATTTTTTAAAAGCAGGGTTTTTTCCAGTCTATGTGACACTTATTTTTCTCTGCACTTATTGTCTTAAAAAGAGACAAAGATAAGAACAAAGGCACACCCTAAATTCAATTAGTTTATAGCATTATGTTTCACTCGCACTACAATGTTATATACACAAGAGAAGAGAAAAAACACTAAATAAAAACAAAAAGCTCAACAGCAATAAAATTAATGAATAATATACATATTCAGCTTTAAAAATGGCCCAAACAGGGATGGCTCTTTTTTTTATTTAGTGGAAAGAAAATATGTCAAAGTACATGCCTTTTCTAGGACATCAATAATGAAGTTGGAGTGTACTAAGGCGTGGGTATATTTTCAAGAGCAAATATTCCATTTCCTCTTACAGTGACAACTACAGGAAATAAAGAACGAATGTCGTTTTAAACAACACCAGTACCAAATCTGTTGGGGTGTCTAAATAAATGCTCTTAATGTTTCAATCAATTAAACAGCAAACCAAATAACATAACAAAATAAGACAACGTATGGGCTATATAAAGTTTCAAATAACATTCCCAATTGTTATAAACTAATAACTTGCAGTATTACATCATGTATATATGATAAATATATCTTGTTTACTTGTTTTCTTGAGCCTGTGTCTCACAAACAGAACAGACATTCATACATGAAATGAGTATAGAGGAATGAAATTTAATCTCACCTGCAGTAGGTGTTTTTGTCCCACTTTCAATATTGCTCATATGGAGGATGAAATCTACACGTAAATGCTGAGCTAAATACAGGAAAAAGAAGGTGTAAAGGTGAAGCTCTTGAGAAAAATAATGCCTCAAACTTAATGGCAAGAAATAGAAAAAAACAAGTATGATTACAATTTACCCAAACAGCTGCTCTCTCTTCCCTTTTTTCTATTTTCTTGCTTCAAGGGCACAGAGATACATTGTATAAGTTTCACATTTGTCAGCCGTTGGAGGTTAAGTATACCCCAGTAAAACTGCCATGAGTTTGCCCCTTCACTCTTCCTTTAATTTTCTCTCAAATAAAAACTTGCAAAAGTTATACAATTTATTATTACACTCGCAAGGTCAGGAACATCCTTGGAGTGATAGCGGCAATACCTTTTAAGAATTTTCAAAAACCTTTGCGAGTAAACATGAGTGTCCCTAGTGGCCGTGACCACTCGTTTTGGTCCTAAGTCACCTAGGACCTATCTTTAGGATGCTATGACCTGTCTTCAGAGGGGTAAGGAAAATGAAGGCGAGTGATCTTGTTTAGGATATTTAGTACAGTCTTCTGAATCCCACAAATACTACAGAAGCCTTATTGCAGAGTATTATTACAAGTTATCTTCGTGAGTGGTAGCACTCGGTAGGATGTAATAAGATTAATTGTTTGGTCTTCAAAGCAAGTTTTTAGATAGTAATAGACATCTTTACCCTCCAAACAAACTCAAGCATCCTTTCAGTTTTGTATTTCTTTTATGAGGCTGTTCCATTTCCACGATAATGCTTTATGGTAGCTATACGGCCCTGTTGGTTCAGGATGTGATCTCTTCAATCGGAATGATCTTAAAGTCATCAAAAGTAAATCATGTACAGAAGTTCTGGTACTTCCCAATGTTCCAGATTGTTGTGTTCCAAGTCTATTAGGAACAGTTAGCGACAATATTAAACTTTTTGAAATTTTTGAAAAATACTTACGATCCTTATCAGAGTTTTATCATAATAAACCCATCTAAAACCAATCTTTCTGCTCATAAAGTCCCATTTGATCTTACAGTGGTTTTAAACACATTCTTTTCCATCTTAAGTTAATCTTTAAGGTTTGTAAACTAATATGTTGTATCGGAAAATTACCACAAATCTACTGGGAAACCATCAGAAGACTTCTTGAAGCAATTGCAGCGTCCATTGGAAAAGATTGGCCATCTATCTTGAACCTATCTAAAACCTATCTCATATTGCACCCATGGATCGTGAATATTTTAAGTTTCTTTTCAATCGGGAAGTAGGTTTATGATGATTTTGCAATTATGGATTACCCTATTACAACAGGACTACTTGTAGCAGCTTTATTAATTATAAATAGGGATAGTCTAGTTTTAACTTTGTACATACCTCAACGTGGTAAAAAAAAAGAATATTTATTAACATTTGGTTGTCTTTGACAACACCCATACACTTCCTCATATGATATGAGGTAGCTGGAGTGACACCAGACATAACTTAACCACATGTGCAAACACAGCCACCGTTACTCAGTGTTATTTAATTTGATTTATTTGGGTCTCAACACATTGTATAGGTTTATAGTACAAGAGATAGTTTTAAAGGCAGGGGAAACCAGTACACAATAGTTGGTCAAGATTCTGCACTGCAAACCTTCACACATTGGGCCAGGGGTTTGAACCACAGCCCTCATGCCTAGGATATGAATGTGTCACCCCACTTCACCACCAAGCACCCACTGAGTTGCTCGAGTACCAGTAGGATGAGGGACACCCGGTGATGACGTGTTGTTCAAGCTCATTGAAAAAACTTTTCCACTTGTTTTTTTTTTTTTTTTTTGCCAATGGTGAAATCTGCCATACATTTCAGCCCTTCTTAGCTTAATTGAGATAAAGACTTGACATATGTCACTGGCTATAGGTGAATAAGTAGATGTGATTTGATTAATTGGGATTGGCTGTCTCCTTCAATATACTCATTAGGCTATATCACGAGTAATACAAGTAATGAAGAGCAATGCACACCATTTGGTCAGGGTCAGGTAAACTATAAACCATAGTGTCAGACCAGATCTTCTATACTCCACAACAAAATGCATGAATGTATAAAATATGGCACCTAAAATTCAGTGGTTTTGCAAGATTTTGATTGAAAGACAAAATCTCTTCTAAACTTTATTTGTTTCAAGTAACATTTTTTTCGGTTCTGTAGCTCTCAATCTGAGCATAAAGTCCTCTGAGAAAGAATTTTTAAATTGGAGAAAAAAAAAACAATTGAGCTTTGGCTAGCACCTTTTGTGAATCATGCCCCAGAACTTATGGACAAAATGAGGATGTGGAATGATCCAAGGACAGGAACACAAGAATGATATGGTTATAAAGCCACACGAGTCCCAGTAAACCCACCACCTTTTAAGCTAGTGTCTTGATTATGTGTCCAGGGGCCGGTTTCACAAAGCCTCCTTAAGATAAAGGTCACCTTAAATTGAAGGATTTCCTTGAACATCTCCCTCCTTTAAAAATTCTCAGTTTCACAAAGCCTCCTTCCTTAAAAGAGACCTTGAAAACTCCCTTAAAATTCAAGGAAGCTAAGTATCTACCTTAAATTTAAGGAAGTGTCTTTCACGGAATGTTTAATAACTTTAAATGAACTGTTACTCCCTCCTTAAGTTTCAAGGAAGACCTTTGGTAAAGAGAGTGAAAGAAGTCTCTGTGAAACTGAATTTTAAGGTGATCTTCCCAAAGGATTAAAAAGGACCTTCCTTTACTAAAGTTTTCATGTTTTTTTTCAGGCAAAATAGTTTACTACATGATGATAGTTACTACAGCAACTAGCATCTTGACCATGACTGCCATGACAATAGACAGATACTTTGCAGTGGTCATGCCTCTACAATCAAAATCAATCAGGTAAGCCTATGGAAATTCTTTGAATGATATCATCACTGATGAAGGACACCCAACACCATGTACAATGTTGAAAATATATACACAAACCTAAATATTGTTCTCCGGAATGTAGATTTAAATTTCAGGGTGACCGTTAATGGAACCACTTGGGACAGAACGCCAGAGCACAATGCTAATGTTTTACCAGTTGTCACACTCATGTTCAGGCATAAACTATTCAGTTTTATGTCTTAAATGTTTGTCAACCTACTTAACTCTTGTTCCGTCAGTGACCCCCTGTATTGTCCACCTGGTGACAGAAGCACACACTTTGAAGCAGTGACCAACCTGATATAATAAGTTTGAGATCTCCAAGGGTTTCCCTTATAGAGATCATTTTGGGGTTACTTTACTTTGTCTCTGGACATTCATGAACTGTCATGTAGTTTGATCAGTTCCTGTCCTATCACTCAGTGTTGAGCAGAACTAGGCTTGGTTAGTACCTTGATGGGTGATCATCTGAGTCCTGTGCTAGATATAGGCAGATACATAGTGACTCGGGTGATCATTTATATGGCTGTCCCATTGCAATATAACTGAAACAAGTTACTAGGCATGATGCAAAATAAATAAATCATTTCATGAATTGTACAACTCTGGTGCACTATTCATGTTTCTGGTTGCTTGGAAGCTCACACATGCAGAGCAACGGAAATTTTAGCCCTTTTTTGTATGACTGGAACTAGTAATCACTCAGAATAGACCACACAAAGTATTTTCATTTCTAAGAAATGCAAGACCTATCACTCACGATTCTTTCCCCAAGGTTAGTCATTCTGTGCTATAGATGTTATTCTAATGGCGTCAAATTTCTGCGTACCATTGAAAAGTCTACCACTACATATATGGGAATGTTTTTCACATCTAAAAGGTTCCTGTAATGAACCTCATCGAAAATTTTCAATATGCCCTGCAAACCAAGTATTGGCTGAGGCACTATTTTGCCTGAAATTTTTGTGTGGAAATTAACATTTTAGATCTGCTTCAGACGTGGTTTAAAGCAGGAAAAAACAGGTCGTACATATGTGGAGAAGTCTCAGCTCAGTATGTCGAGACATTCATACCATACACTCACATATAATACAATTACGGATAAAATGTAGCAAAAAAAAATTGTGCAATCTTCTCAAACAGAAAGTCAGCTGCTCTAGACTATTCTTATATTTTGTTACTTCATCTTTTTTGTTAGTTTTTGTAAAACCAAAACTTGATATTATTTCAACAAATAGCTCAATATAGTTGTTGTTAAAAGCAAACATTAAATTTACCTAAGTCTTGCTGAATGATATTTTATATTCTTGGCATTTGTAAGGACAATAAGTTACATAGCATAAGCCCAGACATCAGGTTACATAACATACACCATGTAAAGATGGTATTTCTTGACTTTCTGACAAAAGGCTATTTTATCTTAAGAGCCCCAAAGTCCATAAAGGCATTAGAAGCAATGGAACAACAAGTTGATAGGAACCTTTCTATTGACTGGCTTGATATTATCAAGAATACAATATGTTTTAGTATGAGGAAGGTTGTTAGAATACGATCCTTAAATGACATGCAAGCTTTCTAAAGTTGGGAGGCGCCAGCCTGAGTATCCAAAATTCAAGTCCACACCCAACTTTTAAACTACAACAAAACATTTCAAATTTATTGCCTCATTTTGAGGTACAAACTGCGTCATGAAATCAATGCAACAGAAAAATTGTAGAGAGCCTTTCAAAGACTCAAACCTTCAATCTATACCATTTGTAATGCTAATTTTGAATCTAAGGTTATTTTTTTCTGCTTTCATAAATATAATTAAATAACTTTATATTGTCAATTAACATGTTTGTAGTCATTTTTCCAACACTAAAAGTAAATTATAAAACTAAAAGTAATTCTTAATCTCTTGTCATAGTGTGGCAGGATGACCATCTGATTTCTTTACATACGAGTTTGTTATATGGTTTTATTTTTTCAAATGCTACTAAAGTAAAGTCCCATTAAAAAGTAGTGATAAAAACAATTTCTTCTATCTACTTGTAACAGTAATTTATCTAATATGTGTAGAATAACTTGACATAATTTTTGAGTGCTTTATGGCAGTTTATTTACCTATCGAATACGATATTTACATGAAAGCGTTCACACCCAATACTGTTTAAATATGCAGTACCAAGCATGTATTTTGGGAGGACATGTTTTAACTTTCAAATTAATGGATTATTTTACCGTTTACCAAAACTCTTGTTGTTCCATATATATCTAAATTATGGACACTGAAAACGTTGTTTTGGAACAAATGCCTGCCAGTGATCAAAATTAGTGGCAGGATGAACATATGGAAACAGTGTCCGGTGTGAAGATATCAGTTCCATGTGACTGTCTTGAGTTGACAAAAGTTATTCTTTTATTGTGCTCTGGCAAAAAGTCTATTGCTTTTTTTCTTAACAGAACCCCACGGCGTACTGTCATCATCTTGGCTGCTATCTGGATCATCAACTGCCTGACCCTTATTCCACTTCTCAAGATTTACAAAATCCAATTGTTAATCATTGATGGATACCCTCAGGACTACTGTGTGGAGTTATTTGAAACAGATGGCAACAGACTGGCTTACTACCTGACCATAGCTGTGCTGTTCTACTTGCTGCCTCTGTGTGTCATCGCGTTTGCTTACGGGCTCATGGCACGCTCGCTATGGGCAGGAGTTAGTCCAGCATTCAAAAAGGTATTAAAACACAACATATAAATATATATATGAAATATTTAGCATCTATTACTTCAGTGTGGCTTGGAAATTTATCCTTTCAAGGTCACATATCACAATTTCAAAAAAAACTCTGAGATATGTTCCCCATGATGTTCTTATATGCACTTGAATACAGTCTGCATATTTAATTTGGGTGTTACAAATGTTTAAATGTGATATTCAAGCAATTAAATAAATACCGCAAATCCCAAGCCACAAAACCCACCATTTGTATATAAACACAGTGTGACATCATCCGGTATGAGAAACGACATTGTCAGTTTTATTTATAATGGCTTTTAATACTGAGAGTATGAGTTTGGAATGCATATATAAAACATAAAGCAAGAAACACAACTATACCACATGATTTTTAACTTGTACAAAATATAAAATTTTTTTGTTACATATTGAAAGTGTGACATGTGACCTTTAAGTGTTTTATAAGCAAACTTATGTCTAATATATCATTTATAGTTATTTTACTATTTTTACAATATTTCAAATGTACTAAAAATTCTACCCCATTCTCTTTTGGGGGTCCTTGCCCAAATAGTATAACTAATAGCTTTGGGTTTTTTTGTTTTTTTTTAAAATCAATATTTAATTAAGGCTGGCACGTTGTTGTGATCTGTGATCAAAATAATCATCATTATTTTATATTCCTTAGTGTAACCATCCACAATAAAGAGCGACAAAATGTACATAAGCTATGCTCCACCCAAGCTGTCAATCATATTCGTTACTGGGACTGGATTTACAAAAGTCCTCAATTCTTAACCAAATCTAAACATTTGGTTTTAAAATTGCAATTTTTCTCAAAAACCTCAAGTCTTGAATAAAGTGTAGATTACAAAAAAATTTTAAAATCCAGCCACTGCTTTTAGCTTTTGAAAATGTGAAAGTAGAGTCTTGACCAACTGGAATGCATTGCCTACAGCCTTCTTCTTTAAACACAAAGGTCAACCTGAATAATAGTCTAGATATGTACACAAACAGTCTGGTCTCGATAAAACAAGATAGTTGTTTGCAGGCATTTGATTTACGAATATCATCAAACAGCAGTTAATACTATTCTTGAAAAAAATCTGGTTGCTTATAGAATACCAAAATATTCTCGAGACTAACCTGTCCACTTTTAAGGCCTCAAAAGTTTGTCAACCTTCCATTTTTATAAAGTAATTTTACTCACGGTTTCACATTCCATTGTACAGCTGGCATCATATTGGGCCAGGACGTCAGTACTACCGCTGGTGGGAGTTGAACCCACACAAAATGTGACAGCGAGTGATGCCAAACTTACTAACCACTTGGTCTTACTCATAGAGCTTGTCTGTGGCATCTAGCTGGCCACATAAACAGACTAAAACAGCTGTCAAGTTACAGATCTATATATCATTTGGAACAATATGTAAATCCACTTATCAGAAAAAAATATTCATGGATAAACTTGATTCTAACATTACATGGCTGTGTCAGTGAATCTGATTGGCCAAGAGCTATAGTAAAATTCTTTGTATACATATTGGCTGTTCCGATAATAACCCCATGCAGAGCATAATGGAAGAAATAGCCTTATTATGTGGTAAAATTTGCAGTTATTAATAATTTTAAGATATTTTATTTTGTTGGATTAGGAAAAACACCCTCTGTTTCTTCCTTTCTGCTCTGCGTGGGATTATTATCGAAACAGCCAATATGTATACAAAGAATTTAATCATTGTTCTTCGCAATAAACCACTCAGACTTGTCCTTCATGGTTTATAACATCGAATCATGATATAACTCTGTGTATGCCATAGTTTGTTGGTGACATTCCTGTTTCACATGATTATCAGGTGAACAGAGCCAAGGCTTTGCGGTACAGAAAGAAAGTGGCCAAGATGATGCTGGTGGTTGTGATTGTGTTTGCGGTGTGCTGGTTCCCAATCCATGCAATTCACATCAAGCATGAATTTTTTGCCCCTGGACCGATTGCTACAGAAACCTTACTGAAGAATCTAGCTCATTGCATGGCCTACATGAACAGGTAATGCTGTCTTCATTGAGTACATGTTGGAGGTCGAGAATTAAAGAAAATAAAAATATATATGTATGTAACTGTCATTAAGTTTTGTTTATTTAATTTTAACTCGTACATTTTGTGCATTACAAGAAAAAACATGGACACAAAAGTCAAAGATTAGAGTTTTATAACCTGTTCAACATCCATGATCATATCTGGGACAGGCCCTCAGCATTGAGACCTGTAGAAGATGCACACACAGAGTTCACACCCTTTGATTAGATGCCAAACTTACCAACCAATAGACCACCGAGGACCTTACAATCTAGGGAATGTTCTTTTTAACATGTTGGTTATACATGTTATTAACGTAATTTCACACTGCTACAACTTTGATTGCAATGTTACGGAAAGTAATTTTTCATGAGAATGACATATAGAAATACAACAATATATTAGTCGTATATGTATCAAAAGGTAGGGATGTTTCATTCTCACATGAATGCTCAAATAACCTCTAGAATTGCTGATATTTTAATTTGGATATCCCCATACTTAAGATATACCTTTTCAATGAAAAGATTGATTCAAAGAAAGAAATAGGATAGAAAATGTGACGGTTCAAAGCCTGTACAGGTTATAATTTGTGTATATCAACTTATGAATGATATCTATATGAGATAGATAATCTCATAAAGTTTCAGTTAATCACCTTAGTATTTTAAAATTGTCCCTTTTACATACAAAGGACCAATGTGGCAGAAATCTCAGTATTTCCAACAAATTGGGATGACACATGACTTAACCAAATTTTGGTACGCTCTTATGCTGTTTCTGAACCAACTGAAAGTTCTTTGGAAGGAACATTGGAAAAAATAATCATTTTGACAGATTTCCAAATAAAGAAGATTGATTACATAAGCGTGGAAACAATTTATTCATATTTTAACGATTTGTTCAAGAATTAATACACAGTTATAAAATTTCGGATCAATGAATTTACTGTAGGTGTTACTGTATATTTCCTTAATACTTCAATAAAGTTCAATAAATGCAACTTCTGTGGGGTTTTGTTTGTTGCTGGAAAGTAGATACTTTTTGAGACTACTAAGAACCAAAGGCCTACATTTTCCCACTTCCATGTTTTTTATCTGCTTTTGAAATAATACAATTACTAGAGCACTTTTCTAATGCCTTTCACAACCTCTGCTCACGACTGATGAGGGTATAGGAAATAAATAAAAAGAATTGTCTCTCAATAACACCCAATTAAAATTTTAATTAATTAAAGAAATTTGAGAATCAGCCAACATTGTCAAAACAATTGAAAGATCTACACTGATTAAAAGGTCTTTAGCCCATTATACAATGGCGCAGCACGGTGCGGCACGGCTAAATAAAATAGAAATAAAGGAAGTGGTTCGCAGCTTATACACATATGTGTGGCACGGCAGTTAGCAGTGCGGATTTTTCTATTTAGAAAATTTTCTTATTTTTTTCAAAAAACGCGCACCTTTCTTAACTATTTCCCCAAAGTTTTCATTGATATTTGGATTTCCCACAACTTAAAAATGGCAGTCTATCACAGAACTTTACACAAATATATTAATTGGAAAACAAAATGCATAACACACATGCTCATTGTGAAGGGATTAACTACTAGGAGAGAGATGACAAAATATGGTGTGTCCATATAGACACATAAAAAGCTTTAACTGAATGAGGATTCCAATTAACAGCAATTCTAAAATGGACACACTGGCCAAGGGTCTTGTTTGTGGAGAGATTAAGTCCTTATAATTGACAGAAGGATGTTAAGTTAGGCCATGTTGGGTGTGTGACAATATCTGTTGATACAACAAATTGAAAGGGGGTTTAATGACCATTATTATAAAAGGGACACTGGACAAAGCTCTTCATTGTGATGAGATTAAATGCATGTAAGGATAGGAGGGTGTGTAAGTGTACTGTGGGGTATTAGCTTTTTAATTACACATATAATTATTTTAACTATTCTATCCACTTTCACTGTAGTCAAAATATTGTGCCAATATACTGCTAGGAAAACTGCCCAAATGTGCAAGGTAAAGAAAATTCGTCTGTAAAATATCGTACCACACAACACCGTGCCGCGTATATGTGCAAGAGCCTTTTGTCTTACAAAGTTTTTGTAAATAGATTTTGGTTAGATTTTTCTCATATTGTTTTGATAGTGCCATGAATCCAATTATCTACGCCTTCATGAATGAAAACTTCAGGAAAAGCTTCAAGGCTGCCTTCACCTGCAGAAAGATCAAACTTCATATGGTAATTATTTCTATATATGGATAAAGATATGGGTAGGGATATAGATATGGGTGAACATAATACAGATATAGATAAAAAAGGTTATTTCAGTCCATATATCTAGATAAAGAAATTAATCATTGTACAGATAAAAAGCAGAGAAAGATAATCGAGACATAGATATAGCTAGAGAGATATAATACTGGCATAGAGAAGGAGAGAGAAATGTAATTATGGTGCAGATGAAGATTGAGAAAGGGAAGTATAACAGAAACATTGATAAAAAAGGTATTTATAGTTTTTATAAAGATAGAGAAAGCTACTTATAACACAGTCATAGATAGAGAAAGGTAATAACAGTTTATATATATGTTATGTACAAGAATAACTGTATAAATTGTAACTTGTACAGAATTTCACCATCAAATAATCCCAACTTGTACAATACTGTTGTACAAGTTAGATTTACAAAGGAATATTGGTTAAATTAACCTATTTTATTGAAAATATATCTTATTTTATGTATACAAATATCCAAATTAATGTTATGGTATATTTTGTGTATATAAATATTAATGTTAGAATATCACATATAAATAATTTCTCCATATAAATTAACACTGAATTCATACAAAAACCTTGAAACTTTTGGCCTGTAACACTTACATACAAGAAAGTTGATAATTTTTTAATATTAAATCATTAAGTTGGTAGTTTATCACTCAAGAGTAAAGGTTTTTTACATTCATCACCATGCAGAAAAAAATTAAAACTTTTGTGCTTGTTGCTAAATTCAGCATTAATGTGTGTGTGTGTGTGTGTGTGGAAAAATAGAAGGGGGACATTTCATTTGTGGACACTTTATTTGTAAAAATGAGTGTGACAGTGATTAATTTTGCAAGGGAATTTTACATAACATTAAATAATAGTGATTATAGACTACATACAGTTTAACTTATTTTGGAAATGCAAAATAATAAACGCAATAAAGACAGTTTAAATCAGGAACCCCTTCACCAGTGGAAAAGAAAAAAACCTAATATGGCCACAGGTAATGCCCCTGTTCCACCAAAGGACTAAGCCCCGATCCTGTCTGGGACCCTTAATCGTGGACAGTCGGTGGAAAAAAAGGTAAAATGGGCGGGAATACTGGATCGGTATTGAAGTCTGGGATTAAGTACAGATCATCCTCAGGAAGCCTCAGGACGCCTCAGGCGGCCCCAGACAGTCCCCGACTGGTCTGGGACTAAGAACCGACTAAGCCAGTTTTCTGGTCGGTTTCAACCACGATCCTGCCGTACACATACCGACTGGGGCCCAGGACGCCTCAGGCCTCCTGGGACTAAGAGCCGACTAACCCACAATTAACTCCCGGCATCCTCAGTCGTCCACAGGCCTCCTCAGTCTTCCCCAGACCAGGATCGCCGATTCTTGTTTTGAAGAAAAGCTAGATTTTCTGGGTATATATATATATATATATATAAAATTCATGATCTAATCACCATTGCTTTTCTAGGAACACAGCATGATGCCACCTTTTAATGGAAGATAGATTCAACAACAACTTAGGGCTTTTTTGGTTTTTATTCAGTTACAAATAATCATGTATTTCCTATTTCTACGTCGACCACAGCAACCACTACCAGCACCACCACCACCAGCCATACAGAGACCTAGAAAAAGGCACAACATGTGGGTCAGGCCATGGCTACTACAGAGAGAGGAGAGAGGGGCCTACCACAACATTATGGCTGATCTGTATGCCACAGACATTCCAGGATTCACCAATTACATGAGGATGACCCCAGAATTCTTTGAAATGATAAAGACCAGACTGGAACCACGTGTAGCCAGGCAGGCCACCAACTACAGAGCTCCAATCAGTGTTGGGGAGAAGTTAGCCCTCACCATCAGATATCTGGCCACTGGAGAGTCCTACACATAATTATCCTGTCAGTTCAGGGTTGACAGATCCACCATTTCCAAGTTTTTACCAGAGGTATGCAGGGCCATCCAGGATGAGTTCACCAGAGAGTACCTCAGATGTCTTACTATTCCAAATGAGTGGAAAGAACTGGAGAGGGAATTCAGGATCAGGTGGAATGTTCCTCATGCCCTGGGAGCCCTGGATGGGAAGCATGTGGCCCTGAAGAAACCCAAGAACACTGGAGCCCTGTACCACAACTACAAGGGGTTCTTTCCATTGTGATGTTGGCCCTGGTAGATGGGCAGTACAAGTTTAGATGGGTGGATGCTGGTACAGCTGGATCTTGCTCAGATGCCCAGATATTTAATGCCTCTCAGTTGAGGAGGAGGATTGAGGATGGCAGGATAGGCTTCCCTGACCCAGCTCCTATAACCCAGGGTGGTAGAGATGTCCCCTACTTCATCCTGGCAGATGATGCGTTTGCCCTGAAGACCTGGCTCATGAAACCCTATGGCAGAAGGATGTTAACAAGAGAGGAAAGGATTGCCAATAACAGAATATCAAGGGGCAGGAGAGTTGTTGAGAACGCTTTTGGCATCCTGGTTTCAAGATTCAGAGTGATGAGGACCACCATTGAACTACCCCCAGCAACAGTCAGAGAAGTGGTATTCACCTGTGTGGTTCTGCACAACATACTGAGAAGCCAGTATCAAGGTTAACATGGTGGTCAGCAGCCTGGGGAGGATGATGATGATGTGCCTGGTGATTGCGGATTGATTGGTGGTGCTGCTGGTGGAGGCCAAGACAGAAACCCTGCTAGAGAAGCCAAAACACAGAGGGATTACCTGAAGGACTACTTCAATAATGAGGGAGCAGTGGCCTGGCAAGATGGCAGAACATAAGTCCTGCTGCAGTAACCAGTCCTTTTCAGGACTAACTATAACAGTCCTTTTCAGGACTAACAAACAGTCCTTTTCAGGACTACCAATTATTCCAAAAACAATTAATGAGCTATGCCTGCTTCAGACAAACCCCATGCCAAACATAAGTTGTACAGACGGACAAACAGACAAACCCCATGTCAAACATAAGTTGTACAGACGGACAAACAGACAAACCCCATGCCAAACATAACTCTCCAATCTTTAAAAACTACACCCAAAATTTGCCTTAAATTTAGAATCAATTATAGACAAATAACTGAAAGTAGAGAGAATTTTTATGATATCTTTTAAAATATTACAAATGTCCCAATAAAATCTGTTTCCTTGCTTAAAAAATATTATAAAATATCATCACCCAAACGGATGTGTTTAGGGTGCAGTTCATGTGTTTGTGGAATTTTTCTGGGGGGTGGGATAATTCTGTTTCCAAATTTGTGTGTCAGTTCCTTGGTTGGTGGTTATGTTTACTAGTGGGTTTGTCTGTTTTGGGGTTGGTGGCAATGTGATAGCCACAAATCTTTAACTATAGGGATGGTGTGAGTGTTTAACTTTTTTTTACAAAGTTAAAACAATCCCATGGATTATAAGTTACAAATGGGCATATTATTGGCCATAATTGGAGTTTATTTATCAATATTTTTTTATATGTGGCCTTATTTTTGTTAAGTGTATTACCATGGGTTATTTTATGTTTGGGGTGGTGTAAGTGTTTTTTTTTTCTTGTGATAAGTATTTGTACTGTTTTGTTTTGTTTTGGGAGGGGAATTGGAATAACTTGCAGCTGAATAATTGCTTTTGAAAGATTTGGTGGCCTTGAACAGGGCCTGGCAGGTCAAAGACCCGCCCTGACTGGATGGCTCCTGAGGAGGCTGCTGCTGTTGAGGCCGTGCTGAAGTGGTGATAGTAAAGAGCTGCTGTTGTGGTTGCTGCTGGTGAGGCTGCTCGACGATCTGTGTTGCTGTTAGATCTGGGAGCTGGCTTAATATTCCACTCAGGTTGTGTCTGCTCCCTTCGTCCTGTACAGTTAGGACTGATGTAGGGTTACCGAAGCCAATGGGACTTGGTGTATAGTACACAAAACTGCTGCCAGCTGCTGCTTGAGTGGAACTAGACGCCTGTGGAGTGGTTGTTGGCAGTAGACCGACCCCCTGGGACTCCATGGTAATAGTGGCTGATCTTCTGGGCAGTGACTGTACGGTTGCTCTTAATACTTTCAATGTCTCTAAATATCCTGCCCTTTAGGTCTTCAAATTCTTCTTGGCTCATTTTTTCAGCCTCTGATGCCACATAGTCAAAGAAAGGCTGCCTGTCTGACTTCTGCTGCAGAAAACCTGAGATCAATGTCCTCATCTGGTCAAAGTGCTCGAGAATCTTGGAGTCTGTTGAAACGGGTGTAGATGTAAGGATGGACTGACTCCTCTCCCTCAGGACACTGGACTCAAGGTGTTCTGTGTCCGTAGTAGAGCCACGAGATTCGTCCTGCTTGCTGGTATTTGGACTGGCCTCAAACCCTGAACTTCTGTTGCCCCCCTTCCCTCTGATGTGGGTTTTAAGGACTGTCTCTTGGTCATCTCCCTCGGGGCTTGGCCAGATTGGAGCTTGGACAGCTTGCCATAATGCGTTCGCTGGGATTCGAACCAACGTCTGACATCAAAGGGCTGGAGCTTCAGTTCTGCAGATATTTCTGCCCAGAGAGCCTCTCTTCTGTTCCTGTCGTGGAACCTTGGATGTTCCTTGTCATACAGTTCTGGGTGCTGCTTTACAAATTCCACAATGGAAATTTCCTGACTGTCAGTAAAAGTTGCACATACCCTGGCTCTCTTGGCTGATGAATGGCATTCTATATCTTCTTCACACCTCTCTTCTTCTTCTACAGCTTCCTCAATCACTTCTGGACGTTCCTCAATCTCCTCCTCCTCTCTCCTCTCAATCCCTCCCTCTGCAACTTCAATCCTTTCCTGTTCTTCACTTTCCTTCTCCCTCTCATCCATCTTTTTCCTTCCTCTCTTCCCTCCTTTCTCTTTCCTCATAATCCAGTCGACAAAATAATAAAAATTAGGAAAATGTGTCTCCTAACTGTAAAATTTGCCTTAAGCTCAAGTATTATATGATATTTAAAAAAATGAAATAGACACGTCTCTCAGTAGCCAAACAGTCAGTAACAACGAGAATGTGTGCATGGTCGCTTATATAGTCCCAGACCTCCTCATTGCCTCGTTTTAATTTCTGACGCGCTGAAAACAGTCGGTTCTTAATCGGTTGTTAGTCCCAGGCTTCCTGGGGCATCCTCAGACCGTCGCAGACAAAATTTGTGTTGTCCCAGGTGGCCTGAGGATGCCGGCTTGGATCGGTTAGGGTCGGTTACCCTTAGTTGGGGCTTAGTCCCAGACCTTGATTTTTGGGTCCCAGGACACCGCAGACGGTCTGAGACTTCCCGGGACTAATGGAACTGATTCACTTTCACATGCATGAAATTCATATGCATCATATATGATTCGGGGACTAACAACCGGCCTCCTGGGACTAAGCTACGGAGGTCTGGGACTAAGGGACTCCTGGGACTAAGCTACGGAGGTCTGGGACTAAGGGTCGCAGGTGGCCTGGGACAACACACGACTGTGTAAAATTGGGTCTGAGGATGCCTGAGGAATCCTGGGACTGGACATTTTGTTGAGGGCGGGAAATATGAATCGGTTGCAGTCGCGATAAATATCAAACATGTTTGATTTTCCTCACGGCCTCAACCGACCACAACCGACCCTTACAGAAGGTCTGGGACTAAGCAAATATTTCAAACCGACCCTCAAAAACCCTTAATCGGGAGCCTTAGTCGTGTGGTGGAACACCCACATAATAAAACCAATAGTAGTGAACTTATTGACATCACTGGACTTCACTTGGGTGCACTTGGGCAGCAAGGTGTGTTTACATGATGTTTTGATGAGGGTGTGTGTGATGGAATTCATTCAATTGACAGGAATACAAAGGCAATAAAAAAGTGTGGACAGGCTTTACAACAAAGTGGATGATATAAATAAACGCTGTGAAGTACTGGAAAAAACAAAGATGAAGTAGATAGGCAAGTTGGTGAGCTACAAAGTAAACAGGAGACTTTTGAGGGAGAAATTACCAAAATTATGGTTGGTACGGTCACGGGGCAAGCAAGGTAGCAATTAACGGTTGCTTTTAAGTTGCAACAGGAAAAGACAAATAGTTTAACTTAACAAATTTATTTAACAATTAAAAGTAATGATTACAGTAAACTAGTATGCTCTCAATAGTACATACAATGACACAATAATAAAAACAATCTGACCTGACCAATGTAACTGACAGTTAAGTTTGTCCACCGTATCCAACAATCTGTCAAGGGGACTCGGTGGTGTAGTGGTTAGAGTTCTCACTTCCAACCTCTGAGGCCACCAGTTCGAATCTCGGGCCGGGTGCTTCATGTTGGAAAGTTGGTAGTTACTTGCCGATGCCCGGTGGTTTACAGTTCAGTATGCACTGGTTTCACCCGTTGCAATATGACCCTGGCTCTTGAATGCGACATAAAACAACAAATAAATAAATAAAAACCAACAATCTGTCCTGTGATCTGTATTGTGATCTCTCCAATGTCCACTAACACAGATATCTGTATACTGTGATCTGTTCAATGTTAATAACATGAAATGTCCTATAGCACAAAATGTCCTTATCCTGTTATCCTCTTGATATCCAATCACACAAATGTCTGTATAGAGATATTCAGAGAGTTTGGACAAGACAACTGTACTATTTGCTCCAAGATATGGACAATGTCCAAAATGCAGTAAATCCACTCTCTGGTAGAATCGTACATGGTATATAGTAAGTAAGTAATTTCCAAAGTACAGTAAATTTATCCAGACACTGTAGAATGTTCACTCCAGCAAAAGTTCACAACAATACAAGCAGTTGATATCCACTTGAATATTGTACTCCAAGACACAATAGCCTTCCTTATAGCCAGCAAATACTAAGTTCATCTGTGGTCAGGTGCACAGTCCTTATACATGGTTATGGCAGTGGCTAGTAGCTTATAGAAGTTTATAGAATGTTATAGAACTAACTTGAAAGCAACACCTGTCACCAGATTTGCCAAGGAAGTTCTAGAGTTTCCCCAAATCTATTAATAGAATCACTGAGGTTATCCCAGAGGGATTCCCCCAGTCTATAAATAGATCAGTACTGCATAACACATAAAAAGAATCAATAACACAATTCCTTATATGGTAATATATAGACATAAAGCCTAGATTAAATACTTATTTATTTATTTGGGGTTTTACGTCGCTTTCAACACTGTACAGGTCATATCATGACAGGTAGTTGGAAGGGCAGAGGAAACCAGTACATAGAGTTCGCTAGGGTTCTGTACTGTAAACTGCCGACCAATGGCAAGCAACTACCAGCTTTCCCACATAAGGCCTTGACGGGGATCGAACCCTGGCCTCAGAGGTGGGAGGCGAGAGTGTTACCACTCTGCCACCATGGCCCCCCTCCTAGATTAAATAATGCATTGGCACAGTGCCCATATATGTAACATGGTAGAGAGTTTGGCTGATCATGACAGTTCAAGGAAAGAAGTCTTTGACCCTGAATTTACTTTCATTGCAAATAACATCCCTAACACAGTGAATGAGGATACAGATATGGTAGTTAAGGAACCATGACACCAAATGTATGAGTTGTGAGGACCAAAAGACTGGTAAGCAGAAATCACTTCCCTGGTTTGGTAAAGATTGAATTGGCTTCAGTCACAGATAAAGCAACTGTTCTCAGGAATAAAATAAATTTGGCAGAAAATCATGAAATCAGACGTGTTTTTCTAAGATCTTCAAAACCCCACAATGATAGGATTGCCGAATTTAACTTCAGAAAATTGTTACAACAACTACCCAAAGGTAAAGATTACAGGATTGGGGGAAATGACCACATCATAAACAAGGGTCAACAACCTGCCATATACAATTAACAGGACTTGCTCAGTATTGAAAGTCTTAACGTGAATGGATGGACAAGCAGAAACAATTATTTACTACAAAAAATAGTTCAAGTATTAAATAAGGACATTTTATGTATTTGTGAGACACATTTACCAAAGAGTGAACCTTTAAATGTTAGTAATTACAAATGGTTTGGGTATAATCATGTGAGTAAACGTATTAGGTCTCCATTTACATTTGGTGGTGTAGGCATACTTGTGAAAAATAACTTATTCCCAAAATATTTGGTCGCTATTGTTGACAAAACTGTTGATGGTATATTAAGTGTTATTGTTTATTGTCTACTAACCTATTTACCGCAAGATAAATCACCATAATATCTCGGCTGTACATAGTTCAGATAATGCTATATATATCTGTGGTGACTTTAATTCATCTATTGGTAGTGAGCTAGACTGTAAACACTTTGATAAATTACCTAAGAGAAAGCCAAAAGGTATCTCTAAAAATAGTTATTGTGAAACTTTCATAGAGTTTCTAAAATATACTGGATGTTGTATTCTAAATGGTCATTTTAAAATTAACAAAGATAACTATACCTCTACAAATAAAGGAAATGCCGTGGTTGATTACATTATTGTGTCACATGACTGCTTCAAAAACTGTGAAAATTTTAAAGTTAATTTAATCAATGATATTATAATTAAATATAATCTAGTCACTTATCACTTTAAATAGTAAGCTACCAGATCATTCAGTTGTATGTGTTGATATTTTTTTCAGGGCACAAACAATGTGTTTCACCCTCTGATAAAAGTCCTTTATTAAAAAGTAAAGTATATGACTTTTCACACCTTCCAGATGGTTTTATGGCAAATGATACCTGGCAACAAAGTATTGAAAAGGTAATTAATAAACTTGAAAATATTCAACGTGAACAGCTAGAGGTAAATGAGGTATATGATGAGTTTTGTAAATGTACTCTAAATAAAATGGATAAATACTTGAATTATAAAATCACAAAGTAGTACTTCACGAAAAAAGTTTAAATGTCATAAACTCTTCCGAAATCAGGAATTGACCCAGTTATGGAAGAATATGTGTTAAAAAGAAAGAGAATTAGAAGATTGTTGGTGCAAGGCAAACAAAAAATGAGATAAGAAATGAGTTCATGTCATCAAGAAAGTTGTTTGAAAAGCGACTAAGGTATTACGAGCATTAATTTGACAATAGATTTATTGCAAATTTAGAATCAATAAATACAAGAAACCCAAAAGAATTTTGGAAAACAATAAAAAGGCTGGGGACAAGGAAATCAAAAATACCAATGGCAGTTTATGATGAACAGGGTAGGGAATGTAACAATAATGACTATGTACTCAACAAATGCAAAAATGAATTTGAATTGTTGTACACTAAAGTAAATGATATACTTGGAAATAATGATGAATATACTGAAATGCCTAACCACAAGCAAGCTCTAGAATCAGAATCAGTTACAAATGACTTTTTGAATAATGTAATAACCTTTGATGAAGTAGAACCTGTTGTCAAAATGGCTAAAAAGAATAAAGCTTGTGGGTATGACCAAATTTATAATGACATTTTGGACAATATGGATTGTAAATTAACTCTAACAACACCATTTAATGCATGTTTTGCACACAGTAAAATACCAGAGTGCTGGCTTAAAGTCATTATATCCCTTTTTTCCTAAGATTTCCTTGAGGGATCCATTTATTCCAGTTTCGTACAGAGGTGTTTCATTACTTTACATGTAGGCAAACTATACTCACAGATATTAAACAAACGTATTATAAGCTATTGTGAAAATGTAGAAATGTTCTGTGAGGAACAAAATGCATTTTGGAAGTCAAGATCCTGTCAGGATCATACGTTCACATTGATGTCTATCATTAGGAATCGTTTGCATGTCAATGAAAGTACCTTTGTGGCATTTATAGACATGCAGATGGCTTTCAACTGGGTTAATAGAGACCTCTTATGGTTAAATTATTATTTCATAATATATCGGGGAAGGTTTATTGGGCGATATGATCCTTGTGTAGATCAGCCTTAAAATAATAGTAGGATTTATATAGAGCAAAATTGATACAAATCCTCTAATGCACTTATGTCCAAGAAGGGAGAGTCCAGGGACAGGCATGGGTCGACATCTAAAAAGCACCCGCCAGGGTATAACTAAGGTGATGGGTATGCCAGCCTAAACAAGTGTGTCTTTAGCTGGCTTCTGAACAGATCTATTGTTTGCTCAGATCTGACAGTTTGTGGCAGCTTATTCCATTCAGCTGGTGCAGCTACTGCAAAGCCTCGCCTGCCTATGTGCTTCTTAGGGCGGATTTAGGAGACAGATAGCCTGTTGCCGTGAGTAAGACTGCTCGATCTTATTAAAGCTGAAAGATATGGGGGCTGTGAAAGATTGATAGCCTTGAATACCAGGAGATTATACTTAAAAAGGATACGATGTTGAATTGGAAGCCAGTGGAGTTTTTTCAAAAAGGGTGTAACATGACTCATTTTGTCAAGTCTGAAGATGATGCGGCAAAGAGCATTCTGGACTCTCTGTAGCTTAGCTATGTTGGACATGCTTACCCCATAAAGTAAAGAGTTAATCCTGTATTAGATTAAGCAATATATACAAATTGGTTTAAAATAGATTCTGGGGTTCGACAAGGTGACAACCTTTCTCCAATGCTTTTTGGAATATTATCAATGACTTAGCAGTTGAAATTCAAAATTTATGCTTAGGAATTACAATAGGAGATAGGAAGGTGCCAATACTTCTTTATGCAGATAATATAGCAGTATTAGCTGAAAATGAGGAAAATTTGTAAATTATGCTCAATAAACTAAATGAATGGTGTGAAAAATAGCTCATTATTAACAATAAAAAAGTCAAGTAGTTCATTTTAGAAAAAAGATCACTTTTTCCTGTAATATAGGGTCAATGAATATTAAAACAGCTGAAAGGTATAAATATTTGGGTATAAACTTGAATGAAAATTTAGACTTTCACGAATCTGCAAAAGAACTAACAGAGGCAGGAGGTCAGGCATTAGGGGTTTCATTTCAAAATTTGAAGTACACAATATATTGTCTATCATACATTTACAAAACTGTTTGATCATGGTATTAAGCCCATAACAGATCACTGTAGTAGCATCTGGGTTTTTGCAAATCATACATTTTCTATAAAAGTGCAACTCAGAGCCACAATATACTTTATGAGTGTAAACCCAAAAAACCCGATTCATGTGCTGACAGGAGACATGGTGTGGTTAACTACAAAAGTAAGATTTTTCTTCGAGATTATTAAATATTACAACCAGCTTATTAAAATGGACCATAGCAGACTAACATATAAGGGATTTGAAAATGACTTGCAACATATTTCTAATGAAAACTGGTCTGGAGATCTGGAAACTATTCTGAATCAGATTGGTATGACAGAAAATCTCTTCACAGGCACTGAAATTGACTTGGATTCAGCAAAAAAAAATTATCTGTTATAAGTGACCTTGATTGGCAAGAGTCCATAACATATAAACCTAAATTACAAACATATACTAACTATAAAGATCACATTGGCACAGAAGAATATTTAACAGTAAATCTTCCAAGGCTACAGAGATCTCTTTTGGAAAAATTACTATGGAGTAGACAACAATTGGCAGTAGAAAAAGGGAGATATAATAAAGAAGAATTGGCAAAACGAATCTGTTTTTTCACAATGAAATGGAAATTGAGGATGAAATCCATTTTTCTGCAGTGTCCAAGATATCAGACTTATAGGGATAACTTTTTCACATACATTTGTAGAAATATTTCAAAAAATTTTATGAATAATAATGCAGTTGATACATTTATATTTATAATGAAATTAAATGGTAAGCATATTGCCAACTTTGCAAATTATTTAGTGTCAAGTTGGGAATTTAGAAAGTCTATTTTATATACTAGTGATTGAAGTCATTGATATTTATATACATTTCTGCTTCTATTTTCCTGTTCTCATGTACACACTTGATATTAATTGTTTGAATTAATCTGACTTGCAACCCTTTATGGCTGGATGTTAGTAAAAATATATAAACTGTATTTTGATATTGTAAAACTCAACGTCAGTATCATAAAAATTTATCTATCTATCTAATGTGCGATGTGACTTATTGATGCTTGTTAGACTTAATTCCCACTTATTAAAGTTATAATACTGTGGACTGGAATCTTCAAGCAGAAATGTTTTAATAATAATAATCAGACTTCAAAGAAGAAAGTTAAGTAAGAAACAGAAATCCTCTAAATGCAATCAATTGTCTTGGTGTGGCTTCCTGTAGCATTAGGGATATTTTGTGACTTGCCTGAAGGTACCAAACTAGGAATATAAGTAGGTAAGGGAAACTTCAAAGGAGAGCTGAAAGTATACTGCATAATTGTAATTGACACATGCCTTTCCTAACCAATGGCATTTATTGTATTGTCTTAAAATTTAGATGTTATTTCAGAGATATTCTGTGATTTACCTCATTGATCATAAGTAGTTAAGTGAAAGTGTAAAAGGACAAATGACTACATGTGTAATTACAAATGATGTATATCTTGTACTAACTGGCTGATCAATTGGTTGCATAGTCTTAAATTTTACATGCACTTTTGTCATCATAAAAGAACCAGTTTTATTTTTCCCTTATAGCAGAATAAATAAATTTGGGATAATTCTTGCCAAAAAACATTATTAGAAATTACAAGGTTACCACCACCAAAATCTGAAGTCAGATACAGGCTTAAATTAGGCCAGTGTGACTCCAGCATTTTTAAAAATTAAAGCTGCAGTGAATTTGATTTCATAAAAAATACAGGTCGACAGTTTGATCTCTCATCTAAGAAGTATAAATATATTGATTTTATGAGTTTTTTGGGTATAAATTCATTAAAATAAACTGTTCATTTGATAAATTGTGGAGCTTGTACAAGTTGCAACTTATACAGGTCCAAAATCTGTACATGTTGCAACTTGTATGATAAACTTGTATGATAAATCTGTACAGGATTTTGTACAAAATCTCAACTTGTACATACCATATATATTATATATAAAGGCAATCATAGTATATATATAGAAAGGTGTCTTTATTGCAGGCATAAAATAGGAAAGGCAGTTACAGTGCAGATAAAAGATTATTGCAACACATATTCCCAGGTACCCCCAGACAATAAAGACAACCCACATTATATACTATATTTATTCGACTAAAATTCACTTTATTAATACTTATTTATAAATTGTTATTGATCTAGCATATATAGATATATTTCAATGTCACAGTCTAGTTGTATTCACAGTTTATTACATACCTGGACAACCCCATCAGTTGAACCACAGAATCATGTATATACAGTAACTAGATAGTTCCAAGCCATAATACTAAAAGATGCAATGCAGATACAAAATTCCGTCCAAGTTGTTAAAAGTCTAAAAATCCAGATAAGATCACATTACAGTTCCAGCTGTACAAAGTTCCAGATATCAGCAATGAGATAAAATTTTTAAAAATCAGTTATATGAACAAACTTCCATCCCTGAAGCAGTTGATGAGCACATTATAACATCCGACTTCCTATGATAACAGTCATATGTATATGTAAATGTATGGCCCTGGTCACAATTCAAATGGTTACATGACACTCTAACCAGCAAGTCAGGCAGGCTGGTCCCCCGTTATGAGCAGAAATCAGTGTGTGGAACAAATACACTTTAAAACATCTTCGTGGCCTTTGTAATGGTCACATCCACATTTCAAAAGGTCATATGGTGCATGGAACTAACAGAGGCACAGGTAATAGAAACACAGATATAGCTAGAAAACGATACTGAAGTGACAGATGTCTGTAAACATAATTAGATGTACTACAGATGTAGAAACAGGGAGATATAGAAAGAGGGTGATGATCACGACATAATTGCATATTTTGGAAATCTCAATAGTGGAAAAGGGATTTAAGGTCATGCTGATGCAAGGCCTAGGTTAAATAACCTTGCTGCAGTCCTAATTCCTCCAATGTGCTCCAAGTTTCCACCTATCTTAGAATGTTTCAGATCATCTCACTTTTTATTTGTTATGGCGTGGGATCTGCTTCTTTTTTATGGCTTCGCAGGACAAGATATGTTGTGCCTAAGATATGTCACAGTATCACATTTATAAAGCTGGAACATTTTTTGTTTTTGCTATGCTTTCACATTTTGCAAAAAGAAAGAGTAAAATGTTTTCCATCTTATTTTAAATTGTTTATAAATTATCACTTCCATCAATCTATTTTACTTCTCATTGTAATTCTCTAAAAGGAGTTCTATAGGACTTAATCTCTGTCTTTAAAGACAGACTGTAGGTACATGATATAGAAAAGGAAAAATCCATAATCCTATAATAAGAGACATAGTAGGGGTGAGCACCATTGAGAAAGACCATTAATTTTACTGAGTTGACTCATACATGTGCATATTTCCATTTGGTACGTTTATTGCTTATCTCTTTTAGAACTGCCGGTATAGGACACATGTTAATTAGCTGTGCATGTATACATGTTCTGATAAGCAGCACTATGTATTAATGCATTTGATTTGTTCTCCATTTATTTCTTCCATAAAGATATTCCTCATCCAAGACTTGGAGGCTATTCACATTCCAAACAAAGACAAGAAAAAATGTGGAGAGTGCAAAAACCGACTTCAGGTTAAACCTGCGAATCAGTGCAGCTCGAGTTCAATGAGTGCTACTTCTGTCCCCACCCCACTAATTTCAACTGACCTCAATTCAAACTCCAACCCAGAAGTTCAACAGGCCACAGTGGATGGCACTGTAATGTCAACTAGAGTACCCGAATCTACTCTGGATATCGAGGAATCAGCCAACAGGAATAAAGCTGACTTGGCGAGTGTGAAAAACATCCAAAGTGAACAGCTGAACATAGTTAGAGTGAAATGGAATAGGAATACAGCTGAAAATAGCCAAGTACACATTCATACATTTGTTTTGTAGATAATTGTTCAAAGGAAATGGAACAAACTTGGACTTTTCAATTAATTGATTTGGGATTAACACAAGTTTTTTTTGCCTAAATAACATTTTAAATTCTGTTGCTTACATCCATAAAATATGGAACAGGTATATGTCCATTATATATCTATTTTTATTGCAAGTACTACTAATTTGTGTTGTATCAAATTGATATTTCATTCATACTAAAGTACTATGTTCACATGTATTATGTATGACTGTATAATGTTTAAGGTTGACTCATTTCCATGAAAGGTCATCAATTAAACATTGTATCTGTTGTTTACAAATGATGAACAATGACTTAGTTTATGTGGAAAACAAATGTCTGTTATTTGAATATATCCCCAGATATCTAAAATGTACTGCAATGTACCTTGAAGGAGGTTATTACAACGTACAATGACAAATTACTGAGGTTTATAACATTTCATCAAGGGCTTAGTTTCCCTTACATCATTTAGTCCTGTCTAATTGGAGCGCCAACCAATTGATGGCATTGTCCTGTCCATTTGAGTGAACAGTCAGGTTACTCATTGTCATCAATGCCATGTAAAATCACATATTATTTACCACTTCTGTTAACCGATGCATATTTTTTGTGCGTTATTCTCGTTATGTTACTTCCTTCTCCTATGTACTTATTATCCACCAGGAGTCATTTTTGACCTAAACAACAGAACATAGAGACCAAGACATACCTCTAATTTAAAAAAAATATGTTTTATATTTAATGGCCTCTGAATGAGTGCATCTAACCTTTTAAATTTTACACTCTCAATGGATGCAGATGGAAATGTTCCCAGATAATCATAATGCACTAAGGGAGGACCTTGCTCATGTTCTGCCTTATTACATGGACTATATTTTATTCTTCATACAAAAATGGGGGGTAATAAAAGTAAAATATCCCTCAGTACAGGTATACAGATATACATATCACGCATAAAGATGAAAAATATAATGCTTATGCTATACCCTAGTAAAAAGTATCGTCTTTATGCTTGATATAAATATATATTTTTTGTATGTGTCATTCAGGATGTTTTCCTATTGTATTGTAAATTCAAAGCCTTTATAGCAGAGTATCAGCCCACCTAGCACACCCATTGTCTTTATAAAAATTAAACTTGTGTCTTCTATACCAATTATAGATTTATGGCTAGAGCTTTAATGATAAAATGTTAAAGTTGATGTTTGTGTTCCTTTCCCAAGTTAAGGTGATATATCAAAGTCCCTCATTGCATTACACATATTGCTATGAACTAGAATCAATCCTACCTTCAAACCCAAAAGTTATGTAAGTCCAATTGATCAAATGCTATCAAAGACGGCAACTCGGATATATGTTTAAATTGTAATAATGTCAATGATTATGCAGAGTTTACTCAACAAAACTTGTGCTTATATGTGTCAATTTAAGTACTAATTATACATTATATCAACAGCAATTTATATCCACGATCTTGAAATCATGCATTTAAGCAATCCTGCCAACATAGAGACCAACATACACAAGTGGAACCACAATTTCCTGTTGACGAAGGTAATTCAATATGGCCATAGGGTCTGTCACAGCCCTTACCCTTATGGATCTCTCCACCGCATTTGATACCATTGACCAAACCATTCTCCTGGACAGACTTAATGTTTACTATGGAATCAGTGAACTAACACTCGACTGGTTCAAATCATAACTGTCGGGAAGGACACACTCAGTCAAGGTAGGTAGCACACTCTCACATCCTGCTGCGCTCCGGTATGGGGTCCCCCAGGGCTCCATCCTTGGTCAAATTCTTTTTTCTCTCTACACTAACCCAATCAGCTCAATCATTCACACTCACAGTAGTATTAACTACCACTTCTCTGCTGATGACACCCGGTTATACATGACACACTCACCAACAAATTTCTCTCACTTGATACAAAAATTAAAGAACTGTCTAAACGACATTCAAAATTTTATGTTCACAAATAAATTAAAACTGAACCCTGACAAAACCAAATTCATTGTGATAGGCTCCAAATTAACCATAAACAAGTCCTTCCTTACTTTCCAATCAATATTCTTGGTAATCAGGTCTCACCAACACAAAGTGTCAGGAACCTTGGAATGATGTTCAATTTCAATTTCTCATTCTCAGACCATGTGTCACAGGTCATAAAGTCCACTAGAGTTCATGCAAGAGACCTCTATAGAATTCGACCCCTTCTAGACCTTAAAACATCAGTTCTTTTAGCAACTGCTTTGGTGAGCAGCAGATTGAACTATTGCAATTCCCTGTTCTTATCACTCACTGGTTTTAAGGAGATTGCAGTTAGTCCAAAACTCACTCTGTAGGGTTGTAACCCATTCCTCTAAATACTGTCACATTACCCCTCTACTGAAAAAAACTCCATTGGCTCCAAGTCAAATACAGGATACAATTTAAAACAGGCCTCATTACATACAAAATTCTCAACCAGTTTACCTAAGAGAATTAATTCACCCCTACACCTCTTCCAGAAATACAAGACGAAGCACCCCCAAAATCAAGTTCCTTTATACCCCCACCTTTGACCATAAAGTTTATAAATCAAACACTTTTCTAATTCTTTCAGTCACTATGCCCCAGTTCTTTGGAAAGCCTTCCCCTTCCAAATTAGAAATAGCCCCTCAGTTGCATCTTTCAGGAAACACCTCAAAACCATCCTGTTCAATTCCAGTTTCCCAACTTAGTCTCATTCCCTCTTGGTCACACCCACAACTTCAGATTGCTGACCTTGAACACCCCTCGACTCTCCTTATGATGAATGATTTTTGTTCAGCTAGCACACAGAGTTCCCCTTGTGGTGAAGATATTGCACCTGCAAAGCAGTAGATCAGATTAGATTGGATTAGATTAGATTTAGATTTATCAGCTACCAACCAGAATAATGCTGGCTAGTCAGGGGAGCTCTAGAAGTACATCACAATACAGCAACCAGACCCGAACTAGTCACCAGGTTGACAGTCTGGCACAACCAGAAGCTAGTTGACAAGGCACCAGTCCCCTAAAAGACCAACTAGACCTGAGCTGGCGAGTCAGAGGAAGCCTTAAACACAGCAGTACAGTCGTCCGACATCAGGTAACCAGGCTAGTTACATCTACGTCTCCTCAACGACATACCCAGAACCAGGCAGATCTGTAACCACAACTTCCCAGCAATATGTCTCTTTGTGTACTGAACAATAATGAACGTGCATTCCTTTCTCCTACTTTCTATTTTATAACTCAGGACACTTAGAAGATATGACTATTCCGTATATATATAATATTAAATAAAACATATTGTAAAATGTTTATGATAGAACTATGCCATGGGAACACATATTTCGGCGATGTCACTGGTGTATCTTTATTGGCTGTCATCTTGGAAGCGTGACTCTGTAAGCTCAGAAAAAATATGGCAAAATTTCATCAAAAGCAGTGACGTATATAACACGAGCCATTGTATATTATCGGTACATGAGTGGTACAGTTAAGAGCATTTGTGTATATGTTTCAGTAATTTAGTGTCCTGAGTTAAACGTTTCCCAAGTTTGCAACACAGGTGTATGATGTACACAGAGTAAGAAATATGACAGACATCACAATAAACTACTTTACCACAGGGCTACTTAAGCACAGTGCAATAAACTACTTTACCATCATTTGAAATTAAGTAACAAAAAGGAACTTTCAGAGATATTTTAGAATGGAGAGTATATATGTCGTGACAGAACCTCCAATTTGACAGAATTTCAAATTCTGTCAACAGATTTTCAAATTCTGTCAATATGTCTGGACAGAACTTCCAATCCAATTGCGGACCTCAGAACAATACCCCCTAAGGTTTAATATTCAATTCAAAAGCGCTGGTGTTTCATTTCTGAATAAAGTTAGCTTCAATTACACTATTTTATCATGTACGTTTTCCAATTGTTTGTTACCTTATTTTCTAATTAGTTAGAGAGATTAACTACCTACTCATGCAATCCATTTAACAATTAATACATAGGTTTGTCCTTTTTATACATTTTTTATATTTTTTTCATAAACCACAAAGATTATTTACCTGCTCATGTATATAAGTTTAGAATTTTTATGTATGTATGTCACTTAATATTTGCGGGTTGGCATTGAGGTACCAACCTTAATCATTCCTTCACCCCTAAATTTTGAAACACCCTTATATTGTAAATGGGTTTACTGGCCACATGGCCGTTTCTGATTGGTCAAGGATCTGACCCTTGCTGTGGTCAAGGGGAGAATGGCCAGATTTGAACTGGCAGTTGACAAGACAAGACCTGTTTTATTTTATAAGAATTTATTTGTTTTCTCCCAACCCTATTGTCATGTACCCCCCCCCCCCCCCCCCCCCCTGTTTGTGGTATATTAGGCTATGTTGCTAATTGAAGTTTGTAGTTGTAGTCAGCCACCGGGTGGTGGCAGAGTATCGTTCTCTGCTGAAGGGAGACCTCGTCTGCAGTGCTGGAGCCTAGGACTGGTTGGACCTTCACAGGGTTGTCTTCTTCTCGACTTGACCACGACTTCAGAAGTGTTCAGAGACTCTGTTAGCTTCTCTCCAGTGTTGTCGTGACTGTATATGAGGGCAGGACCCCTATTAATTTGTGTATGAGCATTACAAACTGTGGTTCTTTTACTTGCTACTATATGTACTGCCAGTCAATCTAACACTCATCTTGTCTGCAGCACCTTTTTAGTAGGATTCTTAACTGTAACTTGCAACTATTATTATTATCATGTTCTTCTTATTGCCATTAATAGGCAAAGTGTTATTTCTTGGGCATGGCCATATTTTAGTACTATTATTCAGCTTACCACTTACATTTTGCTGATATTCATATTATGGGTGATACCAGTGTTTACATGGCTATTTATTGATTATCTCATAGATTTCATATCTGGTGAGCTTATGTTAATGCATAAACACATAGTAATTTATTCTATTATGATATTTTATCCCTGTATAGGGATTTAAAGTTTTATTGGCCTTTGCCTCTTTTCTAGTCAATGTTATTTTACAGTGGGTGAATGTTGCTATATTTTATTATCATGTCTCCTTCTTATGAATCTAGTAAGTAAGAAAATTCAGGGGAAGTTTCCCCTGGGGCATTTCAGGGGGGTTACCTCATTTCAAATTCATTATATTTCGATATCACCCAAAAATTAACTTCCTACTCGAGGTTAACCTCTGTTCTCTTAACAATTGTTAAATTGGGGCATTATATTCACAACTGTGGCTCCACCTTATTATTTGCAACCTGTTATATGGCATTGTAGTTATTGTCCACAGAAGTAAAAATTTTATAGTATATTAGAGCTTTGTGTCAAAAATGTTAACTATAGGAGTACATTATTCATCACCTGCATCTTAGTCAATGTAAAATGTGTGTATAAATTTATAAAAAATTTCCAGTTTGGTGCCGGGCTTGCCCATAGCCACGTTTATGGTGTATACCTTGGCGGCGCTGCGGGCTCGGGCACCGCGTCCGTCCGCGGTGCAGGTGAAATTAATTCACATTCTTAAAACTAGTGTTTGTGATTATATTGTGTGTTTTAAAAGTAACTTTTAGTGATAGAAATTTGTGTGTAATGTATAATAAAAATTTAAAACCCAATCGGGTATTTCCTGTGTTCAAATGCATACATTATAGCATCAGAGTTAACCCTTTGAATTTGTTATCACCTTTGACCTCAATGACCTTGGAAGGGGATTATGATTTGCATTTGACCTTATGCATTGACTTCGAGGTCAATTCATCTCTCACTGCTGAATCTTCAGTTTCAGCTATTGTTAAATCCATTCTACCTTACCTTCCTTTGTAACTTGAGTAGGCATCTCTGATTTCGACCTTACAGGGATTGGACCGGAAGGTCACTTTATGGGCGGACCGAACATGAGCTAGCCCATACACTTTAACTGTCATACAGGTTACATATATTGCTCTTGTTGCATCATTAATGGTAGATTTGACCTCCATGGTCTACTTTGACCTTTGACCATCACTTCTGGGGTGAGGGAATGATCTTAATATTTCACTGCATGTGTGAGGACAACTACAAATTATAAATATATTTCTGCTATTGCGGTCAGTTTAGAATTCTTATTCACTACATTGATATGCTACATACTATATGTACTAATACAAGTTCATAAATGTGATATTTTTCTGTTAATATAAATTGAAATGGACAATTTCACAACTGGGTCGTGACATATACATGGCCTAAAATTTTAAAAAGACAGGCCTAAAGTAATCCTGACATCATATATAATCGACAGATTTCATAGAAGTGTGAATTTGATGTCCCTTATATTAAAGGCCCATACAATCCAGAATGATGTATCTAAATGGATGTTTTTATATCCGAGCCCCCTAGTGAACTCAATGAGGTCTTCAGTGGTCTAGCGGTTGGCAAGTTTGGCATCACAAGCTATCATATGTGTGTGAGCTGGACTTTCCCACAAGTGTCACATGCTGAAGGGCTGTCTGTGGCTGTTGAATTGGATGAAAATCCTAACTTCACTGTAAATTGAAAGAAACTGGTGACAAAAAAATTCAAAATTGGATCAGAAATAAGGAAATTAATGTCATTTCAACCTTTTTGATGTATACTATTGATACATACTGATCCAATAAGAGATGTAGAATCATTCAATGTAAAAAGTAGTTTTGTACTGCTTGTAATTGTCATCAGTGTGTAGTAGTCTTAATCCCTTTTCACGAAATTCACTTAAATCAATTTCCACTAATGGTTAGTTTCTACTTACGAGATTAATACAGATATAATCTTTCACTAGGAATTAATGTTCACTATCCAAGTTAATGAGCTGAATTAGCTAAAACTTCATGCTTAGTGAAAACATGTACTCATACTGCATTTATCCTGGACAGATTAATACATGCAAGTGGTCATGGGCACCATATTTAACACTGAAGAAGTCATATATTAAGCAAGAAAATGACAGATGAAGCCAGGAATATACTTCTGAAAAAGAGATGGTTGTTTTGTTCAAGGTTTGTGAGAAAACAACACATTGAACCTATTCTAAAAAGTTTACACATTTAATGTATGATAAACCTGACAAAATGATAAGGAGTAGCTAGATATATAACCATGGTCAAAAGTAATGTCACCACATGTGTATTAATACTGGAGCTTCTAGATGTAGATGTTTTAAATATCCTTTAAATAGATGTACATTCGATTCACTATTCCATGCCTTCTATTGTGAAATGAAAAGACCAATTTATAAGGATTCCATATTTTAGCCTGGCGTTCAAATTTTTACCCACTATGTTGCTAAAATCTAACGTTACAAGGTCTGAATGGCACATTTGTTAACAAGTTTGGACTTTAATCACTCAGATCTCATGTTTGTGGTGGTGGGTTCGAATCCAGCTCGTTAAAGTATGTGGATTCTCACAGAAGACTGGAAAAGAACTTTTTGTTGTGTATTCTAGGAGACACTTTTAAACAATGCATATGTCATAATTTTTACTGAATAGTTTATATTATTTATTATTACTTATATTTTATTCTAACTGGATAATAAATCTAACAATAAAATAAGAACAATTAAATGAATCAGAACTTTGTCACTGTATGCCTCGTCGTCCTTAAATTAAGGGTTTGGCGAACATGTTGGAGCGTGTTGCCATTGCTGTAATTTCAGTAAATTAAGCATATTACTTAAGTATCAATAAAATTCATTTGCAAATTTAGTTTGGGTGGTTGTTACCCTAAACCACCCACCCCCTTCCCCGAAATGGGGGAGCAAGGGATTTTAATTGGGTCTGTTTGGGTGTTCTGGACCATATTTTTATAAGCCATGGGAGTTTACCCTAATCATAGATGCTTTAGATCCAGAACTCTGGACCGTCTCAAGAACTTTTTTTCATTGCTTTTGGCAAAATTTTGGCACTTACTGCACACATAAGAGAAAACACACAAAAGAGAGTTAAAAAACATGGTGGTGTCGTTTAGTGCAAAATTAATAAAACAATATTTTTTATGCTTTTCAGCACAACCCACACGTGAAGGTATGTGCTATCTCAGGAATCATTTCTGACTGTAATTGATGTTAAGCTTACTTTCTTCCCACATTTGAACTGGCATTAATTGCAATCAGTCAAAAGGAAGTATCCGGTGTGATTGAAAATTTTGTCCACAGAATCTTCAAAGTTTCATACCTTTGACTGGAATATAGTTGTTGATGACTTCTTCCTCTATTATTATGTAAGAAGATAGTGTTACAATCATGCACGTATTTTTCATTGAAATAAATTCATTTTGATTTATTCACACTTCCTCAACAGACTGCAATGGTTTCTGTTAGAGAGAAAATGGCTATTCTGACAACTGTTATATGCATTTATCTGATGGTATGTATACTTATTTGATTATCATTATAGGAATAACAACTGAAAGGCCAAAATGCCAAGGCATATGCAGAATTTTACCATGGTGCAATTCTATTCTATTCTAGACTTTTATAGCGCCTAATCTCTGCCCCAAGCAGACTCCAAGGCACAACACCAGAAACCAATTCCATAATCAGTATTCCATAGATAAGCCACATACCGTGTTTGATCAGTATAGGGTGATATACAGAGCAGAATACAACAGCGCCTCTATACCATGGATAATTAGTGTCAACGCGTGCCAGTTTTCAACAATATCTCATAAAAAATGTAACCTACAAGTTATATACCATTAGAAAAGTCTTTATGGCACTTCTGCTAGTTTTGTTTTTGTTGTATAAAAATCCATGAGGAAATGGCTGGGGAAGTATATGTTGGAGAATAAAGTTTTATATTCACTGGTGCCCTTGTATATAAGACGGCCATTTTCACATTCTCTCTTTAAATATAGATTTATTCAAGTCATAGATCACACCAAATAGTGGCTAATAAAAGTAAAACATCCCTAATTAGATATATACAGAAAAACTATCACTCATGAAGATGAACAATATCAACCCCCATGGAGCACCAACACAAAACACCAAGGTTGGGTTTAAAAACTATTGTACTGATTTTTGTTTTATGCACATTATAAATGAAAATCAATTTAATTCTGACCATGACTAGAATTCCAAGCTTGCACCATCTCACTGTAAATAGCCGAAGATCACCTTGGAGGGAAATAAAAGGTCAAACTAAAGACAGAGGGCGAAGCCTTGAACCATGGATAAATCCAGGTTAAGTGAGGTGGTGAAAGCTCAGAAAGGTTTACTGAGGTTATTGACTTGGGGGATAGGTGGAGGAAAGTAAGGGTGTTGTATGTAAACCATAGAAAGTTGATATTAACACAGGTAACGACATTATTGAAAAAAATAATACCAAGTAGAACTTGAAATGTAGGGCAGATTAAACGTCAAGGGAAACATGAGAACTAAGATAGGGGAGGAGGAGAGGTAAGACCATATGACACGAGACCTCCATGTGCCGTGTTTCATGATATAGAGTGAGTGATGTAAATTCGCCAGTTTTTTGCACTTTTGGTTCTGCTACATCAAATCACAATTTTTTTTTTCAATTTTTTGTTTTAATAAATATGGCCCATCCCTGCATTATCCAAACCTGGAAAAAAAATTACACTTGGACATAGGTTCACTTAGAGAGCTGTTATTATTTCATACAAAAATATCTATTATTTATGAAAATGGATGTAAATTCGCTGTTGTTTGAAAAAAAAACTGGTTTTTAAGCATAATACCTACCATACTGTGAAAAATGTAAGCTAAATAATTATTTTACATCTTTTCTAGCCAAAAATTATTATTAACATAGATTTAAATTTTCAAAAGTTTGTCCCAGAGAAGTTTAAAATGTTGGTTGGTATTTGTTAAAAATTGCATAATTTACACTCTCTAAAGTCATTTGTAAAAAAAGTATTATTCAAAAATATACTTAATACTATGAAAATATAAAATGTTAGACTATGAAATTTTGTAGGGGAATAGATTTTTTCTATGTATATGCAACATAATTATGACATGTTTTCCATATTTGTGCTGTAAAATTGACAAAAACCAAAAAGTGGCGAATTTACATCACTTGCTCTACTATAATAAATGAATGAATAATAAGTAATATAAGTTCACATTCAGAGAAAAAATGCCAAAAGGTAGTCATATACAGGCACGCGAGTGAATATGAAATCCCTTAATTTATTCACCTCATGGATTTCTGCATGTGTTGATGACCCAGTTTTAACTACTTTGTGATATGTGATATCAGAGGTCCTCAGTGATCCAGTGATTAACAGATTTGTCATCTAACCACTTGCCATCTAACTACTTTTAGCTACTTTGTGATACGTGATATCAGAGTTCTCCAGCGACCTAGTGGTTAGCAAGTTTAGTATCTAATCACTGACCAAGTCTTAGGTGCTTTGTGATATGTGATATCAAAGGTCCCCAGTGACCGAGTGGCTAGCAAGTTTGGCATCTAATAACTACTTAGTGATACGTGGTATCAGATTTCTTCAGTGGCCTAGTGGTTAGCAAGTTTATCAATCTAATCACACGCTGTCACATCTGTGTAAGTTCTACTTCTGTAACTTGCAAAGCCGAAGGCCTGTCCAAACATGACCCTAGCTGTTAAACTCTAAATGATTTTTTATATGACAGTACATCTATGTAGCTACACTAAAGTCCACTTTGTGACTTCATCAATTGATATTTCAAAAACATGGACACTTTAATGTCCTTTTTGGTGGGCCTCATTCAAACCTAAGAATGTTTCCATTCAAGCAACACAAAAGTTGAATGATCTGTCTAATAGCTATGTCATGTGTCGGGTGTAAAATGACTTCAGTTTTTACATGAAGGAGAGTTAATGCTTTATGAATATAACTCTTGGTTACCTTTTACGTGTTAGGTTTTGCTAGGCACCACTGTCAGTCAAAATCAGAGACAAGGCCAAGTCCATACTGGTCCTCGGCTCAATCTTTTATGTGAACTATTACCAGTGAGGACAAAGTATTATAAAAATCTTATTACATTACTTTGGATTAGGCACTGGAGTATTGGAATGTCTCAGTACTTCTAAGAATCTGAAAATGAGACCATATTGTGAAATATTATTTCACAAAGGATCATACTGATAATACTCTTAAACATAAACGATACACATATTAATTAGTCAGATATGTATTATAATCCAAATTAGCTTTTGGAAAAGCTAGAAATTAAACAAGCTTTCGTAACTTTACTTTCCTTCCTTCTCACAAGAAATAGTGTTCACTATATAACTTTCTGTCATTTTACATTAAATGATGGTGTTATCAGGGCCCAGTTGCTGCGCACGACCTGTCAAGTGATGTTCTTAGCTTAAAGAAAGACATGGAACAAATGAAAGGGGAGATGGCAGAATTGAAAAGAGAAAATGATCTGCTAAAGTCAATTGTCATGGGTACGTTTTTTTGCATAAGTATATTGAACGTTTAAATGAAATACTTCCATAACATTTTCACAAAGATTTATTCAACTCATTCATTAAATAATATATATTTAACATCACACTTAAATTCAGTACTTAATTTAGCAAGTTTAGGTGACGTCTAATATGACCTTGTCTCTAGGAAAACTATGATAAATACGGAAATGTTAGGAGCATGTTGTGGCAGTTTGTTACTACCTTAAATCTAGGGTATCAAGTGCATTGGTCTCTAGGTTTGACAAATGGCATTCAATATTTACACCAATCATTGATTGCCTTCGGTTGAATGAAGCCATGTACAGAAGTTTTCCCATCAACCCACCTCTGACACAATTTAGTAATCACCTGATTGATGAAGTTTTTCCCTCCTAGGATCTGACCCCTCCTAAAAGTATATGGGTTGCGTGGGTTTCATTTCTACCTCGGAGCAGTACCGCTTGACACTGATCACATCTTGAGAGGTCTCCAGTCTTGGATTGACATGGCTCCTTGGGATTTGATCAACTTTCAATCATAAAGTGGGACCCCCCAGTCTTGATCTGATGGAGGTCTCCTTAAATGGATTGATGTAGCTTTATGCGATCTTGGATCAGGCAGACCAGACCGACTGTGGTATCCCCCTTACCAATTGTGACTACTGATTCTGACTAAGCTCTGCCCCCTTGGACTTTACTACCCCAAGGCTGCAACTGGTAGTTTTTGATCTTGGAGCTTGACCCCCAAAGACTGATTCACTTAGGGGAGGGCTCCTACTTTGGACTGATGTGGCTCCTTGAGATATTGGATCCTTTTGACCTTTGAACCTTACCAAACGAGACTGATCTTCCTTTGGGTTATTAGTTCATTACGATGTGGATTAGGCAGCCAAGGCAGACCCCCCCCTCTAGATTTGATTACTTTGCACCTCCTGATCTATACTGTACTAACATACTAACAAACCATGTGGATACTAAATCATGACGTTGAGTACATGTTGAGTACTTCTTGCTATTATGTTGTTTTGGCCAATAGACGAGACCATAGCCCCACAGCTAACTGAAAAATACTCCGGTATTTTTTAGAGTTATAGCTTATTATCGAAATGTGTGGCAAGTGTGGTTGCTCTTGAGTACTTCTTGCTATTATGTTGTCCTGGCCAATAGTCGAGACCATAGGCCCACAACTAACTGAAAAATACTCCTGGTTCGAGTTTTTCTCAGAGTAATAGCTTATTGTCTAAATGTGTGGCAAATATGGTTGCTCTATCTTTCAGTCAATGAGTAATCATTCAAAACTTTGAAATCACGCATGATTTATACATTTGATCTTTTGACAAATATCAAAGATATAGTTTTTTCTTGTTAGAAGAGGTAGTTTCACTGTAATGTTAGTCACCGAGAAGTGTGAAATTCATTGTAACTTGAACACTATTGTAACATTAACAATACTGAAACATGAGGGATTTTTGAGTTTTTTCTGTTCCACTATATGTATTTGCAGGACTATAGAAGTTAAATAACTACAGTAAGTTTTGCTATTGTAATACCTCTTGATGTCTGTGTGTCTTGCATAGCCCTGTAGGCTGTGTGATATATGTTCTGTGCTATAGCAATTACTGGCGAAATAGTTTTATTTCTAAAGGTGTATGATATACGTGGTATTTTCGCTGGGGCTCGGTGGTATGGCAATTATCAGTGATAAAGCTTCATATCAAAATATGCGGTATTTGTAGAGATCTGTTCTGTCATGTTGTCAAAGGGCAATCAATTGTTACTGGAAAAATCCCACTTGTTATGGGAAAAAGGCCTGAAGGCCAAAAATGGAAATTTCCCAGCTGTAAGTATCTGATGCATTCATGATGTTGCATGTGACTGCAGGGCTATTGAAGATAAAATTATTTCAGTGAATTATGTGATAAGAGTACTTCTTAATATTATCACGTCTTATCACGTCTTGATCACGTCTTGACCAATAGGGATTATAGCCCCACAGGTAACTTAAAAATACAACATGTTGATGTTCTGTGTTATGTTTTATGGCATCATTCAGAGATGTAGCTACATAACTAAATATGTGCAAAAAGCCCTATGTTTCAATCATATGTAAATCTTTATGAAATAAAGCGTGTTTATACAAGATTTGATCTTATGACAAATGTTCTGTGTTATGGCTTCTTTCGGAGATATAGTTTCATATCTAAAGGTGTTGTAAATGTTGTTGCCGAATATTGCTGTCAATGAGTACATCATTTGAAATTTTATGAAGAGATTTACACAAAATTCCAGTGCTTGAATTTCTTATCAGGAGGGGTAGTTGTCCTGTAATTTTAGTCACCGAGCAGTGAGAAATTAATTGTAGCTTCAACAGTACCGAAATATGAGGGTAACCCTTTTTTCACCATCTTTGAAGTACACCTAATATGGCGTTCATGCGCTCAGTCATTCAGTTATCAAGATCTCACATAAATTATTGCTTTAACATGATTGAAATAAGAAGATTTTTTATTCAATGTGCAACAACTTCACACATCAATCACTGAAGTAACAGCTTAGCTGAGCAACTTTATTCAACATTTTAGAAAACCTGTCGAGTTCAAGTGATCAGAATTACACCTACATACTGTCATTTAATCAGACTAATTTAATTTCAACACTGTTGGATGTTGAGGCTCTTTTATGCAACATGAGACAATTTTCTGATGCTGTGGTTCATCTAAATAACTTTCTTTGCCATCATTTAAGTGAGTTATGGTGTTTAGAATTAAACCTGATTAACTGTTGTTTAGTGAAGGAGCAATCTGATGTAACATTAAAGCGAGACGTTCTCTTATTCAACCTGCATCAATTTATTGATGTTACAAGCCTTTTATTCAACATAGGGCAACTTTTTTGGTGTTATGCTTCTACAGAGCCACTTTTGTCAATCATTTCGTAAGTAAATCTGTCATTGAAGAAAAAATCTACATACTTCTGAATAGTTTGCCATGGTATTATCATTTCTGGTTTCAAAACTAAATGTATTTGTAATGCTATTGTTTAGTGTTATACTAAGTACTTTTATTTAAGTAAAATTTCCTATGTGGGGCTGTCAGACTCTAATTGCTAGCATTACATCTGGTTTGAAATCCAACTGAGCAATCTCAAAGATAATAAGTTTCTTTGATTATTTCATTATATGCAATGAGTATGCTAAATTATAACATTTCTTCGACCCTTTAATTAACTAAACACTTTGATTAACTATCTATCTGTCTTATACAAGTAGGGTCAGTTCCTTCTAAAATCTACAAAACAACTTTCAACTCTTTTTTTTCTGTATATACAGCATTGATGTCTTGTATGTTATATTTATATCCTCATAATGTTTTTGTCTTTTTGTGTTTCTTTAGCTGCACCGCTTACTCTGCTCCGACTGATTGTTTGACCCAGTTTCTTAATCTAAGCTACTTTTTCTATCATGTTTTTTCCAACTCCATTTTCCACAATATGTTTTCTGGCATATTTCATGTCTTTCTTAAAAATTGTCAATGTTACTTCCTTTGATCAATGTTCTCAAAAATAATGTCAGTAAACTGTCAGGGATTAAGAGATCTTAAAAAATGTACCGATGTTTTAAACTATTTAACTGAACAAAATCCAGACATTCTTTGTCTCCAGGACACACACTGGGTTAACGATGACTTAAAATCAATCAAAAAACCATGGGCTGGAGAATGCTTCATACATGGCTCAAGGAGTAACTCAAGGAGGGTGGCAATCTTAATTGGCAAAAAATTTGACTATAAAATAGGAGCAACTGAGAGGGATGAAGTTGGGAATTTTATATCAATACTCTTAACAATGAGCGATTTCACTATCAAACTAGTCAATATTTATGCACCAAATAATGATTCACCACAATTTTTTGAATTTGTGAAAGCTAACATAGAAGATTCATCTTATGATTATTGTATTATTTGTGGGGATCTTAATCTTGTTTTGGACCCTAAGAAGGACACATACAACTATAGGAATATCAATAACCCCAAAGCTAGGAGATATCTACTGGATATGATGAATACTCTATGCTTAAAGGATACCTTTTGAATTTTTAACAAGAATGCACGTCGATATACCTGGCACAGGAAAAACCCTAGAAGACATGCAAGATTAGATTACTTTTTAGTATCCAATACACTTTTGGACCTAGTTAACAAATGCCAGATAAAATCAGGTTATAGATCTGATCACTCTATCTTGGAACTTGTTTTAACCATATGTAAATTTCAATGGGGTAGAGGTTTATGGAAGTTCAATTGCTCTCTGCTAAAATATAAGGATTATCTGATCGCAATTAATAATGTTATAGACAAGGAAAAGCTATATTATGCCTTGCCAGTGTACCATACAATGTTTGTCAGTAAACTTGATGATTCTACTATTAACGGTGGCAGAGTGGTAACACTCTCACCTCTCACCTCTGAGGTCGGGGGTTTGATCCCCGTGACGGCCTTAAGTGGGAAAGCTGGTAGTTGCTTGCCGTTGGTCGGCAGTTTACAGTACACAACCCTAGCGAACTCTATGTACTGGTTTCCTCTGCCCTTCCAACTACCCGTCGTGATATGACCTGTACAGTGTTGAAAGCGACGTAAAACCCCAAATAAAAAAAATTCTACTATTAACTTTACAATCTCTGATAGCACTTTCTTAGAGGTTCTATTGCTACAAATCAGAGGAGAAACAATAAAATATGCTTCAAATTTGAAAAGACAGTCTTGTGAAAAAGAACAAAACCTAAAAAATGAAATTGAAAACATGGAGAAAAACTTTGAACAAATTTACCAATATAAATTAGATGCGGAAAAAAAGAGCTTGAAAGTTTTCGTAATGAAAAAATCAAGGGCGTTATGATCCGATCTAGAGCCCAATGGCTGAATGATGGGGAAAAACCATCTAATTCCTCATTTCTTTGGAGAAACACTACTACACTGAAAAAACAGTTCGAAAAATTGTAACTGAATCTGGGACAGTCTTGACAAGTCAGAAAGAAATATTAGCAGAAATTAAAAGTTTTTACGCTAACCTGTTCGAGAATAAAGATCATGATCTTTGTAATTATAACCTGTCAAAGATTTCCTCCTTGCTAGGTTCAAACACTCTAACTGAGCAAGAATCAAAGAACTTAGAAGGAATACTAACTTTAGATGAAATTAGTGTGGCATTAAAAACCATGAAAAATCATAAATGCCCAGGTATAGATGGCTTTCCAGCCGAATGTTTCAAGGTCTTTTGGAGAAAGTTAAAATATTTTGTTTTGAGGGTCTTAAACTGTAGCTTTGAATCCGGTGAGTTGTCTATATCCCTAAGACAATGTGTAATAACATGTTTACCTAAAGGTGATAAGGAAAGACAATTTCTGAAGAACTGGAGACCAATCTCTTTGCTATCTGTCATCTATAAAATTGCTTCACCATCTTTAGCATTGAGATTACGACCAGTTTTAAATAAACTAATATCAAACACTCAGTCTGGTTTCATGACTGGAAGGTGTATTGGCGAAAATACTCGATTGATATATGATTTAATGCATTACAATTATACAAACAATATACCAGGCTTATTAATGCTTATTGATTTTCAGAAAGCTTTTGACTCTGTCTCCTGGACATTCCTTCAAGCCACTCTTAAATTTTTGGCCTTTAAAGAAAGTTTTTGTAACTGGATAAAGGTCCTCAATTCAAATGTTAGGGCAGCCGTGCTCCAATGCGGAAGTCTTTCAGATTTCTTTACAGTTGGTCGAGGTTGCAGGGAAGGGGATCCAATAGCTCCTTATCTATTCTTACTCTGTGCCGAAATAATGTATTTATTGATAAAAATGATGCATCAATAAAAGGTATTTTTATCAATAAAACAGAATATAAAATTTCCCAATATGCAGATGACACAACCCTAATCTTAAATGGAAGTAAGGAATCCCTCTTGGCTGCTCTAAATGTCTTAGAAACTTTTGGTTCAATGTCTGGATTGCAGATAAACACCGACAAAACTAAACTCATATGGATTGGTAAAAAGCGCAACTTAAAAGACAAAATTGATATTGGTTAACCATTAAAATGGGGAAAAACCACCTTCAATCTGTTAAGGGTTAACTTCTCAGTCAACCTGAGTAAAATGATACATATTATTTTTTCGCCAATTATGAAAAAGCTGGAACACTTATTTCATGTATGGAACAAAAGATATTTGACTCCATTAGGAAAAATAACTATAATAAAACTTTTGCCTTATCAAAATTAAACCATCTATTTCTGTCTCTACCTTCTCCTGGAATTGTTATCTTAAAAACCATCGAAAGTATGTTTTTAAGTTCATCTGGAATGGTAAACCAAACAAAATAAAGCGGGAGACCTTGACAAGAAAATACTTAGACGGTGGACTTAATATGCTGAACTTACATAATTTTGTCCCGGCTTTAAAAATTACTTGGTTACGCCGTCTTTACCATAATCCACACGCTCCATGGGCTAAGCTAGCTAGAACTTGGATTGGACCTTATGACAAGGTAATTTTACTTGGATCAAGTTACTCAAAAACAATAGCCAGAAAAATGGACAATAAGTTTTGGAAAGAAATTTTAGATGGTTGGAGTACGCTTGTAGAGGGACTATCCAATCACAGAAAAGACTTATCTTTACCCATTTGGTATAACACTGAATTATCAAGCCATTTTCTCTACTGCCCCAAATGGTATAAAGCCGGTATGATTTCAATAGCAGATTTACTCACCAGTAATGGAGATATCTTGACCGAAACTGACTTGAACACTATTTATAATGTTAAAACTAACTTTCTCGAATACCATAGGGTCATAAAGTACATTAAAGCTTTTTGTAATAATGTAAATGATAGAAATCACATGAAACCAATTTATCACAGTCAGACTCAAATATTACTGAGGTCTCAAAAGGGATCAAAAGACTTTTATACCAGATTAAATAATATAAATGTGAAAAAACAGACTTCATGTTACTCCCACTGGGAGCAAGCTTTAAAGACAAAAATAACAGAGAAAGATTAGAAATCTATCTATCGAAATTGCTTTAAAACTGTTGAGGACAATGATCTGGTGTGGTTCCAGTATAGACTTTTAAATAGAATCCTTGGGACAAACGAGTACCTTGTAAAGATAAAACAAAAAGTAAACGCAAACTGTAGTTTTTGCAAAAAGGAAATGAAAACATTACTCATCTCTTCATTGAGTGCAATTTCGTTAAAAGTTTCTGGACAGATCTGAAAAGAAATCTCCACTTTAGTCTGGGAGTGGATTTGAATATAAACCCATCTGATATTATTTTTGGAATCCTTGGCTCCAATAACAAAAAAACATTATCAATCTTATAATTCTAGCTGCAAAATCTTTTATTTTCAAAGCTTCAAGATCAAATGGACAATTATCGCAACAGACTTTTGGGAGCTTTGTAAAGGAAATTTATTTAAGCCAGGAATATGCCTCAAAATTGAAAGATAAACATACAGACTTTATCAGAAACTGGGGAAGCATTCAGTCTTTTTTTACATGAAAAATTGAATCGAATCTGTAGATCTTGGTGCAGTGAAAAGTTTTTATATACTTCAAGTTTTTTTGTTTTTTTGTATATGTGTGTGTGTGTGTGTGTGTGTGTTCGTGTTTCCTTGGATACATTATCATGTTCTTTATCAGTAACACTATATATACTATATGCTTTTTCTGACAGTGAGATGTACTCCATCATATGTTACATGTCATTTTCCTATTCATTTCTAGTGTATTCTATTGTTTTCAAGTGGTTTTTATGTACATAAAAAATATAAATAAAAAAAAAATTATGACGTGACCTATGAATACATGTGTTGCATTGTGTTATTTCTAAACTTTATATTTGTTATCTATTTTATTGTGAACTTCACCTCTCGGTAAATTATGATCTTTATGGTATTTTATTGGTGGCTTTTAAAATTTGTCACCACAAATACTTAAACTTCTATTTGGGAAGGTTTTACTGTGTATATATTACTAACATGTTAATAAAATGTTTCAATCTGTGTTTTATTGACTATAAATGCAAATACACCCTGTGAAGGGTTTGAATCCATCACCTGGTCCTGGGTTTGAATCTTAACCTTGCTATGACCTTGGCAATATGGCAAGGCAAGGTGACCTCTAATATGACCTTGTCTCTAGGCAAACTGTTGCATATAACAATGCTACCATTAGCAACTGCATTTACCACTGACTGTACCATTGGTAGAGTTCACCACATAACATGATGCATTGATGACCAAAATTTTAATAGCTATTAAAAGGTGGAATGAATAATAAAATCTAAGTATAAAATAATTGGAAGATATTAATCTGTTTACAGATGAAACTCCTGGGTTTTCTGTATATTCTAATGCTGTACAGACCCTGTCATCTGGATCTGTGATTGACTTCCTTGGAGAGATCACCAATACAAATGCAGACTTCGATACAACAACTGGGACTTTCACCTGTAGATACAATGGCTTGTACTACTTTTCTATTAACTTAAGGTCAGTGAAATAATTTTTTTTTAAAAACTGTATTGAACTGTATGTTATGATTAACATACTTTTTAAAAGCAAAGTCTCAATGCATGTCCAGACTTCGTACCCTAGAATTGAGTTTGTTGGTCAAAAACATTCATACGATTTTATGGTGATTCAATGGAGCATTAATAATTCTAGAATCCAGAGTTTGTACATTTAAAGTTTATAGATGTCAGTCTTTATCTAAGTTATTCATTACTAATCAGGATGAGCGGATAAATTTATTTGAAAATTTAAACTTTTGATGTGCTTTTACTGCACAATATAAATAAAAGATACAACCTTAGGCAAATAATAAGGTGACATTTGGCCTATCAAAAAATCAGTATTCATGTTATGTAAAATTTCACTGATAAGTATCTCAGTAGTACAGGTAATGTATGTCTTAAGGTCAGTCACACGGAGTAGACACAGTTATCAATGAACAAATAGCTGCCATTTTGTATCATTAATACAGCCATCTGTAATGCCTAATCTTAGTTCTAAGAGATTATAAGGTGTGGAAAACTAAAGGGGTCACTCTTCCAAATGTAGATGGTGGTTACATTTTACAGTTTTTACAGTTACAGATTGTACAGATATACGTGCAGTATATGTGTGACCAAAAAGACAAGTTTATACACATAAGACATGATACTGACAAAAATATTGTTCCATAAACTACAGATATTATTTTGAATCCAAAATCTGCAGTCTTAACCTGTCCTAGTTTAACTTATCTTAGGACTAACGTTTGTACACATAAAGCAGTAGGCTCAGTTTAATTTCATCCTTATCCAGATCAGATGAGAATGTTTTGGATGCTGCCCTGGTTGTTGATGGAACAGAAACTCTGGCAGTCAGAATCAGAGATATTTTTCACAGTGAGAGCAACTCTCTGGTAACTTACTGCAGTGAAGGTATCATATTTACTCATGATTTTAATGCAACTCACATATTTCAACATATTGCATAAAGTTTACATCACTGTATTGACAGTTGAGGGATCTTTTTTAATTTAGTATGTGAAATCTAAGATTCTGCTTATGATTTTGAACAACACCAGTTATGATCATTTTAACTGGGGGAGGCCCTGGGACGACTAATCTGGTTGATAACGGCCAGAGGCCGATTTCACAAAGGGACTTAAGTCCAGATTTAGACTTAAATTTTGTCAACATAATGTTAAGTCTGTGGTCTTAGACTTAGTGGATTTCACAAAGCAGCTAAGTCCATGAAATTGCTAAGTCAGTGGACTTAACTTTAAGTGTGGTATGTAGTGAGCTTAAATTTTGTAAAGAGGACTTAAATATGGCCGCCATAAACTTTTCTCCACTTCAAAATTTGAAATGGCTGTAAATAAAGTATAATTATACTGAGCACCTTACTGAAGTAGTCTTTGGGAAGTTTATATGATGTAACAAGGTTTTCTATTTCAAAACAGCACATATCCTTAGATAAAATGCATCAAATGAAGGATAAAAAAGGTCATATGACACAGAAAACCACTGTGGTTATTTCATAAGCTAGGACTTAGCTAAGTCATTCATTGTGAAATCCATTTAAGTCCCAGACCTAAAGTCTTACATTTAAGTCCCTAACTTAGCCAAAAACTTGGCTAAGTCTAAGTCCCTTTGTGAAATCGGCCCCAGAAAAAGGTGAAATATCATTAATACGAGAAGTACAATGAGCAAGCTGTAGGTTTTATGTTTCTCTTTATTACCGAAAGTGCACATTCATACAACAAGAGACAATTTGTACAAATAGTTCACAGGAAAGAAATAAAAGTTAGATTTATAAATATCACATTATGTAGCATAAGGCACATCGCTTGACAGAGATCAAGCAAAAATGCTTTCCCAGTTGCTCCATCTTCCTGTTAAAGGTGTCTTTGCATCGGTTTATCTCATATACAAAGTTGTGTTTATTAGATTTATTTAATTTCTTTTTTGCAGATGGAATATGTTTAGATAATGTTTCTTTTTCATCATTACTTAATATAAAACACTATATAAATAAAATTTATGGCCCACAAATTCTCAACATCTGTGGCTTATCCGAGTATCTTTCATATGTCGTTAAAACCTAAACACACCCCAGTTTAATTAGTGACTAATGTGGGTGTTCCACCACAGGACTAAGGCTCCCGATTAAGGGTTTTTGAGGGTCGGTTTCAGAAATATGCTTAGTCCCAGGCGGCCTGTAAGGGTCGGTTGTGGTCGGTTGGGGCCGTGTGAAATATCAAACATGTTTGATATTTCTCCCGACCCCAACCGATTATTTTTTCCCGCCATAAACAAAATGTACAGTCCCAGGCTTCCTCAGGCCTCCTCAGACCAAAATTACACAGTCCTATGCTGTCCCAGGCTGCCTGCGACCCTTAGTCGCCGACCCTTAGTCCCAGACCTCTATCACTTAGTCCCAGGCTTCCTGCGACCCTTAGTCCCATTGCCAAACAAAAATCGGCGATCCTGGTCTGGGGACGCCTCAGGACACCTTGTGGGGTCGGGACTTAATCCTGGGTTAGTCGGGGCTTAGTCCCAGGAGGCCTGAGGCGTCCTGGGACCCAGTCAGTTTGTCTACGACTAGAAAAATGGCTTAATCGGTTCTTAGTCCCAGACCAGTTGGGGACAGTCTGGGGCCTCCTGGGGCATCCTGAGGCCGATCTGTAGTTAATCCCAGACCTTCATACCGATTCTGTCTTCCACCCCATTGGTCAATTTTTTTTCCATTTTTTCCAAGACTACCCACGATTAAGGGTCCCAGACAGGATCGGGGCTTAATCCTTTGGTGGAACAGGGGCATAATACTTTCAAATAGTTCGACAATTCTAAGGTTTTATTGCATTGGAAAAATACTCATAGTTCCTGGAGAATCCTTATATAATTCATCTGGAATTTGTAGTTTAACCTTGTTCAGACACTAATAAGTGTCTAATGTATTATGTTATATGTAGTTTAACCTTGTTTAGATAACAAATGTCTACTATATTACATTAATAGTACGTTAATATTGAAATTTTTGTCTTTCTAAAGATCTACAATGGACCTTACTTTACCATCTGGTGTGGTGATATATCCAACCAACATTATTCACCTGTTAAACCAGTTTGGGAAGAATGGGGATTCTTAAGTATCTCAAATTTGTACCAAAGACAAATACTCATAATATCTGTATTAGTACAACACAGTTGTTTAGCATTGAGATTGTTTTACAGTCAATATCTCAAGCTACTATTGGCATCTTTAGTCACAGCAGTTAAGCCATATTCAATAGTACTTTAAATAAAATAGCTATCAGTCTGTAATTAGCTTTTAGCCTATGTGTAAATCATTTATATTCCTAAATTCCATAAACAGACTAAACATCTCTATCTACACATAATCCGTCTTGAATACACATAACACGTACTTTAGTTTCTTTAAAATATGTCAATATATCAAGTGTTTTTTTCATCAATTTCGTAAACCCATACAATCTGCAGACAACACAAAGATGTCATTTGATCGTATGTTGGCCATAGTAACAAATACCTCACAGGCATCACATCAGTGGTTGTTGAATTAATTCGTAGATAAATCAATGTTGACTTATTACTTTAATTATACTTGAATACATCTGTGGACAAATCCGTATTAACATATGGTATCAATATACTTAAATGCATCTGTGGACAAATCTTTATTGACTCATTGCATCAAGGAAAATTTAATACATCAGAAGATAAATCATGAAGAAATAAGTATTTTGTCAGACGTACTGATGTTATTTGTAATAAATCAACTAGCTTTTTTTCTGCTAGTTTTCATCAGGAACACAAAGAAACCTAGGGTAACTCTAAAACAGACAACAATCAGCAAAGCAAAGTTCCGACCAGTCCAATGATCGGTTTATTAAACGAACAGATGTTTAAATGACCACATACCGGTATATGTAAAGTGTCAAGATTAGTAAGAAAAAAAGGTCTCAAAATTTTATACAGTCATGGCATAATACTTGGTTAATGACGAAATGTGCCATTGCTTTGGGCTATACGAATGTAACTATATATTTAGTTTACCGGCACCAAGTCTTCGAAGGATTATCTAAAGTTAATTTTGCCTAAATCCTTTCAGTCAATAGACTAACCAAAATAAAATGGTGAACTCATTGACAAGAAGTTTTTTAAAATTGTCAAAGTTAACGGAGTGATCTAAGTAAAAAAAGTGTCAAAGATCTCCTCCAAATAAATATGTAAACACATCACGCATTTCACATTGAATTTTTTTTACACTATGGAATTGTTACTTTTAATCATGCTTATTACGATATACAGAAACAACTATTTATATTTTTGTATTTGTGTTTATACTCAGCACATTATCTCCATATACTACAGGACTCAAAGCGGTATATGACCCATCTGACTGTTCAAGTACATTACAAATTCTCAAATTACTGACATTCCCCTAACTGAAAGACTGAGCCTCAAGAATGGCCATTTTAGCCTTCCAATGCAGATAGGACTCAAGGCCAGAGGACCACCATTTTAAGCGGTTATCTTAGATATTATGCATCTGCTTGTACCTGGGTTCAAACCCATGTCCCATGTGTTCCCAGGTGAATGTTGTTACCCTCTAGGCCACAATGAATATATGCTAATTTGTTGCACTAGTTTGAAGTAGAAATTGTACTTCACCTCCCATTGAAAAGTCCTATAAAAGTTTAAGTGATTAGTTTTTGTGGGTAGAGTATAACTTATAACATATAATTTGGCATTTCGACGATCGAAGTCCATCTGTATTCTAACCTATAGCAAAACTTCTCAGACCTAAAATACGAGTTTTTTACCACTAGCATCACGCATCCCATCCCAAGCTCACACTTACTGACTTTAAATAAAAAAGCAAACTACAAAAATTATCTATTTATTTGGAGAATACACCACTCTGAATAATGTTTTGAAGCTTTGTGTTAAAATATATTTTCCAAATTTTGTCATCTTCAGGTTCTACAGTCCAGATTCAAGCAACAGGTCCAGGCAGCATCTATGGTAACCCAGAAGCTTCATACAGGGCGTCTTCATTTTCAGGCTTTTTGGTCCAGCTAACTACATTATAAAGCTAAATAGAATTACCCTTAAACAAAAAATATACAGAACTTTTCTTGCAGCACAAATTACATTGCATATGCAAGCATAAAATTGCCCACTCTACAAGAAGAATAAACAATAAAAACACAAACTCTAGAGGATTTTTGTATCAGTGGTGATGTGAAATGTCCTGTAAATGAAACTCCTTTGTTTGGGTTTATAACAGGGTCATAAGTCCATATATTAACCCAGTTATTATAACAAGAATATGAAATGAAAAGTATTCCAAGACAGATATTGCGTTGGATCGAAATTGATATCCCTCATGAGGAGCTTAACAAAACAGCAGGAATATGAGTATTACTCACTTATGAAAAAACTCACAAATAAATGTTGAAAAGACAAAGATAAGGATGATAGCCCCCATCTAAAATTATATCTACTAGTCACAACTGGCTACGACTATATATACTAATAGCAAAATCAAACAATAGCTGCAATTTGGGGGGTAACTGATCCCTGGTTAATTTTTAGTTTCTAGTTGTCTTCGTGAATATTTTTTATCTCCCTGACACATACAATACATAAATGTATTTGAATTTGTCATATCACAATCGATGGTTAAGGGGATAGAGGAAAAGTAGTGCATACTCGATTTTACGTTGGAATTTATCAAACCACTACAAAGCACTCAAATAAAGGTTAACATTGAACCAAACAACCTTAGAGGGTGGCAGCAAATCGAAAGGACATGCCTCATACAACACAGATCTAAATGAATTTTAAGAATTGTTCTCATTTACTCAGTAATGCTGTGGTGTCGACATAGAAGCTAATATAGGCTTACAGGTTTCACGAAACAAAAAGTATGTTTTTCCGTCATCCGACCAAATACATATTTCAGAACTAAATAAATCCCAGATAGACAACAATGGGCATCAATATGTTAATTTTCACTTTTCAATTGGACCCTACTCATGTGGTTCTTTTTAATGTGAAAAACGTAACGGCTGGTACTTTTGATGTTGTGAAATGATGTTCAACACAGAAAGCAGTGACATGTAACGTAGTGGAAAACAGATACGGGCTTCAAAAACGTTGTTCGCAAACTCTCTATTATGTCCTTTCATGCTGACTCAGTATCTTCCACCGTTATTTATCGTACTCAAAACATAAGTATGTTTCACAGTTGTCTGTTTAGCAAACCACACATTGAATGCTTTCTTTTCTTCACAATCATCTTTGAGAGTGACATAGGCTTTAGATCCATTGCAATGAAGACAATATACCAGGAGATGACTAGTGTTCCCTATATCCTTTTTTTTCTCTTTTGGACCAACTCCCCTCAACTGGTAAGCTTCACAAGATGCTGTCAGCATTTTTAGACAAAAATAAACTTTACTTAAATTAGAAAACTATTACGTCATATGAGCCAAATTAACTATTATTTATGTCACAGTAATAATAATAAAACATTTTTATTGCACAAGATTTGTGAAGAGCTTCCTATGCACTGGATTCTAAAAAGGGACAGTCTAAAGCCAGGCAGAGATCACAACCGAGTAAGCGCCTTCCAGAGAGGAATAACTATGGCGGTAGGAATGCCAATCTGAACAGATAGCTCTTGAGTTGGCTCTTACATTCATGGATTTCTTGATCAGGGTTAATGCTATTTAATGTAATGGTCATTTTATAATGGGTAGTTTGCAGGATAGAAGCGAGCAATAAATACAAGCTGATAAAAAATCTGAAGTCTATACTTTCTTTTTGCAGTTAGTATGTATAGACTTCCCACTTCCAGTGAATATCATACACAAATCGTTTCTTTATAATATGTGCTGCATGTGGCATAGACATTTGTCTTTACAATGGTGTAAGAATATCCAAACATGTCCATATCACCTTGATACAGTGGCATCAACTTAGCAATCCATTGTTCAGGATCTTTTAATTGAGAAAACAAAGGCAAATATCTCCCTTGTTTGACAGTCGTATTGGCTACGTCTCTGTATGAGTTAAATGAACGGGCTTTTCCATTTCCTGATAACTTGGATTGGATTATGTAATCAATATCCATATTTAATGTCTCTGTCTTGGATATGAAGCTGTAATGGTAAAACAAAACATACGTAAATAAAGGAATAGAAAATTTATCCGAAAAAATGGATGTGTTGTCGTACTAAAAACCTAACATTGTATGTGTTTCATACATACACTGAATTGCAACAGATAGGTGTGATGGAAAAAAATTAAGTGGAAATGACATTTTTGAATGGAATCAAATCAAATAGACATGATGTAGCAATGCTTTTAAATAAAAATTTGGATATCAGGTTACTGGATCAAGGTATGATGATAGTTGAATATGGATTATGAGTCATATAATATTATCAAAAGATATGAAACGAATAAAGATTAGCCTTTATTCTCAGATAAAATGAAATCTCTAATACACTGTTGCAGTGCACATAACCATGGTTTGTAATGGTGCCAGATTTGCCAAAATGTAATTTATTTTTTATGGAAGACCACTGTTGTCTCTGACAATAGTAATTCATACATATTTATTAAATTTTCCACACAAATGGGGAATGTCGGTTCTAAAAATTCAGGATTTTCTGTATTCTTTGCCCAGACCCAGACCAAGCAAAAACTTTTTCTTGAACAGCCAAGATCAACCACAAACCAAAGTCACTGAAAATACATTGAAAATAGTATCTTGGAAAATTTAGGATTTTAAGTACCCAATCTTCCCATAATTTAATCACACCTTGCTTCAGTTAGGGCCTACCTTTATAAGAATAGCAATCCAAAACAGACAAGGGAAAGTTACAAAAGAATAACTTGTAGGTGCAGGTAAATTACTTTTAGGCAATGCATATTTGGGTTTAACCAGTTAAGCATACCGAAAACTGCGATATGATTGAAATTTGTCACGTTTTTTTTCTAAATAATGGCACAGCTTTAGAAAATACTTCACTCGTAACAGAAATTATTGTAAATTTAATTTATACTATTTTATGCATTATGCACAAAAATAACAAAATAGACAAATAATAATAAGTTGTGTGTAAGCTAGTCAACTGAATGTTCTAAGAAAGACATTTAACCTTAACACAACTGATAGAATGTCTATAGAATTAACTTTAGACCAAGGTCAGTTTCAACATCAACATATCAGACATACAATGTATTTTAGCCAATGCTTGTTTTATGTAGAAGTTCATTACAAAAATCATAATCGGTAGCAACCCATGTGCAATATAAAGTCGAAAAAATAGAGGGGTTGCATTTGCATGAGCATAGTCGATGAAGTGATTTTGGGTCACACTGTGATTACGGACCATAACATGAGACACATATAAAGCAGGTTAACAACATACATCAAAATGTTACATAATAATGTCTTCAGTTTAACAATCCATGTGTGAATTCCCAGAATTTGTCTTTTTAAAATGGATACATGCCCTATCGAATGGACAACCAATCAAATGTGCTGTACCTGCCACATTCGTTCTAGGCCAATCAAAATCATTCATTGAAACTTTTGAAAATGTAGGCAAATTCACTTGTACCACGTGGTAATGTAGATTCTGCAATATGGCTAAAATAATAAATTTATGGAAACGTTAAGTGGGTGAAATTTCACAAAAATATGTTAAAATTTCTCATAGAAACTGGACTGCATTTTCTCAGAAAGCCTGGTCATTTTTTTCACATTTTACATGTTTTGGCTGATCAATAGTTCAAACGTTTGCACTATTGCATTACCCTATCATTATTACTTGAACACATATTCTGTGAATACATTGGTTATAAAGATCTGTTGGAAAAAACTTGAAGCAAGAAGAATTTCAAAGTGAAAAACAGAGGTAGGTTTTTCACATCCCACTCAGTAGCCAGGTTCATACCAGTACAGACACCTCGGCACTGCCACTTGTGATTCCATACCAAACTTACTAACCACTCGGCCATCGACGACCTATCTCAAGCCTTTTAGGTTTTAAATTTTTATAAATATAAGACCTGAAACTTACGTGTAATTCATCTGACAAGGCAGCGCTAGACGTTCCACACTATTCCAGTGTTCATTGGATGCCACCAGGACAAAAGACAAGAAATCTTCAAAGGTCACATTGGTGTTGAGATCAAGTTTTGATGTAAGGGAACCACCTTCGATTTTTTGCTTATGATGTAATACACCAACTCTGTAAGAGGGACTCACTTGTTTATAGTTGACAATTTTGTCAATGTAGCAGGATTCTAACCTATCTAGTGGATGCCTCACACTTAAGATATTGAAATAACGCCCAAACAAGTGTTCTTTCTCTGTTTCTGATAATGAACTGAAATCCCTGAATCCTTTATCCTTGAGGTAATAAGTATCGTGAATGTATTTGATCTTTTGGCCATCCTGTAAGGTAGTATTGGGTTGAAATATGCTATTATATATTGTCCACCTCCACGCGGTGCAACCAGTCTTTGGAATAGACAATAAGAGCACTCTATGGACATCATCTACCATGATATTTCTCATGAGCAACGTTGACGTTCTGTAGACATGTTCCTTGTTCCATTTCATACAGAATGTATGTAGTCTTTGTATTCTTGCTTTTTGGACAAACTGATTTTCACCTAAAAATATAGTGGAATTATGTCTAAAAAATCTATCCCTACAGATACTCTATAAGTGGAAATTTTAGCTAGAAGAGAATGTATCAAATTTCATGTTTTAAGAAATTAACCAAAATTCGTTTTCAATGATGATCCATTTTTTCACTTTATATAAACTCAAAGTTGTGGTTTTACATCCGGTTAAACAGCCAGGGTCATATTGGGACATTGTCACTTGTGGCAGTCGAACTCACACAAAGGTGACAGCCTGTACTTAGATACCAAACCTGCTCACCCACTATGCCACTGAAAAACTCTGCTTTTATTGAAGAAATAAAAAAAAATGTTTTCAATTTTATGTGTGATTAATTCTCACTAACCAATGTGAAATTCAATCGTCAGGGTCATATTGAGAGTAGGCATACGGCATCTGCCACTCGTGAAAGGTGAGCTACACAGAGGTGGTTGCCTGTGATTAGGTTCTTATAATGCGAACTATTAAGCCACAGAGGATCCCCATGAGTTTAAAAGGCTAAAATTAATTCTTAAACTATTACAAAGCTTCTTCTCATACAGTATCTATTAATAGCAAAAGGCTTTGGAGTCTCTATTGAGTACCCTGTACAGAGCAAATTTTGTCCCTCCTCCTCAATAGAGGATATCTCTACTTATAGCTAAATTTATATATTTCAACTTTCTTTCTGTTGAAATACATAATAGTTTTGCTGGTTAATTATTATGCCCAATCCAATATATGTTGTTTAATCTTCATTTTTAAGCTTTTATGTTCACCTCGTTATTTATAAATCGATTTGAAATAAAGGTGACAGAAAAAGGCTCAGTACTCACATAAAATATGTACACAGCATACCTGAAAATGTTTGGTCCGCGGATTTATTTAAGAACTGTCTCATTTGATATCCATCCACTGCAGTTTGGTATGCCAGAGGAACTATAAAATAAGAATATTCAAGGTTTGATTCCACATGTAGGACTGATAATTATCAATGAACTTCGCCCTAGTTTGGTTTGCTAGAAAAACGGTAAAATACGAATATGTAAGTTGTGATACCATATGTGTGATGTGTTATTAGTAGGACTGATAATTGTTTATTAGCTTCATTTAACATATACAATACATGCTATGCAGTTGGTATTAGACCAAACTATTAGTAACACTTTTTAAATAAGCAAAACCAATACATATCATTTTCTGATAAATTTAAAATAATGACTAATTTTGGACAGATCATATTTAATATAATTTTGGACAGATCATATTTAATATACAAGGAGGTAAGAGTCAAGCTCTTAAAACTCTATTAAAAGGCATTGACAACTAATTTATCATCACCTTACAAAAGTGTTTTAAGTGAGATGTGCACACAGATCCTCGCAAAGTCAAATGAAATTTTCCTCATGTAAAAATACATAAAACATTTAAAAGATACCATTTCTGTCCCAATTCTATGTTTAAGTTTATAGGGAAGGTCTCAGCCTTTTCCCCGACTCATATTTGTTATTAAATTACACTCAAGAGATTTATTTTTTGTTAAAAGTGCCCAATGTGCAGGGGCAGATCCAGCCTTTAAGCAAGGTGGGGGTTCACATCGAGTAAGGTGGGGGTTCACATTGAGTAAGGTGGGGGTTCACATCAGACATATTATATAACTACGGGGGAAAAAATTAATTTTTGGTAAAAATATAGTGCATTTCCTGTAAATTTAACACCACTCTCAAGAAATAATTTTGTACTTTGGGTTGAACCCCTTTACATTATTTTTCAAGGGGGGGGGGGGGTCGAACCCGCTGAACCCCCCCCCCCCCCCCCCCCCCCACCGCCCCCTGGGTCCGCTAGTGATGTGTATAGGTTAATGGTCAAGTAAGTGTCCAATATAAAAATAATGGATTGTTAATGAAGTTCCAAAGAGACCGAGTGAACAATGTAGTAGCTTTTAATATTGGAGAATTGCGACGCTATTAACATATTTATATTACACCTATTCCTTAATTTGTAATTTTAAGATGTTGTTTAACATCATTACTTTTGCTTTCTATATTTCTTGCATTTATTTTTGTTTTGTTTTTTAATTTGAAATAAAAGTGTAAAGTTTTCTTTTGAAATGTGTAAAAGGGGCTTCCATATTTCGTCTTAAGCACGGAGAGAAACAACTGTCCATTAATGGAAGATACTTGACACTTTTAATTCTCATGTATAATTTAAGGAGCGGTACAATTGCCTTACAATTGTCCAATATTTGAAAATAACGGCCACTTGCCAAAATCTGTGTCTGAAGAAATGCCTTATTTTGTAAGTGTTTTTTTTTTGCAAAATGTCTGATTACAACAGAAGATTAAGGAATTTGGTGGCAAAAATCACAAATGAGGTGATGGGAAAACTGGATCATTTCTAATTTGCTACAAAAACCTTAATGTGAATCTTCTTAAACCAGAAAATGGCACATTTGACTGTCTACATGTGTCCAAGTCCGATTGTGACACCTGATATCCGACGTGTGGAGGCAATTGTTTTATTCTGCTCTAAAACAAAAAAAAATCAGATAGGTAAATTTGCAGTATCATGGGTTATTCTGTCGGAAATTAACAAATTGATTCAGATTCGTGAGTTCCATACATGTGTATAAAACACTTTCTTGTCACAAAGCCTTACATAATATGAGGTCATCATATGACAGATGAAACTTTTTTCCACGTTCAAGGGCCTGGGTCACATTGGGACAGGGACAGCATTGTCACTTTGTGTAAGTTAATTGCACACAGGTGGGGTCAAATTGCCACATCATAACATTCACTTAAGCCCTAAAGTACTGACAACTGAATTGTGACTGAAAACAATGGTAAATTGGCTGCTGTTAATTCAAAGTGTCCGTAGTGGCACTGCAAAAGGATCCAAATATACAGTTTACCGTATTTTGTTTTATTTTGATAAACCCCACTCCGTATTTTGTAAGAGATTTAATTAAAACCTCATTTGTACAAAAATGGACTAACATACAAACACAGAGGAAGAGATCAATCTATGATTGCCGTTTATTGAATATTAATCACAATAATTATTCAGTTGTAAAGTTGAAAAATAAATACACCAGTGCATTCAAAGTTATTCTTATTACAGAAATGTTACCTTTCACTATCTTCCATCCAAATACAAGTAGCACCAAGAATATCACACTCACTATCCATATGGTAAAAGCCTTGCAATACATATTTACTTGAAAATGTTACTGTGCACAATCTTATCATTTTTACAGCTATAGGTTTTACTGATGGTTTTTTTATTGACAAAATTGAGGTAAATTCAATCAATGGAAGCTATAGAAATTATATTCTCTACAAAACAGCAAACATATTGATTGATTTGGTTGGGAAGTAATCTCAATTAATCAATTTGTTATTATTCATTATATTTGCTTGTTTATTTGTAAGTTTGTAAGTTTGCAAAAATTTGTAAAGTATGTTATTCAGTCTCGTTTACTGGTTTGTTTATTTATTTACAGTATAACTCAGAAACTACTGCTCGAATCATTATGAAATTTTCAGGGAGAATCAAACTGTTACATGGAAAAAGTGACTTAAATGTGGGCACGATCATATCAATATGCTTGATAATTTTATAATCATTCATGGCAGTTTCCATGGACCCTTATGCAAGCATGGGTAAAATGACAGTCATTCAGTTAATTTTATTTGAGGTTTTACATCACTTTCAACACTGTACAGGTCATATCACGACGGGTAGTTGGAAGGGCAGAGGAAACCAGTACATACAGTTGGTTAAGATTATGTGCTGTAAACTGCCGACCAATGGCAAGCAACCACCAGCTTTCCCACTTGGGGCCATGCCGGGAACTGAACCCCCTGCCTCGGAGGTGGGAGGCGAGAGTGTTCCCATCATTCAGTTAATGCCCTGCACAAAAATGTTGCAAAGTTTCCATTCTCATTCAATAAATGAGCAGTCGCCTGGATTACTGTAACTCACTGCTTTACAACACAAAAAAGGCATATACTAGCAGACTACAGAGAGTTTAAAATGCCTTATGTCGGACGGTGTGCAAGCTAAATAAATACTGTCATGTCACACCCTTCCTGCACAAACTACACTGGCTCCCCATTCATTACCATATATTGTTCAAATATAATCTCCTCACTTATAAAGCAATACATTTCAGCCAACCTCCATATCTCTCCGTTCTAATTAGGCGGAGTGATCTCACATGGGGCAATCGCCTATCAATTTCCTCATCTAGACCAAATAAACGCTCAGGGCTACGCAGTTTCACAGCAGGGGCTCCCACAGAGCGGAACAAGCTTCCTCAAGCCATTAGAAACATAGAAAGCATTTCTGGTTTCAGAAAACAGTTGAAAACATATCTTTTTAGATTGGCTTATCCTCCACCATAGCCTATCTCCCCTATCGGATGCTAATATGGAAACGGACCTCTTTCTGGAACTGGACTATCCCTTTTTGCACATCAGCGCCTTAGAGGATGTTTACATCAATTTCGGCGCTTTATAAATATTTCTTACTTACTTGCTTACTTACTTACTTACTTATGTTGGTCAATCGGTCTGTATACTTGTACGTGTGTTTGTTTGTAAGCAAATTCTAGGTCACAATTTTGGAGCTAGGCTGCTTACTTTACACATAACATTGTCATTGGTCAGAATAGACCAAAACTAAATTTCGGCAAAATCGGTAGCATTTTCACATAGCTATGACCATTTTAGCTACTTGGCCACTGCACTCACATTTCAAAATCTGCCACTCAGACAAGTAGATTTTTTGTTTGTTTGTCAGCAGATAATGACTTTCTTTGAATTCGTTATTCCCCTATGTTGGGGTAAGCTATGACAGAAACAAGCTGTAGACCGGTACCTCATTGCCTAGCTTTTATAAGCTACAAGATTATCATGTGGAATTGAATGCTATCTCTGATTGCCACAGACGTCTTACCAACTTCCAACAAAAATAGATGTAGAATACTGGCCCGATGCCTTCAACACTTAAGGTGAACCTCGTAGTGAGATACCATGAGTTGGAAATTCCTTCTGTACCTCCTCAGCTGTAATATAGCAGGGAGGCAGACTCTTCAGTTCCACATGGTAGGCTTGTTCGAGCCAAAAACCCGAAAATCTAATTGCAATGACAGTAAGGTACTGTCTGGATGTCTGGATTTTGAAGGAAGAAGTGCAGCCCTGCTCACTTAATACTTCATTATCAATGACAACAAGCCCTGGGCTTGAAATTACATTAATTTTGCCACTAATGATACGTTTAAAAATAGTATCACAGATACCTGTAGCGTGAGGAAATAGTTTTCAACACGATCAGATACAAAGATCGGGATCCTTTCAGAGCATAGGCAGTTAAAAAGGTCCAAATAATGTTTAAGTAGAGACAATAACATCTAAGAAAATGTATGTAAAGATAAAGTATTGAAACTTTCATATTTTTAAATGTAAAATGCATTTTTATGAAGACAAATGTTCATATTTAATTATTTATTTATTTGAGGTTTTACGTCTCTTTCAACACTGTACAGGTCATATCACGACGGGTAGAGGAAGTGCAGAGGAAACCAGTACATATAGTTCGCTAGGGTTCTGTACTGTAAACTGCCGACCAACGGGAAGCACGTACCAGCTTTCCCACATAAGGCCTTGGCGGGGATCGAACCCCGGCCTCAGAGGTGGGAGGCGAGAGTGTTACCACTCTGCCACCGTGGCCCCCGACAAATGTTTATAAATACCACATGAAAACAATTGGGTTAGCTTGGCTATGTGCTCGGTGACCGCCACATACACCACACATTAAAATTTAAAATATGAGGGGAGACCCTCTTTAAACCTATATAATTGCTACCCTTTGATCCCTTGTGACCTAATTCACTCTGCCATGCACAGTAATACAGAAATAGTTCTTTCTTTTTGTGAATAAACAATGCTGGAAAAAAGTCTTTTTTTTAATGCGGGGCAGATGGGAGGGTGATTTTCTGTTTTCATATGGTAGGTATATACATTTTCACATGAAAATGTATTTTACATTTAAAAACATGAAATTTTATTCTGTAAAAATATTAATACCCTACCATATGAAACATTTGGTTTAAATGCCCACATGGAAGGATGGTGGGAAAAAGACAGACTGAGGAAAAGCACGCAAAGGTTAAATTACATAAAGAGGATACTTGTTGGTGCAACTGAACCCAAGACCGCCGTGCTGAAGAAATAACTCTACTGAGTTAAGTGAGTAGCATTAACCACTGCAATAACTTCAGTCTACAGCCTTTTAGGTAAGCTCAAATGAGAGGTCATAACAATTTCATTGTGCTCAGAATAGAAAACATGACGAGAGGCACTAAGAAGCATGGATCTGAAAATGGAGACGAAGGACCAGATTTCCCTTTTCTGTGATTAAAAGTCTCGGATTGCCTTAAATTAAGGAATTTAAGGGAAGAGAGAGATATTTGTAAGGAAAGCAAGGAAAGTAAGATCTGACTTAAATATGACTTAGACCATTACCTGGAGAGTGAGAAGAGACCTTTAAACAAAGGAATCAAAATCATTCCTGCTCCTTCCCAAAGCAGGGGAGTAAGAAAGATTTTTTGTCTTATATGTGCAAAACTTGGCTCAGCAAGTGAAAAGGGATCAAGGGGAGCCTTGGTAAGAGCCTGCAGAACTAAGGTTTAAGCACCAAGCAAGCATGTGACGACCACCCTTATCCTGGACTTAAAGAAGCTGTAAATAAATCTTCTAAGCTCCTATAAGAACCCAACTCCAAGTTACTACATGGAGAGTGCTGACATGTATATTGCCTGAGGAAAAAGCTCTTAAATAGGAAAATTCAGCAATGAAAGGGACAGTTGAAGCATAGCAGAGTGGCCATGTCTCTCACAAGTTTTTGAAGCAGTTCCACCTTGCCTCATAGACAGTTATGGAGAATTACATATCCTCCAGGACACCTCCTCTGAACATTCTTCTGTAAGGAGACTTCAGCCACAAGGCATGAAGAAAGGAACTCCTTGAAATAACAAACCTGTAGATGAGGTTGTTATAGAGGAAGAAAAACTGGCTTTCTTAAAGCAGAACTTGAAGCCAAACCTTGGTCTACCAAGGAAGACTACAAGGAGCATCCTACAGCTCTGACAGATGATTAACTTCTAACCACTAGTAGATATAGAGCTCAAGGAGGGAAGGAGTAAACAAGTACTCTGGACCAAATGAACACCAGGCCATCTGCTGCCACAGCCTAAGTATCTAGCAAAGGAGGCACATGCAAGAGAAGCTTGTGATTGAATCACATGGTAAAAAGATGTAAATCAGATGTGAAGTCTGAGACAGCCAACTGAAGATCCAAGAATTGCGAGACCACTCTGTATGAAGGGTCCAATAAGACCTCAAGAGATGGTCTGCGAAACATTTATGCCCCAGGAACATGACCAAGTGGAAGAACAGACTCGTTCTTGTGGAAAAATGGCAAACAAGTGCCTAAATAGTGACACATCCCAAAAGTGGAAGCTCTCTTGTTATAAAACGAAAGCACAGACAACAGTGTTGCCTGAGACTATCTGAAGTATCCTTTGAAGAATGGACAAGTGAAGAACAAATATCTTGAGAACAAGACACCGGTGTTGTCTGAGGCTGTATGAATGATCCTTTGATGAAAAGATAATACAGGAACAACAAATGTCTGAACGCATAAAAACACAGCTATGAGCTCTAGAATTGATGGGCAGATTGGACTGATACAGCAAACATGGACCTTAGGTGATCCAAAGAGCAAAAAAGCTCCCCAAATCTGAAATGGGGCATCCATGTAAGTGGATGTTACAACTAGGTGGATAGAAGGAAAATGAAACCTTCACAGAAGGATTCAAGAATGGAGAATACAGAGCACATAGAAGGGAAAAGCAAAGTGTCATTATATGACACTGAAGAAGTGTCATGTGCCGGAGACCTTGAAGAAGTAGCTTCTTAGTAAACGGCCAGAGAAATCCTACTTGGAGAGTAAAATTAAAGGTATTCTAAGGCAAAGGAAGGGTGAGCTGATTAAAAAACCTTGGCCCTGTGTGGAACACCTTTAGAAAGGTTGAATACCTGGCCTAGGAAGGAGAGCTATTGTAAGAACAGATATAATTTGAAAATTTTAATTACTTAAATGTAGCTTTTATAAGCTACAAGCTTACCATTTGGAACTGAATGCTAACTTGGGAGATGGCAGGCATCCGGCCAACGTCCAAGAAAAATAGACGTTTAGTGCTGACTGAATCCCTCTGTCCTGAGAGTGTACCATAGCAGTGTAATCCTGCGCATCGTCCTTTAGACCATACCCCCTCAGCTGTAATACAGCAGGGAGGCCAGGTGGGACTCTCTTCAGTTCCACATGATAAGCCTGTAGCTTATAAAAGCTCCATTTAAGTAATTAAATTTTTTTATTTTATTGCACTACCATTGCTCACCATGTGGAACTTAATGCTGAATCCAACCGCTAAGTGGAGGGATTACAGCTGAGACTGGAAGTATAGTCAACTTTTCTTGGATTTGAATTAAATAAATTAGAATGAATATTTGAAAAACCAGTCTGAGTCCCGCTTACAGAGCCCCAATTCTGGAAATCAGACCTGTAAGAAGCAAAAAAAAACAGATTAATGAATGACAGTACCGATACTGTCTGGGTGTTTTGATAGAAGGAATAACTGCAGCCGTGCTCACTTAACAGAGTATAGCCCCAAGGGCTTTACTGCAATGAATACAAGCCCTGGGCATGAAATCTCATTAACTTGTCACCCTAAATATGAGATTATAGCACACTTCAACAAAAATTAATACATTATAAATTAAATACAGTAGTAATAGATCAAATACCTTACCATAACCTCCTGATGAGGTAACCAAATACCTAGACCCTGGGATTAGACTCCTAAAGACTTGGCTGCAGTGTATGTTCCCCCCCCCCCCCCCACACACACACACCTTCTTTTCTTTCTATGGATAGCTGTTCTGAGGGGAAGGGTCTAGGACTTGTGCTGCTACTACTGGACCCGGGTACAAATTGTTGTCGTTTTTTCACCAAGTAAGGTATTTAAGGTAAAAATTTGTAAATGTGTTCCGAGCTTTCAAGTGACAGGCTTGCATGATTTGGTCCACCAAGACCCCAACATTGAAGGCCTTAGAGGCCGCATAGGCCCTAATGTCATGCACTTTAACTTGGACCACGTCCAAGGCTTTTTGGTCTTCTTGTTTGTAACAAAGTAGGATAGCTTGTTTTAGCCAAGAAGAGAGTGTAGCGGGTCTGATGTCTGAGGTGTGTCCTTTCTTTAAGGAAACAAGGGTGCAGTGGCTGGCTTTCTGCCAACCACAGAGTCGAATCTTAGGACAGCACTGGGTGTTGAAATCTGTAAACTCGGTATTATCGCCCGCATTTGGAAACCGCTTTCAGGAAGTTTTCAGATGCGGGTCGCAAGACAGGTATTTGTAGTGACGTGATGTGAAAGGTTTACAAATATAAAGGGTCTGTACTCGGTATTATCGTCCGCATTTGGAAACCGCTTACAGAAGCAAATTGTAAGTATTTTAATAAAATATTTGTGTGTTATCTACATGATTACGATAGCCATAATGAGCGATAATAGGGAGTCGGAGGTTATATCTGTATTTTACCGATGAAGTATTTCGTCGTTTAGCCAATCAGAATCAAGGACACATCCATGTCATGTTAGAATGTAGAATAAAATAAGATTAGCGAACTGGTTTATTTTGTAAATATACTGTAAAGCAATTTGGAAGACAACTTCTTCCCAAATAAGAAACGGATTGACAGAAAAATGAAATCATGTGATAACTTCCAGGAAATGCAAACCCAAAGCGCCTTCGAGTGGTTGAATGTAGAACTACCAAATTGTGCATATTTTCATTGTCTCGGCCAGACGTGTCCTCAATTCTGATTGGCTAAACGACAAATGTCTAGTACTACCGTGACATCACTTCATTCATGAATTTGCTTGCAGTTTATTTGTTTAACAAATGAGTAAGGCTGTGGCTACCTATTTCAAACACAAATATCTGTCAAGCGATGTGATTGGTTCATAATAAATACTTTTTAAAGTCACATGAAGTTACATAGATGCGCAGACAACGACTTTACATTAACATTGTCTGCGCGATAAACCAGCAGACGAATAAATATATATACTTTAATTTTGCTTTCACGTCTACAAACCAGCAGACAAAACCGTTAAAAAAGACTCGTTCAAGTTGGCCACAACAATAGCAAACAATAGTTTCTAGGACATCCGGGACCTTACAGAAAGCCAGACGTAGTGCTAGACAAGCTTCTTACTTCATAAAATATAACTTAATAAAAGCATTAAAATTTTTCAAAATGGTAGAGTGTATACTATACACCTTAATGTACAAATATGTGTACATATATTATGCAGAATTTGATATTTAAGGGCTTAAACAGCCAATTTAAAATCGCGGCCACAACTCAGTACGTAACTCGAATCAAAGATTTGACTAATAAAGGGCAAAGATGGAGACCCCCTTAGGTCTTTGGTTCGATCCACATAATACTTTAGAGCCCGTACCAGACACAAAGTGGACTGAGGGAGGCTTTTAAGGAGTAATTGGGGGGGGGAGGGGTTTGCACACCCTCGTCCCCTTGAATGGGGTGAAAATGACCTTTGAAGCCTCTGTTGTTCGATTTCCCCCTACCTGAGGGAAACAAAGGAGTAGGCCAAAAGTGCAAATTCCTGAGTTCCAGCTCCCTCTGGAGAATATGGGCTAAAGATTTGCTTGGGCAGGCTATACTGCCTTGCTACCAATTATCGCCGGGTACCAATTATCGCCAGACAGAATTCAAATGGATATAACTTCACCAAAGTAGCATCCCAAGTCTAGCAAATAAGGTAAAACTATTTCCAAAGTGAATAGAAGAAATACACAACAAAAAGCCTTCAAAATATATAACCATAACTGAAATATGAATGTTTTATTTTCTGGTGGCGATAGTTGGTAGCCGGCGATAATTGATAGCAAGGCAGTAAACCTCTCTGTCGAATAAGGATTATCTTATTCAATATCTCAAAATACTCACAGGTGTTTTCATAGCCTGGCAGCTTTTGCAGGATTGGCACCCTTCTGAATCTTGCTTTTAACCTTTTTGAAAGTAAATTTAAGACTTCCCTGACACTTCTCCATGGTAGAAGCAGTCTTTGCAAAGGTAGCCAGAAATGAGTATTTCCAAAGGCAAACCAACATTCAGACACCAGTGACCAGATGAGTGATAATAGGAAAAATGAAAAATACATAAAATATTTCGCAAAGCAGACAACAAATTCACCAAAAATCAAAAGGAATGATAAATAAAATGGAGGAAAAGTGAATAAACAGCTTAAGAGTACTTACAGAGCACCAAACACGTGTAAATCCAAGTCTAAATGAAGTAGCAAAAACGCCTGTTGATATTTCAACCGCCACAAAAGAATGAACCATTTCTGTATAACTGCGCATGGTAGTGTGAATTAGGTCCCCAGGGGTCAAAGGGCAGCAAGTATATAGGTTTAAAGAGGGTATCCCAATATTTTAAATTCTATATACGGTGTATGTGGCGGTCACCAAATGCCTAGCCAAGCTAACCCAAGTGTTTTCACATGGTAGGGTATATTACATTTTTATGAAATAAGATATAGCAATAGAAAAGATGACAGCATCTATCAGTACACTAAAAATTATGAAACTGTAAAAGGTACTGATTGGAGGATAGTTGGCAATAGAAATAGCACAATTATGTAACCGTACACATACTAATCAGTTGCAGCAATGCATATATCTTTGTCATAAAATAAACATGTCTCAAATATGGTAAGTGAACACACTTCAGAAGGGCCAAAGTTAAAGGCCACACCATGATGCACACCTACACCCAATAACCAATGTCCCTACAAAGTGTTCCCGTCAAGTATCAACTTCAAGATATAGCCCAGACAAGATTTTATAGGTCAAGGTCACTACGACAAGGTCAAATCAATGTCATGTCATGACATTGCACACCTACATCCCCAACCAATGCCCCTACCAAGTATCAACTTCCTACACCTGCATCCGAGATATAGCCTAGAAAATATTTTATAGGTCAAGGACACTAGACACACAATGGAAAGGTCAAAGGTCAAATCAGGGTCACACCATGACACTGGACACCTATAACCTGCAACCAATGTCCCTGCCAAGTATCAAATTCCTACACCTTATGGTTTTCCGGATATAGAATGGACAAGACTTTATAAGTCAAGGTCACTATTGCAAAGTCAAAGGTAAAATCAAGGTCACATCATGCTTTTCACACCTACACCCCCAAACCAATGTCCCTACCAAGAATCAACTTCCTATACCGCACAGTTTTTGAGAAACAGCCTGGACAAACTTCTTACCGCCACCCAGTTGGCTCGGTATTGTAGCGATTGAGGGTTCACCTTATAATTCTGAGGTCGCCGGTTCAAATCTCTGTCCGGGTGCCTCATGTTGGAAAGTTGGTAGTTACTTGCCCATACCCAGTGGTTTATTGTGCAGAATCTAGACCAACTAGTATGCACTGTTTCCTCCACCCATAAACTACCCACCGCAAAATGACCCTGGCTGTTGAATTCAACATAAAACAAAAAATAAATCTAAATCTAAATTTTACCGCCGCCCGCCCATCCAGACACTATGGGTGAAAACAATATCCTAACAGTTCTTAAGGACTGTGATGTAAAAACTAATAATGAGATTATGGGGTCACCTGGTGAAACACATAATGCAATATACATATTTAATACTATTTTAATAAAAAATGAGATACAAGAGCTTCCTACACACACTGAATAGATAGCCATATACCTAGACACTGGGATTAGACTCCTAAAGACTTGGTGACAGCAGATGTGCTCCACCTTTCACGGATGACTAATCTGAGGTGACGGGTTTAGCACTTGTTGAGCTGCTACTAATCGACCCAGAGACATATTGTTCTCGTTATCTGACCAAGTAAGGTCTTAGGTAAAACTTTGTGACAAGCGTGCATGATTTGGTTGACCAAAATCCCACTGTAAAAGGCTGCAAAGGCCCTAATGTTATGAGCTTTAACTTACAAGAGACTGTTGAACAGCTTGTTTGTAACAAAGTAAGATAGTTTGTTTTAAGCAAGAAGAGAGAGCATCGGGTCTGATGTTTGATGTATGACCTTTTTAAAGGAAATAAAGAGAAGGGATCAAGACCCTCTTAGGTCTTTGGTTCGATCTAGGTAGTACCTCAGGATCAGTCCCAGACCCATGGTCCTGTCTTCTTTGAATTGTCTATGCACGATGATAGTTAGTGACAGGATAGTCACTGGAGACACACTTTGAGAACATTCTCTTGCTAGTTAGTTTTTGGCCATGAAATCTGAAAAGCCTAACAAACTACCTTTTCCCATTGGCCTAAATTTGAAACTTTGTTTGCAACCCAGGCATGAATTGTGCTGCGGCGCTTGCAGGAGGCCAAAGCTAGCAAGAAAGCAGTTTTCAGGGTAAGATGTTTGAGGTCTGTGTCTTTCACAGGCTCAAAGGGTGCTTTTGTCAGTTCATCAAGCACAACAGAAAGGTTCCATTTAGGAAGATTCCTGAAACTTTTGGGATGATCCTGTGAAAACTGGAGTAACCTGTTACGGTCTGAGCTTTGGGAAATATGGAGCCCCACTGGGCCAAAGGTGTCAACAATGGCCATCCTATAACCATCAATGGTCGAAGGGCACCTGTTTAGATCTTGGTACAGGAACATGAAGAAATCTGAGACTTGCTTCACAGAGGGAGAGAATTTTCTCTGCACCATTTCTCAAATAGGGCCCACTTTGACTAATAGATGGTCCTTGTTGATGACCTCTGAGGGGCAGCAATTCTCTCTGCCACCTCCATAGAGAAGCCATGTTCTTGGAGCTGTCTACTCCTAGACACCAGGCGTGGAGGCTGAGATGCTGTGGATTGCTGTGGAACACATAATTGTGGGATTATATGAGAAAAGTTCTTGACACTGGTAGTTGAAGTGAGATCTCTGTTGAGAGCTGCACTAGGTCCCAAAACCAGGATATCTCTGGCCAGTGTAGGGCTATTACAATGATCAGACAACTGGATTGCCTGATTTTTTTGATCACCCTGTGAAAGAGTGCTGTGGAAGGGTAAACATAAGCAGTTTTATGTTCAGAGCATCTATGTCCCAAGCATTTTGGTCTGGTACCAAAGATACATACAGTGGAACTTTGTGGTTCAGACAAGTGGCAAATAGATCTATATGAGGAGTGAACCAGTTTTGACAGATCTGTTTAAACAACTGCGGATGCAGTGATCATTCTGTTGACTGGACTTGGTTTGACCTGGACAGAAGGTCGGCCATCAGATTCAAAAACCCTGGAATGTGTCTGGCTTTTAAAGGTTATCTGGTAATGATGGCACCAGGTCATGATCTTCCACAGGAGAGCGCACATCTGTGCCGAGTGGGTTCCTCCTTGTTAGTTTATGTAGGCTACTACTGCTGGGTTGTCTGTTACAACCAACATTGTTTGGTTTTGACACTGGTCCTTGAACCTTTGAAGGGCCAGAGAAACCGCCTTTAGCTCTAGAACATTTATGTGTAGCCTTTTTTCCCTTTGTAGAGGCTTGCTCTAAGTGAGCGCCCCAGCCTTCATTTGAGGCATCTGTAAAGAGTTGAATACTGTAGTCTTTGGGATGAAGGTCTGCACCTTTCATCACATTTGTGGGATTTTGCCACCAGTCTAGGTGTGCTGAAATAGTTTCTATCCAAGGAAGGAGGCTGTCCAATGACTGAGAAAATCTCCAGTGTTCCTTGAGGTGAAACTGAAAGGGCCTCATGTGAAGGCATCCCTCCGGGATTATTTTCTCCATTGAGGCAAGCAACCCAATTAGCAACATCAATCATCTTGCAGTCAAAACATGTTTTGACTTGAGTTGTAGGATCAAATCCTGATGTTTGAGCCATCTCTCTTGAGTGGGTTTTACAAACGCTGAATCTAGATGGTATTCGTAGCCCACAAACGAAAACACCTGAGTAGGTTTCAGTTCTGACTTTTCCTGATTTATGATCCACCCCAAGGACTGGGTTAGATCTACCACTGCCTGAGTATTCAGTTGGGCTTCCTCCTGAGACTGGGACCTGATCAGCTAGTCGTCCAGGTATTGGTGAAGTCTGAGACCTCTGGAGAGGGCCATTAGCTTCACTTCCTTTACAATCATTGTAAAAACCTGGGGGGCTGTGGCCGGTCCGAAGGGGAGGGATGTGAACTGGAACACCTGAGACCTGTGGCAAAACCTTAGGTACTTCCTTGAGTGTGGATGTATGGGAATGTGAAGGTAAATGTCTAATAGTTCTATCGACGATACCCATTCCCCTGGAATCAGGGAGGTCCTGATGGACTCTGGAGTTTCCATTTTGAACTTTTCTACAAGAAAGAACGTATTAAGCCTGCTTAGGTATATTACTGGCCTCCATCTTTGGTGGGCTTGTGGACTAGAAACAGGCAACTGTAAAACCGGAGAGATTTTCCATTTTCCACCCTTTTTATTTTGTTTTTTTGACAGAAGAGACTGGATACAAGAGGCCAGAGCTTGGTCTTTTTGAAAGGCCTTGTAACCTGATCGAAACCAGAGGAACTCTGACTAAATTTAGTTTTGAGATGAATGGAAGAATGTAACCTTTGGTAATAATGTTTAACATGTTGTAATGCTGAACATATCTACTGTTAGCCCGTCTCTTCTGAAAGAATGGAGGGGACTTCCTGTTGGTGGACTGAGGGAGGCCTTTATGGAGTCATTGGGGAGAGGGGTTGCCCCTTTAATGGGGTCGAAAACGACCTCTAAAGCCTCTGTTATTCGATTTCCCCCTACCTGACTAATTGAGTCAAGAACTCAGGAATTCGCCTTTCAGGCCTACTCCTTTGTTCAAACCACAGTCTAGAATACCCTAGATGTGGTTGAAGGAGGGTCATCTGAGCTTCGCATCTTAGCAGTAAAGTTCATGGTAGAGCGATTCTGCCTAGCTTGCTGCTCAAGTTCCTTAAGAACTTGTAGGGGAGCCTTGCCCATAGGAGCCCCAGAGGGTTTAGGAGAAATACTGATCTTAGAAAAATCTGAATTAAGCTCCTGTAGTTTGTCCTCAAAACAAGGCTGTCCCACCTTAGATATTTATGAAGTCCTGCTCAAATTTCTCAAAGGCATCTTTGAGATATGGACTTAAAGGGAGCATGGCTGAAGGGCCTCTTGGCCTGAGCTCCTGTTGGTCTTTTTCATCGTCCAGGCCCAGCACAGTGGTAGAGGACCTAGGCATAGTTTCCCTGGGGTCAGGGAGGTCAAGTATGTACCTAAAAGTCTGAACTTCCCCAGCGTACTGTGAAGGGAGGTCAGACATATCTACCTCCCTGTAAAAGACTGGGTCTGGGTTATCTTATTGGTCTTGCTCAGAAGGAGCCTTTTGGGGGTTAGCAGAATTTTTAACCATGACAGAGGACTGATCCTCCTCTGAAGATGAAGACTGTGAAAAGTATTTTGCCCAAACTTTGCATTTCCTTTTGTTGGAGTGTTTCTTGGCTCCAGAACAACACACCCATTAGGCTGTTCCGAGTGTTCAGACTGAGGATCCGTGTGTTTGGAATGAATATCCTAGTGTTTGGAGCCATGATTGGACTGTACACTTTGGCTGAACGTGGAAGAGAAGGACCACAGAAGTCCATTTCCATAGGTTGAGCATCCGAGTGATCGGAAGTCCTAGGGTTTGTATGTATGTTCGGGTCTGATAATTTAACAGAAAGTTTACTTGGTCCAGCTTTTGAAGCTGAAGCAGGGGTCTTCTCTACCTCCGCTTTGGAGGCTTTTTTCATAGATTGCATTTCCTCTCTAAGAGATTTAATAGCCTCCAGCATGGACGCTTGAAAGACCCTCATTTGCTGTTGGAGTTGGATGTTGAATTGGTTACCCAGGGATTTTTCTAGTTTACTTTCGATCTTATTTTGTAAAGCTGTACCTGGAGTGGGTGGGACAGTTTGAGGTGTCCTCAAAGACAAAGACTCAAAACAGAAGGGTTGGGGACGTGGAGGAGATTAAAATAAGGTTTCAGCAGCACCCTAATGTAATACAGGTATTGGACACTTTTTTTGCTTTCTAACATAGCTACACCTGTGTTTTATTTTAATAGGCGGTTCTTCAGAAAATGCAGAACAAATACTGCACGGCGTTTCATTGGTTATACAAGGGTCATCCCCTTTGCCAGCTTCTCTGCAAGTTGGGCAGTAGTTATGTGTAACAAAAACGAAGCAAAAATGTCTACATTTGGATGATCTGGGCTTGTTTGAACTTGTTTGGTGGAAGGACATTTTTACAGCAATAAATCTGAGCAGTACGCACTGAAAACCTCACAACAATGTATAATAAAATAAATACTTATCCTGCAGAATTCAAAATTTGACAGAATAAGGTATGATATAAAATAAATGGCCAGGGAAATCCATGCCTGGTTTGCTAACGTATTGTTAGATGTTCCTATTCAGTCAAAGCTAGCAAGAAGTCAGTTTTGTTAGGGTAAGAGGATCTGTGTCTTTCATAGGCTTTCATAGGCTCAAAGCGTACTTTTCTGAGCTCAAAAGTACAACAGAAAGGTTCCTCTTTGGAAGGTTTGCATACTTGTTTCAGACTTGTTTCACAGAGGGAGTGGGGAAATCCAGCAAATTGTCTGCACCACTTTTTAAACTGGACCCACTTGACTGGCAGATGGTCTTTGTGGACCTTTGAGGGGCAGCAATTCTCTCTGCCACTTTCACAGAGAAGCCTTGTTCTTGGAGTTGTCCACTTCTATTTTATTTATTTATTTGGGGTTTTACATCGCTTTCAACACTGTACAGGTCATATCACGACGGGTAGTTGGAAGGGCAGAGGAAACCAGTACATACAGTTCATTAGGGTTCTGTACTATAAACTGCCAATCAACGGCAAGGAAGTACCAGCTTTCCAACTTGAGGCTGTGACGGGGATCGAACCCCGGCCTCAGAGGTGGGAGGCGAGAGTGTTACCACTCTGCCACCGTGGCCCCCATGTCCACTTCTAGACACCAGGCATGGAGGTTCAGATGTTGTGGACTACTGTGGAACACTTGGGTGTGGGACTGTTTGAGAGATGTTGCTGCACTAGTCACTGGATTGGGATCTCCATTGATAGCTGCACTAGGTCCCAAAACCAGGGCATCTCTGGCCAGCCTGGGGCTATTAGAGTGATGAGGCAGTTGTACGGCCATATTATCTCAATCACCCTGTGGAGCAGAGTCAATTATCAGAGGCTATAAAATATCTGCAACTAGACTCCCTGAAGTACTTTTTGGGGTTTGTGGTGCATAGCCTCTGATGAGACTGATCCAAATAGTTATACAGTCAAAATACAATTAACACACAGTTGATTATATAATGCAAATATTATTTTATTTCCCCAGTCTGAACGAAGCAGGAAGCAGACTTACTAGCATTTCACTAGGACTGCTCCTTCAACTACTGCTACACAGACTGATTTCTGTGATGCCATGTCTCGAGTCAGTGTCTCCTCTGAACCCAATAGTGGTTATGATACACCTATCCCAAGAACCAGGATATCAGATGAGACAATCGACACCCTCAATTCTGTCAGAGCCAGACTTGAGGGTACATCTTCCACGACAACAAAAAACATGCAAACAATGCTGCAACAGTTCCCCCAGTCACATGGAACTGCGAGAGGTTTAGCATTCGCCAGGGTAGATGTTGTTTTTACGATGCGGTTTTAAATTTTCATTTTTACCTTAGAAAGTCGTTTTTATTTGTAATATTATATCTGTTATGAAAACATCTTGCAGAAACAAAGGGACTATAAGTATATATTCTTTCTAAACAGTGTAAAACTGCTTGTTTACCCTCAAACGGGTATTATCGTCCACCCGATAATTCCTGCGGTTCTTTTCTATTGTTTCTACAATAAACAAATTAAGTGTACTACATACAAAGCCCATTTATACAATAACCCAAATAAACTGTATTAAATGTAAAGCCCAGATATACCATCTACACCTACCTTCCTTTTATTGCTTTCACTCAACAACCAAATTAACTGTATTACATACAAAGTCCAGATGTACAATAACCAACCATCCATACTACATTTTATGTACTAATCTTGTGCTACATGCACAATCTATTGCAACTTTCTCTTTTGGCTCCATTGTGATGGACAGATTTGTACATAGGGAAGGTAAGTGCACCTTTTCTAAATTTTAATTATTGGCCTCTGTTGGTCTGGCAATGCACTTTTTGTTTAACTAACCCACAAAGTAGATTTGTCATCAATTAATATTTTTGTTCTTCATTATACATTTTTTAGTCACACATATACTTCCTAAAATAATCTCCAAAATGCACCTCTTGTATTTGCTATTTTATTGACCGGCATCAGATTCTGTGATTCATCCAAACCCACCATGCACTCAGGTCATCCTGTAATCATTGAGTCGGGGATTCACCCATGTGCAGATAGCATAAATTGTGCTTATCTGGCTTTCCAGGGTCACTGCCGAAGGGCGACACATAGTTTCCGGAAAATGAGTCCATGGACATCATTGCTCCTAGCTGAGAAGACAGCCCTTGAGAGATCTAGAAGCAGGGCCTGGATTGAGACTGATATCACCTGAAAGAGCTAGGACTCATTTTCCGGAAACTGTCACTGATACATGGCTTAGGCCAGAGGATACTGAAAGTTTTATTTCCAGTATCACACACATACCTCGAAAATGTCAAGAAAGGGGGCGGAGTCAGCTTTTTCATCAAGGAGGACCTGAGTTTTGAGCAAGTTTCAAAACACAATTGTCAGACTTTTGAAAGTACCTCCATTCAGAGGGTGCTAAAGATGTTATATTTCATGTAGTCTATAGACCCCCAAATCTCTCAAAGTCACAGTTCCTGGACAAATTTGGCGTGTTCCTCGAAGGTGCTGCTTTGTCAGGCTGTGAAAATATTCTCCTTGGTGATCTTAATTTTTATTTGGATCAACACGACACCTGGACACTGAAATTTTATGATATCCTCGAGCAATTTAGTTTTACACAACTTGAGAGATCTAGAAGCAGGGCCTGGATTGAGACTGATATCACCTGAAAGAGCTAGGACTCATTTTCCGGAAACTGTCACTGATACATGGCTTAGGCCAGAGGATACTGAAAGTTTTATTTCCAGTATCACACACATACCTCGAAAATGTCAAGAAAGGGGGCGGAGTCAGCTTTTTCATCAAGGAGGACCTGAGTTTTGAGCAAGTTTCAAAACACAATTGTCAGACTTTTGAAAGTACCTCCATTCAGAGGGTGCTAAAGATGTTATATTTCATGTAGTCTATAGACCCCCAAATCTCTCAAAGTCACAGTTCCTGGACAAATTTGGCGTGTTCCTCGAAGGTGCTGCTTTGTCAGGCTGTGAAAATATTCTCCTTGGTGATCTTAATTTTTATTTGGATCAACACGACACCTGGACACTGAAATTTTATGATATCCTCGAGCAATTTAGTTTTACACAACTTGTCAATACACCCACACATATTCAGGGTCATATTTTAGATGCTCTATGTGTAAGGGATTCCTTTTCCTGGGCCATTAGTCCCAAAGTTATTGGGGGACTATCCGACCACCAGGTAATCATGTTTAGCCTTATTTTCCCTGTCAGAGAGTCCTTTAAGTTTCAACGTGTTTCCATCCGTAAAATTCACAAGATAAATATCTTAGAATTTAGAACGGATATCCTGAATTCTGACCTCATTAGATGCCCATACAAAACTGCCAGTCTTCTTAGTCATCAATACTTTAATACTTTAAGAAGCCTCCTTGACAAGCACACACCAGTTAAGAAGAAAAATATACTGAGACATGTCGAGACTGGTTTCATGAACTGTGACATCCTCAAGTCAAAACAACTCAAGAGGAAATATGAGCGGGCATGGCGTCGTGAAAACTCAGCCAGAAATCGTAGCCGATACCAGGCTGCAATCAATCACTATAATTTCTTACTTGAGAAGTCCAAATGCAATCATTATTCCAACATTGTGGCTGAAAATCAAGGAAATCCTAAGGCCTTGTGGAACTGTTTCAAAAAGATTTTACACAGGTCCCCTGTTGCTGTTCTACCAGACTGCACAAATAAAACCGACCATGCGAACACTTTCTGTAAGACAAAATCCTCAAAATAAGATCCACACTGCAGTCATCACCACCATCTTCAATCACTAGACCCAATCCCACTAAAAATACTCTGTCCTCTTACACCTGTGTCCGAGGAAGGCCTAATTCTAATTCTAATTCTAATTGGACTTTTATAGCGCTTAATCTCCCCAAACAAGAGGACTCTAAGGCGCAACAAAACAAAAAGCAGCCAACAAAATTCTGTGTCCAGGGACATAACAGGGGTCGAACACCACGGAGAACGCCAGGAGGATGATTCAGGCTAGGGTGGATATGCTTTGGTGTACAGGTAGGTTTTAAGCTGTTTTCTGAAGGAGGCCAGGGATGGAGAGGCACGAATCACATCAGGGAGAGTATTCCACACAGTAGGAGCATCAAACGCAAAACTATTACCAAACTGTTTGACAGATTTATGAACAGAGGGGCAGAACTTTGGAATAACTAGGAAATTACCACCACTTTGACTGCGCCTGGTACTGTAAGAACTGCTGTAGGAGGAAAGATGTGGTGAAAAATACCTGGGAAAACCTGTGTGAAGATACTTATAAACAAGTGTGACTGTCTTGAACACAATGCGCTGTTCAACAGGAAGCCAATGCAGTTTCTTTAATCAAAATTATAAAGTCCTCACCATCCAAATCTTGTGCCCTTGACCCAGTTCCGATGTCATTGGTCAAGGATTGTGCCGATATTTTCATCACAACATCAATAAAATTGTAAATTATTCAAAGAAGGTAGTTTCTCCAACTGTTTTAAGATGGTATATGTCACCCCCGCCTTTCAAAAGAAGCCGACCCTTGATAGAAATAACCTCACAAACTACAGGCCAGTGTCAAACCTTAGTTTTATATCAAAACTTATCGAGAAGGTGGTGGCAAAGCAGCTAAATGAATTTATTTGGTGCCAGGGGCTCTTAAATGTCAACCAGTCTGCTTATAAAAGTTCCCACTCCACTGTAACCGCATTGTTGAAGATTCAAAATGATATAGCTTTCTCAGTGGACTCAGGAAAGGCAGTGGCCCTAACATTATTACACCTGTCAGCGGCGTTTGATACGATTGATCATTCTCTATTATATGACTGCTTGCATGACTAGTTTGGTCTAGATGGTACTGTCTTGTTGCGGATCATATTGTACCTTTCTAACCGTAAACAAAAAATTAAAATAGGTGATAGTTTCTCTGAAGTGGTAATTTTCCCTTTCGGAGTACCCCAAGGCTCCGTATTGGGTCCTCTCCTTTTCACACTTTACACTAGTCCTCTCAGTCAAGTTATCTCCAAATTCAATGTCATTCATCACCTATATGCCGATGACACCCAGATCTACTTAGCAGTTGACTCCGGGAACTTTGATTCTAGCATGGAACAGCTGACCGAGTGTCTCAAGTCAGTACTGGAGTGGATGGATGGTGTTAAACTAAAACTAAACCCAGAAAAAACCAAATTTATCATTATAGGTCAAAAAGCCATCAGAGAGTCCCTTGCACCAAATTTCCCTGTTCCACTCCTCCAAAACAATATCTCTCCATCGGTGGAAGTAAAGAACCTGGGTGTTATCTTCGACTCAGACAACTCCTTTGACAACCATGTTGCCAACGTTTGACGAGCATGTTACTATCATCTTTGTGATTTGCGACGAATTCACAAATTCCTTAGTGTTGAAACTGCCATACTTCTGGCAAATGCTATGGTCAGTAGTCGTTTGGACTACTGTAACTCTTTACTTTATGGGGTAAGCAAGTCCAACATAGCTAAACTACAGAGAGTCCAGAATGCTCTTTGCCGCATCACCTTCAGACTTGACAAAATGAATCAAGTTACACCCTTTTTGAAAAAACTCCACTGGCTTCCAATTCAACATCGCATCCTCTTTAAGTATAATCTTCTGGTATTCAAGGCTATCAATCTTTCACAGCCCCCGTATCTTTCAGCTTTAATAAGATCGAGCAGTCTCACTCACGGCAACAGACTGTCTCCTCAACCTGCCCTAAGAAGCACATAGGCAGGCGAGGCTTTGCAGTAGCTGCACCAGCTGAATGGAACAAGCTGCCAGAAACTGTCAGATCTCAGCAAACAATAGATGGTTTCAGAAGCCAGCTAAAGACTCACTTGTTTAGGCTGGTATACCCCCCCCCCTCACCTTAGTTACACCCTGGCGGGCGCTTTTTAGATGTTGACCCATGCCTATCTCTGGACTCTCCCTTTTTGGACTTAAGCGCATTACAGGATTTGTATCAATTTTGCGCTCTATAAATCCTACTATTATTATTATTATGGAACCACAGCAAGCCTTTGTAGATGCCAGAGGCCAGTACCCTAAAGAATCGAAGCCTATCTATTTGAGACTTAAGGGACTACACAGAAAAAAGTTATCCCTGGCCTCCACCATCAAAATCATGGAAGGAAAGTTAGCAAAGAACAACTTCCCCACCAGTGTGGATTTTAAATTTGATATAAACAGCACCAGGAACCCCATACTGAAGGATGCCTGGAGCACAGCCATCAGAAAATGCAAAAGGAAAATGACCCTGGCACTGATAGATGATCTACAAAAATCATATTATCACACCAAGGCCCTTATTGCCAAGGACAAGAGTGACCTAGAAAGGCTGCTCAAGCCGTAGCAATTAAGGGAGATTAAAGAATCCCATTCCAGCAAGTTCAAGCAAATGGATTCAGCACAGATACAAATCTTACCCTCTCTAAATTACACAGGTTCAACAGCACAGGCACAAAATCAGAGCCTGTGAAACACAGGTTCAAAACACAGGTTCCATCATTAACTCCTTACCAACCTTAAGGGAAAACCCCTTGGTCTCTAGGACATATCATCATGTCTAGCATTGAAGATGTTAATTTTTGGACACCCTCAGATCTGAGGCCAAACACTCACGACGTGGTATACTACCTAAAGATACGAAGTTTGAAAGTTACATAGGACACACGGTCATTAATCTGTCTAGTAATACTTTAGACCAATCTCAAATAAAGGCAAAGGAAAAGGGGCTAACATTTTGCCCCACACCCAGCCCACCTGACAAATCTCAGATCTGGCTTGATTTCAAAGAATTCCATAGATGACTAGAATTACTGGAATTCTTTAGTAGAGATAAAAATGACAAAGGTGACCCAATCCAAAATCAGAGCATTATTGACATTATGAACGATAATGCTGACAATGATCCTGGAACAGATGACTTGGAAAAACAAGGAAATCCAACAAAAGTTTAAACCAAAATAAGGTTGGAAACCATACCCACCCAACAGAACCTCAGACATCTTTCAAAGATCTCTTAAACAAGAGATACTTAAAAGCAAACCCAAACACAGAAAACATGATAACCTCATTAAGGAAGAACAAAGAGGTTTTAAAACACTCAAGGAAAACCCTGATATTGTCATCAAAAAGCCAGATAAAGGATCAGCAGTACTAGTCATGAACACTACTGATTACCTCAGAGAAGGATACCGACAATTACAGGACACAAACTTCTACCAAAAAATCCCTAACATCACAAATAAGACATCAGATAAGATTGCTGAAGAACTTACAAAAATGAGGTCACTTAACCTCATCACAGAAAATAATTTTTGAATTCCTCAAGATAAGAAACCCAACTCAAGCAAGATTTTACCTGCTTACAAAAATCCATAAAAAGGATATCCCAAGGAGATCAATATGTAGCACAATTAATCACCCTACAGCTCATATTAGTAAACTAATTGATGAACATATCAAGCAATATGTGCCCAAAACAAAATCTTATGTGAGGGACACACAACACTTCATCAGATGGTTAAAACAAATTGGTAAAATCCATTCAGGTGCTCTCTTGTTGACACTAGATGTTAGTTCCCTCTACAATAATATTCCAAACAATGAAGGGATCTTAGCTGTAGCATATCATCCGAGGAAAGACCCTGAAAAACAAAAAAATAGGTCCACATTTACTAAAACTCTTAGAATTGGTTCTACACTCTATGCACTTCAATTTTAATGGATATCACTATTTACAAATTGGTAGTACAGCAATGGGCACTGCAGTAGCCCCAAACTATGCCAATATATTTAAGGACAGGTTTAAAACCAGAGCTTTAAATAATTGGCCACACAAACCTCTACCTTGGTTAAGGTTCATAGATGACATATTCATGATATGGACACATGGTGAAGACAAACTACAAGAATTTATCACCTACCTCAATGGAATTCACAAAACAATTAAATTCACACATGAATTTAGTCAATCACAAATCAACCTTCTTGACACTACCGTAAAGGTAGGCGACAATAGGGAACTCTGCACTACCCTATTTGAAAAACCAACTGATACCCATTTGTATCTACACTACACATCTTCACGCCATGCCCCTAGCAAATCTAAGGGACCATATGGACAATTCTTAAGACTCAGGAGGATCTGTACATATGATCATGATTTTGAAGATAATGCAGAAAAACAAATTAAATATTATATTAAAAGGGACTACCCAGAAAAAAACCCCTTAGAAAACACTACAAAAGGGCATCCCAGTATACCCAGGATCAATTATTTGATGTAGTCACCAAACCAACAATTAACACACCAGTTATGGTTACTAACTACAACCCGTGTAACCCAAATATTAAGAACCTTATCCACACAACAACTGGAATATCATAAGTAATAGTCCAGACTGTGGGACTCTGTTCAAAGAAAAACCAATAATTGGATTCAGGAGACTCTCCAACCTTAGAGACATGTTAATAAATGCCTCAATATTATACCCACCAAAATAAACACCTCTACGCCAAACCAAGGACCACATAAAAGGATATATGAGCATAAAGCCTAAGTCCAAAAAGATGGACAAATCCCACCAGTATCACGCCATTTCAAAAATGATGGACATAACCACATATACATGCAGTTCTCTATGTTAGAGTGGTGCACACCAAAATTTGAAGCAACCAGTACAGCCAGGCAAAGGAGAACTGAGCTGTCCTGGATATTCAAATTGCACACCCTAACCCCTATTGACATCAACCAATTTGTGTGATCCTTTATGAATATTATCTGGACTATATGCACTCAGTAGTCTACCCTTATTCTTTGTTTAAAATAAACTATACATAATTGCAGTGTGTTTGGATTTAATCCATATCATATAAAGAATATTACCAAACTTGAAGTAAAAAAGAAAAAAAGAAAATTGCCAAACTATAGTAACTTTCAACCTGGGGGGAGAGGTGGGAGGGAGCATTAATATGACTCTTGGCTTTTAACTGAAGCCATGTTGCACAGAATTAGTTTATAAAGGCAATTTGGCGGGAAATGTCTGGGATTGCAGAGAAACTCATTCTAAAACCAGTACAAGATTTGAATATTTAACCCATATTATATTTTTAGGATGACACTGAAGGTCGTGAAGGCAAGCTTCCAAATGCATGAACTATCACCCCTTCAACTGACCGTGCCTGCTACTGCGTACGCAACATGGAAACAGACATCCAGTCTGATCTCTGATAAATAACTGACATTAGTCCAAGTCTGTACTGATGTATGATACCTGATACGAGACCAGTCTCCATTGGGTTCTGACATATAACTATCAAGAGGCCCAGTGTATACATACTTGTCTCTGAAAAACATTGGATATGAATCCCAATCTACATTGATCTATCATAAACAGCACCTATATCGCGGTCATTTATCTCCTGCTGTAAAATGTATACAAGAATTTAGAAGAATTGTACTGTGTCACCAGCTTTGGTTAAAGACTGAAGCGGATGAAATTCAAAATGACAAAAATTATGCTGGACATAAATAGTTGGCTGACTGGCAGTATTTTTGCAAATCCAGACAATCCTTGAGAAGTACTGAGCCATGGTGAGGCTCCAACTTATTGAAAAATATAACCTAGATCCAATGTACAGGATAAGACAAATGGACACAGGCAGACAGAGAGGTAAACACATAAAGTTATCACTTACCAAGTTTTTACTAGATGTCAGCACTAGGGTAACCTACTATTAAACTGCTATTCATATGACCATATAAGTTAATGCACTGTGCAACATGTTTTGTCTGTTTCCTCTGTTCAAGGAGGAAAGAAGGAACTACTTCTATTTGTCAGCTATTTTGTGGGACAGCAAACACGCCAGATCATTGTCTAATCTTGTGGAGTGAAAGGTCACTTAACCCTACAGATCTTCTTCAGGACTGTTTATATCCACAACCTAAAACCAGAAAAAAAAGTGTTGCAATGGCAATAATTGTCAGGTACTGCCAAAAATCTAATCAGCTCCAATCTGTGCAGCGGTATGAAATGCATAGAACCCATAAAAATATTTGTAAGTCCAAGAAGCAGAAAGACAGTGATGCCGTGGCAACACTTATTGCAAGTTATTGCCTATAAATCAGCTCCAATCTGTGCAGGGGTATGGAATGCAAAGAACCCATCAAATTATCTATAAGTTCAAGGAACAAAAAAGGAAGTGTTTGTTGCCAGGTAGTGTTGAAAAACTAGTCAGCTCCAATCTGTGCTGGGGCTTGGAATGCAAAGAAGAAACCACAAAAATAGTTACATATAGGTAGAAGAAACAGAAAAGGTGTTTCCATGACAACAATTGTTGCCAGATATTGCAAAAAAACTAGACCTACGCATCGGAGAACCGATGCAAATCTGTATCCACCGGAAAGACAACTTACCAAAGCCAGTGAACCATTGTTTGACCTTGAAGGAGGGGTCAAAGGTCAAATCTGATATCAGAAGATTCCCAGCCCACAATATCATGCAAGTTTGTTTCACATTGCAAACTTCTAGGACCAATAATAAACAAGTTATAAACCCTTTTAAGTTTGGCTATCATCGTTTGACCTTGAAGGAGGGGCTCAAAGTCAAATCTAACCACATCAGAAGATTCCCAGCCCATGATTTCCTATAGGTTGGTTTACCATCTCAAACCTCTAGGACCAATAATAGGACCATGTAAGGGTTGATTTAATAGGGAAACTCTTGTCCCCCCCTTAACTAATTGTGAAAGGAACAAAGGAGACACAGAATTGAAAATTTTAATTACGTAAATGTAGCTTTTATCAGCTACAAGCTTACCATGTGGGACTGAGTGCTTTATTCGCAGGCCACGACTCCAGCCAACGATTAAGAAAAATAACCGTTTGGAATTGGCCGAGTCCATGTTTTAGTATGTACCCTAGCAGTGCATTGTGGTAGTTCTTCCTTCTTCTCTTGTGGTAAATTTAGTCCATACCCCCTCAGCTGGAATACAGCGGGGAGGCAGGGTGGGACTTTCCTCAGTCCCACATGGTAAGCTTGTAGCTTATAAAAGCTACATTTACGTAATTAAAATTACCGTGAACATTTACGTAATTAAAATTACCGTGAACATCAGGAAAGGTAACTGATACCTAGACTCTGGGAAAAACTCCTGAAGACTTGGATGCAGCTGACGTGCCCCACCCCCCCCTTCTTTTCTTCCCGAAGATGAGGATGCTGAGGGGAAGGGTCTAGGACTTGTTGTGCCGCTACTACTGGTCCCAGATACATGTTGTTGTTGTTGTCTGACCAAGTAAGGTCTTTTAAGTAAAAGTTGGTAAACATGTTGTGAGCTTTCCAGTGACAAACTTACATGATCTGGTCCATTGATACCCCACTGTAAAAGGCCTTAGAGGCCACGAAGGCCCAAATGGCATGCACTTTGACTTGGACCAAGTCCAAGGCTTGTTGGTCTGCTTGTTTGTAACAAAGTAGAATGGTTTGTTTCAACCAGGAAGACAGTGTAGAGGGCCTGATGTCTGAGGTATGTCATTTCTTAAAGGAGATGAAGAGAAGGGATCGGGAACCTCTTAGGTTCTTGGTTCGATCCAAATAGTACCTCAGGGCCCGTACCGAACACAGGGTCCTGTCTTCTTTGAATTGTCTATCTACAATGGTAGTCAAAGCAGTAATAGTCACCGGAGACACACTTTGAGAACCTTCTCTTGCTAGTTGGTTTTTGACTATAAAGTCAGAAGAAGGGAACAAGGCAACCTTTTCCCATTGGCCTAGATTAGATACTTTGTTTGCAACCCAGGCGTGGATTTTGCTGCAGCGCTTGCCGGAGGCCAAAGCTAGCAAGAAAGCAGTTTTGAGAGTAATATTTAAAATTGTTTATTTGGGGTTTTACATCGCTTTCAACACTGTACAGGTCATATCGTAGTTGGAAGGGCAGAGGAAACCAGTACATATAGTTCGCTAGGGTTCTGTACTGTAAACTGCCAACCAACGGCAAGCAACTACCAGCTTTCCCACTTACGGCCATGACGGGGATCGAAACCCGGCCTCAGAGGTGGGAGGCGAGAGTGTTACCACTCTGCCACGGTGGCCCCTTTTGAGAGTAAGAGGTTTGAGGTCTGTGTCTTTCATAGGCTCAAAGGGTGCTTTTGTGAGCTCATTGAGAACAACAAGGTTCCATTTAGAAAGATTCCTGGAACTTTTGAGACGATCCCTGTGTTTCATCGTGTTTACAGGGTTCTGCCACCAGTCTAGGTGTGCAGAAATCGTTTCTGTCCAGGGAAGGAGGCTGTCCAGCGACTAGGATATCTTCAGTGCTCCTTGAGATGAAACTGAAAGGGCCTCATGTGAAGGCGTCCCTCCGGGACCATCTTCTCCGTTGAGGCAAGCAACCCAATTAGTGACATCAAACATCTTGCAGTCAAAACATGTTTTGACTTGAGTTGTAGGATCAAATCCTGAAGTTTGAGCCATCTCTCTTGAGTGGGTTTTACAAACGCTGAATCTAGATGGTATTCGTAGCCCACAAACGAAAACAGCTGAGTAGGTTTCAGTTCTGACTTTTCCTGATTTATGATCCACCCCAAGGACTGGGTTAGATCTACCACTGCCTGAGTATTCAGTTGGGCTTCCTCCTGAGACTGGGACCTGATCAGCTAGTCGTCCAGGTATTGGTGAAGTCTGTAAAGGAAGTGAAGCTAATGGCCCTCTCCAGAGGTCTCAATCATTGTAAAAACCTGGGGGGCTGTGGCCGGTCCGAAGGGGAGGGATGTGAACTGGAACACCTGAGACCTGTGGCAAAACCTTAGGTACTTCCTTGAGTGTGGATGTATGGGAATGTGAAGGTAAATGTCTAATAGATCTATCGACGATACCCATTCCCCTGGAATCAGGGAGGTCCTGATGGACTCTGGAGTTTCCATTTTGAACTTTTCTACCGTGTAGAAAAGTGTTGAGCCTGCTTAGGTCTATTTCTGGCCTCCACCTCTGGTGAGGCTTGGGTACAAGAAACAGGCGACTGTAAAACCTGAGAGATTTTACATTTTCCACCCTTTCGATTGCATTCTTTGACAGCACAGTCTGGATGCAGTCTGCCAGAGCTTGGTCTTTTGGTAGGGCCTTGTACTGGTTTTGAGAGGAATGGCAGAACGTAGCCATTGGTGATTGCCAGTCTCTGCTGAAAGAATGGAGGCGACCTCCTACTGGTGGACTGAGTGAGACTTTGGAGGAATTATTGGGAGGAGGGGTTTCCACGCCCTCGTCCCCTATTGTGGGGTAAAAAACGACCCCTGGAGCCCCTAAGTTTGGTTTTACCCGGCCAGAGAAAAATGATTGGTTACTGCTTTGGGAGGAATTGCCCCCATAGGGGAGTTGCCTGTAGGAGCCTCTTTTCTTATTGTGGTGGGGACCACGAAAGGGCTTGTTTTGATAGGGTCCAAAACCCCGAGAGTTTTTTCCAGTGCCTTTTTAAGGAGAAAGTCCTCTCCATCTTTTACCAGTTGAGACTTGAAGAGAGGAGTAGGCCAGAAGGGCGAGTTCCTCAACTCCTGATGTCTCGATTCCCCCAGATGGGGATGAAGGAGGGTCATTTCGGCTTCTCTTCGCAGAAGGCAGGTGTTGCCCATAGTGTAGAGTTCCCTCTGGATGATATGAGCTACAGACTTACTGAGGCATACTAGGGCCCTTTGTTGAATGAGAATCCTTTTCTCCATTATATCAAAGTAATCACAGACATTCTGATAGCCCCGTGTGATGAGCTTTCTAGGGTCAGCTCCATCCAAAATTTGGTTTTTGGTCTTCCTGAGAGAAGACCTGGCACTGTGAAGGCCTTTTCCAGAACAGTGTTGCATGCAGAAGAAGTCCTGGCAAAAGTAACCGTGAAGTTGATGGTGGAGAGGTTTTGTCTAGATTGTTGTTCGAGTTCCTTGAGGATATGAAGAGGAACCTTGGCAACAGGGGTCCCAGAGGGTTTGGGCGAAATACAGATTTTGGCAAAATCTGTGTTGAGCTCTTGAAGCTTGTCTTCAAAGCAGGGTTGTCCCACCTTGTAGTATTTAGCTGTTGAAGCTGGGGGTTTTATATACTTACCCTCAGATAAGTTAGAGGCCAAGAAATCTTGCTCGAACTTCTCAAAGGCGTCTTTGAGAATAGGGCTCAGGGGGAGCATAGCAGAAGGGCCTCTAGGCCTTAGCTCCTGTTGGCCTTTCTCGTCGTCTAGGCCTAGCACAGTGGTAGAGGACCTAGGCAAAGTTTCCCTGGGCTCAGGGAGATCAAGAATTTGCCTGAAGGTTTCAACTTCCTCTGTATACTGGGAAGGTAGGTCATTCATATCCACCTCCCTATAGAATAAGGCTCCAGATCCATTGGTTGAACTTCCTAGTGATCCGAGGGAACCGGATCAGAAGTCCGAGTTGGAGGATTGGTTTGAGAAGTTCCAGGTATAGGGTTTGCTTGAGCCGAGTCGGATGTCTGATCTACACCCGACTCTTTTTTCTGTAATGCAAGCATTTCATCTCTAAGAGATTTCATGGCATCAGGCATAGAAGCCTGGAACAGACCCATCTCTTGTTTCAGTTGGATGTTAAACGTATTGCCCAGGGATTTTTCCAGCCTTGTTTCAATCTTGTTTTGCAATGCAGTACCTGGGGGTGGTGGGACGTTGCGTGGAGTTTTAATTGACAATGCTTCAAAGCGTAAGGGTTGGGGGCGAAGAGGAGATGAAAATAAATTTTCAGCAGCACCCTCCAAGTCTGCTTGAGAGCCAGTAAAAGATTCCTCATCGTCCCCTAACAGTTCAAGGTCATCTTTGCTGGTATTTACATCCGACTCCTGTTTCCGAGTGTACTGACGTCGGTTCTTGATTTTTGCATGCTGCTCCGCAGAGAGGTCTTTACAAATATTGCAAGGGGCTTGGTTTGTAGCACAGAGGTCGTCCCCTTTACCAGATTCTCTGCACGTCGGACAATAGTTATGGAGATCAAAGGAAAAACAGAAGTGTCTGCATTTGGACGACCTTGGTTTCGCACTAGCTTGGTCGGAAGACATCTTTAAGCAATAAAAAGAATCCTGCCTCAGAAGCGCGGAAGAGATTCACCAACAAAGAAGTATAAATATAAAGGTGTGTGAGAACACAAGGACGGAATTCGCAAGGAAAGCTCGAGAAAACAGTAAAAAAGCAATAAAAGGGCAGGAGGATACGTACAACCTCCAATGTGTTGGTGATAAAGCAAGTTAACAGGCTTTATTGAGAATTAGATCCGAGCGGAAGACGCGGAAAACTCACAAAACGTAGTTAACTCAAAAAATATACAAGAATTCAACAGAATTGTACTGTGTCACCAGCTTTGGTTAAAGACTGAAGCGCATGAAATTCGAAAGCACATAACTTATACCAGATACACAAAAATAGTTGACGTGCAGCATTTTTGCAAATCCAGACCATCTTTCAGAAGGACTGAGTCATGGTGAAGACCTTGAAGGAGGGTTCCAAGGTCAAATCGGACCATATCAACAGATTCACAGCCCATTATTTCCTGTCTGTTTACCATCCCAAACCTCTGGGACCAATAATAAGCGAGTTATAAGCACTTTTAAGTTTGGCTATCCTTGTTTGACCTTGAAGGAGGGGTCATTGAAGGTCAAATCTGACCACACCAAAAGATTCCCACCCCATGATTTCCTACAGGTTGGTTTATCATCCCAAACCTCTAGGATCAATAATAAGGGAGATATAAGCACTTTTCATGACTGACAAAAAACACCTGTGGCGGCCATCTTGTTTCTCAAAATGAGGCCAAAAATATTCCCAGACAACATTTTATGGTTATTAATATATACTGCAAACTTAAGAAAGCTAGCTATAATATTTTTTTTCATCAGAGCAGTAATGGTGAAATCTCTCTATACACACTACGGCTATCCAGTGGATACAATGATTTACTCAACAGTGAGAACCTGAAAGTAGCTATTGCTCAGCTATGCCATGACATAGAGGTCTGCAATTTCACTATGTTATAGCTGACCAAAAATTCTGTGAATAACATATTTAACAAATTACTCTAAATGTAATAGTTTTCAAGTTACAACTGATTTACTCAACAGTGAGAACCTCAAAGGAACTATTACTCAGCTATGCAATGAGCTACATGTCTGAAATTTTACTGTGTTATAGCTAACCCAAAAGTAGGTGAACAACATATTTAAGCAAACTACTGTAAATGCAATAGTTTTCAAGCTACAACTGATTTACTCAATAGTGAGAACCTGAAAATAGCTATTGCTCCGCTATGCCATGAGCTATAGGTCTGTAATTTCACTATGTTATAGCTGACCCAAAAGTAGGTGAACAATATATTTTAACAAAATACTCCAAATGCAATATTTTTCAAGTTATAGCTGATTTACTCAACAGTCAGTACCTGAGAATAGCTATTGCTCAGTTGTGCCATGAGCTATAGGTCTATAATTTCACTATGTTATAGCTGACCCAAAAGTAGCTGAATAACATATTTGCACAAATTTCTGTAAATGCAATAGTTTTCCAATTATAACTGATTTACTCAACAGTGAGAACTTCAAAGTAGCTATTACTCAGCTATGAAATGAGCCACAGGTCTGAAACTTCACTATGTTATAGCTGACCCCAAAATAGGTGAATAACATATTGAAACAAAATACTCTAAATGCAATAGTTTTCAAGTTATAAGTGATTTACTCAACAGTGATAACCCAAAAGTAGCTATTACTCAGCTATGCCATGAGCTACAGGTCTGAAATTTTACTATGTCATAGCTGGCCCAAAAGTAGCTGAATAACATATTTATACGAAATTCTCTAAATGCAATAGTTTTTAAGTTACAAGTGATTTTACTCATGATGGAAGTTACTGAAAAGCCCAAAAGTAGCTATTACTCACTTAGCTATTGAGACAGACACCCAACTTACTCACCATATTGTATCTATGAAAAAAGTAGCTGAATAACATATTTTAACAAAATGCTCTAAATGCAACACTTTTCAAGTTATAAGTGGTTTACTCAACAGTGATAACCTAAAAGTAGCTATTACTCAGCTATGCCATGAGCTACAGGTCTGAAATTTTACTATGTTATTTTCACACTTTTGGTGGGGGTACCCCCCTTGCAATGTCTCTAGCAAACAGACGAACAGACAGATTTGCATGCCTTGAACAATTTTTCATCCTCGATAGATAAGGTATCTTTTAAAAAAAACAGCATGTCTCTAGGCCTTGTAGTTTTGGAGAAGAAGTTGTTCACGCGGACGCGGACGCCCACGCCGCAGAGTGATGACATAAAAATTTGAAATTAATCAACATGCCAAATTCTGTCATGGAGAATTGAAATACTCTCAAGAAATTGAAAAAATTTAAATTCAATATAGTTATATTATCACTAGGAGTTTAAGGTCACCTTAAAGTGGGCCACACCTTGACCAGTTTGATTTGAATCTGTGAAACTATCTTTAAAGCTATTGCCCACAAACTGCAAAAGTAAAATTCAATATAAATGTGTTATACATAGGAGTTTAAGGCCATCTTAAAATAGGGTACATATCAATGACTGGCAACACCCACATGCCAAATCTGAATTTCATCCTACTTGCAATTTTTGACATATTTTCTAGAAACAAAGTGTGATGACAATGCTGATCCTAAAAGTGATCCATCATAACTAAGTGACACCAAACTGTTACAACCTTAAACTCATAAGTTTCTAGAATATCAGCAATTTACTGTAACCTTACAAAGGAGACCTATTTTTTGTCTAAATATATGTACATGATGAATATCAATGAAAAAATCTCAGCACATCAAATATCTTCCAAACACCAAAACAATTGCCCCAACCTTAGAGTCAATGTTAGTTTAAGGTAAGGAGTTTAAGGTAATCTTTTCCTGAAGGTTCTGTTCAAGGTTTGTTACATCCATCACTGAAACATGCATAGAATTTAAAAATTGTCAAACTTAAAGTGAATATAATTCTGTTATTACTGGTAGTTTAAGGTCACCTTATTGTATGACACTTATCTATGGCCAGTTACATATACATGGCAAAATTTCTATGAAATTTCTTAATTTATTTTCAGTGTACTCTATGGAAAAATAAAAAAATGTAAACTTAACAAATAGCTTTTTAATACGTGTGAGTTTAAGGTCACCTTAAAATAGGGCACACCTTGAAAACCAGCTACAACCAAAGGACAAATCTGAAATTGAATCCATCAACCCAATTTTGAGATACTGTCTGGAAATAAATAACCTTAACCTCAATATAAGTATGTTGCTACTTTGAGTTTAAGATCACCTTAAAACAGGGCACACCTTGAGTACGAGTTACATCCACATGCCAAATAAGAATTTAATCCATCATGCCATTTTTGAGATATTGTCTGGAATGGACATGTGACGACACTGACATGTGTTATTACTGGAAGTTTACGGTCACCTTAATGTATGACACTTATCTATGGCCAGTTATATATAAGGTCACCTTAGAATAGGACACACCTTGACAAAGTTCAAAGTTGGGGTTTTACGTCCCGTTCAACAGCCAGGGTCATATTGGGACAGGTCCTCAGAATTGCCACTTGTGGGACTCGAACCCACAGAGGTGACAGCCTATGATTAGATGCCAAACTTGATAACCACTAGGCCACTGAGGACCTCAGGACACACCTTGAATACCAGTTACAACCACATGCGAAATTTGAATTGAATCCGTCAAGCCATTTTCAAGAAACTGTCTGGAAACGGAAAAACTTAAAATCAATATAAGTTTCTTACTAGTGGGAATTTAAGGACACCTTAAAATAGGACACACCTTGATCACCAGTAACATCCACATAACAAATTTGAATTTAATCCATCATGCCATTTTTGAGATACTGTCTGGAAAGGAAGTGTGACGACGACACTGACAATGTGTTATTACTGGGAGTTTAAGGTCATCTTAAAGTATGCACTTATCTATGGTCAGTTACATATACATGCAAAAATTTGAATGAAATTTCTTAAGTTATCTTCAGTATACTCTATGGAAAAATAAAAGCTTAAACTCAGCATAATTCTTTTATACATAGGAGTTTAAGGTCACCTTAAATTAGGACACGCCTTGAACATTAGTTACAATCACATGCCAAATTTGAATTGAATCCGTCAACCTCTTTTTGAGATACTGTCTGGAAATGGATAAACTTAAAATCGGTATCAGTATGTTACTAGTAGGAGTTTAAGGTCACCTTAAAATAGGACACACCTCGAGTACCAGTTACATCCACATGCCAAACTGAATTTCATCCATCATGCCATTTTTGAAATACTGTCTGGAAAGCAAGTGTGACAATGACACTGACAATGTGTTATTACTGGGGGTTTAAGATCACCTTAATGTATGGCACTTATCTATGACCAGTTACATATAGATGCAAAACTTGAATGAAATTTCTTGAGTTACCTTAAGTACACTCTATGGAAAATAAAAAAAACTTAAACTCAATATAATTTTTTTATACATGGGAGTTTAAGCTCACCTTAAAATAGGACACACCTTCAATACCAGTTACAGCCACATACCAAATTTGAATTGAATCCATCAACCAATTTTCGAGATACTGTTTGGAAACTGAAAAACTTAAAATCAATATAAGTATGTTACTAGTGGGAGTTTAAGGTCATCTTAAAATAGGGCACACCTTGAGTATCAGTTACATCCACATGCCAAATTTGAATTTCATCCCTCATACCATTTTTGAGTTACTGTCTGGAAAGAAGTGTGATAACAACATTGACAATGTGTTATTACTGGGAGTTTAAGGTCATATTAATGTATGACACTTACCTGTGGCCAGTTACATATTCATGTAAAACTTGAATGAAATTTCTTGAGTTACCTTCAGTATACTCTATGAAAAACTTAAACTCAACATAATTCTTTTATACATGGGAGTTTAAGGCCACCTTAAAATAGGACACACATTGAACACTAGTTGAAACCATATGCCAAATTTGAATTGAATTAATCAACCCATTTTTGAGATACTGTCTGGAAACGAAAAACCTTAATCTTAATCTTGATATAAATACGTTACTACTGAGAGTTTAAGATCACCTTAACATAGGGCACATCTTGAGCACCAATTACATGCACATGCCAAATCTGAAGTTAATCCATCATGCCATTAGTGAGATACTCTCTGAAAATGAAGTGTGGCAACGATGCTGACCATATTTGTCCTCCAACATAGCTGCTAGTGACACCAAAGTAATGCAACCTTAAACTCATAAGTTTATCAAATATCAGGAATTTACTATAACCTTACAAAAGAGATTTTTTTCTTGTGTAGACAGATGTACGTGATGAATATCAAAGATTAAAGTCTTAATTAGCACATCAAATATCTTTCAAACACCAAAAATTGTCCTCACCTTAAACTCAAAGTTAGTTTGCAGATGTGAAGGAGTTTAAGGGAATCTTTTCCTGTAGCTTTTCTTCACGGTTTGTTACATCCACAACTTGAAAGATCAATTAATCAGCTGTGCTTGTTCCAAATATCACAACCATTTCCCAACATAAGTCACCCACCCAACAAACAGACAAACGCAATACCAAACCTGAGTGACACTTGAGGTTGTCAAACTCTTCTTGGGTCATCTTTTCAGCCTCTGATGCCACGTAGTCGAAGAAGGGCTGCCTGTCTGACTTCTGCTGCAGGAAAGGTGAGATCAATGTCCTCATCTGGTCAAAGTGCTCGGTTATCTTGGAGTCTGTTGAAAGTGCTGTAGATGTGAACATAGGTTGACTCCTACTCTCCCTCAGGACACTGGAATCAAGGTGTTCTGTATCAGTAGTACATCCACGAGATTTGTCCTGCTTGCTGGTGTTTGGACTGGCCTCAAACCCTGAGCTTCTGCAGGCCCCCTTGCATCTGATGTGGGTCTTAAGGAAACCCATCTTCTGGTAGACCCACGACTGTCTCTTGGTCATCTCCCTTGGGGCTTGGCCAGGTTGTAGCTTGGAGAGCTTGCCATAACACGTTCTCTGGGATCCGAACCACTTTCTGACATCAAAGGGTTGGAGCTTCAGTTCTGCAGAGATTTCTGCCCAGAGAGGCTCCTTCTTCTGTCTGTCGTGGAAATGTGCATGCTCCTTGTCGTACAGCTCTAGATGCTCCTTCACAAACTCCACAATTGCAGTTTCATTGGCTGTCAGTGAATGTAGCACAGACCCTGGTTCTCTTGGCTGCTGAGTGGCACTCTGAATCTTCCTCACACCTCTCATCTTCGCAAGCTTCCTCAGTAACTTTCAAATGTTCCTCTGTCTCTTCTGTACCCTCCTCTGTCGTTTCCTCTGCCCTTTCCTCTGCCCTTTCCTCTGTACTTTCCTCCACCTCTCCACCTTTCTTCTCCTCCTCCTCTTGCCTCTCATCCATCTTCTTCTTTCCTCTCTTCCTTCCTTTCTCTTTCCTCATAACTTCAGTCAATAGCAAAAAAGTAAACAACTGAAATGTGTCTCCTAACTGTAAAATTGAAAATTTTAATTACGTAAATGTTGCTTTTATAAGCTACAAGCTTACCATGTGTGATTGAGTGCTTTATGCGGAGGCCGCGACTCCAGCCAACGATTAAGAAAAATAAACGTTTGGAACTGGCCGAGTCCATGTTTTAGTATGTACCCTAGCAGTGTCGTTTGGTCGTTCGACCTTCTCTCATAGAAATTTTAGTCCATACCCATTCAGCTGGAATACAGCGGGGAGGTAGGGTGGGACTTTCCTCAGTCCTATATGGTAAGCTTGTAGCTTATAAAAGCTACATTTACATAATTAAAATTTTCAATTTTATTGTGCTACAATAGCTTACCATGTGGGACTGGGTGGTGAATTCAACCACCCAGTGGCGGGATTACAGCTGAGATTGGAGAAAACGTTATTTTTCTTGAATTCAGAATTACCAGATGACAAAAAACTAACAAAATTGTTGAAAAGTCTAAGTCAATTGTGCCAGTCTAAGTCCCTGTTACAGCGCCCTGGCTCTAACGTTGGGTCTGTAAGTAGCCAAAAACCAGAACTGAATGGCTGACAGTACGAATAATGTCTAGATGTTCTGAGAGAAGGGAGTGCAGCCAAGCTCACTCGCGAAAAGCCTGTAAGGGCATCACTGCTAAAATACAGCCTTAGTCCTGAATCTCATTACGTCGCCATTTGAAAATGAGATTGAGGTACATAGAATACTGGAATACATTATACAGAAGAATATAAAAAGACATCACCGTGAACATCTGGATAGGTAACTGATACCTAGACCCTGGGAAAGACTCCTGAAGGCTGGCATGCCCCCCCCCCCCCTTCTTTTCTTCCCGAAGATGAGGATGCTCAGGGGAAGGATCTAGGACTTCTTTTGCCGCTACTACTGATCCCAGATACAAATTGTTGTCATTGTCTGACCAAGTAAGGTCTTTTAGGTAAAAGTTGGTAAACGTATTGTGAGCTTTCCAGTGACACGCTCGCATGATTTGGTCCACCGATACCCCACCGTAAAAGGCCGCAAAAGCCCTACTGTCATGCACTTTGACTTGGACCAAGTCCAAGGCTTGTTGGTCTGCTTATTTGTAATAAAAAGTATAATGGTTTGTTTCAACCAGGAAGAGAGTGTAGCGGGTCTGATGTCTGAGGTATGTCCTTTCTTAAAGGAGATGAAGAGAAGGACCTCAGGGCCTGTACCAGACACAGGGTCCTGTCTTCTTTGAATTGTCTATCTACAATGGTAGTCAAAGCAGGAATAGTCACTGGAGACACACTTTGAGACCCTTCTCTTGCTACTTGGTTTTTGGCTATAAAGTAAGAAGAAGGGAACAAGGCAACATTTTCCCATTGGCCTAGATCCGATACTTTGTTTGCAACCCAGGCATGGATTTCGCTGTGGAGCTTGCCGAAGGCCAAAGCTAGCAAGAAAGCAGTTTTGAGGGTAAGATGTTTGAGGTCTGTGTCTTTCATAGGCTCAAAGGGTGCTTTTGTGAGCTCATTGAGAACAACAGAAAGGTTCCATTTAGGAAGGTTTCTGGAACTTTTGGGACGATCCCTGTGGAAACTGGAGAGCAACCTATGAAGGTCTGCATTATGTGCAATATGTTGGGCCGTTGGGCCCAAGGTGTCAACAATGGCAGTCCTGTAACCATCAATGGTCGAGGGGCGCCTGTTTAAGTCTTGGTACAGGTACATGAAAAAATCTGAGATTTGTTTCACAGATGGAGTGGAGAAATCCACCGAATTTTCTCTGCACCATTTTTAAATAGGGCCCACTTTGATTTGTAGATGGTCCTAGCTGATGACCGCTGAGGGGCAGCAATTCTCTCTGCCACCTCCACAGAGAAGCCTTGTTCTTGAAGTTGTCCGCTCCTAGACACCAGGCGTGGAGGTTGAAATGTTGTGGAACACATAATTGTGGGACTGTTTGAAAAGTGCTGTTGACACTGGGAGTTGTAGTGGGATCTCTGTTGAGAGCAGCACTAGGTCCCACGATCAGGGCATCCCTGGCCAGCCTGGGGCTATTACTATGATCAGGCAATGGCATTGCCTGCTTTTTTGGATCACCCTGTGAAGGAGAGCCGTTGGAGGGTAAGCATAAGCAATGAGACCCATCCAGTTTATGTTCAAAGCATCTATGTCCCAAGCCTGTGGATCTGGGATAGGAGACACATATAGAGGGAGTTTGTGGTTCAGATGAGTAGCAAACAGGTCTACATGAGGTGTGAACCACTTTTGACAGATTTGTTTGAACACCTGTGGATGTAGTGACCATTCTGTCGACTGTACTTGGTTGTACCTGGACAGGAGGTCGGCCATCACATTCAGACACCCTGGAATGTGTCTGGCTTTTAATGTTATGTGATAATGATGGCACCATGTCATGATCTTCCACAGGAGCGCACGCATCTCCGCTGAGTGAGTTCCTCCTTGTTTGTTGATGTAGGCTACCACTGTTGAGTTGTCCGTTGCAACTAGAAATGTTTGGTTTTGACACTGGTCCCTGAACCTTTGAAGGGCCAGTGAGACCGCCTTTAACTCTAGGACGTTTATGTGTAGCCTTTTTTCCTGATCTGACCACAGACCCTTAGTAGAACTTTGATCTAAATGAGTGCCGCAACCTTCGTTTGAGGCGTCTGTAAAGAGTTGGATACTGTGGTCTTTGGGATGAAGGTCCGCGCCTTTCATCATGTTTGCAGGATTCTGCCACCAGTCTAGATGTGCCGAATACATTTCTGTCCAAGGAAGGAGGCTGTCCAGTGACTGAGGATATCTCCAGTGCTCCTTGAGATGAAACTGAAAGGGCCTCATGTGAAGGCGTCCCTATGGGACCATTTTCTCCATTGTGGCAAGCAACCCCATTAGCAACATCAAACATCTTGCAGTCAAAACATGTTTTGACTTGAGCCGTAGGATGAAATCCTGAAGTTTGAGCCATCACTCTTGAGTGGGTTTTACAAGGGCTGAATCTAGATGGTATTCGTAGCCCACGAATGAAAACACCTGAGTACGTTTCAGTTCTGACTTTTCCTGATTTATGATCCACCCCAAGGACTGGGTTAGTTCTACCACTGCCTGAGTGTTCACTTGGGCTTCCTTCTGAGACTGGGACCTGATCAGCCAGTCGTCCAGGTATTGGTGAAGCCTGAGTCCTCTGGAGAGGGCCATTAGCTTCACTTCCTTTACAATCATTGTAAAGACCTGGGGGGCTGTGGCCAGCCCGAAGGGTAGGGATGTGAACTGGAACACCTGAGACCTGTGGCAAAACCTTTGGTATTTCCTTGACTTTGGGTAGATGGGGATGTGAAGGTAGGCGTCCGATAGATCTATCGACGATACCCACTCCCCTGGAATCAGGGAAGTCCTCATGGACTCTGGAGTTTCCATTTTGAACTTTTCTACATGTAGAAAAGCGTTGAGCCTGTTTAAGTCTATTACCAGCCTCCACCGTTGGTGAGGCTTGGGGACTAGAAACAGGTGACTGTAAAACCCGAGAGATTTTACATTTTCCACCCTTTCGATTGCGTTTTTTGACAGCAGAGACTGCATGCAGTCAGCCAGAGCTTGGTCTTTTGGAAGGGCCTTATATTCTGATACAATCAGAGGAAATCTGACCAAGTTTGGTTTTGAGAGGAATGGCAGAGCATAGCCATTCGTGATAATGCGTAACACGTTTGAGGAACATTTGTTTGTATGCCAGTCTCTGCTAAAAGAACGGAGGCAACCTCCTACTGGTGGACTAAGGGAGGCTTTGTAGGAGTCATTGGGAGCAGGGGTTTCCATGCCCTCGTCCCCTGTTGTGGGGTCAAAAACGACCCCTGGAGCCTCTGAATTTTGGTTTTCCTCTGCCAGAGGTAAACGATTGGTTACTGCTTTGTGAGGAATTGCCCCCATAGGGGCGTTTCCTGTAGCAGCCTCTTTTCTTGTTGTGGTGGGGACCACAAAAGGAAGTCCTCTCCATCTTTGACTAATCGAGACTTCAAAAGAGGAGTAGGCCAGAAGGGCGAGTTCCTCAATTCTTGACGGCTCGAGTCCCCCAAATGGGGATGAAGGAGGGTCATTTTGGCCTCTCTTCGCAGAAGGCCGGTGTTGCCCATGGTGTATAGTTCCCTCTGGAGGATGTGAGCTACTGATTTGCTAAGCCAGGCTAGGGCTCTTTGTTGGATGAGAATCCTTTTCTCCATGAGTTCAAAGTAGTCACAGGCACTTTCATAGCCCCGTCTGATGGCCCTTTCAGGGTTGTAACCCTTCAAGATTTGGGTTTGGGCGTTTTTCATAGTAGCCTTGGCACTGTGAAGGCCCTTCTCCAGAACATTGTTACATGAAGAAGCAGTTCTAGCAAAAGTAACTGTGAAAATAATAGTGGACAGGTTCTGCCTAGCCTGAGGTTCGAGTTCCTTGAGAACTTGAAGAGGAACCTTGGCCACAGGGTCCCCAGAGGGTTTGGGCGAAATACAGATTTTTGCGAAATCTGTGTTGTTCCTGAAGTTTATCTTCAAAGCAAGGTTGTCCCACCATGTAGTATTTGGCTCTTGAAGCTGGGGGTTTAATATATTTACCCTCAGGTAAATTAGAGGCCAAGAAATCTTGCTCGAACTTCTCAAAGGCATCTTTGAGAATAGGGTTCAAAGGGAGCATAGCAGAAGGGCCTCTAGGCCTTAGCTCATGTTGGCCTTTCTTGTCGTCCAGGCCAAGAACAGTAGTAGTGGACCTAGGCAAAGTTTCCCTGGGGTCAGGGAGGTCAAGAATTTGCCTGAAAGTTTCAACTTCCTCTGTGTACTAGGAAGGTAGATCACTCATATCCACCTCCCTATAAAACACTGGATCAGTGCTGGCCTGAGGTTGAGGTTCTGGAGGAACCTTGTGCTGAGGCTTTGCAAGTGTTTTGACATGGGTAGAGGACTCATCTTCGTCTGCCGACGACTGAGAAATATGGCTGGGTTTAGACTTGTGTTTCCTCTTATCTGAATGCTTCTTATGTTTAGGACGTACCTGATAGTACTCTGAATCGGAACAACGTTCCGAGTGATCGGATTCAACATCCGAGTGTTTGGCAGCATGCACAGACTAAGATTGATATTGAGAAGATTTGGGAGGAAGTGGAGGCCCATAAGGCTCCAGGTCATGGAGTGTTCGGATGGAGTCGGATTAGAAGTCCGAGTTGGAGCATCGGGTTGAGAAGTTCCAGGCATTGGTTTTGCTCAGGCAGAGTCTTATCTACATCCGACTCGGATGCTTTATGAAAGCATGGAAGCCTGGAACACCTCCATTTCCTGTTTTAGTTGGATGTTTAGTGAACTACCCAGGGATTTTTCCAGTCTACTTTCTATTTTATTTTGCAATGCAGTACCTGGGGTAGGTGGGACAGGATGGGGAGTTTTGAGTGACAGAGATTCAAAACGAAATGGTTGGGGACGTGGGGGTGAAGAAAATAAATTTTCAGCAGCACCCTCAAGGTCTGCTTGCGTACCAGTAAAAGATTCCTCATCGTCGCCCAACAAATCCAGATCATCTTTGCTAGTATTAGCATCCGATTTCTGCTTCTGAGTGTACCGACGTCTATTCTTAATTTTAGACCGTTGTTCCTCTGTAAAATTGGCACAGATATTGCAAGTAGAAAGATTGGTGACACAGGGGTCGTCTCCCTTGCCTGATTCTCTGCATGTCGGACAATAGTTGTGTAAGTCAAAGGGGAAGCAGAAATGCCTGCATTTTGATGATCTGGGTTTGGAACTAGCTTGGTGGGAAGACATTTTAATGTAATAAAGTATTCAGTAAAATATATTCCAATACGAAACTCGGAAAGAAAGATCACCAACAAAACAGATATGGAGGGACACTGAATGAAAATACGTTCAAGGTAAGCTTGAAAGATGTTAGAAACAATAATATGAGCAAGAGCGGATGTGTAACTTCCAATGTCTTGGTGAAAAACAAAAAAACAGAGATTATTGAGAATTAAATCCGAGCGGAAGTGCAGAAAACTCACAAAAATGTTAATATCTCAAGAAATACTGAATGCTATACAGTAATATAAAGCAACTGCTAAAAAAGAAACATCCAACAATACGTATGTGTAGAGAAATCAGTAAATTATTGTGGTATTCTGTAAAAGACTTTCCAATATGGCGGCCAACAAGAGAAGAAGTTCGAATAACCGAACGACACCACTAGGGTACATACTAAAACACGGACTCGACCAATTCCAAACGGTTATTTTTCTTAATCGTGGCTGGAGTCGCGGCCTCCGAATAAAGCACTCAGTCCCACATGTAAGTAGCGCAATAAAATTTGCCTTAAGCTCAAGTATTATATAATATGATATTTAAAAAATGAATAGTCGGCTCTTAATCGGTACTTAGTTCCAGGCCTCCAGGGGCGTCCTCAGACCATCGCAGACTAAATTTGTGTGGTCCCAGGTGGCCTGAGGACGCGGGCTTGGATCGGCTAGGGTCGGTTTCTCTTGGTCGGGGCTTAGTCCCAGACCTTGATTTTTGAGTCCCAGGACACCTGAGACAGTCTGAGGATTCCCGGGGCTAATGAAACAGATTCCTTTTCACACACATAAAACTTCAAAGGTCTGTAATGAGTTGGGGTCTACCAAACAGGCCTCCTGGGACTAAGCTACGGACGCCTGTGACAAGATATGACTGTGTAAATTTGGGTCTGAGGAGGCCCGAGGAAGACTGGACATTTTGTTGACGGTGGGAAATAAGAATTGGTTTGAGTCGTGAGAAATATCAAACATGTTTGATTTCTCCCACGGCCACAACTGACAACTACCGACCCTTACAGGACGCCTGGGACTAAGCACATTTTTGAAACCGACTCCCAAAATCCCTTAAACAGGAAGCTTAGTCGTGTGGTGGAACACCCACATTAGTAACCTTACCTATTATTGCCATGCAAGGCATAGAAGCCAATATCCCTTATAGCTGGGTACCCGTATTTTCCCCTGGGTGGAAAGAGGCACAATCCAGGTTGACATCTTGCCCAAGGATATTATCCCACATGAAACAATCGGCATCAGTGGGGATCGAACGCCAACCCTTGGATTATGAGTCCAACACAATATCAACTGAGCCACATGAGGCCCTAATGTGATAAAAAAGCCTATAAATTGAATATTTTTCACGTTACAAGTGAGTTACTCATTGGCAAAATGAGTGTAGATCAGGTGAATACAATAATGTAAAAGTAGCATTTAATATCTTATTAAAAAGTCAATGAATAATATATTTCAAAAGATTGGCCTAACTGTGAAACTTTTAAGGATATTTGACATTTACATCTTCTGTGATTTAGCTACAAACGAGAAAATAGCTATTATTTATTATATACAATGGAGCTCCAAACTATGTGCCATCTGGTAGTTCAGGACAAAGTAGCCAAACAAAATATCTTTAAGTTAGAAAAATACTCTAAATGATGAATAACATATCTGAAAAGATTTGCTTACCTTTGATACTTTAGAAGATAATTGACATTTACCTCTGTCATTATTTTGCTACAAATAAGGAAACAGCTATTACTCACTTATGGCATACAACGGAACCCTGAATTATGTACCATCTTATAACTATGAACAAAGAAGCTGAACAACATATTTTAAGAAAATACTTTAACTGCAATAGTTTTGGAATTATAATGGATTTACTCAACAGTAAGAATTTCAAAGTAGCTATTACTCAGGTATCCAATGTGCAACAGCTCTGAAACTTTACTATGTGATAGTTTATCAAAAAACTAGATGAATGACAGACTGAAAAGATTTGCGTAACTTTAATACTGCTGAAGATATTTGACATTTACTTGAGTCATATAAGAAAATAGCTATTACTCACTTATGGCATGCAATGGAACCCTAAACTATGTAAACATCTTATAGCTAAGACAAATTAGCTGAACAACATATTTGAAGAAAATAGCATCAGAGATGCCCGTACCCCACAGCCTAAGGATATATTTTTAACACCAGGAGATATAGAAGTACTGTATCAGTACAAAGTTCAGGATACTTTCAGAGCACTGTCAGTTATATAAAGGTCCAAACAATGCTTAAATAGAGAAAATAATATCTAAGAGACAGATAATGCATGTAAAGATGAAGTGTGAAAACAAGACAATTCAGTAACAAGATGACAGCATTAATCAGTAAACTAAACATTACAACACTCTTTATTTACATCTGGCATCGTCGAATTATGGTTTTAATGTTTTGAATATTATCATGCATACAGAAGTGGTAATACATTCAATGAATTCTTATGTGTGGTGTTGGAGCAAATCTGTGGCTCACTTGATGAAATTCCATCTGTTACAATGGGAAATTGTAAAAGTAAAATTTTAATGAATTCGAATATGACATTAAGAGTGTTTAATCTGCATCAAAAGACAGACCCAAATGTACAACAAGATTTTAAAGGTCAAGGTCACTACGACAAGGTCAAAGGTCAAATCAAGGTCACATCATAATACTGCACACCTACTACCCGTAGCCAATGTCTCTACCAAGTATCAACTTCCTACACCTCACGGTTTCCGAGATATAGCCCGGACAAGATTTTATAGGTCAAGGTCAAAGGACAAATCAAGGTCACATCATGACGTTGCACACCTACACCACCTAACCAATGTCCCTAGTAAATATCAACTTCCTACAACTTACGGTTTTTGAGATATAGCCCGGACAAGATTTTATGGGTCAAGGTCACTACAGCAAGGTCAAAGGTCAAATCAAGGTTACACCATGACGTTACACACCTACACATCCTAACCAATGGCCCTACCAAGTATCAACTTCATAAAGGGAAGGTATATAAGTGAGTCTACCAGACTAATCTATGATATTTTACATGCAACAGAGGATAAAAAAATACCAGGACTACTTATGTTAATAGATTTTGAGAAAACATTTGATTCGCTTTCATGGAAATTTCTGTATAGCGTTCTTGCGTTTTTTGGATATAGCAAAAACTTTATACAGTGGGTAAAACTCTTTAATACAGAAATAATAGCATATGTTGTGCAATGCGTTTTTTTGTCAAAACCAATAAACATTAACAGAGGCTGTCGACAAGGTGATCCAATATCTGCATATCTATTTCTTATCGGAGCTGAGATTCTAGCTAGACTCATTCAACTCAACCCAAACATAATTGGCCTAAAAATAAACAAGAGGAGAGTGCCCGTGAACGGGCACTGTGTCAGCTGACTGAATGTTTTTGATTTGTGATGGTGATAATGAGAGGAAAGCATAATTATCAGAGAAAGGGCTGTACAGAAATACAGTAAATGGTAACTGAACAGCATGTTCGAAAGATATTCCGAAGCTGACAGAAAAAAAGGACAAAAAAGTTGTGCCCTGCAAATGGTATTATGAAATAAAGTAACAAGGTAATTGTTTAAGTGTAAAAAGTAGGTTAAAAATATTTAAAGAAATACTATAAATGCAATATCCTCGTTCGACCATGAAGAAGGAGTCCAAAGGTCAAATCTGACCATACCAAAAGATTCCCAGCCAAAGAATTTAGGATGGTTTACCATCCCAAACCTCTCGGACCAATAATAAGTGAGTCATAGGCACTTTTTAAGTTTGGCTATCCTTGTTTGACCTTGACGGAGGGGTCCAAGGTCAAATCCGACCACACAAAAAAATTCCCAGCCCATGATTTCCTGTAGCTTGTTTACCATCCCAAACCTGTAGGACCAATAATAAGCGAGTTCTAAGCAATTGTAAGTTTGGCTATCCTCAATTGACCTTGAAGGAGGGGTCCCAGGTCAAATCTGACCACAACAAAAGAATCCCAGCCCATGATTTCCTATATGTTGGTTTACCATCCCAAACCTCCAAGACCAATAATACGCGAGTTATAAGCACTTTAAGTTTGGCTATCTTCGTTTGACCTGGAAGGAGGGGTCTAAGGTGAAATCTGACCACACCAAAAGATTCCCAGCCCATGATTTTCTATAGGTTGGTTTTCCATTCCAAACCTCTAGGACCAATAATAAGCGAGTTATAAGCACTTTTAAGTTTGGCTATCCTCATTTGACCTTGAAGGAGGGGTCCAAGGTGAAATCCGACCACACCAAAAAATTCCCAGCTCATGATTTTCTATAGGTTGGTTTTCATTCCAAACCTCTAGGACCAATAATAAGCGAGTTATAAGCACTTTTATATTTGGCTATCCTCATTTGACCTTGAAGGAGGATTCCATGGTCAAATCGGACCATATTAACAGATTCCCAGCCCATGATTTCCTACAGGTTGGATACAATGATTTACTCAACAGTGAGAACCTGAAAGAAGCTATTGCTCAGCTATGCCATGACATAGAGGTCTGCAATTTCACTATGTTATAGCTGACCAAAACGTCTGTGAAAAACATATTTAACAAAATACTCTAAATGTAATAGTTTTCAAGTTACTACTGATTTACTCAAGAGTGAGAACCTCAAAGTAACTATTACTCAGCTATGCAATGAGCTACATGTCTGAATTTTTGCTCTGTTATAGCTGACCTAAAAGTAGGTGAACAACATATTTAAGCAAAATACTGTAAAGGCAATAGTTTTCAAATTATAAGTGATTTGCTCAACATTGAGAACTTCAAAGTAGCTATTACTCAGCTATGCAATGAGTCACAGGTCTGGAACTTGACTATGTTATAGCTGACCCCAAAATAGGTGAATAACATATTGAAACAAAATACTCTAAATGCAATAATTTCCAAGTTATAAGCGATTTACTCAACAGTGATAACCTCAAAGTAGCTATTACTCAGCTATGCCATGAGCTACAGGTCTGAAATTTTACTATGTTATAGCTGACCCAAAAGTAGGTGAACAACATATTTAAGCAAAATACTGTACATGCAATAGTTTTCAAGTTACAACTGATTTACTCAATAGTGATGACCTAAAAGTAGCTATTACTCAGCTATGCCATGAGCTACAGGTCTGAAATTTTACTATGTTATAGCTGACCCAAAAGTAGCTGAATAACATATTTATACTAAATTCTCTAAATGCAATAGTTTTGCAATTACAACTGATTTACTCAATAGTGAGAACCTCAAAGTAGCTATTACTCAGCTATGCAATGAGCTACAGGTCTGAAATTTTACTATGTTATAGCTGACCCAAAAGTAGGTGAACAACATATTTAAGCAAAATACTGTAAATGCAATAGTTTTGAAGTTACAACTGATTTACTCAATAGTGATGACCTAAAAGTAGCTATTACTCAGCTATGCCATGAGCTACAGGTCTGAAATTTTACTATGTTATAGCTGACCCAAAAGTAGCTGAATAACATATTTATACTAAATTCTCTAAATGCAATAGTTTTGCAATTACAACTGATTTACTCAATAGTGAGAACCTCAAAGTAGTTATTACTCAGCTATGCAATGAGCTACAGGTCTGAAATTTTACTATGTTATAGCTGACCCAAAAGTAGGTGAACAACATATTTAAGCAAAATACTGTAAATGCAATAGTTTTGAAGTTACAACTGATTTACTCAATAGTGATGACCTAAAAGTAGCTATTACTCAGCTATGCCATGAGCTACAGGTCTGAAATTTTACTATGTTATAGCTGACCCAAAAGTAGCTGAATAACATATTTATACGAAATTCTGTAAATGCAACAGTTTTCCAATTACAACTGATTTACTCAATAGTGAGAACTTCAAAGTAGCTATTACTCAGCTGTGCCATGACCTACAGATCTAAAATTTCACTATATTATAGCTGGCCCAAAAGTAGCTGAATAACATATTTATACGAAATTCTCTAAATGCAATAGTTTTGCAATTACAACTGATTTACTCAATAGTGAGAACCTCAAAGTAGTTATTACTCAGCTATGCAATGAGCTACACGTCTGAAATTTTACTATGTTATAGCTGACCCAAAAGTAGGTGAACAACATATTTAAGCAAAATACTGTAAATGCAATAGTTTTCAAGTTACAACTGATTTACTCAATAGTGATGACCTAAAAGTAGCTATTACTCAGCTATGCCATGAGCTACAGGTCTGAAATTTTACTATGTTATAGCTAACCCAAAAGTAGGTGAACAATATATTTTAACAAAGTACTCCAAATGCAATATTTTTCAAGTTATAGCCGATTTACTCAACAGTCAGTGCCTGAGAATAGCTATTGCTCAGTTGTGCCATGAGCTACAGGTCTGTAATTTCACTATGTTATAGCTGACCCAAAAGTAGCTGAATAACATATTTGCACAAATTTCTGTAAAGGCAATAGTTTTCCAATTACAACTGATTTACTCAACAGTGAGAACTTCAAAGTAGCTATTACTCAGCTATGCAATGAGCCACAGGTCTGGAACTTCACTATGTTATAGCTGACCCCAAAATAGGTGAATAACATATTGCAACAAAATACTCTAAATGCAATAGTTTCCAAGTTATAAGTGATTTACTCAACAGTGATAACCTAAAAGTAGCTATTACTCAGCTATGCCATGAGCTACAGGTCTGAAATTTTACTATGTTATAGCTGACCCAAAAGTAGCTGAATAACATATTTATACTAAATTCTCTAAATGCAATAGTTTTCAAATTATAAGTGATTTCCTCAACATTGAGAACTTCAAAGTAGCTATTACTCAGCTATGCAATGAGTCACAGGTCTGGAACTTGACTATGTTATAGCTGACCCCAAAATAGGTGAATAACATATTGAAACAAAATACTCTAAATGCAATAATTTCCAAGTTATAAGCGATTTACTCAACAGTGATAACCTCAAAGTAGCTATTACTCAGCTATGCCATGAGCTACAGGTCTGAAATTTTACTATGTTATAGCTGACCCAAAAGTAGGTGAACAACATATTTAAGCAAAATACTGTACATGCAATAGTTTTCAAGTTACAACTGATTTACTCAATAGTGATGACCTAAAAGTAGCTATTACTCAGCTATGCCATGAGCTACAGGTCTGAAATTTTACTATGTTATAGCTGACCCAAAAGTAGCTGAATAACATATTTATACTAAATTCTCTAAATGCAATAGTTTTGCAATTACAACTGATTTACTCAATAGTGAGAACTTCAAAGTAGCTATTACTCAGCTGTGCCATGACCTACAGATCTAAAATTTCACTATGTTATAGCTGGCCCAAAAGTAGCTGAATAACATATTTATACAAAATTCTCTAAATGCAATAGTTTTGCAATTACAACTGATTTACTCAATAGTGAGAACCTCAAAGTAGTTATTACTCAGCTATGCAATGAGCTACAGGTCTGAAATTTTACTATGTTATAGCTGACCCAAAAGTAGGTGAACAACATATTTAAGCAAAATACTGTAAATGCAATAGTTTTCAAGTTACAACTGATTTACTCAATAGTGATGACCTAAAAGTAGCTATTACTCAGCTATGCCATGAGCTACAGGTCTGAAATTTTACTATGTTATAGCTGACCCAAAAGTAGCTGAATAACATATGTATACGAAATACTCTAAATGCAATAGTTTTCCAATTACAACTGATTTACTCAATAGTGAGAACTTTAAAGTAGCTATTACTCAGCTATGCCATGACCTACAGATCTGAAACTTCACTATGTTATAGCTGGCCCAAAAGTAGCTGAATAACATATTTATATGAAATTCTCTAAATGCAATAGGTTTTAAGTTACAAGTGATTTACTCAATAGTGAGAACTTCAAAGTAGCTATTACTCAGCTATGCAATGAGCCACAGATCTGAAACTTCACTATGTTATAGCTGATCCCAAAATAGGTGAATAACATATTGAAACAAAATACTGTAAATGCAATAGTTTGCAAGTTATAAGCGATTTACTCAACAGTGATAACCTAAAAGTAGCTATTACTCAGCTATGCCATGAGCTACAGGTCTGAAATTTTACTATGTTATAGCTGACCCAAAAGTAGCTGAATAACATATTTATACGAAATTCTCTAAATGCAATAGTTTTGAAGTTATAAGCGATTTACTCAACAGTGATAACCTAAAAGTAGCTATTACTCAGCTATGCCATGAGCTACAGGTCTAAAATTTTACTAAGTTATAGCTGACCCAAAAGTAGCTGAATAACATATTTATACGAAATTCTCTAAATGCAATAGTTTTTAAGTTACAAGTGATTTTACTCATGATGGAAGTTACTGAAAAGACCAAAAGTAGCTATTACTCACTTAGCTATTGAGACAGGCACCCAACTTACTCACCATATTGTAGCTATGAAAAAAGTAGCTGAATAACATATTTTAACAAAATGCTCTAAATGCAACACTTTTCAAGTTATAAATGATTTTGTGCATGATTTCATGAATTTTAATGCATTAAAAATTATTAAAAAAATTTATTAAAAAAAAAGTAAGACAGATCCAGGTCTCATACTCACACAAGAGAATCTACCTGTGGCCTAGTACATATATGCAAGATATGAGAGAAATCCCTGCAATAGTCACTGAGAAAATTGTGATTAAGTGTTGAAATTTTCACACTTTTGGTGGGGGTACCCCCCTTGTAATGTCTCTAGCAAACAGACGAACAGACAGATTTGCATGCCTTGAACAATTTTTCATCCTCGATAGATAAGGTATCTTTTAAAAAAAACAGCACGTCTCTAGGCCTTGTAGTTTTGGAGGAGAAGTTGTTCACGCGGACGCGTACGTACGCCCACGCCGCAGAGTGACGACATAATGTCAGCTGACTGACAAGTCAGCTGACATAAAAATGTTGAATTTAAACTGACACAGTTTGTGGATGACACCACTCTGATACTAGATGGTAGCCAGCACTCTTTACAATCGGCATTAAATACTCTTAAAATATACGGAAATTGGTCAGGCTTAAAAATGAATAAGGAAAAAACCAAAGTAATCTGGATCGGGCAAAAGAAATTTTTCAAAGACAAACTAAAGGTTACTACAGAATTAGAATGGGGATGTACTAACTTTAACTTATTAGGGATAGAATTATCAACAAATTTATCAGTAATAACAGAATGCAATTATACAAAAGCTTTAGAAAAAATTAAAAAGTTAGTAAAGACATGGAGCAACAGATATCTGACACCTCTGGGCAAGATTACGGTCATTAAGACTTATCTAATATCACAGTGTGTCCACCTATTATCTTCTATGCCAAGATCAAAATCATTTCTTAAAGCACTGAATACTATTTTGTACAAATTCCTATGGAATGGGAAGCCAGATAAAATAAGAAGATCCACTACAGCTTTGAGTTATATGCAAGGAGGAATGAAAATGATCAACATTTACAATTTTGACAAGGCACTTAAAACAAGCTGGATAAAAAGGCTAATTACTCAACCTAATACACAATGGTATAAACTCATAACTGTAATGTATGAAAATATTGGCCAAATTATAAATTTCGGAGACCAATGGTGCAGTAAAGTGTTTCCAAAAGTGCACAATCAATTTTGGCAAGATGTACTTAAAGACTGGCAAACCCTAAATAAAATACAACAACCACAAAATAATTGTGAACTATTAAGAAATTGTATTTGGTACAATTCTCAAATATCTAAAAATATAATATTCTTTCCAGATTGGTACAAGAAAGGTATCTACTTGGTGGACGACATAATAAATTCAGATGGCAAACTTATAAGTATGAGAGACTTAAATAAAAATATAATATAAATATAAATATTCTAAACTACTATACAATGAAAGCAAAAATCGAACTTTTCATGTCAAAATATAGACTCTTTGGTAATTCAGCCTTAGAAAGACCTACTTATCCTTTTCACTTAGATGTGCTCTTCAATTCCAGGAGTGGTTGTAGACATTACTACAATATATTTAATAATGCCGAGACTCAAAATGATAATCCAACATGTGAGATAATATGGACAAATATTATTGAAAAAGAAAATTTAGACATAACAGCTAAAGAAAGATGGAAACGAATATACAAAATTTGCTTCTATTCAGTACGTGACAACAACGTCATTTGGTTTCAATACCGAATACTGAATAACATTTTAGGAACAAAAAATTACCTAAAAAAGGTAAAAATAAATACGAATAGTGCATGCTCATTTTGTAGGGAGTATGATGAAAATCTGGAGCACTTATTTTGTAAATGTAGAGAGGTGATGAAACTATGGGTCAATATTCAAGAATGGATCAATAACAAACTAGGAATAAATCTAATTCTAACAAATTTATTGAAATTACACGGCTATTTAATAAATGACCAGAAATTTTGGCCTTTAAATCTAATACTTATGATTACTCGGAAATATATCTTCTGGTGCGCAAAAAACGACTATAAACTAAATATCTTTTTCCTTCAAAATGAAATAAAAAAAGCTTACGTGGAACAAGAAACATTAAGCCTGATAAATGCTCAATCAGACCAATTCCAACAAAATTGGAACTTTTGGAAACATATATTTGATGGAATTGACATGTTAAAACATCCGGATAAGGTTACAACCAAAACTTAGAGACAAAACTTCCATATATCCTTTTATTCTTAATGAATTAAACAGACACTATTGGTTAATAATATCATTTGAATATAATAAAATGCACAAAATATCTGTAAATAAACAAGTATGTTATTGTATACCTTGTTAAAAACAAAATTTAAAAAAAAATAAATTGTTTTTAATTGTCATAAGTCATACTGTGTATGACATCTTTTGTAAGGCACCGATGGGAGGTTGTCCACTCTCGCCCCCCCGGATGTCATAAGTGCAACGGGAAAAAAGAGTGAATAAAGAATATGCTAACTAAACAAAAAAAAAAAAAAAAAAAAAAAAAAGTATCAACTTCCTACACCTTATGATTTCTGAGATACGGCCCGGACAAACTTTTTCCCGCCGCCTGCCAGCCCGCCCATCCGGACACCATGCGTAAAAACAATATCCCGACAGCCCTTAAGGGCTGTGGGGTAAAAAAGCTCTAACTAAAAGAGTTTTTGAATTATGAGTCCTTTACTCAAAGTAGATAAAATTGCTATTACTCACTTAGCTTTAGGCTTAAGTCCACAAAACCACCAAAATTTTCAAGGGCGTGAAAATTCATTGGGACAATTAATTGAAAAAAAATCACTAGCACTGCTGTAGTAGTTTTGGAGAAATCTGCATGACACACTAATGCATGAGTCATGAGTCTAGGTTAGTCTCTGATAATTGACATGAGACCCAGTTTGAACTCATCTTGATGAACAACGTGTGTGAGCTCAGTCTGTACTGGTCTCTGATATATAACTGATAGGAGACCTTATCTTTACTGGTCTCACAAACAGTACATAGTATTACGTTCTGTCATTCATTTGTAAATTGTTCAACTGTTCTGGATTATCAGTGTTCAACATTTAAAGAGGTGTTTCTGATTCGCTGATTTCTATTCAATTAGCTAGATATTGCGTCTCGACGCAGTGTATCCCTGGACATGGTTGAAGCGTGACATAGAGAGGATTATGTTAACACACGATTTCTTATAAGTTACGACCTATTACAAGTGACACACAGGCCACTATAGATATCAGGGACTAAATGCGACTTCCAAGGAGGGATCAAAGCTCAAATCTGACCCCGCCACAAGAATTGGGGCACATGGTTTCCTGTAAGTTGTCTTCACATCCCAAACCTCTATGCCAAATCATAAAGAGCGACCAATAATAAGGGAGATATAGGTCATTATAAGTACATGTATCAAGGACCACGTTCGACCTTAAAGGAGGGGTCCTAGGTCAAATCTGAACCAACCCAAAAATTTGGGGCACATGATTTCCCATAAGTCCTCCTCTAAACCTCTACGACCAATAATAAGGGAGATATACACCATTATAGGTATCAAGGACCACATTCGACCTTCAAGGAGGGCTCCAAGGGGTACATGATTTCCTATAAGTTGTCTTCACATCCAAAACCTCTATGATCAATAATAAGGGAGATATAGGCTCCTTTAAGTATGGTCACCTCAGATTTTGAAAATCGTTGCCATAGCAACCAATTAAATTGAACAAACTGGATCAAAATGTTAGCCAGGCAAGATTTCATAGCCAAGAAGATATCCTGAAACATTGGTAAGGATAGGTCATTATAGGGATGAAGAATCACATTTGACCTTGAAGGAGGGGTCCAAGGTCAAATCTGAAACCAGCAAAAGATTCGGGGCACATGATTTCCTATAAGTTGTCTTCACATCCAAAACCTCTACGACCAATAACATGGAAGATATAGGCTCCTTTAAGTTTGGTCACCTCAGATTTGCAAATTCGTTGCCATATCAACCAACCAAATTGAACAAACTGGACCAAATGTTAACCAGGCAAGATTTCATAGCAGGGAAGATATCTTGAAACCTTGGTAAGGATAGATGCAAAAAATTTTGAGCTATAAGTGATTTACTCAATGGTGAACTGTCAAAGTATCTATTACTCAGTTACCTATGGGCCTACAGTTCTGAAAATTTGCCATGACAGAGTACATTTAAAAGTACATGAACAACATATTTGACCAAAAACCTCCAAACTTAATAGTGATTTCTCAATGGCGAACTGTTAAGGAAACTATTACTCAGTTAGCTATGGACCTACAGCTCTGAAAATTTGCCATGACACTGTGCATCAAAAATGGCCAGCCTTGGCAGGCAAGAACCCCAGCCCGCAGGTACAGCTAAATGGCCAACAATATTGAGCTTTGGGAAAATCTTAGGAACAACTTCTGTTGTAAGAAGTATAGAAAACCCACAAGATGTTCTACAAAAGATTCATAGGCCATGATTTCTTACCAGTAGTTTTCATATTTTGAAACCCAAGAAACAATTATAAGAGAGATGTAAGGCTTTTTTGATATGATGACCCTCTTATTTGGCATTAAAGATGTGATATGGTGGCCATTTTGTTTCCAAAACAAGGACACATTTACTCTCTGGCAAGCTTTCCTATCCATTAACATTTTGTGAAAATCTGATGAATCTCATTATTTTAGGTTACAGAAAACATTAAAGATTTTAGAACTAACTTTAAGACACAAAAATTTTAAAAGTGTTGCCATAGCAACAGTTGCCACTGGATACCCCCCAAAACCTAATCAGCTGTAGATCCTCTTGTGGTAAACATATCAAAAAAAAATTGGTGAAAATCCATGGTGGATTTAGGCTGTCGAACACTCACAAACTTTAAGACCCAGAAATCTCAAAAGTGTTGACATGGCAACAGTTGTTACTGGATACCACCCAAAACCTAATCAGCTCTAGATTCTCTTGGGGTAAACATATTCCGAAAATTTGGTGAAAATCCATGCAGGGGTTTACGCTGTGGAACACCCACAAACTTTAAGACTCAGAAATCTCAAGAGTGTTGCCATGGCAACAGTTGTTACCAGATACCCTCTAAAACCTAATCAGCTCTAGATCCTCTTGGGATAAACATACCCTAAATATTTGGTGAACATCCGTGCAATATAGTCAGCATTAAGTGTAAACATATCTCAAAAAAAAAAAAAACCGCCTCGGTGAGATACTTTGGTGGTCTGTGGATGACCTTCAATGAAGAGCTTCAAGGTCAAATTTCTGCATGCTTACAGAGGACATGGGACGTGACCGTACTGAATCCTAAGTATCCCCGACATTCGTCTGGGGATACAATTATCCATTCACTCCTAATTATAAGTTCCAGGCACCTAATATTTCTACATAATTGGACTTTCTACTCCACTGACCCAAGTTCTTATTCTATTCCACTAACCCAAGTTCTTATTAAAGTTATTTTGAGTTTTAACAATTCACAGATATACTCAGATCTATAATAAATTGGATCTGAACAGATGAGATACTTATCAATAAAAAGTAATAGTGAAGTACTTCCATTCAATTGTATGGAGATGTTTTTGGCTGCAAAGGTACATCTGTGATGGTTAACTTCATAACCATTTCCAAAGCTTGATAACTACTGAAATATAAATGACAAATGTTTTATTATTTTTTGAAACATGCAACTTATTATTATCAGAAGAGAACATTAATGCAGTTGTTATGTTTGCTGTAAAATAGAAATTATGAAATTCTATTTATTAGCATTACAGTAGCTTAAACTAATGTCATGTAATTACAGTTAGCTGTATCTGCCTTAAATACCTAAATTTATCTAAATCACCTCAGTCTTAAGATATGTGTAAATATTGATACCCCTCAGTCTTAAGATATGTGTAAATATTGATACCCTTAATCTAGCAGTGACTTTCTGGTCATCTTTATATGGCAGTGGACTTTTCTCATGATGCAACATACTGAAAATTGCAACAAACTTTGTTGAGCTCTAAAAAGAGGAATTAATTGGGAAAATATGTGAAATAAAAATAATTTATTGTCACAAACATAGGCATTAAATGTAACCAAAATTGAAAATTTTAATTACGTAAATGTAGCTTTTGTAAGCTACAAGCTTACCATGTGGGACTGAGGGCTTTGTTCGGAGGCCGCCGGACTCCAGCCAACGATTAAGAAAAATAACCATTTGGACTTACCCGAGTCTGCGCTTTAGCATGTACCCTAGCAGTGCATTGTGGTAGTTCTTCCTTCTTCTCTCGTGGTAAATTTAATCCATACCCCCTCAGCCGGAATACAGCCGGGAGGTAGGGTGGGACTTTCCTCAGTCCCACATGGTAAGCTTGTAGCTCATAAGAGCTACATTTACGAAATTAAAATTTTCAATTTAACACTGGAAAAGTGTTATTTTTCTTAGAATTTAGAGTTAACAGATGTCAAAAATACCCCAAATTGGTCAAAAGACCCAGTCCGAGTCCCATTTACAGAACCCCAGTTCTAATGGTTTGGTCTGTAATTAACCAAAAACCAGTAGAAGTGATGACGGTATGAATACCGTCTAGATGTTCTGAGAGAAGAGAGTGCAGCCGAGTTCACTCAGGAATAGCCCATAAGGGTATCACTGCTAAAGTATAGACCCTAGGCATGAATCTCATAACATTTGCCACCTAAAATGAGATTAGGGTACATTGGATAAGGGAATACATTATACAGATAAAATTAAAGGATAAAAAGACCTTACCGTGAACATCTTGAAAAGTAACTGATATCTAGACCCTGGGAAAGACTCCTGAAGACTTGGATGCAGCTGGCGTGCCCCCCCTTCTTTTCTTCCCGAAGATGAGGATGCTGAGGGGAAGGGTCTAGGACTTGTTGTGCCGCTACTACTGGTCCCAGATACATATTGTTGTCGTTGTCTGACCAAGTAAGGTCTTTTAGGTAAAAATTGGTAAACGTATTGTGAGCTTTCCAGTGACATGCTTGCATGATCTGGTCCACCGATACACCACCGTAAAAGGCCTTAGAGGCCGCAAAGGCCCGAATGTCATGCACTTTAACTTGGACCAAGTCCAAGGTTTGTTGGTCTGCTTGTTTGTAACAAAGTAGAATGGTTTGTTTCAACCAGGAAGAGAGTGTAGAGGGCCTGATGTCTGAGGTATGTTCTTTCTTAAAGGAGATGAAGAGAAGGGATCGGGAACCTCTTAGGTCCTTGGTTCAATCCAAATAGTACCTCTGGGCCCGTACTGGACATAGGGTCCTGTCTTCCTTGAATTGTATATTTACAATGGTAGTGAGAGCAGGAATAGTGACCGGAGACACACTTTGTGAACCTTCTCTTGCTAGTTGGTTTTTGGCTATAAAGTCAGAAGACGGGAACAAGGCAACCTTTGCCCATTGGCCTAGATTAGATACTTTGTTTCCAACCCAGGTGTGGATTTTGCTGCGGCACTTGCCGGAGGCCAAAGCTAGCAAGAAAGCAGTTTTGAGAGTAAGATGTTTGAGGTCTGTGTCTTTCATAGGCTCAAAGGGTGCTTTTGTGAGCTCATTGAGAACAACAGAAAGGTTCCACTTAGGAAGATTCCTGGAACTTGTGGAAACTGGAGAGTAACCTATGAAGGTCTGCATTATGTGCTATATGTTGGGCAGTTGGGCCCAAAGTGTCAACAATGGCAGTCCTGTAACCATCAATGGTAGAAGGGCGCCTGTTTAAGTCTTGGTACAGGTACATGAAAAAATCTGACATTTGTTTCACAGATGGAGTGGAGAAATCCACCGAATTTTCTCTGCACCATTTTTCAAATAGGGCCCACTTTGATTTATAGACGGTTCTTGTTGATGACCTCTGAGGTGCAGCAATTCTCTCCGCCACCTCCACAGAGAAGCCTTGTTCTTGGAGTTGTCCACTCCTAGACATCAGGCGGGGAGGTTGAGATGTTGCGGATTGTTGTGGAATACGTAACTGTGGGACTGTTTGAGTAGTGCTGTTGACACTGGGAGTTGTAGTGGGATCTCTGTTGAGAGCTGCACTAGGTCCCAAAACCAGGGCATCCCTGGCCAGCCTGGGGCTATTAGGATGATCAGGCAATGGCATTGCCTGATTTTTCGGATCACCCTGTGAAGGAGAGCCGTTGGAGGGTAAGCATAGGCAGTGAGACCCGTCCAGTTTATGTTTAGAGCATCTATATCCCAGGCCTTTGGGTCTGGGATAGGAAACACGTATAGAGGGAGTTTGTGGTTCAGATGAGTGGCAAACAAGTCTACATGAGGAGTGAACCACGTTTGACAGATCTCCTTGAACACCTGTGGATGTAGTGACCATTCTGTTGACTGAACTTGGTTGCACCAGGACAGAAGGTCGGCCATCACACTGAGACAGCCTGGAATGTGTCTGGCTTTCAATGTTATGTGATAATGATGGCACCATGTCATGATCTTCCACAGGAGCACACACATCTCCATTGAGTGAGTTCCTCCTTGTTTTTTTATGTAGGCTACTACTGTTGAGTTGTCCGTTGCAACTAGAATTGCTTGGTTCTGACACTGGTCCTTGAAATGACAAAGGGCCAGTGAGACCGCCTTCAATTCTAGAACATTTATGTGTAGCCTTTTTTCCTGTTCTGACCACAGACCTTTGGTAGAACTTTGATCTAAGTGAGCACCCCAACCTTCGTTTGAGGCATCTGTAAAGAGTTGGATACTGTGGTCTTTGGGATGAAGGTGTGAGCCTTTCATCACGTTTGCAGGATTCTGCCACCAGTCTATGTTTGCAGAAATCGTTTCTGTCCAAGGAAGGAGGCTGTCCAGCGACTGAGGATATCTCTAGTGCTCCTTGAGATGAAACTGAAAGGGCCTCATGTGAAGGCATCCCTCCAGGACCATCTTCTCCGTTGACTTGAGTCGTAGGACCAAATCCTGATGTTTGAACCATCTCTCTTGAGTGGGTTTTACAAGGGCTGAATCTAGATGGTATTCGCAGCCCATGAACGAAAACACCTAAGTAGGTTTCAGTTCTGACTTTTCCTGATTTATGATCCACCCCAAGGATTGGGTTAGATCTACCACTGCCTGAGTGTTCAATTGGACTTCCTCCTGAGACTGGGACCTGATCAGCCAGTCGTCCAGGTATTGGTGAAGTCTGAGACCTCTTGAGAGGGCCATTAGCTTCACTTCCTTTACAATCATTGTAAAGACCTGGGGGGCTGTGGCAAGTCTGAATGGGAGGGATGTGAACTGGAACACCTGAGACCTGTGGCAAAACCTTAGGTACTTCCTTGAGTGTGGATGTATGGGAATGGAAAGGTAGACGTCCGATACACCTATCAACAATACCCATTCCCCTGGAATCAGGGAGGTCCTGATGGACTCTGGAGTTTCCATTTTGAACTTTTCTACATGTAGAAAAGTGTTGAGACTGCTTAGGTCTATTACTGGCCTCCACCTCTGGTGAGGCTTGGGTACAAGAAACAGGCGACTGTAAAACCCGAGAGATTTTACATTTTCCACCCTTTCGATTGCGTTCTTTGACAGCAGAGACTGGATGCGGTCTGCCAGAGCTTGGTCTATTGGTAGGGCCTTGTATTGATATAATCAGAGGAAATCTGACCAAGTTTGGTTTTGAGAGGAATGGCAGAACATAGCCATTCGTGATAATGTTTAACACGTTTGAGGAACATTTGTTTATTTGCCAGTCTCTGCTGAAAGAATGGAGGCGACCTCCTACTGGTGGACTGAGTGAGGCTTTGGAGAAGTCATTAGGAGGAGGAGTCCTCGTCCCCTATTGTGGGGTTGAAAACGACCCCTGGAGCCTCTGAAGTTTGGTTTTCCCCAGCCAGAGGAAAACGATTGGTTACTGCTTTGGGAGGAATTGCCCCCATAGGGGCGTTTCCTGTAGGAGCCTCTTTTCTTGTTGTGGTGGGGACCTGGAAAGGGCTCGTTTGATAGGGTCCAAAAGCCTGAGAGTTTTTGCCAGTGCCTTTTTAAGGAGGAAGTCCTCTCCATCTTTAACCAGTTGAGACTTGAAGAGAGGAGTAGGCCACAATGGCGAGTTCCTCAACTCCTGACGTCTCGATTCCCCAAGATGGGGATGAAGGAGGGTCATTTCAGCTTCTCTTCGTAGAAGCCCGGTGTGGCCCATAGTATTGAGTTCCCTCTTGAGGATATGAGCTACAGACTTACTGAGTCATGCTAGGGCCCTTTGTTGAATGAAAATCCTTTTCTCCATTATATCAAAGTAATCACATGCAGTCTGATAACCACGTTTGATGAGCTTCCTAGGGTCTGCCCCATCCAAAATTTGGTTTTTGGTCTTCCTGAGAGAAGACCTGGCACTGTGAAGGCCTTTTCCAGAACAGTGTTGCATGCAGAAGAAGTCCTGGCAAAAGTAGCCGTGAAATTGATGGTGGAGAGGTTTTGTCTAGACTGTTGCTCGTGTTCCTTAAGGATATGAAGAGGAACTTTGGCAACAGGGGCCCCAGAGGGTTTGGGCGAAATACAGATTTTGGCAAAATCTGTGTTGAGCTCTTGAAGCTTGTCTTCAAAACAAGGTTGTCCCACCTTGTAGTATTTAGCTGTTCAAGCTGGAGGTGTTATGTACTTACCCTCAGGTAAGTTAGAGGCTAAGAAATATTGCTCGAACTTCTCAAAGGCGTCTTTGAGAAAAGGGCTCAGGGGGAGCATGGCAGAAGGGCCTCTAGGCCTTTCTCGTCGTCTAGGCCTAGCACAGTAGTAGAGGACCTAGGCAGAGTTTCCCTGGGATCAGGGAGATCAAGGATTTGCCTGAAGGTTTCAACTTCCTCTGTGTACTGGGAAGGTAGATCATTCATATCTACCTCGCAAGCATACAAATATTGCAAGGACTTGATTTGTGACACAGAGGTTGTCACCTTTACCAAACTCTCTGCGCGTCAGACAGTAATTATGAAGATTTAACGAAAAACAGAAGTGCCTGCATTTAGACGACCTCGGTTTAGCACTAGTTTGGTGGGAAGACATCTTACGCAATAAAAAGAATCCGAGCTCAGAAGCACGGAAGATATACACCAACAAATAAAATCAAATAAAAAGTGTATGATAACACAAAACGATGGGATTCGCAAGTAAAACTTGAGAAACCAACAAAAAAGCAATAAAAGGGCAGGAGGAGACGTACAACCTCCACAAAGTTGGTGATAAAGCAAGTTAACCAGATTTATTGAGTATTAGATCCGAGCGGACTTAATGCTGAATGCAACCGCCCGGTGGCGGGATTACAGCTGAGACTGGAAGATAAGTTTGTTTTTCTTAGATTTTGAAGCTGTAATAGATTACAATTAATGCTTAGAAATACCAGTCTGTGTCCTGTTTACAGTGCCCCAATCCCGAAGACCGGGCCTGAAGAGACCCAAAAAGCTGAATAGAATGGATGACAGTGCTGAAAACTGTAGAGATGTTTTGATTGTAGGACAGAAGGGCAGCAGTGTTCACTTAGAGGTCAAAGCGCCCTTAGGGGTCATCACGAGTAAAATACCAGCCCAATGGTTGGAATTCTAAAATTTTTGCCACCGAATATGAGATTAATGACGACATTAAAAGTCCTTAATAAATATATACTTGGTAAATTAAAATACAAAATGACCTTACCTGTAACATCTTGATGGGTAAACCTTTACCTAGATCCTGGGATTAGACTCCTGAAGACTTGGTTGTAGCGGATGTGCCCGCAACCCTTCTTTTCTTCCTGAGGACAACTGGTCTGAGGGGAAGGATCTAGGACTTGTGTATCTGGTCTCAGATACATATTGTCGTCGTTGTCTGACCAAGTAAGGTCTTTTGAGTAAAAATTTTTAAATGTGTTGTGAGCTTCCCACTGACAGGCTTGCATGATTTGGTCCACCGATACCCCACCACAAAAGGCCTTAGAGGCTGCGAAGGCCCTAATGTCATGCGCTTTAACTTGGACCAAGTCCAAGGCTTGTTGGTCTGCTTGTTTGTAACAAAGAAGAATGGTTTGTTTCAACCAGGAAGAAAGAGTAGCGGGTCTGATGTCTGAGGTATGTCCTTTCTTGAAGGAGATAAAAAGGAGGGATCGAGACCCTCTCAGGTCTTTGGTTTGATCCAAATAGTACCTCAGGGCCCGTACCGGACAATAGGTCCTGTCTTCTTTGAATTGTCTATCTACAATGGTAGTCAAAGCAGGAATAGTCACTGGGGACACACACTTTGAGAACCTTCTCTTGCTAGTTGGTTTTTGGCTATGAAGTCAGAAGAAGGGAACAAGGCGACCTTTTCCCATTGGCCTAGATTTGACACTTTGTTTGCCACACAGGCATGGATTTCGCTGCGGCGCTTGCCGGAGGCCAAAGCTAGCAAGAAAGCAGTTTTGAGAGTAAGATGTTTGAGGTCTGTGTCTTTCATAGACTCAAAGGGTGCTTTTGTGAGCTCATTGAGAACCACAGAAAGGTTCCACTTAGGAAGATTTAGGACGATCCCTGTGAAAACTGGAGAGTAACCTGTGAAGGTCTGAACTTTGTACAATATGTTGGCCTGTTCGGCCCAAAGTGTCAAAAATGGCCCTCCTGTAACCATTGATGGTCGAGCGGCGTCTGTATAGATAAAGGTTAAAAAGTAATATGTGCAGTGACTAGAGTGCAGTTACCTATGACTACTGCCTTATATTGGCCAATATGCTTGGCAATATTTCGAAAATTAAATTGAATTTTCTCATCAGAGGCTGAAGATTTTAACCCATTTTGCCCCTAAGGTGCAAAAATCCTATCCGCCTTGAGCCGTCAAAATGAGCCGTCCTCCGGCGGATAGAGCCTCTGTAGGAGGCTCAGGAGGATAAAATCCTGAAAAAAGTCATTTTTTGCTTTAAAACCATTATTTTTAATTTAATAATGGGGAATAAATTAGTATTCTACAGTTTTCAATCCAAGGTAGGTTTTGATAGCCCTAATTTGGTTAAGAATAACTATAATTAGCTAACTGAGTCAGTAAACTTGATCATTTACTATTAAATAATAACCCTTAATTCCAGATTATGGTTATAAAGGTTCGAATTTTAGGTATGTTTTGTACCTAAAATTTTTTTCCTGGGGTAATTGGGAGTGGCCAGGTAATATTTAACCCTATATTAAAATCAGAGAGTCACTCATACACTTTTAATAGGTCTCAATATTGATATATATGAGAGGGTTTGATTGCAATCCAGTGTGTATCACTGAGAGAGCACAGTCACTCAAGTGTCTTATTGGAGTGGAGGTGTACTCAATTGCGTGTGCGTGATTGCATAGCAGTCTGACTTCAGAGATACATGGTCTCTAATAAGTGAAACTTGATGATGGTGGGTGAATTACAGAATATACCATTATTAAATGTGTATGATTTAATTCTGTAAGACTCGAGCCTGACCATAAATCAGAGGTGTTAACAGGAATGTTAAATGATGCATATGTGGAAATTAACGTGAATTCCAACAAAAATGCAACATTCAAAAATTAAAGTATGTTGGGCATAATGGTCAAGTAGGAATAGTGGTAGCCACTTGACCAGGCTAATTTTTGGATATCATATTAATCGCATAATTTGTGATATGAGGTTATCAACAAATTTTAAATCTGATGAAAAAAACATATCAAAGAAAAAAAACCAAAATGGTGGTTTTCAAGGAAAAATCTCATTTAATGCATGAGAAATCAAATATACATAGTGTAATAAATTAAAACACAACAGAACTAACAGAATAATGTTAATTACAGTTCATAAAGTTAATATCCAGTGTCACAGTTTTATGCATATACATTGACAGCATAAAATAAATTACAAAATGTTTAATGGAGGAGTAATGTTGGAGCAGATAGAGTCCAGGTAATCAACCAATTGGAATGAAGGGGTGGTGTTGTTGGTCACTATTCCCCATTGTGGGTCTTCAGGTGAGAGGTGTGGGGGGAATGGATCTTCCTCCTCTGTTGCACCTTGATATGGTACAGCCTCAGGTAGGTTCATTGATTTCCTCCTTTCCTGATATTCCACTGTGTAGTAGCAAGGTATATCTAAGAATGGAGTGTGAGGCGAACTGGTGACCGGTGAATCCCAACCTTGAATGGTTTGCTTGGGTGACAACATGAGAACATGTGGTGAAGTTCCAGTGTCTATCCTGGTGGGTGCCAATTGAACAGCCTTATCTTTACATATGACTGGGGTGGTGTTGGTCCCTATATGTACTGGCTTCCTGATGGAGGGTAGAGTGCATATGTCTGTTTGGGTGCAGACATTGGTACAAACCATATTAGACTTGTGGGTAGATGCATATACTGAGTCCGGGTTTGGTGTCTCAGAAGATGGGAAATCAAAGTTTTCCAGGAAGGCATCAACTTCATCCCAACTATCCTCAGTAGGTGTGATCACTGGGTGGAAAGTGGGTGTCACATCTGGGGAGTTGTCTGTAGTTACACAATCCGCAATGTTGCCGAAAGTATAGGTTGTTGAAGGCGCCTTGTGGGCTGCCTTCAAGTGTCTGTTCAGGTACTCCCTTCTTTTATACTCCTTGTTACAATGTTGGCATTTGTGTATTCTCAACATATGGGAAGTGTCAATATGTCTTTTCAAATTACACTTGTGGACATATGTTTTGTGACATATGAAACATGTATACCACATTTTGAATTTAATATATCCAATCTGAGAATATGGTAAGTCACAGAAGTTACACACAATAAAAATCACAATGTTGGTACTACTGGGTACTAAATGTAGAAAGTAATCCTAATGTGGATTAGTAATGGATAATAATGCACACATATATAACACCACTGAACTTAAAACACTGAATAGGTGATTTAAATACAGCCTTGATGAATGAGGTCATAGGTTACCTAGTTACTAGTGAGGTCACATAGTAATTGAGGTGATTATGATGGTGTAATATGACGTCATATGGTCATACACGTCATCAAATTGACGACGTCATAGTTGTGACATCATACTAAGAGTAGCCCTTGTGATGAAGTGCCCAATATAAAAATAAAGGGAAGAGGGGGGCATCTGGGTAATGGATGCCATGAGAGGGCATAACTTCATACAAACATATTGATGCCTGCAGGGTGGAGTGTAGGGAATGCCCAAATATAATATAGTTCTTGGCTTCTGCGCCTTGAGGTGGCATTTGGGCTTGTTGGATCCCCCATCCATTGAAAGATGCTAAACTCCATGTTTTTCACAGAATGATTTTTCTGTGTAAAATGTCTAGAGACAGGAGTGGATTTTTCTGGTTGGAATTTTTGAACACTATTTTGGTGCTCATACATCCTGTTCCTGAAGGGTCTTTTGGTTTCTCCAATGTATTGGAGGCCACATTGGTTGCAATTTATAATATAAATTACATTTGATAATTCACAAGTGACTTTGTGTTTAGGGGGCAGTGACTTGCATTTGAATACTTGCTTAGTGTGGAAGCTGGTTATTTGTTCAGCTTTCCTAATTCTGGGGCAATAGGTACATTTCCCAAGTCTGGTGCAGACAGGGGTGTGTACTGATGGTTTTGCATCAGTTGTAGGTTTAGGAGGGTAAGAGATAGTGCTACTGGTCAGAATATCTCTGAGGTTGGGCAGTCTTCTAAATCCCATTAGAGGTTTGGAGCTAAATATTTGTGTTAGTTCCTCAGTATTTTGGATAATGTTCCAATTTCTTTGTACTAGAGAACCGATTTGTGGGTTCCTAGGGTTGTATTGGGTGACCATTACTGGTGCTTCATTAGCCTTTTTCGAGACAGTCTCTAGTAATTCATCCTGTGAAAATTTACGAGCTCTGAGATAGTGTTTTTTCAGGCTTTTAAGTGGGTATCCCCTTCTGAGGTAATATCCAGTGAGTTTTTTGGCATTAGCCTCAAAATCAAGGTCCAGAGTACAGATCCTTCTTAATCTTAAGTATTGACCAAAGGGTCCTTTAGTGAGGACACTTTGCGGGTGAGCTGAGCTGTATTCTAGATACAGATGGGTGTCTGTAGGTTTGTTGAAGAGGGTTGTGATCAGTCCTCTGTCTAGGCCAAATTTGACAGTTGTGTCCAGAAAGTCAATCTGGGAATAACTCATTTCATGGGTAAATTTGATTGTGTCATGTAAGGAGTTTAAGTAGTCAATGAACCTTTTAAGAGACTCCTCTCCATGGGTCCATACTAGGAAAATGTCATCAATGAACCTTTTCCAAGTAAGTGGTTTAAGTGGGTAACCAGCTAAAGCCTTGGTCTCGAACCTGTCCATGAACAGGTTAGCATAGTTAGGGGCTAAAGAGGTGCCCATAGCTGTGCCGCCTGTCTGTAAGTAATGATCTCCATTAAATGTGAAGTTCATACTGTGTAATACTAGTTTAAGTAAGTCTAGTATAAAATTGGTGATTGGCGTTTTAGTAGGGTCACTTCTAAGTTTCTCTGCAACTGCTAATATCCCTTCATTATTTGGGATATTAGTATAGAGTGAGGAAACATCTAAGGTGCATAATATGGCACCATCAGGGATTGGTCCAAGTGCTTTTATCTTTTTAATAAAGTCCTGGGTGTCCCTAATGTATGAATTGGTTTTGGGGACATAATCTTTGATGTGTTCATCAACCAATTTGCTAATCCTGCTAGTGGGGTGATTAACAGAACTGCAAATTGGTCTGCCTGGTACACTTTTTTTATGTATTTTGGGTAGCATATAAAACCTAGCTTCAGTGCAGTTGGTTGGGTTGAGGTGCTCGAAATTCTTATCTGAAATCAAGCCTTTTTCTCTCATTTTAGTGAGTGTCTGGGTAACATTTGTAGCTACTTGATCAGTACAGTCATGCCCAAGTTTGGTATAGAACTTAGAGTCGCTGAGCTGTCTGTACCCTTCTCTTAAGTAATCAGTAGTGTTCATTACTACTACTGCTGACCCTTTATCAGCTTTTTTGATTACTATTTCAGGGTTTTCTGAGAGTTCTCTCAGACTCATGGTTTGCTCCCGTGTCAGGTTTGGTTTCCTGATCTTTTTTACTTTACTGTTGAGAAGACCAGTTTTGAAGGACCTTTGGAAAATTTCCAGGGATTGATGTACCCTGTTGGGTTTCCAAGTACTTTTATCCACAAAATTCTTATGTATTTTATGGTAAGGGGAGGTTTCTTCTTCTAGATTCTCAGCCATGAAATTAATCAAATCTATTTCTTGGTCTGTTAAATGATCAAATTGTTGATTGTCATTATAGAAATGGAATTTCAAACATAATCTCCTGTGAAATTCCTTGAAATCAGTCCAAATTTTTGCTTTATTTGGGGGTCCTTGTGTAGGGCAAAAGGTCAGACCTTTTTCTAGGGCTGACACTTGGTTCTCAGTTAAAGTAATGTCAGACAAGTTTATGACTGTGTGACCCACTAGGCTATCCATAGTTTTACCTTTAGGTAGGATGCCAGGGGGGGCTGTTTGGGCCTCCTCCTTAATTAGATTAAGTATCTCATTTAAGTCAGAAGTTGCCATCATAATATATGTGGAACTCCAAATATAGTTATATCTGACCCCTGAAGTGGAAAAAGCTTATCCGCTGTGAGCCTCTATTTTAGGGGGCTCATCCGCTAAGAGCCTCTGTTTTAGGGGGCTCATCCGCTAAGAGCCTCTATTTTAGGGGGCTCATCCGCTTAGAGCCTCCATTTAGGAGGCTACTGGAGTTTCAGAGAAATGTATGGTAAGATATAGTGAGTCCAATAAGGTAGTTGGAAGTTTCAGTAATAACATGGTGAAAAATGATTTCAAGCTATTTTAATGGTTGAATAAGCCACATAACAAAATATCATACATACAAATATACTGTAATTTTGGTACAATATAATAAACAGAACATCAGTTAATTTGATTATTTCTGGAGCAGTTTGTTAAGTCCATTGAGGAGCATGGTGAGCTGTTTATTCTGGTTCTGAGGCCTCCTTCCTTGCCATCCCTTTTTGTTGGGTCTGGAAAGTTTCTTCTGTTGTTGAGGTTGGAGGTTTGGCTTCATCTTCTTCTGTAAAGAAGTGCCAGCTGCTGATTGAAACTTGCTTGTCAAGGAGTCTTTAATTTCCTTGAACTGAACTTGATCAAGGTGAGTCTCTAGTTCAGACATAATGCTCTGAATTTCCAGTTTGACACTGGAATATTTTCTATTCATTTCTTCCACCCATAATAGGGTGAGTTCTCTCTTGCATTTGCATATCAAATCAATCCACTTCTTTTTGAAACATTCATCTGTACTTTCAGGTGGAGTACTTCTGAAGTTACTTTGTGGTGGGAAGGAGCCATTCTTCAGACTATTTTTAATAGAATGAAGATTAGTGGCAAGATTAAGTTTCTTCCTGAACTGATTCTTCGCTTTCAAGTATAATGGCTTGGCTGCTGGAGGGTAATTTCCTCTGCTATCAGGAGAAGTGGCAGGAGATTGTGTTCTCTTCCTCTTGGTGCCTTTTCCTTTTGTGGAAACAGGGTCCTTCAGTTTCTTCACTACCTTGTCTAACAATGCTGTAGTTTCACTACTGACACTGGTGGTGGGAATAGGTGTGCCACTGGTTGGAGTGTTAAAAGCACTTGCACTATTATCCAGGGGCCGGTTTCATGAAAGGACTTAAGTCTGGTCTCAGGCTCAAATCTGAGACTTTGGGCTCAAATATTGTAAATATTTTGGTGAGTCTGTGGACTCAGACTCAAAGCATTTCACAAACAGGCTCAACTTGAGATTTGGCTCAGCCATGGGCTCAATTTTGAGCCCACCAAGGAGGTGTCTCAAATTTTGAGTCCAAAGTTTGTCATCCAATACTTGTGTATAAAGCAATATAATTTGCATGAAAATGAATTTGTTGAATCTTGAAATATTATATTTTTATCTTGCTTACTAATTACAACTACATATTCAATATTCATAATAAGAAAAGTCAATGGAATTGACATGCTTTTTGGCCGTTGTCAAGTGACTAGTCTCAAGAGTGGACTCAAAGCTTAACTCGGTCTCAGTTGAGTCTCAAACAATTGGCTTGTTACCAATAATATTATATCAATTTTTTTTCATGTGTTATCAGTGTTAATGCAATCTAAATCGATAATGATGATGAAATAAATGCACTTGCATAAAAAACAAACCAAGGAAGCATCTTAAATGAAATTTAAAAGTTGAGACTATGACTTGAGACCAGTCTCAGCTGATCCACCTTTTGTGAAATCCATTTGAGCCAAAAACTCAGCCGAGACAAAAGTCTCAGATTTGAGACCCAGACTCAGCCCAAAACTGGTCTCAAACTGAGACTTTTCATGAAACCGGCCCCTGAACTTCTAAGTTCCTGATGTCAGCAGACAGGGCTGTGTCACTAACACTCATGGTTACCCAAAGTAAATAAAGGTTAAAAAGTAATATGTGCAGTGACTAGAGTGCAGTTACCTATGACTACTGCCTTATATTGGCCAATATGCTTGGCAATATTTCGAAAATTAAATTGAATTTTCTCATCAGAGGCTGAAGATTTTAACCCATTTTGCCCCTAAGGTGCAAAAATCCTATCCGCCTTGAGCCGTCAAAATGAGCCGTCCTCCGGCGGATAGAGCCTCTGTAGGAGGCTCAGGAGGATAAAATCCTGAAAAAAGTCATTTTTTGCTTTAAAACCATTATTTTTAATTTAATAATGGGGAATAAATTAGTATTCTACAGTTTTCAATCCAAGGTAGGTTTTGATAGCCCTAATTTGGTTAAGAATAACTATAATTAGCTAACTGAGTCAGTAAACTTGATCATTTACTATTAAATAATAACCCTTAATTCCAGATTATGGTTATAAAGGTTCGAATTTTAGGTATGTTTTGTACCTAAAATTTTTTTCCTGGGGTAATTGGGAGTGGCCAGGTAATATTTAACCCTATATTAAAATCAGAGAGTCACTCATACACTTTTAATAGGTCTCAATATTGATATATATGAGAGGGTTTGATTGCAATCCAGTGTGTATCACTGAGAGAGCACAGTCACTCAAGTGTCTTATTGGAGTGGAGGTGTACTCAATTGCGTGTGCGTGATTGCATAGCAGTCTGACTTCAGAGATACATGGTCTCTAATAAGTGAAACTTGATGATGGTGGGTGAATTACAGAATATACCATTATTAAATGTGTATGATTTAATTCTGTAAGACTCGAGCCTGACCATAAATCAGAGGTGTTAACAGGAATGCTAAATGATGCATATGTGGAAATTAACGTGAATTCCAACAAAAATGCAACATTCAAAAATTAAAGTATGTTGGGCATAATGGTCAAGTAGGAATAGTGGTAGCCACTTGACCAGGCTAATTTTTGGATATCATATTAATCGCATAATTTGTGATATGAGGTTATCAACAAATTTTAAATCTGATGAAAAAAACATATCAAAGAAAAAAAACCAAAATGGTGGTTTTCAAGGAAAAATCTCATTTAATGCATGAGAAATCAAATATACATGGCGTCTGTATAGATATTGGTGCAGGTACATGAAGAAGTTTGAGACTTGTTTTACAGATGGAGTGGAGAAATTTTCTCTGCACCATCTCTCAAATAGGGCCCACTTTGACCTGTAGATGGTCCTTGTTGATGACCTCTGAGGTGCAGCAATTCTCTCTGCCACCTCCACAGAGAAGCCTTGTTCTTGGAGCTGTCCACTCCTAGACACCAGGCGTGGAGGTTGAGATGTTGCGGATTGCTGTGGAATACGTGATTGTGGGACTGTTTGAGAAGAGTTGTTGACACTGGGAGTTGTAGTGGGATCTTCGTTGAGAGCTGCACTAGGTCCCAAAACCAGGGCATCCCTGGGCAGCCTGGGGCTATTACTATGTTCAGGCAATGGCATTGCCTGATTTTTTGGATCACCCTGTGAAGGAGAGCCATCGGAGGGTAAGCATAAGCAGTGAGACCCGTCCAGTTTATGTTTGGAGTGTCTATGTCCCAAGCATTTGGATGTGGGATAGGAGACACATACAGTGGAAGTTTGTGGTTGAGATGAGTGGCAAAAAGATCTGCATGAGGGGTGAACCACTTGTGACAGATCTGTTTGAACACCTGCGGATGCAGTGATCATTCTGTTGATTGGACTTGGTTTGACCTGGACAGAAGGTTGGCCATCACATTCAGACACCCTGGAATGTGTCTGGCTTTTAATGTTATGTGATAATGATGGCACCATGTCATGATCTTCCACAGGAGTGCACACATCTCCGCTGAGTGAGTTTCTCCTTGTTTGTTTATGTAGGCTACTACTGTTGAGTTGTCCAGTGCAACTAGCACAGTTTGTTTCTGACACTGGTTCTTGAAACTTCTAAGGGCCAGTGAGACCGCCTTCAACTCTAGAACATTTATGTGTAGCCTTTTTTCCTCTTTTGACCACAGACCCTTTGTAGAACTTTGAGTGCCCCAACCTTCGTTTGAGGAGTCTGTAAAGAGTTGGATGCTGTGGCCTTTGGGATGAAGGTCTGCACCTATCATCACGTTTGTGGGGTTCTGCCACCAGGCTAGGTGTGCAGAAATCGTTTCTGTCCAAGGAAGGAGGTTGTCCAGTGACTGAGGATATTTCCAGTGCTCCTTGGGGTGAAACTGAAAGGGCCTCATGTGAAGGCATCCCTCCAGGACCATCTTCTCCGTTGTGGCAAGCAACCCAATTAGAGACATCAAACATCTTGCAGTCAAAACATGTTTTGACTTGAGTCGTAGGATCAAATCCTGAAGTTTGAGCCATCTCTCTTGAATGGGTTTTACCAGGGCTAAATCTAGATGGTATTTGCAGCCCACGAACAAAAACACCTGGGTAGATTTCAGTTCTGATTTTTCCTAATTTGTTATCCACCCCAATGATTGGGTTAGGTCTACCACTGCCTGAGTGTTCACTTGGGCTTCCTCCCGAGTCTGGGACCTGATCAGCCAGTCGTCCAGGTATTGGTGAAGTCTGAGTCCTCTGGAGAGGGCCATGAACTTCACTTCTTTGACAATCATTGTGAAGACCTGGGGGGCTGTGGCCAGTCCGAAAGGAAGGGAGGTGAACTTGAACACCCGTGACCTGTGGCAAAACCTGAGGTATTTCCTTGAGTTTGGGTGGATGGGGATGTGAAGGTAAGCATCCAATAGGTCTATCGACGATACCCATTCCCCTGGAATCAGGGAAGTCCTCATGGACTCTGGAGTTTCCATTTGAACTTTTCTATGTGTAGAAAAGTGTTGAGCCTGCTTAACTCTATTACTGGCCTCCACCTTTGGCAAGGCTTGGGGACTAGAAACAGGCGACTGTAAAACCCGAGAGATTTTACATTTTCCACCCTTTTGATTGCGTTCTTTGACAGAAGAGACTGGATACAATCGACCAGAGCTTGGTCTTTTTGAAGGGCATTGTATTCTGATATTATCTGAGGAAATCTGACCGAGTTTTGTTTTGAGAGGAATGGCAGTACGTAGCCATTGGTGATAATCTTTAACACGTTGGATGAACATCTGTTTGTTTGCCAGTCTCTTCTGAAACAACGGAGGCGACCTCCTACTGGTGGACTGAGGGACGCTTTGAAGGAGTCATTGGGGGGAGGGGTTTCAACACCCTCATCCCCTGTTGTGGGGTCGAAAGCGACACTTGGAGCCTCTGAAGTTCGGTTTCCCCCTTCCTGAGGAAAACGATTGGTTACTGCTTTGTGAGGAATTGCCCCCATAGGGGCGATTCCCGTAGGAGTCTCTTTTCTTGTGGGGACCACGAAAGGGCTTATTTTGATAGGGTGCAAAACCCTGAGAGTCTTTTGAGGTGCCTTTCACTAGTTGAGACTGGAACAGGGAGGAATGCCAAAAAGGTGAATTCCTGAGTTCCTGGCGTCTTGTTTCTCCTAAAAGTGGAAGCAAAAGGGTCATTTCGGCTTCACGTCTAAGTAAGCCAGTGTTACCCATGGAATATAGCTCCCTCTGGAGTATATGGGCCAACAATTTGCTAAGACATGTGAGGGCTCTGTGTTGAATAAGAATAGTCTTATTCCATAGGTCAAGATATTCACAGGCTTCCTGATATCCACGTTTGGCTGCTTTCTCAGGATTGGCACCTTTCTGAATCTGAGATTTAACCTCTTAAAGGTCAACTTCAAACCATTTTGATACTTCTCTAGAGTGGCATTGCACGAAGATGAAGTCTTGGCAAAGGCAGCAGTAAAGTTGAGAGTGGATATGTTTTGTCTAGCTTGGTGTTCCAATTCCTTAAGAACTGATAGGGGAACCTTGCCCATAGGGGCCCCAGAGGGCTTTGGAGTGATACAGATTTTTTTTAAATCTATATTCAACTCCTGTATTTTCTCCTCATAACAGGGCTGTCCCACCTTGTACCACTTGGCAGTGGAAGGAGGAGGTTTGATATATTTACCTTCAGGTAAATTAGCGGCCTTGAAATCATGCTCAAACTTATCGAAGGCATCCTTGATAACTGAGCTAAGGGGAAACATGGAGGAGGGACCTCTTGGTCTGAGTTCCTGACGGCCTGTCTCATCATCCAGACCCATTACTGAAGTAGAGGACCTAGGCATACACTCCCTGAGGTCAGGGAGGGAAAGAATGCGCTTAAAAGTGTCCACCTCTTCAGCATACTGGGAGGGAATGTCAGCCAGGGCTACTTCCACATAGTAAGGGGTGTGTGGATCATGTTGAGGTTGGTCTTGATCAGAGTTAGCCCCAGAGGGCTTAGAAGACCTGTGTTTAGCCCAAGAGGCCTGATCTTGCTCTGAGGAAGATGCAACATATATGGACCTAGATTTATGTTTACTCTGGTCAGCATGTTTTTTGGGTTTGGTAGATGACATCCGAGGTTGGTCGGATTCATCAGAGTATTGGTCCAAGTCACAAGTTGGACCATGATCATGCTTCCTATGAGAGTGAGAGTGATTTTTAGGTCTATCCGAGGGCTTCTTGGTAGGTACCTCGGATGTATTAAAATTCTGATCCGAGAAATTCTGATGAGCTGATCCGAGAAATTCTGATGATCATATCCGAGACCTAGAGGAAGTGCTGGACCATAGTCCACATCCATATCTTCGGTTTGATGGGTAGTGGGGGGTCTCAGAGGAGGTAGGTCCAAGTTAACACCACTAGTTCCAGGTTTAGAAGCTGAGGCCGAGGTCTAAACTACCTCTACCTGTTTTTAACTAGATATTTCGTCTCGGAGAGACTGAAATGCTTCTAACATGGAGGCCTGAAACGAACCCATTAGCTTTTGCAAATGTAGGTTAAGTGTGTAACCCAGGGATTTTTCTAAATTAGTTTAGATCTCGGTTTGTCTTTATTCGTTTGCTGGGATGACAATTTTTATACACAATAAAAATACGTACTAAAAATCATGAACCGAGGAAAACTCAAAACACACAAAATATAAAAGTTATACTTATCCTGTCAAAACAGAAATTTTACAGAATAATCTATGCTATATAATAAAAGAAATACCCAAAAATCAATCTCCAACAATACGTAATTACTGAGATATAAATGAAAAAAGTCTGTATATCTAACAGAAGCTTTCAGTTCGTGTGGCCAAAGAGAAAGTAGGACTAAAGGTCAGAGGTAATCACATGACGACAATATAGGTTACGGCCAACAATAAATGTCAGTTTTTCTTAGACGTTGGCCGTGATGCCCTGTGGCCATCCGAGAACAGCATTAAGTCCCACATGGTAAGCTATTGTAGCACAATAAAAGTTTGATCTTTTTGAAAAAAACAATGAGAATCGAGCATGTTTTTCTGCTCATCAGAAAAACAATAGTCACATGCCCTCTTTGATGCAACTGGCAGAAAATAACAGTACCAAAAACAGAATTATATACTAAAGTAGAAAATACTTCCAGTGAAGACTGCTGAAAACCACCCAAGCTGTTGGAACAATCATCACACCTTTCGTTGCTTCTGGTTACTGAAGATAAAAACACAGCTTGACTTGGTTTATACCTTCTGCATAGCCCTAAAATAGGCCGTTATATATCTTATAGCAGTGAACCGCTGACATAACGTCCTATTAGCTTCCATTTGAAAATCTCCGGCATTTCAAACTTCGACTTTATACTCTTTAAATAGAAAGAATACTATTGGATACTCACTGATTTTACATTCAATGCCAATAGTTTTAACAGTCTAAAACCAAACATCCACTGTTTATAAGATACAAATGCAATATTCTGCCATTATATTCAGCTCCTTCTGTAGCCGTAATGTAGCCCGTTGGTAAATTTGTGTTACCTTCATCAAACGAAGCATACACAAAACACCTTTATATTGGTATTATTATGTGAGTTATAACTGCTTTATTGTTTTAGACTGATAATACTACATACAAGGCATATTAAAACTGTAAGTAACCAATATTTATTTGATACATGTAAGAGTATAAAGCCAAAGTTTGAAATGCCTGAGATTTTCAAATGGAAGGCAATAGGACGTCAATATGCGGTAACACAAATCTACTAACGGCCTACATTAGGGCTACCTTCTGCACTACTATTAAGCTCAAGAGTGTTCAATATTTCATAACAGAAACAATCTGAAGGTCATAAGTCAAAGTTAAGTTGTACTGGCATTTCTCAAGTTTATTGCAGAATAATTCCTATAGTCCTTGGTTAGTGTTAGAAACTGAACAACCAAATGGAACAAAATTTAATTCTCTAGTACAATAAGCAACTTAATTACTACTACAATAACAAAATTTTAGCAGCAGAAAAATTTACAAATTCTCCATTTTGCATAAATTCTCTAAATTATTTTATCACTGCTGACCAGATTTTACTCAAGAGATGAAAGTACATTTAAATTTTCATTAGGAATAAATTTTTCACTATCGAGACAGACAAATTAAATGATATGAAATAAAGGTAAGGTGAAAAAAAACTCCAGTTAGAGATTACCTTTATGAGAATATCCACTGAACATGTCACGGGAGCACAGCATTGATAAAAAGAAAGCTACCATCGGTCACTTCCCATAACATGGAACTCATAAAACATAAACACACTTTAATATCACTAGTCTCAACATAAAAAAAAAATCTCAAATGATCTCTGAAGGCTTTAGTCTGGCAGCCAAAGGGGTTGAACGAAAAGTGCCAGTAATAGTTTTTTTTCTCTTCAGATTATGTATCCCTGGGGTAAATAAAAGTTATTATGGCGGCCATTTTGAAAAACATAAATATCTGATATTGCCCAAGGGTGAGATCGCCACATCGGACAGAGTGTTTTATGGGAACCCAGGGGTACATAACCTGCAGAGACAAAAGTATCACTGACACTTTTCATTCAACTTAAAATATCCACATTGGCTGCCAGACTGCTCGACATGATACATTTAACAAACAAAAAACAACCGAAAAAAATTGAATGTTTTTAAAAAATGAACTTTACATTAATCATTCTTTTGATTGAATAACAATATAGTGAGTTCTCAACAAACTTTATGGCAGCAATCAAGTCAACAAAATACACAGTAGAGCATGCATGATTAAAGCCTCAATGAGTCAATGTAAGTCATGTAAAGTTTGAACAAAAAAGGCAGTATTTCTACAGTCATAAGTGGAAGGTGTACAAAGCAAAAACACAAATCCTGTAATTATTAGATATTCTACAAATACAGTCTACTGTATAGATTAGAGTTAACAATATAGAACCAATTGATATTTAAATCAATACAAGAATTTCATAATATATATTAAACAGAAGTTACTGTGGGGTAACTATAAGCAGATTCTGGATCAAATAGTTGTACAGAATTTACTGTACAAGATACAGCAGGCTGAAATAAAGATGCTATAAGCTAATAAGAAATACAAAATCATCATAGAAGGATATATATATACTATACAGTTTATATAATATTTCAAACATGAGTTACCCTGTCCACAGGAATTAGTTGGACAACACTTGGTGCAGGTAATTTAGACATTAGACACAGTATGAAAACAACTTCTAAAAACAAGTAATACTACTAATAACAATTAACACTAATAATATATAAATACAATTAAATCAAAGCTTGATATCCATTCAACGGAAATTTTGACTTTAAATCATACAGTAGAATGCCAGGAGTAACATTTTAAAAGCCAAAACAGAAACTGACATTGGCAAACTATCTAGGTGAATTCTAATGAAACCCCCACAGTTCAACCAGAGGGCGAAGTGTTCACATGAACGACCAGTAATTCCTTCACAACCCCTAGGGTGAGAGGGACTGCTCTATTTAACACACCCCAACCCTGAGCCGGATTGCACACACCTAACACAGCTACCTGTAGCGGTAAATATCTATGTGGTAAGGCAGTGGGACAAGCCCAAGGAGGAGTCTGTGAAAGGCTCCTAAACATTATGTCAAGGAAGTTTTGCCAAACTGATGCATCAACTTACTCTAAGGTGCAAATGTTCAAAACGGGTAATTAAAAATTCCAGAAAGAGTCTATCTCCATATTATTATTTTATAGGGGAAAAGATTATGCAGGATGGTAGCAAATAAGGCTAGTCTAACAAGTTTTCAACTGTCATCTAAGCCTAAGACTGGCCTGAGTTCTGATGGCTTAAATTTTGTTCTATTCTGTTGTAGCAGCATTGGTATAAAATATGTATAATGGCTTGTACGTGAAGCAATTGATATGATGATCATGTATATATCAGTTAACTTAAAACCTAGCTGCTATAAAGCTCCTACTTTTTCATCATGTAACTGTGTCTCTTATGTTAAGTCACTCCAGTGGGAATAGTTATTGCAGATGTTATCTAATGATATCTAATGCTATATATTTGGGTGCATAAAAAAACTAAATTTTTAAGGAATTTAACTGAAAGTGTAGAGTCTGGGTTGCAATAATCATGTGTGTCTAAATGTTTTGTTTTGTGTTTTGTAGAAATTCATTTGTATATTCAGTTTAAAATGACCTCATCGAGAATACAGGAATAATCATACAATCTTATTGGTTAATATTTTAATGTGTATATAATTACAACATTACCAAATGATCTTTACATTAAAAAAGTGATACTGTAAAAAAAGTTTCATCTTCAACAAAATGATCTTGTTGAGACTATGTTAAGTTGCCGTATCTACAAACTAAAGTGATACTGTAAAAAGTTTTAACTTAAATACTTATCTTAGTGAAAATAAGCCAAGTTGCTATATTGGCAAAGTATTATTTCATTTATTCTATTTTTTCTTGATCTTTTCTGTGTGGAGCTATTCAATTACAAAAATAAAATTAACTTTTCTGTGAGGAGCTATTCAATTACAAAAATAAAATAAACTATGTGTTAAGTCACAAAGATAAGTTCACTATATGTAAATTTATGGCCTTATAGTGTTTTATAAGGTTTTATAATGATGCTGGAGTGTTAACAAAATCCTTAATCCCTGAAGCACCTCTTGGAAAAGAACATTGATCTATATCAAATGCATTTAACAGTTTTCCAAGAAAGTACTTTTATCTTTTTAATATATTTCTTTTAAAAACAGATTTAAACGTTTTTCACGACCTTTCGAAACATTTGTTATTCCTACTTTTATAATAACATCTCAGAATGGTTTTTAAAAGCCATCAATACTGTTAAAATTATTACAAATAATTCCACTTTGACAAATACAATAGAAAAAGTTCTGGAATGACATTTTCAGAAAAAAATATATAACAAACAAGACCACTGCCTTGGTATGATCTCCCGCCGCACTACATCAAAAAGTAGGTCAACAACATATTTGACAAAACTCCTTTAAATTGAATAGTTTTGCTGTTATAAATTATTTAAATCAAAAAAGTCAAAGTAGCTATTACTGAGTTTGGCCATCGAATGGCGACATTCTAGAGTTAGAGCCACTGAATGTACATATTCCGCAGTTATGTACATGTAAGATATGCACTAAAAAGGTTTGGATATCTTCATTCCACCTCAAAGAAGGGGCCCAAGGTCTTACCCTTACCCTGTGCTTTTCCACAGGTTGGTTTGAAGCTCTCCCAAAAGTAGGTGAATGAGTTATTTGAGAAAAATTGGCCATCTGCAATACTTCTAGAGATAATTCGCATATACTCATTTTCAGTAGGCGAGTAATTAGCTGTGGGTCTGAAACTTCACTATGTGAAGGCCCTTGCAAAAGTAGGTGAATGAGTTATTTGAGAAAAAATTGGCTATCTGCAATACTTTTCAGAGATAATTCGCATTTACTCATTTTGAGTAGGTGAGTAATTAGCTATGGGTCTGAAACTTCACCAAGTGAAAGCTCTCCCAAAAGTAGGTGAATGAGTTATTTGAGAAAAATTGGCTATCTGCAATACTTTTAGCGATAATTCGCATTTACTCATTTTGAGTAGGTGAGTAATTAGCTATGAGTGTGAAACTTCACCAAGTGAAAGGTCTCCCAAAAGTAGGTGAATGAGTTATTTGAGAAAAATTGGCTATCTGCAATACTTTTAGAGATAATTCACATTTACTCATTTTGAGTAGGTGAGTAATTAGCTATGGGTGTGAAACTTCACCATGTGAAAGCTCTTCCAAAAGTAGGTGAATGAGTTATTTCAGAAAAATTGGCTATCTGCAATACTTTTAGCGATAATTCGCATTTACTCATTTTCAGTAGCTGAGTAATTAGCTATGGATCTGAAACTTCACCATGTGAAAGGTCTCCCAAAAGTAGGTGAATGAGTTATTTGAGAAAAATTGGCTAAGTACAATACTTTTAAGAGATAATTCACATTTACTCATTTTGAGTAGGTGAGTAATTAGCTATGGGTGTGAAACTTCACCAAGTGAAAGCTCTCCCAAAAGTAGGTGAATGAGTTATTTGAGAAAAATTGGCTATCTGCAATACTTTTCAGAGATAATTCGCATTTACTCATTTTGAGTAGGTGAGTAATTAGCTATGGGTGTGAAACTTCACCAAGTGAAAGCTCTCCCAAAAGTAGGTGAATGAGTTATTTGAGAAAAATTGGCTATCTGCAATACTTTTAGCGATAATTCGCATTTACTCATTTTCAGTAGCTGAGTAATTAGCTATGGATCTGAAACTTCACCATGTGAAAGGTCTCCCAAAAGTAGGTGAATGAGTTATTTGAGAAAAATTGGCTAAGTACAACACTTTTAAGAGATAATTCACATTTACTCATTTTGAGTAGGTGAGTAATTAGCTATGGGTCTGAAACTTCACCAAGTGAAAGCTCTCCCAAAAGTAGGTGAATGAGTTATTTGAGAAAAATTGGCTATCTGCAATACTTTTAGAGATAATTCGCATTTACTCATTTTGAGTAGGTGAGTAATTAGCTATGGGTGTGAAACTTCACCAAGTGAAAGTTCTCCCAAAAGTAGCTGAATGAGTTATTTGAGAAAAATTGGCCATCTGCAATACTTCTAGAGATAATTCGCATATACTCATTTTCAGTAGGCGAGTAATTAGCTGTGGGTCTGAAACTTCACTATGTGAAGGCCCTTGCAAAAGTAGGTGAATGAGTTATTTGAGAAAAATTGGCTAAGTACAACACTTTTAAGAGATAATTCGCATTTACTCATTTTCAGTAGGTGAGTAATTAGCTATGGATCTGAAACTTCACCATGTGAAAGGTCTCCCAAAAGTAGGTGAATGAGTTATTTGAGAAAAATTGGCTAAGTACAACACTTTTAAGAGATAATTCGCATTTACTCATTTTCAGTAGGTGAGTAATTATCTACGGGTCTGAAACTTCACCATGTGAAAGCTCTCCCAAAAGTAGATGAATGAGTTATTTGAGAAAAAATTGGCTATCTGCAATACTTTTAGAGATAATTCACATTTACTCATTTTGAGTAGGTGAGTAATTAGCTATGGGTCTGAAACTTCACCAAGTGAAAGCTCTCCCAAAAGTAGGTGAATGAGTTATTTGAGAAAAATTGGCTCTCTGCAATACTTTTAGAGATAATTCGCATTTACTCATTTTGAGTAGTGAAACTTCACCAAGTGAAAGTTCTCCCAAAAGTAGCTGAATGAGTTATTTGAGAAAAATTGGCCATCTGCAATACTTTTAGAGATAATTCGCATTTACTCATTTTCAGTAGCTGAGTAATTAGCTATGGGTCTGAAACTTCACCATGTGAAAGCTCTCCCAAAAGTAGATGAAGGAGTTATTTGAGAAAAATTGGCTATCTGCAATACTTTTAGAGATAATTCGCATTTACTCATTTTGAGTAGGTGAGTAATTAGCTATGGGTCTGAAACTTCATCAAGTGAAAGCTCTCCCAAAAAAAGGTGAATGAGTTATTTGAGAAAAATTGGCTATCTGCAATAGTTTTAGCGATACTTCGCATTTACTCATTTTGAGTAGGTGAGTAATTAGCTATGGGTCTGAAACTTCACCAAGTGAAAGCTCTCCCAAAAGTAGGTGAATGAGTTATTTGAGAAAAATTGGCTATCTGCAATACTTTTAGAGATAATTCGTATTTACTCATTTTGAGTAGGTGAGTAATTAGCTATGGGTCTGAAACTTCACCAAGTGAAAGGTCTCCCAAAAGTAGGTCAATGAGTTATTTGAGAAAAATTGGCTATCTGCAATACTTTTAGCGATAATTCGCATTTACTCATTTTCAGTAGGTGAGTAATTAGCTATGGGTCTGAAACCTCACCAAGTGAAAGCTCTCCCAAAATTAGGTGAATGAGTTATTTGAGAAAAATTGGCTATCTGCAATACTTTTAGAGATAATTTGCATTTACTCATTTTCAGTAGGTGAGTAATTAGCTACGAGTCTGAAACCTCACCATGTGAAAGCTCTCCCACAAGTAGATGAATGACTTAAAAAGTAGATGAACAACTTGTTTGAGAGAAATTGTGTAGCTGCAATACTTTTGAAGATATAAGGCATTTACTCATTATGGTTATCATTAAAAATTGACAAAGTAGCTATTACGGTTTGCGAGATATTTGTCATTTTTCACATTTTCACCAAAAGTAGCAATAAAGTAGCCATTACTCACTTGTACATTGAGCAACAGTTGTGAAACTTAAATATGTTACAGTTCACAAAAAAGTAGATGAACAACTTATTTGAGAGAAATTGTGTAGCTGCAATACTTTTGAAGATATAAGGCGTTTACTCATTATGGTTATCATTAATAATTGACAAAGTAGCTATTACTCACTTAGCTATGGAGATACACTTCCAAACTAGTGACCATGTTGTAGCTGTAGAGATAGTAGCTGAACAACATATTGGAACAAAATTGTGTAGCTGCAATACTTTTGAAGATATAAGCCATTTACTCATTATGGTTATCATCAAAGTAGCTATTACTCAGTTAGCTATGGAGTTACAGCTGTGAAAATTCACAATACAGTATATCCAAAAGATAGGTGAACAACATATTCAACAAAATTCCTCTATATTCAATAGTTTTTGAGTTATAAGTGACTTGCTCAATGGTCAAATGTTAAACTTAGTATAGCTATTACTCAGTTAGCTATGGTGCTACACCTTGGACACCTCACCATGATATAGTACATAAAGGAGTTGTTGAACAACATATTTCAGGCCAATATTGTAAGTAACAGTTACAAAGACAAAATCAATTTACTCATTTTGCTCATTGTTAATAACAGAAAATAGCTATTACTCACTTAGCTATGAAGATACAACCCTAAAAATGGTACCATCTTGTAGGCATGGAGAAAGTAGCTTAACAACGTATTTTACAGAAACACTCTAAATGCAGTCGTTTTGGAGTTATGAGCACTTTACTCAAAGTAGCCACCATTGCTATTACTCACTTAGCTATGGTCCTAGGTGTGAAATAACATCATCAAATGAAAGGACATAAGCAATAAGGTCATCAAAAACATTGAAAAGGCCAAGGAGAAACAACCAGTGTGATGTACAGCCCTTTATAAAAGCGTGACACACACTCAATAACACACCAACACACGCACACACGCACGGAATGCGTTTTATAATCTCCAGCCCGCCCGGCGGGAGATAATAAAGACTATAATATTATGAGAGCAGAGCATGAGTATTATATTGTTAATCTTCATGTATGATACATAGTTTCTGTATATGTCTAATGTGAGAGGTTTTACTTTCATTATCCACCCTTTTTCCATAATTTATGGGTTAAATAAATCCACATTTAAAGAGATAATGTAAAAAAGTCTGTCATGTCTACAGGGCACCAGTGAATATAAAATGTCAATCTTTAAGTTGTAATTTCTCGGCCATTACTGCATTGATTTTTATGTAACAAAAATGTGCTGAAGTGGTGTACCAAGGCTTTTCGAAAGATATATAATACTTATTTGGAGGATAAATAGTTTATTATTCAGTAAATATCTATATAGTATAATTTATGCTACTTATTGTATCAGAAGGATTACAATAAGTAAAAGACCCTAAATATGGAAATCGGATAAATGAAATCCCATTTAAGTTGAAATCAATATCAGGAGAACCTTTTTGTTGTGTAAATCTTAATTTATACATCCAATATTATAAAGCAAAATATAAAGTATGAATTTTTACTGACAATAATTATTATGATGATGATTATGCATTATATAATTAAATAAATCTAACCAAAAATCAGCTGAAAAGGAATTGCATATTATTAGGTTTATTTCTAATATAGTTTATGATTATCATGCAATAACTAAACATGTGAAATTAATTTTTTGAATGTACATATGACATCTTTTTGTTATGACTAAATAGTTTCAACAATAATTATGCTGTATTACTTAAGGACACTGAAATATTTACTGAATAATAATAAGAAAACAAATTTATGTGTCTCTTCTGCAAGGTTTATAGTATATGGCTATTGCATTTGAATTATCATTAATTCGCTGTTTAAAATAAATATTCATTCAAATCATCACTGACATCACCAGTCAATTCTACTTCAGGAGAACCTTATATTATTACCCATTGAAATCTAGGACATTTACCTTTGACTTTTCAAATATATGTGATAAATAGGGACCTTTTCCATCAGAATATTCCCTGATATTGGAATTTCTAGTGAAGCATAAACTATTTTTTAATACTTCAAAAGAACTAATTTTTGACTTAGATGTATTTTTTTTTGTAATTTGTAGCATAACTGAAAATGCTTATGATCTTTATCCTGCCAGCAGTGATTTTTCGAGCTGCCTCATTAGTAGGTCATTTGTTCATAATTCACCCCACAAAAGGGTGGATATAGTAGGACTTCACAGTTGTTGTGTAGATGCTCATGGAAAATGTTGACATCAAATGACAGCCCTTTTTCAAGAAGCAAGCTCAATGATATGATGCCATTCAAGTCTGTTTTCATGTTTTATTTTTAGAATGGTATATTGCGAATATCTTAGGTATCAGTAGCAGCCATGGCCTCTTGATGCTTTCGACAAATTTGCATAAGTCGTCATACATATGCAACATCCCTGGCTACTATAATACCATATATTATACCTCAAGTGAGTTTTGGCCAACCCGACTGCAGTATTTGCGGGCAATATGACGTGATATTGTCCAAGACAACAAAAATATCACCGAGATGCCATTTTTGTCTCGAGATCGTCAATGTGTATGCATTGTGAATGTAAACAATGCAAAGAATCATTTAAAAACATGGCAGATTCTGCAAAAATGCAAGTAAATTGTTGTGTAATTAGGTTATTAAAGTTTTATTATATATTTTTAAAATAATATTGGCATAAAATGCTTCAAATAGATAACTTTTGATATTGAGAACTCTGATGATTGCATCAACAACCAAACGATACTGTACAGACCAGTATTGATTTTCTTCAGTCTGTCTTCTATGTGCTGAGTTACATCAATGGTATTAGTTTGTGACGTCACATTTGATGTATCTGATGGGTTTTTTCACAAGTATTCTATTCTTCTCTGCTTTATATTTTCATAGAACTTAATTTTAGCCAAGACAGATCGGCCCTTGGGCAATATCACTTGTCCTCGGGCTTCATAAATCACAATATAGCCCAGAATGAAATGTTTTATTCTGTAAATATTACTTTGATGAAGAAATACTAACATAAGAATATCATTTTATTTGTTGTTAAGAAATAGTTGATACTTCATCAATTGATCATCAGCTATTGGACATACTAAAGTCTAAGGTGGGACTTTATAGTCACATAGAACCTAAATAAAACATTTTTCAAATAAAATGCCATTACCATTTCAAAGCAATAGTTATGTCTAGGTGCCATTTAACTTAATGGCCACTGGACACATGCAAATTTAAAATATTTTACTACCTTTGACCAGGTGAATACAATGCAGCATTGTGTCACCCTGCCATTAGGTGACATGACCACATTTTTATACATATTTTTTTTTTAGTGAATAATTATGATCCTAGCCGGTAGCTACAGTTTCCACTTCTTCTAGCTTACAAAATCTGGAAAAAACATTTTTACTGGTAGAAAATATAGAGGATCTTTGCATCATTTGAACAGTCTTCTGAATATTGCCAACTAGGTATTGCATTGTATTGTATTGTGTATTTATACTCAGCGCAATATCTCCATATACTACAGGACTTAAAGCGCTATTTAACCAATCTGACTGCACAAATACAGCCCCAACTCACAAGTAATTGACATTCTCCTAACTGGAAGATGGAAGCTCAAGGATGACCATTTATCAACGTCCTTGAGGTTCTTTAGCCTGCCACTGCAGATAGGACCCAATGACGGAAGTCCGCCATTTTAAGTGGTCATCCGAACCACTATGTATCTGCCTGTACCTGGGTTTGAACCCACTTCCTCCGAGACCATCTAGGTCCATGTATGAAAAACAAGCTGACCACATAATGTCCTGAATAGGTTTTATACCTGTGTTATCATCTCCTGTGCAACTTTGTCAGCCATATCAAAATAATAGAAAAAGGACTGAATTTTTTTTCAAAGCACATTCTGTCCACTTAAAAACATACCAGTGGGGATTTTTTTGCAAATAAATTGTCGAAATAATTTTGAGCAAAGATGTAACACTCAGTATATAATTATTATGAGATTCATCTGTGACTCAGTTTTAATGATAAAGATCAAAGAACAATTTATGAACATCTAATTTAACAGCTTTTACATCTTAAAACTGCTGCAATTTGGTGCCATAGTTAGGCTAAATGATCAATTGTTAGGTCGCTTTATTCAGCACCAAATGTTCCCTTTAGACATACAAGGTTCTGCCTTGTCCTTTTCCTGGCTCACACTTCCCCAGCCTAATCTCAGGCGTAGTTCTTTAACAGTTTGTCTGGACAGAGAGGTTTGTGGATGAAAATTTATAAAACAATCCCAATGCAGGATCGATGTGTGCATATTTTTTTTACAAAATTCAGTCACAATGGAAACAGAAGATTATTATAGTTCTAACATGATATAACACATACATATCACGGCACTGATCAAACCTTGACACCATTGCAGTAATGGAACCCTAAAAGTACCAAGATAGTGTAGAACGTGACCCTGAAACACGAACCATCAAAAAAATAGTCTAGTTTGATATTTGTGCCAATATCCACCATTACACCCATGCTCCCTTTATCGGCCATCCCCCAAAACATGCATAAACAACAACCTTTTCAAACAAAGCATTTTGTTAAAACATAATGAATATAGAGGTGAAATTACAAAGACAAAATATCAAAGAACATTCCAGAAAATTTGTGAAAAACAGCAAAAAAAATACCGACTTCACCAAATCCAACTTTACAAGAGATCATAGAACTGAAACATTTTTTAGTTCAAACACATGGGTGTAAAAATTCCAGATATCCTTTAATTGTGATTAAATGTAAAACCCATAAAGATCAAAAATACCCTTGCATTCCTGGATCCTATTTACAACCTCACAAAGGGAGAAAACATTTGGTTTTCTCAATGCAAAAAAAATGCAAATACCAACACCACAGTTTTATCATAGATTTCATTAGGTGTCTCTAGACAACTGGCATAGAAACGATGTAAACACCTATACATATGATATCAAAATTGACACATAAATATGCATAAAGAAGACAAATTTAAACTTCCAGAAGTAAAAATGCACATATGGAGACCAATCATATACAGAAAAACTTTTTGACATGCCGGACTTTGATTTTTTTTCACTAGATCAAATTAAAACTAAGATTGCTTTGCAGAAGAAAGGTAAAAAAATTCAAATCTGATTAAAATTTCCCAGCTGAAACAATTCTGAATTCAGTTTTAATCATATTTATACAATACAACACCTTACAAAAACAACAACTTAAAGTGAAAGATTTATGTGGCCTATGTTTAGTAATCATCCATTCCTGAGTTGCATATTAAATAAAGGAATACAACTGGTACCAAAAATACAACAGTTCCAACACATTGTGGGCATACAATACCAGTTATATTACGTATACCATGATACTTATTCATAGATGTACAACATGTATACCATGATACTTATTCATAGATGTACAACATGGTATACTTATGTATACCATGATACTTATTCATAGATGTACAACATGGTATACTTATGTATACCATGATACTTCTACATAGATGTACAACATGGTATACAACTGGAATTAATGTGTATACAATACACATTAATATATATAAATTGATATGGATGCAAATTAAAATGCATACAATAACATACGCAAAAATTTCAATTTAATATACATACAATACAAATTAACCCCTTCATAGCCAGAGAATAGTTTTACCAGAGAGGTGGTAATTGCACATTTATACTGATTTTTCCCTGTATACTATGCCATCAATGAGATATTAAAACACCATTTAATGTACCAAATTGATTCCCCACACATGAACATATAAACCATTAGCCATTCAAAAACATTCAATTCAAAGCAAAATAATACCAAAATATCATTGATTATTCTGACATAAATGAACCATAGTAATAGAAAATCTGCCAGTCAAGATGAGGCGATGAAGGGGTTAATATAAAAACAGTAATAATAATAAACAAATTATTTACTCCTTTATAAGTTTTTATTTATTTCTTTTCTTTAGCTTTTTTTAAATTTTTTTTTCATTATTTTCTGCATACTATTTTTTTTCTTTTTTTTTTTTTTTGTATTTGCTTTTTTTTTTCTTTATTTATTGATTTATTTTTTCAAGCTTTTTTGATTATTTTCTTCATCCTATTTTTTTTTCTTTTTTATGTCATTCCTTTTGTATTCAAGTTTTTTTTTTCTTTTTTTTCGTCTTTTTTTCCTTTCATTTCTTGTTTATTTTACACCAGCAGAAACTAGCAACCTGCAGCTACAATACCATGTATGCAGATAGACTTGAATCTAATTGTAGAAACAATAGAATTTAGAACTTTATCAAGAAAGATACAAAATCAAATTTCAAGATATATTCACAAATATAACATCTGCATACATAGCACTTTAGTAGTGCAATCCTTGTTTACAATAATAATACAACACTATAGAAACTGTATCAATTGGACCGTATCAACATAACCTATGTTCCTACCTGAATATAAGCAGCATTAGGTCAAACTAAGATGTTTAAATCCAAGGTTATCAATTATAAAGGTCAAAGTTGGATTTCATATCCCGAGTCATATCTGAACTCATCCTCAGTTAATCCCACATATTGTCATGTGGTAGACCCAAAACCACAACAACAAAAGTGTAAGCAAAGCTAGTAAATTGCAAACTTTATCAAAAACCAGGCCACTGATTGCAAATGACTTCATCCAAAGAAAGCTTGATTTCAACATCAATAAATTAACAGATCAAATTCTAAGATGAAAATAATAGGCAAAGCTACTGAAAAAATTAAATCTTCATTGGTTTTGAGATCCAAGAGTACACTCAAATTTGAACACTTTCAATTTGACTTATCCCACAGTGAATGTAGTTGGTCAAGATTCTGCAAAGCCATTAAGGGCACCTGGAAAAACCCATCAATGTTTCCAATTCAAGTGGTGCTCATTATATAAGCATATCCCCATAATGACAGATACCAAAGGGTTAAAGCAAAACTTTGCCCAGCACATTTTATAAGGACTTTCATGTTGCTGTTCTTCAGGTTCTAGGTTTTGTGACAGACAAATGGACTGATGAACAATACACTTTTTCACTAGACTAAGAAATATTTAGTGAAGCTATACAATATTTTGGTAACATCAACCAATAATTACATCAGTTACAAAATGATATAGAAAAAATGCAACCTCTTGTCACAAAAAATGAACAAAATTAAACAATGCAAGTAACAATGAAATGTATTGTTTTTGTTGTTACTACTCCCAGGCCTTTAGACATGTCAGTAATCATAAATAAGTGATAATAATTATTGTAACAATGAATGTATCATTTTGTCATTACTGCATACAGGCCTTTAGACAGGTCAGTAATAATCAGTGATAATAGGTTTTGTAAAAGTTTAGTCAAATGTTGGAAACATTACAAACCATTGTCACTTCTGATAATATAGAGGAGAAAACAACTACACTGTTCCATAGGGTGAGCTCTTTATACCTTGTTCTTCCCAGAGACTGCTTTTTGCCATTATTAAGTTTGTTATAAAGAGTAGAGGACGGAAAATTACATAGTAATTTAACCATGAAATTTAATCTGTTTGAAAATATAACCGAATATATATTTATTGGAGGATGAATATGCCTCTGGAAACAACAGGTAATCTTATACACAAAAGCTAACAAATTATAAAGGGAATATAATGGTAAAATTAAAATAATGGTCACAATGATCAAAGAATGTTTCACTGAAATTAAATAACTGTTGTGATATAAACTAAAGGATACAGTTGGCAAGTCCCTCTCACAAAAGCATCATCCACACATTGTGACTGACAAGTCTATTGTTTTCCTTTAGTTTATTTTCTTTTTTTGCCTCTTTCCTTTGAAGATATAAAGCTGCAAATAATATTGGCAAGTCCCTCTCACAAAAGCATTATCCACACATTGTGACTGACAGTCTATTGTTTTCCTTTAGTCTATTTTCTTTTTTTCCTCTTTCCTTTGAATATATAAAGCTGCAAGTAATATTGATAATTCCCTCTCACAAAAGTATCATCCACATATTGTCAATGATAGTCTACTTTTTTTTCCTTTTAGTCTATTTTCTTTAATTTTTATCTTTCCTTTGAAGATATAAAGCTGAAAATAATATAACAAAGCAAAGCTCAATATAACTTCAATGAAGAAAATTTACAGCATTTGTCATAAAATTATTCATTCAGGCCAAAACAAACAACTCTCTTGTATCAGTTAATTGACTTACATTATTAAACAATGGATAAGCCTGCGCACTGAAAATTTAGAAAATATCCTCAAATCTATGGTCACTATGTATTTGTTCTTCTTGAATCTTTGTTCTGATGAGTTTTTATTTTATTACTACTACTACATATTGTGCATTTTGTGAACAAAATAAAGTAAAAAATAGTATGAATAAATTACAAAGCTAGTAAATGAGATCAATTTCAATTACCAGTCTTAGAATACACCAAAGTTATAACAACAGCCTGACACCAGAACCATGGTGGAAGATGTAACTGAGCAGTAGGCTGGGTTCAAATGACTGAAGACCAGGGCATTTACCAGAGTGAAACTTGCAGCAGAAAATATCCAGATGTACCTTGATGTTTCTTCACATATGGGCCTAAGATAGAGTTCAATACATCAATGTAATTTTCAGATTTCACTGAATCGATCACATTTATATTTCAATGATTATTACAGTCTTAACCGAAATATTCATGAAAGATTATAAAGCAAGAAAAATATTACATTCACTATTTACAACATTAATTGACTTATCTTTCACCTTTAACACATGTTATAGGCTATATGTTGAAGTATTAAAGCAGTGTACACTAGCTAGTGTTAATATTATCCACTTTTATAATTAGTCACCGGCATACAACAGGCAACTTTCCCAATATGGCCTGGATTTGAGTGCGCAACTATAGAGGTGTGAGGCTAATATATATTACCCACTGCGCCTCCCAATCAACATCATGAGTTTGTAGAAAGATCGTTTACACATTTTAAATTGAAAATAATGTAAAAATGTAGCACATTTTTGCACTGATGCTGTTACGGTTTAATGAACTCTAACAAGATATCTCCAGCATTTTATATCAGTAATTATAGATATGAAAATTTACTTACAAACATAAAATCAGTAGCCACCTCCACGGTTGTTCAAGATGCCACGCCAAGGCAGTTTTGGAACATGTCTTGGAAACCACAAATGAGCCCAATTCTTTAAAGAAAAAAAAAGAACAGAAACATGTTATTTGAATGTATATTTATCAGTGGAGTGAAAGCATTGATCTTGTAAACATTATAGCATAAACACCATTTTCCTTTTACCACTTAAAATAATTATAAGCTTTGAGTTTAACATTTTCAATTTGAAAATTCTATGTAGTTCCATTGACCATTTAACAATTTTTCACCTCACTGTCTCCGCTCTCTTATTTTAAGTTTTTTGCAAAAGTTGGGGATGGGTGCTTACTAGTGCTGGGAGATCGCTTGGATTTTCCCTGTCGATGTTCGTATCGGACATTTGTAACCAAACTTCGAACATTTCCGATTATGGAGTTGAAGTGTAAAAAAGACAGATAAAATATTAATATTAAATTATATCAAGTAAAATACACACAAATTGCCACAAATATGACCAAAATATCATCTAAAAGCCATTCACAGACGTCTCCCTCACTAACAGACCATGCTTGATGTATCCTCACTTGTGATTGGCTGATTTTGATTACCTTGACAACAGTTGGAAACCCCAAGGTGTTTCTATTTACGTTATTTTTATTGCATTCACGGCTAGTTTTGTGATTTTAACTGATGGATATTTCAGATTTTTACAAAATATTATTAAGGTTAGTATTTTATTGTGACGAAAAGGCTGCAAAGAAATGGATTTAGCAAATATCGGTTTTACTTAAAATTTACCGATCATTGATTCGCAATGAGCCAGCGAGCGATAATACCGAAGTTTGCGAACATCGTCCCAGCACTAGTGCTTACAAAAAGGAAAACCAGCCAGGCATTCCGAAAAAAAATAACCCGAATCTGGGGGAACCACATTTTAGCACACACAAACTGGAAGTAAAATAGAATTGGTAATCAAATTTTTGTGCAATAGAATGTAACATAATTGCTAAAATAAGGAAAATTTCTTGGAATGGATATTAAATAAGCAAAGTTGACTGATTTGGGGGTTTTAGTGGAGAAAGTTTACTTCAAAACGACATATTAGCAATTTATTAGCTACACAATTAAAGACTGTGAAGGGATGCTTATGGCACTGGTAGCTTCTGAAAAAGTTGCTAAACTTATAAAACTTGCACTTTACAATAAATTGAAATCATTATTTATTATGGTTTTCTATTGTTTTCTGAACTGACCAAACTAAAAAGCATCTATTTGCCATGAATTTTTTTTCATTACCAAATTCCCTGTACTTTTCATAATGTAAATAATTTTATCCATTTTCCCTGCCTGTTCGAAATGCTGTAAAACATCATTTGCATCTTAGATGGTCAAACAACTGTAAAACTAACCTTACTCAGCCATAGTCAAGTTATGATGAAGCCAGCAAGGATATCAGTCATTTCTTCCAGCTTGCAGGAGCTTTAAGTGGTACAGTAAAGTGGAAGGTCACACCAAGGTCGCAGATTCATTAACACACTGCAAGACACTAATCAACTGCACCAATGTACATTGATCGAGTACATTGGAAATTGCTGAACAATCCTGATTCATGGAATACTTGACAACAGCTGTAGGTATCCAGTGAAGTACTTGCAACAACACTGGTGTACAGTGTATGGCTTGCATTGCACAAATTTATGTCATAGTAATTTGTCTTTAACACACACAAGGCATAGTCCAATCCTTTATCAGCACAAACCATACTTTGGTGTATCCACATGATGCTGCAACAAAGTTGAAATTTCAACATGATCCATTCTTCACTTTGCTCGGGTTGCAACGATAAAAGTCTTGTTTTAATAATTCTGATCAGTCAGTTTTGGCAGACTGAAGTCTTCATTTTCAGGATGATGAACAATGCTTTTGGTGAGGGAATACATGTATATACATCCTTTTGTGTGTCTTTTGTACAGTACAATAAACCTCTACAACACAGTTCTTAATAGTCATTAAAACTGTGACCATAATATTCACTAAGATCTCAGGAATATACTGTTTAACCACACCCAACAACTGATAATAACGAACATAACAGTAAACTGTTGTAATCATGGTCTCCGGAACATAGGAACAGAATTGATAACAATAAATAAGAATTACATGAAACCTGTAAGGAACCAAAACTAATTTTGGAGCAACATTAAAAGTAAGGGGTTGCCATGAGCTTGTGACCATAGCAGTTGTTTCCCTGAATTTACTGATATGAATCTATTTTCAGTGAATATGTACACCTCTGTTTAAAATAAAATAGAACCTCTGTTATCCATTATGCTCAAAGAGAGTGATTTTGTTTGGTTAAAAATAAAAAGGTTTATTATATAGAAAAGGGGACTCAGTAGAACAGTGGTGAACTGTAAATTTTGAAAAATTGGAAATTAGTTCATAAAAGTGAAATTCAGATAACAGAAGTTCAGATAAGAGAGGTTGCACTGTATACATAATCAACATGACAATATTAGATTTCAGTTCATTATTTTCTATCTAATAAAACAAAAATGTACCTTGTATGAACCAGAAGGCAGAAAAGACTATGATTGCGAGAAATTTTGACAATGAATAATAACTTTATCTACTTCATTACACCATGGTAATTGTACTTATGCTTTTGTCTTTTCATTTTTCATTTTATTATTTTTTTCTTTTTATTTTTTTATTTTTTATTATTATTTTTTTTTTTTGCAGTTCCATCTTTTTTCTTTCTTTTTTTTATTTGGCTTTTCTTCTTTTTATTTTTTTAGTTTTTTTTTTGCATTAAGGCCAATTATCATGATGCAGACTCTTTTAACTACTTTGTCAATTACATGTGTATGAAAATGTTTTCCTTTTCACATTAGATAACTTTTCTGCTCCCTGGAAAACTTATCAATCCAGTTTAATCACACATTTAAACCCTTAGTCTATGTAATAGCAATTCAGTTTCATAGTGCATGGTATTCAATTACATCTCACAGCACTGCAACTGTACTTTCGGGGGTTTTATGTTTTGGATGTTTCTGAATTTTTGGTAATCTCAATATTTTTTTCTGTCTAGATAACTACCACGACTAAGAATCTATAAATACTGACAATTTAGATACCAAATAACTTCAACTTTTCTGTAGCCTTTGAAAACCATAAATACACTATATGTGTACATTGTGTCTGATCTTGTGGCCTGCATGAAATCTCAGGTTTACTATGTACGGTTTACAATGAACGGTTTACTATGCACAAGATACTAACATATTACATTAATTTTACAACATTTCTGATATGACAATTGTTGACCACACAACACACCTTTGTGGTATAAACATTAAAATTAGTCATCTTTAAACATGATCAACACAAGCTTTACCATTTGATTTTAAAAATTCAGATGCAATCAAATTTATCAATGCATAGAAATTATCAAAACAGAACTGCACAAAAATACTCTACAGTATACACCAGGAATGGATGAAATAATTGAAACATTTTGCAGGAATGAATTTCTGGGTGATATAAATATATTTTACAACTTCAAAGTTTAACACACAATCTCAGCTGTTAGCCTTTATCACTAAAATTATTTTTTAATTGTGCTAGAATTGTGTATGAAACATCCGCAAATTCAATGCAGATATTTTTAAGTAACTTGTAAATTTCTTTACATTAATACAACTGGTTGAACAGTAATCCAATTGTGCTTATCAAAACTAGAGCTTTCAACAGGTAAGGTTGTATTAGGATGAACTGTAAATATGTACAAACAACATGCCACCATGACCTGAGGTGGTATTCACCAACATGATTAGTGAATATTAGATTGGGCAAAAAAGATCAACTTCTGATCAAATTTTTAGATCAGCTCAGGTTGATATTCACAAAATATTTGATCTGATTTTTCAATCAAACTTCACATTTTCTGGGATCCATGCATTTTGATGGATTAACTTTTAGAGCAAGACAGATAAAAAATAGCTGACAGAAGAATTTCACAGGGAAAGATGAATGTTTTAATCAGTCATTCCAGAGGCAGAGGGTACTTCCAACTGAATAAACCCTTTAGATTTCCTGAGAGATGAAGTCTATTCAAAACTGTGAGAAAAGCAGATGGAATATTTTATCTTATCAGCTCAAGTGATCCATAGTTTGTGAATAGTTATTTAATTAATTGGCTCATTTGATACGTACTGTTTTTTTCTCAAACATGATCTGATCTTGATCTGATCTTATTGCAGTTTAATAAATACTTCCCCTGGATTCCAACCAATGACAGCAGCAGTGAAAGAAAAGTGATTAAATGCAAAACTTATTGACCACAAGACCACTGTGGTTGACCTCGAAAATACTGTGAACAGATGCTCTCAAAATTCAATCTGCACAAATAATTGTAAAGAAAATGATGTATCATGATCCATACTGAAATCGTGTTTATACAGAAAAGAATATACTACCCTACTTAAACTGTGTATTAGCAGGTTTCAACACAGCTAAATAATTGTGTGTGATATTTGCTCAAAGGTCAAATATGGGGCTTCTTGTTCCTTTCAACAGTCAAGTTTACAACAGTGAACCCCATATGTTGCCATGATCTAAACTCGGACACATGACCACTGAGATTAAAGTTAAGTGATAAAATGCTGAACCTGTTGCCCTTTTAGCCAATGGGATGGCCTCTTAGTAAAGTTATTTATTCAAAAGATTTCCTGTAAATAAATAAACTTACTTAACCAAAAGAGATGCCAAAGTTTTATAAAGAACAAATTGCTTTTACTTGGTTGTTAAATATATATACAAAACACTAAAGTTTGTACTGAACAGACAGTCAATGACTGGTCTTCAGCAAAGGTCAAATGTCAAAGATTGCTGCAACGCAAGTCAAAATGTAAGCAGACCTTCTTCTAATAAGATCAATAAAACAAAGCTGAATTTGTATCTTGACTTGTGCAGGTCACGATAATCAGGATTTGTTGGTAAATACCCCTGTCTCATTTTCCAAGACTTTATCAATAGCCACTTTGCATCTAGCAAAGTATTCCAAGAGATAAATCCTCTGAAAAGGTGCACACATTTTAGGTTCTCAAGACTTTATCAAAAACCTTTTCTTATCTGGCAAAATGTATTTGAGAAGACGAAACCCTAACAAATACTGAAAACTAAACATAAGAAAAATATTGTTACTTCACACTGTTGTTATTGATGTAGATGCCTCAAGAAGGTTTTGTTGCATCTTAAACTTTTCCTGTATTAACAACTACAGGGAGGTGATAACAATGTTAAATAATTAGCTGAAAAGCCACAACCTGTGAAGGCTTTGAAGCTAGAGCCAATGACAATGACATATTTCTCAAAATGAAATAAAATTACTTTGTGCGAGACATGTACAAGTTTATATAGAATGCACAACAGAAGATGTGTTTATATGATAATTTTTCAAAAATCTTTAAATTTTGATTAATTGTATATGACTGAAGAGAACAGAATTGGATCTTTTCCATGGTAGACACAGCTACAAAATTTTCGAATATGGACAAGCTGATCCTGCACTGCAACTATTTGTAGATTTTCACCCTGGATCTCATACATATATACAAGCCATGTCAGAACTACACTGGAGACAAAAGACTGGAGAAGAGTGAGCCAAGCTTAGGATAAAGAATATCATATTTTTAAATGGAAAATACATTTTAATGAAGAAAAATGTATATACCTACCATATGAAAACACTTGGGTTAAGCTTGGCTTGGCTTCTGGTGACTGCCACATACACCGTACATAGAATTTCAAATATAAGGGGAGACCCTCTTTAAACCTATGTACTTGCTACCCTTTGACCCTTGGTGACCCAATTCACTCAGCCATGCACAGTAATACAGAAATAGTTCATTCTTTTTGTGATTAAGCATAAATGCTGGGAAAAGGTCTTTTAAAAGTGGGGCAGGCGGGAGGGTGATTTGCTGTTTTCATATGGTAGATATATACATTTTTCTTCATAAAAATGTATTTTACATTTAAAAATATGGAAATTTTTTTCATAAAAATGAAATGTAATATACCCTACCATATGAAAACACTTGGGTTGAATGCCCACTTGGAAGGATGGTGGGGAAAAGACAGACTGAGGAAAACCACCCTAAGGTTAATTGCATAAAGAGGATACTTCCTGGTGCGGTTGAACCCAAAACCTCTGTGCTGAAGAAATAATGCTAGTGAGTTAAGTGAGTAGAATTAACCACTGCAATAACTTCAGCACTGCTGTCTACACCCTATTAGGTCAACTCAAAGGAGAGGCATAATGCATATACAATGACCTGTGCTCAGAATAGGAACATGCCAAGAGGCACTAAGAAGCATGGTTCTGAAAATAGAGATGAAGAACAGATTCCCTAAAAGGGAAATACCACCCCCCTTTTTCTGAGACTGAAAGTCTCAGATTGTCTTAAATTAAGGAATTTAAGCAGAAGAGAGAGAAATGGCTGAATGGATCTAAGTCCAGGACACTCAAGAAATAAGAAAGATTCTTAAGTGCAACATCTCTAAGGAAAAATAGGTGAAGTGCAAGAATTCCGAGAGGATGATGTGAAGCAGTAGAAACCCACATAAAAGACCAGGATGAAGACTGGGCAAAAACATCATAGACCTTCACATGTGGAACAGAGTTTGAGGGAACAAATAATAAAATGTTAATCCAAAAAGATATTGTCTGAGCAGCAATATCACCCTCTTTGGACTTAAGAAGAAAGACAAAGAAGAAATCCTCCTAAGATAGTCAGAAAAGGAAGATAGATAGTGTCTAAGGAATCTGACAGTAAGGAAGGAAAAATCCTCTTAGCCATCGCGACCAAGACAAAAGTCAAAGTAGGAAGAGCCTTCTGAAGGTAACTGGCTTAAGCCAGGAAAGTAAGATCTGACTTAAGGATGACTTAGGCCTTCCCTAGACAGTGAAAGAAAACTAAAGGAAACAAACCCACTGCTTCTCCTTCCCAAAGGAAGGGAGTAAGAAAGACCGTCTTATATGTGAAAAACTTGGCTCAGCAAGTGAAAAGGGTTCAAAAGCAGCTTTGGTAAGAGCCTGCAGAACCAAGGTTTATGTACCAAGCAGGTAGGTGACGACTACCCTTATTCTGGACTTAGAGAAACTCTAAAAGAGACTTCTAAGCTCCCTATAAGAACCCAACTCCAAATTACAACATGGAGAGAGCTGACCTGTATCCCTATTGACTGAGGAAATATTTCCAATAGGAAAATTCAGAAATAAAAGGGACAGTTAAAGCATGGCAGAGTGGCCATGTTTCTCACAGGTTTTTGAAGCAGTTCCACATTGCTTCATAGACAGTTATGGAGGATTAAATATCCTCCAGGACCCCTCCTCTGTAGATTCTTCTGTAAGGAGACTTCAGCCATAAGAGCTGAAGAAAGGAACTCCATAAAAAATACTAACAACCCTCTAGATGAGGTTGTTATAGAAGAAAAAAAGGAAGAGCAACTGGCTTTCTTAAAGGAGATCTTGAGGCCAAACCTTGGCAATTGCCAAAGAAGACTACAAGAAGCATGGTACAGCTCTGAAAGTTGATTAACTTCCTGGCCAATGAACAAAGAGCTGAAGGAGGGAAGGAGTAAAACAAGTACTCCAGACCAAAAACCTCCAGGGCATCTGTTGCCAGAGCCTAAGGATCTAGCACAGGAAGCACATGGAAGAGAAGCTTGTGACTGAATCACATGGCAAAGAGATCTTAATCAGATGAGAAGTCTGACACTGTCATTTGAAGATCCAAGAATTGAGAGACCACTTCATATGAAAGGTTAGATAAGACCTCCGGAGATGGTCAGCCAAGGATTCATGCCCCTGGAACAGGAGTATGTGGAAGAACAGACTTGCTCTTGTAAAAATAATGGCAAATAGGTGCCAAAATAGAGACACATGTCCCAAGAGTGGAAGCTCTCTTGATATAAAAAGAAAGCACAGACAACAGTGTTGCCTGAGACTATCTGAAGTGTCCCTTGAAGAAAGGACAAGTGAAGAACAAATGTATTGAGAACAAAACATCTGTGTTGTCTGAGGCTGTAAGGATGATCCTTTGATGAAAGGATAAAAGAGGGACAAATGTCTGAACAAATGGGCCACTTTCAACTCTAGAACTGATAACAGATTGGACTGCCACATCAAAGATGGACCTTAGGTGGTCAAAAGAGCACAAAGAGCTCCCTAACCCTGAAGTGAAACATCTATGTAAGTAGATGTAAAAACTATGGAATTAAAAAGAGGTATACAATGACCTAGTTCCCAGGAAAGTACCATCTTAAATGAACCTTCACAGAATGATCAAAGAATGGAAAATGCAAAGCACATTTGAGAAGGAAAATCAAAGTGCCTGAGATAACACTGAAGAAAAGATAACACTGAAGAAGTGTCAAGAAGTGTCTTCACTCTTCAGGCAACCTTGAAGACGTGCTTCCAAATGGAAGCCAGGAGAATTAAAGGTGCCAAGTTGGAGAGAAAATTTAAAGGCGTTCTAAGGCAGAAAAAGGATAAACTGCTGAAAAGACAGAACCCTGCCCCTGTGAGGAACACCTTTAGACAGGTTAAGAACCTGGCTCAGAAAGGACACCTGTTGTAGGAACAGATCAAAATACTTTTGAGGTGCTTCCTAAAAGATGCAACAGAGGGACTATTTCTTACATGGAGAGGGAAAGAGTTCCAAAGGCCAGGGGCATAGTGACTGAAGGAATAAGAAAAGTGTTTAATTGATTTGTGGACTCTACGATCAAAAGTGGGGGTTTGAAGGAACTTGAGTTTGGGGGTACTTCGCCTTGTGTTTCTAAAAGAGGTGTAGGGGTGGATTAATCCTCTTAGGTAAACTGGTTGACCCTGGGTGAGAATTCTGTATGTAATAAGACCAATTTTAAATTGTACCCTGTATCTAACTGGTAGCCAGTGGATTTTTTTAGTTGAGGGGTAATGTGAGCGAATTTAGAGGAACGGGTGACAACCCTGCAGAGTGAGTTTTGGACTAGCTGCAATCTCCTTAACTCAAAATCAGTGAGCGATAAGAAGAGTGAATTGCAGTAGTCCAGCCTGCTGCTCCCCAAAGCATTCGCCGACAACACTGATGCACTCAGGCACAGAAGGGGACAAACTCCACAGAGGTCTCTCGCTTGTACTCCAGTGGACTTAATGACCTATGACACGTGGTTTGAGAAAGCGAAATTAGAGTCAAACACCACTCCGAGGTTCCTGACACTTTGTGCCGCCGAGACCTGATTTCCCAGAATATTGATAGGGAAGTGAGGGAGGAGCCGGTTACGATTTTTCTGGGAGCCTATGAGAATGAACTCAGTTTTGTCAGGTTAAGTTTTAATTTATTTGCGAACATGAAATTTTGAATGTTGTTTAGGCAGTTCTTTAGTTTTTAGATAGAGTGAGAGAAATTTTTTGGTGAAAGTGTTATGTACAACTGGGTACCATCGGTGCAAAAGCGGCAGCTGACGCCAAAGGTCCAAAGGACTAAAAATGGACTGAGAAACCAAATGACCAAAATGACATAAAATTGGAATATAGGAAACCGGTAACAGTGAGATGGGTCTCCAAAGGGGAAGAACAAGTCAACCCCATGAACCGTTTACCACCATCCTCCATACTTGAAGGTGGGGAAAGGCTAAAAGTGGAGACCCTGTCACCCTAGATTTAAATTAAACCCAAAACACTGCAGCCAGGTTCCGTATCCCAGAAATGTCAAATGAACGGGCCTGTACAAGTGATGAACCGTGAATGGTAGTTACGGTTAAGTACTGTAATTATATGCTAAAATAATGCGTAAAAAATGGAAACTAGAGGATCGCTCGCAAAAAAAAAAGATAATGTTTTTGCATAGCAAAAACAAAGCGTCCCGAAAAGGCTATAAAGGTGAGTGCTAAAGTATTAAGAAAATGCTTCGTTTCTAGCCTTATACTGTTGTGGCAACCAAAGTCAGCGCAGTCTGCTCTATCTAGCACGGTTTTCAAGATATAAGCATTTTTGTGTTTTGCAAAAAATAAAAAAATTAAAAATGTCCGCTATATTTGGTGAGACAAAAATATTTTGAAAATTGGCATGGCTACTCTGCAGAGATACCCAGCAGGTCCAAAATTTTGTTGATTTCGCTCCATATAGCACGGTTTTCGAGATATAAGCATTTTTGTGTTTTGCAAAAACTTTGAAAATTCAAAATGGCCACCATTTTTGGGGAGACAAAAATTTTTGTCAAGACCACTGCCGCGGTGTGTATCTCCCGCCGAGCATTAAAGCAGAAGAAATAGCTTTTCCGAGATATTCACAATTTTTCATTTTCGTGTGTGAAAGCTCTTCCAAAAGTAGGTGAATGAGTTATTTGAGAAAAATTGGCTATCTGCAATACTATTAAGAGATAATTCACATTTACTCATTTTGAGTAGGTGAATAATTATCTATGGGTCTGAAACTTCACCAAGTGAAAGCTCTCCCAAAAGTAGGTGAATGAGTTATTTGAGAAAAATTGGCTATCCGCAATACTTTTAGAGATAATTCGCATTTACTCATTTTGAGTAGGTGAGTAATTAGCTATGGGTCTGAAACTTCACCATGTGAAAGCTCTCCCACAAGTAGATGAATGAGTATTTGATAAAAATTGGGTATCCACAATACTTTTACAGATAATTAGCATTTACTCATTTTGAGTAGGTGAATAAATAGCTATGGGTCTGAAACTTCACAGAGTGAAAGCTCTCCCAAAAGTAGGTGAATGAGTTATTTGAGAAAAATTGGCTATCTGCAATACTTTTAGAGATAATTCGCATTTACTCATTTTGAGTAGGTGAGTAATTAGCTATGGGTCTGAAACTTCACCGAGTGAAAGCTCTCCCAAAAGTAGGTGAATGAGTTATTTGAGAAAAATTGGCTATCTGCAATACTTTTAGAGATAATTAGCATTTACTCATTTTGAGTAGGTGAGTAATTAGCTATGGGTCTGAAACTTCACCAAGTGAAAGCTCTCCCAAAAGTAGGTGAATGAGTTATTTGAGAAAAATTGGCTATCTGCAATACTTTTAGAGATAATTCGCATTTACTCATTTTGAGTAGGTGAGTAATTAGCTATGGGTCTGAAACTTCACCGAGTGAAAGCTCTCCCAAAAGTAGGTGAATGAGTTATTTGAGAAAAATTGGCTATCTGCAATACTTTTAGAGATAATTCGCATTTACTCATTTTGAGTAGGTGAGTAATTAGCTATGGGTGTGAAACTTCACCAAGTGAAAGCTCTCCCAAAAGTAGGTGAATGAGTTATTTGAGAAAAATTGGCTATCTGCAATACTTTTAGAGATAATTCGCATTTACTCATTTTGAGTAGGTGAGTAATTAGCTATGGGTGTGAAACTTCACCAAGTGAAAGCTCTCCCAAAAGTAGGTGAATGAGTTATTTGAGAAAAATTGGCTATCTGCAATACTTTTAGAGATAATTCGCATTTACTCATTTTGAGTAGGTGAGTAATTAGCTATGGGTGTGAAACTTCACCAAGTGAAAGCTCTCCCAAAAGTAGGTGAATGAGTTATTTGAGAAAAATTGGCTATCTGCAATACTTTTAGAGATAATTCGCATTTACTCATTTTGAGTAGGTGAGTAATTAGCTATGGGTGTGAAACTTCACCAAGTGAAAGCTCTCCCAAAAGTAGGTGAATGAGTTATTTGAGAAAAATTGGCTATCTGCAATACTTTTAGAGATAATTCGCATTTACTCATTTTGAGTAGGTGAGTAATTAGCTATGGGTCTGAAACTTCACCAAGTGAAAGCTCTCCCAAAAGTAGGTGAATGAGTTATTTGAGAAAAATTGGCTATCTGCAATACTTTTAGAGATAATTCGCATTTACTCATTTTGAGTAGGTGAGTAATTAGCTATGGGTCTGAAACTTCACCAAGTGAAAGCTCTCCCAAAAGTAGGTGAATGATTAATTTGAGAAAAATTGGCTATCTACAATACTTTTAGAGATAATTCGCATTTACTCATTTTGAGTAGGTGAGTAATTAGCTATGGGTCTGAAACTTCACCAAGTGAAAGCTCTCCCAAAAGTAGGTGAATGATTTATTTGAGAAAAATTGGCTATCTGCAATATTTTTAGAGATAATTCGCATTTACTCATTTTGAGTAGGTGAGTAATTAGCTATGGGTGTGAAACTTCACCAAGTGAAAGCTCTCCCAAAAGTAGGTGAATGAGTTATTTGAGAAAAATTGGCTATCTGCAATACTTTTAGAGATAATTCGCATTTACTCATTTTGAGTAGGTGAGTAATTAGCTATGGGTGTGAAACTTCACCAAGTGAAAGCTCTCCCAAAAGTAGGTGAATGAGTTATTTGAGAAAAATTGGCTATCTGCAATACTTTTAGAGATAATTCGCATTTACTCATTTTGAGTAGGTGAGTAATTAGCTATGGGTGTGAAACTTCACCAAGTGAAAGCTCTCCCAAAAGTAGGTGAATGAGTTATTTGAGAAAAATTGGCTATCTGCAATACTTTTAGAGATAATTCGCATTTACTCATTTTGAGTAGGTGAGTAATTAGCTATGGGTGTGAAACTTCACCAAGTGAAAGCTCTCCCAAAAGTAGGTGAATGAGTTATTTGAGAAAAATTGGCTATCTGCAATACTTTTAGAGGTAATTCGCATTTACTCATTTTGAGTAGGTGAGTAATTAGCTATGGGTCTGAAACTTCACCAAGTGAAAGCTCTCCCAAAAGTAGGTGAATGATTAATTTGAGAAAAATTGGCTATCTACAATACTTTTAGAGATAATTCGCATTTACTCATTTTGAGTAGGTGAGTAATTAGCTATGGGTCTGAAACTTCACCAAGTGAAAGCTCTCCCAAAAGTAGGTGAATGATTTATTTGAGAAAAATTGGCTATCTGCAATATTTTTAGAGATAATTCGCATTTACTCATTTTGAGTAGGTGAGTAATTAGCTATGGGTCTGAAACTTCACCATGTGAAAGCTCTCCCACAAGTAGATGAATGAGTTATTTGATAAAAATTGGGTATCCGCAATACTTTTACAGATAATTAGCATTTACTCATTTTGAGTAGGTAAATAATTAGCTATGGGTCTGAAACTTCACCATGTGAAAGCTCTCCCAAAAGTAGGTGAATGAGTTATTTGAGAAAAATTGGATATCTGCAATACTTTTAGAGATAATTCGCATTTACTCATTTTCAGTAGGTGAGTAATTAGCTATGGGTCTGAAACTTCACAGAGTGAAAGCTCTCCCAAAAGTAGGTGAATGAGTTATTTGAGAAAAATTGGCTATCTGCAATACTTTTAGAGATAATTCGCATTTACTCATTTTGAGTAGGTGAGTAATTAGCTATGGGTCTGAAACTTCACCAAGTGAAAGCTCTCCCAAAAGTAGGTGAATGAGTTATTTGAGAAAAATTGGCTGTCTGCAATACTTTTAGAGATAATTCGCATTTACTCATTTTGAGTAGGTGAGTAAAATGGCCGCCATTTTTGGCAAGATAAATTTTTTTTGAAAATTGGCATGGCTACTCTGCAGATATACCCTGTGGATCAAAAATTTCGTCGAAATCGCTCTATCTTGCAGGGTTTTCGAGATATAAGCATTTTTATGTTTTGCAATTTTTGCGAAAAATTCGAAAATTCAAAATGGCCGCCATTTTTGGCGAGACAAATTTTTTTTCAAAATTGGGATAACTACTCTGCAGAGATACCCTGTGGGTCAAAAATTTCGTCGAAATCGCTCTATCTAGCACGGTTTTCGAGATATAAGCATTTTTGTGTTTTGCAATTTTTACGAAAATTTCGAAAATTCAAAATGGCCGCCATTTTTGGCGAGACAAAATTTTTTTGAAAATTGGGAAAAGTACTCTGCAGAGATACCCTGTGGGTCAAAAATTTTGTCGAAATTGCTCTATCTAGCACGGTTTTTGAGATATAAGCATTTTTGTGTTTTGCAATTTTTGCGAAAATTTCGAAAATTCAAAATGGCCGCCATTTTGGACGAGACAAAAATTTTTTGAAAATTGGGAAAACTACTCCGCAGAGATACCCTGTGGGTCAAAAATTTCATCGAAATCGCTCTATCTAGCACGGTTTTCGAGATATAAGCATTTTTGTGTTTTGCAATTTTTACGAAAATTTCGAAAATTCAAAATGGCCGCCATCTTTGGCGAGACAAAAATTTTTTGAAAATTGGGAAAAGTACTCCGCAGAGATACCCTGCGGGTCAAAAATTTTGTCGAAATTGCTCTATCTAGCACGGTTTTTGAGATATAAGCATTTTTGTGTTTTGCAATTTTTGCGAAAATTTCGAAAATTCAAAATGGCCGCCATTTTGGACGAGACAAAAATTTTTTGAAAATTGGGAAAACTACTCCGCAGAGATACCCTGCGGGTCAAAAATTTCGTCGAAATCGCTCTATCTAGCACGGTTTTCGAGATATAAGCATTTTTGTGTTTTCCTTATTTGGAAAATTCGTAATGATTAATTAATCATTAATTACTCGGCCATTTCTTGACCAATCAATGCCAAAATCTAATGATTTCCAGATTTTAATAGAATGAATGTATTTGCCAAGTTTCAGGTGAATTGATAAAATTGCTTTCAAGTTATCATCCGGACAAGCTTCCCCATCGAAAAAAGACATTTTTGGTCATGTGACCTCTCTGATTGGTTGAAATGTCACTGCAGCATATTCAAAAAAATTCCCCAAGGCTACTGCCTAAACCTGCCAAATTTGAAAAGAATCCGCCCAACGGTTACAGAGTTATAAGGAAAACAAAATGCGGAGCCGGCGGAGCCGGCGGAGCCGGCGGAGCCGCCGGAGCCGGCGGAGCCGGCGGAGCCTGAAGCTCTCCCATACACAAACAAGCGTCCCTTGCGGGACGCTTAATTAGTACATGTTATGCTCAGAAAGAATAATAAGAATTATGAAAAAGGAATGCATAAACAAACCTGAAAAAGCTGTAATCACTGAGAAAATGAATATTTTCTAACAACCGATCAGTTGACCTCTATTTTGGATGTGATGTCATCGTCACGTGACCTGGTCTGTACAAAGCTCAAAAATACGGTCAAAATACGCATTGAAACAAAAAATTTCATAAGAATGATGGAAAACTGTAAAGTGGCAATTATAATGCCAGTAGAAGTGAATAAATGAATTAATTCACTGCAGAAAAGATTATTTCCAAAGGAAATCCCACATTCTGACACCACGTGACTAGATGAGAGTCTTGAGTGATAATAGGAACTATGTAATATATGTAAAAATATTGCACAAAATAGACAATAAAGTCACCAAAAATCAAAGTAAAAGGTAAATAAAATGGAGGAAGGGTGAATAAAACAGCTGAAGTGTACTTACAGAGCATCAAAAACGTGTAAATGCAGGTCTTAATGAGGTAGCAAAAACGCCTGTTGACACTTCAACCGCCACAAAAAGAATAAACTATTTCTGTATTACTGCACATGGCAGAGTGAAATAGGTCACCAAGGGTCAAAGGGTAGTAAGCACATAGGTTTAAAGAGGGTCTCCCCTTATATTTTAAATTCTATGTATGGTGTACGTGGCGGTCACCGGATGCCAAGCCAAGCTTAACCCAAGTGTTTTCATGTGGTAGGGTATATTACATTTTTATGAAATAAAATCTGACATTTCCAATGGGAGATTTTGTGCAGACTCAAGCTATCTATCAATCAATGATTAAGCCAAACTATATGACATTAGGTTGTAGCAGTTTCAAAATGTAAAGTTATTAAATAGATGTTAATAAACTGTTATTTGACATGTATCAACAAAACTGAGTATCAAAATTATTTCTACACAGTTGATTTGCAAACTATTTTTTTTTGAAATGGAGGAAGAAGAACTTAACTTTCAAGTTTTGAAAAAGATATAACATGTTTAAAAAATGGACATTTTTTTCAGTCAGCCTGATATGGCTTATAAAACTGGACATAGTTTGATGAGGTGGTAACATACCTATAAAACCTTTTTAAGACATTTTGTGATCAACTAGAACTACAAACACACACCAAGTTTCCAAGGTCCAGAAGGCGGTTTTTTCATTATTTTTTGTCAGCAATGCAAATATTTTGTATATATATCTGTAGCCATGACATTTGCGGCCGATTTGAACGGCTAGTAGTTTTTATTTTGTTTGCTTTGGCCGGCTAGAATTACAAGTTTCTGCTGTATGATGTCCGTTTTGTTTGTTTAGAATCCTCGGAAATGTAACAAAACAAACCACTTTTTGCTTCTGTGTGGTGAGGATGTTTGTTTAGGGAAATAGAGTTCATGCTTGGCTTGTGTGTGTTGTTGTAGCAGAGTACAGGTTGGTGGATATATTTAATCAGTGTATTTAGGAGATTGTATCTTAGTGACTGTATTTGTGTCAGAGTTTGGGTTTTAACTTTGAACTTGTGAGCAGTTTGTTGTGTTTATGTTCACTTGACTGGTAATTCTTGGTGAAGATTATTTTGCATTTATTTTACAGAATTTTTTCTGTTGTCATGTAGCTTAAAACTAGTCTGATACTTATCTAGTCATTTAGAAAAGAGTGGTGCTTGTAGTTGTCATAGCAGCTATTTTATTTTGTATATAGTAAATTAATTTATTTAATTTATTAGTATGGCTGTGATATCTTGACACCTAAGCATTTTCATAGGTTATGTAATAGTATTTGGAAAGACAATTTCTAGTGCGTATATATTAAAGTGTAAAGTAGTAATATTGAATTATTTAATTGTGTATTTGTGCAATGCTTTACCGGTCATACCACTTAATAGTTAATTATACTTTTATAGGTGTTTTTGTTTTATGCGACTTGAAGTTCACTTGCTGCATGTGGTGTCAAGGGATGATGTGAGTGATAATAAACTTTTAGTTAAGACTGTCGCTTTTCTGCTCCTTCTTCCCAACCCCCTGGTTTCACCGGAGACCCGTAGTTAAACGAGGACGGACGCACCTCATCTCCGGTCACATTGGAGCCCCTAATGAGATCGTTGGGGTGATGGGACTTCCACGACAGTCACATCCGAGGAACATCAGCTTATACTGGGAAAACACCTGTAGTTAGTTAAGTGCAGTTCGATGCGACACGAACATTTCTTTTACAGCTGGAGTGCCGTTGTCTTCTGTCAACTAGAGTGCCGCTGCTTATTGCTGCTGATCATAAGTTAAGGCTGAATAATTTAACTGTGTTGGGTATTTGGAGAAGACTGTAGTAGAGATTAACATCGTCCCACCATGGTTGATGGAACGGTTAAATAGGAAGTTTTAGAGTGATTGAAAAGATATTGAACTAGTTGGCTAATGATTGATGAACATTGGTGGTTGATATAAATTCTGATTTGTGAATTTACCGGCTTTTCACAGTTTTAGATTTTTTTCTTTTGACTTATGAGCAGGATACTAGAAAGTGATAAGAAAGTGTGATACATTTAACTTTTGATTAGAGCAGTTTACAGGTAGAATATGTATTAGAGACTCTTAAAATGCTCACTATTGCTCATATAATGTTATAACTGGTGTTTGGTGATTTTTTTTTCACCGCAGTTACAAGTATTTTAGTTTCTTTTGGGTGATTCATGGTTTATTTTGTGCTGGATGTAATCTGTGCTGAGTAATTGTTGGGATATATTGACCTTAGAAAAAAAAGGTTTTTTTGTGGTTGTTGGAACTTGTTGCCTGTAAAGGTTAATAATAACATTTATTCTGATAAATTAAGTAGGATATTTATATTCTATTGGGGACATTTAAAGCACATAATACTTCAGTAGAAGTTGGATTTTGTTCGCTTATTTAAGATTGCTTGCTGCTTAACATACTGGTGCATTGGGCAGTGATCTGATTAAATTGTCACTGGGTGAGAGTGTAACACCTTGTATTCAGAATATTTTAACAGGATTGCGTCTGTACCATGTGTTGTCGACTGTGGATGAAGAATGCATGGTGATGGAGTGATAGTCTGTGCGTGATACATCTTTGTCCTGCCTGGTTGCATGAATAAATGTAGTCAGTCAGATTTTTTAAAAATTTATCGTGTTTGAGTGTTGATTTATTATTTCACATTTTTATTGCGTAAAATCCATAGCACTCATTTATTGCGTAATATCAATAGTACGGATTTATTGCGCAACATCCATAGTATTGATCTTAGTATTGATCTATTGCGTAACATCCATTGGGTTGATTTATTGCGTAAATAATTTTTATTGTGTACAATATACCTCCCTAGGTATTGAAGCACGGTTTTTGTCAACTTAGTGGAAAAACAATTGATAGTATCAATGCTGGGGTGATTTACTCTGTGAACTTAGGTTTTTGTCCTAGTTGAGACATAATATTTTAAACAGTAACTACTTGTGATACCCATACTCAGTCACTATCTTGATATAGTTGTATGAAGGCTAATGATTATTAGACTGGGTGGCATTACTGCTTCTTTTGTTTTGATTAGGTGAGCACAACAGTGGGTATTGATATTATTAGGTGAACAAAAGATTCAACTTTAGTTAAGGATTTGCCGGACGGAAGATAACTGGAAGCGAGTTTGCTGTTGATATATATTTTATGATATCGGCTGGTTGATCTTTGTAGTAAGGTTAACAATGTTGACTTCAAATATAGTTTATGTGAGTGGATTAAAAGCCGGCGCCAGGCCCTTAGAGGTTTGTCGAAACTTGTGTCTGTCTGCGATCCCGGCAGAGGTTACCTCGGATGTCATCCTGCATGGTGATACCGCATTTTTCCTGGTTTTTGCAAATGCTCAGCAAGCTGAGGCAACGATCCAGCATTTCACAGGAAAACCCGTGTTTGATGGGTACGGAATGGTTGATGGTTTGAACAGTAAGTCCCATAAAATTCTGATGCAGTTGAAACCCGAAATATTTGGGGCTGTTGGCAAGGCAACTGCTTCTACTGGAAGTGAAGTGCCAACTTCTGATATAGAGAGCTTGGCGAAATTGAGTGATGTGCTAGAGGCCATTGCTGGATGGAGTTTGGAGCAGAAGCAACAATTAGGAGCTGCTTTGGGCTTTTCGACTTCTGGTGCAGTGGTAGAACCCACTTCTTCTGTACAGGGACCCCAAGTTCCAGTTGGACCAGCTGCGCCCAAGATGGGAGTTCCCTACACGCCAATGTTCAACCCACCCCAGATGGGTTGTTTCTCACAGCATCCTGTGCCACCTCAACCCGTGTTTTCAACACCTCATCCAGAACAGTCATTCCAGTTTGGATCATCCAACACTGTGAACAACATTCGTGTGAGCACCTTTTCAGGATCTTAAATTTATTTATTTATTTATTTGGGGTTTTACGTCGCTTTCAACACTGTACAGGTCATATCACGATGGGTAGTTGAAGGGCAGAGGAAACCAGTACATACAGTTCGCTAGGGTTGTGGATTGTAAACTGCCGACCAACGGCAAGCAACTACCAGCTTTCCCACTTAAGGCCATGACGGGGATTGAACCCTGGCCTCAGAGGTGGGAGGCGAGAGTGTTACCACTCTGCTACTGTGGCCCAATTCAGGATCTTAAAAGGATTGCTCCTTTGAGCAGTTTCACTATGATGTCCAGTGTCTTATCAAACAGGGATGTCCTGAAGGGATGGTGTTAACCACTATTAAGAGGTCGACTAAGGGTCAGGCCCAGGAGATTGTTCTGCATATGGGTGAAGATGCAACTGTGAATGACATTATCACACGTTATGACATAATGTTTGTGGATGTCAATCAACATCATGTACTACTTGCCCAGTTTTACTCTGCTTCCCAGACACCCGATGAGAGCATCACCAATTGGTATGCCAGACTGGAGGATATTACAAGTAAAATAACGAGGAAGGATGGAAACGTCATTAGTCCAAACAACTATGACATACTGGTGAACACCCAGTTTTGGACTAAGATATGTGATGACAAGATGAAAAATGCCTTAAGGCATAAATTTGATGAACTTGCAAGCAGCCCACAATTTATCGTGGAGGCAAGGAAGATTGAGAGTGAGTTCGCTGGCCATGGGGTGAAGTTGCACCAGGTTCACTCAGAGATGTCACCCGCTATTGAACGGGGTTTTGAGGAAATTCTAGCCAGGTTAAACACCTTGGAAAAAGAAATCCAGAGTAACCGCCAGACACACAAACATAATGATGAAGATCAACATCGAACAGGTCAAAAGTCACAGGACTCCAATAGGAATGCTAGGAAACCGGTGCACTGTTTTAAGTGCCACAAACTTGGACACACTGCAAGAAATTGTCCTTTAAACTCCCAGGGGTCGGACAAAGGGAGTGGTCCGGCAACACAGTAAAAAACTCCCATAGATCCATGAATACTGTGGTAGGGAAAGCCAATGAGGTGTCAAAGGTATTAGCACTTTTGGACACTGGTTCCATGGTGAGCACGATGGCCTCATCACTGTGTTCATTGTTAAATCTGTCCATTCAACCATTACACAAGGTGTTTAGGATTAAAGGGGCAGGAGGTCATGATATTCCATATTTGGGAATTGTGGAAGCAGCCATTCATTGTCCTAAGGTGGCTATGGCCAGTGTACCTGTTGTTTTATTGGTGGTTCCTGATACAGAATACCACAGTAGAGTACCTGTACTTCTCGGGACAAACATTTTAAGTTTGATGAAAGGGAAGGTTCCAGCCGAAGACTTAGTTTGGCAGAATACATTTGCCATGCTTGCGAGGCATCAGGCTGTGGTAGAAAATGCCAGTTGCCTTGGAGTAATGACTTCTACTAAGCCATTAACCATTCCAGCTCATGGCCGTGTCATCTTTCATGGTCAGACTAAGGTCAAGGCTATTGGTCAAAAGCTGACTGTGTGCTTGGATGGGGCTACTGGGTTGCCAAAGGGGGTCATTTCTACACTGAGTGTGAATTGTATTTCTCCAGGACGGACAAAGAGCAAGTTGCCAGTTGAGCTGGTAAATCATCTTTCTCAAGACGTTACTATTCCTGCAAAAGCCCGGATCTGTGATTTGTACAGCACCGAAGATGTTGATTCGATTGAGGACAATGAAGGAGGTGGTGTATCATGTATCGCTTCAAGCGGATCTGATGCCGACTTCCTTAAGAATTTTTTGCACATGAAAGATCAGTTGCCGGTTAAGCAGGTGGAGGACATGCAGCAACTTTGCTGAAGTGGAAATCTGTGTTCTCTCTGCATGATCTAGACTTGGGTTTAACCGATAAAGCAGAGCACTGTATACACCTGAAGCACAATACTCCATTCAAGGAGAAGCCACGTCCTATACCACCCTCAATGTTTGAGGAAGTGCGTAAGCACTTGAAAGAGATGGAGACCCTTGGTGTGATTCGAAAGAGTCAAAGTCCGTATGCATCCAACATGGTTTTCTGTGCTAGACCTGAAGTCAGGATACTGGCAGGTTCCTCTAGCAGAGGAAGATAAATGCAAGACTGCATTCACTGTCGGACCTCTCGGATTCTGGGAGTGTGAACGAATGCCGTTTGGGCTAACTAACGCTCCAGCCACTTTCCAGAGGTTGATGGAAAATTGCATGGGTGATCTGGATTTAACTTACTGTTTACTGTACTTAGATGATATAATTATCTACAGTCGGTCATATGAGGAACATGTAGTGCGTTTGGAGGCAGTTTTTAGGGTTGTTGCTTTTGCCAGTCGTGGTATCTCCAGCACCGAAAGGAATTATCCTTCCCATAAGTTGGATCCTGATATTGGCCTCGTCAAGCAGGCGTTGGCTGATAAGTTGACTGTTGGTGATTTGTCACCAGTAACAAAGAGATTGTTGAGGGAGAAAAAGAATCTTGAGCTAATTGACCATAAGTTGATTAGAAAAAGGGTTTGCTCTGGTGAGTTGCAATATCAACTGGTTGTGCCTAGTAAATACCGTGAAGTGGCTTTGAGTTACGTGCATGAACGAATGGGTCATCTCGGAAGAGATCGAACCCTGGAGCTGCTTCGTGAGCGGTACTACTGGCCGAGCATGCAGCAATCAGTTGTTGAGTATATCACCAAATGTGGTAGGTGTATCAGACACAAGGACTTAAATCCACAAAGGGCACCATTGGTGACAACAGAAACTACCCAGCCCATGGAGCTGGTTTGTATTGATTTTCTCAAACTGGAAAAATCAAAAGGTGGGATTGAAAATGTGTTGGTTGTAACTGACCATTTCACGAAGTATGCTCAGGCATATCCCACTCATAATCAAACAGCTAGAACTACTGCTAGGACTTTGTTTGAGAAGTTTTTTGTGCACTATGGATTTCCCAAGCATCTTCATAGTGATCAGGGACGCAACTTTGAAAGCAAACTTATTGAAGCCTTATGTGCTTTGTCAGGCATTGAGAAAAGTCGAACGACCCCCTATCACCCTATGGGAAATGGGATAGCTGAAAGGTTTAATTCGACTCTCATCAATATGCTCGGGACTTTGGAATGCAACCAGAAGATTGGAAAAGCCACATAGGTTCCATGGTTCACGCCTACAATTGCACAAAGCATGACACCATTGGCTTCTCACCACACATTTTAATGTTTGGGCATCAACCAAGGATCGCAGTTGACCTCGCTTTGGGAAGACATGAGCCAAAGTGTGCTACTGACTATGTCGGTAATTTGAGGGATAGCCTCAAAACAGCTTATGAACTAGCTGAAGCTAATAGTCGGGCTAGTCAGAGTAGCCAAAAGAAGTGCTATGACAAACGCGTGAGGAGTGCTGTTTTGGCTCCCGGTGACCGAGTCTTGGTCAGAAAGGTTGGTTTAAAGGGAATGCAGAAATTGGCAGACAGGTGGAGTGAGGAGATATATGTAGTGGTGGACCAACCAAGTCCTGAAATTCCTGTTTACAGGGTTAAGGCTGAACTTGGTAGGAGCCATATGAAAACTCTTCACAGAAATCTTTTACTCCCTATTTCTGTGTTACCATTCTCAAAACCGAAACCAGTACCTGTACCTCGTAAGACTAAGTTGCAAGGTCCACAAGTTGACACTTTGGTTGAGCAACCTCTATTGATGACTGAGACACAGTCGGAAACTGAAGCTTCAGATGGTGATTCTGTTGTTGAAGTGACATGTGTCAGGAAACCTAATCGGGTTCCGGTGCTACCACCACAGGTTGACATCGATTCACTTGATAGTGGGAGTGTGGATTTGGAAACTGACTTAGATGAGGGAAGTGTTCTGGTTTCGAGAGCTCAATATGAGTCGGGGACAATTGAGTCTGATGTTCAAGATTGAAGTGAATCTGTTTTGGATTCGGAGGATCATAGCGTTGAGCTGAGTGAGCATAGTGTGGATGATTCAGTCAGCACTGTGAATCATCAGTTGCACCGACTCCTGTTCCTGCTCCTAGGTCGGCTAGGACCCGAACTCAGGGTCATCTACACCCGGATTTTGTGTATGACATGATGCATACATCTGAGCCGCATGAATCGGAATGGAAGAAATCTGATTTGGAATTGCAAAAAATTGAGCTGCTACAAAGCATGATAAAGATTTTGAAATGAATGTGGAAGTGAGAATGTGGTAATGTTTTGTTGTAAATAGTAACATATAAGTTGTGTTTTAGATGTAGTTCTTTTGAACTGGTTGGGTGGCTATATGTTACTCAAGTATGTGTAAGACAATTGGTTGAAAGTTTTTAGGGTGTGTTAAGGAGTTAGAACCTCTCCTGTAGTGTATGTGGTTTGAGTAATCTGATGAGCTGATTAAGCTTTGGGTAGATTTAAATGTCAGGATGTCATTTCCCGGTGAGGGAGAGTATGTAGCCACGACATTTGCGGCCTATTTGAACAGCTAGCAGTTTTTATTTTGTTTGCTTTGGCCGGCTAGAATTACAAGTTTCTGCTGTATGATGTCCGTTTTGTTTGTTTAGAATCTGTGGGAATGTAACAAAACAAACCACTTTTTGCTTCTGTGTGGTGAGGATGTTTGTTTAGAGAAACTGAGTTCATGCTTGGCTTGTGTGTGTTGTTGTAGCAGAGTGCAGGTTGGTGGATATATTTAATCAGTGTATTTAGGAGATTGTATCTTAGTGACTGTATTTGGGTTATAACTTTGAACTTGTGAGCAGTTTGTTGAGTTTATGTTCACTTGACTGGTAATTCTTGGTGAAGATTATTTTGCATTTATTTTACAGAATCTTTTATGTTGTCATGCAGCTTAAAACTAGTCTGATACTTATCTAGTCATTTAGAAAGGAGTGGTGCTTGTATAGTTGTCATAGTAGCTATTTTATTTTGTATATAGTAAATTAATTTATTTAATTTATTAGTATGGCTGTGATATCTTGACACCTAAGCATTTTCATAGGTTATATAATAGTATTTGGAATGACAATTTCTAGTGTGTATATATTAAAGTGTAAAGTAGTAATATTGAATTATTTAATTGTGTATTTGTGCAATGCTTTACCGGTCATACCACTTAATAGTTAATTATATTTTTGTAAGTGTTTTTGTTTTATGTGACTTGAAGTTCACTTGCTGCATGTGGTGTCAAGGGATGATGTGAGTGATAATAAACTTTTAGTTAAGACTGTCGCTTTTCTGCTCCTTCTTCCCAACCCCCTGGTTTCACCGGAGACCCGTAGTTAAGCAAGGACGGACGCACCTCATCTCCGGTCACATATCTACAGATGAAAACAGTTTCTACAGTTTTCAGGGGCCGGATTCATGAAAGGTCTCAAGTCTTAGCTAAATCTCAGATGAGATTTTGCTCAAATCTTAGATTTTAGTCTCTGCTGAGGTTCTGCTCAAGTTGAGATTCACGAAAGGGATCTTAGCTGGGACCAAAATCTCAGACACGTTTTGAGTCTGGACCAATCAAAATTGATGTAACATTCTGTTGAGATCAGTGTGAAGCATACACATTTATATTTACAGCTGTATCACATGTACTCACATTTTATAATATATTCTATCAAGTAAAATGTTTTCTTTTTACTATAATTTGTACTGGCATACAAAATAACTAATTAAAACAGCAAAACAAACCATTCATGTAAATTACTAATGTAAATGTTTTACTGTTGTTTTCATACAAAATCTTAGTATATATTCATGCTTTTGTGTTAAAAGTTATAAATATCTCATACTTGGCAATTTTCATTTTGTTTTGAGACTTGTAACTACATATACTCTATTTTATAAAAACTTAAAGTTACCCCCTAGGCAGTCTTATATTTGAAACCAAATCTGAGTCAAATCTCAGCCTGAGCAAAAGGTCTCAAATCTGAGAAAAATGTAAGATAAATCTTAGATTTGAGCCAAAAAATCACAGATTTGAGACTTAAGACCTTTCGTGAATCCGGTTCGAGTTTTGTAAGTTTGACATGGAAACTGGAAAACTAGAAGTTAGGATCAAAATCATTAACTGGAAAAAAATGATGTACACAAATGTGGTCATGTGACCCTATTAGCAGGGTGACAGAATACTGTAATTTATTCGCATGGTCAAAGATGGTAAAAAATCTTGAATTTGTTGATCTCCATTTGCCAATGAGTTGAGTGGTTCTTAGAAATAGCTATTGTTGGAAAATGGTATTTACTATAAAAAGGTATTTTGTGGTACAAGGTGGCATTACAAAAGTGAAAACATGATTATAGGCCCCACCTTAAACTTAATGTGTACAATGACTTAAGACAAATTGATGAAGTATGAACTTTCTGCAATCTGAGATTTCTTCAGAAGACAACGAATAATATTTAGATGTTAAAATTTATGCATCAAAGCAATGGCTGGCACTGTGGTAGCTAAACTCCTTACATGTGTATGTCTATAAATAATAATGTATGTACATAGAAAACATCAAGCGGTCATACATTATTTTGGCCAAAATACATTAAATCAAACACTCTGAAAATGAAATACCAACACAGGTTTAAACCATTGCGTCCACTCCATAGAAAGGAATGACATTTGATATGAACATATTTTATGAGCAATTATGTAATGACCATAATGTAAAATTATTTGAAGTTCTTTTGCAGGGTGAAATATGTACAGATGAATTAATGAAAATACTACTCACAGCACTGGAGGCAGAATATAGACAAACAGCATTTTACCTTGTCTATAAGTTAGTGGACTGCTTCATTTATATTAATGTTATCTAAGTACATTAACATTTTTCTTCATCCAAAGACAGTACCTCACTTTCACCAATCAGTTGTTTTCTAGTACTAAAAATAGCTTGACAGTAGAGCCAGAGATCATAAAAATATACTTTTTCCTGGGAATTCAAAGCAGCAGAGAACATTCTAGTGTAAAATGCCCTCTATGACCTCTATATGAAAGGTCAAAGATCAATATTGTATTTCTACATTTCAATGGCTAATATGTAAGAAGAGCAGTATGGTTTTTAACGCTCGACGATAGGAGAGGGTTATTGTAATCAGTTTGTTTCTGTCAGTCTGTCTGTCTGTCTGTCTGTCTGTCTGTGCACCGTTTCGCCCTTATAACTCAAAAACTATAACACCAATCGAGCTCAAATTTGGTGGGCAGGTATTTTATGGGGTACAGACGGATTCTTTCAAATTTGGTGTAATTTGTGTGAAAACTAAAGCCAGGAGAGAGTTTTTCTTATTTTTAATTGGGCTTTTGCAGTGAAATCTGCTTCTCTGTCTGTGCACCATTTTGACCTTATAACTCAAAAACTATAACTTCAATCAATCTCAAATTTGGTGGGAAGGTATTTCATGGGGTACAGACAGATTCTTTCAAATTTGGTGTAATTTGTTTGAAAATTAAAGCCAGGAGAGAGTTTTTCTTATTTTAATTGGGAATACACAGTGAAACTGCTTCTCTTCATCACATACGTAAAAATCAATATTTTGCTTTCTGATGATGTCATTACTAAGTGATGTCACAATGTAACTGCCATTGTGAGGTCACAAACCTAGCTTGTGATACTTGATGTCTTTAAGTAAAAATATTTCTTCTCATTGTATGTCTTGAAATTGACATAAACATAATAAAGAGGGAGGTGGTATATTCATCATTTTTATTAATTATTATTTCTGTTTTATTTTCTCTTTTTTCTTTCAATTCCTTGACAGTCCATCACAAAAAAATTACCATGCATGATTTTCACCAATAAGTGACCTTTAAGCAGAATTTTTACCTCCACCAGCAGTTTATGTTTTTGTGTGTTAATTGTTTATGTTTGTTTTATTTTTTTTTTGTGTGTGTGTGTGTTTAGATTACTCTAAAACTAATGAACAGATCTTTATTTAAAAATTTGTGAGTAGGACCTGACTGAAGGAAGAAGTTACTAAAAGAAAGATCAGGATCTTATTTTAGATACAAAAAATTCATGATTTTTCAGAGGTCCCATTTCAATGTATTTTAATGACTGTAGCTTTCTACTTGATATTTCTATGAAAATTAATTTACATGTTTGGTTTTATTTTATTGTCTTCCTTACAATATTTTATATCACTTGAGAGACTGGTCACATGGAGTCGAGCGTTTTGCTCTCTCTGAGTGCATCTTGTATTGAAATTGGTTTGATTGGTGACATCAGTGATGATTCAAATGTACATTTACTTGAAAGAACAAAATTAATGGTAATTCAAACTTAACAGACAAATATTTTTGACAATGGTATGAGGCATATAAAGTTAATTTCTTCTTATTATTGTTTTTATTATTAAATAAATATTTAATGCAAATAAGTAATAAAATCTCATTACTGTTAAAAAAAATTAAGGCACTGCAACAAGATTGAATATACACATTTATAAAATATGTTTCACTAGTATAATTATTGTATGATTATTATAAGAGACTAGAACAATCATTTTTCACCTGAAATGTTAGATTTATTAAACATAAGATGCAAAGTATTATTATTACTATTGTTATTATCATTATTATTATTATTATATCACAATGTTGGTATTAAAATTTTTATTTCTTGTCATAATTATAAAGGGTGGATAAAGTAATATAGACATAACGTTTCTATTATAATGGTTGCATGCTGTTACGTTAAATGCCGGATTGACAAGAAAAGTGGGTTTTTTTTAATTACATTTTCCAAATAACAAGAAAAGTTCCTACGGATATTTATGCTTCAACTTTACAGGGAGTCTACTTATCAGATTTTCACTTCAAGGGGTAGCAAGGCATTATAACAACCACTACTTTTATTAATTTAAAGAACACTTCAATACCAGGGGTTGAATGTTCATAAAGTGATCCAAAACAAACCTTTAAATGTTAAAAAATTATAAATGTTTAAACCGCTTTAACCTACTGAATTATAAAGTAGCATTTTTCGTAGACGAGAAACACATAGATTTTAAATGAGGTCATTATATCATGTCCATTTATATGCATATCACTCGGAATTTATTCTGTGCCATCTTTAAGTTTCTGGAAATAACAAAATTACTACTGGATTTTCCAAAATCAAAATTTTAATTAGAAGTTAACTAAAATATTGGAATGAGATACCCAGAAAGTTTTTTTCACCAACATTATGTGACCTAACACAGTTTATTAAGTTAAGAACACAAACTGGTTGTTTGGTTGATTGCTCAATCGATTGATTGGAGTTTCTTTTTTGTGTAGGTAATATCATTGTCATTGGGTATCAACAAAATGATAATCAGAGACTGTTGACACAATTATATATATACGAGAATCTACTATATTGTCATTTGAAATTTTGCTGGTATTTCATTTTTCTTATACCAACTTTTATTTTTAAAAATCAATTGATCTTTAAAGTGAATACATAAGAATTGTTTGATGAGCAAACAGAACTGGGTTTGCAGTATCATTCAGGGAGAATGTTTGGGCTCTTATGTGCATGCACATTAAGGTACAATCATCCCGGAGGGCTAGATGTGGCATTTGAAGATTGGAAGTCAAACGGCCAACATCGTTTTAGAAAAATAATAAAAACCTACCCACCATGTCCCTTGCAGCTTAGGAGTTGATTTTAGGTTTTGCAAAATTTTTTCTTGTGGGGGGTCTTAAATCTTGATGTGTGTATTGTGTATATGAATTGCTAATAAATACGAATAAAAGTAATGAAGAATCCCCAAAACCATGTTTTAATATTCTATTAACTTATTAGATGACATAAACGTAATATCAGCTAAATTAATATAATTATCCAATTTATTTATGTATGTTTTCTTTGACTATGTAAACAGTTATAACTTTCACTGTTTTCTCTGCACTGAGACTTTAAACTTTCAGTGTTAATTAAAATTTTCTTCTGTCCAAGTTGATATACATTTATATTTTGTAAAAAGAATCATTTTTGACAGTAAAACTGAGGACACGTCATGGAAATCTAGCCAATCTATTTAATATACTTTGTGTAGATCTCAGTAAAGCCTACTTTTTGCACAAGTCATGGAAATCTAGTCAATCTTTGTAATATACTTTTTGTAGATCTCAGTAAAGCCTTCCACAGGCTGTTCCTTGTTCCTGCACCATCGCCTCACCACAGAGATATCTACCCCTACTTCACACTGTATTAGGAATGTACAACCCATACCCAGGGAGAGGGTTTTTAGCACTGAGCAGCCACCTACACCCCAGTGATTGTGAGGGACTTACTGATAGTTCCTGTGAACTCCACGTCAACCAGAAGTGGTGTGAAGGCCCCATTAGAGCCAGAGCTAGACAGCTGGCCAATATCCATGCAATCAGAAATTTGGACAATATAAAGTATACAACACACATAGGGAGATTGAACAGACACCAATGCTGTAATTTTTATGGAATATTTTTTTTCTGTCATTTTGACGCAGTCTAAATTACACTGCAAAAAGTTTTGCTGGTCACTGTGGCCTAGATCTCTTACAAATAAAATGGTGGAACCCTGTACAAAGGACCTTGACTGAGAAGCCAAATATTAGCAATTATTGTTACTATAATGAAGAAAAAGAAGAGTCAAGTCACGTTCTGTACACTTATAGAAGAACGATATTGAAATATGAGCATTAAAATAAGTGTCAACCACAGTTTTACAAGAATGTGTTAAACAACATGATTTGGAGCAGTCAAAAATGGCTTTGTGTAGAGTTTAGTACCTTGGTACAGGTTTCACTTAAAAATTAACATGACATCATCTGTTGTCATCGTCTATTACAACTGAAAATGTATCACTACATCACAGTCCAAGGGAAGAGTTGTAGCCAATCTAGAATTTCTGAAAAAAGTGACTCTTGGAAAATAGAAAGCTCAATATAGCCAGGTCTTTATGTTGTAGCATCATTGTTATACTCAATATAAAGTTGCTTAAATCTTTTTAATATGTATCTGAAAACAAACTTAATCAGAAATTAAAAGTACTTAAGCTTTTGCAAAAATAAACACACAATGTGTAACAAAGAACTTCCCAGACATTGCAACCGTTTTTTATAGTTAGAAATGATATGTTCTAAAGACAACTTGTTTTCATTTTTTCAAATGTATGCAATTATTATTTTTGACACTTTTCTTAGACTAAAGTGTATATATCAATGAGCTACAAGGATTAGATGTCAAGATTTAATGTCTGGGAGTCCTTTCTGTTGTATGTTACACTAATGAGTGTTTGAGAGAACTTGCCATAGTGATCCAGCATGCAATTAAGTATCTTAAATTAATATTGAAAATGTGTTAAGGCTGACAGTGGTAAACCAGCCATCTATATTTCCTGCAAGAGTAAAGAAGTTAATATTGAAAATGTGCCAAGACTGAAAATGGTAAATCAGCCGTCTACAGTGCCTTCAAGATTAAAGAAATGAGTATAAATATATCTATGCTGACCAAGTCCTGCACAGTGCTACACATAAGACACTCCACAAAATAAATCAAATTGCTGCACCTCTTTTCTATACATACATTTTTAAATGTAACAAAATTTCTACAGAGTGAAAAAATATGCTCAACTTCACCTTAAAGGAATGTGGCTTCAATCAATTCAGGGACCATGTGTACTGTTCTTCCTTTTCCCATTTTCCCCCTTGGATATACGCTGATGTCATTGTCTGATTTAGGGGTCTCCTTCACCACTAGTCCTGGCATTCAAACATCTGGCCCTTCTGCAACTTTGATGCTTTCTTCTGAAATAACAAAAAGATTATTCTATTCTATTCTATACTTTTAAGGTGCTTAATCTCTGCCAAGGCAGACTCTAAGGCGCAACACCAAGTCCAATTCAATAATCACAATTCCAGGGACATAGCCAGGTTGACACCACGGAGGCACCGGGAATTTTTGATACTAAGGTGGGAATGCCTTATCAAAGAGATAGGACTTTAGTTTTTTTACTGAAACAGGCAAGAGTTAGAGCAAAACGAACATCATCAGGCAAATCATTCCAGAGTGTGGGAGCATCAAAAGCAAAACTGTGACTAAAGTGGGTTTTTTTATTTGTGTACAGATGGGTAGGGCGGTTGTATCTTGTGCCATACCTTCCACAATGAATAGACAGATGAGGGCTGAAATAGTTTGGGTGACCACTGTGAAGAAACTTATAAACCAAAGTGGCTGTTTTAAAAATACACTAAAATTTAACTGGAGTTTTTTGATAATAGGACTAGCCCGTGAGTATCTATTGTAATTTGTGACAATTTTGAATACACTGCAGTTTGCGCATGTGGAAACTGGACAGACTTCTGAAAAGAGACGACTGCTCACCAGGGCATTTGCCACTAGGACAGCAGCATCATCCATTAGGTACTGCCTGACCCGCCTGAGATCACGCATTTGAATGAAGCAAGCCTTACAAATATTGCGGACATGATCAGCAAACAAAAAATTAGCATCAATCCAGACACCCAAATTCCTTACAACAGCTGATGGATGCAAAAGTTTAGCAAATATCCTAACAGGGAGGTGAGAATCTAATTTCTTTAGCTGAGCATCAGATCCAAATAAGATGAACTCTTGTTTTTTCGAGGTTTAATTTACGCATGCTTGACGACATCCATTCTTGAACATCCTGAAGACAAGAATTTAATTTATCAAAGGCAGAGATGGCACTTTTGTAGGACAAATGAACGAACAGCATAAAAATGGAATTTGATATTGGAGTGCCTGTGAACAACCTTACTCAAAGGAGTGGTGTATAGCTGTTACTCAGCTATGCAAAGAGCTACAGTTGTGTAACTTCACTATGTGGTAGATCACCTAAAAGTCAGTGAACAACTTGTTTAGAAGAAATTGCCTATCTGCAATACTTCAAGAGATAAAAGACATTTACTCATTTCAGCAGGTATATGACTCAGCTATGCAAAGAGCTATAGATGTAAAACTTCACTATGTGGTAGATCACCCAAAAGGTGAATCAGTTATTCAGAAGAATTTGCCTTTTCGTAACACTATTAGAGAAAAAAGGCATTTAATCATTTTAGTAGCTGTTACTCAGCTATGGAAAGAGCTACAGTTCTGCAACTTCACTATGTGGTAGATCACCCAAAAGTAGGTGAATGACTTATTTAGAAGAAATTGCGTATATTCAATACTTTTACAGATACAAGACATTTACTCATTTTAGTAGCTATGACTGAACTATGCAAAGAGCTATAGATCTGAAACTTCACCATTAGGTAGATTACCCAAAAGTAGGTGAATGACTTATTTAGAAGAAATTGCCTATCTATAATACTCTTAAAGATAAAGGGTACTAACTCATTTTAGTAGCTATTACTCAGTTATGCAAAGAGCTACAGTTGTGCAACTTCACTATGTGGTAGATCACCCAAAAGTAGGTAAATGACTTATTTAGAAGAAATTGTGGTTATGCAGTACTTTTACAGATAAAAGACATTTACTCATTTTAGTAGCTATGACTGAGCTATGTAAAGAGCTATTGATCTGAAACTTCACTGTGTGGTAGATCAGCCAAAAGTAGGTGAATGACTTATTTACGGTAGACGAAATTGCCTACCTGTAATACTTTTAGAGATAAAAGACATTACTCATTTGAGTAGCTATGAGTGTGCTACGCAAAGAGCTATAGATCTGCAACTTCACTATGTGGTAAATCAGCCAAAAGTAGGTGAATGACTTATTTAGAAGAAATTGCCTATCTGTAATACTTTTAGAAATAAAAGACATTTGCTAATTTTAGTAGCTATTACCCAGCTATCCAAAGAGCTACAGTTCTGCAACTTCACTATGTGGTAGATCAGCCAAAAGTAGGTGGATGACTTATTTAGAAGAAATTGCGTATCTGTAATACTTTTAAAGATAAAGGGTATTGTCTCATTTTGGTAGCTATTACTCAGTTATGCAAAGAGCTACAGTTGTGCAACTTCACTAATAAGTATGTGGTAGATCAGCCAAAAGTAGCTGAATGACTTATTTAGAAGAAACTGCCTATCTGCAATACTTTTAGAAATAAAAGACATTTACTCATTTTAGTAGCTATGAGTGTGCTATGCAAAGAGCTATAGATCTGCAACTTCACTATGTGGTAGATTAGCCAAAAGTAGGTGAATGACTTATTTAGAAGAAATTGCCTACCTATAATAGTTCTAGAGATAAAAGACATTACTCATTTTAGTAGTTATTACTCAGCTATCTACTCACTTAGCTATTGACTTAGATCTGCAAAAGCAACAAAAATATAAAGGATACAGGAAAGTAAGCTTATCAAAAACTAGATGAATAACAAATGAAAAGATTTGCCTAACTTTAATACTTGTGAAGGTATTTGACACTTATTTCCATTATAATTTTGCTACAAATAAGAAAATAGCTACTGCTCACTTATGACATGCAATGGAACCCCAAACGATATGCCATGTTATAGTTAAGGAAAAAGTAGCTGAACAAATTATTTTAGGAAAATACTGTAACTGCAGTAGTTTTTGAGTTACAACGGATTTACTCAACAGTCAGAATTTCAAAGTAGCTATTACTCAGCTATCCAATGTGCAACAGGTCTGAAACTTTACTATCTGATAGCTTATCAAAAACTACATGAATAACATATTTGAAAATATTTCCCTAACTTTAATACTTTTGAAGATATTTGACATTTACTTATGTCATTATTTTGCTACAAATAAGAAAATAGCTATTACTCACTTATGGTATGCAATATACCCCCAAACTATATGCCATCTTATAGTTAAAGACAAAGTAGCTGAACAACATATTTAAGGAAAATACTCTAACTGCAATAGTTTTGGAGTTACAATGGATTTACTCAACAGTCAGGATTTCAAAGTAGCTATTACTCAGCTATGAAATGTGCATCAGGTCTAAAACTTTACTATCTGATAGCTTACGAAAAACTAGATGAATAACATATTGAAAAGATTTAACTTTAATACTTTTGAAGATATTCGACAGTTACTTATGTCATTATTTTGCTGCAAATAAGAAAATAGCTATTACTCACTTATGGCATGCAATGGGACCCCAAACTATGTACCATCTTATAGCTAAGGACAAAGTAGCTGAACAACATATTTGAAGAAAAACCTGTAACTGCAATAGTTTTTGAGTTACGAGTCCTTTACTCAAAGTAGCTAAGATTGTTATTACTCACTTATCTTCAGGCCTAAGTCCATAAAGCCAAAAAAAATTTCAAGGTTGTGAAAATTCATTGGGACAATTAATTTACAATAACTCTGTAGTGGTCGGCGACCGGTTCGCGCCCGGGTACCAATTCACGCCCACCTTCTGTTTATATGTAACCGTTAATATCACTGGTATTGGTCACCCAATGGTCAGTTATGCCATATGAATCACGGAATGTGCACTCACTGACCACTGGAAGTGACCTAGTTTGTCTGAAAACACACAGCGTGGACATAAATTCAAAATGTCAAAATCCAACTCAAATCCTGGCAAAAAAGGTATAATTTCTATATAAACACATGTAAAACATGTTATTCCATCAGTGCACCTACTTTTCAACTCACTGCAATACCATAATTATCCGTATATAAGGTTTATTTGCTGCAGACATTAAAATTGAGCTGCTCAAATGGAATCCATGCATGTAAACATAGGGATCCTCGATTATTTCATGTGGTTATTCTGAGACATGCACTTCAGATACAGAAGCAACTTATTTTTATTCAGCCCTAATAAATTGAGTCTGTATGTGATGTTTTGTATTGATAACAATTATTTACATCTAAGCAGCACTTTATAAATAAACACTGTCAATTAAATTAATTGATGCAAGTGTTACAATGAATTAGTAGTAATTATTAGCTAGGGAAGTCTGATACTAATTGCATTCTTTAAAAAAAAAATTCCTCATGACAATTAAATTTTCAGATTTCTTTTGTTCCTTCTTTCAATTTTTATGCACCATCTAGTGTTTTGACTTTTTATTCAATTTAATCCATTCCATTTTATGATGTAAATGTCAAGTTACAACTTACATGTGCATTTGGTACAACTAGTGGGAATGACATTGACCAGCTTCAGCATGATTGGAAATGATTAATGTCCCTTGTCCAACTACTGTTATTTTCCATTACATTGGAAATCCTATATTACTGAATAATTAAAGAAATGCACAATTGTTTCTAACATTACAATTAAAAGTCATTCTTCTAGTGAACTACTACACCATACCAAAAATAGAGCATAGATTTCCATTATGTTCATGTGAAATGGCTGAATATTTTCAGAAAAGTACTCCAATGAGGCTTTGATGGAAGCAGTAAAAGTTGCCAGATTAGGGAAAAAAAGTCTACGAAGTATTGCCAAACAATTTACAATACCCAGGAGGACCCTTAGGGGCTATGTGTCGAGGCCTGAAAAGCCAACCTCACAGAAACCTGGGCCAGAACGAATGTTGACTCTGGAAGAAGAACAGGCTTTAGTTGAATACATAATGTATATGGCTGAGCATAACTTTCCTCTGTGTAGAGATGACCTGAGAAGTGTCATTCTGGTAAATAATGTATTAAGTAATATGATAACTTAAATGTCTAACTTTCTATTTTACAGGTAACAACATTTACTTATTCCTGAATGAACGTAGTTTGAGGGGTCCAATGCCAAATGTTGAAACATACCTGCTTGGACAAATCCTTGCACAGTGGTTGGACAGTGATTGTCTATGTAATCACATATCTTCACTTCTGCAATGTCCTCATCCATGTGTGAAGAGAATTTGTCAAAAACTGGAAAAAGCTTTAATGAACTTTGTGCGTGATGAAATGTTCGAAGATATGTTCATTGAAGACATTGCTAATATCATCCTCAGTTGCTTTGATCCTGACATAAATTGTGACGATGACTACTGCCCGGAAATTAGGAAAATTCAGAAACACATGAACAAGTCTCCATTTTCTCCTGTTTTTGAAACCTGTTCTGATAGTGACTAGGAACACTAATTTGTATGGATTATGTTTCCACAATTGCCTTTACTAATGCAATGTTAATCATCACAGTATATAACATTATGTGAGAATTTCTTTATATTGTATAATTAAAAAGTTACCCCTTGTCTTTTTTTTCTTACTTCCATGTGTCCATAAAACTTGCTGTCATACTGATAAGTAAAAGTCAATACATTTTAACAACCAATTAATATAGGGTAATATGCCTATAATTGTAGGAGATAGTGAAACGTGGTGGGCCTGATAGACAAGCCAAATGTTCTTTTAATCTGCAAAAGGGGCCAAGTGACAAGTGGTTCCGTAATTTCCAGGCCAGATATAAAGATGTGTGCTGGCGGGTACCTGAAACCATAGATAGAGCCAGATTGGACCAGGCCAATGATCAAACGATCGATCAGTTTTTTAATCTTTATGGTCAGTGAACATGTATTAAGCTTACTTGTCACCATACACCTGCATTTTAGGTAATAACATGTCAACATATGGAAATCTTGAAGGATTGAAATTATTGTTTATATATTGGATGTCACTCATGAATACAATATAGTTTACCTTTATATCTTACAATTATGTGACCATACAAGCATTTCCATTGAAAGTGATTCCAGCATAACTTAAAACTCATTTCCATGAATATTTAAATGATAAAACGCTCAAAAAAGGCCTTTCATTTAAGAAACACAAAATACATGTAATGATCATTACACATGCTAAATTAATGTGCAGTTATACAGTGAAGCTTTGTACAGTTGGTCATCCTGGTTTAGTTGCTCAGCATGGTTACTTACAATATTGTCACTGACTAAAACCTACAAAGAGGTTACTGCTTGGGATAACATAACTAATTTAATAACCACTGGCCAAACATAAACCTCAGGAAATGACATTTACTGAAGTTATGCTTGTTACTGATTCTTCATTACATAACTTAGGAGGACATACCAAAAACTATTTCAAATATGTGTACTAGGACCATGGATCTGTTATATGGATTTCATTCGTAATCACTGGGCAAAGTTTCAAATCATGTCTTGGTAATTTGAATATTATTATACATGTGACTGCGTCTGGCAGAAGTGATGTAAACGTATTTTATACACTTAATACAGAAAGGGAACTGAAGAGACTAGGGTTAGAGTCACAGCCAGAACGCATATTCAACTGTGATGATACAGGTGTGAGCAGTCACGTGGCTTCCCGTAAGCGAGCCTATGGACCAAAGGGGAAAACCATGTACCAACAAAAGGTAAATATTAAAGTAATCTCTCTCTAAATCATACACTGAAGATTGCATTGCCATTTTTGCAAATGTATTTTTTAAAGTAAGTCTTTGTATGATTAGGTAAAATGAAATATGTTCGTAATCATATATTTTCCAGACATCAAACATTGATCACATAACAGCCATGACCTGTGTAAATGCCGAAGGTCGTGTGCTGCCAACGTTTCTAATCTACGAGAAAGCGCTTCCAAATGTATGCATTGATGATGACCTCCCCAAGTCATGGTTGTATGGTCACAGTCCAAATGGTAAGTAATTTCATTTTTACAGGTAATGAAAATACTACCTGAAGAATGTACATTATGTAACCCCTTAAAAAGTCACCCCATACGAATAATTATCTTGCTAATTTGTTATATTGACATGCCTACAGGTTACATGGATAAGGAACTGTTTGTGAAATGGCTGCAGGAAATATTCATAAAGCACTGTGGCAGGCCAAAACCAGTCCTTTTGCTGATGGACAACCACATTAGTCATGTGGGTGCGGATGCAATTGATCTGGCCAAAAAGCATGAGGTAGGTCAGTGGATAAAGCTAGATATGTGCCGAACCGAAATTAAATCAAAATTTATAAGTTGTAGTGCTTACAGCATTAGCTATATGCTATAGCACCTGTAATTATAATTTTGATGCATCATCTTCCTTGTTAATTAGAGGTTCAACACACATCAAAGTGCTATGTAATTCATCTCAAGTTACATTGATGATGATATCAGTTATGCAGCCTTATAATTAGATCTTCTCACATTAATTGTACTTACTTTTGGCTTATAACTCAACTTTGCAGACTCTCACTCTATTAATTGCCTTCTATGAAAATTTAATGTTTAAAAGTACTTGGAATGTCAACATTGTAGAACTTGTCTACAGGAAAATGTAATTATTACCTTTTGACCTCAGATGTCATTGTAGTTTTTTTATTTGTGGTTTTACATTGCTTTCAACACTGTACAGGTCATATCATGACGGGTAGTTGGAAGGGCAGAGGAAACCAGTACATACAATTTGCTAGGGTTCTGTACTGTAAACTGCCGACCAACGGCAGGAAACTACCAGCTTTTCCAATTAAGGCCGTGATGGGGATCGAACCCCGGCCTCAGAGGTGGGAGGCGAGAGTGTTACCACTCTGCCACCGTGGCCCCTAGATATAATTGTAGGACCTGTGCATATAATCATCTATCACCACGGAGGTTATAATTTGGGGCCTTGTGAAAACTATGTCTGTGTGTGTCTTGTTGATTAATTTGGGTAATATTTGTTGATGATATAGTGTCCAATTGTCAGAGAACATGCTTGGTAAAGAAATGGAATGCTGTTAGAGCGGAAAGTTACTTGTATGTCATAGAAAATCTCAAAATTTTTCTGAACCATATTTACATATATATTTATATATGTCAGTAAATATAAAGCTAATTTCCAGGTGGAGTTTCTTGGATTCCCTGCTCATACTACCCACATCCTTCAGCCGTTGGATGTGGGTGTATTTGGGCCTCTAAAGGAGAAGTATCGCAGTTTATGCATTACAGCTGGAAGAGCATCAACCCGATGCAAAATTACACGTGCCCTGTTCCCCACAACATGGCACAGTTGCATTAAACAAGCAGTTACTACTGCTGTGGTCAAAAGCTCTTTCCGTAGGACCGGATTATGGCCTTTTGACCCTACAGCTATAGATATGTCCAAAGTGAAACAAAGCAGGTACATAATATAGTTCTAAGGTCTAATCTTTCTGCACTTATGAAACTGCATGTAGTGACAGTCACATATTTAACTTGGTTAATGCATGACAATGACAAATTTACGTCAAAATATTCCTTCACAGATTAACAGAGGCACTGGCTCTTTAACGAAGTACGGAAATGATAACTTTAATTTTCACAAACACAATAGACCAATTCTTCTATGTTAACAGACTTCAGCTATGTAATTGTAATAGTTGTTGTAAAGGGCAATTACATGACTCTTCCATTTGTTTTTTGAAATGATAGTTTAACAGTTACCAAAGATAAATGTGAACTAGTAAATGTATGTCACTACATTTCAGAATTAAAAAATGACATGATAGGTAGGACTATTTATGTATGGAGAAATTTCAGGATAATCATGAGCAAAAGGTATTCCTTATCAACAGTTTCCTGAAATTTTAGTTCTGTCCATATCTATAATAATGATTACTTTTATTTCAATTTACATTGAGATTACATTTTGATGCCTGGCCAGACCTCAAGTTGGAAAGTTGCAACCTGCTTACTGATGGTCAGCACCTTACCATGCATAAATAAACTGTATGTACTGGTTTCTTCTGCCCACAAAAATGCCCATCAAGATATGACATGTACAGTGTCGAAAACAATGTAAAAACCCACATAAATCAAAATAGCACTTCAGTTAATGTTTTGAATTTACAAGTAGGTGTTTTATGACCTGTTCAACAAACATGTTAATGTTAGAAGAAGACTTCTACATTGACATTTGCTTTAGGGGAAGCTACACCGAGATAAATGCTGCTGAGCAGAACTGGTACTGATTAAGCTACGGTGAATGGACAGATTTTTTTGTTTGTGACACGTCTCCATATCCCCATAATTCCTATTCTGTATAAAAGATGTGGTACTATTCATGAAATTTCACACTGCATGCGCATGCAATTAGTTGATATGAATCAACAATCTATAAGATTATCCTACACTGGTCACACAACATTAATGTTACATACATTGAATATTTCATTGCACTTTGGTCATGTATTGATTTAACCCTCACATACATTTCTGGTGATTAATGCAACTGCCTAACCTTTAGCAAGCAATTATAACATTAACAATACAAATATGGTGCCTCAGGTTACCAATAATGTTAAAGATGTATATTGAATCAATGAAAGTCAAATTTATAAGCTGTGGTGTTAACTGAATTGCCTTTCCATTTTCAGTCATTTGGAACTAAATATAATGTTTTATCATAAACAAATTTCTTTGGTATCCACTCATGAAGTTGTTGTGAACACTTACATAATAAATATTTTTAATCATTATTTTCAAATAATTGTAAGACACATTTTTAATATGTAGTTAATGAAAATAGTGTAAAAGTTAAAACTTACAGCTATGAATCCAATGTACAATCAATCTGAGCCTTAAAATAATTATTCTGTGAAATCACAAACATATATGCCCCTTAAAAGTCAAACTTATAGGTATATACCATGCAAATAATTCATCTGATTCAGAATTGCTGAAAGTCATTGCAACACTCCAGGATCACAAGCTGTTACTATAACACCTCTGGAATCAGCAAACTTATGTAGTGTTCCATCGACATCTACAAGCACAGGCACTATTTGTGATGAGAATACCAGTCGAGTAGCAGCAGAACATCCATTGCCCTCAGTATGTAAATTACCAAAGGCAGTTCAAGGAGCCTTCGGCATTATAGACTCACAAGCCGTACCTAACACCAAGAAAAGGAGACTGACATGTGGGCAGGCTCGTGTCATTGCTGGGGTTGATATTGCCGATAAATTGCATAACAAAGAAAGCAAAAAAACTGACAGTGTTTCACCAAATGATAGAGTAAATTCTGATTTGGATGACAAATGTCATAAATGTTTCAATGCAGTGCCCCCAGTGAAGAAAGGTAGGGTTAAAGGCAAAAGCAACACAATAAGCTGGGTCTGTTGCGATCATTGTGATAAGTGGTATCATTGTGTGTGTGTAGAAATATGTAAAAACTCCATTCCAGAACAATATATATGCTTCAACTGTACCAAATCCAATTGAAAAGCACTTGTTGCACAGGGAAAATCATTGAGTTCAAACTATAAACACTGTTTTACGCATGACATCCTTTGATAATTTAATTAAGATGTGTTAAATTTGAATGATGATCTATGATTGTCTAAAAACCCTTGACAGTATGTCACTAAATTATGGGCATATTCGTTAATGTCAGTAGTTTTATCATTGCAATCCATTAAACACTATGTCTTCTCTTTGGCCATTCCACTGTGTGTTGTACTTTCTAAATTTTGATGCAGACATTTAGTCACCTTCGCATTCATATGACTTTTAAAATTTTCTTACATTAGAGCTCGAATTATTACTTTGTTAGATATTGAGCAATAATTAGCATTTTCCTTGTATTAATATTGGTCATCACAATCAAAAGAGAAGTTTCTGAGGTTTAAAAGTAACAATGTATCGTGTCATTTACATGATCTGATTCATTCTTGATGCTTCAGATGAGAGAATTTGGGGTTAAGGTTGTGTAAGGTGATAATTAAATTATTTTATTACATATTTTGTTTTACCTTAATGGACTCTTAAGTTTCTGGTAATGTACATAATTTCTTCAACTTTTCTGATGTGAATAAATATAGCATTCTTCAATGACATTTCTGTGTACACCTGCTTTGGAAATAATTATGCATCAAAACTTTTGTTTCTGCTGTAGTAGTAGGGATGTAGGGATAGATGACATCATAGTTTCATGTCTGCCAAAAGCTTAAACCAAAGATCCAAGTTTAAATTTTAACTTCCATTCCACAGATATCATCCTTTTGGGACAACTATTTTAGTTTTCATACTTGATGAATTGTTACCCAATCATGGATGACAACCTGTGAAAACAGATAAAAGTGCCTTGTCCACTCCGCCCTCAATTTATTTTTTTATTTGGGCTTAATGTGGGTTTCAACACTTTATACCTTATATCACAAAGGTTAGTTATATTGGCTGAGGAGAACATCACATACAGTTGGTTAACGTTCTGTAGTGTAAGCAGCTGACCAACGGCAAGCAAGTTCCAACTTTCCCAATTGAGGTAGGCATGGGAACCGAACCCCGATCTCAGAGGTGGTAGCCAGAACCCCGATCTCAGAGGTGGTAGGCAACAGTGTTACAACTATTAACACCGTGGCCCCTTCAAAACAAATATACGAATATAGTATGTAATGATAGTTAAAGAATGAATCTCACATGGATCAATATATACACATTTTGTTCAAAAGAAAATTATCAGTGTAGAAATTTACACAAACTTTACATCAAACACTTTACAGAACATATATTTTTTAATGGAAATCACTTGGGGTATAAGTATTTATGAAATTGATGTTACTGGATAATAATCAAATTATTTTGCTGGACTACACACATTTCATGGGTAAAAGGTAAGTGAAAAGAAGACACTATGAAGAATAGTTAAGCCAAATATGGTAAGACTTTATTTAATACCTCTTTACTGGGAAACCAATTACTTTATCCAAACATATGCAGTAAAGTGTGACCATGTTAAAGATAACACAAACTTAATAAAATTATTGCACTAAATAATATATGTTACATATTTATTAGGCAGTATAGTTACTGCTTCAGTGCAATCATTATATCTAGTATTTGTAGTCACCAGAAATCGATTTTCTATAAATTTCCCCCAAAAACATATATATTGTAAAAATGTGATATTCCAAATAACAAATAACTTATTTCATTGTCTACCCATTCCTTATCATTTTATTAGATGTAAATGTAGGTGTCATATAACACTGGCAATGTAACACCTGAAATTAAACAGTGAGGGTACATGTAGTAGGAAATTTGACTTAGTATCAGAATTTAATCAGATGAAATAATTAACACTCTGTGAATGGAGAGACAGACAGAGAGAGAGAACAAAATGAAACATTAAAAAACGTGGCATCATTTAATAATACATTTAAAAGGTTCACAGTTTCTATGTGCATAATACTTGGAAGGTTCGTGATTTTTCAGCCACTTAAATGAAGGTGGGCTACAATTGGTCCTTGACAACAACCAAGCTATGAGTGATAATAGAGTATATTTCGTAAAATGCTATACATGTGGTGGATATTTACACAACCAAAAACAAGTTCTTTCCTTGGGATTTGGCAATCAGCAATTCTAATATCTTTTCACATGTTTTCTTCAGCTATTGGGGTGTCAATGAACGTTTTTCTCTGTTTGGGTGGGCGCGAACCGGTCGCCGACCACTAGCTGTAGTAGTTTTGGAGAAATCTGCGTGACACACTAACACACGCACCCCCACACACACAGGCATCATTTCATAATCGGGAGATAATTATAAAATTGATCATATATACATTGATAATTTAATGTGTAACACTAACTGTCTTCAATTAATTTAGAGGTGGGCATGAACAGGTACCCAGGTGTGAATTGGTCCACAGCACCATATCTTAAAAGTTACATTTAACCTTAAACAAAGACCAATTGTCCCCTTTTTTTTCTTTTTTTTTTTTTTTTTTTTTTTTTGGGGGGGGGGGGGGGGACTGTGGTTCATCAAGCAATTTCAGAATGTTATAAATCATTTTCCTAGCAACTTTTATTGCTTGATCTATGAGAATATTATATATTAAATAATAGAAAAAGTAGTGCTATCTGAGTGTAATTTCACCAATTTGGCTATTCCTACTGTACAATTTACTAAAAAATACAGTATTGTTCAAAGTCATAGTTCGGGTTTTATTGTGAGGCGGTTTTAATATTGCAACAAAAAGTGACGAACTTGGCTACGTGACATATAAAACCTAAAGTTAAGGTAGAATCAACCGGTAATTTGATTACTTTACCTTTGTGGAAATTATGTCCAGAAAACAGCCACACTGTGTCCTAAATATCTGATGTTATTCCTACTAATTGTCATTAATATACATACAAAATTGTTTTAAAAATTCAGAAATTCTTCACGTTTTCCAACATTTTTCAAAATACTATAACAGCAATAGACACCTGATAAACCTCTTTTTCAAATTGTATCGGACGCATTGAGCTTTTTTATTCATGTGTCAAAAGTATTACAATCATAGTGATTCTTGGGCGACACACTACGTATAGTTCAAACGCTAAAGATTACATTTAGGTGACCTTAATTAACAATGTTCTCACACATAGAACATTAAATTAAAATGTAAAAAAAAAACAAAGTGAATTACATACACCGGCCGTTAATGATAATTATTATTATGTGTACAATGTATAATAATGAAAATTGGCCTGTTATCTTCCAAAAATAAATATGTTTATAACATTCCCTTTAAGTTATCACGTTAAAATAGTTTGGAAAGGTATGCAATACCAAATAAGGTAATGGCCAGGACCGAATCACATTTTTGAAAGGCGTGCATATGTTCATATTGAACATATAAATTACCTTGCAGAAATGACAAAACAACCAGGTTGTCTTGGGGGTTTTCTTTATTGGAAAATTTGGCAAAGTATGGCCCGAGAACAATTATGAAGGACGTATGTGTTACAAATCATTATGTACTCATTTATTGTTCAGAACGTTTAAATGTCAAAATATGGTGGGGGGGGGGGTCCTTTACATATAAGGTTGGATCAAGACAGGCATCTGCGAAATTTTAGAAATTATATACATGTAGTTCAATACACAAAATGTCCAAATTTACACAACCTTTAACTACTAGCGCGTAGTAGCTTGGCCACCGCACCCCACTCAAAACGGGCTATCGTGGTCAGAGAAATCAATTAAATTGATATAAATTACTGAAACACACACTTTTCATTGAGTTTTTCATTATGACAGCACCAGAGACCATTTTTAAAGATAAAATTAAAATCTATTGGAGACCAAATTAATGCAATTGTGTTTGAAAGTATATAGCATTGTGATTTTGCATTATATTGGGTTGTTGTCCAATTTGAAGAAGGCGTTGAAAAAAGTGACAAAGATTGATTTTTAATGTATATGTGTGTATCTTTAGATATTAAACATGTAGAATTTCCAAAAATAACGTTAAAGGTTTAAAAAAATTAAATGTGCAAAAGATGCAAAGGTAAACATTGAACATTAGCGTTTTAAGTCTCCTGATAGAAATAATTAAACATTGAATCAATGCATCACTGAGCCGTCTGATAGAAATTATGAAACATGAATGAGGACGTTACTCAGCCCCCATCCAGTAGAAATGATAAAACATAAACTAGGACATTACTAAGCCATCTGATAGAATTGATAAAACATTCATTTGGGGCATTACTTTGCCATCTGACAGAAATTATTTAAAATGAATGAGAACATTACACGGGTGGGCACTAAGATAAACGGTCTTCAAAGTTTTCAAATTTAAATAGTGTAAATAGCAAAAATCTCAGAAACTAAACAACAAAATAGACTTAAACAATGCTTTCCATGATTTTGGTTTGTGTTATATTGTTGTTTAAACCTTTTGTACTTACCCCTAAGGAGAAATGAATGAGGGCATTCTGAGCCACCTCGTAGAAATGAATGAACACGGAATTAGGGCATTTCTAAACCATCTGTTTGTAATTATTAAATGCTGAATTAGAACATTACGGACCCAGCCAGAGGAAATATCTAAGTACAATTCAGGGCTGGGATTCACAAAAGGTCTTAAGTTTAGGCAATTTTTTTTGCTAAGATAAATCTTAAAGTTATAACTTTTGTCTTAGCTAAGATTTCTCTTAAATTGGGATTCACAAAAAGTGCTTAGCAAAATCTTAGCTGAGACAAAATTTGTGCTAAAAGTCTTAACTATTTTGAATTCAAATTAACTAATCTTAGTAAAACAAAAATATTTTTCATCAATAAATACACCAAACATGCTCTTTAAAATTATAAAACAGATTTTTTACTTTTTCTTTGCAAAATTATGTAAAAATAGTGGTATTTGTGTTTTATTGTGAGTCAGCCATTTTTATGACAATATTTTTACCACAAGAAGGTAAAACGTGGAAATTTATAGGTAATTAAATGATGTAAATTTTTATTACAATACACAGAAATTACTTTTATAGGAAGTATAGATCCCCATAGTATATATTTTGTTGACTTAACAAAGGGTAAAATGTAAATACATGCAATGGAATATTTTAAAATTGTCTTAAGTCTGCCCTGCAGTGGTCTTAAAGTTATGACAAAATCTAAGACACATTTTTGTCTAAGACCTTCAGTGAATCCCATTTTGTCTAAGCAAAAAAAAAAATTAACTTTATGACAAAATTCTTGCACAGTTAAGACTTTTCTCTTAAAGTTATGACAATTTTTTGCTTAAGACCGTCTGTGAATCCCGGCCCAGAATCACAACATAACCGATATCCTATTCCCTGGAAACATACTCTCTTTTTGACTTTAGTAAGACTTGAAAATGTGACAGTAAGCCCCATACTGTATTTTATTCCCAGTGAAAATTTCTGTCTGTTGTAAATGTTTGAAAGGAAACGTTTGGCAAAGGTTTAAAACGATGGGTACAAAACTATTTATAACAGACTGTTTTCAAAATGTTTTATGTATCCCGTTCATTAAAAGTTTATGATAAACGTCAGAAAAATGCTACAAATGAACATAATAATGTTTCAATAATAATAGGATCAGAGGTCAAATTCAATATCTTTTTGAGGTTGCTCACTAATGAAAATATTATTTTTATGTCTAAAATTGTAGCATAGTGGCTTAGAAATTGTACCCCCATTCAATTCCTATTTTTAAGGGATTGTGTGTGGGATAGTTTTTGTGTGGATATGTTTGAAGGTAAACATTTAGTAAGCATTCTGAAAATATGGGTTTAAAAACGTTTTTGACAGAATGTTTTTAAACATTTGATGGAAAGCAGTTTTAAAAACATTATAAAATGATGGATATGAAAACCATTTGTTATTAAACATTTGTAAAACTTTTTCAGAGCAACAAACATAGCCTACAATTGTTGCTTTAACGTTTTATGTGTACTGTTTATCAAACATTTCATGATGAGCATTTATAAAACATTTCCTGGAGCCGATTTCACAAAGGGACTTAAGCCCAGATTTAGACTTAAAATTTGAGACTTTGGTCTTAGATTTTGTCAACAGAATGCTAGGTACTAGGTCTGTGGTCTTAGACTTAGTGGATTTCACAAAGCAGCTAAGTCCATGAAATTGCTAAGTCAGTGGACTTAACTTTATGTCTGGTATGTAGTGGGCTTAAGTTTTGTAAAGATGACTTAAATATGGCTGCAATAAACTTTTCTTCACTTCAAAATTTGAAAGGGCTGTAAATAAAATATAATTATACAGAACACCTGACTTAAGTAGTCTTCGGGAAGTTTATATGTGGTAACAAGGTTTTCCTTTTCAAAACAGCACTTATCCTTTGATAAAATGCATTAAATGAAGGATATATATCACCAATATTATATTTTGAACAAAAATAAAAGGTCACATGACACAGAAAACCACTGTGGTTATATGATAAGCCTGGACTTAGCTAAGTCACCCTTTGTGAAATCCATTTACAGTTTAAGTCCCGGACCTAGCTAAGACCAAAGTCTTAGATTTAAGTCCCTGACTTAGCCAATAAAGGGACTTAGTTTAAAGTCCTTTAGTGAAATAGGCCCCAGGATAACCTTCATTTCTTCAGCTATTTTATAACTGTTTTAAAAAATGTTTCCAATCAAACCTAGTTTCTTGAGTCATTTTATAAATGTTTAATAAATGCTTTCAGTAAAAACATTTGTATAGAGAATGTTTATAAAACGTTTTTTTAAACATTACATCGTAAATGTTTACTTAGAAACATTTAGAAACCCATAAGAATAAGAAAACCACAAGAAAACCATAAATAGGATTTTAAAACGTTTTGTAAACGTTTAATCCTTTTTAAAATTAAAACATTTCTAATGTTTACTGGGATTTGTATGCCTTTTCTGCAACTGTACTGGAGACGTTTTCTTCCTATTCAGTTGATATAAAGAGTATGTGAATTAACATTCAGGCACCAGTTACTTCTAGTTATCTTATCGCACCTGTTGTTTTGCTGGCACAGTATCTTCCAAACAATGACAACTCAGAATGCTAAATAATAATAAAAGGACAAGACTCAGACATGTTCTAAAATACAATTTACATACTGATATGATGGGAATTAAGGCCACCTTAATAAAAGTATATACTTAAACATTTTACATACTCTATACTGAGCAGACTGAGTTATGTATTTGCAATAAGCAAATACAGCAGCATAGATTAGATTAAGGTAGCCATACTGTAGCTTGGCCCCATTAGTTGTTAAGGCTATGTAACGAGTGGAGACGATGGCATTAAGGTTGCAACTTAAAGTGAAGTTAATTTTTCAGGAATTTTACTTTAACAACATAGATTTGGGCTAAGTTATGTATAACATTAAGCGTTTACTTATGATAATAATAATGTAGATTTCCTGATCGAGTGGAGTGGGCTAAGGTGTAAATGCTGTGGAAAAAGATTTAATAAGTGCCCCCATTGCAGTGTAGTCTACAAAAGGGGCGGATTAAAAGTGATGAATATTTATATATATGTATAAAAAATTAAATGAAATAGTAAAAGGTCTAAACATAAAGATGTGTAAAATTTTAAGATCTGCAGTTAAACAAAGATAGTCGAAACTTACAAAAAGAACTAGAAAATCAATAAAATAATAAGTCTTAGTATCTCAAACTTGTGAGATACTATTTGGGAATCTCAAGAATTCCTCAGTAGAGATCCCCTCAAAGTCATAAATGTACATTGAAATATATCACTCACTCCAAACCCAATATAAATTAACATTTATATTACCCATGACCTTTATGTACAATATTCAGTAACTTTGTTTTGTACAACAATGCTCAAATAGCATTCCGCCATCAGACCAATGTTGGCTGTTGGTCTCATGGTCGACAGATTTTGGTAACGTTGGGCAAATGTTGGCCAAACGTTGGCTATTGGGCGCATGATCAGCAGATTTTGCCACTGTTGGGCCAGCGTTGGATTTTTTATTCAAGATGGTGGCAAGCAATAATAGGGGATTTGGGGAAACTTAGTAAAAACTATTTATTATGGTATGTCTAAAAATCATATTTCAGTAACCCCACTAATTTTAACTAACTATTTAACAATTTTAGACATAAAAATAATATTCTCATTATAAATTCACACCAAAAAAGTTCTTTGTGAACATTATAATATTATCACTGGATTATGGACTATCCCCTTATGACACTGTTCCACCATTGTTAATGTTTGGTCATGTGACTTATCAGAGATTCCCTTAACTAAGATCCTCCCACAATCTGTCAATCATTTGCCTTCTGTTAAACAATGTCCACATAACTACATGCTGCAATCTGATTGGTTGATGCTACAGATTGAGTCGAATTTTTATCAGTGGCTTGCTGACGTTGGGCCAATGTCGCCTCTGCTGGCCAAAAAACCGTTGGGTCAATGTCGGACTGACGGATGTGCCGACGTTATGCCAATGTTGGCCCAACGTCGGAATACTATCAGGGTGGTAACTTCATATTTATTTGGAAATAAAGAATAAAAGGTTAGTGCAACTAACAGTTAAAAACAGGGTCCGAGTTATCCTTAAATTTGAGGGGTTTGTAGAAAAACTAGCCAAGAGTAAACTAACTAAGGTTTTGATTTACACAAGAGTTTGCTAACTTAGGGTAACTTAGAGTTAACCAATTAGTTAGAAGAACGAAGGCCCCATGCTTATCGCTTTGGAATATAGAAAAATATCATATGGGGAAACTGAAATATTATGTCCTAAAGTATCACCATTTAGATAACGCATTTCAGTGTGTTTTGTCTAAAATGAAAATTAACCAAAACCTCAATGAATGTTTGCCCAGCTAAGAACATTTTCAGTACACCATAAAATTATCCCCCATTCATACAGTTTTACTTAATTTATACTCAACACAATGATCACCAACAAAAATGACGACGAACTACAGTGAAAAAATGTTATAGCAATGTAACACAAGCATAGTGTCACTTGCAGATTGACACTGGCACTCTGATAAAAGTAACTGACAACTGAGTACTTTTTCACACCTGCCTTCGCACCACCATAACATTCAGTGCACACCAAACCTACTTGATATTTTCAATATTATTCATTAAATAACGAAATTATAGCAATTGTAGTTGACAGATTTCGTGGTAAATTGCTGAAAATACCCACTGATAACAACTGGGCAATTCTTCAAAATAACAATTGCTTCGAATCAGTTTGGATCATTTCTGGTGACCTAAAAAGGGTAATGTCACTTCAAACTTTATTATCAGACCGAATTATCTAATATCTCTGGCAGGTGTTCTTTTTGCCTGTGCTCTGGGGGATATTTGTATCAATTTTGGCCTATATGAATTAATCAAATCAATTCATTGCCAAAAGAAAAACAAGGTATCCAATTTCCAGAGAAAACATAAAAAAAGTTAAAATGAATTTTAAGGTCAACTGAAAATGAAAATTTTCATCTGGCTTTATTTTACTGCTTACCAAACTCATGTATGTGCTACTGAGTGGAAAATTATAGTGTAATGTAATGGGTACTTTTATGGTGCTTAATGGGTACCTTTATAGTGCTTAATCTTCACGAGACTCTAAGGTGCTGGAGCCATAAAGAGAAAAGGAAAAATATGAACCCAAAGACATAGCAGGCTGAAAGCAGAAATGTCAGTGAGACATGAGAGCTACAGAGGGTAAGCTTTCTGAAGAAGAATATTATCAATTTGTGCCTAATTTTCTTTGTATTTTGAATATTTTTGCCTCAAGGATTAGAATTGATTGCCAAAATATGTAAGTTACAGACCTGATCCAGTAGATTATGTGGTTGATCCTTTTTACATTACCCTGGACAAGGGCTATTATGCATTCCCACCTTTTAGTGTGATAGTTAAAAAGCCCTCCAAAGGTTAAGCTTGGATTATGCTACTGTTGCTACTGTTGGATTAGGTCAATTGCTAATCCAGTTTTAAATCACAGGTACGACCACCTTTAACTTCCAACAAATGTACATGTACTACACCCACTGAGAAAGAAACTGAACCTTCTGGGATCACTCAAAACAGAACATCTATCAAGAAAGGCCCAGAACACCATATTGTTGTCATGGAAATACAGTACACAAAATAATATTCCACTCACCTTAAAAATGGTTCAACTATTGTGCAGAACAGAATGAAAGTCCCAATGGTTCACCTTTAGCTGTATGTTTCCCTCACCAATATGTATGAAGAAGGTTCAAGCTACAGTTTCATCAATACAGCAAAATCTCATTATTGTATCATTGTTTTGAAAAAGGGTTTTGACTTGAGACTGTCTCTTCCGAGATACACATGCATCTTTGATGTTAATTTAGTTATTGCATTCCCTTGAACAGTCACAATTAATAAATTAATAGTTAAAATCTTATCTAGTAAATTGTATTTTTTTTTTTTTTTTTTTTTTTTGGATAAAGTGTAAATCATTTGTGCATTTCAACTGTTCTGATAAAGTAAACTTATGTGGTATCTAATGTGAAAATATTTATAATTAACTAGCTAGCTGAGAGGTTCACAGAAACAACTGTAGTTAATATATTTATTTCCCCCATCAAACATCATAAGCCTGACAGTGTGTACGCTTTTATGATAAACCAATTATTGAAAACTCATCATTTGACACCAAACTGTTAACATCTATCTATTCACACAATATTCAGAATAAATAAATATATTATCTTACATACATTCGTGCTTCTTCACACCTTGCAATGGCTCATATTTCTCAACACAGCTTTCAAATCTCATGTTCTTCTGGAGTTGCTGTGAGTGCAGCGAGATGGATTCTAAAATCAAACGAACTTATCTGTAAATGAAGTTTGATTGTGATTCTGTCAAATCACACACAGCAATGAATGAATTGACTGCACGTGACAATGTTTTTTTTCTAGGAAAGGTAGTTTCTCAAGTACCACTCGAGAAGCATCCTAGAACACAATTCCACTAGTTTAAATTCAAACTCATATATGTATAATTAGTTTTCTAGGGTTTTATTTCTATTGCCTATATCATTATAATCAGTGAGTAATCTAAAACTGCTGTCCTGCAATGTGACATTGCATTTCTGATTTCTAGAAAAAAAGTATATTAATTGAATAGAATAAACTCAACTATAAGATAGTGTTTGTCGATATCTCACTGATACATGTATTAAGGTCAAGCTTTAGACCACTCATCATACATCTCAAAATGAAAGAAAATTTATTCAGAAATTAAGCATACACCATTTAATGAAATCCAATTACATCGATAATTTACAAGTAGAAAAAAACACCTGCTCCTGATTACTATGATTCAGAAAAATCTTTCAAAACACTAAGTTCCAATCACTCTTGTACAGTAATCAGGAAACTTCTGTGAATGCTCTCTTGGGGCAGGAGCAATTTTATAGAGTGTACATGGTATGTTGCAGCATCCAAAGGACACTTAAATGACGCCACAACACCCTAAATTCATTCTACTTCTAATAATATTTTCATAGCATTGAATCTCTGGCAGAAACAAACTCTAAGCTATATCAAGCAGAAAAAAATGAGATCTGAAAAAAAATCCATGTAGAGATAATAAAAATGGGTCGGTACCACAGAAGAAGCTGTGATATAATATGTTATTTGTGTGGGAAAATCAACACGGTAAACATTTTACTGGACTTTGTAAAATGTGAAGCCAAACACCAACGGAAGGTGACAGTCAGCAAAAGTACTCGGGACCATAGAAATCGTATAAAAAAATATATGATTTCTATGCTCGGGACCCATATATCTAAATATGGTCTACCGATTGATTAAGCTTAGTAAGTACCAAAAGTGTACGGGCGATATTTCAATATTTGTACGAATACTTCAATTGTTCCTTTAATTTCCTATGATTTACCATGTTCAAAAGGCTCTTTCAAATACGATGTCTTAGTAAGTGAAGTGGGATATTTGTATTATTGTGTTTCTTTATTTAAACACTTATATTGAATTGTCTTAAATTATCGCTCAACATTGACACCGGTCAGTGGCGAATACCAGATCCCTTTCGCCCAACTATGACAGTAATAAGTCCATCCACACAACGGCAGAAGGTTATTACTGTAATTGTTACAATTGTTTCAACATTATAGCCAAAAGCCAGCATCATTCCAATGAGGTATTCATTGTAAAATCACTTATAACCCTAGTGGCATTCTACCAGTAAACGCCCACACTGACTATAATTATTAGGGCTGCGAATGAGTACTCGAGCCTCGGTGTACGAGGCGGTCGTGGCTTGTACTCGAGTCCATTTTAAAAACTCGGTTACTCGCAAGGTATATTTGTATTATCGCCCACGTAATCAAACGCTCGTGTAAAATGTGCTATATTTCAGCATTTCCGTAACATAATATCAATTAAAGTTGTTATTTTCGCTTGAAAACATACAATTTACTCCATATTCTATAATATATGGTCAAATAGAAGATGTTTTTCTTCAAAAGTTACGTTTCCGGAACCGACTATTTGTTTACAGAAGACTTCTAATTGTAGATACTAAATCTCGCGGTTACTCAAATTCGGGCCGGTTGTCAGAGGGCGAGTACTCGATGCCGTTTTTCAGCACCCGTCACAGCCCTAATTATTATTATAATAATTCAGGCGCATGTTGCTACATTTGCTTCAAAGCTTTTTATTTTAATAATGAAACTCTATTATCAGCCATTTTTACCACAAACCGGATACCAGTGAACGCCCATTTTGTAGATAATTAAATAGATCATTTGTCCTGGACCTCTAACAATGGAATATAATGCGGGCGTTCACAGGTAGGCGGGCGTTTACTGGTAGGTAAAACTACAGTATTTTTAAACTTGATAAATTCTATAAACTTATACATAATAACCATTAAAATACAGCCCGTTTGCATCCAATTCACTTGACAGAGCTTATTGTTTAGACATGTATAGCCATAATGAGGTATAATTTGAATCTTAAAAGTTATGTTGCTTTTTTTTTCAATCAGAATCGTGGACACATGCCTTCGTACATCCTTTTAAGTTCAAGCTGGCATTCCCAATGAATGCAACTCATTAATATTCAAACATGCAAAGACAATATATGTGGGCACAGCTGTGGGGTTTTCTAACAATATTATAATAAAAAGGGTCTTTAAGATCAAATATGTCAAATTTGTGAACAGACTTGTACAGTTCATTAATATTCGTGTATATTCATACTGCTGTGGGGTTTCCTAAAAATATTATAACAATAAAAGGGCTGCTTGAAGATTGAAGTTAATGGGCTTCTACAACTCATTAATATTTATGGGGTAACATGATTTCATGGGCTGTCCCAACAGTAACAAATTTTTGGTTAATCCACTGAAAATATTTAGGCAAACACATCTTTCAGCAAATGATCTGGTTACCTCAGTAGCCACCACCCCCCACCCCACCCCCCACCCCCGACCCGCAAGCCTTATGCTGTGCATTTACCTTATCTACTAAATTGGGCGGTACTTTTTGCCAAGTTATGTCCATTTTTATTCTACCTGGTTATAATTTTTTTGGTGACAAGGCAGTAGTTTATTTTAATAAAAGTTATAATCTATATTATATTATTATAACACTATATTCAAGGGTGTTTACTGATAGACAGCATGTCCTAGTTAACTTAATTTTAACCATGAAATATGTGCCTATCAGTAAGCTTCTGTCTGTTGTTTTTCATTTTTTTTTTTTTTTTTTTTTTGTTGGCTGTCAGGGTCTCAAGAACAAATGCCGATATATTTCTATAATATTATTGCACTAGTATTTCTGAAAATGGTTAATGCAATTAAATATTACTACATGCATTAGACATTACACAATGTCCAGAGCCATGGTGTGGTGTTCAAATCAAACTTGTCTTTCTCGGTCTCAAGTCACATAAACTAGATTCCATACAAGAGACCTTTAACAGAACTTGTCACCTCTTAGACCTTAAAACATCAGTTCTTCTGGCAAATGCTTTAGTGAGCAGTAGATTGGACCACTGCAACTCCTTCTTTGTATTACTCACTGATTTTGAGTTCAGAAGATTAGAGCATCTACGACTCACTCTGCTGGGTTGTCACACGTTCTTCCAAGTATTACCATATCACCCTCCCCCAATTAAAAATCTGCATTGGCTTCAAGGTAAGTACAGGGTACAATTTAAAATAGGCCTTATCACATACACAAACACGGCGAACCAGCATACTGCAGTGAAATGATCCACACGTAAACCTCATCTAGAAATACTAGATGTAGTAACCCAAATTTTAATTCATTCATATATCCTTTTTTAGCCATAAATTTCACAAATCACACTCTCATTTTGTTGAGATTCTTGGAAAGTATACACATTTATATTTTACCACTCTACCATATATACTCACATTTTAGAATACTTTCAATCAAGCAAAACATTGTCTTTTTACTATAATTTGTACTGACATTCAAAAGAACTGATTATAACAGCAAAACAAGCCACTCATGTAAATTTGCAATGTAAATGTTTACTGTTGTTTTTGTACAAACTCTTAATATATATTCATATTTTGTGTTACAAGTTAAATAATGTGTCATACTTCACTATTTTCATTTTGTTTTGTGACTTTTTATTACATATACTCTATTTTGTGAAAACTTAAGTCAACCCCTAGGCAATCTTATATCTGAGACCAAATCTGAGAAAAATCTTAGCTTGAGATCTTTTGTGAATCCCAGCTGAGCAAAAGGTCTCAAATCTGAGAAAAATCGAAGAAAAATCTTAGATTTGAGACCAAAATCTCAGATTTGAGACTTGAGACCTTTCGTGAATCCGGCCCCAGACTATAATTTTGAACACTTCGTTTGTTAACCTGTCACACAGAGTTACCCATTGTGGGGAAGATATTGCACCTGGAAAGCAGTAGATAAGATTAGATTAGATTACACATTACAAACAATAATGTGTAGAATATTGTATAAGTGTTCACTTGCAAAGTCAGTTCTATGGTTTATTTTAATTTGTAATGTACACATTAAGAAGGTGACATTTTATGCAAATTTAATCCGAACATATTTTCCATTGAAAAATGCACACAGATTTCAAAAAAGTTGGTAAAAGATTGTTGTTGTTTTTTTTTTCTTTCTTTTTAAGATTACCATAGAAAGTTGTCAAAAGATTGTGAAAAATTTTTGGTCATCAACAGAAATTTCATCACAAGCAAATGTCTTTGTGGTGATTATGTTGATTCCAGTCAGCCAAAAACAGAAAATAAATTGAATGATGAACAAGAAAAAAGGTTACTCAAAAAGAGAAAAAAAGAGGAAAAACGCAAAGAAAGAATTGAAAGTCAGAAACTGAAAGCTGAAGCCAAAAAGGTAAAGTCAGAATTATGTTACATAATATATGCAATTAAATGCCTTTAGTTTTATTTTTATATACAAGTAAATGTCTTTAACTTTAGTTATGATCTACTAGTAATGCCTTTACTTCTAATTTTGTATACAAATAAATCACTGAAGTTATGTTTCTCTTTTCAAGTAAATACTGATGGTTTTGTTTTTATATTTAAGTGAACGCTGTTAGTTTTTTGTTATTATGAATAAATGCCTTACGTATTACATTTTTATGCATTAAAGTGGCTTTAGTTTTTATTTTTGTATACAATTAAATTCCCTTTTACTCATTTTAGTATGCAGTCATTTTGTTCTAAGGTTAATCTGTTGAGCTTAATTTTGAAATGAAACTGCCCATCAGTCATTATGGCACAGTTCATCTGCAAATGTAATAATTTTCACCATTTTTAAGTGATAGGGAACTAAATACTCTAGAACATATTAAGTTTTGTTCTCAAATATAACATTTTTAAGGTGCATGTTTTTTTTTTGAAAGAGATTCAGATAAAAGAGCTTCTTTTGTTAGTATGCCAGGTTTCATAAAGCACATATTATATATTATTGCCTTTAGTACAGCACAGAGAGATGTAAGTGAAATTATGTGTTCTCAATGGCCCTGGCAACACAGCTGATGTCTTTGAAAAATTGAAATATTCTTAAGTATCAGTGTGAAACTTGTAAATTGCTGTGAAGTCAGTTATTGTTTTTATAACTAAACTATCAATAACTATGTATAAGCAAAATGAGACTGCTAGACCTGTTTCCAAAATGGGGTTTCCAAACTCATAACTTTACCATTCAGAGGCCAAAAAATCAAAAGGGATCAGTGATTTATATGAACCAATAGTGATTTATAGTTTAGTAAAACAAGTGGTATACATGACTATCCACTGATACCTTATGTGAATACCAGCCGAGATATCAATGAGCTCATATTCAGTGTTTGTATGAAATTAGAACTTCTGCTGTCTTCTTTGTATATATATTTTTACACACGCAAAATAGGTGGCAGATAAATGCTATAAATTTATATATATATTTCAGTCAGAAGAGGAATGCTTATACACTGTCCCTACTGAACCTGGGGAGAAAAAAGGTACTTGTTTTCTTTTATCTTGAACAAGAAACAAAAAGGCTGAACAAGGTGCTCCTGGCACTCTAACTTTTGAATGTGTGAAGGGTATTGTTTTGTTGTGTGAGTTATGAGGTGGTTTTATATTCCTGACTTTGTCTCAACCATTGCAGAGTTTGAAGATCAACAATTTAGAAATTGTGTATGTCGGCCCTCAAAATTGAGATAGTCTGCTAAAGTCAAGAAAATATAAAACATGTTTTATATTTTATTAAAATTTATCGACTTTCCTTCATATCCTCCCACTTGCCAAGGTTAGGTTCTTCACCTTTAATGATCATAAAGTCATTAAGATTAATTAGAGGGCTCAGGCTGCTGACACCTCAGTGCAAAGACACATGGCTAATTTATGTCGCATATGTAAGTACCATCTCCAGGAACTACAGAAGGTCTGCAGGTAACTCACACATGAAACAGCTGTGAAGGTAGTAAATGCCTTGGTAAACAGTTGCCTGGAGTACTGCAATTCACTGCTCTGTCACACAAAAAGGCATGTATTAGGAGACTTCAAAGACTTCAAAATGCCTTATGTTACACCATGTGCAAACTTCACAAACTTAGTCATGCGACACTCTTTCTACACAAATAACACTGGCTGCCCATTCAGTACCGTATACTGTTCAAATAGAACCTTCTTACTTACAATGCAGGGTTCCCACATCTTTGAAAATCCTTGAAAAAAAATTGCTTCATTTTCAAGGTCTTGAAAGTCCTTGAATTTGGCCAAAAATGAATAAAATCCTTAAAAAGTCCTTGAATTTGTTATTGGCCAATTTCAGCATCTGCATCATCTAGTTTTATGGCTATGGCAGACTCAGCAAAGCAAGTATGATGTAAGAGAAAATTAAAGTGTACACTGTTCTAGCAATAGAATGTCTGGTATGAACAAAGTTTATGTTAAATTATTATTAAATGTGTTAACTAGCATTGTTGTAATGAGTTTATAAAATGTTAAATCATGTGACAATAAAGCATTTTGTGGGAGGAACGGATGGCTAGAAGGGGAGGTAAAGGAGGCCATCCCTTAAAATATGTCCTTAAAAATTGTTGTTGACCTTGAAACTCCTTGAAAAGACATCCAATCCAGTTGTCAAATGACTGTGGGAACCCTGTACAAGGCAATATATTTTAGCCAAGCCCCCAAATCTGTCCTCTTTAATTAAGCATAGTGATCTCACATGAGGCAATTGCCTCTCAGTTTCCCCAACCAGACCAAAGAAACACATGGGGATGCACAGTTTCATTGTAGCTGCTCCCACAGAATGGAACAAGCTCCCTCAAGCTATCAGAACTATACAGAGTATCACAGGATTTAGAAAACAGTTGAAGACTTAACAGTCTGAACTATTTAGATTAGCCTATCCTGCACCATAGCCTATCTCTCCTATCGGACACTAACATGGACACTGACCTCTTTCTGGAACTGGACTGTCCTTTTTTAGACATCAGCGCCTTTGAGGTTGGTTACATCAATTTTTTATAAATAGTTGTCACTTACTTACTTACAAACGAACGAACGAGAGTTTCAACTTTGATGAAATGGAATTGCTGAATGGGTGCGATCCCCTGACTGACAAATTGGAAGGGTCGGGATATGAATTTGTCAGGTCATATTGGCAGTCTGACTAGTCATATTGATATTGTGTTGAAACTCATATAGCTTAGAATTAAAAGTCCTGAGGACTCCCAAGTAAGATCAGGATGGTCATGATAGGTTCACTAAACAATGTGGTAATTCCTAAGATGATCCCAAAGGTTGGGATGCATTTCAATTGGCAGTTTTCTACCATGATCCTGCCCAACCTTTAAGTCCAGGCCCTTTCCAAACAGTCCTTAAATGTGGAATTAGGTCTTTAAATACAACATGGTACTATCTTATTATAAAGAAATAGTTCTTTCTTGTAATTGAAAGATAACATTATTTTGTAATTATGAAATAAAATATAACTGTATATATCTTTTCTTATACTTTCTTGTAACACAATTTCAGAATAAAGAAAATTAAATCGGACCTATATACATGTATAGTTTAATAAATGTGACACATAAAATAAGCATTACAACCTTAAAAGATGTAAAAGTACACTAATTGGCCTACATTGCTGCAAATATGTTTAAGCACCTTTTTAATGTTTCTTATGTATGATACTAACCACATATCCTTGTATAATATGACCTTGTGTTACTTTTATTTTCAGTTTTAAGAAAGATAAAGTAAGGTCTGTATACATACTGTTTTTGTTTGGTAAAAGTGGTAAGAAAGTTTCTCTTTCCTACTGCCTGTATTTTCAGATACATCTGTTTCACTGCCTAAGGCTTACAAGCCCAAATACACAGAGGCAGCTTGGTATGCTTGGTGGGAGAAACAGGGTTTCTTCAACCCAGATTTTAAGAAGGTGAAATGTTATTGTCATATTTAGTTAGCAAGCTGATTTAGTTTCCTTATCAACTTTTTCAGAAGGAAGGGGGAAAAATAGATTTATAATCCAAAATAATTGTTAAGTGGTCAAACTATCAAGATAAATGTCACTAATTGAAGCTAATATTGAGGTTATTGTCCAGGAGAAGTAATCTTGCTGGTATTTCGATGATATTGGTTAGTTTTGGCAAAAGTATTCAATTTTCAGTTTTACTTCATTTGACAACAGAGTTTTAATGGATAAGATCTTGTCCAAATTAATATTGCATTAAAATGGACAGAAGTTTAATGGCCTCTTACTATTTAAACACAGTTTTGACTTATGTCCCCTTTTTAGAGTATTAGACTAAAGCTTCGTTACCATTTATTATTTCACTGAAAGTAACCAACCACTGCATGTTATTGTAAAGGTTCCATTTAAATTGTTGCCATTTGGTAAATAAAGAGCAAGGCCGTTTAACTTCTCTGAAAGTTTAACCAACATTCTATTTTATTAAACTAATTCTGACTGTATTTTGAAGAGTCTAATATTAAGTTTACCTGATTTGAAATTTTTATTTCTCAGGGTATATGGAGCAGAGGTGATAGATTTGTGATATGTCTTCCACCACCTAATGTGACAGGAAACCTGCATTTGGGTCATGCACTTGGTAACTCTATAGAAGATGCCATTTTGAGATGGTAAGTAGCAGTCCTGTGATCTGGTAACTGGGTCCTGATTCACTAAACTTCCTTTATACATAAGGGACAATTTAGGGGACATGGTGGTACAGTGGTAACACACTCACTTCCCAATTCTGAGGTTGGCGGTTCAAACCCCGGACCTTATATGGGAAAGTTGGTAGTTGCTTACCGACTGTCGGCAGTTTACAGTACAGTACCCGTCGTGATATAACCTTTGACGGAAAACCCCAAATAAATAAATAATAAGGGACAATTAAAACGTAAGAATTTCTTTTTACTTGTTGCTCCTTTCTTGTTTTGATATTCATTAGACTCACTTTTTCTCTTTGAAGTTAAAGGAGACCATATAGATTTTGGAATTCCTTTTACACTTGCTTTCCAAGGCCTTTCCCCCATGATTTCTGATTTAGCCAGTGTTTCTGTGGTAACAACCTTTACCATGGCTTATAAATTTTGGAATACTGCCTATGGTTGTTGTGTCTTACACTCTACTTGAAATGCAGAGTGTAAGCGCTATAAATATCTAGTAGAGAATAACATAGAATTATTTCTACCATGTGTAATAATAACTTTTATAACTTTAAAAAGGTTACTCATGCATGTAGACCATCACGAAGTAGTAGTAAAAAATATAGAACTATGGAAGATTGATTTTTTATTTAGACCTATTTAAATTATACATGTAATTCCAGAGTAAAATCTTCAAAAATGTTACCAAGTAGTAGTAAATTATATAACTGTGGAAGTTTGATTATTTATATAGACCTATTCAAATTGTACATGCAATTCCAAAGTAAAACCTTCAAAAATGTTGACTTGTTTTACAATACATGATACAACTGAAATTTCACCTCAAAAGGGTTTGTACTTAAATATAGCTTGTATAGCTATTTATGGAGTGTTTAGAATATTAAGCTAGATTAAATAATAACCACTTTTCCAAAGTCATATGCGTGCTAACTTTTTTGTAAAGATTAATGTTATTTCTTATACTAAGTATTTCTGTGTTATATGTTTCTGTTTGTGTTAACAGTGTCTTTGTGTCTCAAATCTTTGTTGGTTACAGTAGCAACCACAGGTTTCATGTTTCCCAAATAATTGTTGATTACAGTAGCAAGCACAGGTTTCATGTTTCCCAAATATTTGTTGATTACAGTAGCAACCGCAGGTTTCAGGTGTCCCAAATATTTGCTGATTATGGTAGCAATCAAAGGTTATATGTTTCAGTTAATGGTGTCTTGGTGTCCAAAATAGTTGACAATGTTAGCTGTAGTAGAAACCAATTGTATACAATGGAGGTCAATTTGAACATGTACAACTGCTGCTCACACGAAGTTGACATAAATTGCGATTTGAAACTCTCTCATAAATGTTATACTCTTCACATGCTAAAATGCGGCATCAGGCAGTATAACATTAAATATAAACAGGTAGAATCGAGTAACCACCACAATGAATAAGAGGAGGGAATTAGTTATAAACTCATTCAATTGTAGAGGTTTGCGTGATAGGAAAAAGAGGCTTGATATATTTGATTGGTTAAATACATATCACCATGGAATAACATTCTTACAGGAAACACATAGTATTGAAGAAGATGAGGTTGTTTGGACTAAAGAATGGGGTGGTCAAATCTGTTTTAGTAATGGAACATCTCAAAGTAGAGGGGTGGCAATCCTAATTCCACCAAACCTTGGTGTGGAGGTAACAATTCTGAAAGAAACAAAGGACAGAGACGGCAGATTCCTTACAGTTGACTGTGTTATAGAAAATTTTAACCTGACTCTCATAAATGTGTATGCACCAACAAAAGATAATCTAGAAAACCAATTGGCATTTTTGGTTGAGCTTAATAATATTTTAGAAACAAATGTCTCAAAACAACTCGTTATTGGGGGAGATTTTAACACACAGTTAAATGTCAAACTCGACAAAAAGGGTGGTAAAATAGAGACTCAATCTCGATATTCAAAAAACTTATATAAGCTTGTAGACATTTGGCGTTTACAAAATCCGTATGAACTCAAGTTTACACGACGAGAACGAACAAGAGGGGGACTTGTTCAGTCAAGGCTAGATTTTTGGCTAATTTCTGAGTCTTTGACATACCTGGTTAAAAATTGTCAAATTAAGCCTGGAAATAAATCTGACCACAGCTTGATAAAATTTACACTAGAAATTATTAATACCCAAATGCGAGGTCCTGGTTACTGGAAATTTAATAACAAATTACTTTCGGATAGATGTTATATATCATTGGTAAAAAATGAAATAGAATCTATAAAACAAAATGTCCACATGGAAAATAAGAATACACTTTGGGATTTTACGAAATGCCAACTACGATCTGTAACAATCACTTATTCTAAGAAAATAGCCTATGAGAAAAAAAAACGGGAGACTGAATTAAAACACCGGATTGAAAACTTAGAAAAGGAAATTGTATATAATGGTGATAAAGTAGAAGAGTATTATGAAACTAAAGGTAACTGGGAGGGCTTGCAGAGAGAAAAGACAGAGGGAATAATCTTGAGGTCAAAAGCAAAATGGGCAGAAGCAGGGGAAAGAAATACAAAATACTTTCTAAATCTAGAAAAAAGGAACTACAATATTAAATACATCAAAAAACTGATTACGGAAAATGGAACTGAGGAACTAAATCCCCAAGAGATTATTAAAGAACAACAAAACTTTTATAAAAGTCTTTATAGCTCAAGAAATCTTGAGAATTTCACAAACGAAACATTTTTCAAAAACCTACAGATACCGCAGCTCCTTAATACTGATAAAAGTTGGTGTGATGAAAATATAACAACTGAGGAAATTGCAAAGTCACTCAAGGCCCTAGCAAATGACAAAACTCCAGGAAGTGATGGATTCTCTATAAACTTCTACAAATTCTTCTGGTCAGACATAAAACTTTTACTAACTAGCAGTTTTGTATACACTTTTGAAAATGGCTGTCTTTCAAACGATCAAAAGAGAGGGATTATAAACCTCATCCCAAAGGAAGGAAAAGACCTTAGGTATCTGCGAAATTGGAGACCAATTAGTCTGCTCAATGCAGATTATAAAATTTTAACAAAAGTGTTATCAAACAGACTCCAGCATGTCCTACCTAGGTTAATTCATTCAGATCAAATTGGGTACATAAAAGGACGATATATAGGTCAGAATATCAGAATTATTAAAGATTTAATGACTTATACAAAGAACAACAATTCTCCAGGTTTTCTGTTACTAGTAGATTTTGAAAAAGCCTTCGATAGTGTAGAGTGGTCATTTATGGTAAAATGTTTAGACCGTTACAATTTTGGACAAAATTTTATAAAATGGATTAAAATCTTGTACACTGACATTGAATCATGTGTGTGTAACAATGGGTACTTATCTCAGTATTTCAAACTAGGCCGAGGTATTAGACAAGGATGCCCAATATCTGCGATGCTCTTTATTCTGGTATCTGAAATCTTAGCCATAAATCTAAGACAGAACAAGTTAATTAAAGGAATAACAGTAAACAATGAAGAGTATAAACTGTGCCAATTAGCGGATGACACTACACTCATCTTACATGACATCAGGTCCATTGTTGAATCCATATCAACCATGACTGATTTTAAGTCTTATTCTGGACTAAATATAAACCTTGATAAAACAGTAATTATACCGCTAGGCATCTGTAAAAATAAACATATTAAATTACCAAAAGATCTTCAGAAATTGTCAGTTAACAACCAAGCTTTCAAAACTCTGGGTATCTGGTTTTCTAATGACCAGGAACAAATGACAGAACTCAATTTTGATAGAAAGTTAAAAAATATGGAAGGTCTTATGAATATCTGGTTCTCAAGGAACCTTACTTTAAAAGGGAAAGTAACTATCTTAAAGACACTTGTACTACCCCAAATAACCCACCTTTTGTCAATGTGTTTCTGCCCCCACTCCATATTGGATCAAATTGATAAGTTATTTTTTAACTTCCTGTGGGATAAAAAGTCGCACAAAATTAAGAAAGGTACCATAATCGCAGGTCATAGAGATGGTGGTCTTGCAATGCCCGACATTTTCACTATTCATACAAAGGCAAAGGTAAGCTGGCTCAAAAGGTTAAATGTTGATGATGAAAGCAAGTGGTCAAAACTGATGTGGTATATGCTCAATATTGACAAACACCTAATCAATCATAAAGTACCTAAGTCATATGCAAATAATAGTTTAACTCCATTCCATGAGCAAATACTACATTGTTGGCACCAGGCAAAATGTACTTCACCAAATAGTGTAGATGAAATATACGAAGAGTACCTATTTGACAACATGTATATTTGCTCCAATGGAAAGCCATTAGACTTAAAACAGTTTAAGTTAAATAAAGCAAAAAATAAAGATTTGAAGGTCAAAAGTCTTTTTGACAGTAATGGAGGCCAAATAAACTTTTTAGGATTAAAACAGAACTTACATTGGAATATCAGTATATTTTCCTACAACCTGATTTATAGTGCAATTCCAAAAGCATGGAAAAGGAAGATTAGGGGTTTTAAACCACCAGAAAATGTACACAGTGAATTTTACTTGAGGATAAAAGGATCATTGACCAATTTAAATAGCATCAGTAATAAAGATTTGTATTCGGAAATCTTAACGTACAAAATCAAAGAACCTACGGCGATTAGCACATGGTTGGATATCTTTCCCTTCCTTGAGGTGGTATCTTGGAAAAATATATTTAAGAATACACATCAAGTTGCACCAGACACATATCTTCAAACTTTTCAGTTTAAAATAATGCATAGATTAACCAACTGTAACTACAATCTATTCAAATGGAATATTAAGGACACTCCATACTGTGATTATTGTAACATCCATATTGACACACTTGAACATCATTTTTACTTATGTGCCTATTGTAAATCCTTCTGGGGAAAAGTTGGGGACTACTTGACAAGGTCATTAAATCTAGATAAAGAGCCTAAATTGACAATTTGTGAAGTGATATGCGGAATAGAATGTGCCCATAACCCCAGGGCAGTTAATAGAGTAATAAATATGATAACTTTAATAGGGAAATGGTACATTAATAATAATAGAGCAAATGGAAAACTATTGTCAATCCATGAATTTATCTCCCTAGTCAAAAGTAAAATGTATATTTACAAGCTGATATATGAAAAAGCAGATGAAAGTATCAATAAGGAAATTTGCCAGCTGCTTAATAGTTTTAATCTTTGAAAAAAAAAAAAACTATTTATTGTAAATGCAAACTAACTTGTTGTAAATCTCTGTGTTATTTTTGTAATAATAAGGTAAGTGTAAGCTAGAAAATGGTTCAAATTGTTTTAAACCTTTATCATTGTGTGTTACTACTGAACTGTGTAATGTGTTGAGTATATCTATTGTGCAATTGTTTTGTGTCTTTGTCATGTATTATTGTGCAATTGTTTTGTTTCTTTGTCATGTAAAATATATGCAAATAAACATATTAAAAAAAAAAAAAAAAAAGAATAAGAGAATAGTCACACTTTGACTGCAGTGCGTTAATGCATTGTACTGTGATATAATATCTTATTGTTTACATTTACTTGTCAGGCACCGGATGAGTGGCAGGCAGGTGCTGTGGGTACCTGGCTGTGATCACGCAGGGATTGCCACTCAGGTGGTCGTAGAGAAGAAGTTGTGGAGAGAGCAGGGACTGACTAGACATGATGTAGGGAGAGAGGAGTTTGTCAAACAAGTGTGGAAGTGGAAGGAAGAGTATGTTAGAGTAAGAAATCTAAAGTTTGCCACACATCTGAAATTCACGACATTTGGAAATACTAATAAAATAAATGAATTGACGTGAAATTTGTTGAATGTATAGTAAATTAATGCTTTCTGAACTGAAAAATACCAAATTTAAGACAAAACATCATTTTCTTCATAAAATTAACTAAGATTTTAGAGGTGGCGAATTTTACATTCCTGGCGAATTTTAGATTTCTTACTCTATACGTAGTCCAGTGAAATTGTTTCAAACTTGATTTTTTTTGGGTTCAGTCTCTACAGACTAGTGAGTTTGAATCTAGTTCCAAACTGTATAAATTATACTTCTACTATAAAATCTTGTATTTACCCCCTAAAATATTTTTAAAACATATCATTCATTGATATCTTGAATAAATTATACCATTTTTCCAATAGAATGTATGTTTCATATTTGAGCAAAAAATAACCTCTTTTGTCTCAAAGTCAGAAATTTCTAAATGTTTCGAATAAATTTTACCAGTTTCACAGTAGAGTGTATGTTTTGTAGTTGTGCAACAATAACATGTTTTGTCACAAAGTTTGAAATATTTGAATGGTTATAAGTTTTGTTGGGTTTGAACTTAAACCATTAACACTGGACTTCCATTTTCCGGATAGAGATTAAGTGAACTACTGCATTTCTATAAACATTGTCACAACAATAGTAATACATATGGAAGGAGTTACTTATCAATACTGAAATATTTAACAAAAATTTGGGTAACATCTCAATATTGATTCTCCATATATTGTGGCAACGTTACTATTGAAAAGGGTTTGCAGTTGAATTTTAATTATTTGCACACTTTTGACATTTAGAATCAACCAAAAAGAGCCACTTTCTTGAAGTATAGCTGCAAATGTTAACCTAATTAAAATTGAAAAGACATTCATCATTAAGAAAAAATGAAATACAGCATAAACTAATTTTGAAACAGTTACATATTTATTTTAGGTTGTAAAGGAAAAAATGGTTTGTGTAGTTCTTGTATTTAATATTATAAACTTTTTGTGTTAATTTTTCTTTCAAACTTTCAATAAAATATAATTAGAGGGTATTAAAAGCTGGACATCTGATGAAATTATATCTTTTTCTATTTCAGTTTCTTAAAATCTTTTACAAAGACTAAAAAAGTATAAAGAGTATTTACTCAAAGTATTATATTTTAAAACATTATATTTGAATGCAAATCTTAACAATAATTTTATCATTTCAGAAAAGGTGTAACAATTTACGACCAAATGAGAAGGCTGGGATCTTCTTTGGACTGGACAAGAGATGTGTTTACCCTGGATCCTGTGAGTGAATCTTAATAAAATAATCTTAAATTAGCTGGTTTTGTAAACCATGTCTGCTGTAATACGGATTATCTTTTCTTGAATAAAATTGGCATCTTGCAGTGTCCTTATGTGTTCACTTCTAGTGAGTCATTTTAAGTAAATTTAACCAGAAAATCAAGAAAACACTGTCTGCTTCCATACTGAGAAGAATGCTCCTGGTCAAAAGTTAATCAACCACAAAAAAATTACTATTTATACCAGTCCTTGTTTGAATAATGTGTCCTTTTGAAGAAGATTCGTTAAAGCCACAAAAAATACTCAAGTGTCTCAGTATTCAATTATTTTTATTATAGATACTCAGCCGGGCAGTAACTGAGGCCTTTATTCGTCTGCATGATGAAGGTCTGATCTACAGGTGTAAGCGTATGGTCAACTGGTCTTCTGCTCTTAATTCAGCCATTTCTGATATTGAAGTAAGTACATTATCATGCCACAAAAGTGGTATCATGGCAAACTTCTTGCCTTTACCCAATCCTATTGCATTTTGAATCTGTTACTCTAAGTTAACTTCAAATAGGATAATTGGGCAGACATTCCTAATAGATATTGGACCATTTTGCATCTCCATATCATCCAAATACCCAACCGAATAGAAGTGTAATCTAATACACATGAACATCCATTTGCAACTGGGTGGGTTTTAGTAGAGACCCAGAAATCACTTGGGCAGAAGCAGTGACATAAGGACACACAAGGATAAGTCTAGGGCTGCAAACGGTTATTCAAGCCTCGATAGACGAGTCGATCTTTGCTAGGACTAGAGCCCATTTTAATTACTCACAGCATATTGTATTATCGCCCACAAAATGAAACATTTGTCTAAAATATGCTGCATTTCCGCCACATAATATCAATTAAAGTTGTGGTTTTGGCTTAAAAACGTATTTTTTACTCCATATTCTGTAATACCTGGTTAAATAGAAGACGTTTTTCTTCAAAAGTTTTGCTACCATTTGTTTTCAGAAGACATCAAGTGGTAGATACTAAATCTCACAAATACTCAAATTCGGGGTGGTTGTCAGAGTGCGGGTACCCGGGGCTGTTTTTTAGCACCCGTCCCAGCCCTAGATAGCACCCATTTTAAGACAGGAGTACATCAGGGGTTTCTATGTGGATAAAATGTGAACTTCCATTTTAGGAATTGTGGCTTCACTTGGAGTGAATTTCACACATATATATATTACTCTATGATTTTGTGTGTTTTATTTAGGTAGACAACAAAATAGTGACAGGGAGAACTTTACTTCAAGTTCCTGGTTATGAGAAGAAGGTGCCATTTGGTGAACTCACTTATTTTGCATATCCTGTTGAAAACTCAGGTGACCTTTCTTCATTCTTTATGGATTTTTACTTTTTAGTCTGCATCTTGATGTGTTTGTAGTGCTTCCTTATTAATTCTTAAGATTGTTAGAGGTTATCCAAAATAAGTATGACTTTGTTGTGAAACCGAGTAGAAAGTAGTGAAAGTGGTACTGAAAATATTATGGAAATACACTTTGAATCCATAAATTACTTTAATAAACCTTAAAGTTTAATCAGATTTGTCTACTTATAAGCATGTCTAAGGAGGTTTCCTGGCAGGCATTCAAAATAAATGTTAATTGATGTTATATAATGACAGATTTTGTTGTAAATATGATATTGTAAAGAACTAATAGAAATAGTGGGAAAACATTCTATTCAGTTCTATTTATCTCATAGGGTGCCAAGTATTTCTATAGTTTCTGACCAATTCTTGACCCAATACAACTACAAGATTTTGGAACATTAGTTTCTCTTTTCATTGTTGTTGCTTTGTGTGCTTTAGAATCTATTATGCCAGAAACTAAACACTATAATAGATCTCTGATTTCTTTAGACTTAGATTTAGCACCAAACCTACATAGGTTACAACTCCTAAACAGATAAGCTTCAGTTCAAATACAAAGGTCCAAACAATAACTGTCTGAACAAGTCTTCAATAACCTTCAGTCACTTCAGTAACCAGTATTACCACACTAAGTGTTCTATGATTTTGTTCAGATAGTGTTTAGTTACTAGTTCATGTTCACCTTGTGGTAAAATACTCAGCCATAAACTTGGAAAAATGTGGAAATAATCAATATCAGTCATTATACATGCTGCATAATGGAGTAAATTTTGGTATAAATAGACTATAGACTTCTGTGTTTTACAACATGAAAACTCTTATGTTTGTCGAAGCCAAACGCAACCGGGACTTATCTGTTAGTCTCTTTCCTTGTATGCATGACCAGTTCCAAATGAGGACATAAGGTAGGTTTAAACTACATGTATAAGGAATACGATAATATGATACATGATCATCTTTCAGATGAGGAGTTAGTTGTGGCCACCACTCGACCAGAAACTATGCTAGGTGACACAGGGGTTGCTGTACATCCTGAAGATTCCAGGTCAGGATTAAAACTCCAGAAATATTTAGAGACAGAAATGTCAAATTTACTCAATATTTGAAATGCTGAATGATAAAAAGCACATTACTTTTCCTGCTGGCTAGCTGTGCTCGAGATTATAAAAAAAGCTGGACAATAATTCCAAAACCTTGTCCACAGATTTTTTTAAATGTCAGATACGTGTTAAAACTTTCACAGTATACACAACTGTCATTTTGGTTTACTGTGAAAATCACAAAGGCACTTTTTTCAAATCTATGTAGACAGAATCTGTGTAGACAGAATCAAGCAAAAATTTGAATAACGTTATTCATTTTGCAAGACAGTTGAATTAGTGAATTTTCTTTATCACCATCAGGTACTTGCATCTACATGGCAGGGCAGTCATTCATCCATTCAGTGGGCGGAGCATACCAGTTCTGACGGACACCTTTGTTGAAATGGACTATGGCACAGGTATATTTCTACGGAAGTCAAAAATGATAAAAACCAATAAAGTGAGTTGAAACCATGGACGTCAGTAATGGTTCTCTTCTGTCTTATTAATATTGAGCAGATCTGTGTACAAAAATAAATTATCAGTCTTGTTTTAAATATATTTGTAACACCATGTCAACTGTTACAAATACATGTTATGCAGTGTTGTCATACTTACTTCACTATTTGTATATTAATGATCATTCACTGAGTTATTAAAATCCATAATTTTACTGTATACCTGCCTGTATACACTTAAGAATTTTAATTCCAGGATTGCCTGAGTGTCCCTCACCATGTTTACTTATTTGAAATATCCATTATATGGTATATATGATTAAAAGTTATTTTATAGCTTTGTTTCTCATTTTTGTTACCAATTGTTGACCATATAAAACATTCACTAAACCCCTTGACATATTTTTTATATGTACATGTATAATAATTTCTTAATTGCACTAGGCGCAGTAAAATTGACCCCAGGTCATGACCAGACAGACTGGGAAGTAGGACAGAAGCATAACCTTGACCTTTTAGAAATTCTTGATGACAAAGGTGACCTAGTGAATGTACCAGAGTCTTTTCAGGTGATTGGAATGATAAATTTATTTGAAAAAGGGTTTACTGGAAGGATTTTATGTCTCATGTGTGTAAGTGTTTAAGCACAACACAGTAATTTTACTGGAATACTGTCTAAGTTGACCTTTTAACAGGGTTATTGTAGCAAATTAGCTTCTAAGCTTGTGTTAATCTCTGAAGCCAAATCTGACCATTAGTGGATTTTATTTCTGGTCAATTTCTGAAAGTTTTAAAATTATCAAAAATGTTTTCCAGCTGAATTTCTCACTTACAAGATAACTTTAAGCATCTTCTGTCTTACAAGAACTACTTTCTGTATTTTACTTTGGTGGAAGTAGCTGTAGCTACACACAAGCTTTGTTAAACAGAATTTACCAAAGAGTATTGTGAAGCTAGTCCATTTTTATTTATTTTAAATTTTGAGTGCCTATTTCTGCATTAAAAATTCTACATTTTTGGCATGTTATACTGTTGCAGGGAATGAAGAGGTTTGATGCTCGTGTTGAAGTTATAAGAGCACTGAAAGACAAAGGCTTGTATCGAGGACGAAAAGACAATCCCATGAGCATTCCAATTTGCAGGTGAGAATCTCTGTGCACTTGTCCAAACTGGTGCTATAGAATAAGTAATGGTAAAGATGACAAACAAGATAGCTGGTTCCTATTCATTTCATGTAAATGAATTCTGGTTAGAGACGTCCAAGAACTGGTTCCCAGATGAATTTTTAGCTCAACATCCAGCCCTCATGAAGTTTAGTATGTACCTTCACAAGAAACGCCATCCAATGTGGTGGCTCCCATAAATGAAAGTAATGTAAAGATAAAAGCTTAGAATCATTGGAATTAGCTGATATCCCCATATGAAATAGCGAATATCATGTTTAGAATGGCACATTATGTAATTTAATAGGAGTAAGGTGTGGTATTATTGTATTATTTACATAAAAACAAAACCATTCAGTGGAATTTTATGTACATGCAAGCACTTGACCCTTAACCTTGGGATCAAATTTTCATAAAATTTGACTCATTTAACGACACCCCTAGTGTTTGTTCATTCCTAGGCAGCAAAAAAAAAACAGTTTTCATCTTTGAAAAAGATAAAACTAATAATATAATATAATCAGTAATATAATCTTATTTATTGCATAATATAATATAATCAGTAATATAATGTTGTTTATTATTGCAGTCGATCCAGTGATGTGATAGAGAAGAGACTAAAGGACCAGTGGTACGTGAGGTGTGAGAAGATGGCACAGAAAGCAATGCAGGTAAAAACAGTATCAAATTGACCACTGAAATGCTATGAAAAATTGAGTGAAAAGACTAAAATAGCAAATCTATACAGGGAAAATGTGGAAATAATTTCAAAGTCCAAAAATTTTAAGCATATTATAATATGTAAGGATAACTAGAAGTTCTTCCAAAAGAAAATTGCAGTAGCTAAGACCTAATCTGATGGATCAAGTGTGACTTATCAATAGACATCAAGTATAGCCTGAGAGTCTGGTGTGAACTGAGGTACCTAAGTCTAGTTTAAGTGAAACTATATCATTATTTTAAGCCCTGCACATTATAGCTTATTTAGCAAATTTATTGCCAAGGTGATACATTAATTAAGGATTGTGGATTGAAAGAGATTTAACCTCTTTCTCATCAATTGAGAAGATTTCAAATATACCAGAGAAAATTCCAGGTGTAAGAGTTTTCAGTCTGCTTACATTTTAGGTAAAAATTAGGGTTTTACATTCTGTTCAATATTCTGTTTGATATTGACACAGCCCACATCAGAGCCATTTATGCAAGACTGTTGTGGTTAGATGGCAAACTTGACAAAAACACAAGGTCACTTAGTGTCAACAGACATGGAACTGCAGAATACTCTTTTCTGTTGACTGTCAGTACAGGTCATCAAGGGGTTATTTATATCTTCAAAAATTAACATTTCTCAAACTTGGTATGACTGTAAGTTGCCAAGGGGTAGAAATTAATTGTTCTAGATTTTGGAATTTTGACTAAGCCAAAATTGACTGCAAATAGTCTAAAAGGCACATTCTTGTTCCATCTTCTGAAAGGGCATAACAGATTGTGTCAAGACAAAACATTGGTGCCAGACTTTCAAAGATGGGTTTTCATTGCTTAGGTTGTGAAGTCAGGAGAACTTCAACTCATTCCTAGTCAGTATGAGAAGCAGTGGTTTGATTGGCTTGAGAAAACACAGGACTGGTGCATTTCAAGACAGCTGTGGTGGGGACATAGGATACCAGCCTATCAGGTGACTTCGAAACAAACATCACAGCAGCAGGTGAGAATAGCAGACACTGTACAACTTCCAGTATCAACAAGGTTTGATTTCATGGGTAACCTTCACCTTTACATCTTTTAATTTTGCATACTTTGCATGCAAAATCAACATTTATGCCTGCCATATATGAATTAGAGTAGCAGTTTCACATCCAAGATAGATCAGACATCACTGTTCATGCCTATGGGCTATCATCTACATGTGGCAGCATATGGGATATTTTCAGGCAATCAAGTTCAGAAATCGGTGTACAGGAATGTCTCGATCATGAATCCTTAAATGTGGAACAGCTGTATGAGAGTTGGTTTTGTAAAAATATGCTTTGACATAAACACAAGTTATCAGTGTCCTTTTCAATCAAAATGAAATATTTGGCAAATTTTAAATTTTCTGAAGCTGTATAAGGAGTGATTCCAATGGCTGTATTGTGTTTCACTGGCATTGAATGAACATAATCTTACTATTGGTATTTTCCAAAGGTAATATAAACATCAGGACTTTGTGGGTAGGTATGAACTGTCCGGTATGCAGTCTAGCCTTCTCTTTATCTAGGGTGCAGAGACATGGGTGTGTGCACACAGTCACACTGAAGCTGTAGACAAGGCCGGACAGCAGCTTGGTGTGTCACCTTCTGACATTGAAGTCACCCAGGATGAGGATGTGCTGGACACTTGGTTCTCTTCTGCTCTCTTTCCATTCTCTGTGTTCGGTTGGCCAGAACAGGTAAATGAATCACAGGAGTAATTCTAGGAATACTGTTTCCTAACTGTCAGTATGTAACATGTTTAGCATGACAAACACCAATGCGTTTCACACCAATAAGACAAAATCAATGCCACAAAATGTGATTAAATGTTGTGTGAAAAACAACCTCACAATTGAAACCAACTAATTCAAATAATTAAGAATATAGACCTATATTTATTAACAGTAAATTTGTGACATCAGTAAATTCAGGTATTTGCTGATTGGATAAGCAAATTTTGTCTTCATTGTGTTGACATTTTTTTGTTTTTGTTTGTTAAAATTGGAATTTGTACTTGTTTATTACTAGTTATTGGAGATTAAGTGCAATACAAGCAACTTGTGCAAATTACTTATTGTTTTCACTGCAGACATCTGATCTGGCACAGTTCTACCCAATAGACCTTCTTGAGACTGCGAGTGATATCATGTTCTTCTGGGTAGCCAGAATGGTGATGTTAGGGCAGAAACTCACAGGTCATCTGCCATTTAAACAGGTACTTGGTACAATGGTAACCGACATAATATTCATCAAAGTGACAAAAGGGTGAGAACTTGTCCTTTAGCCAATGCACCTATGGCGTCTTTATGGATGTGACCTCGCTAGAATTAACTCTTTTTGAACAGGTTGTCAGAGTGTCACTCCTTAGATTCTGTCAAAGTTGGAGATTAAGCACTGTGGATTAGAGATCCAAATCTTTTGTCGAAAAAAATGAAGAGTGTCTGTATAAGAAGGAGTAGTTTAATAATTGAAACTACTTTCAGTACCTGTGCATTTGGTCAGATAAACTTGAATAATATTTATACAAATCTAAGCACTGGGGAAACAGGCCAGCAGTGTTAAGGCCTTGAAATATGAATACCCCAAAATGTTGCTAAACCTCAACAACCACAGCTGTTTAACAGCTTCAGTATTTTAATTTATATGTTGCTGGTTTTAATTGCAGGTGCTTTTCCACAGTATTCTAAGAGATGCCCATGGTAGAAAGATGAGTAAATCATTGGGTAATGTGATAGATCCGATGGATGTGATCGAAGGAGTATCACTTCAGGTAAATTTACCCTTATTTCTCCTCTGTTAGTGCTGAAATAGCAGTACTTTTTATATTTCATTATTTTTTTGCCATAACTCTACCCTACAGCAAGACTATTACTCTTTTTGTAGTATGAAAACAGCCTTCTTGCTTCATTTTTCTTGGAAAAAACTTAAAAATAAATCAACTCATTTGAGTTAAATTTTGTGAAATATTTGCAGTAATATTCTCAATATTAAACAAGTATGCTTTTTGTAGTTTTTATTCCAATAATTAGCAACTGTCTTCTTTCATGACTTATTGAGTATTAATAACTGAAGTGATATTATAGGAATAAAAGACATATTCGAGTGCTTTATGATGGTTTTAAACTATCGAGCGGCTGAATATTAAAGCCACGAAGCCCGAAGGGCTGAGTGCTTTAATACAGCCGATTGATAGTTTAAAACCATCATAAAGCACGAGAATTTGTCTTTTATTCCTATTCTAAAATGGTTATATTAATAATTTGGTCAAAATAAGTGGTAAATCTTACGCAAAAATCAAAACAAATCCAACGCCATGTTGGCTGTTCCATTAACTAAACATGCATAGTGATGGATGTGTAAACAGCCTTTTGGTTTAAATATTGTTAGGAAATACCCACAGAATTCCGTGATCTCATAAATATTTATGAGCAGTCGATCTTTAAATGAAATATTGATAAAATCCCCTACAGAATTATTTGACATAGTATTTGCTGCATATAATTATATCCCCAGACGAAAGTCGGGGATATATTGGATTCAGGTCCGTCGCGCCGCCGCCGCCGCCGCCGTAGAAATTTCCTTGTGGACGCGATAACTCAAAAACAAATTAATATTTTTTTATCAAACTTGGTACACATGTTAAGGGTGCCCAAAGGAAGATCCCTATTTTAAGGTGACCTTAAACTCCCAGTAAAAAAGAACTTATGGCCACCTTAAGGTCAGAAATTGCACTTTTGGCCACTTAGAGCCCTGTAGGTCACAAACTATGATGCTCAGCTGGCTGAAATTTTACCTGACAACACATTAATATGTTCTTAGTACATGTGCCGAAAATCATGACTTTAAGTTGAGGAGAAAATTGTGTTTGAGGCCCATAAATACCCCCACTTAGGGATTTTTTGCTATACTTTACACATATTTTGCCCTATAATTTGGAAGTGATAATTCTGATGAGTCTCAAACTGCGCTAGGTATAACTTTGATATGTAATCCTTGTCTGTAGAAAATTTTAGGGCTGTAGGTTTACCCAAAGGGGTCGACTTAAGGTCTCAAAAGTGCCCACAGAGACCCAATTTATGCACTTTTTGCCACTTTCAAGCACTGTAGCTTTCAAACTATGTCTCTCATCTAAGTTAAATATCATCTGGGAATATATCTATGTGTTTTCTTATATGTGCCCCAACATTTAGGCCTTTAATAGACAGTTAACCTGTGTATCAGGACCATAAACACCCACCCGAGTGACCCTTATAAGACATTTTTCACATCTTTTTCCCTGTAACTTGGAAATGGTAAGTCTGAGAAGTTTCAAACTGTATTAGATATATATTCTGTGTGTAATCTTAGTATGTAACAGATTTTAAGTCTGAAGCTTTAATTTTGAAGGTCAAATTGAGGTCTCTAAAAGGCTCCCAAAGACCCAATATTTGGACTTTTTGCTACTTTTAAGCCCTGTGACTGTCAAACTATGTGACTGATAGAGCTCAAATCCTATCTGAGAAGATATTAGTATGTTATTTTTATATGTGCCAAAAATTAAGGCTTTAAGAAGACATTTAACCTGTGTATGAGGACCATAAATCCCCACCCGAGTGACCATTTTTAGACATTTTTCACATATTTTTCCCTGTAACTTGGAAATGGTAAGTCTAAGAAGTTTCAAACTGTATTAGATGCATATTCTATGTGTAATCTTAGTATGTGACAAATTTTAAGTCTGAAGCTTTAATTTGAAGGCTACATTTAGGTCTCTAGAAGGCCCCATAAAGACCCAATATTTGGACTTTTTGCCAATTTTAAGGCCTGTGACTGTTAAACTATGTGACTGATAGAGCTGAAATCTCATCTGGGAATACATTATTATGTTCTTTTTACATGTGCCAAAAATCAAGGCTTCAAGTAGACATTTAACCTGTGTATGAGGACCTTAAACACCCACCTGAGTGACCCTTTTAAGACATTTTTCACATATTTTGCTCTGTAACTTGGAAATGGTAAGTCTGAGAAGTTTCAAACTTTATTAGATACATATTCTATGTGTAATCTTAGTATGTAACAAATTTTAAGTCTGAAGCTTTAATTTGAAAGCCACATCGAGATCTCTAAAAGGCCCACAATGACCCAATATTTGGACTTTTTACCACCTTTAAGCCCTGTAACTGTTAAACTATGTGATTGATGGAGCTGAAATCCCATCTGGGAATGCATTATTATGTCCTTTTTACATATGCCGAAAATCAAGGTTTTTAGTAGACATTTAACCTGTGTATGAGGGCCATAGACACTCGCCCAAGTGCCTTTTTTGACATTTTTTCCGTATTTTGCCCTGTTATTTGGAAATGCTTAGTGTGACAAGTCTTAAACTGTATTATATATAATTTTTGTTTGTTATGTATGTCCCCCAAAAAGTTTCAGATCTGTAGTTTAATTGCTAAGGTCTCTTTAACAATTGTAAAATGCCCACAGAAACCCAATTTATGGATATTATGCCACTTTAAAGCCCAGTAACTGTCAAACGATGTGGGGTATAGAGCTGAAATCTTTGAATTTTTAAAAGGAAATGCCTGTCTATTTAAATTTTGAATATTAATAATGTTATGGCTATCTTAGTCTTTTAAGAACTTATTTTTGTGTGTTATACCTCTGCTTGCTGAGTTTTTCACTTTTTAAAATGAAACTGGTTAAACATATTCAAGTAGACAAAATGGACACTTTAAGTGAGCTTTAAGTCCCAATATTAATGAAATTATATCCTTATGTAGTAAAACTAGGGGATTTTTAACCCTCAACTAGCCCAGTTTTATTCAACTTGCCTCAGTTAATTTTGGCACAGCTCCTACAGTTATGAACTCATTTCAGTTGATAATCACATACTTAAAATTCTCAATTCTTTTTGTATTTGAGTACCCCTTTTATATAGATTGTTTGTTTACCATTTATGCTCAACCCACATCCCCCACCCGGATTCCCCCCACCCACCTCTGGGACCTCCAGCTATATTGAGTGACACTAAATAAACAATGGTATTTAATGATATCAGATGAGAAACAAAGAACTCAATGGGGTTGCAGATCTTGTGTAATAGTGAGAGAGGTGTGGAGAAGGGGAGAGGGGTGGGGGTGGGAGGTGGTGGGCTTCATTACATATAACACAAAGGGGAGTCAGAACTGAGATTGTGTCACATATTTAGGTTGCATATATATGGACCACATATATAGGTATAGAGGAAATGAATAACTGAAAACAATTTGCAAATTCTAAAAATAATATAATAAAATAATAATATAAACAATTTTTTTTTAAATAATATTTTATTTGTGAACAAATATAGAAACAGATATGCGCTTTTGGGATTATGAATTTTAGAATGGACATTGAATCATCAATCATTTAAATACTTTGAAGGAAGATTGAAAAATATGATGAGTTGAGTTAAAAATAATATTTTATTTGTCAACAAATATAGAAACAGATATGCTCTTTTGGGATTATTATTTTAGAATGGACATTCAATCATCAATCATTTAAATACTTTGAAAATAGGTTTAGAGTTATCATTGCAGGAAGATTGAAAATATAATTTGAGTTATGTATTCGGCGTCTGGGGATACACCATCTTCCTTGGGGAGATATAAACAGAGTAGATTGATGTGCTGAAGTTCATATAATAATGGGTAATTATGTTTTAAAAAATTTCCGATCAAAACCTGTGGCGTGAGTGATGACCTGTCTGGGGATATGTTGGCGCCGAGTTGGCCCAATCTAGTTTAAGCTTTATTTCACCGCGAGTTGTTTGTTTACGTTTGTACGCGAAGGGACGATGTACGAGATTTCAACAGCATGCTTTATTTACCGTTCTATATTCGCGGTTCAAGCATTGCGCAAAAGACGTGTCCACGTTCACTGCGCAGCCTACCATTTTAGAAAGAGTAATAAAAGAGTTTGGTGACACTAGCCAACAGTATTTAATGTGTCAACATTTGAATAACTTTGCATTGAAATGTGTGATATTTTCTAAACCATTTGAGGAACTTTTTGCCTGTTCTTGCGTATATTTAAGTTAATTTGACAGAAATCTTTTACACAAATGTATTCCTTGGTTACAGCCTTTATAACGTCTCATGACTTTTGCTTTATGTGTTGTTTTATGGATGGTGTGCCTTAGAATCCGCTAGTTCGGAGCTTAAGCACTTGGACAGCTGATACCTGAAATCTCCTATGGACATTTCAGGGTGTAATACAAACAAAGCATGTTGTACTTAAAAACAAAGTAAATCTACAGTTCTTATACCTTGACATTGATTGATTAATTATCATTTTTTATAGGAGCTGCAGTCCAAACTAAGGAGTGGTAATCTCAGCCAATCAGAGATCAAGAAGGCACAGCAAGGTCAGGAGAGGGATTTCCCTCTTGGGATTCCCCAGTGTGGTGCAGACCCCTTGAGATTCACTTTATGTTCTTACAATTACAAAGGTACAGAGAAATCTCTTTTAAGTTGCACTGTGGCAAGTAAAATTGTCCTTTATGTATATATGGATACTTTATAAGTTGCAATTTTCACTAGGCCTTTAATTTGAGCTATTTTATCTGTTGAGCTTGGATAGTGAAAATTAATTCCTGGTGTAATTATAAATCTGTATTAATTTTTGAAGTAGAAACTTGCCATTAGTGAAAGTTAACTCTAGTGAACTTCTTAAAAAGGAAGAATAAGTGAAATATTCTTCCAGTATAAATTTCTACTTACACAGTATATGAATACTCGATTGCAAAATATGTCCAGTCTTATCAACACCAATAATTATCCAGTCACTGTTTTTGTCATTTCTGTATACTATTGTATATTATTATTTTTCTATGTTTAAATTATTAAAACTATAAAGTGGTTTTGGTCATTGTTCTTCTGTTTGTTTCAGCTCATTTTCTAAATATTGATGTGGAACATGTTAGATACCACAGGAATTTTTGCAATAAGATCTGGCAGGCATTTAAATACACCACAAGTCATTTGGGAGAAGATTTTGCTCCAATGTCTCTGCGGAATTTACAGGTAGGTCACTGCTTTAAAGAGTCTTATAAGTCTGTGTTTTATGGTCCTTATTTTTTTCCCTAAATGGGCCTCATATGTGAGTAGTGCTCATTTAAAACAAGCCGCCCCCATTAAGGTATACCCGCTCCCTCCTGTCCAGCCTGTAGAGTTTAATGGATCTTGTTTTGGGACATTTAGACTCCAATTCCATTAAAAAATAATGAAAAACATTGTTATTCAAAAGAACCCTAGATACATGATTTATTTATTTGGGGTTTTTACGTCGCTTTCAACACTGTACAGGTCATATCACGACGGGTAGTTGGAAGGGCAGAGGAAACCAGTACATACAGTTCGTCAGGGTTCTGTATTGTAAACTGCCGACCAACGGCAAGGAACCACCAGCTTTCCCACTTGAGGCCGTGCCGGAACCGAACCCCGGCCTCAGAGGTGGGAGGCAAGAGTGTTACCACTCTGCCACCGTGCCCCCCCGACCCAGATACATGAAACAAACAAATATTTCCCTACACACATAACAGCACATGCTTAGAAAAATGTCAGTTTCACTAGATGGAAATTAAAATCTTTGAATTTGGTGCATGAAAATGTGGACATCTGCTAGACCACAAGATTCACTTGCTTTGTAAATAAGACACACTTGTAGACATCTAGTTTCCCCACAAATTGGCCAAAGGCACAAATTTCACAAAAAAAAATATTTTTTTTTGTTATAAGTCATGGGGCAGCATGTAAAAGTAGCTAAAATGTGCTGAATAGATTGTCTCAAAAACATAAGGTATAGATTTTGGGTAAATCTGTGATTTAAGGCTCAAATGATTGACACAATATGGTCACCAGGTATGTGCTTGCATTAGCTGATGACAAACTAGTTAACTGTTTTGGATATGTAGTATCTTTAAAGAGAGAGAGGAAATACAGAAAACGTCAGAGATATGCATACACCCGAGGTGTAAACATTGCACACAATATGACAGATCTTGAGATGCTGCAAATGTAGAACCTTCATGCAAATTGTTGAGTAATTTGCAAATGAAAACCATGTTTTATATATTCAATGTAACATGTAGATACAATGCTTTGAATTTAACAACTTTTTAGGTTGCGCCTCCAAATATTAAGAATTCTAACAATCATGTTAAATTGCATATGATGAGGCAATATATATATAAGGAAAAAGTTCACCAGTTCAACAATATTGGCACTGGCTAGTACTTGGGTAGCCTAACATTTGCTAAGTATGTTTAATTGTTTCAGCCTCAACTCATCCAGTAATACATTTCAGGCAATCTGTGTAACCAGGCTAGAGTCAATAAATGAGTTAATATAAAGTTAACCAGTTCAATAACATCGGCACTGGCTAGTGCTTGGGGATCTAATATTTGCTAAGTATAGTTAATTGTTTCAGCCTTGCTGAAGTTACTAAGTGTGTTTACTGTTTATTTTGTACAGCTGTGTGACTTAACGTGTAGTACAGACAAGTGGATACTGAGTCGCCTGTCACATTTAGTGGAATGCTGTGATAAGAACTTCACATCTTATGATCTGAACATCGCAGCACAAGGGTTACTCACCTTCTGGTGGCATGAATTCTGTGATATCTATCTGGTATGTCTTGTCAATTTTATCATAATATAGTGAACGCGGCTTAGCTACTGAGATATATTATCCAATTCAAGGGGTTGTGTACTGGTGTGACCATGTTCAACTCACTTTGAATGTAGTAAGGAGATCGGTAAGTGGGTAATGCTGCATAATTATCAATGTAATGGGGCTAAACAATGCATGATACCATTTTGAAATTCACATTTGTAATGCCTGTGATAGGCGAAGTCCTATATTTCTTTGAAAAGTCACAATTGCAACTGGCAAGTACAATTAACACAAATAATAGCAAGTGATGTCACCATTTCCAGCAAATGTGTCTATTGTAATATATATATATATCAAATAATCTCATCTTCTTAATTTATGGAAAAGCTGTGTCATCAAACTTTATCCTCTTACCAAATCTAAGCTATAAATACAAGTTAAATTCAGTTTTTGTCCTGTATAATGGAAGCAGACTTTTATAGCACTTAATCCTTTTCTTGGCATATTCTAAGGTAGATAAACTTAAGGGGAAAAGAAGCCAAATTCTTGGAGACTCTGCAACAGAGAAAAACAAATGGTCTAGAGTTATCACAGAAAGTTTCAGTTTCTTAAAGGTGAACGAAGAAGTTTTCACTATATAAAGAAGAGAGAAAAAATAGATTACCTTTATTTAAAAAATCTCATTATTCAGAAAAGAGGTTCTCACTAAAAATGTAAAAAATTCCCATTATCACGGATACATAAAAAAGTTACTGTTATTTGAAAAAGTAGCAGAAAAATTACCATTAATAAAAAGCATAAAATGTTTCCAAATAACCCCTCAAATATTAACAACTTAACATTATTCAAAGAAACACAAAAAAGTGTTCAAAGAAAATTAAGAAATATCCTCAGTGATATTTTTGGTTTACATTTCTTATATCCGTTTTTCTTAAGGAATACAGTAAGAAGGCTCTTCAATCTTCTGCCAGTGCCCCTCTAACAAGTCAGATTTTGTACAACTGTGTGGAGACGGGCTTACGCCTCATGGCTCCATTCATGCCTTATATCACAGAGGAACTCTTCCAGAGACTGCCACGGAGGCCAGAAAGTCATGCTGAATCAGTCTGCATCGATGACTACCCGAAGCCAAGTGATGTAAGTAGTATAATGAAGGGCAAGAAAAAGGTGGATACTACCACAAAGTTTGAAACTTTGTTACTGTGAGTAACAACAACTTAGAGAAGAATTAACACAATCAGTGTTGCAACAGATTAGATAAGTGAAGATAAAAATAAAGCGAACAAGGGTAAAGGGTGAAATAAGAGGACTCTACAGCTCACACAAAGATATTGATACCTGTTAGGTATAGGATGGGGAGTGCCTAAAGATAGGACATTTCCAGATCTTTATGATTCTTAGTGGAATTTGGGTTGTTAGTACTCCTAATATAATAGAAAATTCAGATATCTAACAAACTCATTGGGTTGCGAGATATTGATACCTGTTAGGTATAGTATGGGGAGTAGGGCTGTTAAAGAGTACTCGAGTACTCGTTAAAGATTAGATTACTAAATTATTTGGAGTACAAAATGAACAAAATAGTACCCTTTTACACTCAAATAGTGGTCTTTTATAAACCATTCTTGATAAAAGTGACATAAACTGGGTAAATTTCTGTTAATTTTCAGGGGAAAATGACACATTTTGTTGTATTTATCGCTAAAAAGAGTACTCGTTTTAGAGTAGAGTAATGGTGAGAGAGTACTCAGGTATAAAATTTGCTACTCGTGGCAGCCCTAATGGGTAAAAATACCACAAACTTTACTGATACCAGTTTTGTTACTCTGGGATCAGCAAAGGAGATCTGGACTTTTCCGTGAATCTGAGCTGATGTGGGACCTTGTGTGTAGGAGAATCTCACTGTTTTCAGGGTGTATCCAGTCATAGAAAACCTGGAAAAGTCATGGAATTGCATTTTTTTCCAGGCCTGGAAAAGTCATTGAAATTGACTTCAGGTTTTGGAAAATTCATAAAAAGTCATGGAAATGAAAAGGCATCCTCTCGCGAAACAGCGTTGTTCCTTTCTTTCATCCAGCATTTCAATGCAAGGATACATTTATGTAATCAGATCAAATTTTGGTGTCTTCCACATTTTCCTGTACTGTGACTGGAACCTTGTGAGTGGTTCTCAAAGGCAAAACGGGCGGAGCTACTTGTAGTTCCTGGTATGTTCAAAAGTCGTTATCTTCCCTCATGGCCTCAGTACATGTCTCTTTCAATGCCATAAAGTATGTAAAAGGTCCTTGATTTTAAAGCTTTGGTCATTGAGAAGTCATGGAAAAGTCATGGAAAAAATATTGAAATGTAGTGGATACACCCTGTGTTTTCATGACACAATGATAATATAAGAAAATTAGAAGGATTTATGCATTGCAAATTAAATGCATTTCTTCTCATATGCTGAATTCCAAAAACTGTCCTCTGTGAAGTAAATTATAAAAGACATATCAAATCTTGACAGCTGTGTTTTTTGCAACATATTTTATATAACCATACAATATATATAATTGTGACTTTTTTGTTTCAGTATCCATGGCAAAATTCTGAAATTGAAACAGAAATGGAGAAAATACAAACTTTGATGTCATCTGTTTTGAACATGAGAAAAAGCTTTAGACTGACCAAAGCTAGGCCACAAGGTATGTGCTGAAGGGGATTTAAGAGTCTCTTGAGAAGGGGATGCTTATTGGTTTTGCCCCATTTCCACAGAGCTGATAACACCACAGTATTTTCTCAGTTGAATATCTCCCTTAAAATAAGGCATGTATCAAAATGATATTTGGCAGTTATTAACCATAGGCGTGGGGAAATTTTTGACATTTATGAATTGGACCTTTGGTCTTTATCGAGGTCACATGATCAAAAAACAATTTTTCACCAAATCATCACAACATATAGGTCATCAAAATTTGGCAAGCACTTTCCTTACATCAAAATGTAGGCGTGAGTTGAATTTCAGATCAATCCTGCCATAATTGACCGATTAAGGGGCACTTATCGCTTCGGAATGCAGAAGTGCTTGTAAAAATTAGGTCCTACAGATAGTCAATACAAAAGCATTTATTTCTATTTCCATAATGGTTTTACAAAGAAAAACACTCGGTTTTGGAAATTTTGTCATCAAAAAAATGTACTTGTTAATTACTTGAGGAAAGGTTAGAAACTACTTGACTGCCATAACAATTGGTACTTGTGGCAGCTGTAAGTGCATATCGTGTGATGCAACAAAACAATGTCAACAAACAAATATACTTTAATAATTACCCTTTCCCGTATATTGAGCATGAATCTTGTTTTTGTTTCTCTCAGTACAGTACAGCTAACATCCTGTGGCTTCAAATGAAACTGTCTTTCCATTGAGACTGACTGAAAGGGTTAAATATATTTCTCTTTTTTTTTTTTTTTAGTTTTCATTCGGTCAGATAACCCTCATACCAGAACTGCAGTAGAGAGTCACCAACTAGTCTTTAAGACCCTGACAAAGTCAGACCATGTGACCTTGCTGCGTTCCAGTGACTTTGACCCTGAATGGTGTTGTTCGTCTGACCAGGAAGATGGAGACAAGGTTTTCTTGTTACTGAAGGTTTGTAGTTATATTGATGTGATTTCTTTTTCAAAGTATTATGGAGGGCAACATTTTGATTTTAATCCAGACACATGAAGGTCCATATTCACTTACAATCGTATTTAAGCATCCCACAAGGGACGCTTATTTGTGTATGGGAGACCTTCAGGCTCCGCCTTTTTGTTTTCCTTATAACTCTGTAACCGTTAGGCGGATTCTTTTCAAATTTGGCAGGTTTATGCAGTAGCCTTGGGGAATTTTTTTGAATATGCTGCAGTGACATTTCAACCAATCAGAGAGGTCACATGACCAAAAATGTCTTTTTTCGATGGGGAAGCTTGTCCGGATGATAACTTGAAAGGGATTTTATCAATTCACCTGAAACATGGCAAATACATTCATTCTATTAAAATCTGGAAATCATTAGATTTTGGCATTGATTGGTTAAGAAATGGCCGAGTAATTAATGATTAATTAATCATTATGAATTTTCCAAATAAGGAAAACACAAAAATGCTTATAACTCGAAAACCGTGCTAGATAGAGCGATTTCGACAAAATTTTTGACCCACAGGGTATCTCTGCAGAGTAACTATGCCAATTTTCAAAAAAATGTTGACTCACCAAAAATGGCGGCCATTTTGAATTTTCGAATTTTTTGCAAAAATTGCAAAACACAAAAATGCTTATATCTCGAAAACTGTGCTAGATGGCGAATTATCTCTAAAACTATTGCGGATACCCAATTTTTATCAAATAACTCATTCATCTACTTTTGGAAGAGCTTTCACATGGTGAAGTTTCAGACCCGTAGATAATTACTCACCTGCTCAAAATGAGTAAATGCTAATTATCTCTAAAAGTATTGCAGATAGCCAATTTTTCTCAAATAACTCATTCACCTACTTTTGGGAGAGCTTTCACTCTGTGAAGTTTCAGACCCGTAGCTCATTATTCACCTACTCAAAATGAGTAAATGCTAATTACCTCTAAAAGTATTGCAGATACCCAATTTTTATCAAATAACTTATTCATCTACTTTTGGGAGAGCTTTCACATGGTGATGTTCCAGACCCGTAGGTAATTACTCACCTACTCAAAATGAGTAAATGCGAATTATCTCTAGAAGTATTGCAGATAGCCAATTTCTCTCAAATAACTCATTCATCTACTTTTGGGAGAGCTTTCACATGGTGAAGTTTCAGACCCGTAGATATTTACTCACCTACTCAAAATGAGTAAATGCAAATTATCTCATAAAAGTATTGCAGATAGCCAATTTTTATCAAATAAATGATTCAACTACTTTTGCAAGAGCTTTCACATGGTGAAATTTCAGACCCATAGCTAATTACTCACCTACTCAAAATGAGTAAATGCGAATTACCTCTAAAAGTATAGTAGATAGCCAATTTTTCTCAAATAACTCATTCACCTTCTTTTGGGAGAGCTTTCACTCGGTGAAGTTTCAGACCCATAGCTAATTATTCACCTACTCAAAATGAGTAAATGCTAATTATCTCTAAAACTATTGCGGATACCCAATTTTTCTCAAATAACTCATTCATGTACTTTTGGAAGAGCTTTCACATGGTGAAGTTTCAGACCCGTAGATAATTACTCACCTACTCAAAATGAGTAAATGCTAATTATCTCTTAAAAGTATTGCACATAGCCAATTTTTCTCAAATAACTCATTCACCTACTTTTGGAAGAGCTTTCACATGGTGAAGTTTCAGACCCATAGCTAATTACTCACCTACTCAAAATGAGTAAATGCTAATTATCTCTAAAAGTATTGCAGATAGCCAATTTTTCTCAAATAACTCATTCACCTACTTTTGGAAGAGCTTTCACTCAGTGAAGTTTCAGACCTGTAGCTAATTACTCACCTACTCAAAATGAGTAAATGCTAATTATCTGTAAAAGTATTGCGGATACCTAATTTTTATCAAATAACTCATTCATCTACTTGTGGGAGAGCTTTCACATGGTGAAGTTTCAGACCCGTAGATAATTACTCACCTACTCAAAATGAGTAAATGCTAATTATCTCTAAAAGTATTGCAGGTAGCCAATTTTTCTCGAATAACTCATTCACCTACTTTTGGGAGAGCTTTCACATGGTGAAGTTTCAGACCCATAGCTAATTACTCACCTACTCAAAATGAGTAAATGCGAATTATCTCTAAAAGTATTGCAGATAGCCAATTTTTCTCAAATAACTCATTCACCTACTTTTGGGAGAGCTTTCACTTGGTGAAGTTTCAGACCCATAGCTAATTATTCACCTACTCAAAATGAGTAAATGCTAATTATCTGTAAAAGTATTGCGGATACCCAATTATTCTCAAATAACTCATTCATCTACGTTTGGAAGAGCTTTCACACACGAAAATGAAAAATTGTGAATATCTCGGAAAAGCTATTTCTTCTCCTTTAATGCTCGGCGGGAGATACACACCGCGGCAGTGGTCTTGTTTTCAAAAATTTTTGTCTCACCAAAAATGGTGGCGATTTTGAATTTTCGAAGTTTTTGCAAAACACAAAAATGCTTATATCTCGAAAACTGTGCTAGATGGAGCAAATTCAACAACATTTTTGACCTGCTGGGTATCTCTGCAGAGTACCCATGCCAATTTTCAAAATATTTTTGTCTCGCCAAATATAGCGGCCATTTTGAATTTTTTGCAAAAATTACAAAACACATAAATGCTTATATCTTGAAAACCGTGCTAGATAGAGCAGACTGCGCTGACTTTGGTTGCCACAACAGTATAAGGCTAGAAACGGAACATTTTCTTAATACTTTAGCACTCACCTTTATATCCTTTTCGGGACGCTTTGTTTTTGTTATGCAAAAACATTATCTTTTTTTTGCGAGCGATACTCTAGTTTTGGATTGGTATTCACAAAAGGGATCAAGCTCCAGTTTAGCCAAAAATCTGCTCAAGTTTACAGCTGTTTATACTAAACTTGAGCAGATTTTTGGCTAAACTGGAGCTTGATTCATTTTGTGAAAATGGCTCCTGAAACATTAAGTTTGTATTCTTAACAATTTAATAGAAAACAGGGATTCTCTAAGCAAAGATTTTAAGAAAAAGAAATAAAATTTCCATAAAGGAGTATTTTCTGTTTACAGGTTTTTCCATAAATAATACTTGTATACTTATGAACAAGTAAAATACTAAATCTGTATGTTGTCTACACACCTTTTGTATACAATTTGTCATTATTATTGCTAGAGTCCTGAATATGTTGTTAGGAATGTAAAAATTTTATTCTTAGAATTTTTAAAGAAGATAGACAGACTTGTTATCATAACAAATTCTAACATGTCGAGTTGCGCAGAAACGAGTTTTACTTCTCTGCGCACACATTTATCTGACAACAATCGCATTGCTGTTCCTTCCCGTGTACATATTTTGTCGTTGTTTTGTTTTGTTGTTGTGTTTTTATTTACTTCGTATTTATTTATTTTATTTATTTCTATTTTGTTATTTAGTGCCTTTATTTTGTTATTTTTTCTATCTTGCGTACATATTTTGACAAAATACAATGGATGGAACAGCCGGTTGCTAAGGTCACCACATTGTAAACAAACCTACGTGAAATAATTTATTTCTTGTAAAAATTTTTAACAAAAATTAAAAAAGTCTATCATATAAGCTTAGATGTCATGTTAGAATAGAAATAATCCACTCGTGATCATGGTTTTAGAAGGTATTTAACCATGTCACTTCCGGATAATTTTACTCAGCCTTCAGCTTTGTAAAAATATTACCGGTTAAGTGCCATGGTTAAGTGCCGTGTAAAACCATGATCACTCATGGATTATTTCTACAATCTTGCCGTCTCAACATTGTTAAACAAGAGCACTCAGAGAGTGCAAACCTCTGACAAGATACATAAAAATAAGTAAATGGGAAAACTTGGCTTATTTTTTGCATCCAGACAGATTTAATGGGATCTATAATTTGGGCCAAGACCCATCTTCTTACTTTCTTCATGAAGTTCCAACTAGTAGTACAGTCAAACCTGTATTATCCAACCCTCTATTATCCGAAATTTCAATTATCCAGCCTCAAATCCTATCTCCCAGCTCCATTTGAGCCTGTTATATTAGCTTTTCTGTTATCCAACCTTTCTATTATCTGATTTAATTGGTACTCTACCAAGATGGTCATATAAAAGAGGTTCTAATGTATTTGCATAATCCTGCAAACAGACAAACGAAGGTTCATGAAAACATTACCTTCTTGACAGAGGTAATAATGGAGTTTCTCTATTATTTGTAGGGCCACATTGATGTGACAACTGAAAGGACACATCAGGAAAAGGAGATGGAAAAGTTACAATCACAGCTGGATAAACTACTGGACAATCCAGCCCATGAGAAACATTTACAGTTAATACAAGAGGAAAAGATCAGAAGCATTAAAAGTGAACTGGAAAAAATCTCGAAAATAAAGGAATCACTACAGCAGTGGGACAGATAATAAGAGAGTTTGTTATCCAATAATAGGTAGTAGTGTTGGCACTCGCCTCCAAGTTTCAGGGTCAATTAGTCGTCCATGTTACCGACCAATGATCGACCCCCAATCAATTATTTTACTCAATTGTTGATCATTAATTAAGAAACACTTTCCGGGATAAAGTATAGGTCAATCCGGTAAAAAATAACGGTGTTCCGACATTTAGAATCTACCAAAAGTACCCACTTCCTGTAAATATGGCGGTAGATATAAACAAACTCGAAACTCAAGATAAAACTGACAGTTAATTAAGTAAAAATACCTAAAATATGTTAAAAATACCTAAAATATGTTAAAAATATACGTGGAGGCATATATTGAGGCACAGTAGGATAGGTAACATTTAAGCTGAAAAATCGATTATTAGAAAACGACAATGACCGACCGTCTTTGCACACTGTCGCCGACGAATAATCGACCATTCGTCTAATTGTCCCAACACTAATAGGTAGTTTAAATGTATTCAGTGAACATACTGACAGTACAAAGAAGAACAGCATATCAAGTTACAACATAGAAATACAGCTACAAATATATTTCACAAAAGTCTGTATGACACACAAATAAAGCCTTACCATATCTTAATTTTTTACAAATTATAAATTTATTGTATGTATTGATCATACCTTGTAAACAATAGCACAATATAGTAACACAGCTACAAATATACTTCACAAGTTTGTGTGACATACAAATAGAACCTGCGATATCTTCTTAATTTTTTATCACGTCTAAATTCTGTTGTTCCAGACAACTAATTATTGAACAGGTTTACAATTAATGGTTGCAAGGCCAATCACCAGGTAAACAACTCCTTTGTAACATTAAAGTAAGTGCTACTTAAAAAAGACCATGGCTGAAAAAGAATAAAATAGCTTAAACTTTAAAATGTTTATATGTGATCAGTCCCATTTTGAACCAGACTCTTTTTTATACTTGGAACCGGTGGATATTTTTAATTGTGGGGTAATGGGTAAAACCTGGAGGATCGATTGACTATGCAGAGTAAATTTTGAGCACGCTTCAGTCTCTCAAACTCTAAGTCTGTGAATGAGGCGGTATTCCAATGAATTGCTAACAAAAGCATTTACTAGGAGGACAGCTGTGTTGAGAATGAGTTGGTGGTGAATCCCGTAAAGATCTTTGTTATGGATTTGAGTCGACTCCAGTCAACTAGCTTGATATTGAGCATGATGAGCCATGTTTGTTACAGAATATTTTAAAAATAAAATAATTTGAAATTGTCTGCTGCTGCGAATCTTGTCAAGGTCTTTTTTGTAGAGAAGCAATGTAATTTTATGAAAATATCAGTTCATCATGAATGTGAATAAAGAAAATAAAAACAGGGTGAAGGAGTCATTAATGGCAGTATTCACATGCTGGGTCGATTTTACATTTTTTTAATTATTTCCAAGAAATTTATTCTTTGGAATAAATGAAAATGTATTACAGCACCAGTAACATTTTATCCCTTTCTATTCAACTATATACAAAGATTGTCTTCTGTGTAGGACATACATGTAGCATACACCTGGCCGTTAACTATGTCATATGAATATCCAAACATCTCCATGTCAGCCTTGTACATAGGCAACAGTTTCTTTATTCTTTCTTCTACATTGGGCACTTGAGAAAACAGGGATAAATGACGACCTCTGTGATGATCTGACTGACCTTGGCCCCTGTATGTGTTTAGTGCCATGGGCTGTCCTCTGCCAGACAATTTCTGGCTTATAATGTAGCGGAGATCCATATTCAAGGTCTCTGTTTTGGCAATAAAGCTGAAAATAGGTCATAGTATTTAGGTTTTCATTAATTTTTATCAACATTTATTTATTTTCGTCTTTAGTTTATTCGCTGTTTAGTTTCAAGGCATTACATTGATCATGTGGTAAAAAGTGGTTATAACGGTATAGAGGAAAGCCTTGCTACTGGTTTGCATCTCTGGCCCGATGTCATTTAATCACAAACATATTTTCTCAAAAGTTATTTTGTCACTATGGCCCATGCTACACAAACAAACTGCTTTACTTGATCTTACTTGTACACATTTTTCAAGAAACAAACTTCATATATATATATATATATATATTATAACAAAAAATTATAATACAAGAGCAATTAGACAATGCAGACCTCTAACAAGGCATCTACTAAAAGTAAATGGAAAAATCCAGGTGTTTTTGTATCCAGACGGTGATCTAGATCACTCTCAAAATTTAATGGGATCTAATTTGGACCAAGACCCATCGTCTGCTTTTTTATGAAATTCCAACCAGCAGTATTTGCGTCATCCTACTATCAAACAAACAAACAAATGGTCATTAACATAACACCTCCCGGATAGAGGTAATATCTAACATTAATATAATTAATAATATCATAGTTGTGATACAGATCCTTGTCGATTGCTGAAAAAACATAAACATGTGAGGACTGGAATTGTGAAGATTCTCTGCTATAAAACATGGAAAAAAGCAAAGCATTTGCCAACTTTTCCAAGTTAGGTTTTTGTCAAAATTTGTAGAAATTGTTTAAATTTAAACTACTGGGCGTAAATATAATTCATGGAAGATTTTCCAATCTGATCAGACTTTTCATAGTTCTTTATTTCTGTATGAGGACATTTTAACTAGTTGTTCCAAATTCATATACAACCATTAAGCAAAGGTCAATAACCATTGAGATGCCAGGAAGAAAGAGTTTATTCTCAATATATTGTGACTAAGGTTTAACAGATGATATATTAGGCTTTTATTTTTCAAAGTGAACTTAGTAGGATGGGTGTTTTCTTGTCTTTACCAGCGCCACATATTCAATTAGGATTTCAAATGTTATCAACAGTGGGCTGAATTTCCATTAATATTTCATTGATTATGTAAACTACCAATACATTATTTACTTTATTAAAAAGGTATTTTAGGGAGCTTCTGTTCATTTTTCAACTTAAAAATTGAACTCCGTGCAGAAAGAGTGGAGAAATGGGAAGTTAAAGTAGACACATATGGTATGGACATGTATCAGAGTTAATTTTGTGTATTCTTTTTGAAAAAAAAATGGATTTATTTCACTTACCGTTGAAGCAAAATGCTGGATCATTACAGGAAAACATACGTCATTACTCATACGAAAAAATAAATATCACTCATGTAGATAAACAAATTAGAACTCATGCCACATACTAATATAATTATGTCATCTTCATTATTGATATTCACTTTTTTCTGTACATCATTTGGAAAGTTTTCCTATTATATATTCTGTCAATATAGTGGTATAGGTGCAGAAAAACGCCAAAACAATTACTGTAATCTCTGTAATAAAAGCCCACCCCCCTCCAATAATACCCTGCAATAAAGGTCAGTGACCAATGGTCAGAAACTGAACCATATTTTACTCAAATTTAAAATACCCAATATATTTCACAGTTTTTCAGTCTGGATTTTATATTTAATATATTATACCAATGTAGTGAAATCATAATGAAACATACCATAAATATTATCTCTTACAGTTAAACAGTATCTTTTCTGAAAAAAACCTTTCCCCTTCCTAGTCACTCTCCTCCTCTAATGTTACTTTCAGAATTTTGTTTTTTCACCCATTTTGGGGAAATACAGACTTTCTTTTCTTAGATATCTGCATTATAATGGGTGTTCATATTTTAGTGTTGATGCTTTCATATGCTTATGTTAATGTTTTTTTGCAAAGTGCTTCTGCATTGACATATAACTAGAGAAAGACAGATGAACATGTATGTTAAAAAGCAAGTCATTGATCTTATCAGAAATCCATTTGAAATTACCAGTACAAAGTAATTATTTTTGCAATAACCTGATATCTAATTTTGAAGTATTGATCAGTTATGTCTTATTCAATAGTTTGCCATGATAAATTTGATTTATCAGAATATATGAAAGTTTTATTTGTTTGGGAAGGCAGTATATACCAGTTTGTTAGGACTGCAATTTTAACTACAGCACACTGCCCTTTCTGCCCTTACACAATAAGAATTGCACTACATGTTTTAAATGCCAAAAAAGTAACCTCAAAAATTTGGGACAACGTATGAGAAATTATACAATGTATTTCAGAGCATCGTCTTCTGCTCTGTCTATATTTAAATTTCATTGTGTGTAAATATCTGTACCCTGCCTGATTGTATTTTCACAAATAATTACCCGTCAATATATTTTCAATATATTGTTACCCCATAATCTTTAAAGGCTGTGCAGGTGCTGTGTTCACCCATGGCGTCAGGCTGGGTGGGTTTGTAAAAGAAAAAAAAATTCTTTCCCTGGGCTGTATGTCAGAATTCTTGAAAACTTCAAACTTGGAGGGATATATTTCTCTGATTTATGGTGTTAATGGCTTGACTCCTGACATATAGCTTTTGTCTGGTAGGTAAAATATTAACTAACAAGAGCAGTCAGTCCTCTGCCAGGGCACGTGTTAATCAATAAATGGGAAAAAAAAATTTTTTTTTTTTTATCCGGATAGTGATCTGGATCACTTTAAAAATTAAGTGAAATGATAGAAAACAGAAAAAAATTCATCAATCTTCCAAATTTTTTACTGAAGTTTCAACCAGTAGTATTGAGTAATCCTGCTAACAAATAAACAAGCAAACGGTCATAAACATAACACTTCCTTGGCAGAGGTAATCAAAATTTAATTTACATCTTAAACTTTCTACTCGGTCAGTTTTCCCATACATTTTCAGACTTGTAGCAACTTCCTGAGTTATAAATTGCCTGGCACTTAAGACAACTCATAAAGGTGCAATTGGGGCATAAGAAAGACACAGAAAGGCTAAGAGACTATTATGAGACATGGTATACATCCTTTGACAAAGGTAATTACCTGTCACTGAGAGTGCAGGGGTCAGACAAAGCATTCACACTCGTCCAGTGTCTATTCGGTCTCCTTTCAATATGAAACAAGAAATCTTCAAATGTCACATTAGTAGTTAAATCCACCTTCTCACTGATAATACCACTCCATTTTCTTCTCAAAACAAATTCCACAAGATTCTTTCTATACATAGGACTCACTTTTTCATAGTTCATTATCTTATCAAAGAAGGCTGACTCTATGCGGTCAAATGGGTGACGAACGGTTATGATTTTGAAGTATGTGTCCAGTATCTCTTTTCTTTGGTCTGGCTGTAGTTGGAGAACTGACTGAAATCCATTGTTCTTCAGAAACCAGTTTTTGTGAATAAAGCCAACTTTTTGACCAGTTTCAAGTTGTTGCATGCCTTGATTCTCAACCTTGCTGTTGTTGCATAGTGTTAGTTTCCATAAGGTACTACCAGTTTTGGGCAGAGTCAGCAGTAACACTTTATGTTCATTATCTACTATGTACATATTTGCCTGGTGAACACCTGAAACGTGCCAACTTCTCTTGGGGAGCATCTCGCAATATTCTTGGAAACGCTGGTGCCGTAGGTGCTGAATTTTTTCTGTTTCTAACATTTCCCTGTCTGAAACTGCAGCACAGTATATGGTTAATTTTCTTGTTTTTAGTTTGAGAATTCTAAAATTTCTTAGGAATATAAAAATGCATATGCTAATATTTTTTCCTGGTTTAATATGAATGTTTTCTTAGATATTTCTAAGAATAGTATATCAAAGAAAAGGTTAATGAATATAAACCCAGGGCTGACATTTCAGAAACTTTTCCACTTAATGGTTTAAATGGCAATTTTCCACTTAATGGTTTAAATCAGCTGGGATAGTTGAATCAATCAGCTATTAACAAAATGTTGATGAACTTTTTATTATACATGGCAAGATGTTTTACCATTAATTGCTTCTGAATTACATGTCTGGTTTCTCCTTAAAACCAGAAGATGTATGTTTCATGTTAAGAAAATAAGACAACACAGTTGTACCTTTGGATGGCCAGTGCTGAGTCCGTATGGTTTCATTCACATCACTGGTACTGAGTAATGCTACGTTCTGGTACCCTGAAACAACACACTTCTATTCAATTAAAGGAGAACAGGGCACGTCTTAATGAACAAATGCTTGTAAATAGAAAACCTGGATATATGTACACAACAAATTGTCTTCACTCACAACAGAACTAAAGTCACTACTTATTTGACAGTGTTCTTATATTTAATGATATAGAATGGTAAAATAACAATATAATGCCCTGTAATGCCCACAGGTGGTATTTCAGGTGAAATACAGCTAGAAACCCCTAGCCACATATGTGCTACAGAAGGGAATCAGAATCTGAGAAGACAATGGCCATGTTTTGACACAGACAAGGATATGGTTAATACCCCTTTCATACTACAGATGGTATATCCACGGTTAGATGTTTTACTCAGTAGCAGAATCACCTCTCAGGACGCCTTATATCTTTATAAGATTTCATGTACCCGCAGAGTTGGTACTGTGCTATCACTGTGGTGTCAGCGGTTTATAGAAGGATGTGACTTGATCTTGTTTTGGTATCAGATATTCTTCAAACAGTTATAGAAGGTGAGTGGAGGTAAATGGAGGTTGTATCTATGGAAGGTCACTGAAATAGACCAGGTCAGGGACAGAGACACACATATAAAGGAATGAAAAGAGAGAGTGACTGATGGTGAATGACAGTGAGAAATTCAGAGGTAAAAATTTTGGACATTTTAAAACTTCAGTGGGATGCGCAAGGAATGGGACAGTTGGCCACTGTATCACAAGGTAGCATGTGAATGTCAGACGGTAATTAAAGGACAGGGACATTTTGCCTAATGCATATAACTGCGGGTTATACCGCCTGTAGTGTGAAAGGGTTTTAGATATTGTAAAGATATAATATTGCTACAGCAAGTAATTAAGACAGCAGGAGAGCTGGAGAAATGATAGCACACCCAGCAGTTATGGCTGGTTGAAGGAGGTGAACTCTATATCACACTTTTTATTACTGAACAGTTTTATTGTGTTAATACACCTTACCTAGTGGACAAATGCATATGCCCGGCGCGCTGCCAGTCTCACCAAACGTTAGATAAAAATGTCTTTAGCTCGGTTCTGGCCAGGACCGGTAGTGTCCTGTTCATTCGCCAGGTGGCGTGTCTCCCCCAGATCATCTGCTGCGCAAGTGCACGCATGCGCACTTACTATTTTTGTTTGGCGTGAAAGCTATTGGAACGCTTTTATTTGAAGAGAAACAATTTTATAAAAAAATAATAATTTTATTTGTGTGTTAGTAAAATATTTGTGTTGAAGGTATTCATATATTGTTATGGCATCCCCTGGTCAAAGAAGAGGCTCTTGCAGCCACTTAATTGCTGGTTTTGATATGCATGATAAATGCACGCGATGCAGGGATAAACGACTGGGTAAAGATCCCTGCATTGAGATGCTTACCCACCTTTGGGACCCCCATCAAGGCCCATTCCTTAGGAAACCTTGCGTAGATGGGAGAAATGTGCCCGAGTGGGGACCTACATAACTAACCATGCTGGTGGTTTCAGTCGTTGCACCAGCGAAATGCAGGAGCACATGTCTGACCAAATCAACCTTCTGCAGGATTCCTTGGTTAAGGGCAAGATTCCGAAAGAAAGTATGGATGCTGTGAAGGACCTTAAGGATCTGGCAGCTTTTCACCAAGGAGTTTCTGTTGCCTTGGGTACCTCCCTTCAACATTTGGTGGATAGTTTGTTTGTCCAGTTAGGAAACTTTGTGCTCCTTAGACTGGACTCGTATCTAGATCATGTTAAAAGTGGGTTGAAACAGGGTAACTGGAACCAACTACGCAATGCTCCTCTGTTTCATAGTGGTTTGTTCTCAGATGCAGTGTTAGCCACAGCAGAGAAAGATATTACCAAGTTTAGTTCTGCTTCAGCTGCTCAGGTGCCCAGTCCAGGTGCACTTCAGTATGCTGCAAAGAAGGGCAGTTACAGGTTCAAACCTTATGAGAAGAAGGATTCTCAGTCTTATGCTCCTATGCAAAATCAGCAACCTTGGCATAAGTTCTCATGCAGGATCAAAGGTCGTGGCCGTGGTCGTGGGGGTTCCAATGCCCTGTTTTTCACCAAACAGGCCAAAGGATGTAAACAGAGTAAATGACAATTACCATGTGCTAGACCCCATAGACAGTCAGTTTTGTTCAGTTCAGGGTCTAGAGCTTGTGAATCAGACTGTAAATTGCAATGTTGTTAGTCATGCACATTTTGTAACAGACACCCAAAAGAGAGACTTAAATCCCAACAAATTTGTGAAAGGTATGGCTCTCACTAGGTTCAAATCCATGTGGTGTGATGTCCATCTTACAGGAAGGGTACAACCTACCCTTCAAGATGAGACCACCTCTGACAAGGTCACCCCTAGTGGTCAGTGGTTATGGAAACCCTCTCAAAAACAATTGTCTGAAGGAGGCTTTGCACTCCCTGTTACAGAAAAAGGCGGCAGAAAAGGTCATGGTTCAATCCTCACTAGCCTTTTACAGCTGGTTATTCCTAGTCCCAAAACCCCAGAACCGGTGGAGACCAATTTTAGACCTAAGCACCTGAAATTTGTTTCTGAAAGTGGACACGTTCAAACTGGAAACACCAGAGACCATCAGGCTCTCCTTGCCGGAGGCAGACTGGGTCACATCCCTGGACTTCAGCGATGCGTATTTTCACATTCCCATAAGTCCCAGATCCAGAAAGTTTCTCAGGTTTCACCTAAACGGGTAAACTTTTCAGTTCACGGCTCTACCTTTTGGCCTAGAGACGGCTCCATTTGAGTTCACGAAGGTTGTAAAGGAAGTGAAACTTATGGCCCAGGCAAGGGGTATAAGGATACACCAGTACCTAGACGACTGGTTCCTTGTTGGGAAATTTGCTTACAGCATACTCAGACTCTTTTGGCCCTGTGCCAAGATCTGGCAAAAGAATCAGACCCTAAAGAGAGCAGTACCTGCTCAGTCAGGCAATTCATGTCCCTGACAGCCACGGAGGAACAGGTTCATTCGGGTCGTCTTCACATGAGACCTCTCCAGTGGCACTTGAAAAATCATTGGCATGTGCCAGAGGTTTGGAGAAGACCATTCCTCTGCCTAGGTCACTCCAACCCCAGCTGGGTGTTTATGTCTTTTCTTCCGTATCTCTCCTCAGCCAGGTGGTATCCAAGGTGGTAGACCAACGTTGTCGACAGATGATCCAGATTGCCCCAGGATGGCCAAACATGCCCTGGTTCTGGGATCTGGTCAGTCTGTCAATTCAGGTTCCACTGTTGCTATCACAGTTGGAAAATCTACTGACGCAGCCCTTCACAAAGTGCCGTCACAGGGACCTTTTCAACTTGAAGCTGCATCCTTGGCTCCTCCAGCCGTGAGCATCCAACAGCAAGGGTTCTGTCAGGAAGTGGCAACAAGAACTGAGGCTCCTCAGAGACGCTCAACTAGAGTTGTCTATGAGTCGAAGTGGTCCGTGTTTGTCAAATGGTGCGAGTCAAATCAGGTGGACTTCAGGTCACCTTCTATAAAGCAAATTGCGGACTTCCTCCTGTTCTTGTTTCAGGAGAGGCATCTTCAGCCTAACACGATTGATAGCTATAGAACAGCTATAGTCGATAAAATCAGAAATGATACGGTCAATATCAGCAAAGAAGAGAACATGACTCGCTTATTGGACAGTTTTCATTGAGATAAACCTAAGGGAAGGAGGGATGTACCTATTTGGAATCTTTCCTTGGTATTATACCAATTGACCAAGACCCCTGTTGAGCCTCTTAGGAAGGGTTCTCTGAAGCATTTGACCTTGAAATCTGTTTTCCTGCTGGCTTTAGGTGCAGGCAAGAGACAGAGTGAAATTCATGCTTGGTTACATAAGAACATTCAACATCAGGAGGATTGGACGAATGTCTCTTTATTCCGCTCCCCAGGTTTCTTATCTAAGAATCAGTTGGCTCGGGAGGGAACTTCTTGTGTTGCACCAGTGATTATCCTAGGTCTGGCTCCTACACTTGATAAGTCTCTTAAGGAGGATAGAACTCTTCCCAGTATGGGCATTGCGTTATTATTTGGGCAAAACCAAGGACATCCGACAGGGTAAGGAGTTGGTTTTTGTCTCCTTTAGGAAGAACATCAATAAGGACATTGTTCCTGCAACTGTTTCTTCCTGGATCAAACAGACAGGGCTTTGTGTTATCAACTTTCGGGTGACAATGCACAACGGATGCATCAGGTAAAGGCCTATGACGTTAGGGCCTTTGCAGGATTCAAGGCCTTCCAATGAGGAGTATATTTAGACTAGATCCTTTCAGTCTGTCATTGGAAGCAACACAACACCTTCACCCAATTCTATTTGAAGGACGTGGCTTGGGCTGATTCGGAATTGTACCACTTAGGTCCGGTCGTGGCGGCTCAACAAATCCGCGATTGACTTGACCTTATAGTTGTTTTTTTATTGGGTAGATGGTTGACGCAAGAAGGGACCCTTCGTTTTTGCCTCTTCCATTTACTTGTTAGCAGGCTGTCTTCTGCAGGAAGGTCAGCTGCAAGATCTCAACTCCTGTTCTGCTTCCTCGGGAATCCTTAGGGACTGAACTCTTGTCCACCCTCTCATGCAGGTACCCAGTTCGGGTGAAAAAAAGGGGGGGAGCACTTGTTAGGAGCAAACATCGAACTTCGGTAGTCCCTTATAATCCTTAGGGCCTAAATGGCCTGGATTGGAGATCGTGTATGTCCCTGGTTTTACGCTACCCTCCATCCAATAGGTAGATATTCTAGTTTGTCCACTAGGTAAGGTGTATTAATGCAATAAAATGGAAAATTTAATGAGTAAATTAAATTTTATAAGTTAATACCTTACCTAGTGGACTGAGGGATTCCCACCCTACCTTCCCCGCAATTTAAAGGTTTACCTGGGGACATCATAGGTAGCTAAAAAAAGAGGAAGCGTGCATGTGTGCACTTATGCAGCAGACGAGCTGGGGGCAACACGTCACCTGGTGAATGAGCAGGACACTACCAGTCCCGGCCAGAGCCCAGCTCAAGATGTCTGGCGAGACTGGCAGCGTGCCGGACATAAGCATTTGTCCACTAGGTAAGGTATTAACTTATAAAAATTTAATTTACTTATTAAATTTTCCATTTGAAACCTCCTTTTTTGTTGCCACAGAAAGTACTGAATCACACAGTATGCAAGGTTAACTGACAGAAGTGTGGCAGTGCATGGAGGAATTAAGCATTATATAAAATTCCCATAAAAGTAGAACATACTACCTGTAGTGTGATTTGGGTGTAAGGTGTCGTGTAAAGTTGAGAACTGCAACTTTCAAACATAAAGGTATATCCACATTAAAAGGACTAAAATATTATTCATGACCACCCTTCTCATAATTAAATATGAACTTTCTCAAAAAGAAAACAGATTCTAAAGTGGGTTTAATATCTGGTTAATGTAATATGTTATAAAATAACATCATATTAAAAGATATTTAACAGAAAATTAACAAAGCTATATATGTAAAACAATTTTAGTACATATACAAGTACAAAACTCAAGTCAAACTACTTTTACTACATTAGTTCATTGTCACTGTGTAATTTTTGGTCATCATAGATTATTATGTACAGTCCAGGAAACATACCTGTGAATAATTTGACTATAATCAACACTAACACTCCCACTCCAAATGTCCGGATAAAACACACTCTAGGTAACATGTTCTGTGGAAATTAACATTCTGTCAAATCAGGGATTTTTTTTACATTCTTCATTGTTGAAATTATTCATTTTTTTGTGATTCATTCAATGATTTGTGTCATTCCTTCAATATTTGTTTTCAATCAATCCAAACCATTGATAAATGTAACAGATGTTATTTCAAGTGATATATGGCTGCAATATAAATGGCTGCACCAAGCACCAGGGAAGGAGACCAAACTATTGATATCTTGAAAGAGATTTATTTGAAACTTAAATTTCACTTTTTCGGATGGGGGTGTCTGTGTGTATTGCTGAGCCCTCATTTCCAGAGGCCCCTGTCCCTACCCATGCAACCCAATACGAAATCCCAAGATGGGTCTTTAATATTTATGTGCATGTACATTTCTGCCAAAATACATTATATATTATATATTAAATGTTTTACAAATATTCTTACATTCCAACTGGACAAACGAGACTAACCAGAGAACTGTCACACATAAAAATTTACAACAGTTCTAAGTTCTTGGAAAGTTTCATTTTACTTTTGAATGGTCCTAGAAAGTAAATGGATATGTTTTAAACTGGAATTGGTGTATTGGCTAATATTTCTAACCTTTGCTGATGGACTGTGTAGATTTGCCAAGTTTGGCCTTTCTCAGACAATCAAGGGACTTTCCTAAAAAAATTTCCAGAATGGGTGAATTGGAATTAGAATCCAAGATTTTAAGTGATGAAGGGCATCGTATGATAAAGTCAACAGGGGGTGTTCTGTAGAGGTCATGGGGGCGTAGAATAGACAATGTCTTAGATGTGATCAGATGTTTTTTTTCACTTTGTGAAAATGTCGAGTCTGCAGGTATCATGAAGCTGTAGAGAAATTGTACAAGCATAACTGTTCTTTTGTGTTTGGTCCTGGGCAGATCTATCTCACATACGACAAAAGCCTACCCATGCAGAAAACAAGTTCAAAAATAAGTAGAATGTTGCTTGGCACTAATTGGATAAAAATAATTAAACTTTGGTCAGATCAAACCCACAGCACCAGATATTAGTTGCATTATCAGATATTAGTTGCATTCATAAGTGGGATATTTACTGTTTTTTCACAAGTGTGTCCATCCAGCTAGAGTTTTTCTGAAGCATGTCAACTTTTTAAATACAATGGATATGGGTGACAGTTTATCAGCTAACTGGTGCAGTTTATCAGCTAACTGGCGCATTCACCATACTATTCAAAATACTATGGCACCTCTTTTTACAGTCACAGTGCAATAGGCGGTGCACCAAAGGTGCACACCTGTCAAATTGGCCTTGGGCCAGATGTAACAATTTTGTTTGCTGTACAAAGACATTAGATGAATCTCAAAATAGTTCACCTAGAAATGGCCAACATCTTTGCCATATTTCATGTTTTTGCTGCCAATTGAGTTGCAAGTCCTGATGTCAGTGCAATCATGAGGCAGTAGTTCCTGTTCTGAAGTAGGACAAACGGAAGGAATACCTTTATATTACCAGTCCCATTAACGAGATTATTGGCAGATTTATATTCCATGGAGAGGTATTCTCGAACAAAATATGATCAGCTGCAAACAATATGGTTTGAGACTCCTTGGTGATGAATGTGCCACATGCATTTTTATTAGATAATATTCTGTAGCTCAAAAGCAAGGGACCACAGAACAGTAAGTAAGGCCGCCCTCATTTTTTATCAAATTGTCAACTTAGCATCTTCATAAATGAAGATAACTCGATTTATCATGTCAATTAAGTCAACAAGAGTTGTCCTACTACTCTTATGTTAAGGGTGAGTATACTCTTTTTAATGTCGCAATGATCTGGGTCTTCTCAGACTCTCCAGTTCCCACTGAGACTTAAAATGCCCTTCCTTACAATTCACTTTTAACATACTGCAAATAAAGCATTATCACTGTGTTTAGACATACATTAACAATGTCAGAGGTACCAACAGTGAGGGGGTGCTATCACTTTTATATGGCAGTCCACGGTCTGCAATAAACGTTTCCCCTACTATGTTAGGGTGTAATGAGTTTGTTTAATTTCAAAAGTTGTTTTCACTCTTAAGTGTCTCTAGACTCCCTGTAAACCTGATGTCAAGTCTCTCTTATGGCACACTCTCATACTGTAGGCCCTGGCCCTAATGCATATTAATTTAAAATTATGATGGGTCCTTGCTTCGCTTATAAAAATGTCACCAGAGATACCACACAACCTGGGGAAATAGCCGTGAAGATCACGAGATATACAATAGGTTAAACAATGCATAGATCAAGAGACTTTTTGAAGTAAGTAAAGGTTCAGGACAAAATAACGCTTGAGACAGAGAAGATGCATATAAAGACAAAGTATAAAAACAAGACACTTTAACAGTAACATGAGGACAGCATTAACTAGTAAAATAAAAGTTATGAAGCTGTAAAATTTGTTAATTGAAGTATAGCTGTCCATGGAGACAGCATAAATAGGTGAAAGGAATAAAAATATAATAATTAGTTGCAGCAATCCATATATATTTGTGGTAGGAGCTGTATGTCTCATATATGGCAATAGAAAACAGTAGGGCCAAGGTCAAAGGTAACACCAAGGTCACACTCAGACGTAGCATATCTACTCCCCCAACCAAAGCTCCTTCCAAATATTAACTTCCTAAACCTTACAGTTTCATAGATATAGCCCAGATAAGATATTAAAGGGGAAGGTCACTACAGCAAGGTCAAAAGTCAAATTAATGTCACACCATGACATTGAATACCTACTCCCCTTAAATGAGCCAGGACATGTTAAATAAGTATGACCCTGTGTGTAGCCCATGAGGCCAACGAGTCAATGTGTGAACTAGGTGTTAGTATCATTGTGTTATGTTCTAGAGCTGTTGATATTAAAATCCTGCTTTTAAAATGTGTGATTTCTAAATTGTCCAGACAAAAATTCAGGTGAAACAACCCAAACATTTATGGAATGTAAACAGATGAAATAATTCCAAAAGACAGAATTTTTTAACAAAATAAATAATCCCAGGTTCTTACAAAATTAAGTGAAACAGTGACTCTGTTCAGGGAGAAGATTAGCAGTGTGATATCACTGATTATGCTCTCTGCTTCACAAAAGCTATCAGGGCTTGGTATTTCAAGTTATTGTCATGAATCTTGGTGGTCCTGAGCAAGTTATAAGGCTTAAAGTTTCAGTCATGCGACCAGTCTGTCTCTCTTGGGCCATCCCAGGTTTCCTGTCTTTTCAGATAGTATCATTCACAGGGTTAGAAGTGCTCCATGTTGAAAATCCCGTAAGTATTGCCATCAATCTCGAAAATGTAGTTTGATTACTTGGAGTTTGATCCATTATGTATCCAGTTATTTGGCAAACAGAGCTTTAATTATAATACATGTAGTTGCCATATTTGAAGCCAATGTGGCAAGATTTTCTGAAATCAAAAGTTTTCTTTACCATGTATCAGTGTTGGTACAAAATTAAAACCCGAAAAGCAGAAACAGTCCAAGAGATTGGAAATGAATATGTGTTCTTCAATAATTTTATTGTGCTTGATGATGTACCAATAAGACCAGAGGTGGTTGGAGTTGAGAACAAGTTTAGTGAGTTAAAACTAAGCCAAGTGTTAAATAGTGAAGGAAAATTATTGTCAGCACACACATTACATAGGAAACTTAACTCTAAGGCAACTACTTTTCACATGCAATCTCTTATAACTGCTATTCCCAAAGAATGGAGAACTAAAGTAGAAAACCAATTGGTATCAGTGAGGGAGAGTCCATACTTTTGTATTCGGTCAAACAACAAAATAAAGGAACTAAGCAAAATGAAAAAGTAATGATATATACTGGGAAATGTTGAGTGTTAAAATCCAAAAGCCTACTTCTTTGTCAACATGGTTGGACTTGTTTCCATTTCTTGAGCATGCAGATTGGAGAATAATATTCAGCACACCCTACAAAATTTGCAAAGAACCACCATACTTGCAATCGTTTCAGTATAAAATTTTACACCAAACCTTAAATTGTAATTATGATCTTTTTAAGTGGAACGTTATAGAAAATTGGTATCTGCAGCTTTTGTTACAACAATATTGATACTATAGAACATCATCTCTTCTATTGTGATAATACAAAGGTATTTTGGGAGAGCGTAAATAAATGGTTCATGACAGTAACACAGGTGAAGTTTAAATTCTCCATTTGTGAGATACTTTTCGGTATCCCTGTGACCTCTACATTGGATTCTCATGTATTTATGTTTAGTTATTTGGTGCTACTGGGCAAGTGGTATATTAACAGTCAAAAAATTAACAAGAAACAATATTTTGTGAATTTCTTTTTATCTCTCAAGAGTAAACTATGAAGTACACGTATTAGAATGTCATGTAATTTATAATGTATAAAAACTTAGACCTTTTTATAGAAAGATATGGAAGACTCTGTCAACATTTAAGTGTATCATATGAAGTCCTAAAACTGTAACTCATTGTAATTGTTTAACCATTGTACAACAAAAACATCTTATATTGTAATAATATGTAAAGTATGACAAAGGCAACTAAAAAAATCTCAAATCCTGCATATGACTTTTTTCATGAGACTTTCAATTTTTTTTCAAATCAATACACCAGCTGTTTTGTGCATTCTTAGCTTTTATTGACTGGCAATATATGTCAATAATTATCACTACTATTGATGAAACAATCACGTCATAAAATAATGGGATCGTATTGTGTTTTTTCCAACACAATGAGAATTTAGTACACTTCTTGAATAAATATGTTCTTTCAATCTTTCCGAATGTGGATATCATTTGCCATTATCGTAACAATACTTGTATTTGCATGGACGGTTATGGAAGGTAACATTCTTTTTAAATGACGATAATTTGGGTAGCTGAACATTTGTACAAAGACTATCCTAATATTCAATAAATTAAATGTTATATGTCCATAACCTTCTTCTTTGCTTATATATATATTGTATGAAAGTAAATCTCTAAACAGTGATTACGAAAAAAAATAAATTCATTTTATGGTTTTTCATGAATTTCGTAAAGTGTGATTTCACAAACACCTAAAATCTTTTGTGGTTATTCATAAAATAAATAACTAGCATTTCTTGGAGGATTTTTTTTTAATTCTATAAACTGTCTCTCATAATTTAGGGAAAAATAGGCCTGAGACCTTAAGAACTTTTAACTATTAACTTGACATAGAAAAGTTGTTACAACATATCTTACTATAAATTTTATATCATAAAAGGCTTCCTTACGTGTGATAAATTAAGGTCACTATGAGCAAAGGTCACAAATATATCAAGAGGTCGTCGGGGGCATACAGCAAATTTGGGGATATAAACAACCTAAACACAGTATTTTATCTCAGAAAATATCTTACGCACCTGTTCCACCAAAGGATTAATCCCCGATTGGTTCTGGGACCCTTCCATGAGAGTCTGTGAAAAAAAATCTGGAAAATAGGCAGGAAAATAGAATCTTGATCCAGGTGTGGGATCCAGCACAGATCGTCCTAGGGAAGCCTCAGACGTCCCCAACTATGAGGTGATGAAGCTAAGTTTGTGATCAGTTTCAAACTCGATCCTATCAGGGATATACGGATTGGGTCTCAGACTGGTCTGAGGATTCCTTAGGCCTCTTGGGACAAATAACAGATTTCCTAAGATAGCAATGGACGATTTTTGTTGAGGCCTGGTACTAAGTCCAGGCCTCCTGGGAGAGTCCCGGGCTTAACAGTCACAGGACACCTAAGACAACATACGATTGTGTAAATTTGGGTCTGTGGAGGCCTCAGACCGGGGAATTTGTTGGTAGGGAAGAAAGTGGATCGGTTACATCGTGAAAAATATCAAACATGTTTAATATTTATACAGACCACAACAGATCCAAACAGACTCAAACAGACTGTCTAGGACTCTGAATCCGATGACCAAAAACCCCTTAATCAGGAGCCTTAGTCTTGTGGTGGAACAGGGGTATAAGAATTAGAAATAAATCAAAGATGAAGAACTTTTTAATAAAGACAATTTTTAGAAATGAGATTATTTAGAAAAGTATTAATTATGTATATTATTTGTTGATTGCCAAGAAAGTATCATCAAAATTAACTTCACACTCATGTAGTGTTTTGTAAAAATCTTACATTTTTTTGTTATTTTAGGAATTCTTTGGAAGAAAATGCCTGCTAAAATTAAGAAACAAATTGAAAAAGTAAGAAAATCTAAATTCCCGAGGATTCTAAAGACAATAATTAGAAACTAGATACAAAAGTTGTGTACAAAGCAAATAGTGATTTTGCTGTTTGGCTGACTTAAATATGTTTCTTCATTAAAAACTGTGTTGAAAATAAACTTTAACTGCAGTTCTTATAATTGTTTCTGAAAAAAGGTTTCTATAAAAATCTTTACTCTAAGAAAGTTAATGAACATTTACAGAACTTAGGTTGAATTTAAGGATGGGCTTATACGCTCATGCTATATTTTCAAATTTAGGAATAACATAATACCTTAATAATGATACGTGAAAACCACATATAATGATCATAAATTTTTATACCTTATTTTTGGTATTTCATTGCAAATGTTACGGTATTTGTGGAATCTGCAAAATTAACAATCCCATGCGATCTCACAACAGGCAACCAGAACTAAGAAACATAATAAAACTGGAGCATTTAAGACATATTGTAGAACGACATTTACTCTATACCTTCTATAAGAATTAGAAATAAATCAAAGATGAAGAACTTTTTAATAAAGACAATTTTTAGAAATGAGATTATTTAGAAAAGTATTAATTGTGTATATTATTAGACATATAATCACATCAGTCTTATATTGTCGGATATCTAATTTCAGAATCCTTATTCTTACATATTTTTATATGTAGGTATGTACAAAACTTCGGTAACACTGAACAGTGACGCAATGATCAATATCTTATACACAGAGATTAAATAGTAATTTCTTCAAAATATTTTTAGATTCATTAAAATATTTAATAATTCTTACCAACAACAGGTAATGCACCGCCCCCGCCATAAAGTGAATAACTGAAATACAATTTGCGAAGTTGTTGTTGTTGGGTCACAAATAGTCTTAAATGCAAAAAAACAAACCCGCCAAATAACATTTTAGGGGTCGATACCATTTCTAAATGAAACTGGTGCCTGAGTTAATGGTACACAAGCAACACCCAGAGAACGCACAGCTTAGCTAAGGCCCAGCAGTTTCAGTATTGCTTTTGAGTGCAATAAAAAAGTCCTTTTAATAATTCTTGGATTTCATCGAAATCTGTCCCCAGCTTTTTGAGTTATTTTGCAATTATACAAACAGACAAACGTATACCGCGAAAAACAAAACCCCCTTGGCAGATATAAGATACATATACAGCTTGTGAAGTTATACGCGATTGGCTAGATTGTATCAATGCCAAGTTACGTTGTTTGGCCTTTTTCCAAAACAAGCATAAGCTTTCCTCTGTGACCCTATATTGTTGGATTGACAGCACATAGTTAACCGGCATGATATGATGTAGATAAAATAAGTTATTTATTAGTTATACACTGTTTCAAACACATACAACACACGAGTCGCTCAATATACATGATGAGATGTACAGTATATTTTTGTATCATTTTCTTCAGATGGTGAAATGCAGCTGGATCAAGAAACAGGTAGAGTAAGAAATCTAAAATTCGCCACATATCTGAAATTCGCCACATGTTAAAATACTAATAAAATAAATGAATTGTGGTGAGTTTTGTTGACTGTATAGTAAATTAAGGCTTTTTGAACTGAAAAATACTAATTTTTGGACAAAAACATCATTTTCTTCATAAAATTAACTAAGGTTTTAGAGGTGGCGAATTTTAGATTCCTGGCGCATTTTAGATTTCTTACTCTAATACCAGTATATGTGATATTTCCTATCACTGCATGCTCATGTCTAAAGTTATTTATGTAGAAGTATTAGTTTGTCCTTAAATCTTGGACGTGTTTTAAGTTATACATATTTAGACCTTTGCATACTATTTGAATATTTATTATCACCAACCTTTAATTTTGAAGTATCAAACCATTTGAGGGGTCCCTTAAAATGGTAGTTTAATGCTATTGAGATAAATTGGTCACTGGCTGACACACTAAGGGTTAATTTTGATAAATTGTCATTGGGGACACCTGGTATAAGTTCGAAATTAAAAAAAAATGGTGATTCAAAAAATTGCTCTGCAGATCCATAAGTCATTAAGACAAGAACCAAATCAAGAGATGTGTAATATTTTATTGATTTGGGTAAACATTATATTCCTAACTGAAATACTACATCAGGGATACTCATTGCCCAATCCCAGAACGAACGGCCCTTTTTGAAAAAAAATCTCCAAAACTTTACATAATTTTATAAAATGTTTGGATAGATTCATGTAATTAATAAAAGACTTTCGTTCTCTAAATTTAAAAGCATGAGTGCACCTCCAGGTCAAAGCTCAACTAACAGAATATTGGGCAAATTATTTGGGATTATCCAAGTTAACATCACATAAAAGCTGTATATCTTTTAGACTGCTGACATAATATTGGCACGTTATGATTCAGACCATAAAAATGATTTATATCGTAGTTTGAGAACAATGATCAGTAATAACAATTTACACAAATGATATTTGAATGTTGTTATAATTGTGTGTCCTTTTTCCATAGTTCCTGAAGAGCACCAAATCAAAGTGGATGAGAATAGAGTGAGACAGCTCTTAAATTCGTCAGTGGAAACTACTTTTACAGGTACTCTGATTATACTTTACTAGTTGCATGCTAAGTGCAGTTCTAACATAAATTATGTCTGCCAACTTTGTTCCCGATGAATTTAATTACCTCCACCAGCATCTTCACGCGGGATTGCTTTTCCTTGAGAGGAAAAAGTCTCGCGAGAGAAAGCTCCACCATAAGGTTATGTTTTCGGGAGCATTCATTTTGTCTGGGGTTTTTTCTGTGTTCCAAAAGTAATGAACGGATCTTTCTGGGTTTTTTTAAGTGGGTGGGACCTTTACCAAAGGAACAAATGATTAAATTTAGGGAGAAATCTGGATGAAATTCTGAATAGATAGAAATCCTGAATTGTCCAGAATCTCATTTTCAATGCATTTGCAGATGTTTGGCTTTGTGGTTGACATCACTAAAAAGGAATAAGTGCATGTTCATGATTTTTTATGCAGGCAGGGCCTAGAAAAGTAAGAAGCCATTCGATTCAGAGAAAGGTCTGGATCATATTCTGGATTCAAAAAAGAATCCCTAGTTTTCGGAAATGCAGCCAGCTGGGATCTACCAGTGCTTTGTAGTTTATAATAAGATGTCAAAGTATTATCTTGCAACAAATGAAGATTCAACTGCATTAGTGCTTAATTAGGTATGGTGAAAAGATCACAATGTTAGCCATGCAACATATTCTGATTACACTCATTCTACTTTACTTTCAGCTGATAATGAATTTGTTCAAAGTGCGAGAAGGCAAAGAGTACAGACATTCTGTATGAAATGGAAAAGTGAACATGCCTACAACCAGTCCACTTTGCTCATGAAGAATATCATGGTAGATGACAAACACAGGATGCTCTTATTATCTATTCCAAAGAGTGGTTGTACTGTTTGGAGGTGGACAATATATAATAGCATAGTGAACCCAAATATTCAGATACAGGATGGTCAAAAGATCAAATTCATTCATGACGTAAAGTATTTACAAGGTAAAGGGTTCAGGGATTTCAGGGCCTTACCACAGGAAGAAAAAGATAGATTGTTCAAGAGTTACTTTAACATCTTAAGTGTGAGACATCCATTAGATAGATTAGAATCGTGTTATATTGATAAGATTGTCAACTATAGAATGGTAGATCCTTCATATAGAAGAGGAGTAGTATATCATAAGCTTAGAATGGAAAACAGCTCCAGTAATTTAAAGCCTGATCTCAACATGAAAGTGACATTTGAAGATTTCCTGTCTTATATTCTGACCAAACCAAATGGTCACTGGGATAGTGTAATGCATCTGGCTATGCCATGCCAGATCAATTACAAGTAAGTATCAGCTCTACGGGTGCAAGGATATCTATTGACTAAATGCTTCTAAGTTATACTTCTTATAGCGTAATTCATCCATGTTTATTTACATTAATTACAAATTAATTCCCACAGTTATTCTAACAATTGTTGTATTAAAACATCGTGTATTTGTTTTCTTATGCCATTCAGTTCTTTAAGCCATGCACCTTAGTTATGTAAATACAAGTTCCTGGTAAGTTAGAATTCAACGCTTGTCCATATGATACTCGTTGATGGTAACACAGCATAACGTCCAAGTTCCCCAAAAGTGTATAACATGTAACATTTAATTTGGTTTAGTTCAAGATCCACAGATGTAATAGTTACATTTTACCTAATTAGCTATGTACAAAATATACAAGAAGGAACACGTATTTTTTAATGTGAAGAAAAAAAGCAACAATGGTGTTTCTGGCATCATGGACTTTTTACAAACTGGTGCTTCAACAGTCTTGAAAAATAAAACCCATCTAACTATACCTAGAAGTTAGAAGTGTCTACAACCACTCGCTACTGTGATATGTATTATATAGTGTTAACATATGTTTCATATTATTATTACAGCTTCATATCCAAGACAGAGACATTGGATATGGATATTGATTACATAATTAAATCCAGGCTCTCAGGAAATGGCAAACCCCGTTCTTTTAACACAAACAGAGAATTAACTCAAATCACTCTGCACAGAGGCCGCCATTTGCCTTTGTTTTCGCAGTTGAAATATCCCGCCAAATGGATTGCTGACCTGAGGGCACTATATCAAGATGACATGGACATGTTTGGGTACTCTTACAGGATTGAAAGGACAAATATTTACGCAACCTGCACTACCTATTATAAAGAAACAATTTGTGTGTGATCGTATATTTTTTATATTATTATAACAATAAAGTTTAAAAGAAGAGTTATGTGTGTATTATGACTTTAGCAATAGTTCTTTTGTCACTCTGTCTATTTTATCTTCGTGTTGTCATAATCAAAATATGCTTTTGTCTAAAACTGCCGCCAGTTAATAAGTGGTACTTATTATACAGGGAATCTTTTTTTCATATTTACATTACGCGTATTCGATTGGAATCACTTTGTTCACTTCAATCATGATCTAAATGATCAGTCTCCCTCGTAGGATCACTTGGTGTAATGATTTTAGTTGCACTAAAGGCCACAATCGAATAGAAAAGATCACTTCGGATCACTTAAATCACAACAATCGAATACACGTATCGTCTTTATTTACCATACAAATTATTTGATTATTTTGTCAGTCAGTTTGGAAACCAATTAAAAGAAAATTCCCTGCAATATCAACTATTAGTATCATAAGCTAGATGAGAAAGGACCACTAAGCAGAAAGTCATCATTTATATTTTCACATAGGTTAGTATTTTTTTCTTCCAACAAAACATTTCTTTGGAAAAATACTTAGGTTAACGACAGATAAAGTGTAATCTAGAGTACTTGGGGATTTAATAAAAACACTCTTTGCTTACTGAATTTATTGAAGTTTGTATAAACATTAAATATTGAGTGAAGGGATTGGTTGATCCTTTGCTAATGTGGGTATCGCTTTTACCGAAAACTTCCTTGATGTGATTGTTAAAATTTCATCACAAAGCATGTATTATAATTGACTGATCATTAAGATGTTCAGTACTCTTATCGTTTATGGATTGCATTAAAATGAAATCATTCATTTTTAGATTGATTGAGTGGGAAATAATTCAGATATCTAATTCTCATAGACGCTGTAATGGTAAATAACCAATTCTATCATGATGGCAATGTACAAGAATCTTGAAATCAATTAGTCCTATAAATAATTTCTAAATACGAAGACATGTATAAATTGCTAACTCATAAAACGGAAAAGTATCATTGTACACTTTTCCCAGACTGTGTAAAATAATACAGCTGTTTTTTCAAAAAGAAGAAAGAAGTTATTGAGTTTTTATCCATTGTTCCATACTCAAGAATGATCATAATTATCTATTTAGGGCCATGCTATAAGCTATTCTAATAAATAGAACAAAAATCATAAATACTGGTGTCAGATATCCATATGTTTGGCCAGGTAGAACTGGAGGCCATCAATGACCATGGATCCATGGGGTTCCAAAACCCCAATCCCTCAGCTCACAACTGATTCCAGTTAACTTCCTCATCCTGGGAGAAGACAAGTTTGCACTAAAGAAATGGCCCATGAAGTCTTATTCAAGGTGAGAGAAAATTTCATTAATTTAATTAACAAATATACACTTACAGAAAATCCAGACGAAGAAGGGTGGTGGATAATGCATTCAACATACTATTTTCAGAGTGATTCTGCCCACCATGCAGCAGATTCCTTCTGCGTCTATCATGATATACAACAAAATGAAACATAGATATGGTAACTGAGCAGCAGAGCATCCAAATCCACAGGAAGACCCATTCATCCCATTAGATAGGCTCCATGGAGACAATTCCCAAGTGTAAGGAAGAAAACCACTGAAGACCACAGGCTGCACGCATCACTGTCATAAATGATATGGAACTTGACAAATGGACAGAATGTTGACCCTACACTGAGTCAGAACCCACCAGAAGAAGGAAAACCCCTTTTGATGACCACAAAGAAACTAGTGTGACCACCTTATCAAGCTAGTGCCAAGACATAAGTCATTACACTCACCATCCTTGTTTGGTTTGAAACCAGTCCTCGAAGTATAATCACCGAGATTTCTTTTGTTAAAACACTAATAAATCAATGCATAACAAGCACCTTCTTGATAAAAGTAAAAGAATGAAGACCGACCTCTTAACTTACAACTTTCGTTTGATCTTCAATATAAATCAGAGGGTTAAATATCAGATTTGAACATAATAATATGTATTTTCTGACTCTGAGATTGAGTCTGAATTTGTATAGGAATAGCTTCCCAGGATTCCTTCTAGACAAAGTGTAACCAGCTGGGTATTTAAATTGTTAAACACCTAGCAAGTTTAGCAGAGAAAGGAGTAAAGATCCTTAGTGACCCAGTAGTTAGCAAGTTCAGCATCCAATCACAGGTTTTCACCTCTGTATGGGTTTAAATTCAACAAGTGGCGATGCTGAGGGAAATCTCCCAATATGGCCCTGGTTGTTGAACTTAAACCCCAAGTTTGGCAGAGGAAGAAGTAATTCCAGAGAAGAAACAGGCCACCAAGTAAATATTGACTTTTGGGTGGTGTGGAGAGCGACTTGCATGATGTAATACATCCAGATTCTGCAAGCTCTAGCAAGGATCACACTTCTAGAGATCACTTATTTTTGTCTCTGTACTTTCATAAATTGTGGCATAGCATGATGAATACCTGTCTAACCACTGAAGTTAAGCGGCAATGAGCTATGTTAATAATTGAATGGGTAACCGCCTCAGTGCATTACTCGTGTCTCTGCAGCTCATGCTAGTAAACTGAAACCCCTTTCAGCGTTGTTCACAAAGATGCCTGCTGAGAAATCTGCAAACAAGGCTGAAAGGAGTTGTGTGTATGTGCTTCCTTAAAAAGTTGGACTTGGAATTAAAAAGAATTAACATAGCTTTGTCATTCCTCCTCAGTATTATGATCATGAGTTCAAAACTAAACCATGGGCACCTTTTTTGTCTTGTATGTTAAATGAACCAAAAAAGTTTTCATATACTTGTTTCTACTTGGACAGCTATTTATTTCAATTTTTATATTTTTAATGAGTACCTTTTTTGACAAAAAAACAAGTGAAATTGTCTAATAATTCTATATCCTTGCTCTCACCAAATATGCTTTTCCCTTTTATACTTGGATTAGTTATGCTTTTCTTTCAGTTGTTTGTTTATTTTTCTTTTTATATTTGTTTTATTTGTGATGAGTTACTTTTTTAATGTTATCTCTTCTGTGTGACAGATGCAATGAAATAATTCTAATGCATGATATATTAATGATATGTTTGAGTTCCATAATAGTTAACAAAATACCAAATAATTCAGGCATGTCTGGGAGAGCTATTGTGAATCTAAACCAATATGATACCGGGTAATCAAATTAAAATAATGTCAGCAAACTGTCAGGGCTTGAGAGACAAATCTAAAAGGATAGATGTTTTAAATTATTTCAATGATTTTAATCCCAGCATACCCTGTTTACAGGATACTCATTTGATTCAAAGTGATGAAAATGACTTAAGTGTACTGTCTGGTGCAGACTGTTTCATTTCTGGTTCCAAAACTAACTCTAGAGGTGTTGCCATGCTTATAAAAAATAATTTTGAATATAAAATTCATGATATCCAACGTGATTTGGATGGCAACCTCCTCATATTCGATCTTGAAATAGCTTCCATATCAGTTAGATTAATTAATATATATGCACAAAACTTGGATACTCCAGATTTTTTTCAGAATCTGGCAGAAATAATAGAGCAAAACAAACAGGACTACTTAGTAATTTGTGGGGATTTTAATCTAGTTATGAATTCAAATTTAGATAGCTATAATTATGTCAGCATCAAAATCAAGAAATTTAGCCTTGCAAATCTTGGAAACATATAATTTAACTGATGTATTTAGATATATGCATCCTGATACTAAAAGATACACATGTAGGCGTAAAACCCTATAAAACAAGCTAGATTAGACTATTTCATAGTATCAGGCTCTTTCACAGACATAGTAACTAGTTGTAAAATAAATCCTGGTTATAGGTCTGACCATTCTATACATGAACTTAATGTCAAAATTAAAACATTCCAGTGGGGTAAAGGCCTTTGGAAATTTAACTGTAGTCTTCTGAAAAATGAAAATTATATAGAGATAATCAATAAAGCCATAAAAGATACAAAAATAGAATATGCAGTTCCGGTTTATACCTATGAATATCTCAATGCTGATAATGATTGAAATCATCAAAATACTTCTGTAGTCTCAAACACCAAAAATATATTGATAAAACTCCAGAATGGTAAACAATTACAGAACTAGTTGGTATTTTACTTTTCTATGCTAACTTATTTCACAGTAAAGACAATAAAATACCAGATATAAACTTTACAGAAACTTTCAAAAATTATCCTATTACTAAACTGTCTGAATCGGAAGCATCATCACTGGAAGGATCTTTAAAAATATCAGAACTCAGTGCTGCATTAAAAATATGAAAATTAATAAAACACCAGGTGTTGATGGATTTCCTCGTGAATTTTTTAAAGTTTTCTGGTTAAAGCTAAAATTTCTGATATCAAGAGTTTTAAATTACAGTTATTTTAAAGGAAAATTATTTGTATCATTACATCAGTCTATAAATAATTGCATTCCAAAAGGTGACAAAAATAGAGAATTTTTTAAAAATTGGCGCCCTATCTCCCTCTTTAGTGTTTTGTATAAAATGCTTTCTTCTGCAATTGCAGAAAGGCTTAGAAAGTTAGTCTCAAAATGTCAAACAGGATTTATTAAGGGGCGGTATATTGGTGAGTCAACTAGATTGATTTATGATATCATGAATTATACAGAAGTTAAGAATAAAATGGGTTATTAATGCTGATAGATTTTGAAAAAGCCTTTGACTCAATATCTTGGAAATTTATGTATAATATTTTACAATTGTTTGGTTTTAGTGAAAGTATTATACGTTGGATCAAATTAATCAATACAGACTTTAATGTCTCTATTTTGCAAGCTGGAGTTAAATCAGATTTTTTTCCTATTGAGAGAGGATGTAAACAAGGGGATCTAATAGCCCCATATTTATTCCTTTTGTGTGGGCAAATTCTGCATTATATGATAGAGGTTAATGTCGAAATTAAAGGAATAATTATTGATTCTGTTGAGATAAAGATAACACAGTTTGCCGATGACACAACCCTTGTTCTTGATGGTTCACAGAGCTCTTTAAAGGCTGGCCTGAATACACTTGAAATTTTTGGATCCTATTCTGGATTAAAAATGAACACAAACAATGTTTTTCCTTTTATTATCCACCATTTTGTATGATTTATGGGATCAATAGCATGAATATTTAATGAGAGAATGTGAAAAAGGATGTCAAAAAGCATGGGCACCAGTGAATATAACAACTGCAATCTTTAAGCTTCAATATCTCAGTCATTTCTGCATGGACTTTAATGTAACAGACATGGGTAGAAGCACTGTAAGAAGACCTTTCTAGTGATATATAATACATATTTGTAGGTAACACAGTATCTGAGATATTAGTGAAAAACCGGAAGTGATTGAAACTTATTATCCATGGTACAGAGATGCCATTGTATACAATAAAATATATCCCGCTCTGTATATCACTCTATACCGGTCAAATATGACGTGCGGTGGATAATAAATTATGTTAAAAAAATAAAACTAAATTATTAAATAAGGAATTGTGTATAATAAAGAATTGGCATCACAGTCTCCCAGTGGTACCTATAGAGAGTTATAAACAGGAATGTGAATAATTTTTTTTTGGTACTTTTAGTACACTTCATACACAGCAGTTACACAACAAAACATCAGTGCCACTACATCTCAAATTCACTTTATCATACATGTAAGAAAAGTTAACAATCACAGGTCGATCAACCTAATACTTGAATGACTGTAAACAAGAAACCCATGTAAACAGTCTATTATCGTTTGTATTTTGTAATACTAATCTCATAAGGTTCATTATGTATACATGCACAGTCTATGTTTGATCATTTTAGGGTCCCTTAATTAGTGATTTTCTATGGGTGACCCTTAGGCTTTCTTCCTTTGGAATGTTTGCAGATGACAAAGTTACATCAAGGATTATCAGCAGACCGTCATATAGTAATGCTGGTATTAATTTCAGTTGTTTCCAAAAGTCTGTGTGTCCTTGATGTGAGGGGGTGCTTCTGCCATATACTTTTTTATATTTACTTATTTGGAAAGTGGAGTGGTTTGTGGTACTGCAAATTTGTCTGCCACATATGTTCTTTTTATGAATTTTTGGTAGTAGCTAAAATCTGCCCTCGGTGAAATCTTGATTATGGAAGTGATCAAAATTCTTTTCAGTGATTAGCAATTAATCAATTGGGATTGACTGACCATTTGGATTGATGTCAAGAAATATCAAAATTTAAAAAAAACATAAATGAAATTCATTATGTAACAGTGACATTATTAAGCCAAAGATAAAAAATATGGGGGGAGTTTGAAGAAGTCAAAAAGAAGTCACAAAAACTACCAACTTACCAGGTACATTAATCTATCCTCTGATGGTACAATGACATCAATATGATGTCGAGATAAAAACATCAGATTTTGCACAATTAAATGATGTCAAAATGACATCACATGTAATGACCAAATCCATCAAATAATGTTTAGATATCATTATGCTGTCAAAATGACGTCAGGTCCCAGTTTAGACCAATCATTGATATCGAAATGACATCTTGTGCCTGGTGGGAGACTCAGAAACCACTGAAAGAGGAGTCAAAAACAAAACAAACTATAGTGTTTTAGCGTATAAACCTCCATTAGGGCATTTCCTATAAAGAGGAATTTTGTGTCCAGAAGATATTATCTAGATCTTCCCAGATTACAATTTCATGAAGATCTGTTTATTAGTTTGGAATCATTTAACTAGAAATTCATTGTAAATGGGATCTTTAAAAATTCAGGATCTTTCCCATAATTAGATCACTTGTTGTGGTCAGGCCCTGCTTACATAAATGTATTGCTCTCCTGACAGAGCATCTATTTTATCTAATTTGTACTCCATGGTGCAACTGAACATAAATAAGGTCCAATGACATAGCCTTGTCATATACCAGATAAGACACAAAGTTGACTGGGAGGCTAAGGCCGATAGGCTTTTGCAAAGAGATAGATTTGGAGCTTTTTCCTGAAGGAGGCAATAGATGTTCCACTGTAAACATTTTCAGGAAGATCATTCCAAATCTTGGAGGCATCAAAAGCAAAACCATGGCCAAAGTGTTTGATTGACTTGTAGAATGAGGAGTGGAAAGGAGGAACTGTTAGGTTTTGACAATCAGGGTGACAGTACACCTAGTGCTGTATGAGGACAGCTCAAAAAAGCAAGGAAAACCACAGTGTAAAAATTTATCAAATAATGTTGTGGTTTTGAACATGCAACAATAATTTACAGGCAGTCAGTGAAGTTGCTTTAGGATGTGTGTAACATGATACTTTCTATGATTTGTGATAATGCATGCAAGACTATTCTGAATCTCTGCAGCTTGTGCCAGTCCGCAGATTAATTCATAATTTAAAACAACATTCTATTCTCTTTTGTACTTTTATAGCACTTAATCTCTGCCAGGCAGTCTCCAAGGTGCAACATCAGAATCCAATTCTAAAAGTCTTCATTTCATAGTTATTGCCAAGTCCAATACCACAGAGACACCAGAGAGACTAATTGCTAAGTTGGGAAAGCCTTTTTGAAGAGATATGATTTAAACCTTTTCCTGAAATAGGCAAGAATTGGGCCAGAATGGACCACATCAGAAAAATCATTCAAAACCGTGGGAGCATCAAAAGCAAAGCTGTGGCCAAAGTGTAGCTTGGATTTGTGTATCTTCCACAATGAGTAGATAAAAGAGAACGAAAATAACTGGGACGACCACTGTGAAGAAACATGTGAACTAAAGTTGCAGTTTTGAAGATGCAGTGAAATTCAACTGGGAGCCAATGTGCATTCTGATAACCTTACGCAAAGCAGTGGTTATATTTATTTATTTGAGGTTTTACATCGCTTTCAACACTGTACAGGTCATATCACGACGGGTAGTTGGAAGGGCAGAGGAAACCAGTACATGCAGTTCGTTAGGGTTCTGTACTGTAAACTGCTGACCAACGGCAAGCAACTACCAGCTTTCCCACTTGAGGCCGTGCCGGGAATCGAACCCCAGCCTCAGAGGTGGGAGGAGAGAGTGTTACCACTCTGCCACCGTGGCCCCTCAAAGCAATGGTTATAAAGAGAACAGCAAAGGATCAAGGACTGAGCCTTGTGGAACAGCAGCTCAATTCAAAGAAGGTTGATCCAATTTGAATTGCTTGGAAGCAGTGGCTGAGATAGGACGTGAATCACTTCATGCTGCACACACCAAACCATAACTTAAAACAATTGACAACTGCCTGCTCTCCAATTTTGACATGAGACATAGTCCTGATACTGGATGATAGTTCTCCAATCTTCACGTGGAAGTGATGCTTTCTTTATGAAGGTAGTAACAACTGCATTCTTGAATTTTTTAGGAAAAACGCACTCAGATAAAGACAAATTGACAAGTTTTGTAATTGACAGAAGTAAATAACCACACAAGCTTTCAGAAGGAAAGTGGGTATTGGATCTAAAGGACATTGTAGAGGAAATTCTGTAGAGGATTTTAAATACCTCGTTCTCCGAAACCTCATTATAAAAATTTAGCCAATGCATGTGAGCCATTAAAATACATAAGAAATTGAGTGCAAAATAGCCTAAATAATATTCATGAAGAGTCACACAAATTGGGTGATGCCAATTGGGGTTAGGCAGTGCAATCTGAAGACCCAACTAAGCCCAATTCTTCTTTTGGCTGTATTTGATGCTTCAAATTTTTGTGTGCACCACTCTAGCACTGAGAACTGCATATGTCTGTGGCTGTGTCCATCATTCTTAAAATGATGTGATACTGGTGTTGGCTCTCCATCCTTTTGGACTGATGCTTTGTCTTCACACATCCTTTTCCTAAGTGCTCTGCTGGTTTCACCAATATAATTCATGCTATACTAAGTGCATGTAATAAGGTATATGACATTGCTGATTTCACAAGTGAGGTGCTTTGGTAAGTGTTTTAGCTGATAAGACTTATGGGTGGAGTAAGAGGGGCAGTAAGTGCATTTACCTAGTCTGATGCACATTGTAGTTTGGGTGTTAATTTGTCCTCAGTCTGTGGTGGGTATCTGAGGGTTGCATTTGTGAGAGTGTCTCTCAGATTTGGGAGTCTTCTGAAACCAACTATAGGTTTGTTGTTAAATAAACTGCCACAATCTGAGCTGTTGGAGATGATGTTCCAGTTTCTGTGGATGATGCTTTCTATGTTTGGGTCGCAAGGGTTATAGTTAGTGACCATAACTGGCGTGTCAATTTGAGGTTTTTGTACCACTTCCAATAGATCATCCTGTATGTACCTTGCTGCTCTTTTGTAATGTTTCCTAAGTGCTTCTTCTGGGTAGCCTCTTTTTGTGTAGTATCCCACTAGTTTTTCAGCATTTGTCTGAAAATCATCGTCATATGTACATATTCTCCTAAGTCTGAGGAATTGTCCATAGGGTCCTTTAGTTTTGCAGGAGTTGTGGTGTGAAGATGTGTAGTGAAGATATAGAGGTGTATCTGTTGGTTTTTCATATAAGGTTGTATACAGTTGTCTTGATTCATTGATTTTGACTGTGTCAAGGAAATGTATTTGGCTGTGGCTCAATTCATGAGTGAACTTGATGGTTGGATCCCATTTAGGTATTGGATAGATTCATTAAATCTATCCTCCCATGGGTCCATAGATATCAATAAACCTAAGCCAGATCAAGTGTTTTAATGGCCAGTTTTTCAATGCTTTGGTTCAAATCTGTCCATAAACAAGTTTGCATAGTTTGGTACAACTGCTGTTCCCATGGCTGTGCCTCCAACTTAGAGAAAAAAGTCTCCATTGAAGTTGAAATTCATGGCGTGTAGTACCAATTTAAGGAGACTATTTTCTGTTTCTCAGGGTCCCCTATCAAGTGGTCTGCTACTGCCAAGATTCCTTCACGATTAGGGATATTGGTGTAGAGGGAACTAAGGTCTAGTGTGACCAGTAGTGCCCCTTCTTGGGATTTGCTTAAATCTACTAATGAAGTGCTGTGTGTCCCTTACATAAGACTTGGTTTTGCTAATGTGATTTTGCTAATGTGAGAGGTTGGGTGGCTTATTGAACTACAGATAGGTCTACCTGGAATGTCCTTTTTGTGGATCTTTGGTAATAGGGAAAATCTAGCTTCTGTATGATTTTTTATGTTTAAGTACTGTAATGAGGTTGAGGGATCTCATTTTGATGAGTTCCTCAGTGACTTTCTCAGATATATTTTTTGTTATGTCATTGTCTATTTTATGATAGAATTTGTTATCTTGCAGCTGTATGTAGCCTTCCCTGAGATAATCTGTGGTGTTCATATCTATCACAGCTGAGCCTTTGTCAGCCTTTTTAATAGTAAAGTGAGGGTTGTCTTTGAGTGCTTTTAAACCCTTTCTTTCTTCCTTTGTTAAGTTGTCAAACTTTCTATGTTTAGACTTTGATCTCAGAATTTTCTGCTTGATTGATCTTTAAAATCTGTCTAAAGTTTTATTGGGTGGATTTGGTCTCCAGCCTGATTTGAGTTTAAATATTTTTTGGATCTCTTTGTTTTTAAGATCTTCAATTTTACTATCATTTGGTTCTTCAGAAGCATTGTTGTCCATGAAATCTATATTGCTTTGGCTGATTGGTGTATTGTCATTATCATTCTTGTCCCAATTGAAAAATTCCACTATTTCTAGAAGTCTATGGAATTCCTTGAAATCTAACCATATTTTTGAGTTGTCAGGTGGGCCTGGTGTAGGACAGAAAGTTGAGCCCTTTTCTAGTGCCTTAGTTCAATGTTAATCTAAGGTGGTGTTTGACAGGTGTATGACAGTGTGTCCTATGTAACTTTCAAACCTGGTATTCTTTGGTAATATACCTGGTTGTGAGTCTCTGGCCTCATTTATGAGGGTTGCCAAGAAATGTTCATCCTCAATACTAGACATATTGAAAGCTAGAACATAGGTGGTGTAAATGGCATGTTTAGATCCCTAAGGTAGGTTTTGGGTTAGGGGTGTGAACCTGTTGTATCTGTGGTACCTGTTTTTACAGATTTGAGTAGAGGTGCAAAACTGGTTGGATAAAATATCTTTAAAATATTTGTTATTTTTAGTGGTACAAAAAATAATAATAATAATATCTATAGAAGGTAATAATTCATACGGTGAATACAATTATTATCCTTATTTAAGAAGTGCTCCTAAAGTGTTCATGAGTTTTTTTCATTTTGGGGTCAAACTTCTGACCCTTTTCGGGGGCCTTCCTTCTGGCGACTTTGAATCCTTTGTTGCTTGTGGGCTTGGGTCTTTTGTACTGTCCCTGTTTCTTCTCCATGTAGACAGGTGCTAGTTGCTTAAACGTGGTAGTTAAGGATTCCTTGATTTCTTGGAATTGTTCAGGGTTCAGGATAGTCTCAAGGTCAGCCAGTTCCTTTGTAATGGAGGCCTTGGTTTGGTTGTATGTCTTCTGTAGATCATCCAACAGTGCCATGACCATGTCTGTTTTACATTTCCTAATGGCTCTTGTACAGGAATCTTTCAGGGCTGGATTCCTGCTGCTGTTCACATTTAACTTAAAATCAATGCTTTTTTAGACAGTTTTCCTTCCATGATCTTGAAATTTGAAGCTAAAGAGAGTTTCTTTCTGTGAAGTCCCTTCAGCCCTAAATATATTGGTTTTGCTGCTGTTGGGTATTTATCCCTGGTGTCATTGTACACTTGATTCTGTTCACTGGTACTGGGGGAGTTGACTCTGGCCCTCTTTCTTGGGTTGTCTGTATTAGCCTGGTGCTTTTGGAGTCTATGGATGACTTAATTGAGGGTGTTACATGTCTCATTGGAGATTCTCATGGTGGGGATGGGTGTGTCACAGCCACTTGGTGGTTCTGAAGTGACGTTGATTCTGGATATGTCATCACAGAAATTAGTCTGACTGGTAATTATTGAAGGAGCACTCATTATGAAAATAATATCAAATCTGCTTCCTGCATTAAACAGACTAGGCTTTAACAAAATATAAATAGGCCTGATATAATGAACCTGCTGTGGTTTATTCTATTTCGACTCTTATTGATAATATATGAAGAAGTCTAATCTAATCAATTTGACAACATGATTAACTGTATCTTAAAGGTTTAGGTATTCTCAACCTTTTAGGGTTTTTGTACTGCTGTTTTTTCTTCTGTGAATTGTTTACAGGGTTTTTTCTACGACGGTTTTTTCTACACTCAATTGTCAGGCACATATAGCTGTTTAGTCTCATGAACAATATAACATCAAATCATAAAATAAACTACAAAGGGGCTGGGCTACATTTATGAACAGGTTACAATTGTCAAAATAATATAAAATAAGATTGAAGAAAAATATACTTTCATTTAGGTTTGTATGCCATAATGATTTTTTTTTTTCAAATTTTAATAAATTAATAGTAGGGAGCAGTAATAAACAAATAGTAGTATTTATAAGTAGTATTTCAAAGCTCGATTTCTGACTGGAAAAAGTAGTGATACTTCATAAAAAATCAACACTAAATCAAGTTAGGTTTTCTGAGATGAAATCTTAGTCATGTTATTGAACAGAAAACAGGTTGAATGTTGGGAAATGAATGACTAGTGATCATTGATTGTGATTAAGTGTAACTTTTTGAAAGAAATATTATTGCAATAGTTTTTGAATTTGTAGGTATTTGTAAAGCAAAGACTAATTTTTAAACTTAAGATTATAAAGATGATAAAAAAGTAACTGGACAAAAAGTATCTGATTCTTTGATAACTGTTACCTTTCATGTATTACCTCTAAAGATAATTACATTTAGCAATCACTAGAATACCTTTCAAACATGGTCTTAAATACAATTACATCATTTTCCTCTGGTCATTCAAACTATGGTTTTATGCTACAAAGACAACAATTTTTCCTTTGATGCCACACACTACAGGGAAACCACAGCCCAAGGACTTATGTTAATCTCTAAGCCTAACATAAGATTCTTTGCTGACCCTTTATAGTACCTGCCAGTATAATAAATGTCTTATATGGAAAATATAAAACTTACATAAAATATATAAAGCACATGTAATATTTTGGTTTAGTTTATATGTACAAATAAGTTCTAAATAAAAAAAATGAATACTTTTTGTCCAGTTACTTTTTCTCTGGGTGCAATACTTTTTGTCCAGTTATTTTTTTGTCCTACAATCGACAAAGATTATGTGTGCATGTACTTGTACATTTTTATCTATTCTCCTTATTAATTTATAGCAACAAGAAAACTGATGCACCCAAATATAATTTTTATAATTAATGACTATATTTTCATTAATGCAATTCCTGATAATTAAAAAAAACATTTTGAAGTCAAACTTATCTTAAATAAAAAAGACAAATTCAAAATTATTCATCAAAACTTAGTAATTTAAATTTGTTTCTAAAATGCTCCCATGCTCAAATAACTAGTTTTCAGGTTACAAGTTTACACTGAAAACTTCTCTATACAGAGAACCTAAGCTATAACATTTTATCACACAGCAGTGAGGTCATGGGGGTTCCTGGTTTTTCTTATCTGTACCCTGCTACACAGAACATTAGGCCTGTGACTAAAAGTACTTAGATAACACAACAGGGGTGAAGGTGGGGGTTTACCCTTGCTCAATTGTCTGTTTTTATGGTCAGAACTGATAACTAATTCAGGTGGGGAGTAATGGGTGGCTATGGCTATTATTGTGCTTTTTTTCTCTTTTTACATGGCAAAGTTGTATTTGACACGGGCATCTGAACTGTGCAATGTGGCTTTGCTACATGATTATAGCTTCTTTATAATTACAGTATAATTATAGCCAACTTACTAAAACATTCAAAAGAAACTGATTGCATAAAACACTGAAGATATAAATAATGTCACAATTGTTTGTTTTTGACAAAGAAAAAACTATAAATTTATTTCAAAATTTCACAAAAGAATTCCAATTGAAGACATGGAATAATACCGGTTCTATTAATAACATAAAAATGGAAATCTAGTTGGAAAATATGGATTTACATATCTTTGGAAATTATATTTGAAAGCTGATGCAAAATTAGAGAAAAATACAGGGGCGCTACAGGCATCAGGAGTGCAATAAGAGAGCCATATCTATCACATTTTTTGTTAACTGTCAAACAGTTGTGTTGGGAAGTCTAGAGTATATATAAAAAACACATGTACATGTTTATAAGAAAGACACTACATCTAACACACTGTAAAACATGCAGTTCTACACCCATATCATTATATTTGTATAATAAAGTAGTACAGATAAACTTTTCATTTAAATTATAAAAATCCTGATAATTTTCAAGATTTTGGGGGACTTGAAATTTTATTATCAATGATTTATCATTGAGTTCATGAAACAGTAATTATGTTTGTCATGAAATATTTAAAGTTAACCTGTGTGTAGTTAACTCACTCCACGACTCAAATAATGAACATAATCATTCAATTGGCTTTTAATTAATAAGGGATTGTGTCCCCTAGAGTGCAGAGTTTTGGAACTATGCCAGTTATATGTATCAGCTGTAACTTGGCAACCAAAAACGGTTTATAAAATCTACACATATTTCAACCAGATTTCACCCACTGAATTCAACCTGATTTCAACATTGGTTTTAACATGATTTCACTGTTTGGATCCAACTAAAACAGTTTACAAAATATACATGTATTTCAACCAGATTTCTATGTTGGATTCAACCAGATTCCAAAGTTGCGTGCCTGTTGGGAAGCTATCAATAAAAGATGTCATCCTCAGTTTGTTTATTTGTGAAACCTAACTTGGTGCACAACACAAGAGTCTTATCCCTTATTAGATAGTGTCAGTTTGGCAATAACACAGGTTTGATAGCTCCCACCTAGAACAGGTATATTGTAATGGTTGGTAGTTCGGGTTTACCATCAATATCAGGAATTGTTTACGGGAATTATCGGGCGATATTTAGGGTTTAATATTGATTGGTTTTGTTATAATGAAAGGGTTTCTTGGGGATGGGTTGCTGTTTAATGGTATTAAATGTTTGTTTTACTAACCTTAAATGTTGCTGGAACATGATCTTTATTCATATTTTGGGTACTCACATGTTTTGGTAGCCATGTTTGACCTTGTTTACCATCCTGGTATTTCGGGTCTATTTTTATAAACAAATCAGGGAATTAGTATTTGGGGCAAGGATGTGGCTCAAAGGTGCTGACACTAAAAAGTAGGTCACAGTTTGTGGATTCTTTGGGTACATAAGGAGCTGCAGTGGCCACATTCCATAGGCTGGCTTTTTACTGAACACCATGTTCTTACCTTTAAGCTCTGAAAGCTTTGTCAGCCTTAGAGAAGTAACTGAACAACTATGTTCTGTTTTAAGCTTAGCTAAGGTGATTGGTTTTAATAGTTTTAATCTTTGGTTGGAGAAATAATATTTTAGATGGAATTTTGACACTTTGAATTGGTATTAAAGATGTTTTAGGTGGGGATTTATTTGGCTGGTGAGGGATATTCTTGGGTGTTGCGTGCATTGGTGTTTATTGTACATTAAAAGGCTACAAAACTTGTATATCATGTATTCTGACAAGTACCATGATACATGGGAACCAGCCTCCTTTAACAATAATGGGACTGGTATCGGCCATGATGGCCTTGAATACATCATTGCCAGCTGTTATTATCGGGATATCTCGATCTTTATTTTAATTACTTATATGCTTTTTGTATGTATTTAAAACATTTTAAACATTTATTATTGAAATTATAACATCAAATATTGTGAATTAAACTTAAAAATATTTTGGAATGACAATAATCTTTAGAGGCAAAACATGTTTTGGGTGATAATAGAAGATCAACAGTACTTAAACTAAGTACCCAAGCGTTGTACCCAAGATGGTGGGCGATACCTGACCCTACATTGCAGAGTAGGGTCGGCGGAAACCAGACTAGTACCATGAGTACACAAAGAGGAAGTGCAAATACGACGGACAAGAGTGGCTATGTAACCGTTCACGTAACATCTCCCTCTTTTTAAAGAAAAACACAGAGGTTATTAAATGAATGAAATTATCACTCAGTCTGAGGTATACAGAGCAATACTGTGATGTTTAACATGCATATTGTGGGTGCCTATCAACTTTCTAGCAACGTCAATACTGACACTCACTCAGTACCTATAAGTACTTCATATATGAGTTATATGAGTCAAGTTCTGCTGCACCATTGAAGGTCTTGCAGGCAAATGTACACATATAGCAGCAGGCAATATATATATATACCTTTTAAAAACACTGAACATAAAATATATATGTCTATATATGTTTTTGGAATAGATTCCAGTAATACATGCAGAAAATGTCTCATAAACACAACCTAACTGGTAGGCCAGAGGTTACCAGCACTTAGCCTAGATATCACTGGTGGTCATACCAGGTTCCCTACTCTCAGTTTTATCCATCTCTGAAACGTACAGGTTTCCTGACAACTCTGCCTGACCTTGCATGTAAGGCTTCAGCTACAGCTGGTTGTTCAGAAGGTTATTGCTCTTCAGGTTGATCCATGGCAGCTGGGCTTTGGTTGTTATCTGAGTTGCTCATGGCAGTAGGATTTAAAGTAGTTGGTATTTGTTGGCTCTTGTTCATCGGTGGTTTACTGTGAGTTGAGGGCAGGGTCAGCCTCAAGTGTTGTCTGTTGCGCCTGTAGGTCCTTCCATTCGTTTGTACCTCATATGACCTAGATGTCCTTTCCTTTACTTTACCTTCTGTCCACTCCTTGGTCTTGTCAAAAGGCTGCATCCTAACTGTGTCACCCTCTGTTAGTGGCTTGAGGTCACCCTTGTTGGTAGTCCTTGTTCTCCTTTGCTCCTTGTTTTTGGCCTCTTCTGCTGCATTTCTTGGGCACTGCTCTAGGTTTTTGTTTGAAGTTGGGAGCATGGTCCTGGTGCGCCTGCCAAACATACGTTGTGATGGACTGGTGTTCATACCCTCTGTGGGAGTATTTCTTTGCAAAAGGACGACCTAGTAAGGATCTTGGCCCAAGGCTGTACACTTCCTGAATATATGTTTGACAATCTTGACTGCTGCCTCTGCTGCCCCGTTGACTTGAGGATGACCAGGGCTGCTTGGCTCATGTTGGAAGTTCCAAGATGTTTTGAAGGAGTGAAACGCCATTGAGGAGAACTGTGGTCCTTTGTCTGTTACTAGTGTTTCTGGGCAACCATATCTTGTGAAATGCACCTTCAGCTTGGCTGTGACTTCTCCAGTAGTCTGTGATGTCAGTTCATCAACCTCAAAGAAATTACTGTGGTAACAGTAGACGACAAGGTGCGTCTTCCCACCCCACGAACATTAGTCAGCAGCCAACTTTTGCCAGGGTCTTGGTGGTACGGTTGTGATGATGGGCGATTCATGCCTCTGTTTTGTACTGTAGGTGGCACAAGTTCCACATATTTCTATGTACTGCCGTATATGTCAGAAGACATACCGGGCCAAAATATCGTATCACGTGCAAGGTGGAGTGTTGAGTTCACTCCAAGGTGCCCAACATGAACTTTTCTCTTCATCTCACCAATCATCTCAGAAGGTATCACCACTCTATTTCCTCGCATGATAATACCATCATCGAATGCCAGCTCATCCCTATAGTGAAAGTAAGGTAAAAGCTCTGGCTGGATTTGGTTTCTTTGAGTCGACCATCCCTTCAACATTACCTTCCCAAGCATCATCAATGTGGGATCTCTTGAAGTTGCACTCCTGATCCTCTCGAAGAGATGATCTTTGACTGGAAACACTGTTAGTGAGTTAACTAATTCCTCACTAGATGCTGTGTCCACTGGTGCCCGTGAAAGTGTGTCTGCCACTGGTATCTTTGATCCTGGTTGGTGATTTAGAGTGTATGCATAGTTCTTTGCTCACATCAGCAGATTCTGAAGTCTTCTTGGTGCCTTGCTTAGGGGCTTACTGCTAATGGCTACTAGGGGCTTGTGGTCTGTAAAGACCTGTATTTCTCTTGCAAAAGTATACTGGTGAAACTTTTCTAGACCGTATACAATAGCTAACATCTCTTTTTCAATCTGTGCATATCTTCGTTCTGTTTCAGTGAGACTGCGGCTGGCATACGCAAGTGGTAGCCCCCCTTGTAGTAGGACAGAGCCCAATCCATGTTCTGAGGCATCATTCTCTATCAGCAAAGGCTCTTCAGGATTGTAATATGCCAACACTGGTGCATTGCACGTAAGTTCCTTGACTCTCAGGAATGCATTTTCCTGAGGAGAAGACCATGTGTATGGTATATTTTTCTTTGTCAGTTGGTGAAGTGGTTGTAGCACCTCTGCTAAATTTGGGTTGAACTTATTGAAGTAGTTGACCATTCCCAAAAATCTCCTAAGTGTTGGAACATCTTACGGCCTTTCCATTCCCGCGACAGATTTAATCTTTGCGGGGTCAGCCTCCAATCCTTTAGAAGTTATTCTGTGTCCCATAAAGCATATACTGTCAACAGCATCTTCAAACTTCTGCTTGTTCCGCTTTATTCCCATCTCATTGCACCTACTCAGGAAACTTGACAGCTGGGCATCATGTTCTTCTTGGTTTGATCCATGTATGATCACATCATCTGCTATACATAGGACCCCAGGTAAGTCCCTCAGTGCTTCTATCAAGTTTCTTTGGAAGATTTCAGCTGACACAGATAGGCCAAATGGTAGTCTCAACCATCTGTATCTGCCAAAGGGTGTCATGAAACTGGTCAGCCTGCTGCTTTCTTCATCTAGTTCTATGTGCCAGTATCCTGATGAAAGATCTGCTTTTGAAAATAACCTTGCATCTTTCAGCTCATGTAAGATGTCTTCCATAACTGGCATGGTAAATCTCTCTCTCAGTGGCGCATTGTTCAGCTCATTCGGGTCGATACAGATGCGCACGGACAAATCCTTCTTGTGTGTCATCACTAGCTGGCTCAGCCAAGGTGTTGGTTCTGACACCTTGGTTATGACCTTTAACTTTTCCAATCGGGTTAATTCTCTCAGCAATGCGGGTCTTGTGTTCACACTCACCATGCGGTCTGGCATCATGACTGGCACTGTGTCTTTCTTTACCTTCAGTGTTTGGCGTCCTGGTAGTTTACCAAGCTCTCCATTAAATACCTGAGGGTAGGTCTTGGCATCAACAGTGGCTATCCTGTGAAAAGCATTTTCTTGTATTTTTATAAGACCCATCTGTTGGCTGGCTCTCAGACCTAATAGTGGTTGACAGGAATCATCACATACAATAAATTCAACATTCTACCTTTTGGAATTCTTTGGGTTCTTGATGACTCTCCAACATACACCCACTGGTTCACTAACCGTATTGTTCCACATTCTGAGAGTTCCTACATATGGCCGGATATTTTTGGGCCAGCTTTTTTTGGTAGGAGGTTGCAAGAAGCACCCTTATCTATCTGGAAATCTACAACATTTCCCCCGATGTGCATTCTACATTTGACTTCTTTGTCATTCTTCTCTTGGGATTTTATGGAGTTAATCCATTCATCCACAGCATCAGAGCCACTGCTCGAGACATCTTCTCCACCGACACAGTTCACCTTGTGTCTACTCTTTTTTTCTGACTTCCTTTGCCAAACGTCGGTTTTGCAGCATGCTTCAAAATGATTTTCTTTCTGCAGCACTTGCAGGTTTTACCCCATGCAGGACACTCTTCTTTTATGAAAACATGGGTGGTTGCACAATACCTGCACATGCCACTTTGTTTTGTTCCTCCCCATTTTCTTGCTGCTTCTACAACTTTGTGTACCTGTTCTGACTGGACACTTGACAGTGATGTGGTGTGTGAGGCAGCGGCTTCTCCAGCCCTGTAAATCGTAATGCATTCATCTAGCGTTAATTTTGATTTCTTTAGCAGTTCTTCACGGATGCTGCTGTCCCTGATCCCAACAACAATCCTGTCTCTTAAAATTGATGGTTCACAGGTGTCACAGTACTTACAGTTTTTCAGCAGTTGCCTCAGTGCGCAGAGGAATGAGTTGAATGGCTCACCTTCCTGCTGCTTCCTCTTGGTAAACTTGTAGCGCTTAAGAGTTTTATTCAGCTCACCTACTATATATTCTTCAAAAGCTTTGAGGATCTCCTTAACAGTTCTCTCACCTTCAGGTGTCCCAAACTTGAAGCTGCTCATAGCCTTGAGCATCATCACCAAGGCAATTCTCAAGCTGGGATACTTGCAATTTTCTGTTGATGACACTGAGATCTGATAGCAGGACATAATTATCCCATCTTGCTTTGAAGGTCTTCCAGGTTTCCACCTTATTGTTTCCCATCAGTAGCTGTGATGGAGGTCTTGTATTTTTTCGTAGGTTTGAGACAATGCTTGTGTATCTGCATTAAAGCTACTGCCAGGCACCTGGTCATCTGGTCGATCAGTAGGCATGTTTTGCGTTTGTGTCTACTTGTTTATTTCCTTGTTGAATGTCTATTCTTTTTTTTTTCTTGCTCTTACTTCTTTTGTTTAGATATACTTGTTTCTCTTATTTTCCGTTTTGTCCCTTATTTATTCATCCTGAAGCTGCCACCGTGTTGCGTGCATTGGTGTTTATTCTATTACATTAAAAGGCTACAAAACGGACAAGAGTGGCTATGTAACCACTCACGTAAGGAATATTCTTGGGGGTTAGGTTTTGGAAATGTTGAATTAATTGGAGTTAACTTTAATTAATAAAGGAAATTTGTTCAGAACTGGTTTTAATTTATCTGTGCTATAGTGCCATTGATTTTGGGGTCGCTAGAATACTATTCTAGATCTATAGGGAGGGACTGCATGCAGAGGCAGATATAGGGGAGTGGGAATGCGAGGGGCGTGGAGGATGAGAAAGCCCCCATGGCAAAAGTTTCTTACTATAAAAAGGGCGTGCACTCCCGATCTACCTCTGGTTTCGCTACTTTAATGTTTCAAAACCTGGGAAGGGCGACAAGTGGGAGCCATTTGACTCCGATGTTTAGTAAGGATGGTCAGAGTTGATGTCTGCGAGTTGTCTTGTTGGCGATTTGGCGTTTTTGTGTCAATGGAGTTTTCATGGTATAGTGATTATTTCTATTTAACTTAGGTTTTTTTTTTCTGAACAACTGGGATATTATAATTTTTGTCAAAAAAATTGGTTTTAAGGAAATTATAATTCATATTTTAGTGTAAACTTCCAATGACATTAGGTTTTCTAAATGAGAGCCTATATTTTGCTTCTTTCACCAAAATAATGTATATATGTTGCAGTAAATATGTGAAATCAGTAAATATGTACATTAAATACTCCCACATACATTCAGTTTTTTGTGCAAAAATTTTCAAGTTAAAGTCAAGTTTATAGAGTAAAAATAAATATATTTTACAAATATAATATTTTTAATATTAAACTCAAGCAGAACTACACACGCCAGCATGTATATAATGCCTATAAAAGGTTAAAACATTATTGGTGTATAATGCTTACAACCGGTAGACATTTTTAATAGCATGTTCTGATTTAAAATATAATATTATTTTATTGACATTTCAATTTAGTAATTTTTATAAATATGATATGTTATAATATGTCACCATTATTTAAAATATTACATTCACGTCTATTGATATGTGCTGGCGTGCATATAATATTCTCACCTCTTTTATATACACGCCAGTGGCGTGTATATAAGGAATAAATTACTCTAATATGCACGCCGGCGTGTATAAAGAGCAGTAACGACCGTTATGTAGGTTCTTCCTAAAACTCGGACAAAAGCGGCGATTCCGTCGCCGCTTGGACTAATATCGGCGATGTTAATTTTAATTGAGAAGAAGTGAGGAGGGGTAGATGGCCAGCGGCGATAGCGGCGACAGTCCAAGTAAAGCGGCGATAGCGGCGATGGGGAGGGGGAGGGGAGTATTAGGTGCGGCGACAGTAAAATATTGCTGGATTATATATTTGTAAAAGATTGTTAGAAACCCCATCGTAGCCTCACGTTTTCAGCACTCTGTGTGTGTACAAGTACCAGCATTTTATATTTTATTTGAAAACAAGCCGGCGTGTATATAGCCTCTTCCTTTGCTGTCGGTACCATGAAAGAAATTAGATTTAAGACACCTTTGAGGGCTAAAATATTTGTATTTTCTACCAGTGTGACGGCATTTTGTATTTTATTTAGCCCTCAAATTTGGGAAATTTATTTAAAGCCGGTTTTACGTCCAGGTAACTGTTTTCACCTTTTATCGCTAATACACTGCTCCCTGGACAACTGCACATCTTCTTGTTTGGTTCTCGTATCGTACTGATCAGCCAATATGGTTTGGTATATGAATCCTTTTGGAAACTATCGTTGTTAAGTTACATGTAACAGCAAAGAAAAGTTAAGATGGTGCACCTATGTAACTTTGAGGTACTAAGCAGCTTAGTGGTGGTGGACCAATTCACGCCCATGTACCTTATTCACACCCTCCCCCAAATGAATTAAAGACAACCACAATTACACAGTAAATTAGTAATGAAAATCTGGTGGCAGCCATTCCGAACATTTTATTGATTTTTTTAACATGATACATATTTTAATTAAATATATTTAGTACTTCAGATTGATCAATTGACTTAATCATTTGTGTACTTACTTAAGGTACTGATTAACGCAAGTATGTACTCAGTGGTTCATGTCAGTAATGGCCCCAAACTCTGGGGCTAACAGGCCCTTTCTTCTTCCCTGCTCTAAAAAAAAAAGTTGCACTACCTTGTTTCTAAATGTTTGAAAGTCTCTTTCTTCTAAAGCCTCAACCTCAAATGCCAAGTAGTTTTGGAAGGCTGTTCTGATGGTCTCCTGCCTTGGCCCAAGAAAAGACGACAGCGTGGTCTTCACTCTTCATCAGTGCTAACTGGTCCATGGCTGGCTGGTCGACTGTTGAGCACTGGAAAATGTACCTGGGCTGTTGTGTGGTGTCTGATTGCATGCTCATCTCCATACTATTCGTGTATGTGGAACCTCTGGAGATCTCGTGCTGAGGCTGCAGTTGCACTGGCTCATTGGACCAGGAACTTGAAGGCTGAAGATTTGTTGAGTCCTGTCCTGTCTTCAAGAAGTTGTATTTGTCCTGAATCCACTCTGTCATTTCCTGGGGAGCCTGGCCAAACTTGGACTGGGTGAGTTTTCTGTAGTGAGTCCTTCGAGATTTGAACCTAGTCTCTCTGTCACAGACAGGTTGCGGCTGCGGGCGAACCTCTCCCACAGGCATTCTTTCCTGGCCTTATCCTTAAAGTCCTTTTTTGTTTTGTCGTAGAGCTCCTCATGATCCTTGACAAAGTCCACAATAGCCTCATCTGAGGCCATTAAGTAAATGTTTCTCATATGTCCTTTCTTGTGCCTGGATTACAATTGCGATATGCCAGCCTCTCCACCCTCTGTGTCCATTTCACTGTCACTCCTCTCAGTTCTTGGTCTTTTTTCTGCCACCCCCTCTTCTGTGTGTGACTGTGGAATTCCCCTGGCTTCCTCCCTCTCCTCCCTTTGTTTATTATCTGCCTCCTCCCCCTCTCTGTCTGTTTTCTCACAGCCCCCCTTCTCTGTGAGTCAGCAGCTGTAACTCCCAACTCAACTCTGTAGGTGTGTCTGTGGGGACTCCTATCTTTCTCATGTTCCTTATTCCATTTTTAAGACCCATCTTATAAATCTAATAAAAGCAGAGTTTGTAAAAACAAAAGCCTATCAGCTAGCCAGGCAAAGTTCTAACTCTACACTATATACTAAATTAATTTGTGAAAAAATAAAAACGTATCTGTGATTGGTTTGTGTATACGGCCTGTCGTGAAGTGATGTCATGGTACTTTGCGACAGGCCTGCAAGTTATTCCAGACAAGACAGTAACAGTACAGGACAAGATGGGAAGTGACTATGCCAAGCCATAGAGAGACATGACAGGTTGGTTACCAGGTGGTCAGGAAGAAGACTCGGGGAGGGTTGACAAAACATCAAACATGTTTGATATTTTCTGATCTACTGTGACAAGCTAGGAAACTACATCCGATTTTGTAAACATTGCTTCCGAACCTTGAAAAATCCTTAGTTGCTGATAAGACGGCCCAGTGGAACACATCCAATAAATAACATGAAGCCACATCTAGACACCTTATGACTTGCCACATTTATGCAACCAATTATTCGATTTATTGATGCTATTTTTATCACTAGCCACAAAAATAATGTCATTGCTGACACATACAACAATTATTTAAAACACCGATATAACTTCAGCACAAATGATGGCTAGTGATACTATATGCAATACCGATGAAACTTGAATACAGGTCTCTTTTTTTTGGTTCTTTTTGAATATAAGAGTTTATTTGTGAAGCTGTCATTACATTAATACTGTCATACATACACCCTGGTAGTGCAGGTGCCCCAGTCAAAGTAATTGATATAAACTGATTAACCGTAACATATGCAATTAACTACTAACCAAAAGTGGTAAACTCATTTAAAAAAGCACACTAAAAAAAAATTTTTTTTAAATGGACACATTAAACAAACATTTTTATTTATTTATTTTTTTTGACTTATCAAATAATAAATAAAAAAAGTGCAGTGTAACAAGACTCCTACAAATGGCCATTTTGTAAAAAAAACTTTTGCTAATAATTTCTGTTCGTCATAGAAAACTTTAATTTTTTGTTAGAGTTCCATGATATTTAAATTCCTGGACATTCTTGAATTTAAAAGATATAAGTTTTGAATGCTAGTATTGGAAGAAAGTTATCAGTCTTTTGATACCCTAGGGTGTGTGCAAAGGACCAAGAAATTAAGTGACACCTGGTCTACTCTCAATCCATACTTTTACTCTATCCCAAAAATTTATAGTGCAAGGACAAAGGAAAAACAGATGAATTATAGATTCAGGATGGGATTGGCACTTTGGAGATGATGTTTTACCAATTTTTGAAAATAGTTTTTGAGTACCAAAAATGCTATGGAGAATTTGGTACTGAAACCATATTAGATTGTTATATCAATTTATGGCATATTTTAAAAGCCTTTTGCCATGTATTTTTATCAATATTGATATTCAGTTCATTGTTCCATGCATTTTTTGAAGCTCATATCTGCACAAGTCTTATTCAGAAGTTTGTAAAAATATTTGGAACCTTGGTTATGGCCAAATAGAGTTGCTATTTGTTTTGGTAGAGTTGGTGAAGAGTAAGGGACCATCTTCTCGAAATTTTTTAAGATAAAGTTCAACACACATTTTAGCACACAAGTATTCTGAGGAGTTAGTTTTCAAAAGGGTATATTTTTGCTCCAGATCTTTTTGACTAATGAAAGTTCCATTACTGTGAAGTAGGTGACCAACATAGGTTATTCCATGTTTACTCCAATTGGGTAGGTTAAGTTCCATTTTTGAGATTTTTGGGTTACACCATAGTGGGGAGGCCAAAGTGTCATTGGAGTTATTTATGGGACTGTTATTAGACAGTTTTTACCATGATTTCAAAGTTTCCTTCCAGAATTCATTTTGTATTTTGTCCATTAATATGTCACACCAAGTAGAACCATAAGAGTGCTAATTTTGAAATTGGTGAAATTGTTTTTTCAAAAAGTGGTAACCAGGGTTGGGACCCGCTTTTAAAAAGTCTATCATCCAGGGTAATTTCAACGATTGAATAAAGTACTCAATATTACCTTTCTTAAGCCACAGTTTGTGTAGTCCTGTGTGACATAATCCTGTTTGATTTTATCAGGTTTATTGTACCATAGAAATGCAGAGACTTGTATTGAATTGTTTAATGAAATAGTTATCTGGTTAAGGGATTGTCATAAATAGGTGATTAAATTTTGAGAGAATAATTGTTTTTATCACCATTATTTTTCCAAAAGGATTTAGGTTTTGTTTATTCCAAAATGTTAGTTTTCTTTGAGTTCTCTAATGCCTTTGAATAATTCAAAGCAATCATTTCATTCAGGTCAGCTGAAAAGATGATAGTTCCCAACAAATTAAAATGTGTAGTTCCCCAATCTAAATTGACTGAAACTTGTAATTTATCCTTGGAATACTTCTTTCTTCCAATCCAAATTAACTTTGTCTTGTTTGTGTTTCATTTTTAATCCAGAATAAGATCCAAAAATTTCAAGTGTATTTAGGGCAGCCTTTAAAGAACTCTGTGAACCATCGAGAACAAGGGTTGTGTCTAAGGCAAACTGTGTTACCCTTATCTCAACCAAATTAATAATTATGCCTTTAATTTTAACATTAATTTTTATCATATAATGCAGTATTTGCCCACATAAAGGAACAACTATGGGGTTTATATCCTCTCTCAATGGGAAAAAAATCTGATTTAACTTTGGCTTACAAAATAGAAACAATAAGGTTTGTATTCATTAATTTAATTTGATCCAACAGATAAAGATTTCACTAAAACCTGGCAATTCTAATGTATTATACATAAATTTCCAAGATATTGAGTTGAAGGTTTTTCAAAATCTATCAGCATCAATAACCCATTTTTACCCCATAGCCCTTAAGGGCTGTCGGGGTATTGTTTTCACCCATGGTGGGCGGGCGGGCGGCGGGAAAAAGTTTGTCCGGGCTGTATTTCAGAAACTGTCGGGTGTAGAAAGTTGATACTTTTGGTAGGGACATTGGTAAAGCCTCTCTTACATCGTACGTGCACATACGTCCTGGTTACAGAAAAAAATTGCCTGATTCGCAAGGGACCCTCAAGGCACACTTGCGATTTTAGAACAAAATATCAAGGTCGTACAAGCCCTGCAATGAAAATTGGCATGCACATTTTCCCTGCGTGCATGCAGGATGTCTACAAACGCATCCATGCCTCAAGGGTAACTTACGAGAGACTTGCGCATGTGTATTCTCCTTGTAAGTGTTGTAGGTTCTCCCCAATTATTTACATTGTTTAGACATACTGTAAGATACACTCAAGTGTACCTTGCATGTATATAAACCCACTGTACGAGCTGTAGCTAGTCGCAATTTGTTCTTTGATCTTCAAGAAGTGACACTGTTGTTGGGAGAATACACCCTGTTTGCACTGCAAATCTCTACTACCCCACTACCAGGCTGCGTTCATATTTTTCAACAATATTTGCAGCACACTTACTTGTCTATACACGTACGACGGGATGTAAGAGAGGCTTTAGCGGGTGTAGGTGTGCAACGTCATGGTGTGACCTTGATTTGACCTTGCTGTAGTGACCTTGAGTTTGAAAATCTTGTCCGGGCTATATCTCGGAAACCGTAAGGAAGTTAATACTTGGTAGGACATTGCTTAGGGGTGTAGTTGTGCAGCGTCATGGTCTGACCTTGATTTGACCTTTGACCTTGCCGTAGTTACCTTGACCTATAAAATGTTGTCCAGGCTATATCTCGGAAACCATAAGGTGTAGGAAGTGGATATTTGGTAGGGACATTGGTTAGGGGGGTGTAGTTGTGCAATGTCATGGTCTGACCTTGATTTGACCTTTGACCTTGCCGTAGTGACCTTAACCTATAAAATCTTGTCCGGGCTATATCTTGGAAACTGTAAGGTGTAGGAAGTTGATATTTGGTAGGGACATTGGTTAGCGGGAGTAGGTGTGCAGCGTCATGGTCTGACCTTGATTTGACCTTTGACCTTGCTGTAGTGACCTTGACCTATAAAATCTTGTCCGGGCTATATCTCGGAAACTGTAAGGTGTAGGAAGTTGATAATTGGTAGGGACATTGGTTAGGGGGTGTAGGTGTGCAACGTCATGGTCTGACCTTGATTTGACCTTTGACCTTGCTGTAGTGACCTTGACCTATAATATCTTTTCTGGGCTATATCTCGGAAACTGTAAGGTGTAGGAAGTTGATACTTGGTAGGGACATTGGTTAGGGGTTATATGTGTGCATTATCATGATGTGACCTTAATTGGACCTTTGACCTTGTCGTAGTGACCTTGACCTTTAAAATATTGTTGCACCTTTGGGTCTGTCTTTTGATGCAGATTAAGCACTGTTAAAGTCATATTAGAATTTATTAAGAATTTTACTTTTATAACTTCCCATTGTAAGAGATGGAATTTCATCAAGTGAGCCATAGATTTTGCTCCAACATCACACATAAGCATTCATTGAATGTATTACCACTTCTGTATGCATGGTAATATTCAAAACATCTAAACCATAATTCGGCCATGCAGATGTAGACAAAGACTGTTGTAATTTTAGTTTACTGATTAATGCTGTCGTCTTGTTATTGAATTATCTTGTTTTAATACTTCATCTTTACATGCATTATCTTTCTTTTAGACATTATTTTCTCCATTTAAACATTGTTTGGCCCTTTATATAACTGACAGTGCTCTGAAAGTATCCTGAACTTTGTACTGATACAGTGCTTCCATATCTCATGGTGTTAAAAATATTTCCCTAGGCTTTGGGGTACGGGCATCTCTGATGCTATTTTTATTCTTAACTTCTGTGTAATTCATGATGTCGTATGTCAATCTGAGTTGCAAAGCCACCAGTAGGGCACTGACATCAGAGCTTGGAAGCAATGAAAAACACCAGTAGTAGATTCCTCGCCTGATGTGCAAATTCCATGAAAGTTAGGTGACGAAAAAGGTAACAGAATATTCTGACTGAATGACAGCTGCAATGAGAGTTTGTTTTCAGTGAAATTTGTCAGCTAGCTGCTAGCCTTCAAGACATCATTTCTTCTGGCAAGTGCTCTAGTTGGTTGGAATTTTTTTTTCATTTTGAGTTACACATAGCAGTCAGTTTTACATTTTAACTTGATATAAACAAAATTTTTCAAACAACAGATCACAAGAACATTATCCTGATATACATAGGTGTTCTATGGCATATGCTAGTAATTATCATGTGGTCATTGCTTAAGGGGCTGTTCCATTTTGGTGATAATGTTTTGCAATAGGTTTACGATCCAGTATATTGTCAGATCATGCGGTTAACAAAACTTAAGGCCATTGTAAACCCATCATGGATGAAAGCCACAGACCTTGGCAGTATGTTCCCCATTGGAAGGGATCACAAGTCCATTGCCAAAAGTGTATGAAAATATTAAACTGTTTGAAATTATCACAAACTGCTAGTGATCCTTATCTGATTTTTATCATCTTAAACCCATCGCAAACCTTCCTTTTACTCGCAAAGTCATCTTTGTGATCTTACAGTGATCTTAAATCTACCTCCACACTCGCAAAGCAATCCTTTCCATCTTAAAATGTGGCATTTTTGACCTTCCTTTTCATAGCCAAAAACTCTAAAGCTACTTAATGGGTGTTATTCAAGCAACAACAACAAGAAAGAAAGTAGGAGATATTGTCTTTACAATTGTACGAGTACCTTATTTGTACTTATTTGTAAATGAAACACCAATATAAAATGAAGTACAATTAATTTGCAAAAATTCCAGCAAGATAAAAAAATGTCAAAAGGTGTTCCTGTCTTGTAATATTTTACAAATTATTTTTCAACAGATATGTAATTGATATCATGGAAAAGGTGTGTAGACAGCAGGTCGGCCTCTTCTTTTGTGATAAAATTCACCCTAAAATAATTGAGAAATAATTGTCCAAATTTAAGGTTGTCTTTGTAACTAATTAAATAACTCCATCTGGTTAGTACACCTTGGGGTTTTCTATAATTTTGACCATAATTGCTCAGTAAGCAGTAATGATTTTTTTCAAATAATTGTCACTTACTTGGATTATCCATTATTTCATTAGGATAGAGCCAATTGGTGTCCCAGTAACTGTTCAAGTTAACCAATGTTACCAACTGGGACAATTTTTTTCAATTATTGACACAATTAGTTTATTCTGAAATGTATAAAATATACGTTTCTATTGGTTGTGAAACCAATTCTTTATTTGAATGTCTAAATACTCAACCAGAATGTCTATCATTTGAATTACAATTCTTTTTCTTGACAAACCATTCAACTCATTTAAAAGACAGAAAACAGCATCCGAGATGCCCCTATCCCACAGCCAAGGGATATGGTTTACAACATCATGAGATGTAGAAGTAACACGTTATAAAGATCGGGAGATTTTGACAGCAAAGAGTGTGACATGATGTTGCACACCTACACACTCTAACCAATGTTTCTACCCAGTATCAACTTCCAATGCCTTACAGATTCTGAGATATAGTCCAAACAAGATTTTAAAGGTCAATGTCACCACAGCAAGGTTAAAGGACAAATTAAGTCACATTGTTACGTTACACACATACAAGCCCTAACCAATGTGTCTACCAAGTACCTTACAGTTTCTGAGATATAGCCCAGACAAGATTTTAAAAGTTCAAGGTCACTGCGATCAAAGTTCAAATCAAGACCACTTCATGATGTTGCACACCTAAAAGCCCTAATCAATGTACCTACCAGGTATCAACTTCCTAAACCTTAATGGTTTTTGAGATATAGCCCGGACAAGATGTTCAAACTCAAGGTCACTACAGCAGGGCCAAAGGTCAAATCAAGGTCGTACCATGACATTGCACAGCTACACCCCTAACCAATGGCCTTACCAAGTATCAACGTTCTAAATCTTAGGGCCCAGACAATATTTTATAGGTCATGTCACTACAGCAAGGTCTATGGTCAAATCAAGGTTATACCATAGTGTTGCTCACCGACAGCCCTAGCCTATACGTCTATCAAATATGAACGTCCCATACCTTATGGTTTCTGAGATACAGTCTGGACAAGGTTTTCAAACTTAAGGTCACTATGGCAAGATCAAAGGTCAAATCAAGATATCATGATGTTGCACACCTACACCCCGTAACCAGTGTCCCTACTCAGTATCAACATTTTACAGTTTTGGGTTTATGAGAGAAAGCCCGGCCAAACTTTTTCCCGCCACCCGCCTGCCCTAACACTGTGGGGTAAAAACTAAAAGATAAATTGTTTCTGAAATATAATTGAGATATGTGTATAGATTTTGTAAGTATAAATTATTTTTTGTTGTGTTCAAAGAAACTGTTATTCTGAAGTCTTTATTTTTTACATTTCTGCAAAACTAGAAGATGTTTTCATATTTTCAGAACCGATTGCTCCACAGCCGAAATCACCAGAAAACAGCAAATGATAGCAGAGGCCAATGGATAGTTTTCACTGGGGTTTTCCTTGAGCAGACAGTGCTACATTTAAAGAAAAATTGAAGCTACACAATGAGAACTTTGTAAAAACGTTGAGTTGAGTTGAAAAATGTAGTAACAGTTATCTTTTTGCGATGTACGATTACAAAAATCATGTGCTTAATTAATAGAAATGATACATACATCTTTCAAAGTTATTAATTGAATCATTGCTTCAGCCAATGTGAATATGTACACATGAATGAGAAATTTTATAGAATTGCAGAAAATAAAAACGAAAGACAATGTGTGTATTACAAGTTATCTTTAAATTTATAAAGATTGATTACTTGTATTTATTTTTTCTTTCATAATTGCTCTAATGTTGGGATAACTGTTGGAAACTCCAACTCCCGACTCGATTGGAATTATTTGGGGAAACGGCTGAGTGCAGATATTTGAATTCAATTTTCGGATTATTGTATCCACTGGATACATCAGGTGGATACTTTGGCTTAGCATTTGCTACGCCGCTGTTGCACGTGGAGAGATTTTTGACGTTATCACTCTAAGCTGAAAACTAGACCAGCTAGCTTCACTAAATTCGCTGGATATCTTTATTTAGAGGTAAGCTTTTTTGAGACTGAAATTAGCCTCATTCTGAAAAACAACAGGGCCGCCCTTGGCATTTCTTTGAGAATTATATAGCTTTTTCTACTGGCTGGTTCCCGTAACTAGAAGGTTGAATCTCTTCATAGGTGATATGTATAAAACATATATATGTCCTCTACAAGCATGCAGACATTTAACAGTCACCTTGAAGCTCTTCATTCAAGGTCATCCACAGAGTGCCAGAGTACCCCATGCAGTGGACTTTAGAATGCCTATATATCCCTTATTATTGGTCCTAGAGGTCTGGCATGTGAAGCAAACCTATGGGAAATCATGGGCAAGGAATCTTTTGATGTGGTCAGATTTGACCGTTGGCCACTCCTTCATGGTCAAATGAGGATAGCCAAACTTGAAAGTGCTTATAACTGACATATTATTGCTGCTAGAGGTTTGCAGTGTGAAACCAACCTGTAGGAAATCATGGACTAGGAATCTTCTGATGTGTTCAGATTTGACCTTGGGCCCCTCCATCATGGTCAACCAAGGATAACCAAACTTAAAAGTGCTTATAACTCACTTGTTCTTGGTCCTACAGGTTTGCAATGTGAAACCAACTTATAGGAAATCATAGGTAAGAGTCTTCTGATATGTTCAGATTTGACCTTGGGCCCCTCCTTCAAGGTCAAACAAGGATAGCCAAACTTAAAAGTGCTTGTAACTCGCTTATTCATGGTCGTAGATATTTTGCAATGTGAAACAAACCTATAGGAAATCATGGGCTAAGAATCTTTTGATGTGTTTTAAGATTTGACCTTTGACCACTCCTTCAAGGTCAAACGAGGGTAGCGAAAGTTAAAAGTGCTCTTAACTTGCTTATTATTGCTCCTAGAGTTTTGGGATGTCAAACCAACCTATACTTTAAGGAGTTTCTGCAGTCAAGTTGAATTTTGTGGAAGTGGAAAATGTTATTTATCTCAAAAAATGTAACACAGAGCAATTTTGGGCAAAGTTGGCCTCACTGGATAATAAGGACTACTTCTTTAATTCCTGTGAATAATTTAGGATTTTCTTAATTTCGACCGCCATCATGAAAAATGCAGTTTATCTTCATAACCATGTTAGTTGTCCTTTTTCTGGTGGATACATCTTGCATCTGGCCACAGGTGTGTCCTTGGTCTAGTTTGGAATGTTTAAGTTTACTGCCATTATAGGATCTGGCAATTTTTAGTGGAGAATGTTGGAAAATTTGTTGGAAACTGTAAAGGTTCTTAACAGACTGACTTACTTCGTCTCAGAAAGAGTTTAGGGTATAATCACCAAGAATGTAACAAAATAGGTGCATCATTGTTTCTGGCTTGATCAGTGAGCAACATGGACAATCAAATGTCCCAGAAAAATTGGGGGTTATTCCCAACACTTGTGATTAACCCCAAACATTTTAACGTGGGATTTCAGATTTTTCAGATACTGTCAACTAAGTTTCATCAAATTAGAGAGAACTCTATTGAAAAATTATTTTCAGCTGGAAAATAAATTTCTAGCCTTTTGAATATTTGAGTAGAATATTTTTCTTGACCTTAAACTTTCTAATCACATATCGTATGCCAGTCATATTTGTATCAAAGACACTCAAAAAAAGATCTAAGTCATAAAGGCTCTGCCCAAAGCCAGTCTTTCAGCAAGCAACAGACACTTCTTTATGGTTACTTACACTGCTAGTTTGGCATTAATTCACACCCCAGGGACCATGGACTGGAACACAGCTTATGGTAACATTTGGGGTGCACAATGGGCCTCTACTGATATGACATTTACCGTTAAAAGACACATAAAAAACCAACTCTATTTTTGACACACTTCAAAGCTTCTTGTTTTATTGAAATTCCTTAAACAATATTTTGTGAAAGTATAATATTCAGACCAACAAATGCTTGTTTTGAGTGTGGGTTACTTGAAATATATGACAGTTGTAAACTTTGTTCATAATTTCTCCTTCAGTAAAGTTGAATACCTCTGTCTTTGGTGATTAAGAGTCTAGGTCCAATTTTTTCTTCCATCATTAAGATGATCTAATATCAGGTTGGAATCAGATTTGCCATTGTTTTTCTGTAACAAAAGGCAGCAAATTGTTATAAATTTGGTATTTACATGGGCACCATGACATCCAATAACTGCCTCCACATGGATGATCTTTTAATATTTCAATTTAATACCAGCTATTTGATGAAGTACCACACTGTATTTATCTTCTCTGGTATTGTTTTTAATCATAAAATATTATATTATTATCTTAGTTATTAATAAATTACATTGCCTAATGCCATTATCTAAGATATGGAAGCTTTAAATATCCATATGTGTGTGTATAAATCCTTAGTACTGAGTTAAACTTGTATTCTGAACTTAGTTCTTCTTATATGTCTGGTATGGTGTATAAGGCATAATAATAATACTGGGCTCTTATATAGCGCTTTTTACCCCACAGCCCTTAAGGGCTGTTGGGGTATTGTTTTCACCCATGGTGTCCGGATGGGCGGGTGGGCGGCGGGAAAAGTTTGTCCGGGCTGTATCTCAGAAACCGTAAGGTGTAGGAAGTTGATACTTGGTAGGGACATTGGTTAGGAGGTGTAGGTGTGCAATGTCATTGTCTGACCTTGATTTGACCTTTGACCTTGCCGTAGTGACCTTGAGTTTGAAAATCGTGTCCGGGGTATATCTCGGAAACCGTAAGTGACCTTGACCTATAAAATCTTGTCCGGGCTATATCTCGGAAACTGTAAGGTGTAGGAAGTTGATATTTTATTGCGTTAATACATCCTATCCAATGGACAATAGCTTATCCGGTCGGCGCAGACCGGCCCGCCAAACGTCAGAAAAAGACGTCCTGTGTCTCCACCAGCAGGTCGGTCCGGAGTACCAGTGCACTCGCCAGGTGGCGTGTCGTACTTCCTTCCTGTCTAGACAGAGTGACGTCATAGCATCTTTTTTCGTTTGGCGCGAACCAGTGCACAGTGGAAAATTTATATCTGCCAGAATTTGTGTTTTTATCAGTTTTAAGTGTGAAGAACGATCTTGGATTCTATTTTATTGTTATCTTCTGTGTTCCTACAATACTATGTCGTCTCCTGGCCAGAAGAGAGGGAGTTGTGGTCATGCAATGGCCATTTTCGATGGACATGCGTTTTGCGCACGTTGTAGGGAAAAAGGAAAAGGGGAGGAACCTTGTGTTAAGGACAAGGACTCTGTTGACTGTTCTCTGTGTAATTCCTTCACCCCGGAGCAACGTGCCCAGATCTCAACACCGTCTTATAAAATTAAGAAGGAAAAGCGGGAGGCTAAACGTGCTGACATTTCCCAACCCACGGATGAGCTTATAGACCCGTCAAGTGTTTCCGTTATTGGGGTTGTGGCTGGACCTAGTGCTGATAAGTCTCCAGTTCCTCCTGAGAAAAAGACCAAAAAGGACAAATCTTCAGTTAAACCCAAGAAAACTGCTACTACAACTCTCTCTTCTGCTTCAGACGACAAGCTCACAGCTTTAGAAGATAAGTGGTCCGACCGCTTTAACAGGTTAGAGGTGTTACTGTTAGCCAAGTCTATGGAACCTGCCTTTTCGTCGGATGTCAGAGTTGCCCCTACTCATTCTGCACCACCTAATGTGAATCGGGACTCTGAACCCTTTTTTCAACCATCTAACCCTTCAGATGACGTATCTCAGCGCACTGGCCCAGACTCTAGTGCTGCCTTGCAGCCGTCGGCCGGTAAGCTTGTCAGAGACTCTTCATTACTTGGATCTTCATCATCTGAGCGCACTGGCCCAGACAATATTGCTTCACAGCAAAAGTCGGCCGGTAAGCTTAAAGGTCAGAGCACTTCTCAAGGGCGCACTGGTCCAGACACCGCTTCTCAGAAGCATAAGTCAACCGGTAAGCCTAGTGCTGGTTGTCACCGACCCACTACAGTTACTTCTGAGATTGTCAAACAACCGACCACCGACCATCCTCCCTCCGACCGACCTCTTGGCTCCACCGGCTCTGCTTCACCGACCCTTCAGAAGGGCAGAAAGGACAGCATTTCTAGCTTAGATTCAGATACTGATAGTCAAATCTCGGATACCCCTCCGGTGGAACTTTTTGCAGAGGAAGGGGACTTTTCGGAAGATCCAGAATTTGAACAGGAACTACCGACATCAGAAGAACAAACTTACAGGGAGACCATGCGCGGCATACGATCCTTCATGGGGTGGTCGCATATCCCTGACATGGATAGCTCAAACCCATCTGACGACAACCCTTTCGCTGGGCCTAAAGCTCCCCTTCCCAGCAAAGTCTCAGTCCAGATGCCTACCGAAGATTGTCTTTGTCGCAAGCTATCTAAACTCAATCTCACCATGACGGAGGGATACCCGTCCAGAACTACAGAAGCCGGCAGCCTGCCAATGGACCACTTTCTCAGACCCCCTAAGCCGCAAACAAAGTGGTATGGACTATTTTCTGATCAACAATTGGACCCGGCCACTGTCACCAGTTGGAATACAGGCCCGTCTAAATTGAACAATAGTTTTGGTCGTATAGCCAGAAGAGCAGCCTTGGCAGCCACCCCTCCGGGTTCCCGTAGAATTTCACAAGATACCCTGCGTCGTTGGGAAAGGACGGCTAGAGAAGCCTCAGTGGTGTGTAACCAGACGGCTAGCTTTAACAGGTGTTTGTTTAAAGTTCAAGGAGAAATGAATGCCCATTTGAAAGTTATAAGAAATGAAAACAAGGGCAAAGTGTCAAACAAGTTATCTGAGGCGGCCGAAGAACTTCAATTCCTTATGGAATTCAATTCCAGTATTACACAGGCGGCTGCGAAGGCCATGGAGCATTTAACAGACTTTGTTTTTCTTACCATGGGGAATATTACCTTGACCCGTAGAGACTCTTACCTTAGCCATTTAAAGAATGGAATCAAGCCCGACACCTTCGCAGCTCTCAGAACAGGCCCCTTGCACATTGCCACTCTGTTTGCAGAGCCTGTGGTTAAGAAAGCGGAAGAAGAAATTGCTCTGTATGACAGCAAGAGTCATCCCGCACCTGCTACTACTGCACGGGCTAAAAACCGTTATCACCCATATGAGAAGAATGATAGGAAGCAAGAGGGCCGGTCGGAAGGGAAACAGGACAGGCCAGCCTGGAAGAACATTAACCGCCGACAATTCAAAAGAGGCAGAGGCAAGGCCTCTAGTTTTTCATCCCGACCTGCACGTGGGCAACAGCAGTATAAATGACAGTTATTGTTCAAACAGGGTTTCCAATCAGCTGCTGACCCAGAATTTTTTCACAGATCAGACACTGAACAATTCTTTAAGTTCAAATGTAAAATATCATGTTGTACAGTATGTTCCTTCTGCACCCGGGCTTCCGCAAAGGAAAGGTTTAAGTCCCGGAGTGTCAGACTGTCACCAAACAAAATCTCAATTAAAATCTGTGAAAGGTGCTTCTTGTGTCACTCAGTTGTTGTTTGCCAATCCTGTCTCAAATGTCCCAAATGCTGTTCCCAATCTGCCTGTAGGGGCCCGACTTCAAAAATTTTGGGAAAGTTGGTTGAATCTGGGTGCCGGCCCGAAGGTAGTTCAGATCTTAAAAGAGGGCTACACCCTCCCCTTCCGGGTCCGGCCAAAACTCACAAGGTCTCCGACTGTCATAAGTTGCTATGTCAATCCCCAGAGGAACAGCTACCTACTGGAGGCATTACATCAGCTTATAGACAAAAATGCGGTAGAACAGGTCATGAACAAAACATCTCTGAGCTTTTTCAACAGACTTTTCCTCGTCCCAAAACCAAACAACAAGTGGCGCCCTATTCTAGACCTCAGCAATCTAAATCCATTTCTCAAGACGGAGAAATTCAAGATGGAGACACCAGAAACCATCAGGACATCCCTCCAAGGAGGGGAGTGGGTAACTTCTATAGATTTCAAAGACGCCTACTTCCACATCCCAATTCAAGAACAATCCAGGAAGTATCTGAGGTTTCATGTCCAGGGACAGACATACCAGTTCAAAGCCTTACCTTTCGGCCTGTCCACAGCACCCTTAGAGTTCACTGTAATAGCAAAGGAGGTAAAGCTGATGGCCACCTGCCAGGGTATAAGGATCCACCAATACCTAGACGATTGGTTGGTCCGGGCTGGATCCCACCAAGTCTGTCTCCGGCATACCCAACATCTAGTGAAGATATGTCAAGATTTAGGTTGGCTAGTAAATTTGGACAAGTCGGAGCTGGAACCCAAGCAAATCTTCGACTTTGTAGGTTACCAGTTCGACCTCAAAGTAGGTCGGGTCCAGCCGACTCCGGACCGGTGGCAAAGTCTTCAAGAAAAGATTCTAGAGATTTTAGACCAACCGACCTGTCCGGTCCGGCAGTTCATGTCCCTCATTGGCCTGTTAACGGCCACAGAGAAGCAAGTTCACCTAGGTCGGCTACACATGAGACCTATACAGTGGCACCTCAAGAACAGCTGGCACGTACCGGAATCACTAGAAAAAGTGATTCCCATCCCCAAATCCTTGCACCCTCACCTGCGGTGGTGGTTACTGGAAGAAAACGTGCTATCCGGCCAACCTTTACACCCAATCAGACATGCTCTGCAGCTCTTTACAGACGCATCAAAAGAAGGCTGGGGCGCTCACTTAAACGACCGCACTGCAAGAGGCTCCTGGTCCTTGCCAGAAAGCAGACTACATATCAATTACTTGGAGCTAAAGGCAGTTCTTCTTGCTCTCAAAGAGTTCACAGATCTCTGTACCGGTCAAATAGTACTTGTGGCAACAGACAACACCACAGTAGTTTCCTACATAAACAAAGAAGGAGGCATGAGGTCAGGCCCCCTGTGTGCCCTTCTCTGGAGGATTCTGACCTGGTGTTCCCAGCGGCAGGTAACCCTGAAAGCCCGGCACATTCCAGGCCGGCTAAATGTAATAGCGGACAAGCTATCCCGTCTGGGTCAGACCATTCAGACAGAGTGGTCCCTCCTGCCGGAAGTTTTTCAGACTTTATGCCAAAGGTGGCACCGACCTCAGATAGACCTCTTCGCTACGAGGTTCAATCACAAGCTGCCCCAGTTTGTATCTCCAGTACCGGACTCCCTAGCGGTAGCAGTGGACGCTCTCACTCTACCATGGGAGGACCTGGATGCCTATGCCTTCCCACCAACAGCCATATTGGGCAAAGTAGTGGAGAAGTTAATACACTCCCCGTGCAAGAGAATTATTCTGATTGCCCCGGGTTGGCCCAACATGGCTTGGTTTTGGGACTTGGTGAACATGTCCAGCCAAATCCCCCTCAGCCTGCCCAACCTTCCAAACCTGTTAACTCAACCCTTCAATCAGACCCATCACAGGAATCTGACAAATCTGAATCTGCATGCATGGCTCCTAGAGCCACAGCAATTAAACAACAGGGCTTCTCTGAGGCAGTGGCAGCGAGGATTGAGGCTCCTCAAAGAAGGTCAACCAGATCAGTCTATGAGGCGAAGTGGGCCATTTTTACAAAGTGGTGCATCGCTAATCAGGTGGACTTCAGATCTCCGCCTGTAAAGTCAGTCGCTGAATTTCTGCTGTACCTCTTTGAGGACAAGAAGTTACAGCCCAGCACCATTGATGGATACAGATCTGCTGTCGCTGATAAACTGGGTAGTACAACAGTCAATATCAGCAAAGATGATAATCTCACCCGTCTCCTGGAAAGTTTTCACCGAGACAGACCCAAGGGGAGGAGGGGAATCCCCTCCTGGAACCTTTCCCTGGTCCTACACCAGTTGACAAAGCCCCCTTTCGAACCTCTTAGGGACGCGTCCCTGAAACACTTAACTTTCAAGACGGTTTTCCTTTTGGCCCTGGGTTCGGGCAAAAGAAGAAGTGAGATCCATGCATGGCAGCACAAAAACATCAGACATCAAGCCGATTGGTCCAAGGTGTCTCTATATCCATCACCCAGTTTTCTCTCCAAGAACCAGCTGGCTAAGGAAGGTCCAGAGAGTATAGCCCCAGTGGTCATACCAGCCCTGGCTCCTACTCTGGACAGATCCCTCAAGTCTGATAGGTCTCTTTGCCCAGTCAGAGCCTTGCGCTACTACTTGGACAGGACTTCAGACATTAGGCAGGACAAAGAATTGGTCTTTGTCTCTTTCAAGAAAGGTTTTGACAAGGACATTTCACCTGCCACTATCTCATCATGGATCAAACAGACTGTGATCCTATGCTATGAGCTCTCTGATCATCATGCCCACACCCTACATCAGGTCAAAGCTCATGATGTCAGGGCCTTTGCTGCCTCTAAGGCCTTCCAGTCAGGAGTCTCCTTGGAGCAGATCCTATCAGCTTGCCACTGGAAATCCCATAATACCTTCACTCAATTCTACTTGAAGTATGTGGCTTGGGCTGATTCAGAGCTCTTCCATCTTGGTCCAGTCGTGGCTGCCCAACAGATCCACCAACAGACTGGTACCTAGAGGAGATCAGAGCCTATGTAAATAGTTGTACATATTGTATATATATGACACATATATTTAAGCAGCACTATATAAAAAAAAAAAAAAAAAAATCTCACGTACTTCCTCAGGGAGAATTAACTTCATGGGATTGAACTCATCCCTCTCTTCCCCTACCTCAGAGCAGGTATGATAGCAAAAGGGAAGGGGGGGGGGGACAAGGTCGACTCTGACGGTTCCACTCCGGTTAACCGGATGATGATATTCGACCATAGCCTTAAGGGTTGTGACTTCAATATCTACCCAGGCTTTAAGAAGGAATCTTCATTATCCCTAACATGAGTTCACGCAAATCCCTAGTAACTTACCCGCCGGCCAAGCGGTAGTTATTCAGCTATTGTCCATTGGATAGGATGTATTAACGCAATAAAATTGCAAATTTAATAAGTAAATTAAATTTTTATAAGTTAATACCCTATCCAATGGACACACAAGACCCTCCCACCGACCCCGCTCTCAGTCTACTAGGGGCCTAATAAGTTTAGACAACAAAAAAAGATGCTATGACGTCACTCTGTCTAGACAGGAAGGAAGTACGACACGCCACCTGGCGAGTGCACTGGTACTCCGGACCGACCTGCTGGTGGAGACACAGGACGTCTTTTTCTGACGTTTGGCGGGCCGGTCTGCGCCGACCGGATAAGCTATTGTCCATTGGATAGGGTATTAACTTATAAAAATTTAATTTACTTATTAAATTTGCAATTTGGTAGGGACATTGGTTAGGGGGTGTAGGTATACAACATCATGGTCTGACCTTGATTTGACCTTGCCATAGTGACCTTGCCATATAACATCTTGTCCGGGCTATATCTCGGAAACCATAAGGTGTAGGAAGTTGATGTTTGGTAGGGACATTGGTTACGGGGTGTAGGTGTGCAACGTCATAGTCTGACCTTGATTTGACCTTTGACCTTGCCGTAGTGACCTTGACCTATAAAATCTTGTCCGGGCTGTATGTCGGAAACTGTAAGGTGTAGGAAGTTGATATTTGGTAGGGACATTGGTTAGGGGGTTTAGGTGTGCAACATCATGGTCTGACCTTGATTTAACCTTGCTGTAGTGACCTTGACCTATAAAATCTTGTCCGGGCTATATCTCGGAAACTGTAAGGTGTAGGAAGTTGATACTTTGTAGGGACATTGGTTGGGGGGTGTAGGTGTGCAGCGTCATGGTCTGACCTTGATTTGACCTTTGACCTTGCCATAGTGACCTTGACCTATAAAATCTTGTCTGGGCTATATCTCGGAAACCGTAAGGTGTAGGAAGTTGATACTTGGTAGGGACATTGGTTAGGGGTTATAGGTGTACATTATCACGGTGTGACCTTAATTTGACCTTTGACCTTGTTGTAGTGACCTTGACCTTTAAAATCTTGTTGCACTTTTGGGTCTGTCTTTTAATGCAGATTAAGCACTGCTAAAGTGATATTAGAATTTATTAAGAATTTTACTTTTATAACTTCCCATTGTAAGAGATGAACCACAGATTTTGCTCCAACACCACACATAAGCATTCATTGAATGTATTACCACTTCTGTATGCATGGTAATAGTTTACTGATTAATGCTGTCATCTTGTTATTGAATTATCTTGTTTTAATACTTCATCTTTACATGCATTATCTTTCTTTTAGACGTTATTTTCTCTATTTAAACATTGTTTGGACCTTTATATAACTGACAGTGCTCTGAAAGTATCCTGAACTTTGTACTGATACAGTACTTCTATATCTCATGGTGTTCAAAATATTTCCCTAGGCTGTGGGGTACGGGCATCTCTGATGCTATTTTTCTATTATTAGCTCAAAGCGCTTTACACAGTATTACCCCAGCAAGGATAGCTAGCCTTGGTAACCTTACCTATTGCTGCCATGCAAGGCACAAAGATTATAGCTGGGTGCCTATATTTCCCCTGCGTGGAGAGATGCACAGTCCAGGTTGACATCTTGCCCAAGGATGTTATCCCACACGAAACAGTCAACTGAGACACATGAGACCCATATTTGCGAAATGTCGCTACAATCATGGCAAAGACTTTCTCAATTATAAAGTTAGCATGACCATGTTTGAAAGATCTAGATTTTATCATAAATCCTAGTAACCTTGGTAAAACAAACAAAAAAAAACAAAGGGAAGCAATGCTGTACGGTCATCTCATTTGTGACCCGAGTGCAACAGTGGACTTTGTAATAAATGCCCCCTCCTTATTATGCCTTTCAGCCTCTCCCAACATTTTAATTTCAGTGAGCAAAAATTTGTAAATTAAACAGTACGAAGTAGTGACAAGCACACAAGATTAATCAGTAAAATCTCTTGCATTATTTGTTTGTCAGCTATGTTGCTAGAGTAAGAAATGTAAAATTTGCCAGAAATCTAAAATTTGCCACCTATACTACCTGGGCGAATTTAAAGAAGAAAGTAATGTATTGCCTTAAGATTGGTATTTCTTAGTTCAGAAAGCCTGAATATTATAATACTAGACTTTCAGCAAATGTAACCTCTATTTTATAAATATTTCTATATGTGGCGAATTTTAGATTCCTTACTATACCTTTTTGTACCAACAGGACGTATTGCCAAAAATAAAACAGGGAGAGAATTATTTTTATCACTTAAAGATAGTTTTTCACATGTATAAAAACGCTAAGAATAATGCTTTTTGTTATTGTAAACAAAAAACTGCATAGCAATAACCTCCAGGCTTTCATTACAGAAGTGACAGTGTAGTCATTGCCAAACAACAAAAAATGGACGGTTCAAAATGGTGATGATCTGTAAAATTATTTCACTGTAGAGGCTCATCAGGCGCATCGAACATGTTACTTTTAACAATTATATTTATAGGTTAGTTTAAGGCTGACAGTTCTGGTATAGATAATACTCCTATGATTAATCTGTCCTTACAGGCCATATATAGTCCCAATTCCACTGTAAACTGAATGTAGTGGTGTCATGGATGTAGCTGTCAAAAGTGGATAATTTAAATATCTAATGTCAAAATATAAATTTAAACATTCTTGAAAGTTATATCTCAGTCCATTTTTAACAGCATTGAAGAAAAGAAAGGACTATTTAGACAAGAAAATGTATGGTTTCTTTAGTTTTTACCCCACAGCCCTTAAGGGCTGTCGGGGTATTGTTTTCACCCATGGTGTCTGGATGGGCAGGCGGGCTAGTGGCAGGAAAAAGTTTGTCTGGGCTGTATCTCAGAAACCGTAAGGTGTTGGAAGTTGATACTTGGTAGGGACATTGGTTGGGGGTTGTAGGTGTGCATGGTGTGATCTTGATTTGACCCTTGACCTTGTCATAGTGACCATGAGTTTTAAAATCTTGTCTTGGCTATTTCTTGGATTCCATAAGGTGTAGAAGGTTTACACGGGGTGTAGGTGTACATCATGATGTGACCTTTAACTTTGGCTCGGCAAAAGTGTGTTCACCTGCCATATTTCAGACATTTTTCTCTTATGACAAAGATATATGGATTGCTGCAAATGATTATTATAATGCACTTTTACAAAATTGTGCTATTTTCATCGAGAGCTATTCTCCAATTAATAAATTTTACAGCTTCATAATTTTTGGTTTAGTGTTTAATGCTGTCATCTTGCTATTGATTTTTTTTGTTCTAATATTTTATCTGTACATACATTTTCTTTCTCTCCGATGTTATTTTCTCTATTTAAACATTATTTGGAGTTTTATATTTCTGTCACTGCTCTAAAAGTATCCCGATCTTGTACTGTTTCACTGCTTCTATAACTCATGGTGTTGAAAACTATTTCCCCAGGCTGTGGGGTTTGGGCATCTCTGATGCTATTTTTTAGCTTCATTATTTTTCAACTAGAAAAAAGTTTTTGCTAACAAAAACAAAGCATCCCCAATGGTTAGATGCAATATAGTCTAAAGTAGAAAAAGCTTTTTGAAAAGAAAAACATGCAGCGCTAAGTGAAGACTTGAAAGTTAAGCACACAGTGTGGAGGTTTATGCATTAACATTTTGTTTTCTATCATAAATTGTGAAAAGTTAATTTAATAAATATTATGATTTGTAAGAAGAGTAGTTTTAAAGGAGATGTAAGACAAAAACAGAATATCTTCTATTTTATGACCGTAGTTTGACCCATAAGAGGAGGGGGTCAGGGGCTAAACTGACTGGCTATATGGAGTCTCCATATATGGAATCCATTCTAAAGCTGTAAAAGCAATAATAAAGGAGATACAAGGCAAAGGGACCAAATCTACTATTTTTGTGACCCCAGTTTGACCCATAGGGTGGGGGGGGGGGGGGGTGTTCAAGGGGTAAGTCTGATCAGCTAAATAGACTCTCCACATATGGTTTGCCAATACCTTAATATATTCTAAAGCTGTAAAAGCAATAATGAAGGAGATGTAAAGAAAAAACACAAAATCGGCTATTTTATGACCCCAGTTTGACCCGTAAGGGTGGAGGTCGGGGTAAATCTGACCAGCTATATAAACTCTGCACATATACCTCTTAATATATTCTAAAGCTCTAAAAGCAATAATAAAGGAGATATAAGGCAAAAACACAAAATCGGCTTTTTTATGACCCCCGTTTGACCCTATAGGGCGGTTGGGGGGGGGGGGGGGGGGGAGAATTTGACTTGCTTTCTAGACTCTCCACATATGGTTTCCTACTAATTCCCAATACATTTTATGACTCTAAATGCAATACTTAAGACGATAATAGGGGGTTCACATAAATTTAAAGCTTTCTGGTTGGTAGCTGTGAGAAAATCGCTCATAAATCGGTCAATTTTCATCGGTTGATTTTGCTGAGCGGCACTGATGGGCGGGTGTACCCCAAAAAAACTATTTTTTGATCATGTGACCTTAATAAAGATCAAACGTCAATTTTAAGCATGTCGAAAAATTTTCCCATGCCTAAGGTATATAACTGCCATATATGGTTAAAAAGCTTCCAATAATACGGGAGATATTCAAGGGAGACCATAATGTGGCGGCGGCGAGGAAACTGAAGCGAAAACAAATAAACGCCCTTTCAGAGAAATAACAAGTGCTCCTCACAATTATTGAAGCAAGTTTAATATGCTAGAGCTTGTGATGGGTGTTTCAAACTCTGTGTTGTGCAAATGCATTATACTTAAATACTAATTCTGATTTATGTACATTTATGAAGCCGAATGGTTACTACTAAAATTGTGAAATGCATTGAGCTACAAATGAGCCCTGACAAGTTAAATATGTTGTAGGTGTATATAGCTTGTGAGGCCAGCATGGAACTCTGTGAACTAGGTAATATCAACAATGAGTAAGTTAACAAATATATATATATAACAGCCACTATGCATCATTCACACTAGTTTTACAAATACACACTGCCATCCTGAACTTAACATTTGTATGTTTTTTTAACAAAACAACTTTTGTTAACATAAAGAGAATGTGCAGGTTGAATTACTAAAAAACATCTTTAACCTTTTGCTTGCATGTACAAAACTCTTGCATGCACAGAACTCAAGAATTAACTCAAAATTACGCTATATTGTAAACATTGACAGTCAAGATATTCTTAGTTTTAATTTCGTAATTTCTGCAGAGACCCACAATGACTGACAAAAATGAAACATATTTCAGAAATTAGAAGCTATGAGTACCCTGTTGTTTGATAGTTTTCTCAAAATCACTCTTTATTACAATTTCCCAGATATAAAGTTTCATAAAATGACCACCAAAAATCCATAATTTGAAAAATTTGGACATCAAGACCAAAGCAGTTGGGAGTCGCTCACAAAAATATTTATGACTATATCAACTAGAACAAAAAACTTGCTTACTGCACTGAAGGTCAAAATTTTAAAACGTCAAAATGGTTTGTAGTGAACTGAAAAATCATACATACAATGCACCATGATACACATGTACAAATATTACATATATATGTGTACTATATGCATGTTTGTTACTTTATTTATTATCCACCACGCGACGTATTTGCCCTAAATACGGGGAAATACAGACCGGGATGTATTTTTTTTGTATACACCGGCGCCCCGGTACTATGGATATTGAGTGTGATTAACTTCCGGTTTTTCAACAATATCTCGGAAAGTATGTAACTTAAAAATATGTATAATATATCATTAGAAAGGTGTTATTCTAGCGCTTCTGCTGATGTATGTTGCATAAATATCCATGCAGAAATGACTGAGATATTGCAAGGTAAAGATTGAAGTTTTATATTCAGTGTTGCTCATCCTTTTTGACAGTCTGTTTCACTTTTTCTCATTAAATATTCATATTATTTGACCCATAAATCGCACAAAATGGTGGATAATAAAAGTAAAACATCCCTCATCAGACATATACAGAAAAAATATATCACTCGTGAAGATTAACAATATAATACTCGTGCTACGCACTCGTATAATATTGTTATCTTCATTCGTGATATATTTTTTCTGTATATGTCATTCAGGACGTTTTCCTATTATATGTACGAGTTGTCAGACTTGCATCACACTTGTATTGGATGTATGGCTTGTATGTAAACACAAAAAAAATGAACAAAAAAATAGACTGGTTCTGTGGACAAAGTTGAGCCCTCTTAAGCTGAATCTCTAACCTGAAAAATGTTTCCTTAAAGCATACCCATACAACCTCCAAAATGCACATAGGCCTTTGCACAACATTGAGCAAAGGATTAAGATTTTGAAACTGTTGCAAAATGTGTCATTCTGTCCTCCTCAAATCTTACAGTTGTTTATGATCGATCAAGATGATTAAAAGCACAGAAGGTTATCAGTACAGTTTTCTTTCAGCCCAGTCTTATTTTAAAATATGCTAATAAGGTGCATTTTGTTAAATAAAAATGCAGAATTCCTGTTGAAGATGAACATTTCTGTTTTGACAAACATTTTAACATCACAATATTTTTTCTTAAAATAGTTTTATTTTGCTTTTGAGACGTGAAAGAAATTCAGGTTTTTTACAAGAAATTTACCACAGCAAAATGAGCAATTCATAAACGCATGTAAAAATCAACAAGTTAAGAAGTTTAATGTGGTTATATATACTTTTATAATGAAACTATCTTGAATGTTTGTACATATTTACACCAACAAAATCAATCAAATAGACTAAGTATAACTACAAATGAAACTGGACCCAGCTCATCGAACAACTGATGCATATTTATATATCAATCATAAAGATAAAGCATCCAAGCTAGCCAGTACCCTAGATACCACATCCAAGGTAGCAGCTTATTCCCAGAGAACCTTTTGTAATAAAGAAATGTAGAATGTAAAATTCAGGAGCTTAAGTACAAAACTTGTCCTGCAAGAGCAGCTACAAGAAAAATCTCTCGACCCAATTAAGCAGCGTCTGTGTTTATGCAATGTATTTATTGAGTGTATCCACTAGATATCATACTTACCTCACTGGCTCAAACAACAAAATTCAAGGACATGACAGACGTGTGGCAACAAAACCTCAATTTCACATTTTTGTAAAAAATAATTTTTCATACACAAATATACTGGAAATAATACATATCATAGTTAAAGATCTTCAGAAAATTGTATCTTTTTTACTAAATTTGAAAGCCTTTTGGAATCTGAACTTGGCTATTCTACACATGAAAAACTGTCCATACACTATGAATTATGAGACATCTGGAACAATTTTTACTCAATTATTCAATCAGTCACAAAATTGCAATGAGTTTCACTTCTAATTGTAAATTTCCATTGAACTTCACATTTCTCATCTCTTATAGAGGTTTTTGTTTCAACCTTGTACATCAGTTTGAGTCTGTATTTCACACTTTGATTTTTGTACTGTAGTTATCCCATTCTCAGCAGTTCTTGTCTTTCTTGCAGACGATTTGACAATTTTAAACCCCCCACCTTTTACCTCGGCTATTTCAGTTTCCTCTGTACCTTTACCTTGAAGATAAACCTTAGATTTCTTCCATGATTTTCGCTTTTGTTTGGTCTCTGATTTCACACCCTCTGCTGGCACAGTGACTTTGGAATGTTTTGTGAGGTATTGCATTAACTTCACATCCCTGTGGACACCTCTTGAGGTAATGGCTTCATCTCTTGGGATGTACACCTTACGAGGGATTTCTCCGTCTCTCAGTACATAACTCTTGCCTTCCGTTTCATTGGCCATACTGAGTCTTGAGGTCATTTTCTCGCTAACATGTGTACCCGTTACACTGATGCGGCCTTCTAAGCCCATTGAACTAACACGACCAATTCTACTGGGGGCTTTTGAAGGGGCTCTACTTGAGATTTTCACTTCAGCTACTCTCTCAGAAAGGTAGTTATTTAAGTCTTTATTTCTACTATTAAACCTGCTGGTATCAATGACCTCAAACGTATATTCTCTTGTATCATCATTGTCCTCAAAATCAGTCTCCAAAGACACATTATGTCTCACTTCATCTTCCATTTCAATAGCTTCTTTCATACCAAGTTCAGATTTTGAATGCGAGTATAAGCTGGCGAGATCATCTTTATCCAGTTCTTTGTCTCTTTCTATATCCTTAATATACTTATCGTATCTCTCTCCTGAAGACACCTGAGGGTCCAAAATCTCCCCAAGAGAAGCTGCCAACTTCACTGCAGCACTTTCACTATCTGGTTCTTTCTGTGTATTTTTCCCCCTTGACTCACTTTCTTGATATGCTGAAGCTGAAAGTCTTACAATATGACTTCTGTTTTTCACTGAGGTAGAAGCTTTCTTCTGTTTCTGCTGGTCCACATTATTTTTCTCTAAACTCGGATTACCTGTTCTGCTTTTCCTCTTTTTCTTTGCATCTTGATGTTCCTCTCCCTTCAGTAACTGCTTCTCATAAGGGCGAGGTATGGTCCTTAATATGTTCAGGTTTTCTCGCCATGTGCCGCTTGCTTTCAATGCCAGCTCTCGTTTCTTCTTCAGGGAAAAATGTTCCACATGCAAGCTGTACGCGTTGGACATGGTGGCAGTCTGAGAGGACTTCCTTGTTGGCTGGTTAATGTAGTTGGTGATTGTCTGAGATCTACCAGGAAGCGACTGCTTGTCCAGCTCATAACTCTGATGACTAGTGATTTCTGGCATGCTGCTGCTTCCTACAATGACAGAAAAAAGAAACAATACAGACTTTTGTCTTATAATGAGGGTAAGTGTGTGGTCTTAGAGGGTCTTGGTTTTGGCTAAGTCTACCCTGGACTGGGCTTAACTTTTGTAAACAGAGTCTTTAATATGGCTGCCATATATTTTTTCTCATTTCAAAAGTTGAAATGCTTGAAAAGAAATAATAAATATACAAAACACCTGCCTAATTTAGTCTGTGGACATATTTATGTGTTTCCAAGGCTTTCCATTGAAAAACAACATTTTTTCATAGCTAAAATGAGTAAAACAAAGGATATGCGTCACCACTAAAACATTTTAGACTAGTTCTAAAGGGTCACATTACACAGAAAACAACTGTGGTTATATGATAAGCTTGGACTTAGCTACCCTTACCCTTTGTGAAATCCATTTTTGTCCAGGGCTTAGCAAAGACAAAAGGCTCAGATTTAAGTGGCTGACTTAGCTTAAGTCCAGGCTAAGTCTGAGACCCTTTGTAAAACCAACCAGAGATGAACAGTCACTTTAATAAGCATTGTATCACTGCTACTGAGGTCATATTCTATTTAAATGAGAATGTCACACTGAAACCTCAACAACCAGTGTGTATAGTCATTTCCTGTCTGCATTATTGCCCCCCCACCCCCCCCACCCCCACCCCCGCGCCCACCCCCCCACCCCCATCTAACGCCATAATTATCCATGCAGTCTGTTCTAAACATAATTAAGATTGTGTTTCATATAAATACTGTTACTACTATACTATGTGATATTGTAGTGTGACAAACAAGATATATATGTCATGGTAGAATGTCCTATCTGGTAGAATATGACTTTCTACTGGTAGAATTTGAAATTTTATCATATTAGATTTTCTACCAGGATATACACTCCTATCAGACACCTAAATTATATAGTAAAAAGGCAAACTTTGCTACTTGCAAGGAAAGCCCCCTTCTATTTCTTTTATTAAAATGTATGACATTCTTGCTTTCTGATCTCTCTTGATGCAACATTGCCACATATTTTGAATATTATGTGTTACTTTTAAAGGTCATAGTGGCAAATTTCATATGCCCAGGTCAATTTTGCATACTGTGCGAAATTTACCATTTCTTACTCTATAAGATCAACACAATAAGTTTCCGCATCTGCATTTAGATTATTCATATATAAAAGTGGGCAGTCGTCTCATTCATGGTTGACAGAAATGTAGAAATCAGTTTTAAAATTCTTTCTAAATTCTGCAACTGATTGTGCAACTGATTTTAATATTTTTACTTTGCAAAAATTTTGTAAAGTATAATTTAGTATATTACAGGTTCTGTTTGCTTCTTTGTAAATTTCTTTGTTTGTTCATAGCATAACTCAAAATATACTTCACGGATCGTAATGAAATTTTTAGGGGGCATCCAAACTGTTACAAGGAAGACCGGATTCAAATTTGGGCATGATCGGGTCAATAATTTTTTAGTTACGCTACCATAGAAATCAATGCGATCATTCACTTAATGCTGTGCGCCAAAATTTTGCAAAGTCTGCACTGCTCTCCCCTCTGAGTGCTCCTGTTGTACTGTCAAGACAAGAGCTGTAAAAGGCTACAATTAAATTGCATCTCAACTGAACTGAACTAAACTGAACAATTTTTAAAATTGTTTGTACAATGTTTCCCAAGGGATCTTTATTTTTCATCCAAAATATAGACTACAAGTGTAACTATACAAACCAACACAGACTATTTTACAATGGTTTTTCCATACAACAGCAAAAGATTCTTGATATCAGAACTACCAATTACCTGGCAAGAAAACTATTAGCTTCAGGACAGCCATGTTTAATATTATAATACCAATTATCCTCTGCTTGTTTCACTGAAAACCATTAATTATGAATGAAAGGAAAATGTTCTTGAGGTCATATTCTGATCCCATGTGCCAATCACCTTTTTGTAAAGTTAAATTTGACATACACTGACAATCCAGAAATAAAGAGATTAATATAAAACTGCTAAATATTGCAATAAAGTAACTTCAAATGTGAGAAGTTCTTTATCCATGCTTTAATGGAGATACATGCAAAATCAATGTGAGTATGAATTCATGAAAAACATTGATTAGCCACAATTAAAATGCATAAAAAAATTATTTCATCCAAAAGTGTTCGCTATATCCAAGAGTTTTTACATAAGTCTTGTTCCACGCAAATACAGATTTTTATGACCAAGAAAATACTAATTGTTAATTACTGTCATCCATTGAAACTACTTCTGAAACAGCCAGTGAATTTATTACAGCGAGGCCATGAAGAGACACATAAATTTCCTTTCCAGATAGCTTTTTCAAGCTATTAAAGCCAAGCACAATCAAATTAGCTATTACAGTTCTTACTTAAGGAAGCTAATGTTTTTGTGACAGGTATACAACAGCTACACATGTTCAATCATCCAACTTTAATTCCAGTTCTAAGATTTAGTACTCCATCATAATTAATTATCTATTGGACCTGTCAAAGAATAATAACAGTTTATGGTGGATACTTATTTGAGCCTTAGAACCACTGATGGAAAATGGTGACAATACTAAGTGTTGTGATGACATTGTGCTGAACAAAGAAAGTGGGACCTCAGTCAATACATAGAATACTGTAAACCAAGAAAATTTTACCAGCTACATTAATTTTTACCACTTGAATTAATACATGATCTAACATCGCTCAAACAGTCCAGGGGCCGTATTCACAACAAGTCTTAGCTAAGTCTTTGGCTTAACTTTAACCGACTTAAGCATTAGATTTGGCTAAGACCTTTTCGTGAATATGACCTCAAAATATATAACAATACGAGAAACCTTGTCCATGGCCTGATTTCCTCTTGGTTAAACTGTTCAATTTACAAAGTCTTTTTATTATTATCAGAGATTGATTTCTTCAAATTGGACTTGGTTTACATTTCTAAAGTTTCAGTAATGTGAGAACAACCAGGATCATGTTTGGTGGTACACCATCATGTTAAAACCATGTAAATCAACTGCAGATTTTAATCGCACATTTTTACACTGTACCAGTTTCAGTTGGTTCCCAACATCAACAGGGACAAAAAGTCTGAACAGCTTTTAAGGCAAATTCATTAAACTTAGCCTTTAAGGCAATTCTTAGGCTGAGCTTGGACTTGGCTAAGTCTGGGACTTAAATCTGAGTCTTTTGTCTGAGCTTAGTCTAGGGACTTAAATGGATTCCACAATGTGGAATAATAACCACAGTGGTTTTTCTATGTCATGTGACCCTTTATTTCCAGTCAAAAATATTACTGGTGATATATATCCTTTGTTCAACTCATTTTATCTTGGTAAAATGCTGTTTTTCAATGGGAAGCCTTGTAACCACACAGAAATGTCCTCAGACTTATTCAGGGAGATGTGTCATATATTCATTCCTTATTTTTTGGCATTTCAAATTTTGAAGTGAAAAAATTTACGGCGGCCATATTTTAAGTCTTTCTTTATGAAGATTAAGCATAGTTCTAAACAGACTTAGCAAAAAACCTAGACTTAGCAGCTTTGTGAAACCCTCTAAGACCACAGACTGAGCTGTGAGTTTTAGACAAAACTTTCAACTTAACTTTAAGCCCACTTTAAGTCCTTTTGTAAAACTGGCCCCAGAGCCAATAGATCATCTGCCAAACTCTATAACCACTGGTGAATCTTGTTTAACATAATGTTACACATGAGTTGCAGTGAAATCTAGGATATCTACAAATCAACCAAACTAATTGATGGCAAATTTATGTGGACTTACACCAACAATTTAATGTAACACAACAATCCATTCTCAATGCCCTACATAACTCCTCAACTTAATACCATAATATTCTGTTGAGTCACATCTTTTAATCAATTTTTAAAAACATTCAGATGAATAATTGTATATGATATGTATTAATAATTACTGTCATTTGGACATCTATAATTATTTCAGTTTTGTGGTTTTGATAAGGCATATGTTTGCTCAACATAAGTAAGAAGTAATTACTTGTACATCAAGTTATCATTTACACACAATGATCAGAGGGAATTATCATATTTGGCCATAAATCTATTATGGACAGGTATGGATTACCCTGTCCCAAGCCATAGCTGAGATGTGTCTGTTTTTGAAGTGGCTCTTGAAACACCATAAAAAAGCCAAACATTGACAATGTTTTGATACAGAATATGTAAACATATAAATCCTGCAACAGTGACATCTGGTAAACATAACTGACCTTGCTAATAAACAAGTGACATTTTTATTTACAATTTTGGAAACTGTTGTGTTTTTGAAGACATTTTTGTTGGCAAATTATTATCTGTTGCATTAGTGAGTGCTGTATTGTTATGGTCAGTGAACAAACAAATTGGTACATGCCAATTGTTTTCAGCTATGTGCCAGCTGAATATAAACTTAAGTTGGAACTGGCATGATATGCTTTGTAAACACTATAAACAATACAATTTTGCTTGCTTATATACACTACTGCAATATGATCCTGAGCACTTATCAAAGGCCAATCTTAGTTGGAACCATTATGATATTAATCACAAAGAAATTCTTTGATGCAGCCCTTTTTGATTATATTTAAGCATGTATGTGTAAAGTGCAATTGGGAATCTATTTGTATGTGGTCCATAAGCTGGTCCATATACCCAATTCACATTACAGGCGGTATCACCCGCAGTATCCAGCATTTGGTGAAACGTACCTGTCCTTGGATCACTGTCTGACGTCCATAGATAACTTTGCAAATCACTGGTGAAACGTCCATTACCTTGTGAGTCCTATTGAAGTTTTAGCATATTTGAACTAGACTAAGGACGCATCTGTGGCCAGATGCTGGATGTATCCACCGACAAAGGCCAAGTAACATAGTTTAGAAGATAAACAGCATTTTTTCGTTAATAAGCAAGCTGAAAGTTTGGCTACCCTTATTTGACCCTGTAGCAGGGGCCCAAGGTGAAGTCTGACCACATCAAAAGATTCGCAGCCCATGATTTCCTATAAGTCGTTTTCACATTGCAAACCTCTAGGACCAATAATAAGCAGGAGGGGCCCAAGGTGAAATCTGACCACATGAAAAGATTTGCAGCCCATGACTTCATATAAGTTGTTTTCATATTAATGAGTTATTTGAGAAATACTGGCTATCTGCAATACTTCTAGAGATAATTCGCATTTACTCATTTTGAGTAGGTGAATAATTAGCTACGGGTCTGAAACTTCACCAAGTGAAAGCTCTCTCAAAAGTAGGTGAAGGAGTTATTTGACAAAAATTGGCTATCTACAATACTTTTAGAGATAATTCGAATTTACTCATTTTCAGTAGGTGAGTAATTACCTACGGGTCTGGAACTTCACCATGTGAAAGCTCTCCCAAAAGTAGATGAATGAGTTATTTGATAAGAATTGGATATCTGCAATACTTTTAGAGATAATTAGCATTTACTCATTTTGAGTAGGTGAATAATTAGCTACAGGTCTGAAACGTCACCAAGTGAAAGGTCTCCCAAAAGTAGGTGAAGGAGTTATTTGACAAAAATTGGCTATCTGCAATACTTTTAGAGATAATTTGCATTTACTCATTTTCAGTAGGTGAGTAATTACCCACGGGTCTGAAACTTCACCATGTGAAAGCTCTCCCAAAAGTAGATGAATGAGTTATTTGATAAGAATTGGATATCTGCAATACTTTTAGAGATAATTAGCATTTACTCATTTTGAGTAGGTGAATAATTAGCTACAGGTCTGAAACTTCACCAAGTGAAAGGTCTCCCAAAAGTAGGTGAAGGAGTTATTTGACAAAAATTGGCTATCTGCAATACTTTTAGAGATAATTTGCATTTACTCATTTTGAGTAGGTGAGTAATTACCTACGGGTCTGAAACTTCACCAAGTGAAAGCTCCCCCAAAAGTAGGTGAAGGAGTTATTTGACAAAAATTGGCTATCTGCAATACTTTTAGAGATAATTTGCATTTACTCATTTTGAGTAGGCGAGTAATTACCTACGGGTCTGAAACTTCACCAAGTGAAAGCTCTCCCAAAAGTAGGTGAATGAGTTATTTGACAAAAATTGGCTATCTGCAATACTTTTAGAGATAATTCGCATTTACTCATTTTGAGTAGGTGAGTAATTACCTACAGGTCTGGAACTTCAGCATGTGAAAGCTCTCCCAAAAGTAGGTGAATGAGTTATTTAAGAAAAATTTGCTATCTGCAATACTTTTAGAGAAAATGCAGAATTACTCATTTTTAGTAGGCAAGTAATTTAGCCACAGGCCTAATTTAGACATAAAGCCTACCAATAGAATACTGTGGTGCACCATCTAATATACCTTGCAAACTTGAGAAGGCTAGCTATAATATTTTTTTTCGTTAGAGCGGTAATGGTGAAATCTCTCTACACACTGCGGCTATCCGGTGGATACAATGATTTACTCAACAGTGAGAACCTGAAAGTAGATATTGGTAAGCTATGCCATGACATAGAGGTCTGCAATTTCACTGTGTTATAGCTGACCAAAAATTATGTGAATAACATATTTAAACAAAATACTGTAAATGTAATAGTTTTCACGTTATAACTGATTTACTCAACAGTGATAACCTCAAAGTAGCTATTACTCAGCTATGCAATGAGCTATAAGTCTGTAATTTCACGATGTTATAGCGGACCCAAAAGTAGGTGAACAACATATTTTAACAAAATACTCCAAATGCAATATTTTTCAAGTTACAAGTCATTTACTCAACAGTCAGTACCTGAAAATAGCTATTGCTCAGTTGTGCCATGAGCTACAGGTCTGTAATTTCACTATGTTATAGCTGACCCAAAAGTAGCTGAATAACATATTTACACAAATTTCTGTAAATGCAATAGTTTTCCAATTACAACTGATTTACTCAACAGTGTGAACTTCAAAGTAGCTATTACTCAGCTATGCAATGAGCCACAGGTCTGGAACTTCACTATGTTATAGCTGACTCCGAAATAGGTGAATAACATATTGAAAGTAAATACTCTAAATGTAATACTTTTGAAGTTATAAGTAATTTACTCAACAGTGATAACCTAAAAGTAGCTATTACTCAGCTATGCCATGAGCTACAGGTCTGAAATTTTACTATGTTATAGCTGACCCAAAAGTAGCTGAATAACATATTTATACGAAATTCTCTAAATGCAATAGTTTTCAAGTTACAAGTGATTTTACTCATGATGGAAGTTACTGAAAAGCCCAAAAGTAGCTATTACTCACTTAGCTATTGAGACAGACACCCAAGTTACTCACCATGTTGTAGCTATGAAACAAGAGGAGAGTGCCCGTGAACGGGCACTGTGTCAGCTGACTGAATGTTTTTGATTTGTGATGGTGATAATGAGAGGAAAGCATAATTATCAGGGAAAGGGCTGTACAGAAATACAGTAAATGGTAACTGAACAGCATGTTCGAAAGATATTCCGAAGCTGACAGAAGAAAAGGACAAAAAAGTTGTGCCCTGCAAATGGTATTATGAAATAAAGTAACAAGGTAATTGTTTAAATGTAAAAAGTAGGTTAAAAATATTTAGAGAAATACTATAAATGCAATATCCTCGTTCGCCCATGAAGAAGGGGTCCAAAGGTCAAATCTGACCATACCAAAAGATTCCCAGCCAAAGAATTTAGGATGGTTTACCATCCCAAACCTCTCGGACCAATAATAAGTGAGTCATAGGCACTTTTTAAGTTTGGCTATCCTTGTTTGACCTTGACGGAGGGGTCCAAGGTCAAATCTGACCACACAAAAAAATTCCCAGCCCATGATTTTCTGTAGCTTGTTTACCATCCCAAACCTGTAGGACCAATAATAAGCGAGTTCTAAGCAATTGTAAGTTTGGCTATCCTCAATTGACCTTGAAGGAGGGGTCCCAGGTCAAATCTGACCACACCAAAAGAATCCCAGCCCATGATTTCCTATATGTTGGTTTACCATCCCAAACCTCCAAGACCAATAATACGCGAGTTATAAGCACTTTAAGTTTGGCTATCTTCGTTTGACTTGGAAGGAGGGGTCTAAGGTGAAATCCGACCACACCAAAAGATTCCCAGCCCATGATTTTCTATAGGTTGGTTTTCCATTCCAAACCTCTAGGACCAATAATAAGTGAGTTATAAGCACTTTTAAGTTTGGCTATCCTCATTTGACCTTGAAGGAGGGGTCCAAGGTGAAATCCGACCACACCAAAAAATTCCCAGCTCATGATTTTCTATAGGTTGGTTTTCATTCCAAACCTCTAGGACCAATAATAAGCGAGTTATAAGCACTTTTATGTTTGGCTATCCTCATTTGACCTTGAAGGAGGGTTCCAAGGTCAAATCGGACCATATTAACAGATTCCCAGCCCATGATTTCCTACAGGTTGGATACAATGATTTACTCAACAGTGAGAACCTGAAAGAAGCTATTGCTCAGCTATGCCATGACATAGAGGTCTGCAATTTCACTATGTTATAGCTGACCAAAACGTCTGTGAATAACATATTTAACAAAATACTCTAAATGTAATAGTTTCAAGTTACAACTGATTTACTCAAGAGTGAGAACCTCAAAGTAACTATTACTCAGCTATGCAATGAGCTACAAGTCTGAATTTTTGCTCTGTTATAGCTGACCTAAAAGTAGGTGAACAACATATTTAAGCAAAATACTGTAAATGCAATAGTTTTCAAGTTACAACTGATTTACTCAATAGTGAGAACCTGAAAATAGCTATTGCTCCGCTATGCCATGAGCTATAGGTCTGTAATTTCACTATGTTATAGCTAACCCAAAAGTAGGTGAACAATATATTTTAACAAAATACTCCAAATGCAATATTTTTCAAGTTATAGCCGATTTACTCAACAGTCAGTGCCTGAGAATAGCTATTGCTCAGTTGTGCCATGAGCTACAGGTCTGTAATTTCACTATGTTATAGCTGACCCAAAAGTAGCTGAATAACATATTTGCACAAATTTCTGTAAAGGCAATAGTTTTCCAATTACAACTGATTTACTCAACAGTGAGAACTTCAAAGTAGCTATTACTCAGCTATGCAATGAGCCACAGGTCTGGAACTTCACTATGTTATAGCTGACCCCAAAATAGGTGAATAACATATTGAAACAAAATACTCTAAATGCAGTAGTTTCCAAGTTATAAGTGATTTACTCAACAGTGATAACCTAAAAGTAGCTATTACTCAGCTACGCCATGAGCTACAGGTCTGAAATTTTACTATGTTATAGCTGACCCAAAAGTAGCTGAATAACATATTTATACTAAATTCTCTAAATGCAATAGTTTTCAAATTATAAGTGATTTACTCAACATTGAGAACTTCAAAGTAGCTATTACTCAGCTATGCAATGAGTCACAGGTCTGGAACTTCACTATGTTATAGCTGACCCCAAAATAGGTGAATAACATATTGAAACAAAATACTCTAAATGCAATAATTTCCAAGTTATAAGCGATTTACTCAACAGTGATAACCTCAAAGTAGCTATTACTCAGCTATGCCATGAGCTACAGGTCTGAAATTTTACTATGTTATAGCTGACCCAAAAGTAGGTGAACAACATATTTAAGCAAAATACTGTACATGCAATAGTTTTCAAGTTCCAACTGATCTACTCAATAGTGATGACCTAAAAGTAGCTATTACTCAGCTATGCCATGAGCTACAGGTCTGAAATTTTACTATGTTATAGCTGACCCAAAAGTAGCTGAATAACATATTTATACTAAATTCTCTAAATGCAATAGTTTTGCAATTACAACTGATTTACTCAATAGTGAGAACCTCAAAGTAGTTATTACTCAGCTATGCAATGAGCTACAGGTCTGAAATTTTACTATGTTATAGCTGACCCAAAAGTAGGTGAACAACATATTTAAGCAAAATACTGTAAATGCAATAGTTTTCAAGTTACAACTGATTTACTCAATAGTGATGACCTAAAAGTAGCTATTACTCAGCTATGCCATGAGCTACAGGTCTGAAATTTTACTATGTTATAGCTGACCCAAAAGTAGCTGAATAACATATTTATACGACATTCTCTAAATGCAATAGTTTTCCAATTACAACTGATTTACTCAATAGTGAGAACTTCAAAGTAGCTATTACTCAGCTATGCCATGACCTACAGATCTGTAATTTCACTATGTTATAGCTGGCCCAAAAGTAGCTGAATAACATATTTATACGAAATTCTCTAAATGCAATAGTTTTGCAATTACAACTGATTTACTCAATAGTGAGAACCTCAAAGTAGTTATTACTCAGCTATGCAATGAGCTACAGGTCTGAAATTTTACTATGTTATAGCTGACCCAAAAGTAGGTGAACAACATATTTAAGCAAAATACTGTAAATGCAATAGTTTTCAAGTTACAACTGATTTACTCAATAGTGATGACCTAAAAGTAGCTATTACTCAGCTATGCCATGAACTACAGGTCTGAAATTTTACTATGTTATAGCTGACCCAAAAGTAGCTGAATAACATATTTATACGAAATTCTCTAAATGCAATAGTTTTTAAGTTACAAGTGATTTTACTCATAATGGAAGTTAATGAAAAGCCCAAAAGTAGCTATTACTCACTTAGCTATTGAGACAGGCACCCAACTTACTCACCATATTGTAGCTATGAAAAAAGTAGCTGAATAACATATTTTAACAAAATGCTCTAAATGCAACACTTTTCAAGTTATAAATGATTTTGTGCATGATTTCATGAATTTTAATGCATTAAAAATTATTAAAAAAATTTATTAAAAAAAAAGTAAGACAGATCCAGGTCTCATACTCACACAAGAGAATCTACCTCTGGCCTAGTACATATATGCAAGATATGAGAGAAATCCCTGCAATAGTCACTGAGAAAATTGTGATTAAGTGTTGAAATTTTCACACTTTTGGTGGGGGTACCCCCCTTGTAATGTCTCTAGCAAACAGACGAACAGACAAATTTGCATGCCTTGAACAATTTTTCATCCTCGATAGATAAGGTATCTTTTAAAAAAAACAGCACGTCTCTAGGCCTTGTAGTTTTGGAGGAGAAGTTGTTCACGCGGACGCGTACGCCCACGCCGTAGAGTGACGACATAAAAAGTAGCTGAATAACATATTTTAACAAAATGCTCTAAATGCAACACTTTTCAAGTTATAAGTGATTTAGTACATGGTTTCATGACTTTTAATGCATTTTATACATTTTTGTCTACCACAGGCCTAATTTAGACATAAAGCCTACCAAAAAGATAGGGTGGCGAGTCCTCTAGCATACCAAGCCACCTGTCAAATATGAAAGAAATCTGGAAAGAAATGTGGACTGTAGGTCGCTAACAAGCAATATTCCACATTTTAGACATTTTTGTCTACCACAGGCCTAATTTAGACATAAAGCCTACCAAAAAGATAGGGTGGTGAGTCCTCTACCATATCAAGCCACCTGCCAAATATGAAAGAAATCCGGAAAGAAATGTGGACTGTAGGTCGCTAACAAGAAATCTCTGCGGACGAGGGCGTGGACGACAACGATGATGAATCCATAGTATCCCCGCTTCGCGTCGGGGATACAATTATCCACCTGTACTATGAGCATGCACAGACAATTTCACAAATGCGCGTATGAATCGAAGGTGTGGTCCGTGGTGTACATAAGGTTGTGATTCAGTCATCTTTCGGTGTAACACAGCGACATAAGGTGAATTTAGGTATTGGACGTTTCACCACATATTCATCCGATGGCTACCGTAGGTGAGTTGAGGTTTATTCACAGTGACCAACATTTGTAGTACTGTCATTTTACCGTTATTGACAGTTGTGTCCAATCAGTAGCAGTCCGCAAGTAGTGTGAACAATGTGGTCAAAATGGGGAAACCTGGAGGCGGTTCTGCCGCCGAGAAAAACTTCTCACCCCGGGACGTATCACCTGTAGCGTGAATTGTGCATAAATGAAATCCATTTATCAAAGGTTACATGTATGAGTAAGATGAAGCTGTTGATAATGCAGCCAAAGCCACCTTGCAGGCATTCTATACCCAATAAAGGTTTAACTAAAAAAATAGCATCAGAGATGCCTGTACCCCACAGCCTGGGGAAATATTTTTCAACACCATGAGATATAGAAGTAGTGAAACAGTACACAGATTGGGATACTTTCAGAGCACTGCATGTAAAGATTAAGTATTAAAACAAGACAATTCAGTACACTAAAAGTTATGAAGCTGTAAAATTTCTTAACTGGAGAATAGCTGTCAATGAAAATATCACAATTATGTATGGTCGAATTATGGTTTGAATGTTTTGAATATTACCCATACATACAGATGTGGCAATACATGCTTATATGTGGAGTTAGGGCAAAACCTGTGACTCGGTTGATCAAATACCATCTGTTACAATGGGAAGATGCAAAAGTAAAACCCTTAATGAATTCTAATATGATTTTAAAAGTGCTAAATCTACATCAAAAAAGACACCCAAAAGTGCAACAACCAAGATTCAAGTAAAAAGATGTGAGAGATATAAGAGAGATAAAATAGTATTACATATCCCTGTAGAGAGATAAAATAGCATCAGATATGCAAGATCAAAGGTCAAATCCAGGTCACACCATGACATTGCACACCTATAATCCCCGACCAATGTCCCTACCAAATATCAACTTCCTACACCTTATGGTTTCAAAAATATGGCCTGGACAAGGCATTATAGGTCAAGGTCACTACGGCAAGGTCAAAGGTCAAATCAAGGTCACGCCAATGTCCCTACCAAGTATCAACTTCCTACACCTTACGGTTTCTGAGATACAGGCCATACAAACTTTTCTCCCATCCGGACACCATGGGTGAAAACAACTGATGGGTAGACAAACACTGATGGGCAAAATTCCAACCCTTAAATACTGGTGACGGGCAAAGTTCCTGAGAGACATTGTTCTGATGGGCATTCTTCATGGATTTATCGTCCGCATTTACCACAAAAAATGGTCATAACGTCCTGAATATGTGATCTGATGTTGAAAAGTTGTTCACAATTTTGTTCAGTTTAACCCCTTACGGACCTGCTGTGTCGATCAGCAGGCAAAAGCAAAGTGCATCAATCAATACCATATCTGTCAACTAGCAGTCCGTACCCCTAGATACTATGGATTTCGCTTTGTTACGCCGCCGCTGCAGTGTGCAGAGAGATTTCACCATTACCGCTATAACAACAACAAAAAATAGGATCGCTCGCAAAAAAAAAAGATAATGTTTTTGCATAGCAAAAACAAAGCGTCCCGAAAAGGATATAAAGGTGAGTGCTAAAGTATTAAGAAAATGCTCCGTTTCTAGCCTTATACTGTTGTGGCAAGCAAAGTCAGCACAGTCTGCTCTATGTAGCACGGTTTTCAAGATATAAGCATTTTTGTGTTTTGCAATTTTTGCAAAAAAATTCAAAATTTCAAAATGGCCGCTGTATTTGGCGAGACAAAAATATTTTGAAAATTGGCATGGCTACTCTGCAGAGATATCCAGCAGGTCAAAAATTTTGTTGAATTCGGTCCATCTAGCACGGTTTTCGAGATATAAGCATTTTTGTGTTTTGCAAACACTTCGAAAATTCCAAATCATCACCATTTTTGGTGAGACAAAAATTTTTGAAAACAAGACCACTGCCGCGGTGTGTATCTCCCGCCAATAGCTTTTCCGAGATATTCACAATTTTTCATTTTTGTGTGTGAAAGCTCTTCCAAACGTAGGTGAATGAGTTATTTGAGAAAAATTGGCTATCTGCAATACTTTTAAGAGATAATTCGCATTTACTCATTTTGAGTAGGTGAGTAATTATCTAAGGGTCTGGAACTTCACCAAGTGAAAGTTCTCCCAAAAGTAGATGAATGAGTTATTTGATAAAAATTGGGTATCCGCAATACTTTTACAGATAACTCGCATTTACTCATTTTCAGTAGGTGAGTAATTAGCTATGGGTCTGAAACTTCACCATGTGAAAGCTCTTCCAAAAGTAGGTGAATGAGTTATTTGAGAAAAATTGGCTATCTGCAATACTTTTAGAGATAATTCACATTTACTCATTTTGAGTAGGTGAGTAATTATCTACGGGTCTGAAACTTCACCATGTGAAAGCTCTCCCACGAGTAGATGAATGAGTTATTTGATAAAAATTGTGTATCTGCAATACTTTTAGAGATAATTAGCATTTACTCATTTTGAGTAGGTGAACAATTAGCTACAGGTCTAAAACTTCACCATGTGAAAGCTTTCCCCAAAGTAGATGAATGAGTTATTTGATAAAAATTGGGTATCCGGAATAGTTTTAAGAGATAATTAGCATTTATTCATTTTGAGTAGGTGAATATTTAGCTACGGGTCTGAAACTTCACCGAGTAAAAGCTCTCCCAAAAGTAGGTGAATGAGTTATTTGACAAAAATTGGCTATCTGCAATACTTTTAGAGGTAATTCGCATTTACTCATTTTGAGTAGGCGAGTAATTAGCTATGGGTCTGAAACTTCACCATGTGAAAGCTCTTGCAAAAGTAGGTGAATCATTTATTTGAGAAAAATTGGCTATCTGCAATACTTTTAAGAGATAATTCGCATTTACTCATTTTGAGTAGGTGAGTAATTATCTACGGGTCTGAAACTTCACCATGTGAAAGCTCTCCCAAAAGTAGATGAATGAGTTATTTGAGAGAACTTGGCTATCTTCAATACTTCTAGAGATAATTCACATTTACTCATTTTGAGTAGGTGAGTAATTACCTACGAGTCTTGAACTTCACCATGTGAAAGCTGTCCCAAAAGTAGATGAATAAGTTATTTGATAAAACTTGGGTATCTGCAATACTTTTAGAGGTAATTCGCATTTACTCATTTTGAGTAGGTGAGTAATTAGCTATGGCTCTGAATCTTCACCATGTGAAAGCTCTTCCAAAGTATGTGAATGAATTATTTGAGAAAAATTGGCTATCTGCAATACTTTTAAGAGATAATTCGCCATCTAGCACAGTTTTCGAGATATTAGCATTTTTGTGTTTTGCAATTTTTGCGCAAAATTCGAAAATTTAAAATGGCCGCCATTTTTGGCGAGACAAAATTTTTTGAAAATTGGCATGGCTACTCTGCAGAGATACCCTGCGGGTCAAAAATTTTGTCGAAATCACTCTATCTAGCACGGTTTTCGAGATGTAAGCATTTTTGTGTTTTCCTTATTTGGAAAATTCATAATAATTAATTAATCATTAATTACTCGGCCATTTCTTAACCAATCAATGCCAAAATCTACTGATTTCCAGATTTTAATAGAATAAATGTATTTGCCAAGTTTCAGGTGAATTGATAAAATCCCTTTCAAGTTATCATCCGGACAAGCTTCCCCATCGAAAAAAGACATTTTTGGTCATGTGACCTCTCTGATTGGTTGAAGTGTCACTGCAGCATATTCAAAAAAATTCCCCAAGGCTACTGCATAAACCTGCCAAATTTGAAAAGAATCCGCTTAACAGTTACAGAGTTATAAGGAAAACAAAATGCGGAGCCTGAAGGTCTCCCATACACAAACAAGCGTCCCATAAATAGCTAGCCTTATTATTATTATTATTATTTATTATGTATTTATACTCAGCGCAATATCTCCATATACTACAGGACTCAAAGCGCTATTTAACCAATCTGACTGTACAGGTACAGCCCCAACTCACAAGTAACTGACATTCCCCTAACTGGAAGATAGAGGCTCAAGGATGACCATTTATCAACGTCCTTGAGGTTCTTTAACCTGCCACTGGGGATAGGACCCAATGACAGAGGACCGCCATTTTAAGTGGTCATCCGAGCCACTATGTATCTGCCTGTACCTGGGATTGAACCCACGTCCTCTGAGTTCCTAGACAAGTGTGTTACCCGCTAGGCCACAGTGGCAGATTCTTCTTCTTCCTTCTATATTCATAACCATAAAATCTTGCCTCGGAATATTTTTGGCCTCATTTTGAAAAACAAGATGGCCGCCAGGGACGTCTATTCGACTTTAAGCAAGGATTTTTGTTGGCCCTCTAGAGCAAAGGGTATTATAGGTAAAGATCTCATATTCGAAGGATATGTTCCTCATTACAAAATCTTGACTGGGAATATTTTCGACCTCATTTTGAAAAACAAGATGGCCACCACGGGCGTCAGTCATGAAAAGTGCTTATATCTCCCTTATTATTGGTCCTAGAGGTTTGGGATGGTAAACCAACCTATAGGAAATCATGGGCTGGGAATCTTTTATTGTGGTCAGATTTGACCTTGGACTCCTCCTTCAAGGACAAACAAGGATAGCCAAACCTAAAGGTGCTTATAACTCACTTATTATTGGTCCTAGAGGACGAGGATGGCCAAACCTAAAAGTGCTTATAACTCATTTATTATTGGTCCTAGAGGTTTGGGATGGCAAACCAACCTGTAGGAAATCATGGCCTGGGAATCTTGGTGTGATCGGATTTGATCTTTGACCCCTCCTTCAAGGTCAAATGAGGATAGCAAAACTTAAAAGTGCTTATAACTCGCTTATTATTGGTCCTAGAGGTTTGGGATGGTAAACCAACCTATAGGAAATCATGGGCTGTGAATCTTTTGGTGTGGTCAGATTTGACCTTGGACCCCTCCTTCAAGGTCAAACAAAGATAGTGAAACCTAAGAGTACTTATAACTCACTTATTATTGGTCCTAGAGGTTTGGGATGAGAAACCAACCTATTGGAAATCATGGGCTGAGAATCTTTTGGTGTGATTGAATTTGACCTTGGGCTCCTCCTTCAAGGAAAACGAGGATAGCCACAGCTAAAAGTGCTTATAACTCACTTATTATTGGTCCTAGAGGTTTGCAATGTGAAACCAACCTATAGGAAATCATGGACTGAGAATCTTTTGATGTGGTCAGATTTGACCTTGGATCCCCTCCTTCAAGGTCAGACAAGGATAGCCAAACTTAAAAGTGCTTATAAATCGCTTATTATTGGTCCTAGAGGTTTGGGATGGTAAACCAACCTATAGGAAATCATGGGCTGGGAATCTTTTGGTGTGATCGGATTTGACCTTGGGCTCCTCCTTCAAGGACAAAAACGAGGATAGCCAAACCTAAAAGTGCTTATAACTCACTTATTATTGGTCCTAGAGGTTTGCAATGTGAAACCAACCTATAGGAAATCATGGGCTAGGAATCTTTTGATGTGATCAGATTTGACCTTTGGCCCCTCTTTCAAGGTCAAATGAGGATAGCCAAAATTAAAAGTGCTTATATCTCGCTTATTCGTGTTCTGAGATATAGCCGAGATATAGCCCAGACAAGATTTTTATAGGTCAAGGCCACTATGGCAATGTCAAAGGTCAAATCAAGGTCAGAACATGATGTTGCACACCTATACCCCCTATCCAATGTCCCTACCAAGTATCAACTTCCTACACCTTACGGTTTCCGAGATATAGTGTGGACAAGATTTCAAACTCAAGGTCACTACGGCAAGGTCAAATCAAGGTCAGAACATGATGTTGCACACCTATACCCACTATCCAATGTCCCTACCAAGTATCAACTTCCTACACCTTACGGTTTCCGAGATATAGTGTGGACAAGATTTCAAACTCAAGGTCACTACGGCAAGGTCAAATCAAGGTCAGACCATGATGTTGCACATCTATACATCCTAACCAATGTCCCTATCAAGTATCAACTTCCTACACCTTATGGTTTCTGAGATACAGCCTGGACAAACTTTTTCCCACTGCCCACCCACCCGCCCATCAGGACACCATGGGTGAAAATAATATCCCGACAGCCCTTAAAGGCTGTGGGGTAAAAAGGGCATGTATCTGAGCATATCATATCAGTGGTATGCAAGGTTTGCCTCTCCAGATAATGCCTCTACCAAGTTTAGACTAGAGCTTTGCAATATCTTGATTTTCACTCCCTTAAAATCTATTTAATTCATACTGCATATAAATGACCCTGTATTTATCTGTCATCACTCAAAGTAAAGTATTTTTCACACTGACACTATCTTCTTAAGTAGGTGCAAACTGACATCAAGTGGTATGTAATGTAATTGTAAACAAGAATCATTACTTGTCAGCTGTATAATTAGTCATTGTGTCACAATGTTATGGAAACTGGCTTAGGTGATCCACCTTCACCAAGGCATAAGTCTATGTGATCAAGAGTGTTTACCAGTGTGTTCATGCTAAGAGATGGCCACTGGCATTGTTATCACTTTGGCAATGTCAGGTTATCATGAAAAAAAAATGTCTAGTTAAATATAATTTCAAATTTGAGTCACTGTATACTAAACAACACTAATGCTGTCACTCCATATCTACTGTCTGATACCCCTATCAAATCAATTCCTCATATTTTTGTAAAGTGCCCTCCACAGGAGCTAGATTAAAGATGTTTAAAAGCTAGTAGTTTACTTGTGTGCCACATGTAATTCGCTCTTTCTAGATACCAATAGTTAATTATATAAGCAATTATCAAAATTTTAACACTATCATTTTGGTTTTGATTTATTTAAATTTTCATTGTGGCCTTATGTTGAAAAGTACCTAATAGGTACTACCTATTGTTAAAATTTCAATGTAAAGAATTTTAGCATTAATCTCAACATACCTCTGAGACTGGGGTACTTCATCTGATTAGATATTATTGTATTCTTCTTGTTTGTACAAAAAAAATATTACAAAAAATTAAAATGTTTCTGTGCTGATATAAACCAAATAAGGTGTAACTATTTTATAATTCATTTTGATAAACTCATCACCACTTTTTGTAATAGAAAAAAGTTGTCTTTAATAACCCTCCTTATTTATAATTTTACCACTTTTTCAAGAGCATTTGATATAAAGTTTATATTGAAAACAGACTTGTGGATTTTGGGCACTTCTTTGCTGAGGGTTCCAGGTTTGATAAGGTGTAAAGTTCATTCTTTCAGCCACAAAATTGTTTTCATTTGAAGTATCTCCCAATAAATCTTCAAAACTGTACAACAGGTATGTAAAGTAAATTATGGGAAACAGTATTTAAATTAAGAGTTTTCTTTAAAGATACTGAAATTGAGCCGGCTATCCATAACTCTGGGCAAAGGAATTCCCTTTTCTGTCTGCTTAATAACATCCTAAAATTTGAACGGAACGGAACCAGTAAAATGCAATAGAAACCATCTGACTCACCTTTTTTCGTCAAAAACTGATATATGGTATCATCCTAACATTATTTATTATATTTATTCATTTGTTTTAGAAAATATCCTATAGTTCTATTGTGATCTGGATGCAGACTCCAGTGGCCTACATCTTCACAATAAATATATTTCTCAATTAGTCCATTTGCTATTGGCTAAATGGGCTACACTATAAAGAATATGACTTTTCACACCTTTTGACTGAAAGAAGGACATCAAACCTTCTGCCACAAAGAAACACCAATGTAGGTCTTCTTTATTTAACAAATATGAAAATTACCAGACAATATGAAATTCTCCACTCAGGAACGCCAACACCCTTCTTATTTTCATTTGAATGACGGAATATTTTCCTCGTATTTGCTACTTCTAAAAATCTCATTGGTGATTTTATCTTCTCTAGTGTAATATGTCAGTAACTTTTTGGGCTTATAGTTTTTGCTTAATTTTAATTTGAACAAGTCCTGTGTGGCAAATTTTACAAACTATGGCAAATTTTATATTTGTTACTCTATAAGCTTGTAGATAATATTGGACTTGTAAAAACTGTAATAACTCACACAATGAGATAAATTATTCAGATCCATATCTTTTGTGTATGATTACTGAGTGCAAAGAATGATTGTAAAGAAAACATTAGACTCCGTTTACAACCACACACTTGCCTTAAATCTTCAGATACAAACATTAGGTAGTCTATTAAGACCATACTAAATCAATGTAAATATGTGATATTGTAAATTAATCAATATCTTATTTTTTCACTTGTGTTATGGGCTAGCTTGAAAATATAAGGTGAAGATATCTTCTATCTGACAACAAATATAAGATAATGTCATTTGTGTTTCCGTATTCACAACACTGAAGAAACTTAAGTAAGAAGTGGCTGAAATTTTGTAGGACAGTTTTTGTTAGAAAATATCAATACCACATTCGTAATCCTGTCATGAAAATGCATCACTTCACTTCCTCTCAACAACTCATTCAAGGCAGGTTAATCCTGTAATCATGACAATGGTTCAATGGCACATCAGCACAGATTAACACAATTGTGTTGCCTAATACTTTGCACATGTGCATATAAGACATTGGTTAAGTAGTTTTTGCAATAACTCATATAACACACTGGTTAAGTACTTTTTGTAATAACTCATGAGATATATAATTGATTATTTATTTATTCAGCTGACATCTGTTTCATACAGTTTTTTCAACACAAGAAATAACCATTTAAATGCCTAATTTCAGATTCTAACCCGCACTTTCAGAAGTGCAAGGCAAGTGTTCCTACTCATAGGCAGAGAAAAGGCCTCATGAATAAAAACCCTTTTGAAAAAAGCCCTATGGAAAAAAATTTTAAAAAGTCAAATTTATTCAGGGCTTTGCTCCATATACTGAAAAATGAGGAAGGACTTTTCACATCAGATGGAAAGGGGCTGGGGCTTTATCTCCATAGAGCTTTTCTCCTGGAATCTTTACCATTACACAATGGAGTATCCTAGCATGCACAAGACTCTGCTCTGTCAGTAATACATCCAACATCAACAGGAGGTTGTGTTTTTGGATGCACTCATGTGTCTGTGCATAAGTCTGTATTCATGATAAAACCAAGTAATTAAAGGATGTTTTTGAATTTTTTTTTTTTTCATTTTTATTTTCCAATTTTAAAGAGAACATCATTATTAGTATAAATATTTCATAAAACAATAAAACTCACCTCTTGAACCATTTTCCAGCCAGTCTTCTGTTGCTATGTTCACTTTCTGATTGGGTCATATCTACTGGCCAGACTGACATATGCACGGCCACTTGAGTCAAACCACATCTGTTAACAGAATAACATTTATTGCTTCAGGATCATATTCTTTACTAAAGTGGCCAAACCTTCACCCATAATGAGCACAAGTAAAGATGGCACTATATAAAATACATTGTAATAATTAAATTGAAGTAGTTGGGTTTCTTCTTTAAAATTAACTGTAGAAGACATTAAAAATAACATACAACTGAATCTTCCAGGCAGTTCATGAACTCAAAGGTTGGCACAATTTGAAAAGAAAGCCATGCGCTGCTTCTGAAATTTAACAGCAAGATCACAAATCCAAATGCTTTTAATCTTTGCCTGAAAGATCACACACACACACATCAAATTTGAAAACTGTTTTAATTTCTTGTCAAAAACAATGCTCTGCTGTAGCAGCATGATATTCTAAAATCTAGACTTTGTGCAATGTCTTTTCATTCTGGGCATCATACATAAGGACATCTTGTTTTCAACAAGTACAATCCCTTTGAATCTATGTTAGTTGCCTTAGTTAAAGCTAAAATTTGTACCCTATCTTTTTCACACATGTACACAAATATTTGATATTCATGAAGCACCTGAATGCTGATGTAGAAACCAGTAAATATGTAAGAATTCACTGCATTAAGTGAATAGTGTTACACAATAACAAAGAAACCTAAGTCTTTAGCAAGGGTAAAATATCTGACACAGAGAAATACTTATCTTTTTTTTGTGGACTGGGAACAGTAATAATGTACTCCTCTAGTTACTCAGGGATCTATAACTTGTGTGTGTGCAGAACGAAAACATACATAAATTGAAACTTTTGGCAAGTTCGGTTAACATCATAATACCGCCACAAATGTTGACATTGGATAGAATTATATATCATTACACAACCAGAATAATCAAAGCAAAGCAAAGTTAGATGATCAAAGATGTCAACATTAACATTTATTATCCACCACAAGCCCTATATTTATTTACTTGGGGTTTTACGTCGCTTTCAACACTGTACAGGTCATATCACGACGGGTAGTTGGAAGGGCAGAGGAAACCAGTACATACAGTTCATTGGGGTTCTGTACTGTAAACTGCCGACCAACGGCAAGCAACTACCAGCTTTCCCACTTGAGGCCGTGCCGCGGATCAAACCCCGGCCTCAGAGGTGGGAGGCGAGAGTGTTACCACTCTGCCACCGTGGCCCCCATACAAGCCCTATCTATAGAGGGATATGCGGAGTGAGATTTTTTTTATACAGCGCCACGTCCTTACAATGGATAATTAATGTCAACAAGCGTTGGTGTTTCCTTAATATTTCAGAAACTATGTAACCTACAAATATGTCTTATATTATCATTAGCAAGATATTTTTATTGTGCCTCTGCTCATTTTATTACATAAAAATCCATGCAGAAATGACGGAGCAATTGCAAATTAGAAATAGAGATTTTTATATTCACTGGGGCCCCTGTATATTATAACGATGGCCTTTTTCACATTCTTTCTTTAAATATGACATTATTTCAAAAATTATTAATACAGGACTGTTGAACAGGACATATTACACCAACTTTGACCTTTGACCATATAAAGTGGTGGATAATAAAACATACCTCATAAGCCATGTATGAAAAATATATCAATCATAATTAACAATTATAATATACTTGTACTGGGCACTACTGTCAGGTTCGACTTCCACAAGTGACAAGACTGAGGACCTGTCCAAATATGACCCTGGCTTTTGAACGGGACATAAAACCCCAACTTTAACCTTTAATCATATAATACTGTCATCTAAATTCTTGATATATTTTTTTTTCATACATGTCATTTAAGAAGTTTTCCTATTTAACAACCAATCACGGAACAACACAAAAGTTACAAGCTCACAGTCACAGAAAACATCTTGTATTTTAAACACCATCACCCAGACCATGTTTAGTGCCAACATATTGATGTGCATCTTTATCAACTCAAGAATGAAAACATGCAGTGTCTAAACTTGTTAAAGTTTAACAGGTGCTGTTATTCACTGATAGTTACCTGTTAACATCTACGAATATCTCTTTTAGGATAAGATGGCGCATACTGTTGCCAGCTTGCTCAACTACAGAATCTTTCATAAGACCTCCAGGGGCGGATCCAGCTTTTATGTAAGGTGGGGGTTCACATTGAGTAAGGTGGGGGTTCACATCAGACATATTATAACTAAGGGGATCGGGGGCATGTCCCCCGGGAAAAAAATTAATTTTTGGTAAAAATAGAGTGCATTTCCTGTAAATTTAACACCACTCTCAAGAAATAATTTTGTACTTTGGGTTGAACCCCTTTACATTATTTTTCAAGGGGGGGGTTCGAACCCCCTGAACCCCCCCCCCCCCCCCCTGGATCCGCTAGTGACCTCAGCTTTCACTGCCACTTTCTTGTTTTAACACTGGCATTACATTGTAGATTATATTACTAAATGTTTACTATTATTTACTGTCCCTGTTGAGAATTTTGGGAACCTGGTAGTTTTGTTTATTTAGTGTCTTACATCACGCCTAGTACCTTATCAGTTATATTTTGATGGGTAGTTGGAAGGACAGAGGAAACCAGTACATACAGTTGGTCAATGTTCTGTAATTTCTACTGTAAACTGCCGACCAGCTGCAAGCAACTACCAGCTTTCCCACATGAGGATTGACCGGGATTTGAACTCAGATCTCATAGGTGGGAGGCAATTGTGTTTCCACTGTGCCACCGTGGTCGACCCCAGGTAGTCTTGAGTCACAGAGATTATTTATTGCTTTGATAGCCATTTAGACTTTCATTCACATAAACCATCTCTGCCATACAAACTTTTTACAAATTTCAACTGTAAAAACAGAAATTAATTTAGAGAGTAAACAATGAGCAACATGTCCTGTTTGTTTTTCTGTTGTTACCTTATTTCAAAATAGTTTACGTCTACCAAACCGCCCAAATTCAGTTTATGACTTGAAATGAATGCCATATTTCGTGGAACATAATTAATTGCTGCCAATGCTTTTTTACTGCGTACAGGTGTGGATAAAAGATTTATCAACTTTTGACCAAAAAACAGGCTAACGGCTGAAGTTTCATTGTAAAAGCACTGCATGAGAACATTATATACCATAAACCAGAGAAAAAGGCCTGCAGGCCTTGGGACATCCTCATGAGACAGGCAATTTTAATTATTACAACATTCATATTCTTTTAATATGGCAAAAAAAGATGTTCTATATGGGATAAAACATGTCAGAAAAACAAAATTGGAACATTTTTAAGACATTTGAAGCAAGCCTTGTGGTACATAGCATCACATCGGTAAAGTTACATTTTACAAAATCGCCTCTGGCGGCCACGTTATTTAATCAATTTTGCCCAAAATCAATAGGGTTTTTCTAATAAGCAATATCAATGACTCTACATAGTTTGAAGACAATCGGTCACAGAAATCTGGATTTAGAGTGTACACAAGCTTTAAAAATGGGTGGCAGGCATCTTGGAAACAAGATGGCGGACATAAATTTTTTTTTTCAGAAGTTGTCCCCCTTTACCCTAAATGTACACAGAAAACCTGAAGATGATATACTGAACCCTTTTGCTGCAATGAGGAAAGTAGAAAGTGAAGGGGGGAAAAAAGAAAAAAAAGGAGAAAAATTTTTTTTCTATTTTTCATAATTTTCATTTGTCTGTACAATGGTATATAATTCTGATTCTCTGTTTGTCTCTATTACCCATTCTATGATACATAAAGTAAATAATTCAAAATATTTCAAACAATGACACCACTAGTGAATAAAACTAAATTAATAGCAAACGTTTGGTTATGTTGGTTATCAGAATAGCTATTTTTAAGAAAAGCCACACATTTTTCAAAGAAAAATAAATATGACACAAGCTCTGTTACTCTCAGGCAAAACATTAGATATTATTATAATTCATACTTCACAACAACAAAAATATAATCAAACATAACTTTAGCCGGTGGTCTTTCAGCTTTTTACACTGTGAAAAAATAGTAAAAACATAATTTGCACAGCCATTAATACTTTTTCAATATGAGCGTAATCTAATCTACTACTTTGAAGGTACCATATATAATCTTCCCCACAAAGGGAAACCTGGTATGTTGAAAAACAAGCAAAAAAAAAGACAGGCAAAAAAGTGATTGTTGAAGGATGTTCTACGTTAGTATTCCCCCCAGGGTCATGGTTGTGAAATGACGGGAAAATGGACAAGTGGGAAAACTTGACTTGAAGATTTCAAGAAATAATATTTCATGGTTTTGTACAAGAATTCAAGAATAAAAGAAATATCTGTAGAATATATCTCCTGTTGGCTTACAGTTGATAGTAAATATTATTTCCCAGTCACATGTTTATCAGCAAGGAGTCAATGCCACTGTTAAGAAATTGCACTAATGTCTTAAAAGGTCCAGAGGTGTAGGAGCATCTCAAATAAGTCATTCTGTATCAAATGTGATGCTAAAGTAAATGCCCTAACATATAAACATTCAGTACCAGAAGATTTATGTGAGTATTAAAACATTATTTTATATAACTGCTGTAGATTAAAGGATTTAACAAGAATTTTACTGTCAATTAGATGGGTATACATTACTTCAATAGCCAATTGAATTTGGTTATCCTTTAAGTTAATACTTCTAAATAAGCCAAAAAGGAAATTTAATTGGATTTTGGTCTTTCAATGAAAACTTTCGCTTACTTTAACTATAACATTGCTTAAAACTAACTCTAAAATGATCATTTTTGTGGTTTAAAATAACATTTAATAGGATATTAAGAGTCACAAGTATAAATAACAGAATGAATTTGATCAAATTTGCAATGGATATAACTTATAACTCCAATAAGGTTAAATGCAGCTGCTTTGGCGTAAAAGGGGTTAATTTCCAATAGTAAAATTGGGGAAGATAAGGTCCCTTATCATTCATCTAAAATACTCTAAAAAAATTTCCTTTTTGGAACTTAGAACTCAAGCCTTGATCAAAGCATTAAAATATTTCTTGAAGAGGGCAGAATCCTTTTTAATCTTCATGCCGGCAGCAGTGATCTATTTATTCAGCCTCATCATTATGCCCTCTGTATATAATTCACCTGCAAGAGGTGTTATAATAAGTATAGTTTACAACTGTTGCCTACCTTGATAAAATATTATTAAATCAGTGCAAAGTTCCTTCCAGAACTATACCAGTACAGTTTAAGTAAAGTGTTATGTTTTGCAGTATTTAGTGAATCAATCATCATAAACTGCACAAGCAATGAGCTTCACATCAATAAATATTAATATTAACCTACTTCCAAGTAACACACTGAACATCATGGTCTTTTTTAAGTATATGTGTACATAATGAGTTCTCAGTCATGAGAAATATCGTCTTGTTCTTTTTGGGTTCATTAAGTACTCATATATTTCTGAATGGTCAATGCATTGAAGAAAATTCCTTGTTTATTCTCAATATTTACTTACTTTCTTTAACCTACTTATTCACAGTTATCTTGTGTACAACTATTTACAAATAATAACAATAACAGACACTTAACTTGGCTAAATAGCACTATTTTACAAATGAAAATTTACTGCTTATGACCGATAACTTTTTCAAAAATAATGAAGTCAAAAGATAGTGAGTTAATTCATTAATATTTTTGTTAATAAAAGAAACAGGCAAAAATATGATACAGTGATATCACCAAAACAAAACCACACACTATATTTTTCAATCATATACAAAGGTCACACTCTTAGCACTGAATTTGGGCCTCTCGAATTATAAAGATGATTCTCGATGTTCGCACTTCAAAAGGGGCACTTCTAATTTTTTGTAATTTTAACAGTATCCCCAAAAATGTATTTGTAGCTTTGTGACATTCGGCCCTAATTATCCCATGGTGTTTGCAAATTCTCTTCACTCGTGCTATATGTTGGCAAAATACTGTGCGCATATCTCGTATAAATACATAACACAACTGGGTGTCAGTAAAGTTATAAGTAAATAAACAAGTGAAAGTTAATATCACAGAAGAAATCAGTCTTATCAGTCATAGACAGTAACCAGCAACAACAGACCAACTGCACTCTGGATTCACCACAGCAGTTCTATCTTCAAGCATATCTACCCCTTCCGTCTCAGCATTCCCGGCCTGTATCTTATGTAACACTGTAGTATTTGGCTTGTACTTGCCCTTGATATTAGCCTCACTTTTCTCACGTGTTTTCATATAAATCTCCTTCAGCTTGCTCAGTTTACTCAAGTCTTTTAAAAACCTTTTGTCACTCTCAGCGGCAGCATTGGTTCTGGTATTGTAGAAGGATTTCTGCCTGGTGGCAACTTTGGCTGGTGCTAGTCTGGAGTAGTTCTGCAATGCAGCCTTTGGCTGAGGTGTTGAAGCATAGACATAAGTACCACAAGGTGAACTGTGAGGCTTTTCTTCATATGACACCCTGGCATCATCCATGCTGTGCCAATGTTTGGTGTGGTGTATCTTGTCTGTGGCATCTCCAGCTGATGCAGGTTTGAAGCTATGGTCAGGTGCTTGTTGCAGCCTGGCCAACAGTTGGTCATCTCCCTCCCGTTCGGCAATATCCATAAAGTATCGCCTCATGATGGATGTTTTGTCAGGAGAAGGTTCTCTTAGCCTTTTCACTGGGCTTCTGGTTTTATCATGTCTCTTCCCAGTTGTACTAGCCATTCTGTCTGAACTATTTAAGTGGGGAAACATGGTGGCTGGTTTCACTGCTTCAGGACTTGAGACCTCCCGTCTTTCATTCAAAGTATGTTGATACTGTACTGGTACAAGTTCAGTGTCTTCTTCCACATCAATGACCTCTGGATTTATCCTGAATGTCACTCGACTTTTTTGCCTCTCTGGGAGAGTGTCCTTCACTTTGTTGTCTCTGGTGCTGGTTACTTCTGACTTTTCAGTCTTTGTTCCATAACTTTTGCTCTCTTTTACTTGCCCTATTTTATGCATCTGCATGTCTTTCTTCCTGCTCATTCTTGTTTTAATCTCTTTAATCTTCTGTATCTCTTCCTTCTTCAACTCTGTTACACGGTTCTTACTGACTTTCTCTAGATGTACTTGGGTTTTCTGTTCACTGCCGTTGCTTTTGGAGAGATTTGAACTGATCTCTTTAGCTTTACTTCCATCCTCAGAATCATTGCTACCATTGACAACATCTTCAGAACCATAATCTTCACACAATGTCAATTCTACAGCATCTACCATCTCATCAACATTGGAAAAACCAAGTTCCCGAATTTCATACTTCTGGGCAAAGGACATGGTCAGGCCTGTCACATCAAACTGATGTTTGTGTTCCATTTCCAGATCTTTTGTGGTCTTGTTATCAGAAGTAGATATATCGAGATAACTGAGTTCAGAGACTAATGTCTGGTAATGTTCTTTATCTGTACCTTGCTTCAAGTTCTGGCTAGCCTCATTCACTGCAGTAGAATCTTTTACGCTAACAGACCCTGATTTTTTTGTACTTTGTTGTTCATCCGATTTGCCCTCAGACTGCTGGTTTGAATCCTGTGATTCCTGTCGCTCTCCCTGTATAGTTGTTAATTTTAGAATATTAGACAAATTACTAACAACCACCTGAATTTATTGTTGAACATCATTTCAGATACATCTAAAATGAAAAGGTAGGAGTAAAACCCAAAGTCCTCGTGAGCTGGGGTGATATTCACAAAAGTTTTGAGTTTTGTACTTTAATATTAAAGTATAGCAGTGTTAAACCTAAGAAATGGCAAACACAAATATGGCCCAGGACTGTAATTACACAAACATTGAGTTTTGCAAGTCAGAGAGCTTTGAATAAAATTACTTGTTTTTTTTTTTTTTGTTTTTTTTTTTTGTTTTTTTTTTTTTTTTTGTCAAAAACTAAAATCTATCCCAATATATTTTCGTGACTAAAAATAATAAATAAAAATTTTGATGTAATAGTGATATAAAATATTAAAATGTATTTTGTTCTATGCTATGAACCAGGATTTAATTGCTCCAGTAAACTGATACATTCAGAAGGTAATATTTCCCAAAGAGGATATAAATGAGTAGAAATAAATAGCTGATACTTTGAAAGTTCAACCAAAACCAAATACAGTGTGTAAGATTTGTTGAATTGTGCATCTATTTATTTTCTGAATAAACTTTGGCCTCTTGTTGTAATTTCTACCTTTTTTATTAAGTAACAGAGCTGGATCAATGAAATATGGAAATCATTTGAACTTAATTGAAAGGAAAATAATACGGCAAAAGTATACTGCGTGGGGTATTAACATGTATATGTCAGGCATTATGGTAAATCATTTTCCTCTGATATATATATATGTATTAGTGGTTCCAGTGGGACATCAATCAACATTTTCTAAAGATTATGCCACAAATTTCTCCTGAAAGAAATTTTTCTTCCCAAATAGTCTGTGGTAATCTCTGAGTAAGTTTGTAAAGGATTTTACATTATTTACAGAAACTATAATTAATGCACAAGTGTCAGTTATTCGATGCCTGAAGGCATGCTTAAACTGAGTAAATATATTACACAGTACTCTGGGCAAATATAATTTATAAGGATAATTGTAGGTGTGATGAATATTTGACATACTGAGATTACTGATTCATTAAGGAATTTAAATAAGAGGAATTTGCTGTGAAATTCATGGCTGCAAGAAGGAACTTTTCTGTCGATGAAAGCCAAAAATAATTTGTGTATAACCTTAATCTACACAGTGACCACACATAACTGATCACAAGACCAGCATGCATTTATTTGAATTATTGACATTGATAATTGAAGTGGAGGAAAAACTGATAATTTTATGTCCTAGTTTTTGAGGAAACCCATTATGAAAAATAAGAAAATCCCAAAAGTTACCTGAAAATGTTCTTAACTAGAAAAATGTTTTTGCTATTTTATGACCCCTGAGTTTGACCCGTAAGGGGGGTCAGGGGGTAAATGTGACCGCTATATAAACTCTACACATACTCTTTGTGACCTTGATAAAGATCAAAGATCAAATTTAAGCATGTGAAAAATTTTTCCCGTGCCTAAGGTATATTACTGCCAAATATGGTAAGAAAGCTTCTAATAATAAGGGAGATATTCAAAAGAGACCATAATGTGGCGGCAGCGGTGGCAGTGGCATCGAGGAAGCTGAAGTGAAAACAAATTAGTGCCCTTTCAGGGACACTTACTTAATTAAATACTAAATAGCTATAATTATTAAACAATACCAGACCACTGGGGTTTTGATGTACATGTATATGTAAAACATAAATTATGTGGCATTAATTTCCAGATTTTTGCAAAACTAATCAATTACTTCACAGCATATCAGGTTTAGCTCTGAGCGAATTTAACAAAATTAAGAGAAACAAGCCAACTGAAGTAACAGTTAAATGCTTCTACAAAACTATATACAGTATATATCTATAAGAAATAAAATGAAATGAAAATTTAAAATATTATTCTAATATAATACAAATAAGCAGATTTATAGACAGAAACTTCTAACATATATTTCTACCCTTTAAGTTCATTTTTAAGTGACCAGAGATATTATATGCATTTGCACAGATATGGTGGAAAATTGCTTGTAACAACAAGCTATATCTGTTTCATAAATTCCATAAAAACAGACTTCTACAAAAAGATATTCTACTGTACATAATAAATGTGTTAGTTAATTACACTCGTTTTCTGGAAACTAAATGAAATCTAATGAAAAGAATATAGCATTTTTATATTAGACAGAGGGCATGGGCAATTATCCAGGAATCTGAAAAGGAATGGGTTTTTTTTCCGAAATGGCATTTATTGCAAATTTGAGATTGGGGTGTAGATTACCTAATTTATTCAAATAAAGGCAGATATAATCTGCAATTATTATTTTTATATATAAACAAGTGGGATATTTTAAACATCTCTTATGCTGAGAAAAACAATATAATTGGTGCCTGTGGTAACAGTTTCTAGTAATGTAACTTGTGCCTTCCATCAGGAAAGTTGGAAATCTTTAGAAGAATTTTGAAAACAAAATGGTGGGACCAAAGTGACACCAAACTAATGACAGGAACATTACGTTGATTTCAGAATTTCACAGAACGCTGCAAAGTAAAATGACTATGAAAAAAGGGTAAATAATAAACAACCATTCCTACCTGATGAGTTTCTGGTGCATGCATCTGTGACAACATATCTAGAGTCTTGACATTGGGGGCTTGCAAGTTTGTATTTGTCACTAGTGGCGCCACCTTGCTTGAGTGTACTTTACCTGTCCTGAAATAAAAAAAGAAACACAATGAAATCATATCGAGTCAAATCTCAGGAGAAAACAAAGAAACTTTTTTGCTTGATCAAAACTTCAAGAGAATGGAGAATTTCAACAGAAAATAACTTTCAAACACATGATATTTATTTCTTCTTAAGTCAATCTTAACAGGTCTAAAAACATCTTTAGCCTTAAAGGTAAAGTCACTTTTCAGGCCTGGTGTCCCATATGGATGGTGCTTATTTCCAATGCTTATTTGAAATGATTGAACTGGATACCATCCTGTTGCAGGTTTACTTCCCTAACTAGTGTTGGCACCTATTTGTACTCATGGTTGAAGAGGGACACAATTATGTTTATGTACCTAGTTCAACTGTACAATATCCATGACCCAGCCAAGGTTCAAACCCCAGACCATCTGCTCTGAAAACCAACACTCTAACCACAAGGATAGATAGATATATAGATAATTAAGATATCAGTGCAAAAAAACAGAAATGTGTCATACTGCTCTAGAATAATAAAATAATATATATGCTAGTTTTTAACAACAACAAATATATATGTCACAGACAAACTGTGTTATCAGGAATCTTTAGCCATTTCACGAAATCTCTGATTCAATTAGGCATTTTATTTATTTATTTTATTAGACATGACCTTCCACACTTGCACCTCCTAACTAATGTCCCTACCAAGTTTCAATTTTCTACACCTTACGGTTTCTGAGATATAGGTCGGACAAGATTTTAAAGATCAAGGTCACTACCTCATGGTCAAGGGTCAAATCAAGGTCACACTATGACATTGCACACCTACACCTCCCAACCAATTTTGTCCCTACCAAGTTTTAACTTCCTACATCTAGTATCTGAGATACAGCCCTGACAAACATTTTCCCACCGCCCGTCTGCCCGCCCATCCAGATGCCATGGGTGAAAATAATACCCCAACAGCCCTTAAGGACTGTGGGGTAAAAACTCTAAAACTGCTCTTAATAGTGTATCCTATTTCTAGTTTAGATCAAGGCTGAAATGGCTTGTCTGTATCAAGGAATTATTTCAATCAAAACACCTGCTTTAATTAAAGAAATGTTCCTGAAATTTCCAAAATTCTCTATATTAATTCAGAGTTTCTTTAAATATAATTAATGTACTATTAACTGACATATTTCAGCTTGGAACACAGAAGACCTGGGTTCAATCCCAGGTGCAGGTAGACATATAGTGGCTCAGATGAGCACTTAAAATTAGGGATGGGTCGGTACCAAAAATCTGTACATCGGGTGGTCACCAATGCAAAACCGTACCGATTCCGGGATTTTATGTTTTAGTACACCCTAACCAAACACGAACGTTCCTCTTAACGACATCGCAATAAAAGTCCATAAATATACACAAAATATGGGATAAAAGTGCAGAATTTCTTACGATTTCTGGTTTGTTTCCAATATTTTAAGTTTTCTATCATTCATACGAGCTGATAAGTGAGATTAAGGTTATAAAATATCGTAACCAAAACATGGCAGTTCTGTTCAACGTAATCGGTATAAAAGTCTGCAAAATACATGAAAATATGGAATAAAAGCTTATAATTTCTTCAAATTTGTGGTTTCTTCCCAATATTTTAAGTTTTCCTTCTATTATATATGTTGGCAAGCAAAGTGGCGGTTGTAAAATCTTATCACGGTATTTCAGTAAATTGGTCTCGATACCAAGATGCTGATCCTACCAACCCATCCCTACTTAAAATGGTGGTCCTCCATCAACTGATTCTTATCCCCAGTTGCAGGCTGACACTCAGTTAGGAATGTCAGTCACAAGAGAGCTTAGGCTATACTATACAGAATGGGTCAAAGAGAACTTTGAGCCCTGTAGTAAGTAGATACTATTATCACTATAAATATACAATTTCCATGTTGATGTTAGATCTTATTCATTTTACAGATAAATGGACATTGAAATATTGTTTTACACCATATGACAGCTACTACTGTCTTACCTACCAAAAAAAAAACGTTGATATACAATAGGAAAACGTCCCGAATGACACATACAGAAAAAATATATCACGAATGAAGATAACAATATTATACGAGTGCGCAGCACGAGTATTATATTGTTAATCTTCATGAGTGATATTTTTTCTGTATGTGTCTGATGAGGGATGTTTTACTTTTATTATCCACATTTTGTGCGATTTATGGGTCAAATAATATGAATATTTAATGAAAAAAACGTGAAACAGACTGTCAAAAAGCACGAGCAATACTGAATATAAAACTTCAATCTTTAACTTGCAATATCTCAGTTATTTCTGCATGGATTTTTATGCAACATACATAAGCAGAAGCGCTAGAATAACACCTTTCTAATGATATATTATACACATTTGTAAGTTACATACTTTCTGAGATATTGTTGAAAAACCGGAAGTTATTCAAACTCAATATCCATAGTACCAGGGCGCCGGTGTATACAAAAAAAATACATCCCGGTCTGTATTTCCCCGTATTTAGGGCAAATACGTCGCGTGGTGGATAATAAATAAGGTATTTAAACATTAAATAGACAATTGTTTGAAAAATGATTAATTGAAAAAAAAATATCTTGAATGATGCCTTCCAAAGTATGCACATGCATAAATAATGTAGGTTTAAATTTTGACACAAATGAAAAATGAGATATGGCATATGATGCTCAAATTGACACTTCAAGTAAAAACTAGAAGAATGTTTTTGCTAACAAAAACTAAGCGTCCCAAAAAGGTTCACCGCAATATAATATACAGTAGAAAAAGGTTTTCGAAAATAAAAACATGCAGTGCTGAGAGAAGAAGTGAAAGTTAAGCAGACAGTGTGGAAGTTTATGCATTAACATGAAAGAAAAATTTAAGCTTTATTTTGTTTTCTATGCTTATAAATTGTGAAAAGTTAATTGAATAAATGCTCTGGTTCAGAAAGCATAAAGCATCAATACTTATAATAGGTTGAAAATTACACCATAAAACTACTTAATTAAAGAGTAACAGTGCTTTATAAATGCCATATACCTATTTACATTTTAGAAAAAGGCATAGTAAAATTTGAGCCTTTGGAAAGGCAAGAAGTTTATGACACAATGCTGTGACCACATCTATCCCAATGAGTAAATAAAAGGTCAATGTTCCCACAAGCCTATTTATTATGAATAATGCTCATTTCTGTTTAGATATAATTGAAAATCGGCTATTTTATGACCCCAGTTTGACCCATAAGGGAGGGTCAGGGGGTAAATCTGACCGGCTATCTAGACTCTTCACATAAGGTTTCCCAATACCTCTTAATACATTCTCAATGTTCCCACAAGCCTATTTATTATGAATAATGCTCATTTCTGTTTAGATATAATTGAAAATCGGCTATTTTATGACCCCAGTTTGACCCATAAGGGAGGGTCAGGGGGTAAATCTGACCGGCTATCTAGACTCTTCACATAAGGTTTCCCAATACCTCTTAATACATTCTAAAGCTGTAGAAGCAAGACTAAAGTAGATGTAAGGCAAAAACACAAATTCGGCTATTTTATGACTGCAATTTGACCCATAGGGAAGGCGGGGGGGGGGGGGGGGGGGGGGGGTTGTTAAATCTGACCAGCTATCTAGACTCATCACATAAGGTTTCCCATAAGGGGTGATCCGGGGGTAAATCTGACTAGCTATCTAGACTCATTACATAAGGTTTCCAATAACTCTTAATACATTCTAAAACTCTAAAAGCAAGAATAAAGGAGATAAGAGGTAAAAACACCAAATCGGCTATTTTATGACCCCCAGTTTCAGTGCTGTTTCACCCATGGGGGGGTGGGGGTGGGGGTGGGGGGTGGGGTGGGGGGGGGGGGTGGGGGGTCAGGGGGTAAATCTGACCAGCTATCTAGACTCTTCACATGTGGTTTCCCAATACCTCTTAACACATTCTAAAGCTGTAAAGGCAAGAATAAAGGAGATGAAAGGCCAAAATACAAAATCGGCTATTTTATCACCCCAGTTTGACCCATAAGGGGGGATCCGGAGGTAAATCTGACCAGCTATCTAGACTCTTCACATAAGGTTTCCCAATACCTCTTAATACATTCTAAAACTCTAAAAGCAAGAATAAAGGAGATAAGAGGTAAAAACACCAAATCGGCTATTTTATGACCCCCAGTTTGACCCATGGGGGGGTGGATCAGGGGGTAAATCTGACCAGCTATCTACACTCTTCACATATGGTTTCCCAATACCTTTTAATACATTCTAAAGCTTTAAAAGCAAGAATAAAGGAGATAAAAGGCGAAAACACAAAATCGGCTATTTTATCACCCCAGTTTGACCCATAAGGGGGGATCCGGAGGTAAATCTGACCAGCTATCTAGACTCTTCACATATGGTTTCCCAAAACCTCTTAATACATTCTAAAGTTGTAAAAACAAGAATAAAACTGATAAAAGGCAAAAACACAAAATAGGCAATTTTATGACCCCAGTTTGACCCATAAGGGGGGGTCCAGGGGTAAATCTGACCGGCTATCTAGACTCTTCACATAAGGTTTCCCAATACCTCTTAATACATTCTAAAGCTGTAAAAGCAAGAATAAAGGATATAAAAGGCAAAAACACCAAATCGGCTATTTTATGACCCCAGTTTGACCCATAAGGGGGGGGGGGGGGGGGGGGGGGGGGGGGGGGTCCAGGGATAAATCTGACCGGCTATCTAGACTCTTCACATACTGTTTCCCAATACATCTTAATACATTGTAAAATTCTAAAAACAAGAATAAAGGAGATATAAGGCAAAAACACAAAATCGGCTATTTTATGACCCCAGTTTGACCCATAAAGGGGGGTCTGGGGGTAAATCTGACCTGCTATCTTGACTCTTCACATATGGTATCCCAATACCTCTTAATACATGCTAAAGCTGTAGAAGCAAGAATAAAGGAGATATAAGGGAAAAAGACGAAATTGGTTATTTTATGACCCCAGTTTGACCCCTACAGGGGGGTTGGAGGGGAAATTTGACTTGCTTTCTAGACTCTCCACATATGGTTTCCTACTACCTCCCAATACATTTTATGGCTCTAAATGCAATACTTAAGAAGATAATAGGGGGGTTCACATGAATTTTAAGCTTTCTGATTGGTACCTGTGAGAAAATCGCCCATAATTCGGTCAATTTTCATCGGATTGCTCCCAAACTCTAATCAGTATGATAGTATGAACACATGTATGAAGTTACAAGCCTCTGCGGTCAGTAGATTTTCCTGAACTGCGATGACGGGCGGGTGTACCCGAAAAAACTATTTTTTGATCATGTGACCTTGATAAAGATGAAAGGTCAAATTTAAGCATGTGGAAAAATTTTCCCATGCCTAAGGTATATAACTGCCAAATATGGTTAAAAAGCATCCAATAATAAGGGAGATATTCAAGGGAGACCATAATGCGGCGGCGGCGGCAAGGAAACTGACGCGAAACCAAATAAGCGCCCTTTTCAGGGACGCTTAATTACCAACACTGAAATCCTTCGAGCTTAATAACAATCAATGGTGACATAGATATATCCAAATAATTATGATTCTTTCACCAGTTGTGATCTACATGAAACAAGTTCAAACAACAACACAAAGTAATCTGAATAACTATCATGAAGTAGTCAAGTTGACAAACTCGTCACCAAGCAATGTACAACAACTACATTTATACTGCAAATTCAGCACCAACTCATCACCTGGGACTGGATTCATTAAATGGCTTTGGTTCATTTTTGAGTTTTAATCTAAGATTTGTATCTCAGAGTAAGATTTTTGTGTTGGACTCAAGAGCAAACCTTGCTTGGATTTTCAAGAAGGGTTAACCCTCTAATTTTTAGCTTGACATTAAACCCAAGACAAAGGGGACTTAAATTTTCAAAAGGAATTTAAATATTTACGCATGGTCCTAGCACATGCTTATCATTATTCCAAAGGTGTCTTTAAATGTGCCTAAATAATTTATTACAAACTTTGTTATCAAAATCTAATTTTCAAATATCATCAAACCTTGAGTTTTTGAACATGAGACTTCTTCATTTTATACTGTGCTTTATCCTTCCTGTGGAGAAACATAAACTTCTGTTTCATGTTTTGGCTCTATTCATGTGACAGAACCAAGAAATGATTAAAAAATATAATGCCGAAATAGCTAGTAGGGATAAATGTGAGTGAAAGGTTGTAAGTACAAGTTCCCTGGAATTATTTTTTGCACCCCATAAGGGACCAGCCTGTGTAGTTGAATTACCCACACCACAAAGATTCACTCATGCTCGTTACTATGAACCTGAGTAGGAACCCTACGCTGAGTTTCATGTGTAGAGGGCAGAATGTGACAGAACCAAAAAGTAATAAAATCATTACTACTGTATGATTTTTCCCTTATGGCTAACCTGGCACAATCACTCAGGGCCGCTAGAGTGACAGGATATGGGATTTAGTTCCCTGCAAAAACCTTATGTCACATGACACTTCCATGAAATTAAGAATTGGCTATGTGGGACTTGCCCTTAAGTTATTTCATGTATCCCAATTTTAGTCCAAAATTAGCTGTAACAAATGTCTGAGACATAAGTCATGTGGTAGGGATTTGGACTCCAATACAACACTTAAAAAAAAATCTTATAGCTTCATTCAAAGTTTGTGCCCTGAATTTTAATAATAAAGTTAGTGTTGCTGAGCTGTCAGTACTATACTGGTGTTAAGGTGTTGCTGAGTTTGTACTACTTTGTAGTTGTTGTGATCAGTTGGCTCATGCTCTGTTTGTCTTGCAGACAACTTAACCAGATACCATCTGATCAACTAGCTACTTGTAAATGGTACATAAACATCCAAAATGCAACAGAAAGGAATGCAAATATAACAAACTCCACCAAATAAAGTCACAAAATTCAACTACAGTGATACTGCATATCTCTGCACAACAAATATTTACAAAACCAAACTTTCACAAGATATACATATGCGTACTGTGCAAAACTATCAAACTCATACATAATTACCTCAAAAACAAATATCATAATGCCTTCTGGATATTTAATTGGTCCTTCATACTTACAAGCTCAATTAGTGTTTTGTAGTAACAATAAACATTATGCAAGAGCAATATTGAAATTTTTTCAGCAGTACAAAAGCTGCCACAATGGCGCGAAAATTGATGATTTAGCTTTATTATTTATTATACCAGTTTTATTTAAGAAATATTACATTTGTAATTAGAAAACTATTTACATGGCTGATTGTTTACAAGACCTAAAGTAGATCAAAAGGACCGAGAAAATGAATGTATTGAATATTTAAATTAATATTTTCTGCAACAGATTGTCTAGTGCTACAGGTAGTACATGTAGAAGTTCTATATAAACCCTGTCCACAATAGGAAAATGTTGATTCAGGCTGCGAATCAGACTTGTGGCTCCCAATCCACGGGTGAAGAGTAGGTGAGAATTTTATAGCCAAAAAATGACAGATTTTCAAGCAAGTTTATGATTGGAGGTAATATCACTCTGTGATTTAAAAAGTGGATTTACTAACCTTTAAAAAGCCCTATACAATTGCTATGACCGAGTTAAGGTTAAAAAAATGCCTTTACAAATGTTCCAGAATGAGTTAAAGAACACTAAAACTGTATTTATAAGAGTTGCCGAAAGTTTACTACAATTTAAACAGTTTTTAATCAGAATTATCAGGGAACATACAAATCAATTCCAAAAGTTTCCAAGGTTTAGCTACTGTTCTTGAACATTATGATCAGGGTTTTTGAACCTCCCAAATAAAAAGATTGACCTACCTAACAATCCCAAGTATCTAATTTTCAAGACCACAATGGAATAAAAGGTCAGGGGGTGGATCGGCACAGTGGAACAGGCATCTTATACTGAATATATATTTTTATAATCTTGGGAGACAGCATGTGTTTCCTCATATTTACACCAAAATCTCTTTTTGTACTCTCTTTTGTATAGTGTATATTGTACAGGGTCTGTATTTATTCCGTCTTTAGATAAATTATTTAAACAGTTTCATATTAAACAAATTGCTAGGAATTTCCCATCTCTTTTGCTGGGTGCTAAGTCTTATTCTTACTTTAAAAGAAAATCATGGAGGGCCAGATATTCTGTGTACCATAACAGCTGAAAACAATTTTAAACAAAATAAAATATGGACTACTAAAAGGAATTAACATGAAGTGAAGAATTTGAAAAAACCTAAGTCCAACAAATGAACATTCATTGACAAATAAATTTCAACCTACAGTTTAGTTTGTAAAACTAAACAAAACATTCAGAGGCTTACAATTGTGCAATATTTGGATAAACAGAGGTTTATGTATATTTCTGAATTGATTCAATCAAACTATTTTGTGGCATCAGAGAATTTTTATTACCAAACATAATGCAGAGCAAAATTTTGTCCATATTTTCTTGAATCTTTTCAAGAATTTAAATTTTAATAAAGTGTATAAATTTTTAACAAACATTCTATATGTTCTGCTTGGCTTGGTAATTCAGCAGAAACTTTTATATGCGTAAATTAGAATGGGCATTCATGATAGACTACATGCATTAACAGAAGCCCAAGCTATAAATATTCAACATAAATGTTCAAGACACCTTTTTAAAGGGCAGAAAACATTTCCCCATGAAATGTGACCCAGTATTAAATAATCAATAACCAACCAATCAGCAAGCAGCTTACATCATTTTATTATTTTTATCGGTGTACCAATGAATCAAATCATGTATAGGCTCAATTGACTGTTAATTTGAATTTTGTGCCAATATGACATATGTGCCAAGTAAAAAGTACCAAGCTACCAACTGCGGGTACTGTTCAAAAAGATGAGAATGCAGTCTACTTAGAGACTATAGCTAAAGACAAACTGGATACCAAAAAAAATCTGGTGCTTCAATGTAAAGAGAAAAATCACAATATTGAATCTGCACATTTATACTCTCTTCTATAGTACACATCCAAACTAAACTCAAGACATAATGATAATAGTATGATACAGTTATACACACTACGATTTACCTGAGCACCAAATTCTGAAAACTATAATCAAACAAAAAATGTGACATTATTAACACAATCGTCATATATTACTGCTAGAGTACAAAGGGTCAGAATTTTTTCCAGAACTTCTGACTTTTAAACTTGATAAGTTGACTTTTAAACTTAATAAACTAATCAATTTATGAAGTTAATAAATTAACTTTTAAAGTAGATTAATTCCCCTATCACCCCCCCCCCCCCCCCCCCCAAAAAAAAAAAAAATTCTATCAAGGCATTATACTGTGCCATAATTTTACTATTTTGCTTATGCAAGAACATAACATTTTCAATTTAAAGATTACAGTATATTAACAGGTTAAAGGACAGAAGCCGATAAAAGGGATTTGAAGGTCCAATTTTGACCTTTGTTATTTTCAGGGGCAATCTGGATATTCAACAAGCTTAGTTGGAACATCATCAACTGAAAGGTTTCTAAAACTACAGTCTACAATCTCATATATAATCTTATTATACCTTTATAACACTGAATAGATTCTGTAAAAGCAGGTTCTAAGGTGCCAAAATCAACATTTATTTTATTGCTTCAAAATCATTTTCCCATTTCACACAGCTTAGTCTAAAACTTCAACAAATAACATTTCTTGAGAGTAAGATAAATTCTTACCTTAAGTAATTAGTAGCAAATACAAGAGATGGATACTCTATCTGATTAATAAAGATTGCCATGTAAAGGCTTAAGATGTAGGATATTTTGTATCCGGATATTTTGTACCAGGACAATTCGTACCCAGTCATTTTGTACCCTGCCTAGGACATTTCGTACCAAAAATTTAAAAGTTGAAAATGTTTTAATTATTGAATTGTACTGATATTTGGAAGTACTTTCTTATAATATTGTAACTATTCAAGTAAAAATATTGTAAGATTTACTGGAATATAAACACCCAAAAGAGATTGAGTTAAGGCAAACATCTCGAGATTGTACAGAACATCTTGAGTTGGTGCTGCTCAAACTTAAGATGATATATCTGGAGTTGTCATTAGCTTTAAACATGGCTGTATTTAGAGGAATCCCACATTTGTTACAGTATGGCAAAAAAAATTGTAATTTTTATAGATTGGGTATGATATGTCCTAGGCTGGGTACGAAATATCCGGGTACGAAATATCTTGTCCCGGTACAAAATGTCCTGGTATGAAGTACCCCTAAAGGCTAGCATACTATGATGAGGTAAGTAAGGCTATGCTTTTTGTTGTGTTATGATCAGATAATGTTATGTACAAAATAAGGCTGCTTTGTAATTGTAAGGGAAATATGCTAGTATTGATCTCAAAAGGTGTCTGAACTTTAAGGGCCAAGGGCAGATGATGAAGCACTGACTAAGGATAAGTATTATCAAATGGAGAAGAATTAACATAATTCTAATTCTAATAGTATTTTTATAGCGCCTAATCTCTATCCAAAGACAGACTCTAGGCGCACCAAACAGAAGCAAAAAACTGTAATCATAAACCTGAGACATAGCAAGGGTCAGCGCCACGGAGAAAAATGAGGGAAAGCAAAAGTCAGGGCGGATATGCTTGTGCGAAGAGATAGGCTTTGAGCTTCCTTCTGAATGAGTGGAGAGAAGTGGCCGAACGTACATCATCAGGCAAATCATTCCAAATCTTTGGAGCGTCATAAGCAAAGCTGAGGCCGAAATGCTTAGAAGACTTATATAGTGATGTGGCGAAGTGGGCTTCAGCTTGGCTTCTGCGTGTGTTGTAGACACTTTGTCTGGGTTTAAGAAAAGGTGCAAAATATCTTGGTTGACCACAATTTAGGAACTTGTACACCAGTAAGGCAGTCTTAAATATGGAGCGTTGTTCAATAGGCAACCAATGTAGAATCTTCCTAACAGGAGTGATGTGTGAGTACTTGGTGGTGTTGGTGACAATTCTAGCCAGACTATTTGAACACATTGCAGCTTACGAAGATCAAGAGCTGAGACACTTCTAAACAAGGAATTACAATAGTCAAGTCGACTTCCAACCAGGGCATTCGCAACCATAAGGGCAGCATGATGTGTGAGGTAACCTCTGAGATGCCTAAGATCCCTGATTTGAGCAAAACAAGACTTGCAGATATTTTGGACATGCCTCGAGAAGGAAAAATCACTATCAAACCATACACCGAGGTTCCTGACCTCACCGACAGGAGAGAGGAAATTGCCAAGAATGTTAACTGGAAAGGATTTGTTGAGTTTTTCACGGTGAATTTTTGAACCAAAAACAATGAATTCGGTTTTATCAGGGTTGAGCTTCAACTTATTTGCAGATAACCACTTTTTGACATCCTCCAGGCACCTTTCCAACCTGTCAAAGGCATGAGACACATTCTTATGTGTGAGATGAACATATAACTGTGTATCATCTGCACAAAAGTGAAAACCTATGCCGGGATGATTTCGAATGACTTTGCTGAGGGGAGTAGTATATAAGGAAAAGGGTATAGGACCTAGGACAGAGCCCTGCAGTACTCCACACAGGAGCTTCTTTGCACCAAACAGAATAGAGCCAATCTTAACGCATTGCAAACGATCAGAGAGGTAATTCAGGACTTAAACCATTCAAAAACTACGCCACCAACGCCAAACCACGAACTCAAACATCCTAGGAGTGTACCATGGTCAATTGTGTCAAAAGCTGCTGATTGGTCAAGCAGCACAACAGCAGTGGCCTCACCTCGAGCCAGAGCAAGGTGGACATCACTTTTGATTGACAGCAGTGCGGTTTCGGTTGAGTGACCTAACTTATAAGCTGACTGCTTGACATTCTCAAGACCATTTGAACAGACATAATCGTTTAATTGGGAGGCAACCACATGCTCAACAAGTTTGGACATGAAGCACAGGCCTGACACAGGTCGGTAATTCTTGAGATCGTCAGGTGGAAGTGAGGATTTTTTGATCAGTGGAGTGACAACAGAAAATCAGCAGGGACAACACCTTCAGACAGAGAACAATTAACAAGTTTGGTGATTGAAGGTACAAGAATGTTAAGACATTCCTTGACCAAAAAGGTGGGCCATGGGTCCAACAAACAGGATTTAGTTGGTGATTTCATAATTGCCTTTTGGATTTCATCATCAGAAACTTCATTGAACGAGTCAAAGCTAGGTAGGTCTGAGGGTGCAGGTAGGCTGAAAGAGTCAGTGCTGGAAAATGAGTCCCTAAACTTGGTAATTTTTTCTGAGAAATAAGTCACAAAACGATTTGCAAGACACTCTTTTGACTGATGAGAAGGGAGTATGCTTTCGTGATCGCAATGTAATACAGTACGTATCACCTGCCACAATTTCTTGGAATCCTGAGCATTTTCATTGACAAGACTTCTGTAGTAATTGGATTTATCTTTATTTACTAGTGGATTACAACCGGCAATCTGCTTTCTCAATCTGGCTCGATTTTGTGGTGATTTATTCTTCCGCCATATGCGTTCAAACTGGCGCCTGACAGCCTTAGCCAGCAGATAAGAATCTGAGAGTCATTTAGCAGGACCCTTAAATTGATGAAAGTGCGAGACACCTAAGGAGCGTGTTTGTCTAGCAACTCTTTAAGGTCCTTTGTATACTGCTCATAAAGAACACTAGCAGTATTACCAGGGCATTTGACAAACGAACAGTTTTCCAGATCACTCCGGAGACAATCCATATTTATCCTGTGAAACATCCGAAAGGTAACAGTTTTTGACGTAGGTAGAGAAGGGTTGGTAAAATCAAGTTGACCCAGCACTAGGGCATGATCTGAAATAAAATCACTGACCCGAACATTTGAAACAGCACTGGAATCGTTGGGAGTGAGGATGAGATCGAGAACATAGCATAGAAGCATTACTTTTGCTAGTCTTATAGCTGACAAACTGTTATTAGCTTAAGGGCATCAAATGAGAAACTGTTAATTAACTGTTTTCTCAGTTTTCAAACTGATTACACAAAATGTGACACTCTGAGTAATGCTATATCAGTTGGTGTTGAAATGTCAATAGTTGACCCCTTCTTCATCATGGTAAACTAATCAGGTGTTGCAAACAAAAGCAATTACCAAGGACTGTAATGGTTCTTCAAACACATTAATTCAGACACAAAAATAAAACTGTTTCATGTGTGTTAAGTTTCATCAAATGTATTAATTATACACATATATGTTGACATGTTGCAAGGTCCAAGAAGTTTGTCACTTATTCATGCAAAAAAAATGTATTCAGGGGAGAAATAAACTCTTAATCATGGGTGTTGGCTTACTTGATGACTCGAGTTACCTCATACTTATTTAGCAAGGACATTAACCCACAGTCAATGTGCTCTTCACAACACACATGAAGACTAAATATCTTTGCAGACAATAACATTTTCATTTACTCTTCGAAAGTACACTTGAAAACAGTTCTCATACTTCAGGTATTCATAGGCAAAATTGATATTTACTAAGCAAATATGCACACAGAAACAATAAATCCCCAGTGAAACCCAAACCAAAAAACACAATAAACCGGCATTATAAGTTCCGATCTTATCAAGAAGAATAGGGATTTGTGTGCCAGGATAAAAGGATTGGGTAACAAATACATTTACCAATTACACGTATACTGTGTGACTCTGATCAATTTGTGGCTTATTTCAAAGGAATACCCAAAACAAGTTTTTGTATTGTATATTTCAGTGTTGTCTGTCCTGAAAATATTTAAAAGGCGAAATACTTCATTTATTAACTAGGTTATCAGAAGGTTTAAGTAAATATGCTAAATGTGGCCCCATAAGATTTTTAATGATTACCTTTAAATAATATAACTCTTTTAACATAACTCTTTTAATTTAAAAGTAATTCTACTGTCAGTAAAATTTTATCTTTATTTATTAAAAATGAACATTTCACTATATTAAATACGTAATAAGTTGATTAAATACCACTTGATATGATATTCTATACAATCAGTACTTCAGTCAATTGTTTTTGCTAAGACGCAGCTAACTTGGTTGGGTAAGACAAGAGTTTCTGACTATCAAAAAGCTACTTTAGCTACTGGCCAGATGTCTACTGATTGGATTTTGTACTTTCTTGTGTCTGGCTTTCAGCACCTAGTTTAGGTTCTCACAGCAGATAGTTTAAACATATTCACATAATCTCTATGTCGATCATCTTTGAGTAATTCTAATTCTAATAGTACTTTTATAGCACTCAATCTCTATCTATTGACAGGCTCTAAGACGCATAAAGCCAAAAATCAGAGATCGTAATCGTTAAATCGGAGACATTGCAGGGGTCAGCACCACGGAGAAAGATGAAATGAAAACAGAGGGGGAAAAAAATCTAGGGTGGGTAGGCTTTTTCAAAGAGGTAAGTTTTCAACTTCTTCCTAAATGAGGAGAGAGATTTAGCTGAGCGTACGTCATCAGGGAGATCATTCCAAATCATCGGAGCATTGTATGCAAAGCTAAGGCCAAATTACTTTTTTGACTATATATTGATGCAAAATGTGGGACCTCAAGCAAAACACCCTGAGATTGACTTCTACGCGTTCTGTACATACTGTGTCTAGGTTTAAGGAAAGGTTTAAGGAAAGTATTTTGGATGGCCACTATGTAGAAACTTGTACACCAGAAGAGCGACCTTGAAAACAGAGCGATGCATGATAGGCAACCAATGAAGACTCTTTCTTAAAGGAGTGATATGTGAGTACTTGGTGGTATTCGCCACAATTCTAGCTAGACTGTTCTGAACACATTGGAGCCTTCGAAGGTCAAGAGCAGAGAGACTTCTGAAAAGAGAATTACAGTAGTCAAGCCGACTTCAAACCAAGGCATTTGCAGCCAAGAGAGCAGCTTCCCTCTGAGTCGCCTTAAATCCCCGATATGAACAAAACAAGCCTTGCAGATATTCCTGACATGGCAAGAAAAGGAAAAATCTGAATCAAACCAGACACCAAGGTTCCTGATTGCCTCAGCAGGTGACAGGAGGGTACCAAGTATATTGACTGGGAAAAATTTGCCAAGTTTTGTACGGACATTTTTTGAACTGAACAGAATAAACTCTGTCTTATCAGGATTGAGTTAATACTTTGAGCTTGTTTACTGAGAGCCACTTTCATCATCCAAGCAGTTTTTTAGCCTTTCAAAGGCCAGAGTGGTATGCTTGTGTGTGAGATGAACGTATAACTGTGTGTCATCCGCATAAAAGTGGAAATGTATGCCAGGGTGATTCTGAATAACCTTGCTTAGGGGTGTAGTGTATAATGAAAAAAGGATCGGACCCAAGACAGAGCCCTGGGGCACACCATACAATAGCCTTTTAGCATCAGACAAAACAGAGCCGATCTTGATGCACTGATAGCGGTCAGAAAGATACAACCTGAACCAGTCCAGAACCACACCACCAACACCAAACCAGGAACTCAAATATTCAATGAGCGTACTATGATCAATGGTGTCGAATGCTGCTGATTGGTCCAAGAGAATGACAGCAGTAGCTACACCTCTGGCAAGAGCAAGGCGGACTTCGTTTTTAATAGACAGTAATGCGGTTTCAGTCGAATGACCTTGCTTATAGGCAGACTGACTAACATTTTCAAGACCATTGGAGGTGACATGGTCATTTAACTGGGAAACCACTACATGTTCAACAAGTTTGGAGATGAAGCTCAGGCCGGAGACAGGTCAATAATTTTTTAATTCATCAGGTGGTAGTGAAGACTTTTTAATCAAAGGAGAGACTATGGCCTTTTTGAAACCAGCAGGGACAGCACCTTCAGTCAGAGAACAGTTGCCAAGCTTGGTAACTGAGGGCAGGAGAATATCCAAGCATTCCTTCAATAGAAAAGTAGGCCATGGATCGAGCATGCAAGATTTGGTTGGTGATTTGGTAAGTACTTTCCGTACTTCATCCTCAGAAACAGACTTAAAAAGGTCAAATTTGGGTACATCAGAAGGAGCAGGAAGAGTGAATGAGTCAGTGTTTGTAAATGAATCCCTGATTTTACTTATTTTTTCAGAGAAAAAGGTGGCAAAACGGTTGGCAAGACCTATGTGAGAGGCGTGGGAGGGAAGTGCCTTGTCGGGAACAGAGTGTAATACTGAGCGTAGAACCTGCCACAGTTTCTTAGGGTCATGAGCATTGTCACTGATAAGGTTTCTATAATAATTAGACTTGTCCCTGGTGATTAGGGTATTGCACCTAGCGATCTGTTTACGAAGTCTTGCCCGATTTAGTGGAGACTTGTTTTTCCGCCAGAAAAGGTACTAACTGCACTGCCAGGACTTGCGACAAATGAACAATTTGCGAGATCACACATCAGACTCTGCATGTTTATGTTGTGATACCTCCGAAAGGTAACTGTGTTTGATTTAGGTGCAGAGGGACTAAGCAAATCAAGCTGACCATGAACAATGGCGTGATCAGAAAAAAATCCACCAACTCGAACATTGGAAACAACAGTTGGCTCAGTTGGAGAGTGGACAAGGTCAAGGATATGACCATGAAGGTGAGTAGGTGTGCGAACATGCTGAGTAATATTACATGAATCAAGACAATTCAAAAATTTAGTACTGTCACTAGAAGTAGTGTCAACATGAATATTGAAATCCCCGCACATAAAAAATGAGGAACTGACAGAAGACAGATACTCAAAAGGATTGAGAAATTGGTCGAAAAATTCATCTGAACATGAGCCTGGAGGTCGATAAACACAAGCTATCGTAAAAGGACTAGTAGAAGAGCCAATACCAATAACAATGTTTTCAAAGGATGTATAGGGAGGACTGTCAAGGATTTTGAACTTGATATTTTCATTGAGAAAAAAGCCAACTCCACCACCGAAGCCATGAGAACGAAGTCTATGACACAATTTAAAAACCAGCAGGAGTGATGGAGTGAAGAAAACTGTCATTGTCAGTTGGACGAATATGTGTCTCAGTCATGGCCAGTAGACTGAGAGAGTGTGTGGACATGATGTCAGAAATACTGGGTCCCTTGTTTCTAACTGATCGACAGTTGACAACGCCAAATGAAATAGGGCCTGGGTTTAGGGAAATATCACCACAGTAGCAGCAAGACTGACAGACCTCTAAACTTAGACAGGGAAAGTGATGTACGTTTCTGCTGCAGCTTGAGGCTTGAGTGGACCCAGAGACAAAGAACTCGGTGCCATTTCGTGAAACATTCACGAGGAAAAACAACAAAAAGGCAAGACAACAAGGGGTGTACATCCCTGAGCATAAGGAATAGTGATACTCCAGTAACCTTAAGCTGTGAGTAAACGAAAAGGGACCGTGGAGAGTCTACCCAGTTAAAATCCTTAATGCTCAGTCATCTAAGTGTCAAGCAGTCAAGCTCCTAAGTCGTTCGTCCCGTGGGCGACTCACGGGCACCCTATACTCCCCACTCAGCCAGCTGAAAAACTTAAAACTTCTAAGCAGACATATACACCCAGAAGGCTAAATGGGGGGGTCTGCAAGCTGACAAAATAAGAAAAAATTATAACACACTGGAGTATTGTAATACTGGGAAAAAAATACACAAGAGGTTTAAACAACAATGGGAGAACCAAAAATAAAACCTATGAGAGACGAAAATTAATGAGATGTAGGAACAATTCCTTAGGTCAAAAGTGGACAGTGTACAGTAAAACTTGTGGGCCGGTAATTCCTGGTTAATGGGAGTAAGGAGAGATATCACCCGGATCTGATGCATGGTTTTTGAGTTATGCTCGCTGACAAACAGATGCAATTACAATACCCTTAAAGCTATCTTTGAGTGGCAGTGGGGCAAGGATAATTGTGAGAACTCTTTTAACTTTGGACTGATTTTTTATATTTTTGGAACCACTTTTTTCAGAGTGAAATGGGGTCGCACATGTGTAAATCATATATCAAATCGGATCAGATTGATTTTGTGTATATGAGCCTTTACCTCATGTGATATATGGCCCTCATGCTAACTTTCACTTTGTGTGGCAATCGCAAACTTGATACCTAATCACACTTGTTCATGCTGGAGACACATGCTTAACAAATGAATGGTCTTGTATACTTTCAGTTATGGATCATTGAATTGTGGTCTGATTTCTGTATCGGTAGGACACTTTTGGCAGGATTCAATGGGGTTTATATTTGGGTAGGATGAATTCAACACAACACTGAATGTGATTTGCATTAGGAACCACTTTTTTAAATGATTGAAAAACCTCCCATGACCTCTCATGAGGCATATTAAACTCTACACATTGGAAGGGTGAAGGGCATTGGATGTATATATGCGACAGTTCAGATCCCAGGTCTCTTTTAAAAGCTATAAGATGAGGTCGTGAAGCAGAGATCTAATATGCAAATAAACCACATGGAATAATGTGACCAAGGTATTACTCTGTATTTTACGCACAAAAATAATGTTTTGACAACATATTATTATATATTTGTGAGCAACTTTCAAGCCTCCTTCAAACAAAAAAAAATCGTTAAGATTGTAGAAGTGAAAATAGACAAATGCATGCATTGAACGTGATTTTACATCAATGTATCAAGTAGCGTATGTTTTTCACACTCATGGATTAAATGTTGATTGAAGTGGCTAGCTTAGTAAAGGTGCCAACATGAAAATATTAACAGTGTCAACATGCACCCTTTTTGTAAACACTCTATCATACAAGTTGAAGTAAAAGATGAAACATACTTGATAACAAGATATTGGGCAGTAGTTCTGACCAAGATTAGACATCAATTAAGCATTCATATGATGTAAAGATTGTTTATATACTATAAAAAGCACACTTGAATTGAACAACCTACTTAAGTCTTGTTCTTTATGGCATTTTGTAGGAAGACATTTTAGGTTCTAGGCATTTATGATTCCATTCCAAGAGGTAAAGCCAACACTACTGAAGTATGGGATCAAACAAATTCTCACTTAAGATATCATTTTCTGGTACTTTTTGTCATTAAAAGCAAAGCATATACAGAAGTTATCCTACTTCTTCACTGGAATCATTCCAGGTACCATAATGAATGGTAAAAGCACAAACAAACGCAGTTATTGTTCAGATTATTACTGACAATGTTAACTTTGAAAATTCATCGTGTAAATGCTGAGATTCTTATACCATATTCTACTCAAGTTTATATGTGTGTGCTTTATTATTAATTTGTACTTAAATTACTGTAAACTGTATTCTTCTCTGTTACTGTTTTGTAATATTATATTTTGATATACACGTATTTAGAATTTCCTCTTTCATATCCAAGTTTTGTATTGCCTTTAAAATTTCATATAGTCACTTCTTGTATCTATTTTAAATATGTTTTACTGGTAAATATTGTTTAGTTAATAACTTTATTATCTTAGTATAGTACATTATCATTTTAAGTTATGCCCCAGTCACACTACAGGCAGTACGCCTCGGTGGTTAGAAGTTTTACTCGGCGGCGTAACCAAGTACCAGGACACCTCATATCTTCCGAGATTTGACGTATCCATCACAATACAGGAGGTATAACCCGCTGTTATAGGTGTTGGGCGAAACACCCTTGTCCTTCGACTACCATCTGAGGTTTGTATACGAACTTGTGACACAGTGATGAAATGTCCATTTACCTCCACTCACCTTATGTCACCATATTACACCAAAAGACGACCGAGTCACAACCTTATATACACCGTAGACCACACCTTTAGTTACTGTAGCAAAAAAATTCATCTGCGCATGCTCACAGTGAGATGGTCAGAGGCGGAAAGTTTAAACTTTTTAAAACTTCCATAGCGAGCACAAAGAAATGGACGTTTCACCACTGTGTCACATGTTCAGGTACCAACCTCAGATGTTAGTTGAAAGACACAGGCATTTCACCCAATGTTTACTACCGCGGATTATACCTCCTATAATGTGATTGGGGTATTACGGTATCTAATTTAACTAAACCGGATGTCAGGAGACTTGTATACTGGCACAAGATTAAGAAACTGGCTTTTATATAAGGCGACTAGAAGGCATCATAATGACCATTCCCACATATACTCAGAATCTAGCCAACTTTCATAGTGGTTAATCTCTATTAAAATCAGACTCTTACAATGTCACAAGAAACAAGTACAAATTCCAGTATCTAAGGATGAGAAAAAGGTCAGCCCCATGGAGGCACAGGATTATTAGAAACATTGTGGTTGATATGCTTTAAAAAAGTGGCAAGACTAAACTTTTAGTGTGAACAAGGCAATCAAGGAGGATCGAGGAACAAATTTCCACAGACAACTCACTGTAACCAAATAGTTTCACTGATTTATGAATGCATGAACAAACCTGTATAACTACAAGCAGTATACTTTCGCCAAGGTCCAAGTCCCTGCCAATGAAAACCTTAGAGGATATTTTAAATAAACTTAACTGCTTAAAGTGCATTCAGCGTGTTATTTTGGTTCTGAAATACACTCTATATAGTATTTTGAAACTCAGAACCCCTACTCAGTATTCACATGATTATTCTATTCCACTAAAGCAGTAAAAAATAAAGTTTCTTCCGCTACTTCATTCAATAATTAAGTCACTTGCAGAAGATGATTTTTTTTTACTTGAGGAAAATGATTATAAAATAGAGATCATACAGAAAATAGCCCTGGTATATGTGGTATGTGATTCTGGTGTACCAGGTTTTAGAATACACAATATTTTTTATTTAAGCAAGACTACTTTTGTCCAAATTAGAAAAATCAGCACAGTCAAGTATATTTGACAAAACATAGCATGCATTTGTAAAGCACACCATGCACACTAAGTTTCTGGTTTGGTAGTTGGTGTGAGCTAAGGTCAAAACAGGAATTGCAGTAATTTTATACATCTTTGTTTATCTGATAAAACTTTTATCAGTTAATTTATTGCATAATATTATCATCTTTCTTTGTGATATATTTTACCGTATACATAATTTGGGAAGTTTTCTTATTTTATTTACTTGATAATTTTTCAAGAGTTCACAAAGATATTAGTCTCAAAACAACATAACACTGCATAACAAGGTTTCGGGACCATCCAGTATTTTTCTACAAATTTTTTCCCTGCAAACAATTGACCAATCAAACATTCTACATTCATGGCAAACATGTATGCTTAATGAGATAATAATAGTTGCAATGTTTAACCTCTCATAACCTTGAAGTGGCTGTTCTTTTTTTTTTTCTTTTATGACCTTGAGTTAAAAGACTCCATTGAGATATTCACCAGAAATACAAACAAATAAACACTAATCCAACAGTTACGCTGATGAAGACAAAGTGATGCCTAGCTGCCTCCGTAATGAGTTTACTGGCAACACCAAAATTTATACATGAAATAATTTCCACAGGACATCAATCATTTGCATTTAGGCTGTTAGGAGCAGGCAAATTTATGTTTTAAATTCTAAATTAAAGGTACATGTATTTCAATTTATTATGTCATAATAATCATCAGGCTAATCATCATTAACTGATGAAAACTCAAACAATATGAAGAGACTTTTTAGGGAAGACTTAGGTGGTTCCTAAAACTCGGACAAAAGCGGCGATTCCGTCGCCGCTTGGACTAATATCGGCGATGTTAATTTTAATTGAGAAGAAGTGAGGAGGGGTAGATGGCCAGCGGCGATAGCGGCGACAGTCCAAGTAAAGCGGCGATAGCGGCGATAGGGAGGGGGAGGGGAGTATTAGGTGCGGCGACAGTAAAATATTGCTGGATTATATATTTGTAAAATATTGTTAGAAACCCCATCGTAGCCTCACGTTTTCAGCACTCTATGTGTGTACAAGTACCAGCATTTTATATTTTATTTGTTTTAAATATTTCGTGAAGGCAGTATTAGGTGCGGGGACAGTAAAGTATTGCTGGATTATATATTTGTAAAATATTGTTAGAAACCCCATCGTAGCCTCACGTTTTCAGCACTCTGTGTGTGTACAAGTACCAGCATTTTATATTTTATTTGAAAACATGAGGCTACGATGGGGTTTCTAACAATCTTTTACAAATATATAATCCAGCAGTTCACTCACTAAACCCCCAACTGGAGCCTCATGTTTCCTCAATTAACAGCCACAAGCGGCGATCGCCTTAAAATCTGTCCAACTTGGAAATGGGGAGGGGGTGCGGCGACAGGTAAATATTGCTGGATTATATATTTGTAAAATATTGTTAGAAACACACATTCATCCAAACAATGGGAAAACCAATCGCCCCCCCCCCCCCCCCCCATCGCCGCTATCGCCGCTTTGTCCAAGTAAAAGTCCAAGTTGGACAGAAGTCCGACTTTTAGGAAGCACCGAAGACTTAAAAAGAGTTTAATCCCAGTTGCACAAATGAAAGAAGATCAAGTCAGCTAATCTAGGTATAACATTAACACACAAGCCAACAAGCAATAAACCTATTATGCAGACTTCTTGCCATATTGATATTGTCTTACATTTTCCTCTTCTTTTGTTCTCTGTGCTTTGAGCCAAAGGTTACTTTAAGCCCAGCTGAGCAAACTCAGTGTACATACAAATGCTTTCGTACCCATTGAAGAGAGATAAACTTGACTTAGTTAGGTATTTAATCACTGTGGTACCGACACACTATGTAATCAATTCCATAACTCAAAATATTAAATTGAACTTCATAACTCCATAACATCAAGAGTAATATATGTTGGTTCTTCCATCTATCATGTATTTTTTGTAAACTATATGTATTTCATATTTCACCTTGGCACTTCAGCTTCTATGAAACAATTAAACTATTACAAATAAAATACACCAACAAAGACATTTATATTGCAGATAATACTAGATATACTAATAATGCTTCTAAGATATTCAACTAAACTTAATAAATCTGAATGTTTTATGTGTAACTTTTTTTAAAGTATAGTATTCTTTCTCACAAAAAAATTTCCAATTACATGTAATTACTTTTTCTAAATTTTACAAACGTGACCCAAAACCTTAATTTCCCAAGTGTTTAAATTACAACATTTGGCCCAATTCTGATCAACCCAATATAATATCTTATGTGTTATTTTAATCTAAGACTTTCTTCTTATTTAAGTAAACATCAAAGGGTTAAATAAAAACAAATTGTAAAACTTACATATTTATAGCCTCTGAATTATTATTCTGAGTCGTCGCACCAGTGGACACAACTTTCATTGTTTTGCCTTGAAACAAAGGCAGAGCACCTGCATGTATTGCACTAGCACCTTTAGTTTTCACCTGCAGCACTTGTAGTGGTGAGAGTTTACTGACAGTATCCAAAGAGACAGAAGTAGCTTGTATTGTTTTATCAGATCTTGTAGGTGACCGTCGTTTGCCGTTTGGTGACACCCATGGTGAGGTAGGTCTGTTTTGTTTTACAGACTTGGAAGAACTTGGTCTGGACAATGCATTATAGGACACATGACTTGGTAAAGAGTTTTCTTCACTGTCTGGAGACTTGCAATGATGCTGACCATTTGACTGTTTGGGTGTAGGCACTGGTTCTTTGAAGACATTGGGAGAAGAGGCATTTATGCATGACTGAACAATATCCTCAATGTTTGGCTCAGACTTAGCATGTTTTAAAGATTCTCCTGGTAAATCTATCCCGTTACCTGCGAGATTTGGATGGGATGGGGAAGGTTTTATCCGACGGAATGGATTATGATGGCTTCTTTGACTGATAGTCCTGTGCGAAGGAGAAGGTGTTTCTTGTATAGGCACTATTTTACAGGTAGTAATCTCTATTGGTTCCCTACTCAATGGTCCAAAGTTATAGGTATGTTCATATCGATATTGTTCAATGTATCTTTTGGCATCCGAGTAATGCCTAAATATATAGTGGATCTGTTTGGGTTTGAAGTCTTTCCACAAGTTTGAGCTAGAATCTTTGTCCCGCGATAACTTTCCTGAAGACTTTTCGGTCTTTTTTTCTGCCTGTACATTCCAAGGTTCTGTCCATGCACAAAAATCCTCATACTTTGACTGTCTAGCTTTGGCTTTTGTGCGAATATTACCTGCACCTGTAAAATCCAGGAAATGAGCATCATAATATTGCCTTAACTTACTACACAGCATTTTTGGGCAATGACAAAATTCCAATACAATTATAATTTGTGAAATAGTATGTCTTTTTAAATCCCAGGTGTTGTATATTTGATCACTACATTAATTTAGCAATTAGCTTGAAGTTCAAATGGACTGACAGAAATACAGTGCACATGTATTTACTGAGGGAAGAAAATGGATAGTAAAATCACTTTGTAGGTAGTTTGTCATTGTCTTTCACGAATATTTAAATATTTGGTCACAGTTTGCAAGCTTTTGTAGCTTAGTTGTTTTTTTTTATATAAAAGCATGTTTTTTTTTTCTTTTTAACAAATATATTCTACTTTCTATCTAGGAGAGCATAGGATATTTAAAAATAGCATCAGAGATTCCCGTACCCCACAGACTGGGGAAATAGTTTTCAACACCATGAGATACAGAAGTAGTGAAACAGTACACAGATCTGGATACTTTCAGAGCAGTGTCCAAATAATGTTTAAGTTGAGAAAATAACATCTAAGAGAAAGAAACTGCATGTAAAGATTAAGTATTAAAACAAGAAAATTCAGTAAACTAAAAATTATGAAGCTGTAAAATTTATTAACTGGAGAATAGCTGTCAATGGAAATATAACAAATATGTAAAAGTACATATAATAATCAGTTGCAGCAATCCATATCCTTACGGTTGCCGAGATATGCCTGGACAATATATTATAGGTCAAGGTCAACTCAAAGGCAGGGTTTGAAATTAGCACCGACCCACCAGTCCACAACATACAGAAATGCTTTCTGGTTGAAAACTTTAGACCCTGCCAGTCTGTTCGTCCTGGAAGCTGTAAGATGGTTATTCATGCACATTTCTTATAGTTGAATATTGTTCAACCATACCAAAGTGACCTTGTACATTCGTGTGAATATTTAAGACTTCTCCCATTTTTATATTTGTTTTGTATGATCGAAGTATGGTTTGATTGTTTTGAATATTACCCATACATACAGATGTGGCAATACATGCTTATGTGTGGTGTTGGGCCAAAACCTGGGGCCCACTTGATGAAATACCATATGTTACAATGGGAAGTTGCAAAAGTAAAACCCTTAATGAATTCTAATATGACTTTAACAGTGCTTAATCTACATCAAAAGACACCCAAAGACGCAACAACTAAGATTCAAGTGAAAAAATATAACAGAGATATAAGAGAGATAAAATAGTATCAGATATCCCCGTAGAGAGATAAAATAGCATCAGATATGCAAGGTCAAAGGTCAAATCCAGGTCACACCATGACGTTGCACACCTATAACCCCCAACCAATGTCCCTACCAAATATCAACTTCCTACACCTTATAGTTTCCGAGATATAGCCCGGACAAGGCATTATAGGTCAAGGTCACTACAGCAAGGTCAAAGGCCAAATCAAGGTCACACCATGACGTTTTACATCTACACACCCTAGCCAATATCCCTACCAAGTATTAATTTCTTACATCTTACGGTTTCCAAGATATAGCCCAGACAAGATTTTATAGGTCAAGGTCACTACAACAACGTCAAAGGTCGAATCAAGGTCACGCCATGATATTTGCACACCTACACCACCCCACCAATGTCCCTACCAAGTATCAACTTCTTACACCCTATGGTTGCCGAGATATAGCCCAGACAAGATTTTATAGGTAAAGGTCACTACAGGAAGGTCAAAGGTCAAATCAAGATCACACCATGACGTTGCACACCTACACCCCCTAACCAATGTCCCTACCAAGTATCAACTTCCTACACCTTACGGTTTCTGAGATATATCCCAGACAGGATTCTATAGGTCAAGGTCACTATGGCAAGGTCAAAGGTCAAATCAAGGTCTCACCATGAGGCTGCACACCTACACCCCCTAACCAATGTCCCTACCAAGTATCAACTTCCTACACCTTACGGTTTCCGAGATATAGCCCAGACAAGATTTTCAAACTTGAGGTCACTACAGCAAGGTCAAAGGTCAAATCAAGGTCAAACCATAAGGCTGCACACCTACACCCCCCTAACTAATGTCCCTACCAAGTATCAACTTCCTAAACCTTACGGTTTCTGAGATACAGGCCGGACAAACTTTTTCCCGCTGCCCGTCCGCCCATCCGGACACAATGGGTGAAAACAATACCCTGACAGCCCTTAAGGGCTGTGGGGTAAAAACTGGTTTTTCTCCATTACAATTTTGTATGGCTTGTATTATTGTATTTAGTCACTCAATGATAAAACATGCAAAAACATGGCTAAAAAGGGTCAGTTGGGATGAGTTTTACTCTCTCTGAATGAGACTTATGCAAAGTTTTTGCAGCTTTAGAGATGAGAAAATATCTATTAATGAGCCAAAATGTGATCCAAGCTACCAAGCTACAGTATATGAGGATTTGTCCAAAAATGTAAACAAAAATTGACAACTCTTCAACATCCCCAAAAAAACATAGTAAAATAAACTGAACATAAAGGAACTCAAGGAAATGTGGATTTTATTCAAACCTAAAAATATATTAATTCCTCTTGCATCATTATCAGCCAGTTTATCTGATATTCCCAGCAAACTCTTCTGGATTTCCCGATCCAGGAACATGTTGAACTCATGATTGGATTCATGTCGATCATCTGAACTGTGCCTATGGTCACCATGGGAACTGTCACTCATGATCTCATTTGATTCAAGATTAGCAACCATTGAATCACATCTGTCAAGCAGAAAGCAATCTGAAATGCTGCTAAAAGTCTTTAGATCATCCAATTTTGTGAAACTGATTACAAACATATATGGGCAAAATGCTAACGATGTTTGCACAAATTTATGAGAAATCCATCAATTAATTTTCCTAAACCAAACATAAGTCAAATCATATTGGCTTTGTTATATTATACACATTTAGTTATATTATACAAATTTAAAGTAACTGCATAAAGAAACAGGGTTTAGGAAAATATAACAATCCTGAATCAGTAAGTGCCATATCATAGATCAAATCAGCACATAGTAATAGAAGTACATGTGTAAATAATCAGCTTTGCATCATCAAATTGCATGTAAACCAATTTATTCTGATCCATAACAATTTATCCATGAATTTATGTCAGTGATCCAGAGCACAGCAGCCCAATGATTCAGTATGTTGTTATAAAATGGATATATCCTCCTAAAAACCTGAAACATTATTTGCATTTTGTACTGCCATTTGGGATCGCTGTAGAATAAAATAAAAGATCTTGAAAAATTATTTTCTCCTATAATAAACTTACACATCTATATATATTTTTTTCTTTAAAAACTTAAACCATGTATGTTGCCTTTACTCACTTGATTGGTATATTTAATGGGCATGTTATATATGTTACCTATATTCACTTGAGTGGTATATTAAATGGGCATGTTATATATGTCAACCATTATTAGCTAATTCTAACTCTACTGGTATGCTACTACAATACAGTTTCTGATCCCAATAAAGCCAAAATTTATACTGGTTCAATTAATATGATCTACATGGAAACCTACAATCAATGTTCTACCACAATGAAACTGCCACACAGTCTGTCTTTCATCTCAGCTTCACTTCTTCACATAAGAATGAATACCTTTTATTCAACAATTGATTACAAAAACAACATTGGTAAACACAAGCAAAAAATACACAGAAGTCCTTTGGTCATCAATTATCCAGAGTCATAAAAAAGGTTATAAATTATGCATTGCTCAGAAACCTGCATACAATGTTTAAATGTCTGTTGCTGTGCAGTCACGGGGCAAATAAATTTTCACTTGAATAAAATTGCAAATTTTTTCACACAATGAAGAAAAATAAGTGTTGCCCTTTTTCATCATTGTAACTTGTAAGACCAGGTACACAGCAAACCAATATTAGACATTGTTCCTTGGTGCATCATATCACTGGACAGAACCAATTCAGGCAACACACAGAGAATTTCTGCTTGGTATGCTGATGTCCTTTGATCTTGAAGGAGATAAAAAAGTCATATCTGACATCACCAAATGATTTTCAGACCATGATTTCCTGTTACTTAACATTTCAAGCTTTCTTGGTCAATAATAAGAGACACACTATGGTTAGTCAGCTCTATTTGACCTTGAAACAGAGTTTTAATGATTAATCATAACCCATCAGGATTTGCTGCAAAAATTTCCTGTACGTTGTTTTCACAATCCAAACCCCTGGGACCAAAGATAAGAATGATAAAGGATTTTTGGCAAGTTAATCCCATTTAACGTTAAACTGGGGTTCAAAGATCAAATCTGACACCAAGAAAAGCTTCACAGCTAATACTTGCCTACATTTAGTTTTGTTCCAAGTTTCCTCAACATATACTGAGAGAGATATATGACACTTTGGAAAGTTAAACCCAAATGGCCTTAAAGTAGGGGTCAAAGTCAAGTTTGAGAGTGAAAAGATTCACAGCCATTGATAACTTGCTTTGACATTTGAAAACCTGTGACCAACAATAAGGGACATATGCAGACTTATTAAAAATTGACCACATCTGAGCTTGAGGTAGTGGCCAAAGGTCAAATCTGATTCCACTAAAAGATTCAAAGCCTATTTTTATCAAATTGTTTTGATATTTAGATTTTAGAACCCCAAAGACTTATATATAATGAAGGAGGTATGAGGCAATTTTGGTAAGTCAACTCTTTTTTACCTTGAACCAGGGGTCAAAGCATAAACCTGATTCAGGGTTCAATTATGAAACCTTATCCAAGCAATAATATACAAGAATATATAGGGCTAAGATCGATATATAAAAACAGTGACCAAAAATTGACTTTTTCAAAGTTCTCATTGACCATGAAATAAAAATTTAAAGTAAATAAGAAACAGGTTCCTTACCATTCTCCACATATATTCACATGCAAAATTTAAAATTTCCCCGTCAAATACATTTTGACATATCTTACCTGACAAAAAATTTCTGTTGCAGGGGCACAATGAGCACCAAAATAATATAGCATCTTGCACCATTTCAAATTGGCACATTTGATGGGTTCACCATTTCAGCATTGGCCACTGCATGGTGTTAAAATGGACTGGCTATTTCAACACTTATCATAATAAGCCCTCACCTGTATGGTGAACTGATGGGATGTTCAAGCTATAAAATTATATCTGCTTGTCATAAACATTCTTATAAATCATTTTTCTATGTGAAAGTATTCAATGGGTGTTAATTAGTTGGTTAATACATAACAGAATTTGAAGCCATTATGAAAAAATTACTGAACAATCTCTGTCAAATGCTTATGAATCTAATTAATTCAATCAATTTCAAAAAAAGTTGTACATTATATTTACCTTTTTTCTCAATTCTAATGAACCAGTTTACTATGTTTTATTTCACATGAAACTTCAACATATTTCACTTCCATCTGACTAGGTGTTGAAATGGCTGTGCTGTTTGAATTTAAGATCTATTTTTATGTTGAAATGGCTCAGTATGCCGTTTCAAATCAGCGTCTGTTCCTGAACAGAACACAACACAACTACTGAGTAGGTTTTCCTGGACAGCCCAATAAGTCAATTGTGCTGTGGCTGTAAATCAAAAGAAATTATAAGCAACCCAATCTTTGCGATAAAACTTGCTATAGTGACAAATTACATGTAAATACATTGGCTTTACTTTTATTTACAGCTGCTTATTAAATTACATGGCGACAATTCACAATGAGCGAATTTCTTACAGTTTTTGTTATCCAAAAAAATCACTTTCTGCACTGTATGTATCTGGTTGTACATAAACAATTTACGACAGTAATAAGTACTCATTTGGGTTAGCAAATTGGGACATTCCAATTTACGGAGGTACGGTGGGCGCTTGGGTATAAATTTAAACCTAGAAAAAACAAAGTAATGGTTTTTCTGCAATAATTTATGTATCTCTCACCCAAAGATTTTTTATGGGATCAGTTATGACTTTTTGTGGTTTCAAATAGTTCTAAATATAAATAATAGACATTAATTATTTCAATTTCTTATTAAATGATTTTTTTTTTGCAAACAGAGCTGTGCATAGAGAACCCAGAAATACAGTGGATAAAACCCTGTAACATGGACACTGGAATAGGTAATTATTATTGCTTACGTAAGCTATGGATAAAAGGTTTAATTATAGCATATCATATCTGTCCTTAACAAAAAAAAATTAATCTTGTATATTTTAGAACAGAAAACATGTTGAATAGTGGGGATGCATGGCTGGTGTATGATATTTGATTTTACCTCAAGGAACAGTTGTTATTAGTCAGGAAGTTGATTACTCGTTTGTAAAATGTGTTTTGCTATATGGGAAAATAAATTTATCAGTGGTGCTCATAATTCATAAAGAGTAATTAATATAAAAATTTATAGAGGTGTTAAGTACAAGGCACATTTTATACCCACATCAATGACAGTGATGTCAGTCTTTAAAAATTACTAAGTGTTTTTGCATATTTGCTAAATATTCAATATACAGAGTTCAGACCATGCAGCACTGAAAAGAGAAGATTTAAACTTGAATGTCCACTGCAGGACAATATAATTTACAATATTAACTCTATCAGCAATATAATAATGATTATTGGCGGATATTAGTATGATTAAAGTAATTGGTATTTAATGGACACATACATATATATAGCTTATGTGATCCCTTGGTTACAAGATCAGTATATTTTACAAAAAAAAAAAGAAAATCAGTTGTCCACAACAGTATGGGTCTGAGCTTTTCATCATTTTATCACTGAGAAGCCAATAGGTCAGTGATGGAGTGAAGTTCATGGCTTTACTGTTATTAATATTTCTTGCTGTACACACCTAGGTTTGTGACTAAAACTAATTACTAACTGGATCACACAATGGGGATGGTTTAACCTATCTCATTTATATGGTGTGGGCCTGTCTATATCTGCTCTTTTGTAGTCAGAAAAGAAGTGTACATTGAACTTTTATAAGACAGTTTCTTAATTACTACAATAGCTATTTGTCACATTAATATCAAATTTAACAAGCTTGGCTAGATAAATAATTGTGCACAGAGAATGTGATAATTTTATGTCTTTACATATATCTAATTTGTTTTCAAATATTTCAAAGAAGTCTGTTTACTGGGACACTTGGACTATGTTATTACATGAACATGAATTAAAGGACATCTAGTTGCAAAATATGAAAGATTAAAATGTACAATTTGAAGCAATGAAGTTGGACTGCTCTTGTAAAATTATGAAGAGACATAATGTAATGGCCATCCTTTATGGATATTTCATTAAATTGACAGAAAAGAATAATTTCAGAAGTGTAACTAATTAAGTCACAGCTGAAGGTCACTTTTTGATAACTCAGATGTGTTGTTTGCCTAAAATATAACACTCCCAATCTGGGGCCAGTTTCATTAAGCTTCCTTTGTTTTCACAAAACCTCCTTTAATCCACCTTACCAAAGATTTTCCCTACAACAAAGAAAGGGACATTTCCTGTGTAACCACACTGCTTGGAATTCCCCCTCTATTACTAAAATAACCTTCACACAATTTATTTTAAATATTAAGAGAGTAAATTGCATTTTAGCATTTTAACTATTTTAAACTTGGTACATTAGGTACATTTTAATTTTCAGATACATTATTTGCATTTTTATTTCTTTTGGGAGTTGTTTCCAAAACCTATAACAACACCAATGTTTTTCTTTTACTGTTAGTACATATGTACTTATTTTGTACCTAAATTACCTCATGGAAGCAATGTCCTTATTGTAACACTGTTAAAGATCGGTAAAATCAGTAAATCTATATTTTAATAAATTATGCAGATTGGTTGTGATTATATTTTGCAAATTAATACAGGCATGACAATTTTTTACCCAAAGTAAGGGAGGGGCCCTTTATGTTCAAGGAAACTCCATGAATATGTTTCTCACTTCAAAAGTTTGAACATCAATTTTTCAAGAATTAAACAACCAAATTGTATGAAATAAACAGCAAAACATTGTTTGTGGATGTAGGTTTGACAATAATGTTTCAAGTTCTATATATTTAGGTGGATTCACCTTAAAATTGATTCACCTTAATAAACATTCCTTGAAGGACACTTCCTTAAATCTAAGGTAAGTCCTTAGCTTCCTTGAAATTCAAGGGAGTTTTCAAGGTCTCCTTCAAGGAAGGAGGCTTTGTCAAACTGAAATTTTTTAAAGGAGGGAGAAAATCAAGGAAATCCTAGAATTTATAAGGTGGCCTTTATCTTAAGGAGACTTCGTGAAACCGGCCCCAGATCCTACAAAAATGAGAGAGAAATGGTTGATGTGGAATATTGGGGCAATACATCCACACATAGGCATTAATCAAATTTATTTAATAAAATGTTCCATTTAATGTTCCTGCACACTCTGAACATTCCCTTTTCTTTATTTCATTAAACTATGCATTAAATAGCAAAATACCACTTAACATATGTTACATGAATTCAACTAGCCACATAAAAACCTAGTTTTAGCTCCTGAATGAAAAATAACTAGGCATGTCATGGTTCCATGAAATCATTACATCTGATTTGGACTAACATAGACTAACAATGTTGGATGCAAATATAACAATTTACAAAATCTGTAATGATTTCATCCAGTTTTCACCCCTTGCTTTAAACCTGATTTGACCCATTGAATTCAAATTGAAGTCACCAGCTGAATTCAACTAAAGACCGTTTGCAAAATATCAGTATATATTTTTGCTGATTTTCCCATTGGATTTCACCTGATTTCATTGGTTTGGTCCAACTAAAATGGTTTATAAAATCTAGATGTATTTCAATCAGATCTCACCATGCAATTACTTTCAACCTGATTTCTCCTGTTGGTTTTAACATGATTTCACTGTTTGGATAGAACTAAAATGGTTTGCAAAATCTACACGAATTCCAACCATAATTCACTGTTGGATTCAACCTGACTTTAAAGTAGTGTGCCTGCTGGGTATGTAAATCCCAGATAGCATGCTGACGTTGGGCCAACGTCGGGCCAACGTCGGCACATCCGTCGGCCCGACGATGGCTGCCGACGTCGGCCCAACGGCTTTTTGACCGGCGGCCCAACGTTGGCCCAACGTCGGCAAGCCACCGAAAAAAATTACTCATTGTATAGCATCAACCAATCAAATTGTCCACAAATAACTTTTTCAGTGTGAATTTATAATGAGAATGTTATTTTTATTTCTAAAATTATGAAAAAGTTGGCTAAAATTTGTGGGCTCACTGAAATATGATTTTTAGATATACCATTATAAATAATTTTTTACTAAGTTTCACAAAATCCCCTATTATTGCCCACCGCCATCTTGAATAAAAATCCACCGTCGGCCCAACTTCGGCCCAACGTCGGCAAAATGTATAGACATATAACCAGAGTTGGGGTTGGCAGGCAGCCGTCGGCCCAACGTCGGCCCAACGTCGGCAAAATCTGCCGACCTTGCGACCAACAGCCAACGTCGGTCCGACGGCGGCATGCTATCTGGGATATTCCTTACTCGAGTCAATAAAATGTTTACTGAAGAAGATATTTTTGTTTATTAACTGACGCACCGTACACCCCATTGCAAAGCTGAGGGCCTGTCACTATGACCCTGAATCTTGACTCTGATTTAAAGCACCCAACTTTGACCTTAGACAGGTAGTATATATTGGAGTGAAACATCCGTATATTAGGTTATGTTGAATTTCGGAATATTCGGAAATTTTGTTTCAATTCGTAAAAATATTGTTCGATGTCAGACAAAAGCGTGTTGTTTTTTTGCAAAAGTTTAAACAATGCGAGGCAAAACTGGACTGTTTTCGCTGTTCACAAGTCTGCCAGATCATGCAGAGTCAGAGGTATAGCTATCTTTTCAAATTGCACAACGCTGTCACCCCCTTCAAGTGTCCCTTCGTACACTTGGAAAGCAAGCTTGGATGGACATTTTTGGCATGCAACGTCTCGTTTCTTGGGAAACTGGTCAACTCGGCCCTTCGTCAACTCGAGCCCCGTTAACTCGGACCCATCTATGCAAAAATCACCCAGAAATTTCGCCAGAATTTCGCCTCCCTTTTAAATTACTTAATTTTAATTCCACTGATGCAGCCCCTTGCATTGAGCTTTAGCTTTTGATATTAAGACTTGCTATGGGGGTCTATTTATAAAAGGTATCCAGATCGTTCGCACCAAAATGGGTTCGCCCCAGTGTAAGAGGAGATCATTTTAGAGTTTAAAGTATGGAGTGGAGGAAATATATGAGGCCATGATGGGGGTTTCTAGAAATTGAAAATGTAGCAATATTTTACAAATAAAACATCAAATTGTTGTACTTGTACACGTGAAGAAATAAGAAAGTAGGATGGGTTTCTAGCCATATTTTACAAGCAGAAGATCCAGGCAACCAGTCTACTTTTCGTCTGCAAACGTGATTAATTTAATTAACCAATGAAATAATTTATTACTGAAACCTCACTCGAGACAAAGTTCTAGAGGATTAATGAATTTTGTGTTACAGCCGTGAATTCGACAAAAATCTAAGACAAATTTTTGTCTAAGACCTTTTGTGAATCCCATTTGTCTAAGCAAAAAAAGTCTTAACTTTATGACAAAATTCTTGCACAGTTAAGACTTTTCTCTTAAAGTTAAAACAATTTTTTTGTCTAAGACCTTTTGTGAATCCCGGCCCTGAAAAATGAATAGATCCTCACAGTTAAGAGAATCCCCGTAAGTAACATGACAAACATTAACCATGGTAGAATAGTGTCTTGAGGTGATCGTCCATAATGCAATGATAAAGTTAATTAATTTAAAAACTTCTATATTATGAATATGAGAATACTATTTTTATGCCTAAAATTGTTAAATAATTAAAAACTGTAAGTCTGTCGCCATTGTGTTCCATCAGTACCTCAATAGCAGTTGGCAACGGGACAGAAACTTGGTCTAGCAAGTCACTGTAGGCCCAACAGTTGCAAAAGCTGCTGATCTGACGACCAATAGCCAACATCAGCCCAATATTGGCAATATCTGCTGACCAACAGCCAACGTCAGTCTGATAACAGAATGCCATCTCAGCCTCTCTGGGGGTCTTATTCATGCTTGGCCGTGTCAGGCTAATTTCTGAATGTAAACAAATGAAGAACGCTTTTCATCATTCTGCCTAACTGGGATCCTTAAAATGCATATAACTGACCATGCACTTTTAAAGATAAGATGTACCGTGCAGACAAAAAAGAAGTTGTTTAGTGAATGCATAGCCGATGTTAGACTGAATTTCTGTCCCGTTGCAAATTGCTATTGATATATTATGGATGCAACGCAGAGGGATAGATATCCAATGTGGTCATTTTATGTTCATCTTTCTTCACATATTATCATATTATCATAGTGCATAATCCAATGATAAAATTATGATGTTCAGAAACTACTTTTTTATTATAAATTTATCATGAGAATATTATTTGTATGTGTTAGATTGTTAAATAGTTAAATTGTGGGCCCACTGAAAAATGATTACTAGACATACCATAATAGTAAATTTTTTACTAATTTTTCTCAAAATCCTCTATTATTGCTCACTGCCATCTTGAATAAAAATCTACCGTTGGCCCAACAATGGCAAAATATAGAGATATGCAGCCTGAGTAGTGGTTGACAAGCCACCGTTGGCCAATGATGGCCTATCAGTGGCAAAATCTGCTGACCATGCTATCAATAACCAACATCGGCCCAACGTTAGTTCGATGGTGGAATGCTATCTGGTGGTCTTATTCATGCTTGGTCGGGTCAGGCTATCTACTAAATGCAGACAAAGGAGAGCATTTTTCTTCATTTTGTTTACCTGGGAGCTTTAAAATGCACATAACTGATCATGCATTTTTAAAGATAAGATGTACCATACAGACAAAAGAGAAGTTGTTTAGCTAATGTATAGCCAATGTTTGACCGATTTTGTATCCCGTCGCAAATTGCTATTGATATACTGATGGTCCGTGATGGACACAATGGTGAGGGACTGAGTTCCAGTGTGCTTGTTCTGTGTGTAAATTTTGCATGGCATGTTTCTGCACAAATTGTTACTTTTATTTCATAAAAATGTAAATATACTATACCATATGAAAACACTTGGGTAAGCTTTGCTTGGCATTCGGTGACCGCCACGTACACCATACATAGAATTTAAAATATGAGGGGAGACCCTCTTTAAACCTATATACTTGCTACCCTTTGATCCCTGGTGACCTAGTTCACTCTGCCATGCGCATTAATGCGAAAATAGTTCATTCTTTTTGTGGCGGTTGAACTCTCAACTCGGCATTTTTGCTGCCCAATTTTTTAAGACCTGCTAGGTGTTGTGGTGCTCTGTAAGTACGTTTATGCTGTTTTTAATCACTTTTCCTTCATATTTATTCGATTTTATCGATTTCTGGTGTATTTATTGCTTGTTTTTTGCAATATTACTTGTCTTTTTCGTAACTTAGCTCATGTGGTCACGTGGTACGGATGTGGGTTTCCCTTCGGAAATATTCATTTCCTTGGTGGTTTGCATTAGATTTTTAGTTCTAAATGTTTATTTTCACCTATTCAGGGTATTCCTTCATTCATTCTTCGAAATTCTTCGAATTACCGCAATTTTCACATTTACTTAGCTGTTTTACGAAAACTTCACCAGATCACGTGACTGTGACGTCACATTCAAAATGGAGGTTAATCGTGAACTTTCTGAAGAATAGTCATTCTTTCAGTGAGTACAGCATATTTACTTATTCATTTACTTTATTATACATGTTTATATTATGTACTTTGTTTTCAGAGCAATACTTTATCTCAAGTGTCACAAAATTCAAATATTTTTGTTTTTTCGCAACTACCTACCATACTCGGTTCCTTATGGATCCTCCCCTTACTACCGGTACTTCAGCTTCTTCTGGCTCGTGTTTTTCCACCTTGCCTTCGGGCTTACTGCCTAGTATGACTTCTTTAGAAGCATGCACTAGTTGGCTTTTGGGGGTTACTCAATCCCCACCGGTGGATTCACGTCCAGTGACTGGTGTGCCTTTACCCCCTCAATCCTGTGTAATGTCATCTTGGTCTGTGAATTCTTCGAATTCTTTGGGTAGACCGATTTCCCAGCAACCGGGTTCTGTGGGTAATTTTCCCTCAGCTCAGCCCATGCAGGCTGTCCCGGTGCCGGCAGGCTACCCAGTTTATGACCAATCTTTTCACAGGCCCCCTTATCAGCCTCAGGCTGATTTTTATCTCCCGCCCGGCTCGCCGGAGGGAGATTATAATTTGCACCATGTGCGTGTGTACGTGCGTGCGTGCGTGGGTGCGTGCGTGTGTGCGTGTGTCACGCAGTTTTCTCTGAAACTACTACAGTTACACATTTTTGGTAAATCACAAGTCCTAATGAATTTTTTTGCTCTTCAATATTTTTGGGGTTTGGTGAACTTTGGCCTACTTTTGAGTGAGTAATAGCTATTTTAGCTAATATAATTATATGGCTTATAACTCTGAAACTATTGCATTTACAGTATTTTGTTCTAATATGTTGTTCAGCTACTTTCTCCACAGCTACAACATGGTCAGTAGTTTGGAAGTGTATCTCCATAGCTAAGTGAGTAATAGCTACTTTGTCAATTTTTAATTATAACCATAATGAGTAAATGGCTTATATCTTCATAAGTATTGCAGCTACACAATTTTGTTCCAATAAGTTGTTCACCTACTTTCTCCACAGCTACAACATGGTCGGTAGTTTGCAAGTGTATCTCCATAGCTAAGTCAGTAATAGCTACTTTTTCAATTTTTAATGATAACCATAATGAGTAAATGGCTTATATCTTCAAAAGTATTGCAGCTACACAATTTTGTTCCAATATGTTGGTCGGCTACTTTCTCCTCTGCTACAACATGGTCAGTAGTTTGGAAGTGTATCTCCGTAGCTAAGTGAGTAATAGCTACTTTTTCAGTTTTTAATGATAACCATAATGAGTAAATGGCTTATATCTTCAAAAGTATTGCAGCTACACCATTTTGTTCCAATATGTTGTTCAGCTACTTTCTCCACTGCTACAACATGGCCAGTGGTTTGGAAGTGTATCTCTATAGCTAAGTGAGTAATAGCTACTTTTTCAATTTTTAATGATAACCATAATGAGTAAATTGCTTATATCTTCAAAAGTATTGCAGCTACACAATTTCTCTCAAATATATTGTTCATGTACTTTTTTGTGAACGGTAACATATTTAAGTTTCACAACTGTTGCTCAATGTACAAGTGAGTAATGGCTACTTTATTGCTACTTTTAGTGAAAATGTGAAAAATCAGAAATATCTCTCCAACTGTAAGATATAGAGCAATTTCGAGCAAATTTTTGACCCACAGGTTAGTACCAGAGTATCCTATTGCTAAGGGGGAAAAAGTTTGGTGAACTTTGGCCTACTTTTGAGTGAGTAATAGCGCTTTTACCTAATATAATTATATGACTTATAACTGTCAATGAGTAAATGGCTTATATCTTCAAAAGTATTGCAGCTACACAATTTTGTTCCAATATGATGTTCAGCTACTTTCTCCACAGCTACAACATGGTCAGTAATTTGGAAGTGTATCTCCATAGCTAAGTGAGTAATAGCTACTTTTTCAATTTTTAATGATAACCATAATGAGTAAATTGCTTATATCTTCAAAAGTATTGCGGCTACACAATTTCTCTCAAATATGTTGTTCATGTACTTTTTTGTGAACTGTAACATATTTAAGTTTCACAACTGTTGCTCGATGTACAAGTGAGTAATGGCTACTTTATTGCTACTTTTAGTGAAAATGTGAAAAATCAGAAATATCTCTCAAACCGTAACATATAGAGCAATTTCGAGCAAATTTTTGACCCACGGGGTAGTACTAGAGTATCCTATTGCTAAGGGGGGAAAGGTTTGGTGAACTTTGGCCTACTTTTGAGTGAGTAATAGCGCTTTTACCTAATATAATTATATGACTTTTAACTGTCAATGAGTAAATGGCTTATATCTTCAAAAGTATTGCAGCTACACAATTTTGTTCCAATATGATGTTCAGCTACTTTCTCCACAGCTACAACATGGTCAGTAATTTGGAAGTGTATCTCCATAGCTAAGTGAGTAATAGCTACTTTTTCAATTTTTAATGATAACCGTAATGAGTAAATGGCTTATATCTTCAAAAGTATTGCAGCTACACAATTTCTCTCAAATATGTTGTTCATGTACTTTTTTGTGAACTGTAACATATTTCAGTTTCACAACTGTTGCTCAATGTACAAGTGAGTAATGGCTACTTTATCGCTACTTTTAGTGAAAATGTGAAAAATCACAAATATCTCTCAAACTGTAAGAGATAGAGAAATTTCGAGGAAATTTTTGAACCACAGGGTAGTACTAGAGTATCCTATGCTAAGGGGAAAATGGTTTGGTGAACTTTGGCCTACTTACTCACCTCCCCAAAATGAGTAAATGCGAATTATCTCTAAAAGTATTGCAGTTAGCCAATTTTTCTCAAATAACTCATTCACCTACTTTTGGGAGAGCTTTCACTTGGTTAAGTTTCAAACGCGTAGCTAGTTACTCACCTACTCCAAAATGAGTAAATGCTAATTATGTCTAAAAGTATTGCAGATAGCCAATTTTTCTCAAATAACTCATTCATATACTTTAGGAAGAGCTTTCACTTAGTGAGGTTTCAGACCCCTAGCTAATTTCTCACCTACTCAGAATGAGTAAATGCGAATTATCTCTAAAAGTATAGAAGATAGCCAATTTTTCTCAAATAACTCATTCACTTACTTTTGCGAGAGCTTTCACTTGGTGAAGTGTCAGACCCATAGCTAATTACTCACCTACTCAAAATGAGTAAATGCGAATTCTCTCTAAAAGTATTGCAGATAGCCAATTTTTCTCAAATAACTCATTCACCTACTTTTGGGAGAGCTTTCACTTGGTGAAGTTTCAGACCCGTAGCTAATTACTCACCTACTCAAAATGAGTAAATGCTAATTATCTCTAAAAGTATTGCAGATAGCCAATTTTTCTCAAATAACTCATTCATGTACTTTTGGAAGAGCTTTCACATGGTGAAGTTTCAGACCCATAGCTAATTACTCACCTACTCAAAATGAGTAAATGCGAATTCTCTCTAAAAGTATTGCAGATAGCCAATTTTTCTCAAATAACTCATTCACCTACTTTTGGAAGAGCTTTCACTTGGTGAAGTTTCAGACCCGTAGCTAATTACTCACCTACTCAAAATGAGTAAATGCTAATTATCTCTAAAAGTATTGCAGATAGCCAATTTTTCTCAAATAACTCATTCATCTACTTTTGGGAGAGCTTTCACTTGGTGAAGTGTCAGACCTGTAGCTAATTTCTCACCTACTCAAAATGAGTAAATGCTAAATATCTCTTAAAAGTATTGCACATAGCCAATTTTTCTCAAATAACTCATTCATTTACTTTTGGAAGAGCTTTCACATGGTGAAGTTTCAGACCCATAGCTAATTACTCGCCTACTCAAAATGAGTAAATGCGAATTATCTCTAAAAGTATTGCAGATAGCCAATTTTTCTGAAATAACTCATTCATCTACTTTTGGAAGAGCTTTCACATGGTGAAGTTTCAGACCCATAGCTAATTACTCACCTACTCAAAATGAGTAAATGCGAATTATCTCTAAAAGAATTGCAGATACACAATTTTTCTCAAATAAGTCATTCATCTACTTTTGGGAGAGCTTTCACTTAGTGAAGTTTCACGCCCGTAGCTAATTACTCACCTACTCAAAATGAGTAAATGCTAATTATCTCTAAAAGTATTGTGGGTACCCAATTTTTATCAAATAACTCATTCATCTACTTTTGGAAGAGCTTTCACATGGTGAAGTTCCAAACCTGTAGGTAATTACTCACCTACTCAAAATGAGTAAATGCAAATTATCTCTAAAAGTATTGCGGATAGCCAGTATTTTTCAAATAACTCACTTCACCTATATTTTGGGAGAACTTTCAATTAGTGAATTTTCAGATCCATATCTAATTACTCACCTACTCAAAATGAGTAATTGCCTATTATCACTAAAAGTATTGCAGATAGCCAGTATTTCTCAAATAACTCATTCGCCTACATTTTGGAGATATTTCACATGCTAAAGTTTTTTTATGAATTATTAAAATAATTTTTAATGCATTAAAATTAATGAAATCATGCACTAAATCGATTATAACTTGAAAAGTATTGTATTTAGAGCATTTTGTTAAAATATGTTATTCACCTACTTTTTCCCACAGCAACAACATGGTGAGTAACTTGGGTGTCTATCTCAATAGATAAGGGAGTAATAGCTACTTTTGGATTTTTCACTAACTTCCATCATGAGTGAAATCACTTGTAACTTGAAAACTATTGCATTTAGACCTTCGGGGTAGTACAAAAGTGTCCTATGCAAAGGGGAAAGATTTCAATTTTCGCCACTTTTGGCAGCCATCTTGGATTTTTGCGGAAAATGGAAAAGTGTGAATATCTCTAAAACCGTAAGAGATAGAGCGATTTCAAGCGAATTTTTGACCAGAAGGGTAGCACAAGAGTGTCTTGTGCAAAGGGGAAAAATATCGATTTTCGCCACTTTTGGCGGCCATTTTGGATTTTTGCGGAAAATAGAAAAGTGTCAATATCTCGAAAACCGTAAGAGATAGAGCGATTTCGAGCAAATTTTTGACCTGCAGGGTGGTACAAGAGTCTCCTGTGCAAAGGGGGAAAATTTCAATTTTCGCCACTTTTGGCGGCCATCTTAGATTTTTGCGGAAAATGAAAAAGTGTCAATATCTCGAAAACCGTAAGAGATCGAGCGATTTCGAGCGAATTTTTGACCCGCAGGGTGATACAAGAGTGTCCTGTCCAATGGGGAAAAATTTCATTTTTCGCCACTTTCGGCGGCCATCTTGGATTTTTGCTGAAAATGGAAAAGTGTCAATATCTCGAAAAGCGTAACAGATAGAGCGATTTCAAGTGAATTTTCGACCTGCAGGATGGTACAACAGTGTCCTATGCAAAGGGGAAAAATTTCAATGTAGTATTTCTTCCCCTGCGGTACTCGGCGGGAGATACATACCGCGGCAGTGGTCTTGTTTCAACTCTTTCTCATCTCTCATGTCTTCCATGTTAGATAGGTTCCAGGGTATTGCCAACCCTGCTGTTACTCAACAGCCAATGGCTAGTCAGGATCTGTCGCAACCTTCGGATGCGACTTTTAATGATTCTCAGGACTCACTTCAGACTCAGTCTCAGGTTAATCTTGAGGCTGAGCTGCAGGTCGTAGATTCAATGCCAAACATCCCTTACGTCCAGTCGGTCAATAGGGACTACAGGGAGGCTTTAGACTCTGTCTTTGAAGTCTTATCAGATAAGATTTCCAGGCCTTCTGTTCAGAATCACGATCCCGAGGATTGCTCGGACCTCTACCCCGACCAATCAAAATCCTCACCCATGAGTCTCCCCATCAGTTCTAGACTGAGGAGTTCCTTTAAGATGGCTGATGCATATCTATCTGATTTGCATTCACGCTCTTCTAATTTGGGAGCTTCCCAAACTAAGTTGAGGAAGTTGGGAATTTTCCCTAACAAACCCTCAAAACTTAGCTTTGCCAGGTACAGACCCATGGCTTCTGATGTCTGGACTGATCTTTTGAAAGATCCGATCAGGGGTCAGGTTTGCCATCTCCCAAAAAGGAGATTTACTTGTCCAGAAGTACAGCTCATGCCCTTGAGAAGAGTCTTAGGTCAGATTTAATGATTCTGAATTCCCTAGACTTCTATCGAGAGGCTTTAGCGGTCAATCATACCAACTTAGTGAAGTTGGTTGACCAAACTGAGTCTAATCTTTCTCTGGACATTCAGCAGGCCTTGGACGTCAATTCTTTGCTGATCAATCAGGTGAAGTTTCACTTAATTGATTTGTTGGCTTCCATCACCCATTCTATCTCTACTGTGACCTTGGCAAGGAGGGATTCCTTCCTTTGCACAGTCCCTAAACATGTGCCAGATCATATTGTTAGGGAACTTAGGTCTCATCCTATCTATGGTCCCTCCCTCTTTGGTGAATTTGCCTTGAAGGCTCTTTCTTCTCACACTAAAGAGTATAAGCAGGAACAGTTCCAGACTGTCCTGACTAAGGGAGTGTCCAAACAACTTTCTGCTTCTGCATCCAGGGGCAAGTCTTTCAAAAGACAACAATCCCAAGATAGGGATTCTCAAGATAGGAAATTTCAGAAGGGTCCTACTTCTGGTTCTGGTTCCTTTCGAGGTTCCAAGAAACCACGTGGTGGAAAGTCTTCCAGGGGTAGGGGCAAAAAGCCCCAACCTCAATCTCAACAATGATGTCCTACAGGAGGTAAGAGTGACCTTGGAACTCTCCAAGGTCCCACTCATACCTCCAGACCCCACCACTTTGCCAGTGGGAGGTCGACTGGGTTATTTCCATCTCAATTGGAAGTTCTTAGGGGCCCATCCTTCTGTTATCAAGACCCTGGAATTTGGACTTCAGCTTCCAATAGGTTCAGTTCGAATTCCGTTATCCAGGGTCCCTTTGATAAACAGCCACTATTCTTCCCTAGAGAAGAATCTAGTTCTTTGCCAAGCTGTTGTGGATATGCTGCTCAAAGGAGCAATCCAGGAGGTCAGGGATTCTTCTTCCCTGGCTTTCTACAGCAGACTTTTCCTTGTGGCAAAGAAGACTGGAGGATGGAGGCCAGTAATAGATTTGAGTCATTTAAATCTTTATCTGGACTTCCCCACTTTCAGGATGGAAACTACTCAGTCCATCAGAAACTCCCTTCAAGTTGGCCAGTGGACAACTTCTCTGGACCTCAAGGATGCATACTTCCACGTTCCCATGGCTCCTACGGTTCACAAACTGCTCAGGTTTCAAGTCTTGGGCAAAGTGTACCAGTTTGTGGCTATGCCTTTTGGCCTAGCCACAGCTCCCAGGGAATTCACTACCTTAGTCAAGGAAGTGAAAAGGATGGCCTTGAGGTTGGGCATCTCAGTTCACATGTACCTAGACGATTGGCTTATCAAAGCCAACAGTTGTCAAGAGGCTCATTCTGCAACTCTAACTTTGTTGGAGTTGACTCACAAACTGGGGTGGATTGTAAACAGGGAGAAGTCAGATTTGCTTCCAAAGCAAGTTTTCACCTTCCTGGGCCAGGTTTTCGACCTGTCCAAGGGGGTTTGTTATCCAACAGAGGCCAGGTTCCTGTCCATTCAGGAGGCTATTCATCCTCTGCTTTTCAACCCCCATACTAGTCCACGCCAGGCTATGCACCTTTTGGGTCTACTAGCTTCCACAGAGAAGTTAGTACCTCAGGGTCGCCTTCATATGCGACACCTTCAATTTCATCTCAGGAGAAATTACAATTGCCACCTAAAAGGTGCCCTGGATTCTCCATTCACCTTGGACCCTTCAGTGAAGGTTCATCTAAGGTGGTGGTTACTGAGGAACAATGTCATGGCGCAAGCTCCACTGCACCCACCCAAGTATGTCACATCCATTTACACGGATGCCTCAGCTCAGGGTTGGGGAGCTCATTGTGCTCACATGATTGCTCAAGGTTATTGGTCGACTCAGCAGTCCAAACTGCATATCAATGTTCTGGAGCTCAAGGCTGTGCTCCTGGCTCTCAAGACCTTTGTCCCTCAGTTATCCCTTCATCAAAGGATTATTCAGGTAGCCTCAGACAACACAACTGTCTGTGCTTACATAAACAAACTAGGGGGCACTCGCTCCTGGGACATGTTTGCCCTGACTTGGCACCTGTTTGCCTTCTGTCGCAAGAACAAGGTTGTTCTTACAGCAAGACACGTTCCAGGGGTCATGAATCTTGTAGCAGACCAACTCTCCAGGTCTCAACAGACCCTTCATACAGAGTGGTCTCTCAATCCCAAGATCTTCAGGTGGCTGTCACAAATAGACTTTCAACCTCAAATAGATCTCTTTGCAACAAGATTCAATCACAAGCTTCCCCAGTATGTCTCTCCAGTGCCAGATCCCAAGGCTCTGGCAGTAGATGCCCTGGAGATGAATTGGTCCGGACTTCATCTCTACTCCTTCCCTCCTACAGCTCTTTGTCCACTTGTGGTCAAGAAGTTAATCAACTCTCAGAGCTGCAAGATGCTTCTTGTTGCTCCCCTCTGGGAAACCAAGGAGTGGCTTCAGGATCTATTGGCATTGTCAATAAGAAAGCCAATCGCTCTTCCTCTAAAAGAAAATCTCTTAAAGCAAAGTCTCTTAAAAAGTCTCCCTAGAGAAAAAAGGGTTTTCTCAGGAAGTGACTAGTAGGATTTTGGGTCCTATTAGAAAGTCTTCTAAATCAGTGTATGAAGCGAGGTGGAACGGTTTCTGCACTTGGTGTGAGGAACATGGCTTCTCTGCCATGCACCCTACTGTCCCCATCATAGCTGAGTTCTTCTTATTTCTTTTCTCTGAAAAGAAATTACTTCCTCAGACTATAGAGGGATATAGGTCAGCTCTCTCCATGAAGCTTGATGCAGACTTGGAGTTGGGTTCTAATAAGGAGCTCAAAAGACTCATTCAGAGCTTTTATAAGTCCAGGCCTAAGGCTACTCGTCACATTCCTTCCTGGGACTTGACCTTGGTTTTGCAGGCTCTTACCAAGGCTCCTTTTGAACCTTTGTCTCTTGCTGAGCCAAAGTTCCTCACTTGGAAGACGGTTTTTCTTATTGCCCTTGCATCTGGAAGGAGAAGGAGTGAGATTCATGCCTTTACTTTTAAGGGTTGTTCTCACTCTAAAGGATGGTCAAAGGTCATCCTTAAAACAGATCCTGCTTTTCTGGCTAAGAACCAGTTAGCTTCAGAGGGTGCTTCAATTTTTTTCGGAAATTGAAATTCCTGCTTTGACTAAGTGCCTTGGTCAACAGGATACAGAAGATAGGTCTCTATGTCCTGTCAGAGCCCTTAGACATTATTTGTCTAGGACTTCTGACCTCAGGCAGGGTAGATCTCTTCTCTTTGTTTCACTCTTGAAGTCAAAACAGGGTGATATCGCTGCCCAGACGATTTCTAATTGGATTAAAGACTTAATCCAGTTCACCCTTAAGAACTGTTCCACTGAGAATGCATCTCTTCATGGTGTCAAGGCTCATGATGTAAGGGCACAGGCTGCGTCCTGGTCCTTTAAGGGTGGAATCCCACTCCTTGATATCATGAGATCTTGCACGTGGAAGAGCCATTCCACTTTTACATCCTTCTACTTTAGGAATGTGGCTCTCAAGAATCTTGAGGATACCTATAGATTGGGAGATATTGTGGCTGCACAACGTGTAGTCTCCCTTTCTACTTGATCTTCCTTTTTCTTGATCCTTTCTGAGGCTAAGAAGCCTCAGAAAAGGGGGGGGGGGGGGTATTCCTTTTTTGGGGACTTCCTTTTTGGGAACTGTGCTTGGTAGTGTACTTTTGGCACATCTTCTGGGTGTTGACACTTTGGTGCTTATCCTCTTAGAGCTGACCTCTTGGGTATAGACAGCAGTGCTGAAGGTAATAAGTAGTTAACTACTTCACACTTAGTCAAGTTGCACCTTCATCACAGGGGTTTTCGGTTATGCACCAGGAATTTTCCTTTTTTAGTGCACTTTAACCATGGGTGGTTTCCTCCTTAGTCTGTCTTTTTTCCCACCATCCTTCCATGTGGGCATTCAACCCAAGTGTTTTCATATGGTATAGTATATTTACATTTTTATGAAATAAAATTTCATATTTTTAAATGTAAAATCCATTTTTATGAATAAAAATGTATATACTTACCATATGAAAACAGCAAATCACCCTCCCGCCTGCCCCGCTTTTAGGCCTTTTTCCAGCATCTAGGTTTATTCACAAAAAGAATGAACTATTTTCGCATTAATGCGCATGGCAGAGTGAACTAGGTCACCAGGGGTCAAAGGGTAGCAAGTATATAGGTTTAAAGAGGGTCTCCCCTCATATTTTAAATTCTATGTATGGTGTACGTGGCGGTCACCGAATGCCAAGCAAAGCTTACCCAAGTGTTTTCATATGGTAAGTATATACATTTTTATTCATAAAAATGGATTTTACATTTAAAAATATGAAAAATTGTAAAGTTTTACATGTATTTTTTGAGGTATATATGTGCTTTTCACAAACATTTAATGCCTATCTAACATGTATATATTTCCACCCAATTTTTAAATGTAAACAAAACCTATTATTTACTAGGGCTGTGATTTTATCAGAAAAGCGACACCGGGTATTCGCCTAGAAATAACCGATCCGAATCCAGGTAACCGTGTTTTAGTTGTCAACTTGTCACCCAGTAAAAGTAGCAGGGAAGTAAACATGGCGGATGATGTAAATAAAACGTTACGAAAAATAATCTTAAATATCGGTATAAATAAGGAAAATTATGTGAAAAACTAATATCAGTTAAAGAAATCTGACAGAATACTAAGGTTTATCCAAGTATTTCATTGATTTACGCTATATTTAATATTTTTTCGGTTACTTGCTTCACCAGTTTGTACTCTGTTTCTTAAGGAATTTGGACTGTTTTCGGGTAACCATATAACCTATTACAGCCTTTTATTATTGGTTTAGTGTAACAACACATGAATTGTAAACTAGATACATGCAATAATTGTCTGCCACTCAAAATAAGCACAGAAAACAGAGTGTTTGTATTTGTTATGATCGTTCTTATTAGGGCTGTGAACGGTTACTCGAGCCTTGATAGATGGTAAGATGAGAAGATCTTTGTAAAAGTGGTTTAGTGTAACAACACATGAATTGTAAACTAGATACATGCAATAATTGCCTTCCACTCAAAATAAGCACAGAAAACAGAGTGTTTGTATTTGTTATGATCGTTCTTATTAGGGCTGTGAACGGTTACTCGAGCCTTGATAGATGGTAAGATGAGAAGATCTTTGCTAGGACTCGAGTTACTCGCAAGGTATTGTATTATCGTCCGCGTAATGAAACGTTTGTGTAAAGTATACTACATTTTAGCTTTTCTGCATATAATATCAGTTAAAGTTGAGGTTTTCGCTTAAAACAAGTAATTAAGCATCCCTGAAAGGGCGCTTATTTGTTTTCGCCTCAGTTTCCTCGCCGCCGCTGCCGCATTATGGTCTCCCTTGAATATCTCCCTTATTATATCCCCAGACGAAAGTCGGGGATATATTGGATTCAGGTCCGTCGCGCCGCCGCCGCCGCCGTAGAAATTTCCTTGTGGACGCGATAACTCAAAAACAAATTAATTTTTTTTTTCAAACTTGGTACACATGTTAAGGGTGCTCAAAGGAAGATCCCTATTTTAAGGTGACCTTAAACTCCCAGTAAAAAAGAACTTATGGCCACCTTAAGGTCAGAAATTGGACTTTTGGCCACTTAGAGCCCTGTAGGTCACAAACTATGATGCTCAGCTGGCTGAAATTTTACCTGACAACACATTAATATGTTCTTAGTACATGTGCCGAAAATCACGACTTTAAGTTGAGGAGAAAATTGTCTTTGAGGCCCATAAATACCCCCACTTAGGGATTTTTTGCTATACTTTTCACATATTTTGCCCTATAATTTGGAAGTGGTAATTCTGATGAGTCTCAAACTGTGCTAGGTATAACTTTGATATGTAATCCTTGTCTGTAGAAAATTTTAGGGCTGTAGGTTTACCCAAAGGGGTCGACTTAAGGTCTCAAAAGTGCCCACAGAGACCCAATTTATGCACTTTTTGCCACTTTCAAGCACTGTAGCTTTCAAACTATGTCTCTCATCTAAGTTAAATATCATCTGGGAATATATCTATGTGTTTTCTTATATGTGCCCCAACATTTAGGCCTTTAATAGACAGTTAACCTGTGTATCAGGACCATAAACACCCACCCGAGTGACCCTTATAAGACATTTTTCACATCTTTTTCCCTGTAACTTGGAAATGGTAAGTCTGAGAAGTTTCGAACTGTATTAGATATATATTCTGTGTGTAATCTTAGTATGTAACAGATTTTAAGTCTAAAGCTTTAATTTTGAAGGTCAAATTGAGGTCTCTAAAAGGCTCCCAAAGACCCAATATTTGGACTTTTTGCTACTTTTAAGCCCTGTGACTGTCAAACTATGTGACTGATAGAGCTCAAATCCTATCTGGGAAGATATTAGTATGTTATTTATATATGTGCCAAAAATTAAGGCTTTAAGAAGACATTTAACCTGTGTATGAGGACCATAAATCCCCACCCGAGTGACCATTTTTAGACATTTTTCACATATTTTGCCCTGTAACTTGGAAATGGTAAGTCTAAGAAGTTTCAAACTGTATTAGATGCATATTCTATGTGTAATCTTAGTATGTGACAAATTTTAAGTCTGCAGCTTTAATTTGAAGGCCACATTTAGGTCTCTAGAAGGCCCCATAAAGACCCAGTATTTGGACTTTTTGCCAATTTTAAGGCCTGTGACTGTTAAACTATGTGACTGATAGAGCTGAAATCTCATCTGGGAATACATTATTATGTTCTTTTTACATGTGCCAAAAATCAAGGCTTCAAGTAGACATTTAACCTGTGTATGAGGACCTTGAACACCCACCTGAGTGACCCTTTTAAGACATTTTTCACATATTTTGCTCTGTAACTTGGAAATGGTAAGTCTGAGAAGTTTCAAACTTTATTAGATACATATTCTATGTGTAATCTTAGTATGTAACAAATTTTAAGTCTGAAGCTTTAATTTGAAAGCCACATCGAGATCTCTAAAAGGCCCACAGAGACCCAATATTTGGACTTTTTGCCACCTTTAAGCCCTGTGACTGTTAAACTATGTGATTGATGGAGCTGAAATCCCATCTGGGAATGCATTATTATGTCCTTTTTACATATGGCGAAAATCAAGGTTTTTAGTAGACATTTAACCTGTGTATGAGGGCCATAGACACTCGCCCAAGTGCCTTTTTGGACATTTTTTCCGTATTTTGCCCTGTTATTTGGAAATGCTTAGTGTGACAAGTCTTAAACTGTATTATATATAATTTTTGTTTGTTATGTATGTCCCCCAAAAAGTTTCAGATCTGTAGTTTAATTGCTAAGGTCTCTTTAACAATTGTAAAATGCCCACAGAAACCCAATGTATGGACATTATGCCACTTTAAAGCCCAGTAACTGTCAAACTATGTGGGTTATAGAGCTGAAATCTTTGAATTTTTAAAAGGAAATGCCTGTCTATTTAAATTTTGAATATTAATAATGTTATGGCTATCTTAGTCTTTTAAGAACTTATTATGTCCACCCCCCTGGGGGGTGGATATATTATTTTTGCTTTTTTCGCCGTCCGATGTCCGATGTCCGTTGTCCGATGTCCGATGTCCGGCGTCCGGCGTCCGATGTCCGGCGTCACGCATGGTTTCCGCTCATTTAAAGGAAAAGTATTAGAGCTATTGTCACCAAATTTGGTATGCAGGCTTATTGGGTCAGTAGCTTGCTTGGGATTGCTTTTGGCTGTTGTACCTCTTTTGCTTACTGAGTAATACTTAAGTACAGCTATTTTCAGTACCCATTGGTTTCCGTGCATTTAAGCCAAAATAATTAAAGATATTTTACTACAATTTTGAATACAAGATTGTTATGTCCATAGCTCGCTTGGTATTGCATTTGGGACTGATAGCTTTGTCAGTACATGAGTAATAGCCATTTAGGTACTTCATTGTGTATTTTCAGTACTACTTTTGAGTAATTTGCTTCTATCTCCTTAACCGTGCGAGATAGAGCGATTTCGGCAAAATTTTCGACCCGCAGGGTATCTGAGGAGTGTACTCTTTGCAATTTTCAAAAAATTTTCCCCTCCCCAAAAATGGCGGCCATTTTGAATTTTCGAATTTTTGCCAAAAATGGCAAAACACAAATTTGCTTCTATCTCCTTAACCGTGCGAGATAGAGCGATTTCGTCGAAATTTTCGACCCACAGGGTATCTAAGGAATGTAATATTTGCAATTTTCCAAAAATTTTCCCCTCCCCAAAAATGGCGGCCATTTTGAATTTTCGAATTTTTGCCCAAAATGGCAAAACACAAATTTGCTTCTATCTCCTTAACCGTGCGAGATAGAGCGATTTCGTCGAAATTTTCGACCCACAGGGTATCTAAGGAATGTAATATTTGCAATTTTCCAAAAATTTTCCCTCCCCAAAAATGGCGGCCATTTTGAATTTTCGAATTTTTGCCCAAAATGGCAAAACACAAATTTGCTTCTATCTCCTTAACCGTGCGAGATAGAGCGATTTCGTCGAAATTTTCGACCCACAGGGTATCTAAGGAATGTAATATTTGCAATTTTCAAAAAAATTTCCCCTCCCCAAAAATGGCGGCCATTTTGAATTTTCGAATTTTTGCCAAAAATGGCAAAACACAAATTTGCTTCTATCTCCTTAACCGTGCGAGATAGAGCGATTTCGTCGAAATTTTCGACCCACAGGGTATCTAAGGAATGTAATATTTGCAATTTTCCAAAAATTTTCCCCTCCCCAAAAATGGCGGCCATTTTGAATTTTCGAATTTTTGCCAAAAATGGCAAAACACAAATTTGCTTCTATCTCCTTAACCGTGCGAGATAGAGCGATTTCGTCGAAATTTTCGACCCACAGGGTATCTAAGGAATGTAATATTTGCAATTTTCAAAAAAATTTCCCCTCCCCAAAAATGGCGGCCATTTTGAATTTTCGAATTTTTGCCAAAAATGGCAAAACACAAATTTGCTTCTATCTCCTTAACCGTGCGAGATAGAGCGATTTCGGCAAAATTTTCGACCCACAGGGGATCTAAGGAATGCAATCTTTGCAATTTTCCAAAAATTTTCCCCTCCCCAAAAATGGCGGCCATTTTGAATTTTCGAATTTTTGCCAAAAATGGCAAAACACTAATTTGTTTCTATCTCCTTAACCGTGCGAGATAGAGCGATTTCGGCAAAATTTTCGACACACAGGGTATCTAAGCAATGCAATCTTTGCAATTTTCAAAATATTTTCCCCTCCCCAAAAATGGCGGCCATTTTGAATTTTTGCCAAAAATGGCAAAACACAAATTTGCTTCTATCTCCTTAACCGTGCGAGATAGAGCGATTTCGGCAAAATTTTAGACGCACAGGGTATCTAAGCAATGCAATCTTTGCAATTTTCAAAATATTTTCCCCTCCCCAAAAATGGCGGCCATTTTGAATTTTCGAATTTTTGCCAAAAATGGCAAAACACAAATTTGCTTCTATCTCCTTAACCGTGCGAGATAGAGCGATTTCGTCGAAATTTTCGACCCACAGGGTATCTAAGGAATGCAATCTTTGCAATTTTCAAAAAATTTTCCCCTCCCCAAAAATGGCGGCCATTTTGAATTTTCGAATTTTTGCCAAAAATGGCAAAACACAAATTTGCTTCTATCTCCTTAACCGTGCGAGATAGAGCGATTTCGTCGAAATTTTCGACCCACAGGGTATCTAAGGAATGCAATCTTTGCAATTTTCCAAAAATTTTCCCCTCCCCAAAAATGGCGGCCATTTTGAATTTTCGAATTTTTGCCAAAAATGGCAAAACACAAATTTGCTTCTATCTCCTTAACCGTGCGAGATAGAGCGATTTCATCGAAATTTTCGACCCACAGGGTATCTAAGGAATGTAATATTTGCAATTTTCAAAAAAATTTCCCCTCCCCAAAAATGGCGGCCATTTTGAATTTTCGAATTTTTGCCAAAAATGGCAAAACACAAATTTGCTTCTATCTCCTTAACCGTGCGAGATAGAGCGATTTCGGCAAAATTTTTGACACACAGGGTATCTAACCAATGCAATCTTTGCAATTTTCAAAATATTTTCCCCTCCCCAAAAATGGCGGCCATTTTGAATTTTTGAATTTTTGCCAAAAATGGCAAAACACAAATTTGCTTCTATCTCCTTAACCGTGCGAGATAGAGCGATTTCGTCGAAATTTTCGACCCACAGGGTATCTAAGGAATGTAATATTTGCAATTTTCAAAAAATTTTCCCCTCCCCAAAAATGGCGGCCATTTTGAATTTTCGAATTTTTGCCAAAAATGGCAAAACACAAATTTGCTTCTATCTCCTTAACCGTGCGAGATAGAGCGATTTCGTCGAAATTTTCGACCCACAGGGTATCTAAGAAATGCAATCTTTGCAATTTTCCAAAAATTTTCCCCTCCCCAAAAATGGCGGCCATTTTGAATTTTCGAATTTTTGCCAAAAATGGCAAAACACAAATTTGCTTCTATCTCCTTAACCGTGCGAGATAGAGCGATTTCGTCGAAATTTTCGACCCACAGGGTATCTAAGGAATGTAATATTTGCAATTTTCAAAAAAATTTCCCCTCCCCAAAAATGGCGGCCATTTTGAATTTTCGAATTTTTGCCAAAAATGGCAAAACACAAATTTGCTTCTATCTCCTTAACCGTGCGAGATAGAGCGATTTCGGCAAAATTTTCGACCCACAGGGGATCTAAGGAATGCAATCTTTGCAATTTTCCAAAAATTTTCCCCTCCCCAAAAATGGCGGCCATTTTGAATTTTCGAATTTTTGCCAAAAATGGCAAAACACTAATTTGCTTCTATCTCCTTAACCGTGCGAGATAGAGCGATTTCGGCAAAATTTTCGACGCACAGGGTATCTAAGCAATGCAATCTTTGCAATTTTCAAAATATTTTCCCCTCCCCAAAAATGGCGGCCATTTTGAATTTTCGAATTTTTGCCAAAAATGGCAAAACACAAATTTGCTTCTATCTCCTTAACCGTGCGAGATAGAGCGATTTCGGCAAAATTTTCGACCCACAGGGTATCTAAGGAATGTAATCTTTGCAATTTTCAAAAAATTTTCCCCTCCCCAAAAATGGCGGCCATTTTGAATTTTCGAATTTTTGCCAAAAATGGCAAAACACAAATTTGCTTCTATCTCCTTAACCGTGCGAGATAGAGCGATTTCGTCGAAATTTTCGACCCACAGGGTATCTAAGGAATGCAATCTTTGCAATTTTCCAAAAATTTTCCCCTCCCCAAAAATGGCGGCCATTTTGAATTTTCGAATTTTTGCCAAAAATGGCAAAACACAAATTTGCTTCTATCTCCTTAACCGTGCGAGATAGAGCGATTTCATCGAAATTTTCGACCCACAGGGTATCTAAGGAATGTAATATTTGCAATTTTCAAAAAATTTTCCCCTCCCCAAAAATGGCGGCCATTTTGAATTTTCGAATTTTTGCCAAAAATGGCAAAACACAAATTTGCTTCTATCTCCTTAACCGTGCGAGATAGAGCGATTTCGTCGAAATTTTCGACCCACAGGGTATCTAAGGAATGCAATCTTTGCAATTTTCCAAAAATTTTCCCCTCCCCAAAAATGGCGGCCATTTTGAATTTTCGAATTTTTGCCCAAAATGGCAAAACACAAATTTGCTTCTATCTCCTTAACCGTGCCAGATAGAGTGATTTCGTCAAAATTTTCGACCCACAGGGTATCTGAGCATTGTACTCTTGGTAATTTCTAAAAAATTTTCCCCTCCCCTAAAATGGCGGCCATTTTGAATTTTCAAATTTTTGCCAAAAATGGCAAAACACAAATTTGCTTCTATCTCCTTAACCATGCGAGATAGAGCGATTTCGTCGAAATTTTCAACCCACAGGGTATCTAAGGAATGTAATCTTTGCAATTTTCAAAAAATTTTCCCCTCCCCAAAAATGGCAGCCATTTTGAATTTTCGAATTTTTGCCCAAAATGGAAAAACACAAACTGGCCTTAACCGTGCAAAATAGAGTTATTTTGTTGAAATTTTCGACCCATAGGGTATCTAAGAAATGTACTCTTGGCAATTTTCAAAAAAATTTCCTTTTCCCAATAATGGCGGCCATTTTGAATTTTCAAATTTTTGCCAAAAATAGAAAAACAGGAATTGGCTTCTATCTTCTTAACCGTGCAAGATAGAGTGATTTCGTCAAAATTTTCAACCCAACCAATGCAAAAAGGCATGAAGCTGAAATAAATTACATCTACACTATCAAATATTTAAGCATCATTGATATATTTTACAAATGAAACAGGGTCTTGTAAGACTACTGTACAATTTGGGCAAAAGGTTCATGGGTGGACATTACACATGATAATGTGTGTTCTTCTATGCTATCCTGTTTCTATTCGCATCTACTATCAACAGGGCGGCCTATTTCTAGTTTTTGTGTGTTATACCTCTGCTTGCTGAGTTTTTAACTTTTTAAAATGAAACTGGTTAAACGCCGGTTAAACATATTCAAGTAGACAAAATGGACACTTTAAGTGAGCTTTAAGTCCCAATATTAATGAAATTATATCCGTATGTAGTAAAACTAGGGGATTTTTAACCCTCAACTAGCCCAGTTTTATTCAACTTGCCTCAGTTAATTTTGACACAGCTCCTACAGTTATGAACTCATTTCAGTTGATAATCACATACTTAAAATTCTCAATTCTTTTTGTATTTGAGTACCCCTTTTATATAGATTGTTTGTTTACCATTTATGCTGTAGCACTCCATCTCTTTGAGAGAACATGTAAACTGTGTAAAAAAGATGTAGAAGATGAGATACATTTTGTTTGTGTTTGTCCAGCTTTAGAGCTGATTCGTATGAAATATTTCAAAATTTTAAATATAGATAAATCTGAATTATTAATAGATCAATTATCAAGGGTATTAACTCATATGAATGTCAATATGGTTATTAATTTTATTTTTGATTTGTGGCAAGAAAGAAAAAGTAAATTATATTGGTAATTTTTATGTATTGAATTGCTGTCTTTATTTACTGTATCTTACCTCAAAATATGTTTGCTCTGTTTGTTATTAACTCTCTATTTAAAGTGACTTATAAGCCCATATAGGGCTGGGTATTACTTCAATAGTTTTTATGTCAGCTGACTTGTCAGTCAGCTGGCATTATGTCGTCACTCTGCGGCGTGGGCGTACGCGTACGCGTCCGCGTGAACAACTTCTCCTCCAAAACTACAAGGCCTAGAGACGTGCTGTTTTTTTTAAAAGATACCTTATCTATCGAGGATGAAAAATTGTTCAAGGCATGCAAATCTGTCTGTTCGTCTGTTTGCTAGAGACATTACAAGGGGGGTACCCCCACCAAAAGTGTGAAAATTTCAACTTTTTATCACAATTTTCTCAGTGACTATTGCAGGGATTTCTCTCATATCTTGCATATATGTACTAGGCCAGAGGTAGATTCTCTTGTGTGAGTATGAGACCTGGATCTCTCTTACTTTTTTTTTAATAAATTTTTTTAATAATTTTTAATGCATTAACATTCATGAAATCATGCACAAAATCATTTATAACTTGAAAACTGTTGCATCTAGAGCATTTTGTTAAAATATGTTATTCAGCTACTTTTTTCATAGCTACAATATGGTGAGTAAGTTGGGTGCCTGTCTCAATAGCTAAGTGAGTAATAGCTACTTTTGGGCTTTTCAGTAACTTCCATCATGAGTAGAATCACTTGTAACTTAAAAACTATTGCATTTAGAGAATTTCGTATAAATATGTTATTCAGCTACTTTTGGGTCAGCTATAACATAGTAAAATTTTAGACCTGTAGCTCATGGCATAGCTGAGTAATAGCTACTTTTACGTTATCACTGTTGAGTAAATTGCTTATAACTTCAAAACTATTGCATTTAGAGAATTTCGTATAAATATGTTATTCAGCTACTTTTGGGTCAGCTATAACATAGTAAAATTTCAGACCTGTAGCTCATGGCATAGCTGAGTAATAGCTACTTTTAGGTTATCACTGTTGAGTAAATCGCTTATAACTTGGAAACTATTGCATTTAGAGTATTTTGTTTCAATATGTTATTCACCTATTTTGGGATCAGCTATAACATAGTGAAGTTTCAGATCTGTGGCTCATTGCATAGCTGAGTAATAGCTACTTTGAAGTTCTCACTATTGAGTAAATCAGTTGTAATTGGAAAACTATTGCATTTAGAGAATTTCGTATAAATATGTTATTCAGCTACTTTTGGGTCAGCTATAACATAGTAAAATTTCAGACCTGTAGCTCATGGCATAGCTGAGTAATAGCTACTTTTAGGTCATCACTATTGAGTAAATCAGTTGTAACTTGAAAACTATTGCATTTACAGTATTTTGCTTAAATATGTTGTTCACCTACTTTTGGGTCAGCTATAACATAGTAAAATTTCAGACCTGTAGCTCATGGCATAGCTGAGTAATAGCTACTTTTAGGTCATCACTATTGAGTAAATCAGTTGTAACTTGAAAACTATTGCATTTACAGTATTTTGCTTTAATATGTTGTTCACCTACTTTTGGGTCAGCTATAACATAGTGAAATTTCAGACCTGTAGCTCATTGCATAGCTGAGTAATAACTACTTTGAGGTTCTCACTATTGAGTAAATCAGTTGTAATTGGAAAATTATTGCATTTAGAGAATTTAGTATAAATATGTTATTCAGCTACTTTTGGGTCAACTATAACATAGTAAAATTTCAGACCTGTAGCTCATGGCATAGCTGAGTAATAGCTACTTTTAGGTCATCACTATTGAGTAAATCAGTTGTAACTTGAAAACTATTGCATTTACAGTATTTTGCTTAAATATGTTGTTCACCTACTTTTGGGTCAGCTATAACATAGTAAAATTTCAGACCTGTAGCTCATGGCATAGCTGAGTAATAGCTACTTTCAGGTCATCACTATTGAGTAAATCAGTTGTAACTTGAAAACTATTGCATTTACAGTATTTTGCTTAAATATGTTGTTCACCTACTTTTGGGTCAGCTATAACATAGTAAAATTTCAGACCTGTAGCTCATGGCATAGCTGAGTAATAGCTACTTTTAGGTCATCACTATTGAGTAAATCAGTTGTAACTTGAAAACTATTGCATTTACAGTATTTTGCTTAAATATGTTGTTCACCTACTTTTGGGTCAGCTATAACATAGTAAAATTTCAGACCTGTAGCTCATGGCATAGCTGAGTAATAGCTACTTTCAGGTCATCACTATTGAGTAAATCAGTTGTAACTTGAAAACTATTGCATTTAGAGTATTTTGCTTAAATATGTTGTTCACCTACTTTTGGGTCAGCTATAACATAGTAAAATTTCAGACCTGTAGCTCATGGCATAGCTGAGTAATAGCTACTTTTAGGTTATCACTGTTGAGTAAATCAGTTGTAATTGGAAAACTATTGCATTTAGAGAATTTAGTATAAATATGTTATTCAGCTACTTTTGGGTCAACTATAACATAGTAAAATTTCAGACCTGTAGCTCATGGCATAGCTGAGTAATAGCTACTTTTAGGTCATCACTATTGAGTAAATCAGTTGTAACTTGAAAACTATTGCATTTACAGTATTTTGCTTAAATATGTTGTTCACCTACTTTTGGGTCAGCTATAACATAGTAAAATTTCAGACCTGTAGCTCATGGCATAGCTGAGTAATAGCTACTTTTAGGTCATCACTATTGAGTAAATCAGTTGTAACTTGAAAACTATTGCATTTACAGTATTTTGCTTAAATATGTTGTTCACCTACTTTTGGGTCAGCTATAACATAGTAAAATTTCAGACCTGTAGCTCATAGCATAGCTGAGTAATAGCTACTTTTAGGTTATCACTGTTGAGTAAATCAGTTGTAACTTGAAAACTATTGCATTTACAGTATTTTGCTTAAATATGTTGTTCACCTACTTTTGGGTCAGCTATAACATAGTAAAATTTCAGACCTGTAGCTCATGGCATAGCTGAGTAATAGCTACTTTTAGGTCATCACTATTGAGTAAATCAGTTGTAACTTGAAAACTATTGCATTTACAGTATTTTGCTTAAATATGTTGTTCACCTACTTTTGGGTCAGCTATAACATAGTAAAATTTCAGACCTGTAGCTCATGGCATAGCTGAGTAATAGCTACTTTTAGGTTATCACTGTTGAGTAAATCGCTTATAACTTGGAAATTATTGCATTTAGAGTATTTTGTTTCAATATGTTATTCACCTATTTTGGGGTCAGCTATAACATAGTGAAGTTCCAGACCCGTGACTCATTGCAAAGCTGAGTAATAGCTACTTTTAGGTTATCACTGTTGAGTAAATCGCTTATAACTTGGAAACTATTGCATTTAGAGTATTTTGTTTCAATATGTTATTCACCTATTTTGGGATCAGCTATAACATAGTGAAGTTTCAGATCTGTGGCTCATTGCATAGCTGAGTAATAGCTACTTTGAAGTTCTCACTATTGAGTAAATCAGTTGTAATTGGAAAACTATTGCATTTAGAGAATTTCGTATAAATATGTTATTCAGCTACTTTTGGGTCAGCTATAACATAGTGAAATTACAGACCTGTAGCTCATGGCATAGCTGAGTAATAGCTACTTTTAGGTCATCACTATTGAGTAAATCAGTTGTAACTTGAAAACTATTGCATTTACAGTATTTTGCTTAAATATGTTGTTCACCTACTTTTGGGTCAGCTATAACATAGTAAAATTTCAGACCTGTAGCTCATGGCATAGCTGAGTAATAGCTACTTTTAGGTCATCACTATTGAGTAAATCAGTTGTAACTTGAAAACTATTGCATTTACAGTATTTTGCTTTAATATGTTGTTCACCTACTTTTGGGTCAGCTATAACATAGTGAAATTTCAGACCTGTAGCTCATTGCATAGCTGAGTAATAACTACTTTGAGGTTCTCACTATTGAGTAAATCAGTTGTAATTGGAAAACTATTGCATTTAGAGAATTTAGTATAAATATGTTATTCAGCTACTTTTGGGTCAACTATAACATAGTAAAATTTCAGACCTGTAGCTCATGGCATAGCTGAGTAATAGCTACTTTTAGGTCATCACTATTGAGTAAATCAGTTGTAACTTGAAAACTATTGCATTTACAGTATTTTGCTTAAATATGTTGTTCACCTACTTTTGGGTCAGCTATAACATAGTAAAATTTCAGACCTGAGCTCATGGCATAGCTGAGTAATAGCTACTTTTAGGTTATCACTGTTGAGTAAATCGCTTATAACTTGGAAATTATTGCATTTAGAGTATTTTGTTTCAATATGTTATTCACCTATTTTGGGGTCAGCTATAACATAGTGAAGTTCCAGACCCGTGACTCATTGCATAGCTGAGTAATAGCTACTTTGAAGTTCTCAATGTTGAGTAAATCACTTGTAATTTGAAAACTATTGCATTTAGAGAATTTAGTATACATATGTTATTCAGCTACTTTTGGGTCAGCTATAACATAGTAAAATTTCAGACCTGTAGCTCATGGCATAGCTGAGTAATAGCTACTTTTAGGTTATCACTGTTGAGTAAATCACTTATAACTTGAAAACTATTGCATTTAGAGTATTTTGTTTCAATATTTTATTCACCTATTTTGGGGTCAGCTATAACATAGTGAAGTTCCAGACCTGTGGCTCATTGCATAGCTGAGTAATAGCTACTTTGAAGTTCTCAATGTTGAGTAAATTACTTGTAATTTGAAAACTATTGCATTTAGAGAATTTAGTATACATATGTTATTCAGCTACTTTTGGGTCAGCTATAACATAGTAAAATTTCAGACCTGTAGCTCATGGCATAGCTGAGTAATAGCTACTTTTAGGTTATCACTGTTGAGTAAATCACTTATAACTTGAAAACTATTGCATTTAGAGTATTTTGTTTCAATATTTTATTCACCTATTTTGGGGTCAGCTATAACATAGTGAAGTTCCAGACCTGTGGCTCATTGCATAGCTGAGTAATAGCTACTTTGAAGTTCTCACTGTTGAGTAAATCAGTTGTAATTGGAAAACTATTGCTTTTACAGAAATTTGTGCAAATATGTTATTCAGCTACTTTTGGGTCAGCTATAACATAGTGAAATTACAGACCTGTAGCTCATGGCACAACTGAGCAATAGCTGTTCTCAGGCACTGACTGTTGAGTAAATCAGCTATAACTTGAAAAATATTGCATTTGGAGTATTTTGTTAAAATATATTGTTCACCTACTTTTGGGTTAGCTATAACATAGTGAAATTACAGACCTATAGCTCATGGCATAGCGGAGCAATAGCTATTTTCTGGTTCTCACTATTGAGTAAATCAGTTGTAACTTGAAAACTATTGCATTTACAGTATTTTGCTTAAATATGTTGTTCAGCTACTTTTAGGTCAGCTATAACAGAGCAAAAATTCAGACATGTAGCTCATTGCATAGCTGAGTAATAGTTACTTTGAGGTTCTCACTCTTGAGTAAATCAGTTGTAACTTGAAAATTATTACATTTAGAGTATTTTGTTAAATATGTTATTCACAGACGTTTTGGTCAGCTATAACATAGTGAAATTGCAGACCTCTATGTCATGGGATAACTGAGCAATAGCTTCTTTCAGGTTCTCACTGTTGAGTAAATCATTATATCCAACCTGTAGGAAATCATGGGCTGGGAATCTGTTAATATGGTCCGATTTGACCTTGGAACCCTCCTTCAAGGTCAAATGAGGATAGCCAAACATAAAACTGCTTATAACTCGCTTATTATTGGTCCCAGAGGTTGGAATGAAAACCAACCTATAGAAAATCATGAGCTGGGAATTTTTTGGTGTGGTCGGATTTCACCTTGGACCCCTCCTTCAAGGTCAAATGAGGATAGCCAAACTTAAAAGTGCTTATAACTCACTTATTATTGGTCCTAGAGGTTTCGAATGGAAAACCAACCTATAGAAAATCATGGGCTGGGAATCTTTTGGTGTGGTCGGATTTGACCTGGGACCCCTCCTTCAAGGGCAGTTGAGGATAGCCAAACTTACAATTGCTTAAAACTCGCTTATTATTGGTCCTACAAGTTTGGGATGGTAAACAAGCTACAGGAAATCATGGGCTGGGAATTTTTTTGTGTGGTCGGATTTGACCTTGGACCCCCTCCTTCCAGGTCAAACGAAGATAGCCAAACTTAAAGTGCTTATAACTCGCGTATTATTGGTCTTGGAGGTTTGGGATGGTAAACCAACATATAGGAAATCATGGGCTGGGATTCTTTTGGTGTGGTCAGATTTGACCTGGGACCCCTCCTTCAAGGGCAGTTGAGGATAGTCAAACTTACAATTGCTTAGAACTCGCTTATTATTGGTCCTACAAGTTTGGGATGGTAAACAAGCTACAGGAAATCATGGGCTGGGAATTTTTTTGTGTGGTCGGATTTGACCTTGGACCCCCTCCTTCAAGGTCAAACAAGGATAGCCAAACTTAAAAAGTGCCTATAACTCACTTATTATTGATCCGAGAGGTTTGGGATGGTAAACCATCCTAAATTCTTTGGCTGGGAATCTTTTGGTATGGTCAGATTTGACCTTTGGACCCCTTCTTCATGGTGGAACGAGGATATTGCATTTATAGTATTTCTTTAAATATTTTTAACCTACTTTTTACCCTTAAACAATTACCTTGTTACTTTATTTCATAATACCATTTGCAGGGCTCAACTTTTTTGTCGTTTTCTTCTGTCAGCTTCGGAATATCTTTCGAACATGTGTTCAGTTACCATTTACTGTATTTCTGTACAGCCCTTTGCCTGATAATTATGCTTTCCTCTCATTATCACCATCACAAATCAAAAACATTCAGTCAGCTGACACAGTGCCCGTTCACGGGCACTCTCCTCTTGTTGTATAATCCTTGTCAACATAATACATGTCACTATAATAAACTAATAAACTAAACTAAGTCCCAACCCACATCCCCCACCCGGATTCCCCCACCCACCTCTGGGACCTCCAGCTATATTGAGTGACACTAAATAAACAAAGGTATTTAATGATATCAGATGAGAAACAAAGACCTCAATGGGGTTGCAGATCTTGTGTAATAGTGAGAGAGGTGTGGAGAAGGGGAGAGGGGTGGGGGTGGGAGGTGGTGGGCTTCATTACATATAACACAAAGGGGAGTCAGAACAGAGATTGTGTCACATATTTAGGTTGCATATATATGGACCACATATATAGGTATAGAGGAAATGAATAACTGAAAACAATTTGCAAATTCTAAAAATAATATAATAAAATAATAATATAAATAATTTTTTTTTAAATAATATTTTATTTGTGAACAAATATAGAAACAGATATGCGCTTTTGGGATTATGAATTTTAGAATGGACATTGAATCATCAATCATTTAAATACTTTGAAGGAAGATTGAAAAGTATGATGAGTTGAGTTAAAAATACGGAGTGGCTGCTGATCCGTGTTTCGCGGTTCAATAGTTTAATGGTCTGTTGGTCCGTGTAGTTTATAAACACTTACAGTTCCATCAATTAAAATAGTTACAGTTATTGCTGTTTCTGTCACTATTTACTCAAAATCACGGATATATTAGCACTATTCAACCGTGAAAACACTACACTGATCGATAGACTGGTAAGCTATTGAACCGTGACACACGGATCCATAGCCACAGCGTTAAAAATAATATTTTATTTGTCAACAAATATAGAAACAGATATGCTCTTTTGGGATTATTATTTTAGAATGGACATTCAATCATCAATCATTTAAATACTTTGAAAATAGGTTTAGAGTTATCATTGCAGGAAGATTGAAAATATAATTTGAGTTATGTATTCGGCGTCTGGGGATACACCATCTTCCTTGGAAGATATAAACAGAGTAGATTGATGTGCTGAAGTTCATATAATAATGGGTAATTATGTTTTTAAAAATTCCCGATCAAAACCTGTGGCGTGAGTGATGACCTGTCTGGGGATATGTTGGCGCTGAGTTGGCCCAATCTAGTTATTAGAAGGTTTCAAACCATATTTGGCAGTTATATACCTTAGGCCTGGGAAAATTTTTCTGCATGCTTAAATTTGACCTTTGACCTTTATGAAGGTCACATGATCAAAAACAATTTTTTGAAGTACACCACCCCGTCATCGCAGTTCAGGAAAAACTACTTGCTACACAGCCTTATAATTTGACACACCTGTTCATACTATCGAAAACGCGAGCTGATTAGATTTTGGGAGCAATCCCTTGAAAAATGTCTCATTTATGAGTGATTTTCTGACACCTTCCAATCTGAAAGCCTTAAATTTAGGCCAACCCCCCTATTATCTTCTTAAGTATTGCATTTAGAGCTATAAAATGTACTGGGAGGTAATAGGAAACCATATGTGGAGAGTCTAAATAGCTGGTCAGTTTTACCCCACGCCCCCCCCCTTATGGGTCAAACTGGGGTCATAAAATAGCTGATTTTGAGTTTTTGCCTTATATCTCCTTTATTGTTGCTTTTATAGCTTCAGAATGTATTAAGAGGTATTGGGAAAGTATATATGGAGAGTCTAAATAGCCGGTCAGTTTTACCCCCCGACCCCCCCCCTTATGGGTCAAACTGGGGTCATAAATAGCCGCTTTGGAGTTTTTGCCTTATATCTCCTTTATTGTTGCTTTTATAGCTTCAGAATGTATTAAGAGGTCTTGGAAAAGCATATGTGGAGAATCTAAATAGCCGATCAGTTTTATCCCCCCCCCTTATGGGTCAAACTGGGGTCATAAAATAGTTGCTTTGGAGTTTTGCCTAATATCTCCTTTATTTTTGCTTTTATACCTTCAGAATGTATTAAGAGGTATTGGGAAAGCATATGTGGAGAGTCTAAATAGCCGGTCAGTTTTACCCCCCGGCCCCCCGCTTATGGGTCAAACTGGGGTCATAAAATAGCTGATTTTGAGTTTTTGCCTTATATCTCCTTTATTGTTGCTTTTATAGTTTCAGAATGTATTAAGAGGTATTGGGAAAGAATATGTGGAGAGTCTAAATAGCCGGTCAGTTTTACCCCCCGACCCCCCCCCCCCCTTATGGGCCAAACTGGGGTCATAAATAGCTGCTTTGGAGTTTTTGCCTTATATCTCCTTTATCGTTGCTTTTATAGCTTCAGAATGTATTAAGAGGTATTGGGAAAGCATATGTGGAGAATCTAAATAGCCGGTCAGTTTTGTCCCCCGACCCCCCCTTTATGGGTCAAACTGGGGTCATAAAATAGTTGCTTTGGAGTTTTGCCTTATATCTCCTTTATTGTTGCTTTTATAGCTTCAGAATGTATTAAGAGGTATTGGGAAAGAATATGTGGAGAGTCTAAATAGCCGGTCAGTTTTATCCCCCGACCCTCCCTTATGGGCCAAACTGGGGTCATAAATAGCTGCTTTGGAGTTTTTGCCTTATATCTCCTTTATCGTTGCTTTTATAGCTTCAGAATGTATTAAGAGGTATTGGGAAAGCATACAGTGCAGCTTTGTGCATTCTTAGCTTTACAGCATGCCTATTAAAACCACAAAGCATTTTAAACTTTAAGGGATGCTTCGCTTTTGTTAGCAAAAGCATTTCTCTAGTTTATTCCATATTCCATAATACCTGCTTAAAACTTCCTAAAAAGTTTCGTTACCATTTGTTTACAGAAGACTTCTCATGGTAGGTACTAAATCTTGCGCTACTCGAATTCGGGCCGGTTTTCAGAGGGCGAATACTGGGAGCTGTTTTTAGCACTTAATGTCCAGCCCTAGTTCTTATTGTGTGTTTAAATTTTTGTTGCATCGAAATTACACACCTTTATGATAACGTGGCATATTGTGATTTTAATGGCATATTCTTTTTCTGACTCAATCTCCATTTTGTCTCCATGTTTTTCAGCACTTTATAACTTACAGTTAGCATAAAATATCATAAACACTGCTAGTCTGCTGCTAATTGCTAGTCGAACCACTGTAGATATTAACTGACAAACTAGTCTTTGTGCATTTGACGGTTGGACGCATTTAGTTTTCAATGAACACTGATTAACTTTTACAGGTATTAGGTACAGGCTGTTCTGTATTCAGAATGTTATACCTCAGTGTTATCTAATCTAATGTTAAGATTGAACTTTGGGTTTAGGGTTGTCAAAACTTACACAATCCCATTTTAAATTCGTAAAACACAAAAATGCGTTTATCTTGGAAATGGAGCGAGATAGAACGTTTCGACAAAATTTTTGACCCACAGGGTATCTGCAGAGTCTATTATTGACTTTCCCAAAAAATTGTTTTCCTGCCACTTCTGGTGGCCATCTTGAATTTGTGCCTAAAACGCAAAAATACGTTTATCTTGGAAACAGAGTGAGACAGAGCGATTTCGACGAAATTTTTGACCCACAGGGTATGTGCAGAGTCTAAGCCACTTTTCCCAGAAATCAGTTTCCCCTTACTTTTGGTGGCCATCTTGAATTTTTGAGTAAAATGCAAAAACGTGTTTATCTCTGAAATGGCGTGAGATAGAGTGATTTTGACGGAATTTTTGACCCACAGGGTATCTGGAGAGTCTACTGGCGACTTTTCCCAAAAATCGTTTTCCCGCCACTTTTGGCGGCCATCTTGAATTTCTGCGTAAAATGCAAAAATGTGTATACCTCAGAAATGGAGCGAGATAGAATGATTTCGACGAAATGTTTGACCCGCATGGTATCTGCAGAGTCTATTGGCGACTTTCCCCAAAAATCGTTTTTCCGCCACTTTTGGCGGCCATCTTGAATTTCTGCGTAAACTGCAAAAACATGTTTATCTCGGAAACGGTGTGAGATAGAGCGATTTCTAAAAAAACGTTTGACCCGCAGGGTGTACACAGTCAGCTGCAACTTTTTGCCAAAAATTGTTTTCCCACAATTTTTGCATTTTTGAAGGCCATATTGAATTTCTGCGTAAAAATGCAAAAACTTATTATCTTGGAAATGGTGCGAGGGAGAGTAATTTTGGTGATAAATAAGTCATTCACCAACTTTTGCATGATATGCCACATACTAAAGTTGCAGATCTATAGCTCTTTACATAGCTGAGTCAAAGCTACTAAAATGAGTAAATGTCTTTTATCTGTAAAAGTATTGCAAATACACAATTTCCTCTAAATAAGTCATTTACCTACTTTTGGGTGATCTATCACATAGTGAAGTTGCAGAACTGTAGCTCTTTGGATAGCTGAATAATAGCTACTAAAATGAGTAAATGTCTTTTATCTCTGAAAGTATTACAGATAGGCAATTTCTTCTAAATAAGTCATTCACCTACTTTTGGGTGATCTATCACATAGTGAAGTTGCAGATCTATAGCTTTTATCATAGCACAGTCATAGCTACTGAAATGAGTAAATGTATTTTATCTCTAAAAGTATTACAGATACGCAATTTCTTGTAAATAAGTCATTCACCTACTTTTGGATGATCTACCACATAGTAAAGTTGCAGAACTGTAGCTCTTTGCATAGCTGAGTCATACCTGCTAAAATGAGTAAATGTCTTTTATCTCTAAAAGTGTTGAACATAGGCAATTTCTTCTAAATAAGTCATTCACCTACTTTTGGGTAATCTACCACGTATTGAAGTTGCACAACTGTAGCTCTTTGCCTAGCTTAGTAATAGCTACTTAAATGAGTAAATACCTTTTATCTCTAAAAGTAATTCAGATATGCAATTTCTTCTAAATAAGTCTTTTATCTCTGAAAGTGTTACAGATAGGCAATTTCTTCTGAATAACTCATTCACCTTTTGGGTGATCTACCACATAGTGAAGTTGCACATCCATAGCTCTTTGCATAGCTGAGTCATACCTGCTAAAACAAGTAAATGTCTTTTATCTGTAAAACTATTGCAGATAGGCAAATTCTTCTAAATAAGTTATTCACTTACTTTGGGGTGATCTGCCACATAGTGACCATTGCAGAACTGCAGCTCTTTGGGTGGCAGAGTAATAGCCACTAAAATGAGTAAATGTGTTTTATCTCTAAAGTATTAAAGATAGGTAATTTCTTCTAAATAAGTCCTTCACCTACTTTTGGATGATCTACTACATAGTAAAGTTGCGGAACTGTAGCTCTTTGCATTTCAGAGTAATAACTACTAAAATGACTAAATGCCTTTTATCTTTGAAAGTATTGCAGTCAGACATTAAAATGCCTCTTGCTTATTGTCACTTCAACATGTTCCTCCATCTCACAAGAAAATCTACATTTTACTATCTTTAGTACATCTAATTTATACGGCGGGAGAATGCTTGTTGCCTAATATATCTCCTATAAAACTACTCTTCTTACAAACTATGACATTTATTAAATTAACTTTTCACAACTTATAACCGTTGAAAACAAAGTAACGCTTACATTTTTCTTTCATGTTAATTCATAAACCTCCATACTGTCTGCTTAACTTCCACTTCTTCTCTCAGTGCTGCATGTTTTTCTTTTCAAAAAGCTTTTTCTACTTTATACTTTATTACATCTAACCTTTGGGGACGCCTATTTTTCTAGTTTTGAAAGCAAAATGGCCGTCGCATCACATGTTTAATGTTAAATGGGATTATCCTATTAAAAAGTTCTTATGTCCCCCTTATCAGTGCTACTAGTGGTTCCACATGTGAAAACAACTTAAAGAAAGTCATGGCCTGAGACTCTTTTCCAGTTGATGACTTTTACCTTTGACCCCTTCTTCAATGCCAAGTGGGGTTATCTTACTACAAAGGCCTTATATATCCTTCAGTTCTCCATTATTACTGAATCTAAGGCCGGAGATAACCGCTGCGGCAGTGGCCTTGTTTTCAAAACAAAATGGTTGACAATGACTCGGCATATCACGTTTAATGTCAAATGAGGTTATGTTATTAAAAAGGCCTTGTATCTCCCTTTCCATTGCTTCTAGGGGTTCTGAATGTGAAAACAACTCATAGAAAGTGTGGCCGGAGACTCTTTTCCAAGTGTTGACTCACCCCTTCTTCAATGTCAAGTGGGCTCATCTGACTGCAAAGGCCTTATATATCCCTTAGATCTCCATTTTTACTGATCCTAAGGTGGGAGATAACCACTGCGGCAGTAGTCTTGTTGCAAATAGGGTACACCTTGTTCCCAAAAGTGGAGAATTGCTTGTGATTTGTCACAATAGCTGCCAAAATAAGCTCTTTAGGCAGTATGGGACTCATACTGTTACTGCATTTTCTGATAAGTATTTAAATAAAAACTTGTGATTCTTTTGTGTACTTGGGTCAAAGCTGGTGATTGTACTATTAATGCAGGAGAGTCAAGCTTATGGCTTCAGTGCTCCATATAATGCACAAGAGTGCAGAACTTTATGTCAGAAGAAGACTATATACTGTTTACATCTGCTGGAAATACAAGTGCGTTGTTCTAGGTTGAGTGACCTTGTACATGTAACACTTGCAACAGAGGGAAGGCTAGTTTTTCTAGCATGAATTTGTTTATATCATACCGCCAGTGACTTAATTTTCTAGAGTTAAGCTTTTAGTTAGTTTTTGAAGTTTTTAGTTTAACTTTAGCTCTCAGCTTCACTGAAGTAATAATAATTTATGGGAAAAAGTACTTGAAGTAAATTGTGGGTTTTTGTCAATTATTTCTGAAGTGTCTGATGGTGGAAATGTCAATGAATAATAGAAATCCAATATGGTTTATTGATATAATAAAGTGTAAATCTTCAAACTATTTTGGTCTTTACAAAATTCTCTTTGTCAGTACCTTAACATTTGCATGGAAAAATATATTTATTTAATATGAGATAATGAGAAATCTAAAATAAATCCAGAAATTTCTCTGTTCATGATCAACATATACATGTTACAGCCTATTAGCCCTTTGACCTAAACTCCACTATCAGGATGCAGAAATCAAGTGCTTTTGATGGGCAGTAGGAATGTTGTCTGTCCTTGTAAATAATACTGCAACTGGACCACTATTCCCCTTTGCCTGAATAGATTATCTACCAGCTTAAGTTTAATAGTAAACTCGTTAATTTAAACAGAAAGAATTCTAATGTACCTTTATTGAAGTCTACAAAAATAATTTGTAAAAATTATATTATCTTCCATTGAGCGAGCAAGACAACAATATAAACTCATTAACTTGTGGATTCCATGTTTAAAAATCCTTTATTTTTCTGTCAGAATTGTTACATTTTGTTGAGTTCCTTTGTTTGTGTTAGTGAAGGCAAAGAAGAGTACCAGGGTAATATGTCTTCACTGTGAGCTGGAAATGTTACCAGTGTCAGATCATAATAACACAGCACAAGTGCTGTAGCTGTTATACTAAACACAGAAATACCTTTTCAAACCAGTAAAAAGACAATACTTCTTTATGTATTTCAAGCTGGAAATGTTGCTAGTGATACTTGTACATCAACCAGTAGCAGTTTTTAGATAAATTCTTTATCACTGGGATATCACTATCCAAAGTATGGTAGAAGTTCGGATTCGATACCTGGCTCCAGTGAGTTCAAGCACTTAATTTACCTAAGGAGTATATGGAAAATTTTTGCAAATAAGTTAATTTTGAGAAGTTATATTGGCCATTATTTTAATTTTTTAATCTTTCAAGTGATCAAAGGATTGTTGTATTTTTTGTGGTGGTATTCGCCTGTTAGGGTAGGATAAAATACTACCTGTAATAATAGCTGTAATAATAGCAACAATATCAGTTACATTAGTAAAATAATAAGTGATTTAGAGTGTGAATTATTAGTTATTGCTGGATGAAAGTTAAGACACTTTATAACAGAACATGCCACTGCAGAAATTTCCTTTCACATGTGTTCACTTAATATTTCACAGACCTATAAAATTTGGTAAATGTTTATATATGGGTAAGACCTTGGATTCTTCTCTTGGTTGGCCTCGGCCTTCCACCATAAGACCAATGGTCTCCTTTTAAAGGTAAAATTTTGGGCATTTCTTCACATTTTGGCCCGTTTTCTCACATACAAAGTGGCAGGTCGTGCTATGGCTGATATATGTCCTCTTTAAGCTTCCAGAAAGCTTCAGACCCAATAACTTAAAAATATTTCATATGAACTTTTGAAATTTGTTATGTGTGAATATGGGAAAGGCCTCATAGCGCATTGTTTTGTGTCCTGAACCTTCAACTGTTAGACAAATTGTGGCCTTCTAAAGTTTAAATTTTGGGGTTGTTAAAAGGAAATCTTCAGCTGAAAACTGGCTGTTTGACACTGGTACAAGGTTTAACAAGGTCAGCATTTAAATAGAGTTATATCTTCTTAATTGTTGGCCCTTTGCAGTTATGAAGCAGTAGCCATTCCCTTCTGCTCATCTACCCCAATGCAGTCCTTACCCTAGCCTTACTGAAGGCTCAAGTTTCTTTGCAGTTCGGGAAAATTTTCAGTTCAGATAATGGAGTTTCAGTTTCTATAATGTACTCATACATGTACTGACTTTAAAGCAACAAACAGCTAAGAGATGCAGTTCTATCTGCTAACATGTATGAGTGCTTCATGAATACCAAATATGTGTGCATGTTTGAAAAGATATGCAAATTTGAGCCTTAAGCAAGGCTATCCTTACCCTGATCCAGTTATAACATCTGTGCATTTTTTATGTTCTCGGAGCAACTTAATAAATTCAGGAAAATAAACCAAAACTGGCAGGTTTTTATATAGCAACTGTTTTTTACTCCGGTATTTCAATGGTAACTTTGTTATGAACTTCCCAGAAGAGATTTTTTCCCCAGTAAATCATATTTTACCAATACAATGTGTTAATATTTGTATAAACTTAAAAAAAATGATCATGCCCCCTGTCTGAGGATACACTGTATCAGCTTGACAATTTCTAGTTTCATGGCTTTTATAGCAAAAACTGCTTCTATAACACAGTTAATCTACCAAAAACATGTACAATATACTGATTATACTCTAATAGACTAGTAATCTTAAAATCCTTATAGGGTGGGGAGGGGGTTGGTTTTTAGTGAAAAGCATTCCGCATAGAATCTGTTACGAATTCTGAGATATCTTTGTTATATAGTTCCTTGTTATACATATTGTCACTTTCAGGTCAGTATTTCATTACTTTGTTATAAATATCCAATAACATTTGTTGTTAATTTTTTTACATATAACCAGGTTAGAATATGGACTAATGTAATGTATTGGTATAGTTTGGGCCATTGTAGGATGAAGGGGATTAAACCTTTATGTAAATGTATTTAATATGGACTCCTTTTAAATTAAGACTTTTAAAAATCATTTTATAATCATTCTCTTGGAGAAAAGTCTCTTTCACTTGGCAAGATTGTGTGTAACTGTTTGCTGTAAAATACATCCATCTCAAGCATTATTAAATTGAACAGTTTCTACTGTAAATATGAGTTAAGTCTCAATAAAAAGCAGAAAATCAGCAGTTATAAGAAGTCTCTGTGATAGGCTTGTCACTGTGAGGCAGTATTTTTTTTGCAAATTAACCACTATGTGCTGTCAAGTGTTCATAACCCCTGGTAATCTACAAAATAATTAAATCCAACACAGAAGCTTAACTAAGGCAGTTAAGTGGTTCATGAGTGGGTTCATTGAGATGCTGTAAACAAGAAAAGGGGCAAACAGGTTAAAGATCTCTTCCAGGAATTCAATGGTACCATGGTGGGAGTCTGATTGAAGCAATTTGAATGGTAAGGGCCATCCATGCCAATACAGTCTTACAATGGAAAGTGGGGGATAAAAGAATGTTCTTTTCATTCAGGGAAGACCCGTGTTTGTGACATCTCAATATTGTCTAGTGGTTTTGCTGTTATACACTGATTTCAAACATTATTGAGGGAAATAGTTATGGTTGTACTTAGAGGTTTCATGCTTTAATATTTTGGAGTCCTCACTCCATGAAATATATTATTTTGTTTTATTATTGATATAAATTATAATGTCTTTTCATATCTCTGGCTGGGTTATGTCATCAGGCACACCATAGTACCAAAAGAAATATATGCATGATTCAGGTTGTTAAAATGTTTTATAGCCATAACTTGCCTGTTAAGTAATGCTTAAGTCAACAGAGCAGGTGTTGATGTTATGATGACAAGATTCACCCTGTATATAAACCCTTGGACACAAGAATTGGTTTTCATAGTTGGTAGTTTATTACCATTTGTACACATAATTCAGTTAGAAAATACAAATAGATACTTTGTGAAATAAGTGCAAAAAAGATTTCTAGTAAAAGTGATGTTAGTATGTAGTTGAATGTGTCCTGTTCAGTCACAGATCATGTGACCGGAAAATACTTTGTACTTAAGCGGGAGTTCCTGATAATAGGGAATATTTCAATGTAACAGGCAATGTAGCCTCGTATGTAGTTGCAGTTTTAAAAGTTCAACTTATTAGAGTTTATTTTGTAAGCATTTTGACTTTGGACTTTTATGACATATTTGTTGAATGTTTTTTTTTTTGTTGTACAGTAAGTTTTCTGGTAGAATAATTCTTCAAGATCTGTTCAGTTAAAAAAATTCTGCAGTTAATTTATCATGGAAACCAGTCCTGATACTTGTTCCTTGGGAGAAATTGGAGAAATCCAGATCCAAGTATCAGCTCAGCAGTCTTATCCTGAACCTGAGATTACACCTAGCGACACAAATACTGCTCACTACTGCAATGGTATCCATGGTGATATGAGTGATGTTCATCCCCAGGCAGAAAGTACCTACTACTACACAAATGGACATTTTACTCAAAATCATTACGATTATGGTCATACATTTGGTGATGTTCGAACAGTGTCTTCAGGGGCATCACCAGTAGAGGGCTTTAATCATGAAAATCCTCATCAGATTGTTCAGAATAATCCTCAAAGTCTCCAGTTTCCATTCATTCGTTCTGCTGCAAATGTGAGAGAACGTAAGCGTATGTTGAGTATCAATTCAGCATTTGAAGAACTGAGAAACCATGTACCGACATTCCCTTTTGAGAAACGACTGTCAAAGATTGATACTCTAAGGCTGGCTATTGCCTACATAGAGTTATTGAAAGACATTTTACTCTCAGGAACTGATCCTTTGGAACATATTGAAGAGACACTGGCTGAAATCAGGAGTACAAAGAATGAGGATCTGGTACTATGGAATACTAGTGGTAAGTTAATATAATCTAATTAAACCCTAATCTCAATTTCCCTAATAGTAAGTTTGAAGTAGTGCTATGACAGGGTGTCCATCTACTCAAAAACAGACCCACTGTGTTGAGAAACAGTGCAAACTGGTGAATCAGGCGCTTGTAGAATATTTTATTAATTTTCTTAAACACAGGTAAATGTTAAGACAGATTAATTTTCCCTATTTTTGCAGATATTTGACTTTTCTCTTGACAAATTTGATTATACTAACCACCATTTTTGTTTCACTTGTACTTCCTGTTAATTAATACTAAAACATGAGTTGACAAGATTTTTAATTTTTCCATTCTTCAATCTTGCCATTATAGAAAAAATACCATTAAACCATTTATTCTTTAGTTACTTCCTACTTTGTCCATTTTGAAACTCAATGTTGAATGAATCCACATTAAATGGCCAGTTTACCATGGACCTGTAAATTTTTTTAGTTGCCCTGGTACCTAAGTACTTTGAATTAGTTTTCCAAATATGGATGTATGGCCCCATTTTTCCCCCTGAGTTACACCACTAAATTGAGGTGCACAAAAATTTGATCTATTCATGGGTGCCAAGTAAGTAAACTGAGTACCAGCAGATGGGTGTATAAACCATAAATCATATTGCTGTTCGTTAAAACTTAAAATTGGCAGATTGTATGTATGCATTTATAAAGTTTATAATGTTAAACAGGCTTCAAAATTCAAAAGAAGCTAGAAGCAATTAGCATGTCGTTTGTAGAAATATGGCTTATGGCATAAATTTTATTTTGTCTCTGAATTTTCCTTTCATTTATTTTTAATTCAGTACACCCAATTTTAAAGGTTAATGCAGGTCACCATTTAACACATTTGAAGGGCTTACATCCCCTTGCCACAATTTTTGCTTTTTCCTAGAAATTGTTAGTGGAAAAAAATGGTCACAAAGAAAATTTAGCTTGTACTAAAATTTAAAAATGCTGTTTGTGTTTAAGTGTGGTTTCATTTCTGCACTGGAGTACATGTACTTGGTCCCCAGCCCGTGGGGATATATTTTCTCTCTTGTTTAAAGCAGATGTATTGTAAATGTAGAAGATAAGTGAAATATATACCGGTAGTATATCAGGGACTTTTTGAATGTTCCCCAGTGATGATATCAGTTCTCTATAACTGCTTGTGATTGAGAAAAAGGTTTCATTTTATGTCATTTTGTCCTAATATTTGTCAATATTAATGTGATTGGTCCATGAATAATTTGTGTAAAAAATTACTCTGTCATTTCTTCTTGCAGATTTGACTGCTCGGTTGTCCTGGATACGCTGGGAAAACCTTGGAGTGTCTCGGAAACCCAAGTTGTAACTGCTGGAGTTATGAACTTAATATCAGTATTGAAGTGTTGACAATATGACATAGCTTGATGTTAGAAATCATTGTCTCTTTTATGTTAAAATCTTTGAACGGTTTGTTGTTATTGTAATTGGTATATACAATGTAATGATGATATTATTTGGTTGATAAAGATTAAAGAACACTTGGGTATTTGTAAAGTAAAAGTCAAAGGGTTTTACATGCAGTTCCACATCCCAGGTTATATTTGGAAAAGCCCTCAGCACTGTTACTACTTACTAGTGTGGACGGAACCCATAAAGATGTGACAGCCTATGATTAGATGCCCAACTTTCTACCACTAGGCTTAGCCAAGGACCTCCTTCTTGAAGAATAGAGTAATGAACTATTTGGATTATAAAACTAATGGTTAGAGTATTTTTCAGTAACTTTACAAACATTCTCGTAAAATTGTGATAAATATGTCATATTCTGCAATTTTTAAATAAAATTGATACAAATTCTGACTGGTTCAAATAATATGCCCAGAAGGATACTCTTTAAAGAATAATGGTAAATGCTGTAAACCATTAATGTAAAAAAATTGCAAAAAAGAAAATTAGAGATATTGTGCAAAATTGTGGCACCTATCATTTTTCCTTACAAGTGACAGAAGTCTGTACTTTAATTTAGAAAGTCTAGGAGGAGTCCATTCAGTCTGAAGTTACCAAGGTTTTAAATTCCAGAATTACAAGGATGCTGCTTCCCAATAAGTAATTTTGTAATAGTTACAAAAATTGACTGAAGTAAAATATGCAGCATTTGCGACAGCTTATGATATTCAGCAAGTAAAGAAACCCCCCTTCGATTTCTTTGATTTGTGTAAAATTAGTGTATTTACACATTGGTGTTTTTGTGACCACCACGAGCCCTCTGGTTTCCAGTGATTTTAAGTTGACACAAATTTGTACAATTTTGTTGTACTTTTAAAGGGTTTCCTGTAGTACCGAATTTCACACATTTTAGCAAATGTCGCATTTCTTTCTCTTCAGTAGATTGCCAGTCTAACCATAAAGAAAATTGTGTGTGTGTTTAACTTTCCTATGACATGCCATATCTCCTTCTGCGATATAATTAGAAAAGTTCCATGAAATTTGAACTGTCATAACAAAACTAAATAGTAATAAGAAGCTGATCAATGGAGAGAGAGAGGTCATAAGTAATTAATCATGTGAATGAGAATAGTGACCTTAGTAAAATCTTTTGATTAATATGAAACTGACAATATTCCAGCATATTCCTTTGTATTAGGTCCCCTAGTCATCATATTTATTGGCCATGTTTGGCCATCATTCTGTGGAACTATGCCGTATTGGTATTCTATAATTTGTTTGGTTTTAGTGCTAATTATCAGAAAGTGTTTCGCATTGTCAAAAACAGGTTCTTGAAAACATCAGCATTTAACACCTGATCACAACATAACACCAAACTTAAGATAGCAACAGAGATCCCCTATGACCCATAGCTTGGGGAAATAGTGTTGGACACCATGAGATGAGAAACAGTACAAAGGGGACCTTCAGAGAGTGAAGGATTATGTAAAGGTGTGGAAGAAATTAACATTTATTATAATAACAGAAAGAAACTACATGTATATGTAAAGGCAAAGTATCACACCAAACAATACAGTAGCAAGATGACAGCATTGATTAGTAAACTAAAACTTATAAAGTGACAGACACCACTAAAAACTACACATAATAATGAATTGCAGCAATCCATATATCTTTGTGTCAGGAGAAATATTTCTCAAATATGGCAGTAGAAAACATTCTGGCAGAGCCAAAGTCAAAGGTCACACCAAAATGACACAGAGCCTCATATTTTCTAGATAGATAGATAATTAAAATTTCGGTGCAAAAACACAACTGTTATACTGCACTAAAAATAATACACTAATTAATTGTTTACAAGAATTGAATAAACTATTAAATTTTTTTTTTTTTTTCTCTCTTTGTTTGGTCATTTTCTATTCAATCAGGTGCCTCAAAGACCAAAACAGGACAAAAAAGTTACTTGAACACACTTTAAAGTGATAAACTTTGAGTTGTCCTCAACCCTTGAGGACATTCCTGTTTTAAAACAAATGAATATTGTTTTTTATTGCGTAAAATACCCTTACCTTATCCTCACTAGTGCTTTCGCCTTGGCGGGAGCAAACACTACGACCAAACGAGAATATTTAAAAAGAAATATTCTTGTCGGTACCAGTATGAACACGCATGACCGCGCATGCGCCCTCATCGGAAAACCCCTTTAAGCCTCACTTCAATTTTGGTCGTCAGGGAGCAAACATCGTTTGTTTACTTTGCTGTATTCGTTTGGAAAATTCGAAGAGATGGCTGAAAGCCAGATTAAAACGAAAGGACAGAGGATTGCTTCGGGTTGTCGCCATTTTACTGCTGAATGGGACTCCCATCATTTTTGCTGGGCTTGTAGAGACAAAAAGAAGGGAGATGATGTATGTGTCACCTCGAAAGAGGAGGATTGCTACATTTGTCTTCAGTTTTCGTCAGAACAGAAGAAAAAGTTGAAGGCTAAGAAGGCTTATCAATTAAAGAAGGCAAAAGAGGTTTCTAAAGACCTGGAAGATTCCTTGTTAGGTTCTGATGATCCTCCCTCTTCAACTCCAGCTACGAATGCTTCCTCTGCTTCAACTGAGAAGTCTTCTTCTGTAGATCCCCTACAATTAATTCTACAGAGATTGGACAGTATGCAGGGTCGTCTAGTGGCTCTGGACAAGGGTAGTACCTCTGTCTCCTCTAGTGAGGTGAATATGGCAGAGGCAACCCCTGTTTCTGAAGATACATACAGAGCGAAGAAAACGCCATTGAATACCTTTGCTGTGATTGATGAGGAAGAATTTCCAGAGGATTGCAGGGAGCATAGATCTGCTAAAAGAGCACGTTCTTTGTCTCCTCAACATTCAGAAAAACAGTCTTCAGTGAGAGAGGAAGAGGTGGAAGATGATCCTTCCTACAGACAATTACTTGCTTCTGTAAGGAATATTTTGGATCTACCAACACCAGAGGAGTTTGCTGAAGCCCCATCTAAGATCTTTGGTTCTAAGGACAGAAAGAAAAAGCATTCTGTTCTTCCAATGGTTTTGCCTCCAGTGGAGGAGATCAACAACAGATGGTCCGAGCTTGAGAAGAAGGTTGCTGGAAACCCTTCTGACAATGGGGAAAGACTTTTGTCAGCTCCATATAATTCAGATTCGTTTCTACCTTACACTAGACCTCTGATGAAATTCTACCGAACAACTTCCTCAGATTTTTCAACCTCTGCACCTAAATGCCAAGATTCTTTTAGAAGTATTTGTTCCAAGTCCTCTTCTGCCCCATCTACGATCTCAGTGCCTACTAAACAGTTCACTACTATGGAGTCTGTAAAGAGAGAGCATGTGCAAGTATTGGGTTTTGTCAGCCTCTTCATCAGGACTATTGAAAAGTGTGCTACTAATATGGAGGAACTTATGCAGGCTGCTTTGGGTTCAGCAGATGAGGCAATGGTGAAAGATTTGGAAGAATTGTTAGCTTATATTCGCATCCAGTTAGCTACAATCACCTCAACAGAACGTGCTCTAGAGACAGTGACAGAGGCATCTATGACTATGGCTTGCAATATGGAGTTAGCTCGTAGAGATTCCATCCTCAAGTTTTCTGCCCCGCACCTTCATGAACATGACAGGAATCGTCTTCGCAGATCTGGGTTCAAGTCAGTGGACTTGTTTTCACCTTCTGTTCTCAATAGTGTTGAGAATAAATATGAGAGAGACAGGTCACCTAAGAGGCAAAAACTGGATAATAGATCTGGATTTTCATCAAGGAAAAATTCCTCTTTTCAACAAAACTCTGCTCAAAATAGTGCAAGAAGTTCTTTTCGTGGCCAAACAGACTTCAAAAATCAACAAAGATCATCACAGCCCACCAGAAGGGGTCGTGGTGGCAGAAGGAAATGACTATCCAGTGGACTTAGCTCCTGGAGGCCGTTTGCAGTGTTATTATCAGGTATGGGAGAAAAAAGAATGCCATCCCAGAGTTGCACTCATTTTAAAGCACGGGTACAAGATCGTACTAGTAAAGCCAATCGAATTGTCGCGTTTTCCCACAATTCAGAGCGGTTACGCACATCCACAAAAACAAAAGTTTCTGGTGGATTGTGTCCAGGAAATGCTTCAAAAGAAAGCGATTATTCAGGTAAAAATGAGTGCAAGCCTGGGATTTTACAGCAGGTTATTTCTAGTGCCAAAGCCAGGGAAAAAATGGAGGCCAGTGATAGATCTCAGTGTTGTAAATATGCATCTATCGGTTCCCACATTCAAGATGGAGACTGCCGAAATTATTCGAAACTCCATTTGCAAAGGGGAGTGGGTTGTATCAGTAGATCTAACAGACGCATACTTCCACATTCCTATCCATCAAAAATCTCAAAACCTGCTTCGATTTCACGTGGGAGGACGTTCGTTTCAGTTCAGAGCCCTACCTTTCGGTATTGCAACGGCTCCACTCGAATTCACCCGCATTGCCAGAGAGGTAAAGCTTATGCTTCAAAACATGGGTATACGCATCCACCAGTACCTGGACGACTGGTTATTGCGAGCTCCAACACAGCAGATTTGCATGGAGCAGTCAAGACAACTGGTCCAGTTCGTACAAGAGCTAGGTTGGGTGATCAACTTCAAAAAATCAGAGTTAACACCAACTCAAAAATTCGACTTCCTGGGGTACAGGTTCGACTTGACAAAGGGCGAGGTCTTACCCACAGAAAAAAAATGGCTAATTTTGACAGCTGCCATAGAAGGTCTAAACAACAGTCAAACAACAACTCCCAGGATCCTGATGTCTTTCATAGGCATTCTGGCATCTCTGGAGAAGACAGTCCCAATGGGCAGATTGCACATGAGGCCCTTCCAATGGTATCTCAAAACTCATTGGAAGTATCCCCAATCATTGGACAAAAAGATACCATGTTCAGAAATTTTGAAAAAACATCTGGTATGGTGGAAAAATCCCAAAAATGTACTGACAAGTTGTCCCCTTCATGTAGAAGAACACAATCTCCTGTTATTTACAGATGCTTCGATCAAAGGTTGGGGTGCTCATTTGGGAGACCTGACAATCAGTGGACTGTGGTCGGACACAGAAGCAAATTTGCATATAAACATTCTAGAGATGAAGGCAGTGTTCTTGGCAATAAGGTCTTTCCAGTCCCATCTTTTGAACCAAAGGGTCTTGGTGGCCTCAGACAATGCGACAGTAGTAGCTTACCTCAACAAACAGGGGGGGACCCACTCACTGGAGATGTGTCTCATGGTTTGGCGTCTGATGGCTTTTTGCAACCCCAGGGCAATTTTGCTAAGGGCTCGTCATATCCAAGGGTGTCTCAATGTAATAGCAGACAGTCTGTCTCGCAGGGACAAGATTATTCAGACAGAATGGTCCCTTCATCCCAAGATTTTTCAGGGAATTTGCCAAATTTGGCACAGACCAATGGTAGATTTGTTTGCGACCAAGATGAACAACAAATTACCTCTGTATGTGTCTCCTGTCCCAGATCCAAATGCAATGGCGGTAGATGCATTGAACATCTCGTGGCAGGCACTAGACGGTTATGTTTACTGTCCAGTTGCTCTCATACCCAAAGTAGTTCAAAAGATGAGAACCTATGCATGCCGAATGATTGTAGTAGCCCCAGGGTGGCCAGGGATGAGCTGGTTTTGGGATCTGATAGAACTGTCCACAAAACCTCCACTACTTCTTCCCCATTGGGAAACTCTTCTCAGGCAACCGTTCAGCCACAGGTTCCATCAAAATCTTCAGTACTTGAATCTACATGTTTGGCACCTGGATTCAAGGCAGAATCACCTCAAAAATTCTCTAAGTCAGTGGCAGAGAGAGTTAAGGCACCTCAGAGATTTTCATCAAGAAGGGTCTATGAATCAAGGTGGGCCATTTTTGAGTCATGGTGCAAACAGAGCCAGGTGTAGTTCAAAAAACCTACTCTTTCCTCAATAGCTGATTTTTTGACCTATTTGTTCAATGAAAAGGGTTTGAAACCAACTACTATTGCAGGCTATAGAACAGCAATTGCGGATCATCTTGGCCCTGCAGGGATTGAGATCAGTAACAGTTTTGAGCTCAACAGATTGATTGCAAGTTTTCATAGGGATAGGCCAGTGAAGGATAGGAATATACCTTCTTGGGATTTATCTTTAGTGCTTTTGGCTTTAACTAAAGCTCCTTTTGAGCCACTCAAGGATGCTCCTTTGAAAATTTTGACTTTCAAGACAGTCTTTTTAATGACGTTGGCCTCAGGTAGAAGGAGAGGTGAAGTTCATGCCTGGACATTCAGGTCTTTGAAACATAAGACTGGCTGGAAGGAGGTAACAGTGTCTCCTTCATCAGTTTTTCTGGCTAAGAATCAGTTGGCTTCAGATGGTCCAAGTATTGTCCAACCAGTGGTCATTCCTGCTCTTAAACCATCTTTAGATCAATCCTTAACTGAGGATATGACCTTGTGCCCAGTGAGATCTTTAAGATATTATATTGACAAAACTAAAGATCTGAGGGAAGGGAAGCAGCTTTTGTTTATTTCCTTCAAAAGTGGTTTTTCGGGGGATATACAAAGATCTACCATATCTTCATGGATTAAACAGACAGTTATGCTTGCATATCAGGGTTCTGACCTTGAAACCCAGAGTTTGTCCAGGGTCAAGGCTCATGATGTACGATCAATGGCGGCTTCCTTGGCTTTCAAAGGGGGAGTCTCTCTTGACCAAATTCTAGGGGCATGTTTTTGGAAATCACATACCACCTTTACAAACTTTTATTTGAAGGATGTGGCTTGGAGGTCAAAGGAAAGTTCAGAATATTCCTTGGGTTCTGTGGTTTCTGCTCAACACATAGTAAAATTATAGTAGGTACGATAATAATACATTTTCACATTTTTCATGTATCTACTTTATAATGATTTGTCTGATGCATGGTTACAGCTCTTGTGATTATATGCTGTTTTTTCATATATTTACAGGTCATCCAGGAAGGTGTTTGTAAATAACAAGTTAGTTTTTTCCAGTTGTTGTGTTGAAACTACCACTTTTTAAGCAAGACAGAAAATTGCAAATTTAATAAGTAAATTAAATTTTTATAAGTTAATACCCTATCCAATGGACAATTGCTTTACCGGTCGGCGCGACCGGTCCCGCCAAACGCCAGAAAAAGACGTCCTGTATATACTACCGGCAGGACCGGTCACAGAGTGTGCATTCGCCAGGTGGCGCATCGTACTTCATTTCCTGTTTACCTCTTGACGTCATAGCATCTTTTTCGTGTCTAATCCTAGTAAGACCCCTAGTAAGCTGATAGCGGGGCCGGTTGGGTGGGCCTTGCCTGTCCATTGGATAGGGTATTAACTTATAAAAATTTAATTTACTTATTAAATTTGCAATTTTATTGCGTTAATACATCCTATCCAATGGACAATTGCTGAATAACTACCGCTTGGTAGGCGGGTAAGCAGCTAGGGACTTATGTGAACTCATAACAACAAATTTTAACAGGCCCATTTGACCTAGGGTCAGAGAACCCTGAAAGGTCAGGGTCGGTCACTAACTCACCGGTTAACTGGGAGCCCACCGACGTTGCCCCCCCCCTTTTTCTTTCCTTCAGAGTTGATCTGAGTTGGAAAGATAGAGAGAGAGAGGGGCTGAGTTCAGTCCCAGACGAAATAAACTTCCCAAAGGAAGCAAATCACAGTTTTTTTTTTTTTTTTTATAAACATATATGTACATTTCCCATATTTACATTATGTACATATCTAACATATTTACAATATGTACATATTTACATATATACAACATCTCCTCACTTCTGGGCCTGGTGGTGCACCTGCTGGGCAGCCACTACAGGTCCCAGGTGGAAAAGCTCTGAGTCAGCCCAGGCAACATCCTTCAAATAGAATTGGGTGAAGGTGTTGTGAGATTTCCAGTGGCAGGCTGACAAGATCTGATCTAAGGAGATCCCTGATTGGAAAGCCTTAGAAGCAGCAAAGGCCCTAACATCATGGGCTTTAACCTGATGTAAGGTGAGGGCCTCCTGGTCAGAGAGCTCATAGCACAGAACCACCGTCTGTTTGATCCATGAGGAGATGGTGGCAGGCGAGATGTCTTTATCAAAACCCTTTTTGAAGGAGACAAAGACTAACTCCTTATTCTGCCTGAGGTCTGCAGTCCTGTCCAAGTAGTAACGCAGGGCTCTAACTGGACATAGGGACCTGTCACCCTTGAGTGACCTATCCAGAGATGGTGCCAGGGCTGGGATGACCACTGGTGCCACACTATCTGGACCTTCCTTAGCCAGCTGATTCTTGGATAGGAAGCTGGGTGAGGGGTACAAGGACACCTTAGACCAGTCTGACTGGTGTCTGATGTTCTTATGTAACCAAGCATGGATCTCACTCCTGCGTTTACCTGAACCCAAAGCCAGCAGGAAAACCGTCTTGAAAGTTAAATGTTTCAAGGAGGACTCTTTCAGGGGTTCAAAAGGAGCCTTTGTGAGCTGATGTAAAACCAGTGAAAGGTTCCAGGAGGGGATACCCCTCCTGCCCTTAGGTCTGTCTCTATGGAAACTATCCAGGAGACGAGTGAGATTCTCATCTTTGCTGACATTAATGGTGGAGTTGCCCAGTTTGTCAGCAATGGCTGATCTGTAGCCATCAATAGTGCCTGGTTGTAACTTCTTGTCCTGGAACAAGTGCAGGAGGAAGTCAGCAATGGCCTTCAGAGGTGGTGCCCTGAAGTCCACCTGATTACTGAGGCACCACTTTGTAAAAATGGTCCACTTTGCCTCATAGACAGATCTGGTTGATCTTCTTTGAGGAGCCTCAATTCGTGCTGCCACTGCCTCAGAGAAGCCTTGCTCCTTGATTGCTGAGGCTCTAGGAGCCAGGCATGTAGGTTCAGATTCGACAGGTTCCTGTGAAGGACCTGGTTGAATGGCTGAGACACAAGGTTTGGTATGCTGGGCAGACAGAGTGGGATCTGGCTTGACATGGCTACCAGGTCCCAAAACCAGGGCATGTTGGGCCACCCTGGGGCAATCAGGATTATTCTGTTGCAGGGGTAGTCCTGGAGCTTCTCCACCACTTTGCCCAAGATGGCTGCCGGTGGGAAGGCGTATGGGTCCAGGTACTCCCAGGAGAGACTGAGTGCATCCACTGCCCAAGCCTGGGGGTCTGGCACCGGTGACACAAACTGGGGTAGTTTGTTGTTGAACCTGGTGGCAAACAGGTCCACTCTCGGCTGGTGCCACCTTGTGCATACAGCTTGGAATACTGCTGGATGAAGTGACCACTCTGTTTGAATGGTCTGGCCAAGTCTGGATAGCTTGTCTGCTATCACGTTCAGCCGGCCGGGGATGTGACGTGCCCTGAGGGTTACCTGTTGTCTGGTGCACCAGGACAGGATTCTCCACAGTAGGGCACACAGTGACCCCGACTTCATCCCCCCCTCTTTGTTGATATAGGCAACCACTGTTGTGTTGTCTGTAGCTATCAACACAGTCTTGTTGCAGACCAGGGTTCGAAACTCCTTTAGAGCTAGAAAAACTGCTTTTAGCTCTAAGTGGTTTATGTGCAACTTGCTTTCTGGAAGGGACCAAGTTCCCCTTGCAGTATGGTCGTCCAAATGAGCGCCCCACCCTTCGTTTGATGCGTCTGTAAAGATCTGCAGAGCATGTTTTAGAGGGTGTAATGGTTGACCTAATAGCACATTGCTTTCCTCCAGCCACCACCTTAGATGAGGGTGGAGGGACTTGGGGACCGATATCACCTTTTCCAGTGACTCTGGGACCCTCCAATTGTTTTTCAAGTGCCACTGTATGGGTCTCATGTGGAGTCGCCCTAAGTGGACTTGTTTTTCTGTTGCTGTGAGGAGACCTATGAGGGACATGAATTTCCGGACCGGACAAACCGGATCCGACATCATTGATCTGATCTTGTCTGTCAAGGCCTGCCAACGTTCCTCTGTTGGTCTGACCTTGCCCTCTTTCAGGTCGAACTGGTAACCTACGAAGTTGAAGACCTGTTTGGGTGCCAGTTCTGACTTTTCCTTGTTCACCAGCCACCCTAGTTCCTGACAAAGTGTGACCAGGGTTTGAGTATGCTGGAGACAGGTGTGGAGGGTAGAGGCCCTCACCAGCCAGTCGTCTAGGTACTGGTGGATTCTTATACCCTGTCGTAAGGCCATGAGCTTGACCTCTTTGGCCACCACTGTGAACTCCATGGGTGCTGTGGAAAGACCAAAGGGCAGGGCCTTGAACTGGTAGGATTGGCCCTGAATGTGAAAACGCATGTACTTCCTTGACTGACTGTGAATTGGTATGTGGAAGTAAGCGTCTTTGAAATCTATGGATGTGACCCACTCCCCTGCCTGTAGGGAGGTTCTTATTGTCTCTGGGGTCTCCATCTTGAAGGACTCTGTGTTTAAAAAGGTGTTCAAGGTGCTCAGGTCCAAGATAGGTCTCCACCGGTTGTTGGGTTTGGGAACCAAAAATAGCCGGTTGTAAAACCCTAGGGAGGTCTGATTTGTTACCGGTTCTACTGCATTCTTGTTTGTTAGCTGAGTCAGTGCCTCCAAAAGGAAGGACTGTCTTTGGGGGTTTACATATTTGCTGATGACCATTGGTGACCTGGTTAGGTTGGGTCTGAACCGGAAGGGAAGGGTGTAGCCCTCTCTCAGAATTCTGATAACTTTTGGACTGGCACCCAGAGTTTCCCACTTTTCCCAAAACTGCTGAAGTCTTGCCCCTACAGGAAGATTTGTGACAACAGTTGGGACATTTGTGACAATTTTTACAAAACTCAAGTGATCTACACAGGAAACATCTTTCACATGGTTTATTTCTCTGATAGATTGACAATAAACGGGATTTACACCTTTCTTTTGCGGTGACCCGCTGGCAATAGGAACACTTGCAACAAAAGAGTTTACATGTGGAAACACAGTCTCGCTCTTGTTTGTCACTGGCTGTGGTGGGTTCAAGCCCTCCATCTTGTCGGATACATTTACAGAGTTCACCAATCCGACCACATTTGCAAAACAGTGATTGTCATTTATACTTTTTAAATCCCCTGGCCGGCTTCTGGATGAAGTGTGAGGCTTTCCCACCACGTTGCTGAGCAGTTTGCCGGTCTCTAATCTGCTTCCATGCCGGAGTAGTGGGCTTCCGGTCCGGCTGGTGAGGTGTTCGATTGGAGGAGACGTATGGATGAAAACGTCCAGGTTTCCTTGGTGTGGTACCAGCAGAACGCCTCTCTTCACTACGTAAGATCTCCTCTTCAGCTTTGACCAGTAAGCTGTCCGGGAAGAGTGATAGTTGGTGAACTGGAGACGTACGTAAGGCAGACAAGGTGTCCGGTTTAACCCCACCCCTTATGAACTCTAAATAACTGTCCCGCCGGGCCAGGGTGAGATTGGCCATGCTGATAAAGACACCCTCTGATAAATCCTGCATGGTACGCTGCATAGCCTGTGAAATTGACCGGTTAAACGTAACCAGATATTCCAGTTCTTCAACAGCTTGTTGTTGTTTCTCAGCACTTTTGCCCTTTGAGGAATCGAACCTGAGGGACTTTAACTGGGTGACCATGGAGTCCTGTACTTTGGTGAGGCATCTAGAGAGGCCAGCAGCGTGATTACACATCACTGATTGTTCTCTGAATGACCTCTCCCACCTTCTAAGGGTGTCCTGGCTGAAGGTCCTGGAAGCTGGAGCAGAAGGTAAACTGCGTCTTGCAACTCTAGAAAACATACTGTTAAGCTTTGCCGGTTCCGGAGACCAGTCACAAACAGCCTGGGTAGACGCATCCTTCTTAACAGCTTGCATGTCGTACCACTTTGAAGTACGGGGTGTCTTGACAAATTGGTCACGCAGCAAACCACTGGTTTCTGTATTCCTGGCTGGATAACCTTCAGCAATGGTTATATTTAGTTTCTCCAGCTTTTTACAAAGCCATTCATCCACCGGCAATTTAACTGACACTTTACCGGTAGTCTTCACTCTAGAACCGGCAAAGGGATTGTCATCCATAGATGCAGGTGAGGTGTCATAATCCGGAATTTGATGCCAGCCCATGAAACTCCTCACCCCTCTCAAGGTTTCCCGGTAATTTGCATCTTCAGATAGCTCCTGGTCAGTGCTAGTTTCCGGTACATCACCCTGGTAGTGAACACTAGCCGGTGAAACCGGTTCCGCATCCACCTCAGCCTCACTATCAGATTCCCTAGCAACCTCAGAATTCTGACCAATGGGAGGCGACTGGTTAGACAGCGTAGTTTCATAACCGGAAGGAAGAACCTCAGGACCTGCACCGGGAGCCTGTGGAGGCTGGGTGGCAGTCCCTGCACCGGGAACCAGTAAAGGTTGGGTGGCAACAGTCTCAGAGGTACCGGGGCCCTGAACAGGGTGGGTAGCACTCTTAGTAACTTCCTTCACAGCTTGTGTACCGGGAACCCCCAGCGGAGGTTGGGTAGCCGTCAACTGCGTAGCAACGTCACTAGTGCCCTCAGCAAACATAACACTTGTAGAAGCACCCGGATCAAAGAAGGGGTGTTCTCTGGGCACCACAGAAGCAGAATTCACCGGTCTCACAGGGACAGCAAATGACTGGTTAATCAGCATTGCTTCCAGACGGGAAAATCTCTCACTCCACTTGTCATCAAGGGACTTGAGGTCGTCTGAAGAAGGCTTACTACTGTGCTTCCGTTTACTAGACCTTGGGGAACCATCAGAACGCTTCTTCTTGTGCTTGGGAGAAGAATCAACAGGAGACTGCGTCCCTGAATTGACCGGACCCAGCAGTGAAACCTCAGACGGATCAACAAGCTTGGGAGACGCACTAGAAATTTCTTCAGATTTCTTCTGGCTAGAGCGTTCTTTCCGTTCCTTGTAGGTGGGGGTTGCCAACTGGTGGATCTGAGCAGGCGTAAACGCCTTACAGATACTACAATCCAACTTCTTCACACACGGGTCGTCTCCCACCCCCTTGTCACGACAACGCGCGCATTTCTTATGGTTGTCGAAAAGGGCCATAACGTGCACGCAAGAACCTCGTTTCTGTCCAGGAGACGACATAATGATCAGGAACGTTGTAGAATTACTCCGTACTAATAAAAAACAAGAAACTTGGAGGAGTTCGTTGTAAAAATTCAAAAGCGTATCTCTGAAGAAAATCTTCTGCACACTCTTTCGCGCCAAACGAAAAAGATGCTATGACGTCAAGAGGTAAACAGGAAATGAAGTACGATGCGCCACCTGGCGAATGCACACTCTGTGACCGGTCCTGCCGGTAGTATATACAGGACGTCTTTTTCTGGCGTTTGGCGGGACCGGTCGCGCCGACCGGTAAAGCAATTGTCCATTGGATAGGATGTATTAACGCAATAAAACAGCCTTTGACATGTGCAAAAACACAAACTGAATATAGGACCAAGGCACCATTCAAAGGGGGCCAGGTTAGTGCTTACAATTATAACATAAATACAGTGTTATGTTGTTGAGTGTTTTGTGCTTAAAATAGTCTAGTACTTTATCCTCACAAGAGTGCTTGATATTTGTACTTTGGCTTAATGTTTGATTATACCTACTTTTTGGGGTCAAAAATATTGAAAATCCCACCACCAGTATGGTTGTAATCAAGCACTAGTGAGGATAAGGTAAGGGTATTTTACGCAATAAAATGTAAAAATTTTATTGTAATTTAACTTTTTGTAAGTTAAATACTTACCTTATCCTCACTAGATTCGGATGCCCACCCATCCAACCCCACATTTTCAAGATTTTTGGTTATTCAATAAATTGCATTGATTCCAAAATTAAAGTGAGGCTTAAAGGGGTTTTCCGATGAGGGCGCATGCGCGGTCATGCGTGTTCATACTGGTACCGACAAGAATATTTCTTTTTAAATATTCTCGTTTGGTTGTAGTGTTTGCTCCGGCCAAGGCGAAAGCACTAGTGAGGATAAGGTAAGTATTTAACTTACAAAAAGTTAAATTACAATAAAATTTTTACAATTTGTTGCAATGTAATTTATCACACAGAAATCCAGTAATTATCAAGGGACCAGGACAATACCTCTGCTTCACCAATATTCCACAATACAGTGTAAATTTTAATAATAAAAGGCCATCAAATGACCTGATATTGGTTGTTTGCTCAGAAGAGATGCCTTGTATGAGAGTTGTATTGTCCATTGCTTGTTCCACAGCTTTGGTTGCTGTAATTATAATTAGTATCAAAATTATTTTCAAACATACGCTCAGAAGGTTTGTTCTTCAAAAAGCACTAATGGTCTGAGAATTGTGGGCTTGATGTTTGGTAGCCATGTGGACTGGCTAATTTAAGTCTAATTCAATCATAAATTTCAAAACGGAAACCTCCATAAAAATGTTGTAACTGAGTTGGAAATATCCCCGTTACAATAAAAGTATTAGACTTGCTCCAAGTCTTTGTATTTCTTATTCCCCCAAATCTGACATACATGAAATCATTATGAACCCATCATGATGGGTGGGGAAATTACTGAGGGATAAATACAAATACTTTTGTCAGCATCAAATTCTTGAAAAAAGTCATTCAGTCCTCATATAACACCTAAGACAAAGGGCTTGAGGAAAGCCAAAAAAGTATGTTATCCTTACATACAAATTTCAATATATTGTCACATGTCTGTGTCTTCAGTTGGGTGAAAATAGCAACTTTTGTGCTATGTTGGCAGTTTTTAAATGTCTTGCAGAGACAGAATTTGAGAAATTTGAATCAAACTTTGTTTTGTGGGCAGTTTTTGAGCTAACTATTAAACTGCTTCCTAACATCATTGCGGCACTATAAAGCACTCATACATGTTTGGAGATATTAACTCCCCAGACAGATTCCCTGTCTTAATATAGGAAAAGAATTTTAATATTGGAAAACTTTCCACCATTTTAATGTGGGAAAAACTTGCCACCATATTTCCGGGGCAATGACCATGTTTGGTAGATGCTACATTTTGAAAGTTTTGAGGCATCCAAAGTGTGTCCAGAAACACATTCTGTTATGATTGTTGCATGTTGATAATGATGTCAAACTCTACATATATGTTAAGATGTATGTGTGATTATCCTTGTGTAGTACCATGTCAAATTGTCAATTCCAATGTTCAGATCAGCTCAGCAAATTAGAAACACTTTAATCAATTAAAGTCAAAGTTGGGGTTTTACATCCCGTTCAACAGCCAGGGACATTGGGACAGGTTCTCAGCATTGCCACTTGTGGGATTCGAACCACACAGAGGTGACAGCCTGTGATTAGATCATTTAGATGCCAAACTTGCTAACCACTAGGCCACTGAGAACCTATACACAAACACTTTAATTTATAGGGAAGACATAGTGTTCATCTGTTGTCTTTTTTATCTGAGCAGGATAAAGGATTTGTCCTTTTATTATAATTTAATGTAGAAGTGATTCTGTATTCAAAGGCTTCATTCAATAAAGCAGGCTGTCAGAATGTTTTATCATACTTCTCTCAACTGTTACACAGCTTATGGCAAATAAAGAACCTAGAACATGAATAGAATTATTTTACCTCTTGTAGAGCTTTATTTGAATGTTTAAATGTGGATATAAAACCACAATACCCGGTATGTTAAAATTTAATTGAATGACTAAAAATAAGAGATATTTCAGTCGGTTTACAGGAACTAGGTATATTGCAATTGGAAGGCACTGCTGGTCTCCACAGCTTATTACACAAAATTACTCCTGAAAAGGAGGAGGGGAAAAAAGCACGAGTTATTTTTATCCTCAGCAGAGTAATAACAGTGCAGTAATGCTTAAAAAACTTGCCCTGTGTTAGGAAGTGTCACAGATTCATAAACACAAACAAAAAATGAAAAAAGATCTGTAAAAATTATTGAAGTTTTTCTTCTGCAGATTACTGTGTTAAATGTCAATGGACCAGATTTAAGTAGAAAATTTTAGCTAGAAGAAAATTTCACTAATTTCCAGTTTTTAAGATATTCACTAGAATTAATTTTCACTAATGATCAGTTTCTACAAGACATTAATATAAATTTAAAATTTCACTTGGAATTAATTTTAAGTTATTAATCCAGCTTAATTAGCTAAAATAGCTAAAATTTAAGTCCAGTTAAAATTCAACTGATACAGTACTTCTGCTTAACCAAGGTTTGATCATGTGGTCAATTTCAATGCAAGAAGTACTGTATATCAATCCCAAAAATTCATTTTATATGAGAAATCACTTAAACAGGGCTGTACTTGAAGGTATTCAACTGTAACTCTGAAAGTAGGATAATAATACAGAAAAAAGGTCTTGCCAATACAACAAATTTTGCTTTAAGAATTACAAATGTTTTGAGGAATCCGGACATTTAAATAATTCATCTAAGAGTAAGAAACTTATTGCCACTGTACCACTGAAGAAATCTATTTTTCCTTGTTTTATGAAAAAAACTTATAATCTTTTGAAATTGTGACTCTAATGGTGGGCAGGGGGCCACGGTGGCGCAGTGGTAACATACTCGCCTCCCACCTGTGAGGTCAGCGTTTCAAGCCCCAGACCATCTGTGGGAAAGTTGGTAGTTGCTTACCGATGGTCGGCAGTTTACAATACAGAACCTTGACCCACTGTATGTACTGGTTTCCTCTTCCCACAAAACAACCTGTGGTGATATGACCTGTGCAGTGTTGAAAGTGATGTAAAACCCCAAATAAATAAATAAATTGTAACAAATTTATTGGCTATTGGGTTTTTATCTTATCTGATACAGATTGAGAATATTCTTGAATTGAGCATTTGTTTGTGTTCGTGATTACTCCAAAATTAATGAATGCATCTTTATGATTTTTTTATGTGGGTAGGGCCTGACTAAAGGAAGAAGTGATTAACTTTTGGGAAAGAACTTGATCATGCATTAGATACCAAAAAAAAAAAATAAAAATAAAAAAAAGAAAAAAAAATCCTAATTGTTTCAACAGTCCCATTTTCAGTGATTCAGGTTTGTGGTTAAGATTACTCAAAAATAATGAATGGTCATCTTTCTGAAATTTTTATTTGTGTTAATGGCCTGACCAGTGAAGGATTTTATTTCAGTTTAGGAAAGATCTTATTTTTGATGCTATTGCGTTTGTGTTCGACATTACTCTTTCACGGTCATGCTATCCAATTATGAGGGTTAATACAAAAAAACAGCAGTATTTAAGTGGTGGATGTCTGCGCTCTAAGAGTGATCTCTAGTACTTTTAAGAGGGGAATCTCCAGTGGCAGATTTCATCTACTGTGTTGAATTTCACAAACTATGGCTATTTACCCAGTTCTTTCTCTGTTAGTGCATTACTGTAATGCTTTCAATCTATGGACCCCATTACGATAATGTAGCAACCTCTGGTAGATTTTTTTTTGTGTAAAGGGCATCATAATTTACTGCTATTCAAAAAACCCTTATCCCAGTTTATGTATACTCACTATTACCTTGACATTTTTGCTCCGTTTCCAATGTACTTAATCTAAACATTGATATCTGAATGCATCACTCTTCATATGATGTCTCCTCGAGTGGAGTCCAAAGAGAAGAAATACAATAGATTTGGTATTGTTAGAACTGTCACAAGTAGAATATTGGCATAAGTAGAAGTACTTCCTAAGTCCTAAAAGTTATTTGTGCAAAATACAAGGATAACTAAATCTGTGACTAAGAGAAAATGGCCATAACTAGAACCTAATTTGATTCACATAGTGTTACTTTTCAGTAGTTATATCAAGGTAAAGTGGATCCAATAGTTATTTGTGTGTATAGAAGTTTCAAAATTTGTGAAAGAGGTGGCAAAATAACACCATTGTTTCACTCTGTGGCTGATTCCTCACTTTTGTGTTAAAGTGTACAAAAGTGTTAATTAAACCAAGAGAGTTATTTGTATGTCATCCTGAGTACTTGATATATTTCTAAAGTGGGTATAACCAGAAGTTTGCCATAATTAGAAGGAAGTGGCTGACATTTTGCAACTTCGACTTAAATCCAATTCACTGTATATTTAAATATTTTTCCAGAGATGACACTATAACATATGATAGAGTATGGAAAAGCTTTTATGTAGTGGAAAGAGAGTTAAATAGAACTCCTATAAAGTAGAATTTCCTTGGAGGAGAAATAAATGTCAAGTCTGTAGTGGGCACTGTCCTCATGCAAATTTAAATTATCTAGAATTCCTGCTTTAAAATTCATGTTGGTGCTTCAGTGATATTTACTTTTTATAGGTTTGAATTTTAAGTAAAAATATTTTATAAAATGATAGTCCTATATAGACAGATATCTATATTAAAAGATTTAATACCAAAATATCATTATTTTTTTAACAATTAAGTCAATGCCAAAATGCAGACGAGCGAATATTAAGGTATCGTGCTTCCCTTAAAAAGGTTTGTCATTCAGATTTTGTCACTTATATTGTGCTTTGTGGTGAAAGCTATATTAAATGGATGTTTTCACAGAACTGACTGCTGATGTCTGACAGCTCTCATTATACGTATTTTATCCCCTTCAATAATTTTGTTGGAAGTGTTTAAACCTCTTTGTCGTTACAGATCCACAGATGTTAAATTTCATTTATGCAGCAAAGAATTTGTCTACATTGATGGTTGCCAGAGAAATATTCTAAATAATAGAGATATATCAAAAGAGAAGTTATACACACATTTTAATTAAAAGAGGCCTATTTGGTTTCAAAATTTTCTTATGTTTATGCCAAGTACATTGGTAAAAGATTAGTTTAATATTGGATGAGGAATAGAAAATTAATGGTATAAAATGGAGATTTAATTGCTTTAGTTTTCTATATATTACTGCAAGACGAGTCTTTAATATCTAGTATAATATTATGTCGTATGGAAATAGAAGTGTCTGTCATGTCCAATCAGACATTGGCAGTCAGTAATGTGGAAACGTTGTGCTTACAGGAACTGTAAAGTGAGTGTATAAATTTATAGATAAGTGCATTTGCAGTAAGTTACAGTTTTCTAGTGACTCCCTTGTACAATCCTGCTTTATGTGTTGGATATTGTGGTTGTGTGTATAAATAGAACACCTTGAAAATGACAACACAATTTTGTGACCAAGTACCTGATGTGACATTTATGGAAGATAGATTCTCTTGTTTAAAAGAAAGCTGGACAAGTAACAGTGCTCAGCGGGATATAAATAATACAAAGCAGTCAAATATTTGTATCACAAGCAAATGGTTGCTTATATTCATCTGTAAAGCATTGAATTTGTTGAAATTAATATGTGTTTTAGTTTAACAGTAAAATCTATTACTGTAGAGTTCAATTTATCCTTAATTAAGTGAAAGAAAATTCTAATTATATTTATTTTTGAAAAAGTAAAAAAGGAGAATAAATTATGTAAATAGCATACTAGTGAAAAGAGCAGGTCTGAACTGTTACATATTTTCTATGTTTGATTATTATATGACAATTGTATAACAATCGGTGAAAACTAGTAATATCAGTATTTTATCTGCAGTTGAAAAATGATCATTACTGGCAACTTGATTCTTACTGATTTAGTTGGTGAATGGTCCATTTTAAAATCACAGTGCTGGATACAGATCCGGTATTTATTGTGTTAACCAGTAATCAATGATGTGAGTACATTTGGATGACTTGTATATTATGATAGTAGCTTGCATCAGAGCTGGAGATATGACAATAACCAGTGAGTGAATGGAAACATTATCAGTAAATAGCTGCTATGATTGGTTTGTCCGTAAGTGGTGGTGACTCTGGAATTAGTTTGTTGTGGAATGAGAATTGAGGAATAGTCAGGGTGATTAAACATTAGGAATGATTTTTATAAGCAGTGGATTGAACTACGAAACCTATTTACATTTACAGGTAAGATTTGAAATATTATACCAAGTAGTATCAAATTTGTACCAAAATCCTTTTGCAACCTGTAACCAGAGGATTGGTATTCATAAATCATTCGTGCTTGTAAGCAGATATTACCTCATTAGACAGAGACTGTCTTTGCAGTATGCCCATGTAAAACCAGTGTAAAACCACTAAATATGTATAATGATCACTCACGCAAGCTAAAATTTATTATACAAGATGAAATCTTTCCTAATTGCAAAACTAACTGTATGTATAAGGATACCTCACGCAAGCTGAAATTTATTATACAAGATGAAATCTTTCCTAATTACAAAACTAACTCCAGCCTTGAACAAGGCTACAATGGCCTATATCTTTTTGTGGATTTCAATAATTGGTCACTGGGGCTTCTTAGTGATTTGTCATGGATAAAGATGAACTGTCCCATATCAGAGATAGTGCCTTCTGGTTATCTGGAATACTCTTTGTGTTTTTTCTTTGGACACAAGAATGGCATACTCATTGCATATTGTAGAAGTAAGTTTATTCAAAATATGGCAAAGACTTTTAAGTGTTGTGGAATCAGAAAATTGTATTTTCTTGGGTTAAACTTTCTTACACTTATAGAGTCCTGCGGCTGTATTTAAAGAAGAGATTGATGGAAGAACAGTGAAAATTATCTCAAACTATAAAAAGCTGAATACCCAAGAGTTATTTTCGCTGCTGATCTACCTCTAATCCCTTTTGTGGATATGGTCCTGGTGATCCTACATGTTGTGGTCTGATTGATATGTTGCTCATTAAGAATTTGGATGAAAAGTTAGCATGTTGGATTTCTTGTTCCTTTATTCTTCCAAATATTGAAAAAAAACTTGAACTTATGGGGACTCAAATGACACAAATGACATGAAGTTGGGGAGTCACTAGAACATGAGTTTGGTCACATAACCCAGTTAGGGGGATCCAGACAATATCTGATTATCATGGAACACGGTTCATATTACAAGACTGAGATTCTATATTTTCGGTAAACAGTTATTGTGATAAATCTGTTTAGGTGTTGGGTTACATGGTAGAAAATTATTTGAGGCTTATCAACTTAAGTGAATGTCTTCCCACTCTATACCTGCAGGCTATGTAATAATGAAAAAATGTGAAATGGGTCTTTAGAATTGGCTTACTCTTCGTCATATCCAACAAGATGATGCATGGTTGGAAATCAACCATTTGCCAGGCTCCACAGTTGGTCACATTCACCATTTACATAAAATTTTGCTTCACACTGTACTATTAACATACCTTAACAGTGACTACAGTGACTTTCAATTTGACCATGGGGTCATACTGAAGCTTATCAAAAGCCTGATTCCCAGGTATAGTGTGTCATTTCAAAGCAATTTTTCCTGTGCATTTAGATGGCAAACTCGTGACAACAGTAGGACAGAGCTTTATGTATAATATTCAGAACTGTAGAGGGATGATCATAAATCCTATAAATGTACAGTTTCGGTGTGTAAAGTCGAATATGAGTTTGATATCACTATTGAAATTGTATTTCAATTTCTATACCAACCTTATGGGAGGCGGAGGTGGCAGGTTTAATGTGTTTATTTAAAGTTGTAAATTGTAATTGGAAATTGTTATCTGATTATTGGATAGTTTATAAAAATTTAATTTTTTTCAGGACAAAGATGTTCGACGTAGACGCAGACGTCGTTACTCTAGTGGTGGCGACAGAGAGACATGGACTCGTAAGGTGGAGTACTTCTTTGCTGGACTGGGTTATGCCGTGGGTCTTGGCAACATCTGGAGATTCCCTTATCTCTGCTACAGGAATGGTGGAGGTAATAATGATTTTTTTGATTATTTCTGTTATATTATACTTCTTGATTCTTTCAATATCACTTGTTCCCCCCAAAAAAAACTAAAGAGCGAAATCAGTTGTAGCAATCTGTACCCCATGGGTTGATAAATTGCCCATTAAATAAATTGCAATACAGGATTTAGCTGTACAGTCTTCAGGCAGATTTATATTATGATAATGTGTGCAAGTGTGTTTTTTGTGGCCTTGTAGTTAGGGTGTGGGACTTTAGAGTGAAAGGTCAGGGACCCTATGCACAAATGGAATCAGTGAAAGATGAGTAAAAAATTAGCTTAAGTATATAAACCTTTCATCGTAAACTTCAACTAATTTTTTGCTCATCTTTCACTAATCCCTTTTGTGAAAACGGCCCTGGGCTTTGATCCTTTGGTCATAGAGATTGTATGTTGGACAAGGTCCGTTATATATACCGATGTGTCACCCTTTCCCAAAAAGTATAGATGGGTTCAGTACTGGTTGGTGAGGTAAACCTGTGGCAGACTGGTATCCTGCACAGGAGAATAGAAATATTTTGAGTCACTTCATATGACAGGAATTGGAAGTATTTTTTACTAGCCATATTGACCAAAGAAAGAATAGCTTTATCTAAAATCTGAATAGGAGTTTCATTGCAAAATTTATCTTTACTATTTCTTTTATACTATTGTCTTAATCTTTTATATTATTTCCTTTATTTTGAATATTTCTTGTTACTATTATACATTTGCTGTGGGATGTTCATTTTTACACTAGCAAAAACTGTTCACCTGGTTCTCATTTATTTAGTTTATTTAGCTCAATTAATTTTGGCTTTTAATAATAATAAAAATAGTTTGTTTGCACCTGATAATCAATTTCAGATTTTTTCGGTTCTCACTTGTTTATCTTACAGGAGCATTTCTTATTCCCTATCTGTTGTCACTGGTTGCTGTGGGCTTACCTCTGATTTTCATGGAGATGGCTATAGGTCAGTTTGCCAGTCTTGGACCCATTACCATCTGGAGGATCTGCCCAATCTTTAAAGGTAAGACATCAGGAAGAAGTAATTGTCTTATCATGTCAGTTCTCTAAGTTGATTTAATACCGTATTTTTCCAAAATATGGCCCGGGCGTTAATTATTTTCAAATGGCATCTGATCAGGCGTTAAATTGAAAGAGGCGTTCTTTTGAAATACAAAAACCAGTGTTATAAATTGTAAACAGTGCGCTTGGTACCAGGCGTTAATTTGAACCAGGCGTTTATTTGAACCTGGGCGTTATTTTGGAAATTTACAGTACATCTCTTTCAATATACTGTACAGGTCCAGAACTGAGTCTGTCAGGCTGGGGGGAAGTAGGGTATACTGCTTTGCTTTTTATGGTACTACCACATAACACACATACACCGAGTTTGTGTATGGGAGAGCTTCCGGCTCCGCCGGCTCCGCATTTTGTTTTCCTTATAACTCTGTAACCGTTAGGCGGATTCTTTTCAAATTTGGCAGGTTTAGGCAGTAGCCTTGGGGAATTTTTTTGAATATGCTGCAGTGACATTTCAACCAATCAGAGAGGTCACATGACCAAAAATGTCTTTTTTCGATGGGGAAGCTTGTCTGGATGATAACTTGAAAGGAATTTTATCAATTCAGCTGAAACTTGGCAAATACATTCATTCTATTAAAATCTGGAAATCATTAGATTTTGGCATTGATTGGTCAAGAAATGGCCGAGTAATTAATGATTAATTAATCATTACGAATTTTCCAAATAAGGAAAACACAAAAATGCTTATATCTCGAAAACCGTGCTAGATAGAGCGATTTCGACGAAATTTTTGACCCACAGGGTATCTCTGCGGAGTAGTTTTCCCAATTTTCAAAAAATTTTTGTCTCGCCAAAAATGGCGGCCATTTTGAATTTTCGAAATTTTCGCAAAAATTGCAAAACACAAAAATGCTTATATCTCAAAAACCGTGCTAGATAGAGCAATTTCGACAAAAGTTTTGACCCGCAGGATATCTCTGCGGAGTACTTTTCCCAATTTTCAAAAAATTTTTGTCTCGCCAAAAATGGCGGCCATTTTGAATTTTCGAAATTTTCGCAAAAATTGCAAAACACAAAAATGCTTATATCTCGAAAACCGTGCTAGATAGAGCGATTTCGACGAAATTTTTGACCCACAGGGTATCTCTGGAGAGTAGTTATCCCAATTTTGAAAAAAAAATTTTCTCGCCAAAAATGGCGGCCATTTTGAATTTTCGAATTTTTCGCAAAAATTGCAAAACATAAAAATGCTTATATCTCGAAAACCCTGCTAGATAGAGCGATTTCGACGAAATTTTTAACCCACAGGGTATATCTGCAGAGTAGCTATGCCAATTTTCAAAAAAATTTTGTCTCGCCAAAAATGGCGGCCATTTTGAATTTTCGAATTTTTCGCAAAAATTGCAAAACATAAAAATGCTTATATCTCAAAAACCCTGCTAGATAGAGCGATTTCGACGAAATTTTTGACCCACTGGGTATCTCTGCAGAGTAGCCATGCCAATTTTCAAAAAAAATTTGTCTTGCCAAAAATGGTGTCCATTTTGAATTTTCGAATTTTTGCGCAAAAATTGCAAAACACAAAAATGCTAATATTTCGAAAACTGTGCTACATAGAGCGATTTCGACGAAATTTTTTATCTTCAGGGTATCTCTGCAGAGCAGCTATCCCAAAGAGCTTTCACTTGGTGAAGTTTCAGACCCATAGCTAATTGCTCACCTACTCAAAAAGAGTAAATGCGAATTACCTCTATAAGTATTGCAGATGGCCAATTTTTCTCAAATAACTCATTCACCTACTTTTGGAAGAGCTTTCACATGGTGAAGTTTCAGACCCATAGCCAATTACTCACCTACTCAAAATGAGTAAATGCGAATTATCTCTAAAAGTATTGCAGATAGCCAATTTTTCTGAAATAACTCATTCACCTACTTTTGGGAGAGCTTTCACATGGTGAAGTTTCAGACCCATAGCTAATTACTCACCTACTCAAAATGAGTAAATGCGAATTATCTCTAAAAGTAGTGCAGATAGCCAATTTTTCTCAAATAACTCATTCACCTACTTTTGGGAGAGCTTTCACTTGGTGAAGTTTCAGACCCATAGCTAATTACTCACCTACTCAAAATGAGTAAATGCGAATTATCTCTAAAAGTATTGCAGATAGCCAATTTTTCTCAAATAACTCATTCACCTACTTTTGGAAGAGCTTTCACTTGGTGAAGTTTCAGACCCATAGCTAATTACTCACCTACTCAAAATGAGTAAATGTGAATTATCTCTAAAAGTATTGCAGATAGCCAATTTTTCTCAAATAACTCATTCACCTACTTTTGGGAGAGCTTTCACTCTGTGAAGTTTCAGACCCATAGCTAATTACTCACCTACTCAAAATGAGTAAATGCGAATTATCTCTAAAAGTATTGCAGATAGCCAATTTTTCTCAAATAACTTATTCACCTACTTTTGGGAGAGCTTTCACTTGGTGAAGTTTCAGACCCATAGCTAATTACTCACCTACTCGAAATGAGTAAATGCGAATTATCTCTAAAAGTATTGCAGATAGCCAATTTTTCTCAAATAACTCATTCACCTACTTTTGGGAGAGCTTTCACTCTGTGAAGTTTCAGACCCATAGCTAATTACTCACCTACTCAAAATGAGTAAATGCGAATTATCGCTAAAAGTATTGCAGATAGCCAATTTTTCTCAAATAACTCATTCACCTACTTTTGGCAGAGCTTTCACTTGGTGAAGTTTCAGACCCATAGCTAATTACTCACCTACTCAAAATGAGTAAATGTGAATTATCTCTAAAAGTATTGCAGATAGCCAATTTTTCTCAAATAACTCATTCACCTACTTTTGGGAGAGCTTTCACTTGGTGAAGTTTCAGACCCATAGCTAATTACTCACCTACTCAAAATGAGTAAATGCAAATTATCTCTAAAAGTATTGCAGATAGCCAATTTTTCTCAAATAACTCATTCACCTACTTTTGGGAGAGCTTTCACTTGGTGAAGTTTCAGACCCAAAGCTAATTACTCACCTACTCAAAATGAGTAAATGCGAATTATCTCTAAAAGTATTGCAGATAGCCAGTTTTTCTCAAATTAATCATTCACCTACTTTTGGGAGAGCTTTCACTTGGTGAAGTTTCAGACCCATAGCTAATTACTCACCTACTCAAAATGAGTAAATGCGAATTATCTCTAAAAGTATTGCAGATAGCCAATTTTTCTCAAATAACTCATTCACCTACTTTTGGGAGAGCTTTCACTTGGTGAAGTTTCAGACCCATAGCTAATTACTCGTCTACTCAAAATGAGTAAATGCGAATTATCTGTAAAAGTAGTGCAGATAGCCAATTTTTCTCAAATAACTCATTCACCTACTTTTGGGAGAGCTTTCACTTGGTGAAGTTTCAGACCCATAGCAAATTACTCACCTACTCAAAATGAGTAAATGCGAATTATCTGTAAAAGTATTGCAGATAGCCAATTTTTCTCAAATAACTCATTCACCTACTTTTGGCAGAGCTTTCACTTGGTGAAGTTTCAGACCCATAGCTAATTATTCACCTACTCAAAATGAGTAAATGTGAATTATGTCTAAAAGTATTGCAGATAGCCAATTTTTCTCAAATAACTCATTCACCTACTTTTGGGAGAGCTTTCACTCTGTGAAGTTTCAGACCCATAGCTATTTATTCACCTACTCAAAATGAGTAAATGCTAATTATCTGTAAAAGTATTGCGGATACCCAATTTTTATCAAATACTCATTCATCTACTTGTGGGAGAGCTTTCACATGGTGAAGTTTCAGACCCATAGCTAATTACTCACCTACTCAAAATGAGTAAATGCGAATTATCTCTAAAAGTATTGCAGATAGCCAATTTTTCTCAAATAACTCATTCACCTACTTTTGGGAGAGCTTTCACTTGGTGAAGTTTCAGACCCATAGATAATTATTCACCTACTCAAAATGAGTAAATGTGAATTATCTCTTAATAGTATTGCAGATAGCCAATTTTTCTCAAATAACTCATTCACCTACTTTTGGAAGACCTTTCACACACGAAAATGAAAAATTGTGAATATCTCGGAAAAGCTATTTCTTCTCCTTTAATGCTCGGCGGGAGATACACACCACGGTAGTGGTCTTGACAAAAATTTTTGTCTCCCCAAAAATGGTGGCCATTTTGAATTTTCAAAGTTTTTGCAAAACACAAAAATGCTTATATCTCGAAAACCGTGCTATATGGAGTGAACTCAACAAAATTTTGGACCTGCTGGGTATCTCTGCAGAGTAGCCATGCCAATTTTCAAAATATTTTTGTCTCGCCAAATATAGCGGACATTTTTTATTTTTTAATTTTTTGCAAAACACAAAAATGCTTATATCTTGAAAACCGTGCTAGATAGAGCAGACTGCGCTGACTTTGGTTGCCACAACAGTATAAGGCTAGAAACGAAGCATTTTCTTAATACTTTAGCACTCACCTTTATATCCTTTTCGGGACGCTTTGTTTTGGCTATGCAAAAACATTATCTTTTTTTTTGCGAGCGATCCTCTAGTTTAAGTGGGAATTGCAATCAGTTCTTTGAATTTTATTGTGACTAGCTCAAGCTGCTTATTAGTAAGAAAGTAAATAGTTGTAAGGAAAAAACAGGGGCAAAACTAGTGAATAGGATGTATGACATATTTAACCAGATTTAAAGTATAATAACACTAAATTACCACTAAAAGTGGCTTTAATGTTAAAAGGTGAGGAAAACTCTCCAGTTTAGCAGTTCTTAAAATTCAAAGCTATACCACTCAAGCATGAAAGCCCCTTCAGGCTCTTGAAAGTAATGGCTGTTATATCTAAGCAGAGGAGGTTATTGTATTCAACCTTTGCTTTTTCAGGTATTGGCTATGCTATCATCATTGTGATGATGCTGGTGAACACCTATTACAACGTGCTGATTGCCTATGCCCTATTCTACATGTTTGCTTCCATCACTGACCGTCTTCCTTGGTCCCAGTGTGACAACAAGTGGAATACTGAGTTCTGTATCATAGAAAGATGCTGTAAGTGCTTCTATTTCAGCTACATGTCTTCATAAAATTCCAGGTTGGGTTTTACGTCCCTCCTAACAGTTAGAGTCGTCATAGGTCATGCCCTGTATGGGTTCCGTGTGGTGGTTATATCATTTAACATTGTGGTATTTACTGTTTTTGGAAAGGGTTGCCTATATTGATGTACAAAGACATATATCAGTACCACCATTATAAACTGACACTGCAAACATTTGAAATAAATAATTGAAATTAGTAATTGAAGTATTGTAAAATCTTAAGAAACTGTAAACTAATCTCATATTTCCATAGTTTTTAATATGCTTCTTTTTGGCATTGCCAAGTTTGAACTCTGGGGCATATTAATATCAACTGTTGTAAAAAAATTGTTAAAAAGTGAGTTTTGAATAAACCTTTTGCATTAGGAAAGAAAAGAGGAATTGTATGACTGAAAAGATAGGTCTAACAACTTCCTTCCAGCTACATCGATAACTTGTAATACCAAGTCCCAGATCACTCTTTGTATGTTAAGAATGTTGATGACAATTAAGACTTTACGATGATCTTATTCACATCTTGTTTTCTTTTTGGAAGCAAAACTTACATACCCATTGCTTACACTGGAAGCAAGTTCATTTCAAATATTCCAAAGGCTTGAAATGGCAAGAAATTTGCCTGTTGTACTCTCTTCATTCATACTAATCACCAACACTGAAGAAGGTTAATCGGGAGACTAAGGCATATAGTTTTCTGCTGTTAGAAAGTAGTATCAAGCTACCTCAAATATACTGTTTGATATGACTAAAATTACAGGAATTGTGTGATGTTTTTTGCAGTGGAAGCACTGAATGTTACTGGGAATATGACAACTGGGTCTCACATCTGGACAGAAGATGAACACTGTCATCTTTATAACTCCACAAAAGAGTTCAGGGCGCAACTTAAGACTCCAACAGAGGAATTCTTTGAGTATGGATTAATTTCTAACATGATGTTAACAGCACTTGGCATTTTGTATCATTATTCATAAAAAAGTCATAAGTAGACCATTGCTTGTAGGGTTGTGACTCGTCTTTGAATTTTATGGATGGATTAATCTGCCATTTATCTTCGATTGATCCACAATAGATAATTGGTAGGACTTTATTCTTTTGTATTGTATTGTATATTTATACTCAGCGCAATATCTCCATGTACTACAGGACTCAAAGCGCTATATGACCATCCGACTGTACAGATACAGCCCAACTATCAAGTTCCTGACATTCCCCTATAATGTAACAGAGGCTCAAGGATGGCCATTTATCAACGTCCTTGAGGTTCTTTAATCCTGTAACTGGGGATAAGACCAAATGACAGAGAACCGCCATTTAATTTGGTCAGCCAAGCCACTATGTATCTGTCTGTACCTGGGATTGAACCCATGTCCTCTGTGTTCCTAGGTGATTGTGTTACCCACTTGTTAATAATTTGTGACCAGCATAGTGCTGGGGTTGTCAACCAATTTTGCAATCGAGTATTGTCTCTTAGAAGCAAGAAGAATAAATGAAGGCAGTATTGCTGTCCCAGTATGACCCTGCTTGTTGTAGGGAATGTAAAGCCGTATGTTTTATGTTTGATCTCTTCTTTTTCAGGAACCACCTGCTGAGGAAGTCCACTGGTATTGATGACCTAGGTGCAGTTCAGTGGCCTCTGATAGTGTGTCTGGCTGTGTCTTGGTTCACTTGCTTCATGTGTCTTTTTAAAGGCATCAAGTCCATGGGCAAGGTGAGGTCATTTAAGTGCATAACTATTTACTTTTTCTGTACTAATCATATCTGTTGACCACAGTTAAATAAGATTTGAGTTACAAAGCAATAATTTGTGTTTATTATGAAACATCTCTGTTGAATAAGTAAGTTTTTTTTGTCTTATTCTGAAGCCAGTCAAAACCGCACATATTCCAGTACTAAGAATCTCAGAGGCTCTGACATGCAAAGGAGGCAGGACTTGTCGTCCATGTGATTTTTCATCCGATTATAAGTTCAATCTGAAATTTAAAATGCATGATTATTTAAAAGAAAAAAAATCTGGTGTTCTTGTTGACAGGCTGTCATCTTCACCACAGTATTTTCGTATGCCATTCTTACTGTGCTCCTGATCCGTGGTGTCACTTTACCAGGAGCCAAAGAGGGAATCCTCTATTACATCAAACCAAAGTGGAAGGAACTGGGAAAGTTACAGGTATTACCACTGTTTCACTGTCACTACTAATTTTAAGACCTGGATTATGTATAAGGCTGTGAAATCGTCAAAACGACACCAGGTATTCGTCTCGCAAGAACCGATCCGAATTCGGGTAACCGTGTTTTAGTTGTCACCCAGTGGAAGTAGCAGAAAAGCAAACATGGCGGATGATGTAAACAAAACATTAGGAAAAATAATGTTAAAATATCTGTATAAATAAGGAAAATTACCTGAAAAACTATCAGTAGTTAGAGAAATCTGACAGAATATTGAGGTTTACCCAAATTTTTCGTTGATTTACAATATATTTAATATTTTTTCGGTTACCCGCTTCACCACTTTGTGCTCGGTTTCTTACAGACTTCGAACCATTTTTGGGTAACTGGGTAACCTATCGCAGCCTTAATTATGTGATAGTCATATATGGGTGAGAAGTGCCTTCTGTAAGGGCATTACTAAACGGCAGATGTTTAGGTACAACCAGGTTCACAGACTTTTTTATTTGGTCTAAACCAATTAAACTCTAAAGTGCTGCAAATAAGTGGTTGTGGATGAATCACCGGTCTATGAAATTGCAAATTAATGAACCTGAGAGAGTCAGTCTCCAACATTCCAACTGGCATATACTAAATGTTATAGGGTAGGTAATCATTATCTAGTACCAAAGGTTCAGTTGTTCGAGTTAAAATTTCTGAGACCTTATTTTAACAACATTGAAACTTTTTAATCATATAGCTTGCAATATAAGCAGTTGTAATACCATGTCTTCTTCTAACTTTAAATAGACCAATAAAAAAAACAAAAACAGGCGAATATGTTGTGAGTCCTGATGGTAACTAATGAGAATAAGCACCTCTTCTGTTTAAATGATCCTTTGCCTTATTTTTTAAAAGAAGAATTTTAATTGGTGTAGTCGAGATTTCTCTATTGTGTGGTTAGAAATAAATAAGGAACAAAATGAAATAGAAATGAGATGATTTTGATGATGTAAATAAATGTAATTCCAGGTGTGGGGTGAGGCATCAGCTCAGGCGTTTGCTTCCCTCTCTCTGGGTGGGGGAGGTTGGATCACCTTGTCTAGTTACAACAAGTTCAAAAACAAGTGCAACAGGTAACAGCAAAACTCTGTGTATAATGGTAACTTCTATTCGGGATTTACAGTGTTGAATGTGCATTTTGTCACAGTATGTTGAATCTGAAACTCTGGGATATCCCTTTATAATTGAAATATTCCAAATTTGTGCCAGTTTTGCACCAGGAGAGAACCGAGTCTGTCATAAGTAGCTCAATGTAGTTCATTAAATAGTTGGGGGCAATTTTACTTTAGTGGTACGGGATCTGCCATATTCGATAATTACAGGAAATTGTCAAGGAAATATGAAATTAAATTAACAAAGTTATAAATCGGGGCAAGCCCCCAACCCGCATAAATATACAATGAAAACAAAGGGATGGATTTGCTAAAAACGTTTAATTATATTATCGCCCAAATCTCGTACTGGTAAAGTAAAAGCTAGCCAATAGTTGTTTTCTTTGCAGAGATTCCATCCTGGTCGGTATTGGTAATGCAGTAACCAGCATCTACGCAGGCTTTGTTATATTCAGTGTACTGGGTTACATGGCTCATATTAAAGGTGTTTCAGTGGATCATGTGACCAAGAGAGGTAGGTAACTGTTTATTAATAGTGTTAAACAGAACAACATGGAGAAATTGAAATCCATAATATTGATTTTACAAAGCAGAGAGTTTGTGGGCAAATCGTTTATCGATATTGGCGATATTTATTGCTTTGGGAAAGGGTTGCTAATGTTGATGTGCAAAGACATGTATCAGTGTCTCCATTTTATGCATAACAATAAACTTACACTGCAAATATTTGAAATAAGCCCAAATCTGAAGAAATTGTGTACATTTATTTAATAATTTTGTAGTTTTTAATGTGTTCATGATCAGAAGTGCTTTTGGTTTGATAAATTTCAATTCCTGTTAGCAGTTGGGGATATGTTAGAACAAAAGTTTTTCCGAATCACAGATTCAGACTCTTTACTGGACAATATTATGCCCCCAATATTGGCTGATATTGAAATATTTTAACATTCCAATGGATGTAAATTATTTTAAGATGGTATAGCCAGAAAGAAAAATGATACCAAGTATCTAGACATTTAGTCATATTGACAACAGGTCTTAGCTAAGTATTAACTTTTACAGAAAAAATATAGCCAACTTAAGCTTAAAACTTGGCTAAGATCTTTTGTGAATGTGTCCTCAGATTTTTTTTTCATATTTTGTAAAAAGTATGAGTAATTGAAAAAAGTATATGTGGAAATGAAATGCATTTGGAATGCTATTATCTTACAATGGCTTTGATGGATTAAAAGATTTTTCTCACAGATATTTTTTTTGTTTTTTTTGTGTAGGACTAACTGATATGTTGTAAACCTTCAGTACTGTTACATGGCACATGTTAAAGCTGCATCTCAAGATGCCCAAAAATTATTTGATTCTACTTTCTCAGAAAGTTTGAATACCTTGGATAATTTCTGCATAATATAGTTCAGTTGTATATCAAATTAAGATCTTGTGGTACAAGAATTCATCAATTATGCATTTATAAATTTATTTAACCCTATGATCATGTCTTTGAAACAATGTTCTGTCCAGATGAAGAAGTTTCATTATCATGTAATAGCTTTACAGTGAAAAAGTTTCATTACCTTGCAATAGCTCTTCATTACTATATGAATTAATGACGACCAGTGTTAACTACTCTTCCCATCAGGTCCTGGTCTTGCTTTTGTTGCGTATCCAGAGGGCCTAACAATGATACCTTTTGCACCATTCTGGTCAATCTGCTTCTTCTTCATGATGTTCACTGTGGGACTTGACAGTCTGGTGAGAATCTGTAATTCTTTTATCTCAAATATTTACGGTTCAGAAAGGACCTCAATCCTGGACTCTTGTGTAGCTTAATTCCACTTTGGGTTTACTTGAGTAAATGTTAAGGAGTAGAGAAATAGATTATGTGATATAAAGCAAGAAGAACCCTTTGTAATCAAATGTTGGCAGTTTTTAAAATATTCCCATAAATTTAACACAAAGTGAGCAAATTTCAGTTAGTTTTCTTTTTTCTTTGATATCTTTTATCCCAAAAAGGGTACTTGTGTAAGAATAGATAAATTGTGAACAGTATTACTACTCTTGGTAACCCTAATCCCACTCTGTCTGATTGTTCTGATATAAAGTCTGTTATGTATATAAATAGCTGGATGATTTTTTGAAACAAATAATAAAGGTGAGTCAGAAGCACCGGTATCTTGGTATCAATACTATTTAGCTGAAATACTGTGATGACACTTTACAACTTTCATCTCCGTAATCGGCACATATAATTGTGGAAAATATTTGTAGATTTTAAGATTTCTGTAGCAATTTCTTTCAGCATAGCTGCCATGTTCTGTGTTCATAAACTTCTTTTCCTGTTAGGGGCCAGTTACATGTAGCCGGATGCGCTATGGATATAGCCCATGGTTCCATATATGGTAACTGATAGGGATGCACAAGGGATGGGGGTGGGTCATGTAAAAGATTTTCGGAACTGCCACGGATCTGCCACGGACCGCTATGGATAGGTTTGCGGATGAAAAGTTTGCACCAAGGATTGGTCTTATGACTGTTTTTTAATCCGCAAACCCTGTCCGTGTCAGTCCGTACCAGATCCGGCAATGTTTTTTATGGATATTTATTGCCACAGAAGCGTCAAGGATGTAAGGGATGCCACAAGGACATCCAGGATGGGTTTATGGACAATAAGGACACTCACGGATGAGATACGGAAAAGCTACGGATACAGGTTTGATTTTTCTGTAACATCCTATCGATCTTATCTGATCCTTGGCATGTCACTACGGATCACAGCATGCCGCTACAGATCTCACAAGGACATTACGGACATTACGGATGACCTTACAGATGGAAAAGATGATCCGTAAATCACCCAACATTTTCCATATTAGGAATCTTGCTTCGATCCAGCGGTTAAATCCATGGATGTGTAACTGGGATCTTAGCAGGTCTGTTCAATTGGTGATATGCTAGAATACAACGTTATCAGTATCCCCAAAGTCAAAAGAGTTTTACATTGGAGGGAAGCCAAAATGTCAAACATACTGTCAAACAACCCCTCACAGAATGAAATGTTACCAGATTTGAAACTGTTTAATGCCAGATGTTTGTTGGGTTTAGTTTGGACAGGTAGAGACAGTGGTGGGAGGGATCATCGACGAGTACCCAGAATTCCTCCGTCCACGCAGGAAGCTCTTTACACTCTTCATGTGTATGTTTATGTTCCTCATGGGCATTCCACTCATTACGCAGGTGAGTGGAGAATGCTAGACGTGAATGTTCTGCTAAAATGAGATATTAATGATCAGGGTGGGAAGTATGACAAATTGTCTATGACTATATCTTTCTTATGTATATTTTGGAAAAGATGTCCTCACTACAAATGGCCAGTAAAAGTAATGAAGTAACTTAGTAAAGTGAGTAAATGCGTGTTTCAAGGTAAAAGTTGGATTTTATTACCCCACAGCCCTTAAGGGCTGTCGGGGAATTGTTTTCACCCATGGTGTCCGGATGGGCGGGCAGGCGTCCAGTAGTGAGTGGAATCGCCTCAATTTTCGCGGTCGATTATTCGTCCAATTTTCCGACCGATGATCGACCCTTAATCGACTTTTTTACTCCACTGTAGGAAAATATATTATGAAAGACTTTCCGGGATGAAGTATTTGTCAATCCGTAAGAATAATGGTGTTTCCGACATTTAGAACCTACCAAAAGCACTCACTTCCGGTAAATATGGCGGTAGACATAAACAAACCCAAATTCGTGACAAATCTCATTATTTATCAAAGGAAAGTTAAGCAAATAGCTTAAAATATAAAAAACACGTGGATATTGAGACACATAAGGAAGGGTAAGATTTAATCGATTTCTAGAAGTTGTCAGTGACCGAACGTGATTGTACCATAACGCCGACGATTAATCGAACGTTGGTCTAATCGTCCCATCACTAGCGTCCAGACGGGTGGGTGGGCGGTGGGAAAAAGTTTGTCTGGGCTGTATCTCAGAAACTGTAAGGTGTAGGAAGTTGATACTTGGTAGGGACATTGGGTAGGGGGTGTAGGTGTGCAACGTCATGGTCTGACCTTGATTTGACCTTTGACCTTGCCGTGGTGACCTTGAGTTTGAAAATCTTGTCCAGGCTATATCTCGGAAACTGTAAGGTGTAGGAAGTTGATACTTGGTAGGGACATTGGTTAGGGGGTGTAGGTGTGCAACGTCATGGTCTGACCTTGATTTGACCTTTGACCATGCCGTAGTGACCTTGACCTATAAAATCTTGTCCGGGCTATATCTCAGAAACTGTAAGGTGTAGGAATTTGATATTTGGTAGGGACATTTGTTAAAGGGTGTAGGTGTGCAACGTCATGGTGTGACCTTCATTTGACCTTTGACCTTGCCGTAGTGACCTTGACCTATTAAATCTTGTCCGGGCTATATCTCAGAAACTGTAAGGTGTAGGAATTTGATATTTGGTAGGGACATTTGTTAAAGGGTGTAGGTGTGCAATGTCATGGTGTGACCTTCATTTGACCTTTGACCTTGTCGTAGTGACCTTGACCTTTAAAATCTTGTTGCACCTTTGGGTCTGTCTTTTGATGCAGATTAAGCACTGTTTAAAGTCGTATTAGAATTTATTAAGAATTTTCTTTTCAAAACTTCCCATTGTAAGAGATACAATTTCATCAAGTGAGCCACAGATTTTGCTCCAACACCACACATAAGCATTCATTAAATGTATTACCACTTCTGTATGCGTGGTAATATTCAAAACATCTAAACCATAATTCGGCCATGCAGATGTAGATAAAGAGTGTTGAATTTTAGTTTACTGATTAATGCGGTCATTTTGTTATTGAATTATCTTTTTTAATACTTCATGTTTACATGCATTATCTTTCTTTTAAACATTATTTCTTCATTTAAACATTGTTTGGACCTTTATATAACTGACAGTGCTCTGAAAGTATCCTAAACTTTGTAATGGTACAGTACTTCTATATTTCATGGTGTTGAAAATATTTCCCTAGGCTGTGGGGTACGGGCATCTCTGATGCTATTTTCAGTTGTATGTGTTTAGCAATATCAGACACATTTCACAAATATTTAAGTTCCTTCAAACTTATTTTAAGTCCAATATTTTTACTATAAAATGTATAAATCCCACAAACTTAAGGTGCTTTTAAGTTTTTCAGTTTTTTTCAATGTGCTTTTATTATAAGATTACCATATTTAGCCATGGAGATTTTCAGTGACACACAAAATTCACAGTCAGTGGTTAACAGAAATGCTATAAGTTTACCATATTTAGCCATGGAGAGTTTCAGTGACACACAAAATTCACCGTCGGTGGTTAACAGAAATGTTAAACAAGTGTGCAAATATGACCTATTGGTGGGAAGGAGTACTACTGTTACTCATTGACTTGGTTAAAGTTGTTATAAAACCTTTGATTCACATTTATGTGTTGGCCAATAAGTTTGATGGCTCCCAAAAATGGCTGTAATCAGGAAATTATCATAATCTTTAAGAAACAAGGCCGAAAGGTGTTTTTTCTGGTCTACTTTTTAGAACCGCAAAGCCATCAGAGACACAAGAAGTGCACTGAAGAGACAGGGACTCATCACACTTTGCCACAAAATATACAATACAGTTTTGAATAAGAATTTTTTATGCCTAGTTTTGCATATTTTTCAGGGAGGAATCTACATAGTGACACTCCTTGATTGGTACACTTTGTTGTTCTCATTCTCAATCATCTCCCTCTTTGAAGTTATCGTTATTATCTACATTTACGGTAAGATATTCATTTTAATATTTTTTTATTTTATCACTGAAAATGAAGAGCACATATATGTTTTATGTTTTCATGTTTTTTTTTGGAATCTGTTATTTATATAAATATTGCACATTTGGGATGTTTTTGTGATGTTTTAAATTTGGCAGTAATAAATAATTAATAACTAATCTTGTAGTCATTAATTGTGTAGAGTGGTGATATATTGCTGTTTTAAATTTTAGAAGCATTTATAATGAAACTGTTACTGAATCCAGTATTATAAATATTTGTATTTAGCTGCTGAATACTGTGTTTTACTTGGTTGATTTAATTATTTTTACATTGTCTGTTCTAGTTAAAAATTCTGAAAATTACTTATTCATCATTAGTGATCTTAGTGAGCCAATTTTAATACAGTGCATTTGAATTAAAATTGTTTTCAATTTTCATTTTAAGATGATATGTATACAAAATACTATTTGAATGATTTTGAATGATTTTAAATAATGCATAGTAATTCACCTTAGAATGATAATATAAAGGTTAATAGCTTCAGAAAGCTATAGGGCATTTATATGCCTTTCTTAAGGCTTAAAATGTCAGTTGTGATTTTGTTGCCTTGTTTTCTTTACCTACTGAATGGCAAATCAACAAACACCTTTGACAAAGCTAATAATTTTGTAACCTTCACCTATATTCCCTTAAATTCTCCCGTAGTTTTCTTTCTTCTACAAATTTTATTTGACCAATTACAATATATTGTGAGGTCTGACAGAGAGGCCTGAGTTGTCAAGTGGTTAATACAATATTGATATTTAATCCTTTGGCTCTCACCTCTATGGTTGTGGGTTTCCATGACAACATGTGAGATACACTGTCTTGGTTGAAAACAGGAACTCAAAGCTCCAACTTTCTGATTGACTCTGTGGCATGTCACACCATTAAATCAATTTGAAATAATTACTCACTGACACAAGAACATGTAGTATTATTCTGATAATTTCCTTGTATATGCGTTTATATATTCTTATTGGTTTTGTTACACCTCTCTGTATGACTGTACATCCCTCTGTAGGCTACAAGCGATTTTGCGAGGACATTAAAATGATGCTTGGTATTGTGCCCAACATGTACTATATTGTAACATGGCTCGGGGTGTCCCCAATTACATTGTTGGTAAGTTGCTGTAATGGAGTTGGACCATTTGTCAAAAGGTGTAGTTTTCTTGCAGAAGGCAATTGATATGTATATATATCTATATCTATAGAAACTAACAGCTTCAAACTAAAATAGTCTGGTCTTATGATGTATGGTTTTCATCTAACCCTGGATATGGGTGGATCTTTGATTTAGTAGAATTATTTAAAAATCTCTTCATTTCTATTAGAATCTCTCTGTGGGGCAGCTTTGGTTATTGTATCCACTGGAGGCATCCATTGGATACTTTGGTTTAGCGTTTGCTACGCCGCTGCTGCGCGTGGAGAGGTTCTCGGCGTTAATGCTCTCAGAGGAAAACTACACCATTAGGTTCACGAAATTTGCAGGATATCTTCATTGGGGGGTAAGCTTATCTGGGACTGAAATTAGCCTCATTCTGAAAAACAAGATGGCAGCCGCGGGCATTTCTTTGAAAATTATCTACATTTTTCTACTGGCTGTTTCTCATAGGTAGAAGGTTGAATCTCTTCATAGTTGATATGTATTACAGATATATATATGTCATCTACATCCCTGCAGACATTTGACCTTGAAGCTGTTAATTCAAGGTCATCCACGGAGTGCCAAAGTAACCCACATAGCAGACTTTAAAAGTGCCTATATCTCCCTTATTATTGGTCCTAGAGGTTTGCAATGTGAAACCAACCTATAGGAAATCATGCGCTGCGAATCTTCTAATGTTGTTAGATTTGACCTTGGACCCCTCCTTCAAGGTAAAACGAAGATAGCCAAACGTAAAAGTGCTTATAACTCACTTATTATTGGTCCTAGAGGTTTGGGATGGTAAACCAACCTATAGGAAATCATGGGCTGGGAATCTTGTGGTGTGGTCGGATTTGACCTTGTGCCTCTCGTTCAAGGTCAAACAAGGATAGCCAAACTTAAAAGTGCTTATAACTCACTTAATATTGGTCCTAGAGGTTTGGGATGGTAAACCAACATATGGGAAATCATGGACTGGGAATCTTCTGGTGTGGTCGGATTTGACCTTGGGTCTCTCGTTCAAGGTCAAATGAGGATAGCCAAACTTAAAAGTGCTTTTATCTCCCTTATTATTGGTCCTAGCGGTTTGGAATGGTAAACCAATCTATAGGAAATCATGGGCTGGGAATCTTTTGGTGTGGTCGGATTTGACCTTGGGCCTCTCGTTCAAGGTCAAACAAGGATAGCCAAACTTAAAAGTGCCTATAACTCACTTATTATTGGTCCTAGAGGTTTGGCGTGGTAAACCAACCTATAGGAAATCATGGGCTGGGAATTTTGTGGTGTGGTCGGATTTGACCTTGGGCCTCTCTTTCAAGGTCAGATGAGGATAGCCAATCTTAAAAGTGTTCATAATTTGTTTATATTGGTCCTAGAGGTTTGGGATGGTAAACCAACCTATAGGAAATCAAGGGCTGGGAATCTTGTGGTGTGGTCGAATTTGACCTTGGGCCCCTCCTTCAAGGTCAAATGAGGATAGCCAAACTTAAAAGTGATTATAACTCACTTATTATTGGTCCTAGAGGTTTGGGATGGTGAACCAACCTATAGGAAATCATGGGCTGGGAATTTTGTGGTGTGGTCGGATTTGACCTTGGGCCCCTCCTTCAAGGTCAAACGATGGTTCACTGGCTTTGGTGAGTTGTCTTTCCGGTGGATACAAATTTGCATCGGTTCTCTGATGCGTAGGCCTAGTTTTTCTTTTATTTTCTGCATGAAATATAGATGGAAGGTCAACACAATCAGAATTGTATATGGTTTGATTGTCAGAGTACTGTCGTGATGGATTACTGTGAATAATAAAGCATGGATTCAGTTCCTATCTCTTCTGATTTGCATTTGCAAAAATATATACGTTCATCACTTTGAAACCCCTGCTGGCAGTATGGGAGAAGCCTATTGCAAAAAAAGGGGAATATGTAATTAGGAGAATGAAAAGCCACTTGATGCTCAAAAAAGATAATCTATTTTCTCAAATTTTAGTTTACACCAACCACCAATTTGAAGCAAAATATTGTTTGTGAAAACAGATTGCACTGTATTGGCAAGGACACAAAAATGTGTCTACATAAACTCCTCTTTCTGTGGTTTCTACTTAGGGCTGTGACATAGTGCACGAGTGCATGAAAACTTGGCATGGTATGATGAAAAACAGAGCAAACTGAGTCTAGTAACACAGAGTAACTGCAAAGCTATTAAATGTTGTTAATTTCCAAAAATGATATGGGTGCATTGGTGAAAGCCACTGTTGAACCATATTTGCTGACATAATAATTGACTTTTAAACATAATTTCACATATTTTCACAAATATTGTACACTTAATATTTACATTGACAGCTCTGTTTGCTTCACTGGTACTGGTACCAGTTAGTATGTACTTATACACGGGTACCTGAATTTGGGTCATTTTGCCAGTAGGGATGCTGGGCATCTTTTTCATTCTGTCTCACACACCTAGCTCTGGAAACTATATATATGTTGGCCTAATCTCCAGCACCAGTAAATTATCACCTACCCCCGCTGTCTGAGGCTAGTAACTCTTCTCATGGACCTGTATGTTTCTAGAGTTACAGGTGAGGATGTCCTGTAACTAAAGAAAACTATTCGTATTTTTTTAATCGCTGAAATTTATGAGATTTGTACTTTTAACATTCTTGCCATGGTAGAAAATAACATTAAACCATTGGTTCTTTTGCATCTGCCACATGGCAAATTTAGAAATGCATTATTGATATAATCTTCATTGAAATAAGGACTAGCAACTTTTGCTATGGCCCTATAACATTTTTGAGTTGCAGGTCCGGTTGACCTGGAAATTTTCTTGTAAAATTTCTGCACTGACTAGCTCTGACTGTGAATTGTTGTTACACCTGTGTCTGACAGGCTACAAGAGGTTTATCGGGGACATTGAGATGATGCTTGGTGTTGCTCCCAGTTATTACTACTGGGCCACCTGGTTAGTGGTGTCTCCTATCACTCTAGTGGTAAGAAAGCCAAGAGGATATTAACTACATGTGCATGCAGGGTTAAGAATTGTGAATATATTGCCAGTATTTGAAATTCGCCACTGAAGGCAGTGATATCGTCATCTATGCAACACTGTAATATTAACTTAGGCACTGGAAATTGTCATGTCATCAGTACACAAAATATTTACTATTTTAGACCATTATGAACCCAGTAAGTAGTGTTATGTTTGGTAGATAATAATAAAACTGGAACCCCAAATTTTGTTTTGAACAAGTTTCAGATCTGAATTGATTATATCCCCAGATGAAAGCCGGGAAATACTAGTTTCACGTCTGTTGTGCCGCCACTGTATGTTTTGACTTGTGTGCTCGATAACTCATAAACTCTTTAACGGATTTCATTAAGCGTCCCTTGCGGGACGCTTGTTTGTGTATGGGAGACCTTCAGGCTCCGACGGCTCCGCATTTTGTTTTCCTTACAACTCTGTAACCGTTAGGCGGATTCTTTTCAAATTTGGCAGGTTTAGGCAGTAGCCTTGGGAATTTTTTTGAATATGCTGCAGTGACATTTCAACCAATCAGAGAGGTCACATGACCAAAAATGTCTTTTTTTCGATGGGGAAGCTTGTCCGGATGATAACTTGAAAGGAATTTTATCAATTCACCTGAAACTTGGCAAATACATTCATTCTATTAAAATCTGGAAATCATTAGATTTTGGCATTGATTGGTTGAGAAATGGCAAAGTAATTAATGATTAATTAATCATTATGAATTTTCCAAATAAGGAAAACACAAAAATGCTTATATCTCGAAAACCGTGCTAGATAGAGCGATTTCGACGAAATTTTTGACCCGCAGGGTATCTCTGCAGAGAAGTTATCTCAATTTTGAAAAAATTTTTGTCTCGCCAAAAATGGCGGCCATTTTGAATTTTCGAATTTTTCGCAAAAATTGCAAAACACAAAAATGTTTATATCTCGAAAACTGTGCTAGATAGAGCGATTTCGACGAAATTTTTAAATCACAGGGAATCTCTGCAGAGTAGTTATCCCAATTTTGAAAAAAATTTTGTCTCGCCAAGAATGGCGGCCATTTTGAATTTTTGAATTTTTCGCAAATATTGCAAAACATAAAAATGCTTATATCTCGAAAACCGTACTAGATAGAGCGATTTCGATGAAATTTTTGACCCACAGGGTATCTCTGCAGAGTATCCATGCCTATTTTCAAAAAAAATTTGTCTCACCAAAAATGGCGGCCATTTTGAATTTTTGAATTTTTCGCAAATATTGCAAAACATAAAAATGCTTATATCTCGAAAACCGTACTAGATAGAGCGATTTCGATGAAATTTTTGACCCACAGGGTATCTCTGCAGAGTATCCATGCCTATTTTCAAAAAAAATTTGTCTCACCAAAAATGGCGGCCATTTTGAATTTTCGAATTTTTCGCAAAATTGCAAAACGTAAAAATGCTTATATCTCGAAAACCGTGCTAGATACAGCGATTTCGACGAAATTTTTGACCCACAGGGTATCTCTGCAGAGTAGCCATGCCAATTTTCAAAAAAATTTTGCCTTGCCAAAAATGGCGGCCATTTTGAACTTTCGAATTTTTCGCAAAAATTGCAAAACACAAAAATGCTTATATCTCGAAAACCGTGCTAGATAGAGAGATTTCGACGAAATTTTTGACCCTCAGGGTATCTCTGCAGAGTAGTTATCCCAATTTTGAAAAAAATTTTGTCTCGCCAAAAATGGCGGCCATTTTGAATTTTCGAATTTTTCGCAAAAATTGCAAAACACAAAAATGCTAATATTTTGAAAACTGTGCTACATAGAGCGATTGCGACGGAAATTTTTGATCTTCAGGGTATCTCTGCAGAGCAGCTATCCCAAAGAGCTTTCACTTGGTGAAGTTTCAGACCCATAGCTAATTGCTCACCTACTCAAAATGAGTAAATGCGAATTACCTCTAAAAGTATTGCAGATAGCCAATTTTTCTGAAATAACTCATTCACCTACTTTTGGGAGAGCTTTCACTTGGTGAAGTTTCAGACCCGTAGCTAATTACTCACTTACTCAAAATGAGTAAATGCTAATTATCTCAAAAACTATTGCGGATACCCAATTTTTATCAAATAACTCATTCATGTACTTTGGGGAGAGCTTTCACATGGTGAAGTTTCAGACCCGTAGATAATTACCTACTCAAAATGAGTAAATGCGAATTATCTCTTAAAAGTATTGCAGATAGCCAATTTTTCTCAAATAACTCATTCGCCTACTTTTGGAAGAGCTTTCACATGGTGAAGTTTCAGACCCATAGCTAATTACTCACCTACTCAAAATGAGTAAATGCGAATTATCTCTAAAAGTATTGCAGATAGCCAATTTTTCTCAAATAACTCATTCACCTACTTTTGGAAGAGCTTTCACTCCGTGAAGTTTCAGACCCATAGCTAATTATTTACCTACTCAAAATGAGTAAATGCTAATTATCTGTAAAAGTATTGCGGATACCCAATTTTTATCAAATAACTCATTCATGTACTTTTGGGAGAGCTTTCACATGGTGAAGTTTCAGACCCATAGCTAATTACTCACCTACTCAAAATGAGTAAATGCGAATTATCTGTAAAAGTATTGCAGATACCCAATTTTTCTCAAATAAATCATTCACCTACTTTTGGGAGAGCTTTCACTTGGTGAAGTTTCAGACCCATAGCTAATTACTCACCTACTCAAAATGAGTAAATGCGAATTATCTCAAAGTATTGCAGATAGCCAATTTTTCTCAAATAACTCATTCACCTACTTTTGGGAGAGCTTTCACTCTGTGAAGTTTCAGACCCATAGCTAATTACTCACCTACTCAAAATGAGTAAATGCGAATTATCTCTAAAAGTATTGCAGATAGCCAATTTTTCTCAAATAACTCATTCACCTACTTTTGGGAGAGCTTTCACTCTGTGAAGTTTCAGACCCATAGCTATTTATTCACCTACTCAAAATGAGTAAATACTAATTATCTGTAAAAGTATTGCAGATACCCAATTTTTATCAAATACTCATTCATCTACTTGTGGGAGAGCTATCACATGGTGAAGTTTCAGACCTATAGCTAATTACTCACCTACTCAAAATGAGTAAATGCGAATTATCTCTAAAAGTATTGCAGATAGCCAATTTTTCCCAAATAAATCATTCACCTACTTTTGGGAGAGCTTTCACTTGGTGAAGTTTCAGACCCGTAGCTAATTATTCACCTACCCAAAATGAGTAAATGTGAATTATCTCTTTAATAGTATTGCAGATAGCCAATTTTTCTCAAATAACTCATTCACCTACTTTTGGAAGAGCTTTCACACACGAAAATAAAAATTTGTGAATATCTCGGAAAAGCTATTTCTTCTCCTTTAATGCTCGGCGGGAGATACACACCGCGGCAGTGGTCTTGACAAAAATTTTTGTCTCCCCAAAAATGGTGGCCATTTTGAATTTTCAAAGTTTTTGCAAAACACAAAAATGCTTATATCTCGAAAACCGTGCTATATGGAGCGAACTCAACAAAATTTTTGACCTGCTGGGTATCTCTGCAGAGTAGCCATGCCAATTTTCAAAATATTTTTGTCTCGCCAAATATAGCGGACATTTTTAATTTTTTGCAAAACACAAAAATGCTTATATCTTGAAAACCGTGCTAGATAGAGCAGACTGCGCTGACTTTGGTTGCCACAACAGTATAAGGCTAGAAACGAAGCAGCACTCACCTTTATATCCTTTTCGGGACGCTTTGTTTTTGCTATGCAAAAACATTATCTTTTTTTTTTTCGAGCGATCGTCTAGTTCAAACTTGGCACACACACGTATATGGGTCAGAAGAGGAACTCTATTTTAAGGTGACCTTAAATTACTAATAATAATAATGAACTTATGGCCACCTTAACAGCAGAAATTTGACCTATGGCCACTTAATGCCCTCTAGGTCAAAAACTGTGTCATAATGTGGATCATCTGGCTAAAATTTTACCTGGGTACATACTAATATATTCTTCTTGCATTTGCCAAAAATCAAGACTGTGTTGAGGTTAAAATTGTGTTTATGGCCCATAAAGATCTTACAAATTGTGCACTGTAATTTGGAAATGGTAATTCTGATGGGTCCCAAACTCTACTAGATGTAAATTTTATTAGTAATCTTTGTGGAAAATTTGAGGTTTGTGGCTTTTAATTTTAAGGTCACCTTAAGGTCTCTAAAATGCCCACAGAGACCCAATGTATGGACTCTTTGCCACTTTAAAGCCACATAGCTTAAAATCTATGTGCTTCCCTGACCTAAAATCTCACCTGGGAGTACACTAATATACTCTTTCTACATGTACCAAAAATCATGGCTTCAAGTTATCATTTAATCTGTGTATGAGGACCATAACTACCTCACCCAATGTACTTCTTCTGAATTTTTCATATATTTTCTCCTGTAACTTAAAAGTGGCGAGTCTGACTATACTCAAACTGTAGTAGATAAAATTTCTATATGTGATCTTTGTAAAAAATTTAAGATCAGCTGTTGTTTCAATTTTAAGGTTTCTAAAAATGGCCACAGGGACCACTTTTATGACCTTTTTCTCACTTAAAGCCCAACAGTTTTAACATGATGTCTCTAATCCAACTATTATCTTTTCTGATAATATATCAATATGTTCTTTTTCTACATGCCAAAAATCAAGGCTATAATTTTACATTTAACCTGTGTATGATGCTCATAAAGATCCCATCCAAAAGACTTTTTTTCTGCTTTTTTCACAAATTCTGCAATGTAACATGGAAATGGAAAGTCTGATTGGTTCTGTACTAAATACAACTTGTTTTTGTCATCTTGTCTGGAAAATTTTAGCTCTGTAGTTTAAATTTTAGGGTCACCTTAAGGTCTGAAAAAATGTTCATAAGGATCGATTGTATGCACTTTTGTCACTTTAAGCCCTGTACTAAAAATTGCAAACTATATTGGCTCACCCATCTAATATCTTACCTGAGAATATATTATTTTTACATGTGCCAAAAATCAAGGCTTTAAGTAGACATTTAAACTGTATATGAGATATAGAAAGACAAACCCAGGGACTGTTTTTTTTTACATTTTTCACATATTTTGCATTGTAAAGTTGAAATGATAAGTCTGACTAACATTGGACTGTATGAAATATAACTTCTGCTCTGATCTCCTTGGATCTGATCCCAGTGTTTTATGATATTTCATGTTCACTAAAATGTTAAAGGCCTATAAAACTTGTGCTACTAGAATAATTTTAGAATGTACACTAAACCATTTAAACACTTTGAGAAACCATCAATTTTACCAGTACAGGAAGATTGGCCAAAAAAGGAAATAAAAAGAGAAAAAATAAATAAAATGATTTATAATAAATGTGAATTGCACAAAACAGGTGCTACAAAATATACACAATAAATGCCTGTGGCGTGAGAGATCTGCTGCTGTGGATATGTTGGAGCTGAGTTGGCGTACTCTAATTCGCACTTGATATAGGCAATAATTGGGGTTTTTGGCATAATGTCTTATCAAGCCCAATATGACAGCACAAACTACAGAATCACATAAGGCAAAAATAAAATTGTTACACTAATCTAAACTTCCTTGAAGGCATATGCATAGAATTTATTGATGCTATCCATATAAATGTTAAGACACAACACCTGGGAATGTTTTAACTATTACCTAAGACTAAAAAGATGTGATTTCATTGAGGTAGAGAACAAACCTTTTTTCTTTACCTAATATAAAGTAAAAAAATGTGATGTATTTACTATTTACCCAAATATATATATTTTTATTGTTTTGATGAAGTATGAGCTATCAAAAATACTAAAATAATGACATTTCCAATAAGTTGTTGCTATGTATCTTTTGTGGTTTTCATTATTTCTGCCACAACAAAATGATAAGTGGAATGTTAGAATGATGTCTCTACAGACGCTCCAATAGATTAAGTAACCAAAAGCCAACCTTTGCTGAAAATTCTTCAAAGTGATGAGACAGATAGCATTAAATTGTGTCACAAGTAACAACAAAATAAGAAACTTCCAAAATTAAGGGAAATATAAGTGTTAGTCTTCAGTGGCAGATTTCATAAACTTGGCAAAGTTCACATTTCGTTGAACTCAATAATGGAGTTGTTGTCAATTTTGTTGTCAATGTTGTCACTGGCATGTGTTAAATATATTTTCCAGATATTTTTTCAACAAAGTGCCACACATAGCTTTTATATTGTGACTATGCTTTTTCACTGGTTAATGTTGTATGTGTATATAATTCTTTGTGTGGGTAATGTGGATATTGTCGGCATGTAAATTGCTGGGCTTCTTCTCATCAAAAGTGTTGTGTGCACAATATACCATAATTATTCGTATAAATGTCCCGGGGGTGATGCATTTTTAAAAGAGGGGGTGGGTGGGGTGCTACTAATAGTGTCTGCTGGCAATTTGCGATAATTAGACACATTAAATCCTGCATCTCAATTATCAGTAAATATAATTGTTAGAGAACATAAATATTAGAAACCATCTGTTAATCTAAAGAAATTATAAACTTCTGTGTAGCATGTTAATAGATTTTAAAGCGTTCATGGTCAAAACTGTCCGCCAAATTCCTGGCAAATTTTAGGTTCCTTACTCTAACAGATTTGACATTGATTTAATTTGCCTCTCACCTCTGTGGATACTGGTTTGAATCCAGATCATCTCAACTTGTTGGATTCTTTAAGGGGTGAGGGACATGATTAGTATGACTTTAGGTTTTGAAAGGAATGTAAGACCTTGAACTTGTTAAACCTGAGGAGATTTGCAAAGTGAAGTCCTGTCTGTTGAACTTTTATTCCTGTATTATATCACCCTCTTTTTAGGACACAAGGTGGGACCCTAGGACCACATTCATTAACATACTTATTCTTAGAAAACTCTTGTTTTTAGAATTTTGTAGTGAATAGGGGATTTCTTATATAAAATTCTAACAAGAAAAATTTCCTTTAGATCAATATTTTTTTAAAAATTGCTAATGAAAGTGTAATATTAATACATCAATCTATGGAAGATTTGGCGAACAATACCTGTAAGATACTCAACAACGAAAGTAATAATGCTTTATCTTTTCTAGACAGCTGTCGTTTCCAATTTTTCATTCCTAAATATTTTCTAGAATTAAAAAAAAAATTCGTAATTCTCAGAACATTCTTAAAATAACTAAAAGAAATTTCAAACTGACAAAGAACCACAAGGAACTGAGCCTTAAAAAATAGCCAGTAGTGTACTTGAGTTGTCAGAGTACTGGTAACACACCTTGGAATAATACACAACACTTGTACCACTTGTGTGATGTAATAGCATGTCCAAGTCATCCCTGGCTTTCTTATGTAATATGGTAATATTTCTTTACAATTTTCCATTGTTTAATATTTTTTTATTATCCACCTTGTTTCGTATATGACCTATATAGGGGATATGCAGGCCGGAATACAATTTTTTTGTATTCAACAACGTCTCATTTTTATGGATAATTAGTGTAAACAAGAGCCTGTTTTTCGGTACTATTTCAGAAACTACGTAACCTACAAATATGTGATTAACATCGTAAGAAATGTATTTTTATTGTGTTAATACGTCCTATCCAATGGACAATAGCTTTACTGGTCTGCGCGACGTAATGTGTTTTTGTAGCGATTCTGCTGAATTTTGTTTCATAAAAATCCATGCAGAAATGGCGGAGAAATCACAGGTTAAAAATTCAAATATTTATTTTGACATGTCCATCTGGGTACGTGACAGTCGTTTTTGCATTTTGTCATTAATATTGATTTATTGTACTCATAAATCTTTCACAGTGGTGGAAAATAAAAGTAAAACATCTCTCATTAGACACATACAGAAAAAATATATCACTCATGACGATCAACAATACAGTATTTATGCCACACACTCATATAATATTGTCGTCTTCATTCGTGATATACTTTTTCAGTATATGTCATTCAAGAAGTTTTCATATTACATGTATTTTAGAATACCTAGTAGTATGTATATATTATTGGATATTAGCTGATGTTTTTCAAAGCAGCTTGTATATGTTTTCAGTTTCCACCCTTAGAATATTACTGTTTATCCATCCCTATTTACATGTTCGTATTTATCCTGTGTTAACTTTTGGCATGAGTAACAGATATCTGTAGTCAATGTTGATAAATGTTTTTCCACATATACATGTATAGCAAAAGAAAAGCACTGGAAATCTTTGCAATTATTATCAGAATAATTTTTTTTAAATCTCTTCACTCAGTATTAAAATTTAAATTTTTTTATGTGGTTTGTTACATGCTCAATGCAATTATGTTTGTTTGTCAACAATTTTTCCATTGCATATTCTTTTTACTCTATATATCAGGTAGGTATAACATTTGTACTTTTTATCCCCACCCCATAAAGGCTGGGGTTATAGTCGTCCCCTGCGCCATCCGATCGGCGGCGGCAGGCATAAAGCTGGTGGGTGCTCCACAGCCTAAACCCCTGCATGAATTTTCACCAAATTTTCAGGGTATGTTTACCCCAAGATGATCTAGAGCTGATTAGGTTTTTGAGGGTATCCGGTAACAACTGTTGCCATGGCAACAATTTTAAGATTTCCAGGTCTTAAAGTTTGTGGGTGTTCCACAGACTAAACCCCTGCACAGATTTTCACCAAATTTTCAGGGTATGTTTACCCCAAGAGGATCTAGGGCTGATAAGGTTTTGGGGGGTATCCGATAATAATTTTTTGTTTTCAAGATTTTCAGGTGTTAAAGTTTTTGGGTATCCAACAGCAACTGTTGCCATGGCAGCACTTTAAAATTTTCGGGTCTTGAAGTTTGTTCTAAAATCTTTAATGTTTTCTGTAACCTAAAATATTGCAGCTAGCTTCATCAGATTTAAAACACACAAAATGTAAATGGATAGGAAAGCTTGGCCAAGAATAATTGTGTCCTTGTTTTGGAAACAAAATGGCCGCCATATCATATCTTTAATGCCAAATAGGAGGGTCACCATATCAAAAAGGCCTTATATCTCCCTTATAATTGTTTCTTTGGTTTCAAAATATGAAAACTACTTGTAAGAAATCATGGCCTGTGAATCTTTTGTAGAACATCTCATGGGTTCTCTATACTTCTTACAACAGAAGTTGTTCCTAAGATTTTCCCAAATCTCAATGTTGTTGGCCATTTAGCTGTACCTGTGGGCTGGGGTTCTTGCCTGCTGAGGCTGGCTATTTTTAACATGTGTATTTCAAACTGAAAAGTATAATATAAAGTTGAACTGAATTTTTCACTGGTTTTGATGAATGGCATTAACAGAATAAAATTCATCTTTTAAATTAATTTGAAATATACTCCTCATCACTGTTGAAGAAACTTCCAAGAAAACCTTATATAATATAGAAATTATTGATGCCTTGTATCAGCTTATGTGATTGGTCAAACAGGAATCAATTAAAAAGCATTTAGTAAATTCTTGTTTACAATATTTGCAATTAAAGTTGTATATTGAGTTATTAGTGACTTGTTTGGAAGTTTAAATCATTTATGTTTTGCCCCCCCCCCAAAAAAAAAAGACTGGGTTACCTGTATCTCTTACTAGGGTTATAGTGGAATCTCAAACTTTTCTATTGTTGTCTTGTATATACACCCAAACTATACAGCCTGATAAACAATTTTTTGAAGAATTCTCCAACCTTTGATAGATATTGTCACTGTTAAAATGACCTGAATTTCTTTACATGAGGTCGTATTTTGATAATTTTTCACTATTCTCTTCAGTTAAAAAAAGTCTTGAATCTGAGCATAATGCCCCTTTCACACTATAGGCGGTATGTCCCGCGATAGAAGTTTTACTCGGCGGAGGAACCGACCCCAGGTTGCCCCATTTTGTCTGACTTGTTCACACTACAGGTGGACGGCCACATAACATTATATACACCGTGGACCACTCCTTTGGTTACCGCAGTCAGAAATTCATACACACAAGCATAAAATCATCTGCGCATGCTCATGATACCGAAATCAGAGGCGGAAATTTTTAACAGTTTAAAAGTTCCATTGGACACAAAAGGTAATGGACGGTTCGCCCCTGACTCGCAAGGTCTCAAACAGACGTCAGGCAGTGATCCAAGGACAAGGACATTTCACAAAAGGTGGGTTACCGTGGGTGATACCGCCTGTAGTGTGAAAGGGGTATTACATATTGACTTTAATGTCCATTTGGTGCATTTGGACCTTTAGCAGGGATACCAGTTAAGTCTACCCAGTAAAAACGTCCATGTTTTATATTTGGAAGCAAATATAGGATGCCCATTGCTTTCACTGGAAGCAAGTTTATTTCAAAATGTTACACAGATTTTACTGAAATGTACATAGAATGTTTTTTGTTTGTCATTTATTGTTTAACATACCAGTAGACTTCATTTATTGTTTAACATACCAGTAGACTTCAGGGGACTCCATGTAGCATGATTGCCAAAACTGTTTAAGCTTCTTATATATTGTCTAATTGCCTATGTTTTTCTGTGTGTATACAGCTGGTGATAATCTTCCTGTTTGTGAACTACATCCCACCCACCTATGGCGACTATACACTGCCGCCCTATGCTGAGAGTATTGGCTGGCTGGTGGCTTTGGGTCCCTGTGCCCTCATTCCCATTACCATGGTCATCATGTTCTTCTATCGCTCAGGAGGATGCAAGGTAAGTCAAAGCTTAGTGCTTTCAGGTATTTTTTTTTAATGTACCAAAATCATCTGGGTCACAAAAAAGGATGACGGCAAGGACAGCAGTAATGGACACTTATGCAAGTGATAATGAGTATGGGCGAAGGGTTTATATGGTTATAAGGGAGGCAATATTAAAAGAACATCACACCTCACAAAATTACAAAGTAGTGTATTTAATTTGGCTATCCATATCTGAAATCCCAGTGTTTCTCTTTATAAAATAAACACATGATTTCACATGTGGACAACTTATCAAATGCTTGTTAACTTCCATATTTATGCTCCGTCAAGTTTTTTGTTGGGGGAGGATATGAGCAGTAACTTTTTAGAATGGCTCACACGTAATATTGTCAATAGATATTTCCCAACACTATGTTCATCTCATATCATGGTGGAAAATGCCTATTGTCAATACCACATAAGTGGAAATGGAGTAAAACGTTGTTATTAAGGAAGAAAAAAGTATTGCAAGTGAGCAGATTAAAGACATGCCTTTGATAATAGAAAGTGACCCAGTGTGTACACTTGTTTATATATACATGTGTCGCTGTAAGAAAATTGACTATGGAACAATATTTCTGATACCGTGTTAGTTGAAATATTTGAAATACCCTGATTTCCAATGTAAGCAATGGACATGCTGTTTCTTCTTCCAAATACAGAAACCTGTGTTATTTGAGGTATTCCAAAGCCTTAGATACAACCCCTGTTATTTCCTAACTTTACAATAATCCTATCTTTGTTCAGTTAAGGGTGGTCCAACATTGATTCTTGATATAAAACTCAACCCTTTTATATACTACACAGGTGTTGCGAGCCCTGCCCTCAGACCCTGCTGCCAGAAAAGGTTTGGTGGAGAGACTGATCTGCCCCACAGAGGACTGGGGTCCGGGCCTCGCTGACAACTTCCGGAAGTACTCCGAGTCTCATGGAAAAGGTCTCAAGTTAGACGAGGGTGACGATGATGTGTTTGGAGAGAAGCATGAGCTTACAGGTAGGTGGGTCAGTGGATCACTAGCAGTAGGCTTGTTGTTATGTTACAATAAGGAACTCTCATTTTAAGTTTGTTTTCACAATGTACAAATTATATAGTGCATCATGACCTTATGAATTTAAACTTGTATTGTTGAGAATGCTTAAAAAAATTTTTTTTTTTGGCTTGATTTCTCTTTGACTATTACTGTCCTCTAAAAGTCTTTTTCACACATTAAACGTGTACAAGAAAGCTTGGCCTTCTGGACCATGTTTGAAAAATTAACTTCTTTTGTATCACCATGTGCAATGAATACAATAGAAAATCTATTATCTGACCGTTTATCGTCCGAATTTTCAATTATCCAACCTGAAACCCACTCCATTGAAACCTGTTATTTTAGGCTTTCTATTATCTGACCTAATTGTTACCAACCCTAGAGGGTCGGATATCAGGTTCTACTGTGCTCTGGAAAAAATATGAAAGGGTGTTATTGTTTTTTTTTTATTCACTCCCATTTGCAGTCTGAAATATTCACCACTTTATTCTTGTAGAGTAAGAAATCCAAACTTCGCCAGGAATCTAAAATTTGCCACCTCTAAAACTGTAGTTAATTTTATGAAGAAAATGATGTTTTTGTCTAGAAATTGGTATTTTTAAGTTCAAAAAGCCTTAATTAACTATACAGTCAACAAATCTCACCACAATTAATTTATTATATCCCCAGACGAAAGTCGGGGATATATTGGATTCAGGTCCGTCGCGCCGCCGCCGTAGAAATTTCCTTGTGGACGCGATAACTCAAAAACAAATTAATATTTTTTTTTCAAACTTGGTACACATGTTAAGGGTGCCCAAAGGAAGATCCCTATTTTAAGGTGACCTTAAACTTCCAGTAAAAAAGAACTTATGGCCACCTTAAGGTCAGAAATTGGACTTTTGGCCACTTAGAGCCCTGTAGGTCACAAACTATGATGCTCAGCTGGCTGAAATTTTACCTGACAACACATTAATATGTTCTTAGTACATGTGCCAAAAATCACGACTTTAAGTTGAGGAGAAAATTGTGTTTGAGGCCCATAAATACCCCCACTTAGGGATTTTTTGCTATACTTTTGACATATTTTGCCCTATAATTTGGAAGTGGTAATTCTGATGAGTCTCAAAGTGCGCTAGGTATAACTTTGATATGTAATCCTTGTCTGTAGAAAATTTTAGGGCTGTAGGTTTACCCAAAGGGGTCGACTTAAGGTCTCAAAAGTGCCCACAGAGACCCAATTTATGCACTTTTTGCCACTTTCAAGCACTGTAGCTTTCAAACTATGTCTCTCATCTAAGTTAAATATCATCTGGGAATATATCTATGTGTTTTCTTATATGTGCCCCAACATTTAGGCCTTTAATAGACAGTTAACCTGTGTATCAGGACCATAAACACCCACCCGAGTGACCCTTATAAGACATTTTTCACATCTTTTTCCCTGTAACTTGGAAATGGTAAGTCTGAGAAGTTTCAAACTGTATTAGATATATATTCTGTGTGTAATCTTAGTATGTAACAGATTTTAAGTCTGAAGCTTTAATTTTGAAGGTCAAATTGAGGTCTCTAAAAGGCTCCCAAAGACCCAATATTTGGACTTTTTGCTACTTTTAAGCCCTGTGACTGTCAAACTATGTGACCGATAGAGCTCAAATCCTATCTGGGAAGATATTAGTATGTTATTTATATATGTGCCAAAAATTAAGGCTTTAAGAAGACATTTAACCTGTGTATGAGGACCATAAATCCCCACCCGAGTGACCATTTTTAGACATTTTTCACATATTTTTCCCTGTAACTTGGAAATGGTAAGTCTAAGAAGTTTCAAACTGTATTAGATGCATATTCTATGTGTAATCTTAGTATGTGACAAATTTTGAGTCTGAAGCTTTAATTTTAAGGCCACATTTAGGTCTCTAGAAGGCCCCATAAAGACCCAGTATTTGGACTTTTTGCCAATTTTAAGGCCTGTGACTGTTAAACTATGTGACTGATAGAGCTGAAATCTCATCTGGGAATACATTATTATGTTCTTTTTACATGTGCCAAAAATCAAGGCTTCAAGTAGACATTTAACCTGTGTATGAGGACCTTAAACACCCACCTGACTGACCCTTTTAAGACATTTTTCACATATTTTGCTCTGTAACTTGGAAATGGTAAGTCTGAGAAGTTTCAAACTTTATTAGATACATATTCTATGTGTAATCTTAGTATGTAACAAATTTTAAGTCTGAAGCTTTAATTTGAAAGCCACATCGAGATCTCTAAAAGGCCCACAGAGACCCAATATTTGGACCCAATATTTGCCACCTTTAAGCCCTGTGACTGTTAAACTATGTGATTGATGGAGCTGAAATCCCATCTGGGAATGCATTATTATGTCCTTTTTACATATGCCGAAAATTAAGGTTTTTAGTAGACATTTAACCTGTGTATGAGGGCCATAGACACTCGCCCAAGTGCCTTTTTGGACATTTTTTCCGTATTTTGCCCTGTTATTTGGAAATGCTTAGTGTGACAAGTCTTAAACTGTATTATATATAATTTTTGTTTGTTATGTATGTCCCCCAAAAAGTTTCAGATCTGTAGTTTAATTGCTAAGGTCTCTTTAACAATTGTAAAATGCCCACAGAAACCCAATTTATGGACATTATGCCACTTTAAAGCCCAGTAACTGTCAAAGTATGTGGGTTATAGAGCTGAAATCTTTGAATTTTTAAAAGGAAATGCCTGTCTATTTAAATTTTGAATATTAATAATGTTATGGCTCTCTTAGTCTTTTAAGAACTTATTTTTGTGTGTTATACCTCTGCTTGCTGAGTTTTTAACTTTTTAAAATGAAACTGGTTAAACGCCGGTTAAACATATTAAAGTAGACAAAATGGACACTTTAAGTGACCTTTAAGTCCCAATATTAATGAAATTATATCCGTATGTAGTAAAACTAGGGGATTTTTAACCCTCAACTAGCCCAGTTTTATTCAACTTGCCTCAATTAATTTTGACACAGCTCCTACAGTTATGTACTCATTTCAGTTGATAATCACATACTTAAAATTCTCAATTCTTTTTGTATTTGAGTACCCCTTTTATATAGATTGTTTGTTTACCATTTATGCTGTAGCACTCCATCTCTTTGAGAGAACATGTAAACTGTGTAAAAAAGATGTAGAAGATGAGATACATTTTGTTTGTGTTTGTCCAGCTTTAGAGCTGATTCTTATGAAATATTTCAAAATTTTAAATATAGATAAATCTGAATTATTAATAGATCAATTATCAAGGGTATTAACTCATATGAATGTCAATATGGTTGTTAATTTTATTTTTGATTTGTGGCAAGAAAGAAAAAGTAAATTATATTGTTAATTTTTATGTATTGAATTGCTGTCTTTATTTACTGTATCTTACCTCAAAATATGTTTGCTCTGTTTGTTATTAACTCTCTATTTAAAGTGACTTATAAGCCCATATAGGGCTGGGTATTACTTCAATAGTTTTTGTATAATCCTTGTCAACATAATACATGTCACTATAATAAACTAATAAACTAAACTAAGTCCCAACCCACATCCCCCACCCGGATTCCCCCCACCCACCTCTGGGACCTCCAGCTATATTGAGTGACACTAAATAAACAAAGGTATTTAATGATATCAGATGAGAAACAAAGAACTCAATGGGGTTGCAGATCTTGTGTAATAGTGAGAGAGGTGTGGAGAAGGGGAGAGGGGTGGGAGGTGGTGGGCTTCATTACATATAACACAAAGGGGAGTCAGAACTGAGATTGTGTCACATATTTAGGTTGCATATATATGGACCACATATATAGGTATAGAGGAAATGAATAACTGAAAACAATTTGCAAATTCTAAAAATAATATAATAAAATAATAATATAAATAATTTTTTTTTAAATAATATTTTATTTGTGAACAAATATAGAAACAAATATGCACTTTTGGGATTATGAATTTTAGAATGGACATTGAATCATCAATCATTTAAATACTTTGAAGGAAGATTGAAAAGTATGACGAGTTGAGTTAAAAATAATATTTTATTTGTCAACAAATATAGAAACAGATATGCTCTTTTGGGATTATTATTTTAGAATGGACATTCAATCATCAATCATTTAAATACTTTGAAAATAGGTTTAGAGTTATCATTGCAGGAAGATTGAAAATATAATTTGAGTTATGTATTCGGCGTCTGGGGATACACCATCTTCCTTGGGAAGATATAAACAGAGTAGATTGATGTGCTGAAGTTCATATAATAATGGGTAATTATGTTTTTAAAAATTCCCGATCAAAACCTGTGGCGTGAGTGATGACCTGTCTGGGGATATGTTGGCGCCGAGTTGGCCCAATCTAGTTTTATTAGTATTTTGACATGTGGCGAATTTCAGATATGAGGCGAATTTTAGATTTCTTACTCTACTACAAGTACTTTTGTACTTTATGACCAGTGTAATTTAGAATGAACAAGGTTTTTGGTCTGAATTAGACTGTCACTATTTATTACCTAGGATTAAAGAATGACAGTGACAGACAGGTAAAATTTTCTGATGAGCTATCACAATCTGAAAATGCCCAAACGCCCCTTGATGAGGAACCCAAGAATGAGGTCAAGGTTGACATGGCTGTTGAAAATGGGTCGCACAGTGACAAAGGTCAAGGTGACGGTGAGATCCAGAATGAAGGCAAAGCTCTTCTCTCAGGTACCAGATCAATCTTTTACAAATATGACTTAGAAAAAACTAATTTTGGAAAAAGTTTTGCAAAAGAAAACACTAAAACTTCTGTTACAGTATTAAATAATCTACAGTAACTGGACCAAAATGTGAAAATGGAGTCTATTGAAGTTACAATTTGCTTGCCCAATTATTATATGACTCATGCTGACCATGGTTGGTATTTAAAATAGGGATCAAGCTCAAGTTAAGCCGAAAATCAGCTCAAGTTTACAGCTGTTTATACTACACTTGAGCTGAATTTTAGCTCAAATTGATCTTGATCCCTTTTGTGAATACGGCCTCATACCATTAACCTAAAACAGATTTCATTCTTTTCAAAACCCCAAAAAGCAGTTTTAATATTTGAATATACAGAGGACACTCTATCCAGCATGTGCACATTATAGACAAAACTTCTTTTGTTAAATTTTTTTCAGGACAGGATGAAAGCAAGGCGCAAGAAACTGAGAAAGCATAAAAAGAACCAGAGTGTACCAGCTTGTACCAGTTATCTACTGGATTAAACTGGTCTCTGAAACTAAAGGTTGTTATGCAACCAGATGTTGTCTTTGCATACAACTGATTTGAAATATTGTTATTTAATGATATGTAAAGATTTACATTTTTCTGATGGTTTATTGTCTCATTGAGGTGTTTTGTTATGTTAGACGGTGGAGAGTATAAAAAGTAGAATTAGTAATGGATATGTTTTGTTTCTTTTTAAAAGTATATTCTTTTGTAGACATTTATTATCAAAGGTTGTGGATTGCTTTGACTCTTCCAGTGGTACATAATGTGTATTGATTTTAAAACATAATGTATTCTGATGTTACTATAGATTTATATGTGTGTCTATAAAATGTACATTTGAAAGGTTGGTTTTGAATGTTTATGTATATTGCTCAGAAGTTATGTAACAGGAAGAAAATTTCTAGTTGATGAGATATGAGTTCTATCATATAATGAGACCTATACACTGTCATAAGTAGTCAGTATGTAAATATTTAATTATATGAAAGGGAATAACTATAAATATGTATGAATCATGTAGATATCTGTACTATCATTTTAGATCTGTTTACATTATATGACTTGCCTTTAATGCATTGTCGTTGAGTTAATACTTTAGAAATCTGGGGTTACATACAAAAAATGTTTTATCTTTTTCAAGTTTCAAGTTCAGTGTTTTCTTTAATTATTATTATTATTTTTTTTAAATCTTTTTACATCTCAGGAAAGCTGTTTTACAAATACTCATTATTACGTTAAAAGATTGAATCCTTCATGAAAAACGAAGAAAGATTAATTGCTTAATTTTTTACTAAATTTTATGCTTTAGAAAATCTCTTTGGTTTGAACATTAAACAATTTCTGGTTTAGAATTATTCGTCATTACAAATTAGAATAAATCTTTGAAATAAAGAAAACTTATTCAAATAAAGAAATAATAGAATATTTTGAGAATAGATAGAGTATGTTTGTGTAAAAAGCAGCATATTAAATTCTATCACTTGCTGTTAATATATGGTCGCTAGAGTTAATCACTTAGGTGTAGAAGTTTTTGTCCTAATATTTTCTTTCTTGGCTTAGTATGTACATGTAAACATATTACCCATCCAGAAAACTGCAATCTTAATTTATGGTCCAAAAAGGGTACTCTGTTTAAAATTGCCCACCGAATTAGTTGTTGTTCGCTGTTAAAATTTACCCTCCTCACAGTTTGAATTCAAGTGTAATACTACCGTAACTTAGCTACTCCAAGGGGCATAAATCCCTAAATTTGACTTTGTGGGTTTCTGAAATACATTATCTTCTATCTAACTAAAGCCACCACTATCCACAGAGTTTGGCTCTTGTTTTGACTAACTTCCACTCACCCCTCCAAAGGTGCAGTATTCCTTTATTGTGGGTACCTCTAACTAGTTTCATTTATACATCCATTACACTTTGTTTGTTCGGTTCATATAGCATCTACTGTGTTGTCCAGGCTCAAAAGATTAAAATCAGGTTTAAATGGGTGCCAAGAGTAAAAAACCCATGGCTCAAATTGTGTATGACATTGTGTACTACTAGTAAGGTTAAAAAGTTCTGTCTAATTATGTGGTTGGCTAAGCATTTGAAGAGACTGTTTATTTACTAGTTACCTGGTAGCTCACCATAAAATGCTAAATAACCTCTCTGAAGAACATTCTTCACAGTAAAGCACTGACTAGGATCATATTTTGTTATAATTTGAAACATTCAGCAGTTAAAATAGCCACAATTTCTGCTATGATCAAGTAGTTGGAGAACTATTGGTAAGCAGAGGTAAAATATAGCTTGTCAAAAGCTTTGCACATTTCTATTGAAGTTGTTTTGGTTTTTTATGTGTACATTGTTAGTTATTAAATTCTGAATGGCATTTTATATTACTTAATAGTCCCAATGCAAGTATTATCAACCTGGCATTTCTACATCTGTTAGTTTTGTAAATGTTTTTCTGTTTTTTTGCTTGTTAAGTTCAAGTTGACGCATTAAACAAATAGCTGAGTTCAAGATATTGGAATATTTTACATTTGTTAATTAGTTTAAGGTCACATTTTGCAGACTTACATAAATCTACACAAATCTTTTTTATCATAATCTATATGTTTTGGTCCACAAAGTGGTTTTTTTTTGTATTATGTTTGTAGTGCATGGTTGTGCCTGTTATGTCGGATTGGAACAGCAAATTCAAACTAAAATATGAAAATTCATCACTTGCTTGAAAGACACAAATATGTAAAAAATTCAGGAAAAGTCAATCAGATAGAAAATCCGTGTTCTCGCTGGTAAATTGTACGTACCTTTGAGCGAATGTCACACTTGTTTCTGTGAGTAAAATCTTCTTTGAGATTATTGATAGTATTCAGAAGAACTATTATATTTATCTGCTCTCTGAGACACTCGTGGACAATATGACCAAATATGTGCAAAACTTTGGGATTGGTGTGTACCACAATGAAATCCAGTTGGGTGCTATGAAAAAAATGACCCGATTCTGGGTACTTGTGTTTAGTACACACCAGCCCTAAAGTAAACTACAGTTGATGTAAAGAAATCTCTCTGTAATAAAATGTGAAATTAATGCAAAAATATGCAAAACATGGTTGAAAATGAATATAAATTAATCATATTTGACCTATTATTGGACTTTAATTTATAAAGTTTACCTTGAAATGACATATTGGGGGCCACGGTGGCAGAGTGGTAACACTCTTGCCTCCCACCTCTGAGGCCCGGGTTCGATTCCCGGCACGGCCTCAAGTGGGAAAGCTGGTAGTTGCTTGCCGTTGGTCGACAGTTTACAGTACAGAACCCTAACGAACTGTATGTACTGGTTTCCTCTGCCCTTCCAACTACCCGTCGTGATATAACCTGTACAGTGTTGAAAGCGACGTAAATTCCCAAGTAAATAAATAAATTGAAATGACATATTGGCAATTAATTAGCGATAACTTAAGATTGTTGGGGGGGGGGGGGGGGGTCACTTATGAATGCATAGGCAGTACAGAGAACGGGACTGGTGTTATGTTTTTATTTTCTTACATATTTTAACACTTCTTCTTTTGACAAATCCGATGATATTTGTGTTTCCCTTAATATTCTCTATATTGGGTTTGTACTTAAAAATTTTCAGTTAATATGTGAGCTAAATCATGTTTTTCTATAATGTTTTGCTATTTGGCAAAGGTATGGGTTTTAATTCCTTGCAGTGCTTGTCATAGATGTGCACGCTATGACTTCATGTTTTAGGGTTAGCTTAGTCCCTTAAATCATATAAAAATTGATGATGATTTTCAAGTGTGTAATATCAGTTTTGCAAAATTAATTTAAATAAACTGTAATTTTTTTTTACAAAATTGCAACAGATGATGCCTAAAGTATTATTGACACATTTTGTATGTTGGCAATTGTCTGATTTCAGTTTGCTTAGTATTTCCCTAATTTCCTGCTTTTGGCTTGTTGGATCTCTTGCTGATTTAAAATATTATATTACAATTGACACAATTACAAAATAGATGTGAAAACCAAAGTATTAATGCTACATATTTTCTACAGAGTGATATATCCAAATTACCATTATTTCTTTTGAAATATTAAAAATTCTCCGGAACTGCAAAGTTTTTGTTTATTTCATATTTAAAGAATAATGCAAACATTAAGAGTCTTAACAAATATGGACTCTGATTTTATTATGTTGAAACATATAAAATGCTTGACAATATTTTTGGAAAATGTGGTATTGAATATTCTTGTGTGCATTTCATGTATACCTATCTATCCTTTGTGTGAGTTGAAGCACATAAGGCCAGACATTTTGTGTATATCTGTGCGATGATTTGTTGTATATATTTACAGTTTTACATCTGAAAAATTCAGGAATTGTGTGTAGTATTTTTTTTTTTTTTTTTTAGTTTTTCTTCTGGTGTTAGTGTGTGTTTATTTTATTTTTGCCAAATGTGTATTAACTGTGTATTTGCCAAATGATGAATAAATTATGAAATTTTGTCTGAACTAATACAACTTTATAACAACTTATTCCTTTAGCTTTGAAATTAAATGTATCACTATTTATAACGGAGATTTACGTAATTTCTGAGACAACAACACGCAGTAAAGTTGTCTTGAATATTTGTCTTATAAAGTACTGATGGATGACATCACTCACTAGTTTAAGTTATCTGACTGACATAAACTTTGTAGAGATATTGAGAAAGCCTTGGATTGCCCCAACATGTTAAGTATGACCCCGTGCCTTGCAATAACTGATTTTCATAACACCATGCAACTGGTTACTAAAGTGTCTGTTTTTACAACAAATTTCTAAAACATCATTTCAGCAGGCTGATCGGTTGTATTGTCAGTGCTTAATGTGATTCTGTAATCCTCTGTGTAATTGTGAGGTTGAATTAACATAATATCCACGTATTATCAGATTTTTGAATCATGTGCTTGTTTGAAAGCTGTAAAATATTTTCAATATATTATGTTTAGCTCATGTACAGTTTAGTAAACTTCATAGTTTTATCATACAAGTCTAGCATAGGTAACATTGTTTAAGTTAATATCCCACTGAACTGGAGAGCTCAGTGCTGTGGTTGCTTTTTGACATTGCCATACAGTGCCCATTCAGTATTGACGAGTAACATTGGAATTCTGCTGTGAGGAAAGTACCAGATATTTGTTATTTGTGTGCAACACTACTGCTCAAATATCATTCAGTAAATTATAAGCTAGTAAAACCTGTTATTATTATAAAATTCATTCATCTAAGGTGCCTTTCTTCAAGTTTTTGTGTTAAGATGCAAACTTTGTACTTTTGAAAATTTCCGGGACATCACCTCTCATTTCTTATAATTTTCAGACTACAGTAAGAATTACAAGTAAAAATAAAATGACTATCTCTTTCATGTATTTATAAAAATGTATGTCAAATTTTATGATATCTGATGAATTTTCTGAAATATATGAGTCATGGTATATATAACTAAACTATGAAACAGATAACTATGAAACATGATCATAAGTTATATGCGTGTCTTTTTCTTTATACACAACAGCTTTGCTGTCCATAAAGTTGGTAATCCTGCTGTCTTTGATCTTTGTTATAAGCTTCACAGACTGTAGATATGCATGCTATTTGTTTTGCCTTGGTTCAACCTTCCAGATGCAGTGAGAATTAACCTAAGCATATATTTTTGGGTGTACGTTGAAAATCCCCAGATGGAAAAACCCCCGAAATCTGCAGACCCATAGAAAATCCCCAGATGGGGCTTAGAAAATCCCCAGATCAAAAATGCCTAGATAAAAAAATCAATCAATCCGGGGATTTTCATATACAATCATATTTTTGATGCAGTATTTGCTATTGGTGTCCTATTTTAGAGCAAAGTTATCAAGCAAGGGTCACTTACAATAAAAAATGATGTTAAATGTTTTAATTCTTTGGTGATACTGCAACCATCAAACTTGCCACTTGTTCAGATGGAACACCTTTAATTATATCCCCAGACGAAAGTCGGGGATATATTGGATTCAGGTCCGTCGCGCCGCCGCCGCCGTAGAAATTTCCTTGTGGACGCGATAACTCAAAAACAAATTAATATTTTTTTTTCAAACTTGGTACACATGTTAAGGGTGCCCAAAGGAAGATCCCTATTTTAAGGTGACCTTAAACTCCCAGTAAAAAAGAACTTATGGCCACCTTAAGGTCAGAAATTGCACTTTTGGCCACTTAGAGCCCTGTAGGTCACAAACTATGATGCTCAGCTGGCTGAAATTTTACCTGACAACACATTAATATGTTCTTAGTACATGTGCCGAAAATCATGACTTTAAGTTGAGGAGAAAATTGTGTTTGAGGCCCATAAATACCCCCACTTAGAGATTTTTTGCTATACTTTACACATATTTTGCCCTATAATTTGGAAGTGATAATTCTAATGAGTCTCAAACTGTGCTAGGTATAACTTTGATATGTAATCCTTGTCTGTAGAAAATTTTAGGGCTGTAGGTTTACCCAAAGGGGTCGACTTAAGGTCTCAAAAGTGCCCACAGAGACCCAATTTATGCACTTTTTGCCACTTTCAAGCACTGTAGCTTTCAAACTATGTCTCTCATCTAAGTTAAATATCATCTGGGAATATATCTATGTGTTTTCTTATATGTGCCCCAACATTTAGGCCTTTAATAGACAGTTAACCTGTGTATCAGGACCATAAACACCCACTCGAGTGACCCTTATAAGACATTTTTCACATCTTTTTCCCTGTAACTTGGAAATGGTAAGTCTGAGAAGTTTCAAACTGTATTAGATATATATTCTGTGTGTAATCTTAGTATGTAACAGATTTTAAGTCTGAAGCTTTAATTTTGAAGGTCAAATTGAGGTCTCTAAAAGGCTCCCAAAGACCCAATATTTGGACTTTTTGCTACTTTTAAGCCCTGTGACTGTCAAACTATGTGACTGATAGAGCTCAAATCCTATCTGAGAAGATATTAGTATGTTATTTTTATATGTGCCAAAAATTAAGGCTTTAAGAAGACATTTAACCTGTGTATGAGGACCATAAATCCCCACCCGAGTGACCATTTTTAGACATTTTTCACATATTTTTCCCTGTAACTTGGAAATAGTAAGTCTAAGAAGTTTCAAACTGTATTAGATGCATATTCTATGTGTAATCTTAGTATGTGACAAATTTTAAGTCTGAAGCTTTAATTTGAAGGCTACATTTAGGTCTCTAGAAGGCCCCATAAAGACCCAGTATTTGGACTTTTTGCCAATTTTAAGGCCTGTGACTGTTAAACTATGTGACTGATAGAGCTGAAATCTCATCTGGGAATACATTATTATGTTCTTTTTACATGTGCCAAAAATCAAGGCTTCAAGTAGACATTTAACCTGTGTATGAGGGCCATAGACACTCGCCCAAGTGCCTTTTTTGACATTTTTTCCATATTTTGCCCTGTTATTTGGAAATGCTTAGTGTGACAAGTCTTAAACTGTATTATATATAATTTTTGTTTGTTATGTATGTCCCCCAAAAAGTTTCAGATCTGTAGTTTAATTGCTAAGGTCTCTTTAACAATTGTAAAATGCCCACAGAAACCCAATTTATGGATATTATGCCACTTTAAAGCCCAGTAACTGTCAAACTATGTGGGTTATAGAGCTGAAATCTTTGAATTTTTAAAAGGAAATGCCTGTCTATTTAAATTTTGAATATTAATAATGTTATGGCTATCTTAGTCTTTTAAGAACTTATTTTTGTGTGTTATACCTCTGCTTGCTGAGTTTTTCACTTTTTAAAATGAAACTGGTTAAACATATTCAAGTAGACAAAATGGACACTTTAAGTGAGCTTTAAGTCCCAATATTAATGAAATTATATCCTTATGTAGTAAAACTAGGGGATTTTTAACCCTCAACTAGCCCAGTTTTATTCAACTTGCCTCAGTTAATTTTGGCACAGCTCCTACAGTTATGAACTCATTTCAGTTGATAATCACATACTTAAAATTCTCAATTCTTTTTGTATTTGAGTACCCCTTTTATATAGATTGTTTACCATTTATGCTCAACCCACATACCCCACCCGGATTCCCCCCACCCACCTCTGGGACCTCCAGCTATATTGAGTGACACTAAATAAACAAAGGTATTTAATGATATCAGATGAGAAACAAAGAACTCAATGGGGTTGCAGATCTTGTGTAATAGTGAGAGAGGTGTGGAGAAGGGGAGAGGGGTGGGGGTGGGAGGTGGTGGGCTTCATTACATATAACACAAAGGGGAGTCAGAACTGAGATTGTGTCACATATTTAGGTTGCATATATATGGACCACATATATAGGTATAGAGGAAATGAATAACTGAAAACAATTTGCAAATTCTAAAAATAATATAATAAAATAATAATATAAATAATTTTTTTTTAAATAATATTTTATTTGTGAACAAATATAGAAACAGATATGCGCTTTTGGGATTATGAATTTTAGAATGGACATTGAATGATCAATCATTTAAATACTTTGAAGGAAGATTGAAAAATATGATGAGTTGAGTTAAAAATAATATTTTATTTGTCAACAAATATAGAAACAGATATGCTCTTTTGGGATTATTATTTTAGAATGGACATTCAATCATCAATCATTTAAATACTTTGAAAATAGGTTTAGAGTTATCATTGCAGGAAGATTGAAAATATAATTTGAGTTATGTATTCGGCGTCTGGGGATACACCATCTTCCTTGGGGAGATATAAACAGAGTAGATTGATGTGCTGAAGTTCATATAATAATGGGTAATTATGTTTTAAAAAATTCCCGATCAAAACCTGTGGCGTGAGTGATGACCTGTCTGGGGATATGTTGGCGCCGAGTTGGCCCAATCTAGTTTTTTTTATTACTGAATATGGGTTCAAATTTTTTTGCACCTATACTAACATCTTGAGTTAGACATAGCAGTGTCATGGTGTGTACTGTATTGTGCATTGTGGTGGACAATTTCAAATAGGAATAAAACCAATATATATTCTATATGGATGTTGTTTCATTTACAGTAAAAGCTTGTTCAGTCAAATCTCAAGAGAACATACAGCTACTTTTATTTAACAAATATTTTTTGACAAAGGAACTGGTGATTTTCTTCTGCCTAGCAGACAGTTGCACTTGAGAGAGATTTTAAGTTACATGGGTTAATCTGTAGACACCTGTTTCATTTTCTACAAAGCTAAAGTACAAAACTTTTTTTGGAAACCTGTACTTCACCTTGTAGTTTCAGCTCATAAAGTCACTGATTCATTTTGAACATTCTTTTGCATATATATATCAGTTTATCAGAGGAAAATGTGCAAGGATTGCAAATTTTATTTCACCAGCTTGTTATTCTTAGACAGGTTATAATCATAACCGCCTTCACATTTCATCTGTTATTTCTAATTTATTTTAGTAGACAGCATGTTAGAAAAACTTTTAAACATCCACAAAAATTGGTTCTGGTTCTATCTTCTTTTATGATCCACCATGGGCCATATTGGATCAAAACCCAGGGAATAGCAAATGGGGAAATGTGGTTTTTATTTTCTGGTTTTTGATCCAATTGATCCTTACTATGGATATATTTTGGTTATCTTCTGTAAGCAAGTGCTTATTTTTTATAAATATCTTTCTTAAAAATGTTAAAATGTTAAGATCTTTAGACAGGTATAAATTGGGGAGCTTTTGTCAGGCTTTTGTTTCATTGAAATCCATGAAAAAATTGCAGAGAAATTTAAAGTTAGAAGTTGATGTTAATATGGACCCATTTTTATGTCAGCTGACATTATGTCATCACTCTGCGGCGTGGGCGTCCGCGTCCGCGTGAACAACTTCTTCTTCAAAACTACAAGGCCTAGAGACATGCTGTTTTTTTTAAAAGATACCTTATCTATCGAGGATGAAAAATTGTTCAAGGCATGCAAATCTGTCTGTTCGTCTGTTTGCTAGAGACATTACAAGGGGGGTACCCCCACCAAAAGTGTGAAAATTTCAACTTTTTATCACAATTTTCTCAGTGACTATTGCAGGGATTTCTCTCATATCTTGCATATATGTACTAGGCCAGAGGTAGATTCTCTTGTGTGAGTATGAGACCTGGATCTGTCTTACTTTTTTTTTAATAAATTTTTTTAATAATTATATCCCCAGACGAAAGTCGGGGATATATTGGATTCAGGTCCGTCGCGCCGCCGCCGCAGAAATTTCCTTGTGGACGCGATAACTCAAAAACAAATTAATATTTTTTTTTCAAACTTGGTACACATGTTAAGGGTGCCCAAAGGAAGATCCCTATTTTAAGGTGACCTTAAACTCCCAGTAAAAAAGAACTTATGGCCACCTTAAGGTCAGAAATTGGACTTTTGGCCACTTAGAGCCCTGTAGGTCACAAACTATGATGCTCAGCTGGCTGAAATTTTACCTGACAACACATTAATATGTTCTTAGTACATGTGCCGTAAATCACGACTTTAAGTTGAGGAGAAAATTGTGTTTGAGGCCCATAAATACCCCCACTTAGGGATTTTTTGCTATACTTTTCACATATTTTGCCCTATAATTTGAAAGTGATAATTCTGATGAGTCTCAAACTGCACTAGGTATAACTTTGATATGTAATCCTTGTCTGTAGAAAATTTTAGGGCTGTAGGTTTACCCAAAGGGGTCGACTTAAGGTCTCAAAAGTGCCCACAGAGACCCAATTTATGCACTTTTTGCCACTTTCAAGCACTGTAGCTTTCAAACTATGTCTCTCATCTAAGTTAAATATCATCTGGGAATATATCTATGTGTTTTCTTATATGTGCCCCAACATTTAGGCCTTTAATAGACAGCTAACCTGTGTATCAGGACCATAAACACCCACCCGAGTGACCCTTATAAGACATTTTTCACATCTTTTTCCCTGTAACTTGGAAATGGTAAGTCTGAGAAGTTTCAAACTGTATTAGATATATATTCTGTGTGTAATCTTAGTATGTAACAGATTTTAAGTCTGAAGCTTTAATTTTGAAGGTCAAATTGAGGTCTCTAAAAGGCTCCCAAAGACCCAATATTTGGACTTTTTGCTACTTTTAAGCCCTGTGACTGTCAAACTATGTGATAGAGCTCAAATCCTATCTGGGAAGATATTAGTATGTTATTTATATATGTGCAAAAATTAAGGCTTTAAGAAGACATTTAACCTGTGTATGAGGACCATAAATCCCCACCCGAGTGACCATTTTTAGACATTTTTCACATATTTTTCCCTGTAACTTGGAAATGGTAAGTCTAAGAAGTTTCAAACTGTATTAGATGCATATTCTATGTGTAATCTTAGTATGTGACAAATTTAAGTCTGAAGCTTTAATTTGAAGGCCACATTTAGGTCTCTAGAAGGCCCCATAAAGACCCAGTATTTGGACTTTTTGCCAATTTTAAGGCCTGTGACTGTTAAACTATGTGACTGATAGAGCTGAAATCTCATCTGGGAATACATTATTATGTTCTTTTTACATGTGCCAAAAATCAAGGCTTCAAGTAGACATTTAACCTGTGTATGAGGACCTTAAACACCCACCTGAGTGACCCTTTTAAGACATTTTTCACATATTTTGCTCTGTAACTTGGAAATGGTAAGTCTGAGAAGTTTCAAACGTTATTAGATCCATATTGTATGTGTAATCTTAGTATGTAACAAATTTTAAGTCTGAAGCTTTAATTTGAAAGCCACATCAAGATCTCTAAAAGGCCCACAGAGACCCAATATTTGGACTTTTTACCACCTTTAAGCCCTGTGACTGTTAAACTATGTGATTGATGGAGCTGAAATCCCATCTGGGAATGCATTATTATGTCCTTTTTACATATGCCGAAAATCAAGGTTTTTAGTAGACATTTAACCTGTGTATGAGGGCCATAGACACTCGCCCAAGTGCCTTTTTGGACATTTTTTCCGTATTTTGCCCTGTTATTTGGAAATGCTTAGTGTGACAAGTCTTAAACTGTATTATATATAATTTTTTTTTGTTATGTATGTCCCCCAAAAAGTTTCAGATCTGTAGTTTAATTGCTAAGGTCTCTTTAACAATTGTAAAATGCCCACAGAAACCCATTTTATTACGCTACAATAGCTTACCATGTGGGACTTAATGCTGTTCTCGGGTTGCCACACCCGGGGCCAACGTCTTAGAAAAAAAGATCGTTCTTGTTAGCCACCGGATATACTGGTAGTTGTCGTCACGTGATAACTTCTGACCAATCGCCCTACTTTCTCGTTGGCCACGATGACTGGTAGCAGTTTGTAAATATACAGACATTTTCATTTATTTCTCAGTATTCATGTATTGTTGGAGGCTAATATTTGGATATTTCTTTAAATATATTTCATAGATTATACTGTAAAATTTTTAATTTCACAACTTAAGTATTTTCCTTACAATCCGCGTGTTTTGAGTTTTCTCGGTTCAGGCAATTTCAATTGTACGTCTTTTTATTGCGTTAAAATGTCTCTTCATCAAGCAAACAAAGACAAACCGAGAGCTCAGAAATGCCGCCATTTTTGCCTCAGTTTTGATACTCATAATTACTGCCCTACCTGTAGGGAGGCTGGCAAGGGAGATGACCCCTGTGTCACTTTTGAAGCACCCTGCCATATTTGCACGTCTCTCTCTGATGAACAATTGCAAAAAATTCAAAACAGGAAGCGGTACTTAAAAAAGCAAAAAGCGGAAACTAGTTCCAAAGATGAACTAGATCTCTTGGGTGAAGGCGATGGGGACTCTTTTACTGGTTCTAATGCAGACCTTGAGAGTGCTGCCGATAACCTCTTTACCTCACCCCCCCGTCCTCAACCTCTAGCCTTCAGTTCTTTATCACTAAAGACCCCAGCCAAGGCTGTTCCTCCCACCCCAGGTACTGTTTTACAAAACAAAATTCAAAGAAATCTAGAGAAATCCCTGGGTGATTCCTTAAATATACATATCCAGCAGCAAATGGGTTCCTTCCAGGCATCCATGTTAGAAGCATTTCAATCACTCCGAGAGGAGTTGGCAGTTAAAAAGTCTGCCGAGGTTGATCCCTCGCCTCATGCTTCAAAAGCTGGTCCATCCAGCAACTCTGCTGCTCATCTGGACCTACCCCCTCCCAGGTCAAGTACTAATGCACAGCCCGAGGCAATGGATGTGGACGTTGGTCCAGCACTCCCTCCTCGACTAGTACTTAATCAAACTTCCTTGGATCAGTACGTTGCCCCTTCTGAAGCAATACCGAAGGATTCCTCGTACTCACACAAAAAACAAAGCCACAGGCAAACAGTAACACCGAGCTCTGCCTCGGATCATCTGGATGAGGATTCCGACGAACCTCGGATCCATCCTAGACGTAAGAAACACTCTGACAAGAGCAAGCATAAATCTAGGTCCAGATATGTGTCATCTTCAGAGGAAGATCACTCCCCTGTGGCCAGACACAGGTCTTCTAAGCCCTCTAGGGCTCAACCCTCAGGCGCAGCTTCTGATCAAGACCTCCCACAACATGATCCAGACCCCCCTTATTATAGGGAAGTAGCCCTGTCTGACATTTCCTCCCAATACTCTGAAGAGGTAGACACCTTCAGGCGCATTCTTTCTCTCCCTGACCCCAGGGACTCTATGCCTAGGTCTTCAACTTCAGTGTTGGGTCTGGATGACGAAAAAGGCCGTCAAGAGCTCAGACCTAGAGGTCCTTCCTCTATCCTACCACTTAGCTCAGTTATCAAGGACGCCTTTGATAAATTTCAACATGATTTCAAAGCTGCCAATTTATCTGGGAAAATATGTCAAGCCTCCTCCTTCCACTTCTAAGTGGTATAAGGTTGGACAGCCCACTTTTCAAGACAAAATCCAGGAGTTGAATACGGACTTTGCCAAGATCTGTATTACTCCTAGACCTCCTGGGGCACCAGTAGCCAAAGTCCCTATGCCAGTCCTTAAGGAGCTGGAACATCAGGCTAGACAAAATATCTCAACCCTCAATTTCACCGCTGCCTTTGCCAAAACCTCTTCTTCTTGCAATGCTTCCTTGGAGAAGTGCCAACATAGCATCAAGTCAACTGTCAAGAAAATAAAGTCTCAGATCCAGAAAGGTGCCAATCCTGAGAAAGTAGCAAAGCGCGGATATGAGGAAGTTGCTGAGTACTTGGATTTTTGGAACAAGACGGTTCTTGTTCAACATAGAGCTCTTACCTGTCTCAGCAAATCGCTAGCCCATATTCTCCAGAGGGAATTATATTCCATGGCTAATACCGGCTTGCTTAGGCGCGAAGCCGAAATGACTCTATTGCATCCCCAGCTAGGGGAAACGAGACGCCAAGAACTTAGGAACTCGTCCTTCTGGGACTCCTCCTTGTTCGAGTCTCAACTTGTAAAGGAAGGTGAGGACTTCCTTCTCAAAAAAGGCACCTCAAAAGATTCTCAGGGTTTTTCACCCTACCAGAATAAGCCCTTTCGTGGCCCCCACAAGAAAAGAGGCTCCTACAGGAAACGCCCCTATGGGGGCAATACCTCTCAAAGCAGTAACCAATCCTTTCCCTCGGGAAGAGGAAAATCCAACTTCAGAGGCTCCAGGGGTCGTTTTCGACCCCACAATAGGGGAAGGGGGCGTGGAAACCCCCCCTTCGCAATGACTCCTACAAAGCCTCATTCAGTCCACCAGTAGGAAGTCGCCTCCGTTCTTTCAAGAGAGACTGGCTAACAAACAAATGTTCTCAAAACGTGTTAAACATTATCACCAATGGCTACGTTCTGCCATTCCGTTCAAAGCTAAACTTGATCAGATTTCCTCCAAGCCTTGGCCACTTGTATCCAGTCTCTCTTGTCAAAGAACGCCATCGAAAGGGTGGAACACGTAAAATCTCTCGGGTTTTACAGTCGCCTGTTCCTAGTACCCAAGCCTCACCAAAGGTGGAGGCCAGTCATAGACCTAAGCAGGCTCAACACTTTTCTACATGTAGAAAAGTTCAAAATGGAAACCCCGGAGTCCATCCGGACTTCCCTGGTCCCAGGGGAGTGGGTATCGTCGATAGACCTGTCGGACGCATACCTTCACATCCCCATCCATACAAACTCAAGGAAGTACCTAAGGTTTTGCTACAAGGCCCAGGTGTTCCAGTTCACCTCCCTACCTTTCGGACTGGCCACAGCCCCCCAGGTCTTTACGATGATCGTAAAGGAAGTGAAACTAATGGCCCTCTCAAGAGGACTCAGAATTCACCAATACCTGGATGACTGGCTGATCAGGTCCCAGTCCCAGCAGGAATCTCAAAGGGACACACAGGCAGTGGTAGACCTAACCCAATCCTTGGGTTGGATAATCAACCAGGAAAAATCAGAACTGAAACCTACTCAGGTGTTTTCGTTCGTGGGCTACGAATACCACCTAGATTCAGCCCTTGTAAGACCCACTCATGAGAGATGGCTCAAACTTCAGGATTTGATCCTACGACTCAAGTCAAAACGTGTTTTGACTGCAAGATGTTTGATGTCTCTAATTGGGTTGCTAGCCTCAACGGAGAAAATGGTCCCGGAGGGACGCCTTCACATGAGGCCCTTTCAGTTTCATCTCAAGGAGCACTGGAGATATCCTCAGTCGCTGGACAACCTACTTCCTTCGACAGAAGCCATTGTAGCCCACCTAGATTGGTGGCAAAACCCCTCAAATGTGATGAAAGGCGCAGACCTTCATCCCAAGGACCACAGTATCCAACTCTTTACCGACGCCTCAAACGAAGGTTGGGGTGCTCACTTAGATCAAAATTCTACAAAAGGGCTGTGGTCAGAGCGGGAAAAAAGGCTACACATAAATGTCCTGGAATTGAAGGCGGTCTCCCTGGCCCTTCGAGACTTCAAGGACCAGTGCCAGAATCAAACAGTGTTAGTTGCGACGGACAACTCAACAGTGGTAGCCTACATCAACAAGCAAGGGGGAACTCACTCAGCAGAGATGTGCGCTCTCCTGTGGAAAATCATGACCTGGTGCCATCACTACCATATAACATTGAAAGCCAGGCACATTCCAGGGTGTCTGAATGTGATGGCCGACCTCCTATCCAGGTCCAACCAAGTGCAGTCAACAGAATGGTCCCTGCACCCTCAGGTCTTCAAGCAAATCTGCCGAAAGTGGTTCACCCCTCATGTAGACTTATTTGCCACTCACCTGAATCACAAACTCCCTCTATATGTGTCTCCTATCCCAGACCCAAGGGCCTGGAACATAGATGCTCTGAACATAAACTGGACCAACCTCACGGCCTACGGTTTTGGGACCTAGTGCAGCTCTCAACAGAGATCCCACTACAACTCCCAGTGTCAACGACCCTACTCAAACAGTCCCACAACTCCAAGAACAAGGCTTCTCTGTGGAGGTGGCAGAGAGAATTGCTGCCCCTCAGCGGTCATCAACAAGGACCATCTACAGGTCAAAGTGGGCCCTATTTGAAAAATGGTGCAGAGAAAATTCGGTGGATTTCTCCACTCCATCTGTGAAACAAATCTCAGATTTTTTCATGTACCTGTACCAAGACCTAAACAGGCGCCCCTCGACCATTGATGGTTACAGGACTGCTATCGTTGACACTTTGGGCCCAACGGCCCAACACATTGCCCACAATGCAGACCTTCATAGGTTACTCTCCAGTTTCCACAGGGATTGTCCTAAAAGTTCCAGAAATTTACCCAAGTGGAACCTTTCTGTTGTCCTTAACGAGCTCACCAAAGCACCATTTGAGCCCATGAAAGACTCAGACCTCAAACATCTTACTCTCAAAACTGCTTTCTTGCTGGCCTTGGCCTCCGGCAAGCGCCGCAGCGAAATCCATGCCTGGGTCGCTAACAAAGTAGCTAATTTAGGCCAATGGGAAAAGGTAGCCTTGTTCCCTTCTTCTGATTTCATAGCCAAAAACCAACTAGCAAGAGAAGGTTCTCAAAGTGTGTCACCAGTGACTATTCCTGCTTTGACTACCATTGTAGATAGACAGTTTAAGGAAGACAGGACCCTGTGTCCCGTGCGGGCCCTGAGGTTCTATTTGGACCGAACTAAAGACCTGAGAGGGTCTCGTTCTCTCCTTTTCATCTCCTTTAAGAAAGGACATACCTGAGACATCAGACCCGCTACACTCTCCTCATGGTTGAAACAAACCATTCTACTTTGTTATAAACAAGCAGATCAACAAGCCTTGGACTTGGTCCAAGTCAAAGCGCATGACATCCGGGCCTTCACGGCCTCTAAGGCCTTTTACGGTGGAGTATCGGTGGACCAAATCATGCAAGCCTGTCTCTGGAAAGCTCACAACACATTCACAAATTTTTACCTAAAAGACCTTACTTGGTCGGACACCGACAACAATATGTATCTGGGACCCGTAGTGGCGGCACAACAAGTCCTAGATCCTTCCCCTCAGACCAGTTGTCCTCGGAAAGAAAAAAGGGGGGGGGGGGGCACATCCGCTACAACCAAGTCTTCAGGAGTCTCTCCCAGGATCTAGGTATTCCTTTACCTTCAAGATGTTACGGGTAAGGTCATTTTATTTTTCAATTATCAGGTAATTTCTATTAAGGACTTAGTCAGTTGTCGTTAATCTCATATTTTATTGCGAAAAATACACTTACCATTTCCTGACCATTGCTATATGTTGGTGCCATCCAACTCACTGGCCAACGTTGAGAAACGTTTTAAGAAACCTTAATAGGCCAGTGAATGAGTGTGAACTAGCATGTCCCCCTAGTGGTCATGTGACCACGCTAGTAAACAACCTTCATTATTTTTGTTGGCCATCCTAGAGTGTGGATGTTTATTTTCTTTTCGGATTTTTATTAAGTATTTTGGATTTTTTGTGGTTTTGAGTTCTGTTATAAGACGTCTGTGTTGACCATGTCTTCTCAGGACAAAATTAAGAGGAAAGGCACAGAGGAAAAGTGGACTTTTCTTCTCGGATTGATTACCATTTTTGTAAAATGGTGGCAGGGATGTTTGTCGTTGGATGAAGAACTTCTGCTGCTCAGAATGCAGGTTTTTCTTCATAAGTCACGTATTTCTTCAGATGGGACAAGTTCTTTTTTATTTTTTATGCATTTTCCTCTTGCTTGAAGATTTACTTCATCTTTTACACTGAAACTGTCGGCAGTCATACTAGCTCCGGCAGGGACAGTTTACATGTTGCTAGGCGACAAAGGAAAGCATGGAGACAATTCGATTGTTACAAAGCTTATCACTCGTCGGGTTCGTATAGCCAGGCGTTTGGTAGCAAAGATCTCACCACTGCATGTTCTGCCGAATAGATCTCTGGTTGGAATCCCCTATGGGGGCAGACATCATAGTTTCTGTTGGAGGCTGCATCGTGGATAAGTTTCGAATGCAGAATTGCTCTCTAACCATTTAATTCTTCCGGTGGGTTTCAGTCGGAACTTTTCACGGAGGAAAATACCTGCATGACGTCATCCGAAGACAATCGAGTTTCCATACCTCCCAAAAGGTCTGGAATCGGGTTGTCAGATGACCGGAGTTGTGTTTCATCTCAGAAATTACTTTTTCTTTCTGTGGTGTTATGCAGGGTTTCTGCTGGAAACCGGCACCGGTCCATAAAACCTGGTTGTACACATTGTCAGATTTTGTTCAAGAATACAGGTTCTCTGTGTTTTCTTGCAGCATAATCATGTTAAATCTTACACTACAATTTTTGGATTTATTTAGCAGGACCTCTGTCAGGAGGTCTTCAAGAATTTAAGGATTATCAGAAATCTCCTAGAATATCCAATACTACCTTGGACTGTGTACAGTAATTTCTATTACAGTCTTCAATGATCCTGGATGTTTTGTGGGCAGTGTGTTGACCAGCTCTTCAACTTGTTACTCGTCAGGAGTGTTACAAGTCTTATTTTTCTCTATCTTATCTCTTAGATGATTTTGGTAGAATGAAAAATTGCATTTTTCACTCTTAATGAGGTTTTCTCCTGCTGAACTTTTGGTCAGATGTCCAGGAAAACTTCATTTTGTGATCTCGGGTGTATAGTGTTTCTTCTGTCTGGGAAGGAGCAAACTCCTACACATGGCTAGAAAGGGGATTAGTGCCCCAGGGCAGTTTTTGCTTCCCTTTATGATAACATCTTGTCTAAGGCACCAGGATTTTTAGTTTGGATTGCAGATTCCACCTTATGGTACATCTTTACTCATAACAAGCTTTTTCTCCGGCTAATGGTTTCTAAGGAAGCCATTTGTTTGGTGGAGGTATGGCTTCATAGGACAAAACAGTGCCATTGGGTCATTTGTTTATCAGGTAACCCCAAGGCTGTCTGCTAATGTACCACAGATACCACACATTATACACAGATAATGTACCAGTTTTTCTGTTCTCAGGTTCTTAGGGATCATCTTCAGTGGTGGAACGACTTTTCAAATTTGCAGGAGCTCCCTTTACTTCATCATCAGGAGCACAATCTCCTTCTGTTATTAGATGCTTTCTTTAAGGGTTGGGATGCACAATCATGGCATCAAACAGCCAGTGGTCTGTTGTATCATGAGGGTTCAAGACTCCACATTAACAGGGCTACTACCTTTAGAATCATTTGGAGGTCTGATTCGGATTCTGAATCTGTTGATTTCCCCAGATATTTCTTCAGTGGTTTCCTATCTGAACAGGTAGGGAGGTACCCACTTTCAGGAATGTGTTTCCTTATCTGAAGAATCATTCCTTGGACGAATGCCATGGGTTCAGATTCAGGCATATCACTTCCCAGGGTATACAAATATTCCAATTCATTCTTTGTTCATGAGAGTCAAGTTGATTCAAATTGAATTGTTTTGGATGACTTTTGAATCGTCTATTCTGATTCAGGTGTTCAATCAAATCTGTTTTTGATTACAATCACCAATGATGGATTTGTTTTGCAACTAGTTTGAACCACAAGCTTGTCTTTTGCAACTTTTCTTGGGATGGACTGGACAGTTTGTTTGGTCCTGTGACCTTGATTCTTCAGATGATGCAGGTGAATCAATTGGCTTCTAAGGCTCCTTTGATTTTCGACCTGTAGTCATTCCTGCTTTGAAACCTTCTTTAGATTATGCTTTGGTGCCAGATAAGTTTCTTTGTCCAGTGAGAGCCTTGAGAGGTTATCTTGATAAGTCAAGATCTCAGGAAAGGCAAGAAAATTCTTTTGGTAGCTATTAAGAAGGGCTACTCCAAGATTTAGGTGCAGAATCATCTGGATTGCATCAGAGTGGCTAGGGATGTCTTATTTTTGGGATCTGGTGGATCTGTTCCACAAAGGTTCCTTTTAGGGCTTCCCTTGCAGGTGGGTTCAATCATTCTGCCATTGGTATCCAACAACCTGAATCTTAAGCTTCCAGTGTATGTGTTTCCTTTCTTAGACTGTGGGGCTTGGTTCATTACTCATTTCTTGGGAGGATCTGGACAGCTTTGTGTTTGTTCCAGTGGCTCTCATTCCTCAGGTGATTCAAGATGATCACCTACAGGTGCACAATCAACATGGTTGCACCAGGATAGCCAAGGATTCTTCAGGTGATTTAGAAGATGCCCACCTTCAGGTGCAGATTCATCATGATTGAATCATGATGGTCATGGTGGATGTTCTTGGTTGTGGGACCTGGTAGATCTATGCACATCTGAGGCTTCTTTGTGGTGAACTTCTCAGATACTACTTTTTTAGATGTAGCAAATTTCCTTAATTATTTCTTTAAGGAAAAGAATCTTAAGCCATCTACTATTGCTGGTTACAGAATAACAATGGTAGATTGCTTTCCTTGAAGGGAAATAAGTCTCTAGAACTCTTCAGCTGTATTGATTGTTGACATATTTCTATAGAGACAATCCAGTAGCCAATAGGTTCAGCCTTCTTTACCTTTTGTCTCTGTTCTTGTTTGGTCTCACCAGACAGTCTTTTGAGCCTTTGGGGAAGATTTCTTGGAGGTTATTAACTTTCAAGACGGTCTTTCTTTTGACTTTGGCATTAGGCAAAGGAAGAAGGGTATTCTCGTTAGCATTGTCTTCCCTTACTTTAAATGAGTATTGCTCACAAGTAGCTCTGGCCATTTAGTAGCCAAGAATCAGTTGGTTTCGGATGGGCCTACTTCAGTCAAGCCGGTCGATATGCCAGCTCTCAATCACTGGGACAGCAGTTTTACTCAAGATAGATCTCTTTGTCTTGTGAGGTTTTGAATTACTTTTGCTTGGGACAAAGGATTCAATGAGGAATTTTTATGTCTTGTCTGTACCTAGTTAGGAAGGCTTTACAGCAGATATTTTCAGGTCAACTATCTTATCTTGCTGTAGGCAGACTATCATTTTGACTGAGAAGTCAAATTCTGACTCTCAACAGCAGCGAGTCAAAGCAAGAATCTTTAGGTTTTAGGATAGTGTTTCTGTATATGAATTTTTAGATGCATGTTACTGGAAACCATAACTTTTTTACCAATTTTCAGTCTCACCTGCTTGGTTTGCTTGTGGTCAGACTTTGATATTGTGTCCTACAGTTTGTTATCTTATAAGTATATGCGTGATACTTATATTGATACTTTAGTATGCATTTGCAGCTGTATGTCTGTCATACTATCTGTTTTTATATTAGGCAGATTTGTTGACTTCATTCAGACTTGGAATTACACAATATGCTGATGACACTTCCAATATTTGTGTCACCTGTGTGGGTGTTGGATGTTTGTCTAGATACAGCATTCAACTGTGGCAATAGCTGTCAATTTGTGAGAACTTCAACTACATACTATGATTTAGGGGATCTGTATGGTATGTGGTGACTGTTGGAAGTTTATATGTTGTTGTATGCATGTAAATTTCAATGTAAACTTCTCATAATGTTTTAGTTGTAGGCTAGGTAGTGAGTCTCTGTAATGATTACTTCCTTCCTACAACAACAACAACAACAAGGCTGTGTTGTTTTGTAGTGCTCAACAGTTCCACTGCCTCATCTGGGAGGTGAGTTTGGATCTGAATGCCTATAGGCTTGTGCTGTGTATGATAGCTGTGCAGAGTGGTGTACTGGGTCTTTATATTCTAGTACTGCCCTCCTTCCATGAAGGCTGCATTCAGCAATGGTCAGGAAATGGTAAGTGTATTTTTCGCAATAAAATTGAAAAATTTTGTTGTAATTTTAATTTTTATTAGATAAATACTTACCATTTCCTGATCAGGATAGTCCCCCCCTACCTCCCCGCAGATTCAGTACTAGGGGAGTATTTTCTGCAACAAAAATAATGAAGGTTGTTTACTAGCGTGGTCACATGACCACTAGGGGGACATGCTAGTTCACACTCACTCACTGGCCTCTTAAGGTTTCTTAAAACGTTTCTCAACGTTGGCCAGTGAGTTGGATGGCACCAACATATAGCAATGGTCAGGAAATGGTAAGTATTTATCTAATAAAAATTAAAATTACAACAAAATTTTTCAATTTCAGGTTAAAAATTTCATGAGATGCCCGACCACTGGGTTGGTCAGTCACACGTGAAGGTCTAATAGGGACCCTTAGACCTCGAAGTGAGCACTGCTGCACTTCCGTCCTACTACCAAACATCTGGACAGTTTTAGCACTGTCCCTTTTTACTCAGGTTTTTGGCTCGTTACAGGCCCGATCTTCGGGATCGGGGCTCTGTAAAAGGGACTCAGACTGGCATTTCTGGCACTATTCTGTATATATTAATTCAAATCTTAGGAAAAAATTACATATCTTCCAGTCTCAGCTGTAATCCCGCCACCGGGCGGTTGAATTCAGCATTAAGTCCCACATGGTAAGCTATTGTAGCGTAATAAAATTGGAAATTTTAATTACTTAAATGTAGCTTTTATAAGCTACAAGCTTACCATGTGGGACTTAGGAGAGTCCCACCCTGCCTCCCCGCTGTGTACAGCTGAGGGGTAGGTTTAATAAAAAATTTCAACGAGAAAGTAGGGCGATTGGTCAGAAGTTATCACGTGACGACAACTACCAGTATATCCGGTGGCTAACAAGAACGATCTTTTTTTCTAAGACGTTGGCCCCGGGTGTGGCAACCCGAGAACAGCATTAAGTCCCACATGGTAAGCTTGTAGCTTATAAAAGCTACATTTAAGTAATTAAAATTTCCAAATTTATGGACATTATGCACTTTAAAGCCCAGTAACTGTCAAACTATGTGGGTTATAGAGCTGAAATCTTTGAATTTTTAAAAGGAAATGCCTGTCTATTTAAATTTTGAATATTAATAATGTTATGGCTATCTTAGTCTTTTAAGAACTTATTTTTGTGTGTTATACCTCTGCTTGCTGAGTTTTTAACTTTTTAAAATGAAACTGGTTAAACATATTCAAGTAGACAAAATGGACACTTTAAGTGAGCTTTAAGTCCCAATATTAATGAAACTATATCCTTATGTAGTAAAACTAGGGGATTTTTAACCCTCAACTAGCCCAGTTTTATTCAACTTGCCTCAGTTAATTTTGACACAGCTCCTACAGTTATGAACTCATTTCAGTTGATAATCACATACTTAAAATTCTCAATTCTTTTTGTATTTGAGTACCCCTTTTATGTAGATTGTTTGTTTACCATTTATGCTGTAGCACTCCATCTCTTTGTAGTCCCAACCCACATCCCCCACCCGATTCCCCCCACCCACCTCAGGGACCTCCAGCTATATTGAGTGACACTAAATAAACAAAGGTATTTAATGATATCAGATGAGAAACAAAGAACTCAATGGGGTTGCAGATCTTGTGTAATAGTGAGAGAGGTGTGGAGAAGGGGAGAGAGGTGGGGGGTGGGAGGTGGTGGGCTTCATTACATATAACACAAAGGGGAGTCAGAACTGAGATTGTGTCACATATTTAGGTTGCATATATATGGACCACATATATAGGTATAGAGGAAATGAATAACTGAAAACAATTTGCAAATTCTAAAAATAATATAATAAAATAATAATATAAATAATCTTTTTTTAAATAATATTTTATTTGTGAACAAATATAGAAACAGATATGCGCTTTTGGGATTATGAATTTTAGAATGGACATTGAATCATCAATCATTTAAATACTTTGAAGGAAGATTGAAAAGTATGATGAGTTAAAAATAATATTTTATTTGTCAACAAATATAGAAACAGATATGCTCTTTTGGGATTATTATTTTAGAATGGACATTCAATCATCAATCATTTAAATACTTTGAAAATAGGTTTAGAGTTATCTTTGCAGGAAGATTGAAAATATAATTTGAGTTATGTATTCAGCGTCTGGGGATACACCATCTTCCTTGGGAAGATATAAACAGAGTAGATTGATGTGCTGAAGTTCATATAATAATGGGTAATTATGTTTTAAAAAATTCCCGATCAAAACCTGTGGCATGAGTGATGACCTGTCTGGGGATATGTTGGCGCCGAGTTGGCCCAATCTAGTTTTTAATGCATTAAAATTCATGAAATCATGCACTAAATCACTTATAACTTCAAAAGTGTTGCATTTACAGCATTTTGTGAAAATATGTTGTTCAGCTACTTTTTTCATAGCTACAATATGGTGAGTAAGTTGGGTGTCTGTCTCAATAGCTAAGTGAGTAATAGCTACTTTTGGGCTTTTCAGTAACTTCCATTATGAGTAAAATCACTTGTAACTTAAAAACTATTGCATTTAGAGAATTTCGTATAAATATGTTATTCAGCTACTTTTGGGCCAGCTATAACATAGTGAAATTTCAGACCTGTAGCTCATGGCATAGCTGAGTAATACCTACTTTTAGGTTATCACTGTTGAGTAAATCGCTTATAACTTGAAAACTATTGCATTTAGAGAATTTCGTATAAATATGTTATTCAGCTACTTTTGGGTCAGCTATAACATAGTAAAATTTCAGACCTGTAGCTCATGGCATAGCTGAGTAATAGCTACTTTTAGGTTATCACTGTTGAGTAAATCACTTATAACTTGAAAAGTGTTGCATTTAGAGCATTTTGTTAAAATATGTTATTCAGCTACTTTTTTCATAGCTACAATATGGTGAGTAAGTTGGGTGTCTGTCTCAATAGCTAAGTGAGTAATAGCTACTTTTGGGCTTTTCAGTAACTTCCATCATGAGTAAAATCACTTGTAACTTAAAAACTATTGCATTTAGAGAATTTCGTATAAATATGTTATTCAGCTACTTTTGGGCCAGCTATAACATAGTAAAATTTCAGACCTGTAGCTCATGGCATAGCTGAGTAATAGCTACTTTTAGGTTATCACTGTTGAGTAAATCACTTATAACTTGAAAACTATTGCATTTAGAGTATTTTGTTTCAATATGTTATTCACCTATTTTGGGGTCAGCTATAACATAGTGAAGTTTCAGACCTGTGGCTCATTTCATAGCTGAGTAATAGCTACTTTGAAGTTCTCACTGTTGAGTAAATCAGTTATAATTGGAAAACTATTGCATTTACAGAAATTTGTGCAAATATGTTATTCAGCTACTTTTGGGTCGGCTATAACATAGTGAAATTATAGACCTATAGCTCATGGCACAACTGAGCAATAGCTATTCTCAGGTACTGACTGTTGAGTAAATCAGCTATAACTTGAAAAATATTGCATTTGGAGTATTTTGTTAAAATATATTGTTCACCTACTTTTGGGTCAGCTATAACATAGTGAAATTACAGACCTATAGCTCATGGCATAGCGGAGCAATAGCTATTTTCAGGTTCTCACTATTGAGTAAATCAGTTGTAGCTTGAAAACTATTGCATTTACAGTAGTTTGCTTAAATATGTTGTTCACCTACTTTTGGGTTAGCTATAACATAGTAAAATTTCAGACATGTAGCTCATTGCATAGCTGAGTAATAGTTCCTGTGAGGTTCTCACTGTTGAGTAAATCAGTTGTAACTTGAAAACTATTACATTTAGAGTAATTTGTTAAATATGTTATTCACAGAATTTTTGGTCAGCTATAACATAGTGAAATTGCAGACCTCTATGTCATGGCATAGCTGAGCAATAGCTCCTTTCAGGTTCTCACTGTTGAGTAAATCATTGTATCCACAGGATAGCCGCAGTGTGTAGAGAGAGATTTCACCATTACTGCTCTGATGAAAAAAAATATTATAGCTAGCTTTCTTAAGTTTGCAGTATATATTAATAACCATAAAATGTTGTCTGGGAATATTTTTGGCCTCATTTTGAGAAACAAGATGGCCGTCACAGGTGTTTTTTGTCAGTCATGAAAAGTGCTTATATCTCCCTTATTATTGATCCTAGAGGTTTGGGATGATAAACCAACCTGTAGAAAATCATGGGGTGGGAATCTTTTGGTGTGGTCAGATTTGACCTTCAATGACCCCTCCTTCAAGGTCAAACAAGGATAGCCAAACTTAAAAGTGCTTATAACTCGCTTATTATTGGTCCCAGAGGTTTGGGATGGTAAACAGACAGGAAGTCATGGGCTGTGAATCTGTTGATATGGCCCGATTTGACCTTGGAACCCTCCTTCAAGGTCAAATGAGGATAGCGAAAATTGAAAGTGCCTACAACTCGCTTATTATTGGTGACAGAGATTTGGGATGGTAAACCATCCCATAGGAAATCATTGGCTCGGAATCTTTTGGTATGGTCAGATTTGACCTTTGGACCCCTCCTTCAAGGTCAAATGAGGACAGCCAAGCTTAAAAGTGCTTATAACTCATTTATAATTGGTCCTAGAGGTTTGGAATGGTAAACCATAGGAAATCATGGGCTGGGAATGTATTTGTGTGGTTAGATTTGACCTTGGACCCCTTCTTCAAGGTCGAACGAGGATATTGCATTTGTAGTATTTCTTTAAATATGTTTTAACCTATTTTTTACACTTAAACAATTACCTTGTTATTTTCCTTCATAATACCATTTACAGGGCACAACTTTTTTATCCTTTTCTTCTGTCAGCTTTGGAATTTCTTTCGAACTTGCTGTTCAGTTACCATTTACTGTATTTCTGTACAGCCCTTTTCCTGATAATTATTCTGTCCTCTAATCACCTTCACAAATCAAAAACACTCAGTCAGTTGACACAGTGCCCGTTCACGGGCACTCTCCTCTTGTTTTCTTGTAGCAAAATGGTAGATAATGAAAGGAGAAGAACTGTCATGGTGATATCTTAACAATTTTATCAGTTTACAGTACAAAACACAAAATTCTGATTCGTTAGACTCAGATTGTATTTATTTGCCTTGTCTCAGGGGAAAAAAATTTGCACAGATATGTAGCACTTGGGCATATTTTGCTATTACATCTACAAAAGTACAGGGCCCAGTTCAACAAAAGCCTGCAATCTACTTAGTACACTATGAATGTTACAAGTCTACACATTATCTACTTTTTATTCACTTAGGTAGTATGTTAAACATTTGGTAGAATATTCTATGCAAGACTTGGATAGGAGACTTCTAAGTATTTGATAATCTAAACATTACATCATCATTTTTTATCATGGTGAAGAGAAGGCTCTCATCACCAGCATTCCTACTATCTCAGAAGCTGTTTAGGTTCTAAGAGTTGTATACAACTACAGAACATCATTGATAGAAGATTCAGTACTTAAGTTAAATACCTCAAAATATTCCACTAGTATTTTTTGACTTATTTCCTATTTGTCCATTAGTTAACAATATTGTCGGGCCAAAACTAATATCTCTAATTGGTCATTTTAAAAATGGTTGGCTTAATTTCTCAAGATTGTTTATAAGTGCTTGTGATAAATACTAGAGAGGTTGGAGGACAATTATTTAAAACTTTACAGTATTTTCAGCACATCAGATCAAATGGTAACACTACGCTAGTGAAAATGACTAGAAAGTAGGAATTATTTTGAGCCTGTATCTGAGGATGACATCCTCAAAATCCTAAGGTCATCCAATACCAAATCATCCGACCTGGACCCAATCCCTACCGCACTAGTCAAAGAGTGTGCGGACATTTTGGTCACTCCAATCACCAATATTATAAACTATTCACTCAAAGAAGGGAGTTTCCCAAACTGTTTCAAAACAGCATATGTCACCCCTCTTCTCAAGAAACCAAACTTAGACAGAAATCTCCTAAAAAACTATAGACCGGTATCCAACCTTAGTTTCTTATCCAAACTGATCGAAAAAGTAGTTGCCAAACAGTTAAATAATTATATCGATAGCGAGGGGCTCTCCAATGTCAACCAATCCGCTTACAGGAGACTCCATTCCACAGAAACAGCGCTGTTGAAAATCCAGAATGACATTGCTGCTTCGTTGGACTCTGGTAAGGCTGTTGCACTCACACTGCTAGACCTCTCAGCGGCATTCGACACTATCGACCATGACATTCTTTTTAATTCCCTAAGAGATTGGTTTGGGGTTGATGGCACTGTGTTGAGGTGGATCAGATCCTATCTCTCAAACCGGAAACAGAAGGTTAAATTAGGAAATAGCTTTTCAGATGTGTTCTCACTTCCGTATGGTGTGCCTCAGGGTTCTGTCCTGGGCCCCCTCCTTTTTACCCTTTACACAACCCCTCTCAGTAATATCATTTCCAATTTCAATGTCACCCACCATCTATATGCTGATGACACCCAAGTATATCTAGCATTGGACAATAGGAATTTTGATTCCAATTTCGCTGAGCTTACAGAGTGTCTCACATGTATCCAAAACTGGATGGCTGGCGTGAAATTGAAACTCAATCCCGAGAAAACTGAATTTATTATAATAGGTGATAGACAAGCCAGAGAGTCCCTCATTAATAAATTCCCTACTCAACTTCTCGGAAATTCTATTTCCCCTACTGATACAGTCAAGAACCTGGGTGTAATTTTTGACTCTGGAAACACCTTTTCCAACCACATAACTAATATGTGTCGAGCCTGCTACTACCACCTTAAGGACCTAAGACGTATTCGTAAATTCCTCAGTGTGGAAACTGCAGCCTTGCTTGCAAACTCAATGATCAGTAGTCGACTTGACTACTGCAATTCCCTACTTTATGGCATCAGTAAGTACAATGTTGCTAAACTCCAAAAGATACAAAATGCCCTTTGTAGAATTGTTTTTAGACTTGATAGAACTAGCCATGTCACTCCTTTTCTTCAAAAACTACACTGGCTTCCTATCACTTACCGTATATTGTTTAAGTACAATCTAATTACTTTCAAGGCTATAAATTTCTCTCAACCCATATACCTATCATCCTTGATCAAAACCAGTTGTCTAACACGTGGAAATCGTCTTTCTCTTTCCTCAGCCTCTCACAAAAAGGCCATCGGTAAGAGAGGTTTTGTAGTGGCTTCCCCCATAGAATGGAACAGACTCCCACAATCAGTACGATCACAACAAACAATAACAGGTTTCCGTAGCCAGCTAAAGACCTACTTGTTTAGATTAGCATATCCTCCACCATAGTACATCTCCCTGGCGGGCGCTAACCTTGGATCATGACCTCGAACGTCCCTCGACTTTCCCTTTTTGATTTCAAGCGTATTAGAGGATGTTGCATCAATTTTGCGCTATATAAATGTTTCTATTCTATTCTATTCTAATTATTAACACTGAGGAAACGGAAAAATTAGATGTTGGATAATATTAGTTTATATATGTTGTATTGAATGTGGATAACCGTTGAATGTATACATTCAATGGCACAAACTATTGAATGTATACATTCAATGGGCAAATCATTGAATGTATACATTCAATGGCTGAACTGTGGAATGTGTACATTCAATGGCTAAAATCATTGAATGTGTACATTCAATGACCCAAGCCATGGAATGTATAAATAATTAAATATGAAAAGCTGATACTGATTGAAAAGACTTAGTTTATAACCTATATTGGATATTTTTAGCATAATAATAAGTGATTAAATTAATAGAAATAAAAGTATTACATTTCAAGAAGTGACATAAAGAAGGATCAATCTAGAACATTAAAATGAATAAACATATAATGTAATGACATAAATTGTAAACATTTTACGCAATAAAAGTCATATTTCATTGGATTATTTATGATGCATCAAGCCTTTCTGATCAAAGTCATTACAAAAACTATATAATAAGCTTTACTTTAATCCACAAATATTGAAATATTTGGCCTCCCAGTGAAAGGATGAAAGAAAAATAGTTCAAGCCTGAGTAGTTACTTTTTGGTCTTTCACTGTATGATTCTAATATGTGATAGCAAGTAATTCATCTAATTAAGTGTGAACTCTGGGTATTTAATTGTAATTAGCCCCATAGTTGCACCCCTGTATTGTTGGAGGGGTTCAGTGGGACAATATAATTAGAAAACAGACACATACATACACAGTTTGCAGCTGCATTTGGACAATAGAGTACAAAAGTAATTTTTTGCTCAAGAGCAATCCATTTTGTAGCAGGAATCGCCATAGAACTGAAGCAACCTATAGTACAAAAGAACATACAGGAATTCTTTACCTTTTGACAAGTAGATCATAAAAAAAAATCTGCCAAGTAATCCAGCACAATTTTGAGGCTTACTTGAACTCGTGACATTGTTAAGAGCAAAGTGATTTTCGGAATGAAATAACTGATGCATGGATGAAACTTGCACAGTATTTTCATGTATTAACATTTTACTACTATGCTTATGGATACTCAAACATTAATGGTGGTGCCAGCAGTCTGAGGTGACTGGCTAAGGGCCTATCTTAAATATGACCCCCACAGATGTTAAACTGGATTTTAAACTCTGAATTTGTCTTTATTACAGAAAAACTTGCAGAAAAAGTTGGTCATTTCAAATTTCACTTAACGTGTATGTATTTCCATGCATATTGAGAAAACACTCTTTCTTCTTTGAAACACATAATTTCCCCAGTGGCGTAGTGGTAAGGAAGGTCAGTATCTAGTCACAGGCTGTCATCTCTGTGGCTCCATACCCATAAATGGTAGTGCTGTGTAATATATGTTGAATGGGATGTAAATTAATCCTAAACTTTGATCTTTTCATAGCTAACTACTCCTGCTTGTCTACTATGGCTATACCACATAGGAACACTGTTTCTGTTGTACATGCCTTACAGTCTACTGGTACAGAGATCAGGCACTAGAAAAATCTGATTAGATTCATTCATAAAGCTGTGGTCGGGGAAAGTAGAGGATGAGTGACAATGCAATAAGAATCAAGTAGAGAAAAAAGAAGAGTCTATCTAGTACGGCGGCGCAGTCTTTCCATTCTTTAACTGCTCCATTGTCTTGCCGTCTTAAGCCTTGTTTTTCTGATATGTTGTGCTCGAGTCTGTGCAGAATATTATGTATCAGCACAACATCCTTGTGCAGTAAACTCGAGATTTCTGTGGTTTCTCGTTGAGAGATGTCAAATTCATCTCTCGGCTCCTTGTCGCAGTATCTAACATTATTTGTGCCATGTTCTACTTTGGGACTGGAGATTTGTGGCCCCATATTGTTCCAGTAGATGTCTCTGTGGTTGGGTACTGGCTGTGTCACACTGGATCCCGATTTATCCAGAGACACGCAACAGGGTGTGGTGTAGTTGTGACAAGAGGATTTCTCCTCCAGAGACTCGCTCTTAACGCAGAAAGCTCTGCCCAGACAGTGAATGAAGAGCTGGAAACAACAGTTGAAAACAATGGATTAAAATTTAAAAAAAATGAAACCTAGGATGGGTTAAGACCAACTGCCAAATCAATTTTTAAAAAAGTGGTGCAGCTTCAACATTTTATGGTGAATATTTTAGAAATAACTTGGGACAAGGATATATACAAACAAGGTTATTTGATATTTTTTTGACAAAACAAGTAAACAAAAAAAATATTTATCTATGATATTACTAATATTTCTTTGCTGAATCATAACTTCAAAAATCATTTTCAAAAGTCACCGCCCGACACAATACAGTGGATTGGAATTAGAATTTAAAGCACTATTCCCAGTTTAAGACATATAGACTTATTACATTAACCATATCATTTGATGCCAATGGCATCTACATAACCATTAATTAGTTTGTGAAGGAGGTTGTGTTTTTGGGTGCACTCATTTCTTTGCAAAATTTTTCAAAGAATGTTACTCAGTCTGTTTGCTTCTTTATTTGTAAGGTTTTTTTTTTATTTTGCAAATTTTTGCAAAGTATATTACTCCTTCTGTTTGCTTGTTTCTAAGTTTGTTTGTTATTTTGGAAAATTTTTGCAAAGTATATTACTCGGTATATTTGCTTGTTTGTAAGTATGTTTATTTGTTTGTTTGTTTACAGCATAACTCCAAAACAACTGCACTGATCCAAATGTGGACATGAGTGGGTCAGTATCCTTGCGACTGGAGCAGAATGAGTAATATATAATACTAAGCAACAATTTTGCAAAGTCTGCACTCGCCTCGCCTCTGAGTGGTCTTCTTTGTTTGTTATTTGCTGACTAAAGGAAGAAGTTATAATGATTTGGGAAAGATACGGATCACACTCTGGACACAGAAAATTCCTGGATTTTCAATAGTCCAACATTGAGTAGTTGGGTGGAATTGCAATATGGGGATACTCAGCTGCCTGAGTGAAGGGCTGTGCTGCAGGAGTGCTTCTAGTTTGTATATTAAACATCATTCACTTCTATGATATAGAGTAAGAAATCTAAAATTCGCCACATATCTGAAATTCGCCACATGTGAAAATACTAATAATATAAATGAATTGTGGTGAGATTTGTTGAATGTATAGTAAATTAAGGCTTTTTGAACTGAAAAATACCAATTTTTAGACAAAAACATCCTTTTCTTCATAAAATTAACTAAGATTTTAGAGGTGGCGAATTTTAGATTTCTGGCGAATTTTAGATTTCTTACTCTAACAAAATATATGATGTTGACCATAAATTTCTGCTATCATTGGAATGTATTTTAACAACATACGGGTAGAAAATACTTGAACATAAAACACTAATACTGTCTATATTGACAAAAATAAAAAAACTCATAATTTAATAATATTTGTGATAACACATCTAGTATAGAAAAACATTGATTGTAAGATTGTATATATATAACACATCTAGTATAGAAAAATATTGATTGTAAGATTGTATATCACTAGCAGTGTAATGCTCTGTAAACATATACATGAATTGCATGTATTTTATTGTGTTTAATTAGAAAATGCCACAAGCATTGCTTACCAGGCGGGCCCAGTTAGGGAGTCTTTGATCTTTGAAACGCGTGCTTTTTCCAACGTTGATAACGAGGGATGAAAATACAACTGATAAACTGATGATAGTCATATTGAAGCAGTAGTACACACCTGAGTATAAAAAGGTTAAAAACATAAGTTCATACATTGCAATTTCTCTACTTTCATTTATTTGGTGGAAAACATTGCATACATCATGATGGATGCCACAGTGGAGCAGAGGTAACACACTCCCCTTCCACCTCTGAGACTGGAGTTCGAATCCTGGCCTGACCTCAAGTAGGAAACCTGGTAGTTGCTGGCCATGGGTCGGCAATAAATAACAGAACCGTTATCAACTCTGTGTACTGGTTTGCTATGCCCTGCAAACTACCTATCTTATTATGACTAATACAAGATATTATGTGTGACATGAAACACAAAATAAATAAATAATGGGAAGTTACAGGAGGGGGGAAGTAGTATTATGTACTCTGTAACAATATGTACCCTAAAACATATTAATAAGCAGCTGTAAGTTGCCACACTTTAGACCATTATACAGTAGTGAGTCGACAACCTTATAGGTGTGAGGGCAAAGGGTAGAGAAAAGATCAGATATCCCATTCAATTGGCAGAATTATTATTATTATTATTAGTATGTATTTATACTCAGCGCAATATCTCCATATACTACAGGACTCAAAGCGCTATTTAACCAATCCAACTGTACAGGTACAGCCCCAACTCACAAGTAACTGACATTCCCCTAACTGGAAGATAGAGGCTCAAGGATGACCATTTATCAACGTCCTTGAGGTTCTTTAACCTGCCACTGGGGATAGGACCCAATGACAGAGGACCGCCATTTTAAGTGGTCATCCGAGCCACTATGTATCTGCCTGTACTTGGGATTGAACCCACGTCCTCTGAGTTCCTAGACAAGTGTGTTAGCCGCTAGGCCACAGTGGCAGAATCATATTGGGACAGGTACTCAGGATTGCCACTTGTAGGTATCTAACCCACATATTAATCATTAATTTCTCATTTGAATATCTACCCGTGGTAGATACCAGATTTCCCTCAAGAGTATAAGCCTCAAGCTTAAATTTTTGTTGATATTAAGTAACTATGAAGTATTTATTAAAGTGCCAAAGTGCTGTAGACATCCTCTAAAGTGCTGTTATCCAAGAATGGATAGTCCAGTTTCAAGAAGGAGGTCTGTGTCCATGTTAAAGTTCGATAGGTGAGAATAATTATGGTGGAAAGTAGGGTAATCTGCATAGGTTAGTCACAAATTGTTGTCTAACTCCAGTAATACTATCCTTGGTTCTGATGGTTTGAGGGAGCTGTTCCATTCAGTAGGAGCAGCTATTGCAAAACTGTGCATTTGTTTGGTGTGGTTGAGGAATCTGAGAGGCCTTTGCCTTGTGTGAGGTCACTATGCTTAATTAAGTAGGACAAATATGGGAGCTGGCTAAAATTTATTGCCATATCAAACAGTATGTGGTGCTGAACGGAGACCCAGTGTAATTTATGCAAGAAGGGAGTAACATGATTTGTTCACTTTGCACACAGTGCAACATAAGGCATTTTGAATGCTTTGAAGTCCACTGCATGCTGTTTGCCTTTTTGTGTCATAGAGCAGGGAGTTGCAGCAGCCCAAGAGGCTGCTATGGCATTTGCCAACTTAACAGTTTTGTGGGTTATATACCTGCGGACCATCCATAGTTCCTGGAAATGGTAGTAGCATACACAACATGAATTGCCATGACTGTGCTACATTTTGTTAAAACATATTGTATATTATTATTTCTGTATCAATTCATAAGGGTTCTGAAATCTGAGTAAATTTGTTTTCAATGAAGGTAATCAGTTTTAATATCTTTGTAAACAAGATTCTCAACATTATATCTTCAATTGATCAAAGTATATAGGACAGTCCCCTTTAAAGACCACTGAGAAATTTTCCAGTATTTCGTTTTGAACTTTGACCTACTTTTTAGCTCACATAAAGAAAGGGGTTTAAAGTGTCTCTCTGTTCAGTTACCACCAAGATTAAATTTCCTTGACTAGGTACTTTCCAAAGGAAACTTTGTAGCCAGATGGTTTGCCCACATAATGACCCAATGGCTATATTGATTTTGTATCAATTATTCAGCTAATTTAGAATCTGCTGATAAAGAAATGCAGTATTACAAAATAAGGGATTATTAGTGTAATGCTGGAGAAACACTTACCTAGATTGGGAATGGATGAAGCAGTAGGGGGAGCAGCCTCCACTAGGATAAGTAACAGGACCATAAAGCTGGAGAAAACACTCATAGCTGTAAAACAGATGAAATAAAAGTCAGTTAGAATAATTCAATTAAGTTTTATGGGATTCAAGGCAATTTTTTTTATAAAATTCATCTTTATGACCCCAGTGAAAATTTGATATGAATTTTAGAATCCAAAGCCATTGTTTTCTATTACTTTCTAATAGATTCTAAAGTTCTAATTCTAAAAATTAAAGCGATATTAAGTAATAAGATTCAACTGGCTCCTAGATTTTGATGTTAGGAAAGTGTTTGCCAAATTTTGTAGATCCCTATTTTGTGGTTTCTGAGAAAATCTAGTAAAAGGGAAGTACAAGGAAAAAAACTGTTTTTGATCATGTGACCTTAATAAAGGTCAAAGGTCAAATTTGTACCTGTCAAAAATTTTCCCACACCTATATAGATGTTAATTGCCATAAATGATATTGATGGGCCTTATGTTAAGGGGGATATTCAGTTTTTGTTTTATATACAGTTGTCAGTGTAAATAGGTAAGATATATTGCAATCCAATTTTATCAGGACATAATTATTATCTTGCATTGTGTCATCATGGTGCATACATGGCAAAAGCTTGTGCAGCTAAAGTCATTTAGCATGTGATTAATGCTCAAAACTGTCTGCCCGATGTAGTTCTGTAATGTCCAAATATGCCTTAAACCTGACACAATACTCTCCAAAACTCACCCAGTGCTGTTCTATCAGGCCTTTCTGGTGGCAGCCAGAATACGACCAAGGTGAGACAAGACAAGAAGACACAGGGCAAAGTGAGGATGTAGCTCAAGAAGACCACCTTCCTTCTGAGTGAGATGACAAAGATGAGCACGCTGAAGGCATTTTCTGGTGAGTTAGGGGGCTTGTATGTCTTAGACGCATTAATCTTCACCACGTCCCAGGCACTAGAGTCTCTGTGGTCTGACTGAAATTATGAAATTATATACACAAGTGAAGTTAGTTGATAGATCTCTTACAAATATATCAATGGCATTAATTGACAAAACTATTATATCAATGAACTTACTTGACAAATCCCTTACATATGATATTTTTCAATGAAGTGAGTTGATAAACTTCTTACATCTGGTGTATATCTATATAAGTGAAATTAATTGATAGATCTCTTAAATATAATGTATACCTATATGACTGAAGTTGGTTCTCTTACTTACGATGTATATTGAAGTGAATTAATAGCTCTCTTACAGTTACAATATTTACATGTCTGAATTAAGCTCAAAGATCTCATAATCTGATGTATATCTATATACCTGAATTTACTTGATATATCTCTTACAAATGATGCATATATGACTGACTTTGGTTCATAGATCTCTTACATATGATGTGTCTGTACCACCCCCTGGAATCCTGTACTGTGAGGAATGATTTTTTTATGATGAATTACAAATTTGTGCTGCTAAATTATTGATTTTTTTCTGATGTAAACATAACACTGTACATGTCTTTCAACATATAAACAAGAAAATGTGACATTTAAAACCACAAATAGTGTAATAAAAGATGCTGCTGACCTTGCTTAATTTATTTCCTCTCTGAATTATGTAGAAGAAAGGATAATGGTTGTGTATTTGAAACGTATAAAGTGCATCAATATTTGACATTGGAAAGACATGTATGAAAGAAAACTTTATTTTTACCATTATAAATTCTTTCTTGGCAAATTATGTCAACTTTGTTACATTTTATGATGCCTCTTTGTATCATATTAGATAAGTTAAACATCCACAAATATCATTAAAATCATGTAATGCCTGGGATATTAATGAAATGCAACTCATGTTAACTGTACAGATTTTTTCTGATGCAATTTCTCAAGTGTACTGATTTTTTCTGCTTCCTGTACAGATTTTTAATGCTGCAGCAATATATCTGCTGATGCTGCAGTTATTTCATTATGACACTAATATTATTCATTCCTTGTCTAATGCTAATATTTTCTCTGTACAAGACTTGTTGCTTCATTTCCTCATCATTGATCCCCTAACCTGACATATTTTCTGATATGTAGGTGTTGTTTTTGATCACATTTGCAATGATATCAATCACGTCAGTAAAAACATTGGGCCAAGATAGGAAACCTGTGGAACTTTTATTTAAACATTTAAATATGGAACAGCAAACGTCTAAAGCTCTGGCTTATTTTCACCTGTGTTTGTGAATCCATCACAGACCTGAACTTGTCTTGGGCTCCAACATAAACTGTAAAATTTGCAATAAACCGCCTGTGGTCAATTTTCAAAACTGAAGGTTTGTTCAGAATACTGGAACCTCATACATATTGTGTTTATGTCTTTGTTATGTTTAAATAGAAAACCTAGAAATGAAGAAACCAAAAAATTAGAAAGCACTCACAGAGCGCAGACCTCCACCAGGGGGGGCTTTCTAAGAATTAAGAAATTTTTGTATCTAGAATACTGATCTAAATCTTTCCCAAATTGAATTCACTGTTTTCTTTGGCCAGGTCCCATGCACATAAAAAAATTCATGTAAATCCAGTTATTACTTTTGGAGTAATGTCAGCCAGAAATTCATAATAATTGAAAATACATTGAAAATCGGCCCTTGGGACACTTGGGTACATAGAATATGATCCAGATCTTTCCCCAAGTTTCTTTCCCTTTTCAGGTCCTACCCATATACAAAGTTTTTGAAAGATCCGAAAATTGAATCACTTTGTCCTTTGGTCAAGCCCAATCCACATACAAAATCACAAAGATTTGTTTATTTCTTTGGAGTCATTAACAGACAAACAGACAAACAGCCGATCATTAACAGACAAACAGACAAATGCACCAAAAATATAACGGTAACGGCTTGGTGGAAGCATCTTGCAGAAGGATAATTTCTTTTGGCCAACAAGATCACAAAGTTTATAAAATACTTCATTTTCCCAGCCTATTGAAACTCATACAACATTCTAGTCAAACTTTTGTGAGCATATTCATTTGAGATTCATCAGCATCCATATCATCTCATCATGACATCAATGACAACATAAGGTGATGAACCAGACTTTTCTCTTCTCCATGTTTCTTGGAGGTAGTAGTGGAACAGTGGTTTGAATGTATCTTATTTTGCCGGAGAATCTGTACTTACCAGTTTCTCTATCAGTACCTCTGAAGGTGTTGTATAGGTACATTTTTGTGATATTGTGAGGAATCACGAAAGATTAAGCTCCAGTTTTAGATTTGTTCTGTCAATTTACATAAAAAATTGTCCACATTATCATTGGCAAATCAACATGGCATTTCGAGTGATGGTCCAGTGCATCTTTCAGTGACACATTTTATCTCTATGGTAATAACATTTCATTTTATTCTCCTTGGATTGCAAGATATATGTATATTAGAATCATAAATTCCCTACATTAAGCATAAAAAATCTGTACAGTGAGTTTGCCTTGTTTATAGTCCCTATCCAGATAATATTTACTTATTCTATGTCCTAATTGTTATTATTTTTAAATAACTTTTAATTAAATGGTGCATTTATGTTTGTTAAGCAATATAGAAACATACATTTGTCAAAATCCAATTGAAAAGGGAGATTTAGTTGAAATTTGTACAACACATTCCACAGCACTCAATATGAATTCCATATAATACTAAGATAACATGTACAATGGTAAATATAAGAGATCATGGTGACATTATAGACACCAATAGTCACCAGAGAGAGATTAAGGGTGTGTAGAATATAAGTTGGAGCCATATTTGTGTTATTTTTTTGTAATGTATGTACCTAAGAATTACAGCAGAAAAAAATCAGTAATTTAGCAGAAAAAAGTCCGGATTTATCAGAAAAAATCATTCCACACAGTACAGGGTTCCAGGGGGTGTATACGAGTGATGCAACTTCATATATCACTTAAAAATGATGTATATCAAAATGGTGGAAGTTAGTTGATATGTCTCTGACACATGATATATATCTATCTGGCTGAAGTTGGTTAATAGATATCTTGCACATGATGTATAACTATGTTGCTGATGTTGGTTGATAGATGAATATATACATATGTATATGTTATGTACAAGATGAGATTTTGTACAAGTTGCAACATGTACAAAAGCCTGTACAAGTTGTTTGTACAAACTGCTTGTATAAGTTGCAACTCATACAAGATTGGCTGTACAAGTTGTAACTTGTACAGAATTTCACCATCAAATCTAAACTTGTACAACAGTATTGCACAAGTTGGATTTTAAGAGAACTTTGGTTAAATTAACAATTTTATTGAAAAGATTTTTTATTTTATGTGTATAAATTAATGTGAGAGTTTCATATATATATCATTTTTTAATAAAAATTAACCCCAATTTACAGACAAAACTTAACAAATTTTGCCAGTGACACTTAAAATACAAAAAAGAAGTTATTAATATATGTATCAGTCGATCTTGAAGCCACGCGAGAGAAGAGTAACGAGATTACTGTTCTCCCGGCAAGGGTTTATTTCTGATGCTAAGTATAAACGAGATTTGAAACGAGAGGTTGGCAAGACTAAAACTTTATTAGATTCTACATTTGTCAAAATACATGGTGGTTTACAAAGAGATGAGGGGGGGGACTGAGAACTGTTAACCCCCAATGCCAGCCTAGCATTTATGGTAGTGACGGGTTGATAATAGCTTGAAAAGCTAGAGGAACCTGAAGTGAGTGTGATGTGTTAGCAGAAATATAAGACCAGACGGCCTCACTACACCAGTGGCCGTGGGTTTGAATGGCTTGGAGGGGTACATTAGCCTCAAATGCAATGGAGGCGGCAGACCTACGGAAAGTGTGGAACCCATAGGATAACCTGGGGAGGCCCATAATTTGGAGGATGGAGGTCAAACGTTTTCTGAGCAGGGGTTGAGACAGGATAGAGCCGTCCAACAAAAGAAATAATGGTGCTGCTGGGTCCCTGGGAGCTGCATGCAGCAATTCTCTGATGGCTTTCACAGGACATAAATCAGGGTCCCGTACTTCCGGAAGCTTACAAGACAAAAAGCGCTCAGGCGCTTGCACATTCTTGGCCCATTTCAGTGGAAGGTGACACCCAGGGTGAGCAAAAGACACATCCCTACGAATAAAGTGCTTGGAGGGGTCAAATACTGAACGGAATGGGGAGCAATGTTTGAAATCCGGAAGAAACCAAAAAATGCTGTAAGAAATGCTGCTCTGTATGTCACAGGAGAGGAGAAATAATCACACAAACGGAAAATCTCTTTAATATGGGCCATAGAAAATAGGAGCTTTGGGGTAGAAGGTTTATGTACTGATAACTTTATACCTCTCACAACTATTGGTGCACTAAGTACTTCTGCTCTCCAGGAATGTCTGAGAAAATAATGTTTCAGGGCTGACATGTAATTTAAAATAACCCTGGAGGACATGGATTGAGAAGCCAAACAGGATAACTGAAGTCACATTATCCAAGGTGCGGAGGCCCTTTGCCAGTGAGAATGCCATAAACAGACGGAACTGCCTGAAGTACTGAGTCCTCGTATGAGGGCGAATGGCTGCGTCCACTCTGTGTAACACGCTCACTAGGTCACCCTGGCTGGTACAAGGCAATTCTACAACAACAAATGAAGTGCTGCATTAGGTACGGCCTCCCATTGAACCTCATCTTCAGAATGAAACGTGTTCCTAGACAGAGCATCAGCAATCTGGTTGTCCCTACCTGGAATGTGAACCACCCTTAGTTGTATGTTAAAGCGTGCTGCAGTCAGCCACAACGAATGCAGGCACAAATTTAGAAAGGGGTATCTGGTCCTACCCGAACCGCAAACCGTCACCGCCCCCTGATTATCACAGTGGATACAGACCACTTTGTCCCGCCAACTGTGACCCCATAACTTTAAGGCCACTGTGATATTAAACATTTCGAAATGGGTGATGGAGAGGTTGTTGCCCAATTCCAACGGTATCTTCACTGCATACACACGTTTCCCCCAAGCGCCCCCCAATTGTGTCAAGGTCGCATCTACATAAGTGTGTATTGATACCGGATCCCGTCTAAATACCACCACACCATTAAACGTGTGTAGGAAGCGTGTGAACCAAGCGAGATCTTGATAGAAACCAATATCTGGGGCTATGACCTTACTACTGTGAGCCTGCCTAAGTGTTTGCAACATGCGATTCAAAAATATCCGGGCTCCTTGGATGCATCTGGCCACATAAAGCAACTTGCCGAGAAGTGACTGCAGTTCACGTTTGGTAACTTGTACCTTCAGTAACGTGAGAGAACACAGGTCATAAATCTCGCATAATCGATCTTGAGGGATACTGAAGGTTCTCTTGTCTATGTCAACAATGATTCCCATTATTGTCAAAATTTTAAGGTGAGGGAGGACCTTCTTAGGGTTCATAGGTAGACCGATGCGATTAATGATTTCAAGTAACGTCTGAAAAGCCTCATTGGCTATGTTCTCGTGGCAGCAGGCGTACATATCGTCTATGTAGTTGAAGATGAGGAAGCCTTTTTTGGCCATCAAGAAATGTATAAAGTCAGTGATACGCTGAAAAATCGCTGTGCCGTGGGTTGTCCCAAAAGCTAGGTTCCTGTCCAAATAGAAGCTGTCATCCCACTTAATTCCCAAGTGGAGTGCATCGCCCGGATCAATACGGACGTTTCTAAACGCTCTTGCTATATCAACTTTAAAGAGCCTTGCCTCCTGACCTAGCTGTTCAAAGAGTGGGACCATATCGTCTAGATATGGCAACTTTAAGCAAATAAGGTATGATCATAATGGTCAGTACTGGTCGCTTTGTTAACTGAAAAATCCCCGAAGGAGAGATCCAATTTCACTCTGCGGCCCACGTCTTTTGGTCTAGTCATTAGAGGGGACCGTGTAAAAAGTTCATGTGGAGGTTGAGAGAAAGGGCCCGCTAGTGCCCCCGCTTCAAGCTCAGACTGTATATATTGATTTACCTCAGTAGGAAAGGCTCTGGCTGAGGCATGATTGTCATTAGCATTATTTTTAATGGTGGTGCTATGGTTAATGCCCAAAGGAAAGCCAAAAGTCAGGTAATCTAATAAGAGTTTATCATGATAGTCACCTATGTTTTCTTCAATGTACTGCAAATTAAAAGTGGAGTTAAGGGGGACTCGGTCAGCCTTGTAATTTGGAACACCTGATGCTATCACTTCCGAGGCCACCTTAAGGTAAGCACTCATATCTTCAATATCAATAGGTTGTTTTTGGGTGCAACTATACACTTTGTCTTTGCACAAACGAAACCCCTTTTTATAGACCCATCACCACTTATACAGTCAATATGTCTATAGAACCTACTTTTAAATTTACAGTCAACATTGTCTTTAATCAGAGGACGGTGACAACACCCCTACTCAGCAGCTTTTTTCTTGTTCAAACATTCCTGCTCTGTATGATTATTATTTCTCTTCAAATGTTTAAAACAATGCATACAGATGTGACGGAAACTAGTTGTGCCCGTCGCATCCATGTGATCCTGAGTGTGTGGACACGTACTTCGTTATACCAACAACAAACGATTCGCTTCACAGTTATCAAAGGTTGTGCAGACTGTGTTTTAGGGGACATGGTTACGGATCCGCTAAAAACAGCTGATTGAGAGAACGTGAGCCGGTTGTCTGCCAAGAAACGAGAGTCTCCCCAGCTAATGGACTCCTCTTCAATGCGGTGCATGGCCACCGTGAAAGCACCTCTCGCGATGGGCCACGAGAGGTTCTCACTTAATTTGACCGTTTATATGAGTTCGTTCAGCATACTTTTCGCAATCTGTGGGTTGGGTGTATCCATAGCGTTTTTGAGAAACCCAATCACAAACTGTCCGAGAGTTAAGTCGTCAAATGGCGTCTCTTGCGTGTGGAACCCATGAAACATGATTCGTTTGGCCAACGCAAATGCATGGGTGCACAAGTAGTTTCAGACACATTGTAATGGCCACTTTTCTTCCTCACTCCCAGATTACCTTGCTGTAACTCGCTGTGCATACGCGCCTCAAGAGCGGACACTCTGTCTTCCACTAGCTTCTGGAGATAGGGGTTTGAGCGCAAGAATTCCATACTTTGAGCACTAGTTACTTCACCTGCACTTGGTACAAACAACGGTTCGTCCTTCTGTTTATAAACTCCCGTATTATCAACCACATTTGTCACTGGCCCTTGTATCTCCACTGGGTTGCCATACTGGTCCGTAAGCACATTAAAATTTTGATCCACCGGTTTTACAGTCACGTCCAATTTTCCCCCTTGCAAAGGGTCAACATTTGTAGGCCAAGACACAGATGCGGTCCCTGTAGGTTTGCTTACTGTTGAAGTCACCCGCGGGGTACATTCTTCACTTCTTGTGCCCTAGGAGCATTTGTAAATGACCTAATGTTGAGCAAAGGTGTGACCCCCAAGTCCATGTTTCCCTTATGTTTCTTCGCCCTAGCAGGCATTTGCTTAACCAACACGGCCGTATCTGGGAAGGTCTGAGAATAAGTAGAGTTCTCGTTTCCTGCTTGAGGCGTTTCCAGTGGTGAAAACAGTGAAGTCTCATCCTCCCTCTCAGCAAACAACTCCATGCGCTTTCCCTTCTCGCATGAACGAGATTGATGCTTTGTTGTACTGGTCTCCCCTTTTGAAGAGTCCACGCGAGATGAGAGGCCATTAATTTTTTCCTCCATGGCTGTGAGTTTGTCCGTAAAGCCTGTCATAGTCTGAATAACCATATCCAACATCTTCTCCTGAGAGTTATCGATTAACGTCTTTCCCTGTGGGGTTTTCTTTGTGGAATGTTCATGACTTTGGTCACGTTTCTCCTCTTTGTTCTTATTCCTTTTACATTTCCCGTGTAACGGCTTGTCATGTATCTCACCACATTTTTTGCATAAACATAAAGGTTTATCGGCATTAGTTGCCATACTAAAACATATAAAAAAACTAAAAACTAGAATTGTCACAAAGACGAATCTTTTTGCTTTCCAGATCATTGAATCAACTTCAAAAACCCAGACTACCCGCGTGTGCTGGTTTATATACTAACCCCCCTACAGAAAGGGGTGAATTGATTGGTGGAGAAGTAAGGAATGCGGTGATTGGTGAAGGGATGTGGAAGAGGCCAAATTCGTGGACTGATCCAAGTCGACTGACATGCAATCCCTCTGAGGGGTGATTGCTGCGAATTATTATATTAAGTTCAAACTTTAGTTGATCACTCACAGGTCAAGTTCTTTACATTGTTTATCATGCAGCAAAAAAATAAGCTTTAGTTGTAAATACTAAGTTCAGCATGAATGTGAGCTGTTCCTTATTGATGCTTGTAAGACTCCATCTTTGTTCTCAATGGAGTTGTAGAACTGTGGACTGGGATATTTTTCCTTTTTAAAAAATACTTAGGCAAACAATCAGACTTCAAAGATGAAAGTTAAAAAAGTCATAAGAAATAGAAATATTCTAAATGCAATCAACTCTGTAGGTGTGGCTTCCTATAGCATCAGGGCTGTTTTGTGATTTACCTCTAATAAACTAGGATCACAAGTGTGTAAGGGAAAGCATCAAAGGACAGGTGATAGTATATGCATAATTGTAACTAACACATGCTTTCCATTAATAAAATCCTTTTATAGTCTTAAAATTCAGATGTGTTTTTATCACCAGAAAACAATTAATTTTATTTATCCCTTTATTTTGGAACAAATAAATTTTGTAGAATTGTTAACAGAAAACATTATTATAAATTATAAGGTTACCAACGCCAACCCAAAAGTCAGATGCAGGCTTCAGGTGGGCCAGTGTGACTCAAACTTTTAAAATAAGAAAAAGATATGCTTTTAAAAAAGTATCATAATTGTCAACAAAATTATGAAAATATACAGATCCACAGGATGCTTTCTCATGAAAAAGTATCATTTACAGTGAATTTATTGTTCATGAAGATCTGATATGTTGATTTTATGAATTCTAAAGTATAAATTTATTAAAATACATTTCTCAACTGATAAACGTGGAGCTTGTACAAGTTGCAACTTGTACAGGTCCAAAATTTGTACAAGTTGCAACTTGTACAAGACAACCCTTACAAGTTGCAACTTGTACAAGCAGTTTGTACAAGTTGCAAATTGTACAGATTTCTTATACAAGTTGTAACTTGTACAACATCTCAAGTTGTACATAACATATATACATATTACATATGATGAATATCTGTATGACTGATGTCAGGGGGTAGATCTTTTACATATGATGTACATTGATATGACTAAAGTTAGTTGAAAGACCTCCTACAGATCATGAATACAAGAGCAGAGGGCCATTACAAGTGATACGGCCTGCTAACCTGTTATAGCCACACTGTATCCTAGTTTAGAATATATCATAATCATATGGTCCAATTTTTTTAATCAAACTGAAATATTTAGTACTGAGCTAGAACAGTAAATTATTTTAATATTTTGATGAAAAATTATCAGAAAATAATACCATGATAATGATAATATGTTCACTGTAAACATCCCTAGTTATTTGGACATGTATATGGTACAAAGTTTTGAAAGACTCTCTAATGTAATGTTATTAACTATGTAGGATACCTTAAAGAACATTAGCAATAGAATAGTATAATTGATAACCACATCAGTCATGACATAATTTCAACTAAATTTGACTGACATGATTAAGTAAATAATTTGTATTAGTGTCATTCTTCAGTTGGAACCATTTTGAACAAAGGAGTAATATGTTAAAATAACAATCGAATGTAGTGCTTCCCACAGTTGACAATGTGTGGAAAAAACCCCCATGAGACATTTGTGTGAGGTGTTTTGCTAATTCCCCACTGTGTACTGAATTGACCTGATAAAAAATGATATGCACAAAAGATACCCACTGTCTTAAAAGGAAATGGCAACTAGATAAATTTTTATTGAAGCTCAAATATGGCTAAATAGCACAGGAACCTGAGCAGAAATCCTAAACACACCCCAAATAAGTTTATGCTTTGTGCAGAGCTGGAATTTTATCGAGGAAGATATGTCAATGAAGAGGTTGACAATGCATATGCCTCTGGGATGGTAATTCACCAGTCTTTTGAAGCAGATTCTGTGCTTTTAAAAAGTTGCCCACAGTATTACAGTTTCATGGTCATACTGGAGGCTTCTTTGTACAGCTTCATAGCCTGAATTCTTCTATGTATTATGTATTAACAGAAAGATACACACTGATGAATCAGCTCATACAAATTTTTACTGTATTTTTAGAACAATTACATTGCTTGTAAAATTAATGATGATATTAGTCAATATGGCTGATATTATAATAAAACTGCAATTGTTTTATTTTCAATAATTTCCAACACCAGTGAAAATAGAAAAATATTCTGTTTGTGAAAGCTAATACCCAGGAAAGATGGTATGCTCCTAATATTGGAAGCTTTTTTATACAGCTTAAAAGCTGTCATCTATATTATGAATTAAAAGAAAGTTACACATTGCTGAATCAGCTCATACAATATGATCATTATTGTCAATATTGCCGAAATTACAAAAACAAAACCGGTGAAAATTTTGAAACATTCCAGCTGCTTTGTGAAAGTTTATGTTCAGGTCATATGGTAGTAATATTTGCAACTCAAAATTGCAATCATTCAATCCTTTGAAATTTAGTCTCTTGATAGATCTTGAACGCTTAGTTGTGTTTCCATATCTTAATGTTTTCAGAAAGATTGCCGTAGAATAAAAGGCTTTTTCATCATGAGATATCATATGTCCCCACTCGTTCAACACAAAACTTACCCACTTATGGATCACCTTCAGTCTCATTCAGTCACCAGAACTATTGCACTGCCCTATCCACTGTGTAACCTGGGCATAACATTAGACAACAACAGTGCTGGGAAAGCACATACCTCCACAAAGGCACATAATAATAAGTAATGGAAAAATCCGGGTCGTATTTTTGTATCCAGACAGCTGGGCCAAGACCATCTTCTGAATTTTTTTCCCAGGAAGAGCAAACCAGTAGTATTTGCATAATCCTGCTAAGAAACAGACAAACAGAAAATGGTCATGAAAATGATACAGTAACCCCCTTGGCAGAAGTTATCACTTTACCTGAAATGTGCCGAGATCTATTCCATCGGGGAATCCCATATGTATGTCTATCTCTTTTGCCATGTGTGTCCAGGATCCAAACACCATGTGACACTCTTGCTGATCAAATGGGTAGTTGGTTACATCCACTGAACAGGTGGCCTGAAAGATATATGCTCATGTGATTATAAGAATGAATTTGTCAGTGATTAATACTATTCAATATTGCTGCCAATGTATTTTATGGGTTATGTCACGATGGGAAAGTTAAGGAGATGGAGCAAAGTAGTGCATACTGATTGGTCAATATTCTGCACTGACTGCAACAATGAACTTTGAATGTTTGGATGGCTGGTAAAACCTATGATGCACAAATAACTATACAGTTACCCCAATTTGAGTGTGATTTGGTTTATTGTTGCTTTTATAAAAGATGATGGGGTCAAGTTTGGCCCTGTGGTATAGTTGTGCAACTCTAGTCTCTGTGGTAGGACAATAAAATTAATAAAAGTCACAGAAGTTTTAATTTTGAATGTGTTTATGTTTCCATAGATATCAAAATTGTGATATAACATGGCAGGCGGTGGAAATCTGACATATGAGTTGGTGCATATTCTACACTATCAAACACTGCCTAAAAACTGCCTAATTTATACACCTGTCTTGTCACTTATCCAGTCTAATGGGTCAAGAAATTTGAGAAAAGTGGAAAATGTCAATGTTTCAATTATCTGAAGTGGTGACATCACAGTGAAAATCAATGTGGTTTAAACACAATTAGCATGATAGTAAATTAATATTAATTCTATATTTTTAAAAAAATGAGGAAATGTGACGCTGTAGGACCAAAATCTACCATGTATCGGGTCAAGACAGAGAGTTTCACCATGGCAATATAGCCATTCTGTACAAATTATGAACTAAAGACCACCAGTCGTCAGTTAGGATCGTGTTCTGTAGATTTTATTTTCAATAAGTCAATTCCACTATGGCAAATGAGAGCTGAAAATATGGTTGGACATGTACTTAGAAAACCAGGAGATGATGTAATCAGAGTTGCTCTAAGATGAACCGTGGGAGATGAGATGAAAGAAAGAGGATCTAGCCGGAACATTTTGAAAACGGAGACGAGTGGAAAGATTCAGTGTTTGCCCTTTGTGTTATCAGACGGAGCAAGACTCAAGGTAAGTATGTATGACAAATGTGTAACAAGTAACTGTGCATATAAAGTTTCATCTTGAATAAAAGGTAGCTTCAAAGTAATATAGTGTCACATTTACAAAAGTGGCAAACAAAAAACACTCGAGTTTATCCTGCTAAAACTAAACAGATAAAAAAATAGAATGTTCTAATACACCAACTAGATATTCAGAATGGATTTATTTCTGCATCCGATTTTTGATCATTTGTCTTTAGATCTGCCAATTTCAGGCTTGTGTTAAGGTTTTAAAGCAGCAACAAGGAATAGGTTAGGAAATAAATATGTACAAGGAAAGAAAATTTAAATAAACAGAGAGCTAACCGATTTTTATGAATTATTCTATATTTGGCAATAATTTTTATGTGTCAACAAAAGCATATTTTAATACATTGAGAGAACACTAGATTGCTTTCTACTTTATGAACTGTATGAGCTTTTTAATATTATTTTTTTGCATGTATATTAATAACTGCGAAAGTCTCTCCATCCATATGAAACCTTTAATTAATCTGTCTGCTTCAGATGTGGACCCTCCACAAAAGCTAACTTGAATTCCTGCATGAAATCCAACTTTTAAGCTATTGCCACCTGGTAAATTATACAAGTGCAAAATTGAAATACAAGTAGTACCTGTACATTTTCTGACAAAATGCCATTAACACTCCTTTCAAAAACTGGCAGCCCTTAGTTTATTGTGTGGTATGTTTATGGTATTTTTCTTGCAGCTAGGTTTGTGATTTCTTGGTGTAAAACAATAGCAAAGTGAAAGACATGAACCAAGCATGAATTATTATTATTTTTAATTTAAAGAAACTAAAATGAATAAAAGACATAAAAATCTATCATTACAGTAATATTGGAAAAAAGGAGAAGAAAAATACCACTAAAAACCCGAATGTGGACTGAGCCGAGGCAGCCAAAAAATGGAGAATATCATCCAGGTCTTCCCAAACTGTAATAAATTGTCCCTTTTATCAAGTCATATGCACACAAAATATTTCAGAGGGATTCGTTCATTACTTTTAGAGTACTCTCAATCTCAAAACCCAAATTACTGGATATGGAAAAAACTGAAATTTGTTGGTTGTTTTGTATGCAGAGTATGACCTGGATCTTTCTAAAAGTTCAAACACTTTGGTCAGACCCTATCCATATAAAAATAATCACAAAGGCATTTTAATTTATTTTTAAGTAATTATCAACACAAACAAACAAATGCAACTAAAGCATATCCTCCTTGGCAGAGGTAATGCCAATATATATGTACTGATATTTATTATCCACCACTGTATTTTACCTAAATATTGTGGAATATTCAACAGGAAATATTTTCTCTTTATCCTCAAGTGCACCCTTAAAATTGATAATTATTCTTTTTGAACGTTACACTAGCGCCAATTTGTCCACAGATATTTATAAAGCTACATGTATTTACCTTAAATATGGAGTGTGGCCACCAGGTAATAACTCCACCATCATTCACAAGAGCCAAGGCTTCTCTCTGTTCTATATCCACATCAGCACTGAGGAACAAAAAAAGATGAAAAACAGAAGAAATAAAAATGTAAAATGCTGTTGAAACACCTTAGGTTTTTCCATTTAATGATGGCCAGGGGCCATAGTGGGTACCATACTGAGGCAACAAACTAGCCTCCTGCATCTCTTGTGATGTGTTCCATCCCTTGCTTACTCTGGTCAGAAAGTATCTAGTTATTTGCAAGGTCAGATGCTTTATAGAATCTTGACTTGCTTGTATGCCCTGTCTTCCTCTGTCCCCTCAACAACCCCTTGTGACATGACCTATACAACATGTCGAAGGCAGTGTTGAAGCCATATAAATCAGAAACCATAAGAGCTATTCATAATCATATTTTCTTTGTGATGACTATTACTACAATGGTATAGCTCCTTAGCTTGTGTTAATTTGGCATATGTCTTACACTAGCAAACAAGGCCAAAAGGGATTTCGGTCTAAGAGCGCGAGCCGCAAAGCCTTCAGAGACACAAATAGCACACCGAAGCGGTCACCCATCCCAGTACTAACGTAGCCAATTGCTGCTTAACTTCAGTCAACAGACAGATATTAATCACATTGCACCATAATTCTTGAAAGTCCCAAGACAAAAAAAAAGCGAAAAAAAAGTGATTCCGAGCCGAGCCTCACAAGAGCTCAAACTAAAAAAAATAGTAGACAGAAATTTAAACGATAGCGAAGAAAGGAGACTGCTTCAGAAAGAAGAGTGAAAAACTATGTTTGAATTGGTCATGTGCTACTTTTGGGTGCGGATTTTAAGAATAAATTTTATTATCATCCCATTAAAAGGAACTACTTAAGACTAGAACTTTTTGTATGAAAATTATTTTCATAATTTATTTATCTGTTGACCATTTTTTTTAGTATATTGTGCTTCTTGACGTTCTTAAATTGAAAAGGGTGACTTCGGAGGCAGATTTTTACATACTTAATTTCAAATGTCTCGCTATAAGCTTTTTTCAAGGAAACAGTTCATTTATCGTCACAAAAAGAATATCTGTAAAAAGAAGGTATCTATGAGTTGGGGGAGAAGACTACGCAAATTTCTAGTAAGACCATAATCTTTCTGTGGAAAGATTACAGTTTTGAAATGAAGATCGCTTCAGGTAACATGGGAGTAAATATTATTACTCTCACAAAGGAATAATATTTATTTAAATTGAACTTTGAAGCAATCTTACGTAATTTTGTCAGTTTTTCCCCAAACTACTGGCCATTTATTTTATCACCAAGGCCAATGCAGCGTTTCAATGAGTTTGACTTTTTAACTGTTTGACATTTGTAAATGTCACATGTTGTAACCAGTTTTACCTTTTTATGCCATGTGTTTTTTTCATCAGTGAACATAAATATTCATGTATTAACTGACATCCTAAAGCTTGGTGCACACTATACCAAATCAATATGGTATACCCAAAATATAAGCCTTTGTTAGGCTGGACAAGACAGGGTCGAAATTAAAATTAAAAGAAGGGCACTTGGACAGCACATACCTAGACCAATGCACATAATAAGAAGAATATGTCAAATTTTGAATTATTTTTCTGTATCCATATGGTGATCCAAATGATCTTCACAATATGGGTTCTACATTGGACCAAGACCCATCTTCTGAATTTAAATTTGACTTTTTTTCTGGATGATCCAAGCAGTAGTGTTATTATTATGTATTATGTAATTGACCACAACCATTTGCTTGTCCGTTTGTTTATTTGCAAAACAACTCAAAAAGTTATAGACAGATTTTGAGTAAGTTATTTTTAGAAAATGTCAACAGATGATCAAATTGTGGTGACGAGATTCTTGGATCCAGGAAGTTTTTAAATGAATCCTGTTTCATTAAACTCATAAGCAAAATTGGAGGCGTTGGACCATGGTGGAGGTGTTTGCCCTCCTGGTGTTCTGGTGATCTATAAGATTCTAAAAGTTCGCACATTCTTACAGTTTATTACCACACTCAAAATTTGTGGCAATGTTTAAAGTATAATTTTTCAAGAGTTTAAAAATACACAATGAGCATGGGCCCAGGGCAAGGCTATTGATGGACTGTTGTGTCCTGTGATTTGACAAATGGAACAGGAGTATAGTTAACAAAACCAGTTTTCACTTTCATTTCAGGAGCTTTGCAATAAATACAGTGGAAATGATCAAAAGGAAGCAAGATTCAAAAGAAAAAGTACAAAAGACATTCACAGGTTTTTTTCTAGTCATGTTGTATTGTAAACTAATTCTATTGTAGTTGGTGTAACGTAAATCCTCTTTTCAGCAAGATCATAAAATGTCATGAGATTCTGGACAAAATAAGATGTATTAAAAATGCTGGCTTTTAGATGGCAAAGTTTTTGTCTCCATTAAAACAGCAGGATTCTTTTTCCAGCGACATTTCAAAAACTTATAGTTATAATGGATAAGAAAAGTACATGTAAAAGGTCATGTTCTCCAAATGCACTGGCATCATATATACCGTAGCTTTTGATAATAATCAGCACAACTTAAACACAGAATTGTGATTTTATTTCCTTAATTAACTTATTTTAACAGATTTCTTTTAATTAAAATATTTCTTAACACAAGCATTGCTTTTAAATAAACTTTTCACCAGAAAAGAGCTAGCCCAGTTACTGAGCTTAAAGAAAGCTTTTAGGGGGTGATTGTCCCATTTCTCTGCATGAATTTGGAGGCTTAAATCAACGTAAAGCCATTCAACATACAATTTACATTATTATATAAGTGTAACAGTAATGATGATTGGTAGTAAAGTAAGCATTAAATATGTATTCCTTCTTGTACAGATATAAGCCGTGTATTAAATTAACAAGCCAAAGACATGTAATATCTTACTTTCCAAAGCCCAACTGCAGCTATTAAAAGAAAATTATAACAGCCTTACTATGATATTTATGATTTTCAATTGTACAATTTGTACTATCTCTACAATACACTGATTATTGGTCGAATGTAAATGATTGTTTCAGTAGCTCACATAATACCGTGATGTTAAGCGTTGAATGGAGAAACATTTCTTTATCTCTGTTGGGGAAACAGTCTTAGGTGTTCAACACACTTGATTCCCACAACTCAGGTCCAAGTTTCAATTCCCAGCCCGAACGAAGTGGGAAAGTTGGTAGCTGCTTAATTACCAGCGTCCGATGGTTTTCACTAAGAAATCTTGACTAACCAATATGGACTATTCTTTTCCGTCCTCTGTCATGATATGATGCATGCATAGTGTTAAAAATTATTGTAAACCCCAAAAAATCAATAAGATCTTTATTACTCTAAACAATTTACTTAATTGGGGGGGGGGGGGGGGGGGGGGGGGGGGGGGGGGGGTCATTCTGGGCTAACTTTGACTTATCATAATGTCAGTTACATTCTGATTTCTGATCAAGAAATATCAGCAACTTCACCTTTTTAATGAGGTATAAGTTGTAACCTGTTTGCCACAGGTGATGCACTGTTTTTCAAGACTTAAGAGAAGTAGAAGTATGTTTCAAGTATCTGGTTCTACGACTTGGAACTTAACAGGATGAGGCAGATTTGTGTATCTCTGTGTGTGTGAGGTTGGATGGTTGGCGCATGCCCCCTTTCATAAGACGAAACTTTTGTGATGGGTCTTTATTTTCTTCACTGTCAGAAACCAGAGTAGTAAGTATACCTGTTTTACAGTGATAGCTTTTGACCCCACAATATTGTCGAACCGATTAGACTGATTATTGTCAAACTGATAAGACTATAGCCTCTCTTACATCCCATCGTACGTGCATGTACATCCTGGTTACACAAAAAAATCGGCGGATTTGCAAGGCACACTTAAGGTACACTTGCGATTTTATAACAGAATTTAAAGGTCTCATAGGCCCTGTAATGTGCCCTGTAGTGTTGAAAGATCTCCCCATTCACTTGCAGGGTTTGCAAGTCCCGTATAATACACTCACGGGTACCTTGCGTCCATCTTAACCCACTGTGGGACCTGTAGCTAGTCACAGTCTATTCTTTGATGTTCAAGTACTGACACTCTTGTTGGGAAAATATACCTTGTTTGCACGTGCAAATCTCTGCAACCCCACTACCAGGCTACGTTCATATTTTTTCAACAATATTTGCAGCACACTTGATGGGATGTAAGAGATGCTAAAGGTACCAACTTAGGTCTCAAGTTCATGCAAACTGGTGATTAGTTACTGATGATTGCCAAGCAGTCAGGGATGAACTATATTGAAGTTGAAGTACGTACGTGTTGTACAGCATGATGTCAGGCTGCCAAATAGTTTTAGGGTTGATCTTTACGGATCTCAAACCTTCATAGTCACCAGGATCCCACTGTAAGTACTCATCTCTCCACATCTGAAACCACAGGTAAGAATAGAACAGTTAAAGATAAAATGTAAACTGGAAGAACATTTTAAATGTATTGCAGTAATTTTTTTATAATCTTTGTATGTAACTGTGATGATTGGGACCGCTTTGAATTTCTAAAGTGGTAGGGTGGAAGTTTGTGACAACTTACCTTATTTGGCTAGTGCAAGGTACATCTTTAGGCAATCTAATACCATATAAAGAAAAGAAGTTCTAAGCGGATGTGATCTATTTTGTATGATCACAATAGACAATCAGGTCTTTTACTTTTATATGTTGATGTAATGAAGACTACTTAAAAGTCTAAGCTGTCTAAACAATAAAGTTTACTGACCCACTGCAGAGCTAAACAACTAATATCCCGAGAAAGAGATGAAGGCTAAAAAGGAAAGAGTATGAAATTTGCCAGAGTTTGTGAAAATCATTTGCAATGAAGCCCTGTATAATTTCCCTATATTGTGTGAAAATCTTTATACATTTTCTACTTGACCTCTGCTTATTTAAAACTGACATATTGGATGACTTTGTCTTACTTTTAAAGAATGCCCCCCCTTCGGAGGTGAATTTTATATTTTTTATACCCAGGTCTCACTGTTCCATGCTACGTGACTTCTGCTTATTCGAAACTGACATATTTGATGACTTTGCCAATTGGTCTAACTTTCAAAGAATGTCCAACTGGAAGGTGAATGTCATATTTCTTATACCCAGGTCTCACTGTTCCATGCTAAGGTCACAGGGTTCAAACTAACAGGTTTGTGTACTTTCAGCTGGGGATGATTGTGGCATTGTCTATTTCATTTCTTGGATGATCATCGTTGGCCCGATTCAGCAGGATTTACATTCAGGCAGGACACGTTTGGCACAATTCGGAATGCCATTTGCATATGGGATTTTTTTTTTTTCGTAAATCCTCCCATGACCAGTCGCGAGCTGTATTAAACTATACACGCTGGAAGGTAAGGCGGGTGGGGCAGAGGGATATACAGGACTGCTCATTATTCAACCTGCATGGGCCAGATACTTGATCTCTTTCTGGAGCCATAAGGAAGAGGTCATCAAGTGCAAAATCACATACATGCAGATACAACCATAAGGAAAGGTGTGACCTGAACATTGGTGTAACAGGGTGAACATAAGGGGAGTTAGCGGAAGACCAAGTAATTACATTACAGATAAACATGAGGATATTGCATTCTTGCTGCTCACCACACACGTGTCCTTAGGGCTTTCATTATGACATTATCACATGCAAATGTACTTGGCTTGTGGCATTGCACTTTGTGTTAAAACAAAAGACCCAATGACCGTTAACCACTGATATTTTGATTGCAAGACAAACTAAAATCCCTGTAGTCCAAGCTGGTTTGTAGCACTGATCTACAAGATAATAATATACTGTTCTTGTATCTTAATCTTCTCATTGGGAATATATAAAAAATCTGCAAATGAAGGCATTTCTCGGTGTCATTTTGTTTTGTTTTGTCATTTCAAAAGTCACAAAAAATTCCCGATGACCTAAATGACGGATTCCTTCATTCCAGGGCTAAAATCACTTTCACTTTTGGACTCTTGGCATATTATAGGTGTGGCTTGTACATATGAGCAAACTAACCTGGCTGCTGAAGGTTAAGTATTATATATAATCTATTTGACAGTACATTTCTCTAAATTGTTATATTCACAGTATTATGGCTGCTTTTGATATGACCATTGATTAAATGGCACCTGCAAGAATATATAGGAAGTTTACTTAAGCATCAAATTTGATAGAGAAATGTACGATTCAAAATATTTCTTTACCTCTCCATTTTGGATTTTAAATGTGTGTAAAACAATCATTACTGTTTTTGTGCTGCTACTACTAGTTGGTTTGGGTTTCTGGTGACACAGTTTATCCTCATTTAAAGAAGAGTCTATAACTTGGGAGGTTTAAACCAATATTTTATCTAACAAAATTTTAAATTGTTATATGACTAAAATCTCAAGAGACAATTTATCAAAGTTTCATACATCAGGTTGCAATAGATTTTTGACATCCCTCACTCCCCAGGGTCCCAGTTCAACCACATTCTTATTCTTAGTATTGCTCTTGTTCTTATAATCTCTCAAGAAAACAACCATATTCTAAGAAAAAAAAATCAGTTTACATATCCATAAGTACACTTTAATATGTACTTACCGCAAATATTTGAAAGGAATTAAATTACCCGATGTAAGATAATAATGCTGTTTGATAACATCCTGTTTACATCCAAGCTGGAAGAAGATTGCCATTCTAACGATATTTTAGGAATAATATAATATTAAAAAAAAACCTTAAAACAACCAAGCCAAAATTTCCCACCACATATTATAGTTCAGTGAGACATGGTGAAGATTACATCTTTGGACACTGGGTATTAATTATTTTCATAAACTGACTAAACTCAGGCTTCCCAGTAGCTGGATTACAAGAGCACGCCGAACTGACTAAATTTTCAAAAACTTATAAAAAAAACATAATTTAGGATGGCACAGTATACTAGTATTACTGTAAAATGACAACCAGCTTACATCTCTGGCCCACGGTTACATAGTGAGGATATCTAGTTAAATGAGATATTTACTATTACTAAACAAACTACAACTGTGATGATAACTCAATCCATGTCTTTGGAATAATGCAGTCTACTTTGATAAAAAGCCTCACCCCCAAATCCGCCGAAATATAGTGTTTAAAACATCTGAAATATTATACAAGCTAATTCCTTTAGTAGACCTCTTTTTACTAGAATCTTCAAGTAGAAGCAAGTATCAGATGCTCCAGACAAGGTGTTTATTCTTGTGCCACAATCACACTGCAGACAGTATGTCCCGCAGTTGGAACCGCCTCTCAGAACGCCTCATATCTTCCAAGATTTTGGAAACCTGTCACACTATAGGCATAAGGCTACTGAAGGGACACGGTTTGTAACCATGAATAAGAGTAGTACTTCAAATGTTGGTCACCAAGAGGCAACCTAACCTCAACTCATCTTCGGAAGCCGGTGAACAAACGCATGCTACTGAAACGAGACCGAATAACACCATTAAAACAATCGGGGACTATGGCTTCAGTTACCATATGAAGATTTATCTGTGGAAGGCCACTGATATGGATGGGGACAGAGACACATGTATAAGGGCACGGTTGTAGGGCTGAAAGGGGATGGTGAATGGTGGTTACTGACAGTGAGAGGTGGAAATTTAAACATTTTAAAACGTCACACAGTAATTGAAGGACTGAGACATTTTCACCAACACCTAGTACTGCAAGGTGGACTGGCTGTAGTGTAACTGGGGTATAAAGCTTTAAGATACAAGATTTTTCTTTATTTTAAATATTTTTTTATGAAATATGTACGTCTTTGCATATCAAAAGATCATATATAAAATAGTCATAGTTATTTAAAAGGACACTTGGCTTCCTTAAAAAGAAAGAACAGTTGCTTAGTTAAAATGAATTTCAGTCTTCCCACAGCTCTTTATTTAAAATTTGAACAACTTAATTAGAAGTATTCTTTTTGAAAGTACAACCAATTCCTTCAAAAACAAAGAATAAAAATAAATAATACGTCTTAATCTTATAAAAAATATTAACACCGCCCTTGTCTATTGACATTTTAAGTCACATAGTTTAACTGCATGCAGTATTTTACAAATATATCAAACACTCACATATCTGGTCCACATGGACATGGTGAGGATCTTGTCCTTCTCATTAAGCTCCATCTGTATGAGTCCAAGTCCAAAGGTCACATTTACCACACTGCTGATATTCCTCACTGGCCGACCAAGCTCACCGGCTGCCTGGTAGGAAGACATGAGTCTCTTCATCAGCCTCTTCTCTGCAGAGATTACTCTGAAATAACATCATGGTAACGGTAAAGTAAAAGTCATGGATTATCTGAAATGAGTGAGACTAAATGTCATAATGCATTCTCTGTTGCGTCATATAGAAAAGAAGAGATCCGTAATCAATTGATCAGAGACATAGTGGGGGTCAGTATCACAGAGAACACTGGGGGTAACCCCCCCCCCCCCCCAAAAAAAAAAAAAAAAAAAAAAATGGGGTGGGTAAACTTCTGAAAAGAGGTAAGGTTCAACTAATTTGTAATCAAGGAGAGAGAAAGTGGAAGAATCTATCATTCACAAATCATTGAACAATCACATGCAAAGATTAAACTAAAATGCTCAGTGGACTTATATGCTGATGAAGCACAGTGTGGAATCTCATCATCCCTTTAATAGATGATGCTTTCATCATGTATGGTTCAAAGACATAAACAATGGATGATTTATTTATTTAATCATTTATTATAGAGACATAGTATAATACATTTTGACAACTTAATAATGAAATACAAAAGAATACCCAGCCCTAATGGGCTTATTAGTCTCTACAAACTATTTTAACAACAGATAGGTGAAAAATAGTTACATAAGATATTATTTCTGTGATTTTGTAGATACTTAACAACAAACAAGTGTAAACTAGTTATATAAAATATTGTTCCTGAGATTCCATAGGTCAGCTAGAAAGCTCATTAATAGTTTTACCCTTTTACAAGTTATTATTTCATAAAACTGAGTTAATATACTATCATTCTGATGAGAACAAATTTTGTTATAATACTTACAGCGGATAGCTTGAAGTTTGAGACAAACACACACAAAATGTATTTCATCTTCAATGTCTAATTTACAAAACTTACAAATTCTGTCTTCTACTTTTTTCCTAGTGTATCTTCCTGTCTTAAGGCATCAAAATATGTTGAATATTCCAGCCTGGTTAGGTTTTGTACTATGAAGCAAATTAACATACCCCTGATTATCCTAGCAGTCGTGTCTTTAAGATAGTCTGAAGTTTTTAAATGACAGGGATTTGTCTATTGTATTCAAATATTACTATTTTATTTGTTTTTGGTTTTAATCTTGCTTTCAACACTGTAGGTCATATCATGATGGGTAGTTCAATGGGCAGAAGAAACCGGAACATACAGTTGTTCAAGGTTGTGTACTGTAAACTGCTGACCATCGGTAAGCAAACTTTCCCACATAGGGCCTGGAGTTTGAACTGCAGACCCCACAGGTGGGAGTAGAGTGTGTTACCACTGCACCATCGTGCTAATGAAATTCTGTAATATAAAATAAAACTGAACTCAATTTGAGTAAAAAAGGATATGTTCTGGAAAACCTTACTGTATTGTTTACGGATTGCGGCCTGTGTATTTTTAAGTTAAGTAGGTAGTTTTTGGAACCTTGATTTTAGCTTTAAAGTCATGTGCATAGGCAAAAATACCATGTTACAATATGGAGAGGGCAGGGGCGAAGGTAAGAATTGAAATGCGCCTACATATAATGTTTATAAGAACTGCATACCTATCTTACATCATAACTGCATTAAATTCCAATTTTGGATGAATTATTCAGGAACTCTGCACCATTTTATCTTTTCTGAAGTTATTTCATAGGTCAGATATGTGGAAACTTATTAAATTATTCCGCTTCAGACAAAAACAAAAATGACCTTTCAAGGTAACTAATTATACACTTGGATCACCTAATGATGATAATTTGTGGTATATTAGCAACACATTTAGCAGATGTAAATGCCTTTAAATAGGCAGAGAATTGTATCTTCCATGGTTACATGATTATTTTTTCACTAATTTGTCATAAGCTTTATAACATGGATTCTTTGTTTTTGTCCTATTTCTCTTTCTGTTCTTCATTAATTTATAGTCTAATTGAATCCAATTTAATCACACTTTCATAATGCTTAATCTCTCTCCTGTAGATTCTTAAGCTCATAAAGCAGTATCATTGCACTAGGTGTTACTGTACCATGGGTCACTGTCTGACGGGGGTTTACTGAATGGAAAAAAAGTGAGATGCAAAATGACATACAATAATGTAGGAGCAAAGAGTTTTATGTCATTTGTACATTTTTACAAACAGCTGCCCTCATACAAATGATTTGTGATTTGAAAACATTATATTGGAGTTAAAATACTGTGAAGTGGCTGTTATTGTGGCATGGTGACGTCATAAACACAATTGACTGAACAAACCAATTATATTAATTCATCCTGAAGTGTCTCCCTCTATTTTATGAATGAATGAGGAACACAATATCCCTCGCCCGACATATGCGGATAAATGGGGGGTATTTTTCAGTGTTTGTAATTTTTCTACCATCAATCTATTCATGGAACTCACAGATTTAATCAGCAGTTATACCATCCCATCCTCTGGCAAGAGATTTGATAAATACATCAAAGAGAAATATATTATCACAAACTCTCCTTTCCCGTGTTACGGATGAGATGCTATTTTTCTGCCTGATTGGTCACACATGATTGTTCTAATAGACAGACACACAGCCTCAGGGTGCTGACCATCGCGTGGAATTACTGCCTGACTGTAATTTAGTTTACAAACCCTCAGCTCATAGATTATTGACTGTTTCCTTTTCTCGGATAAAAACATGTCAATTCCAGAGTCAATATCTACAAACCAACTGACGATCAGCAATGATCACCTTACAAAAGTACCACAAACCTCCCAAACCTTTCAAATGACATGGGAACCTAAGAGGAATACAAGGAAAACAATTTTCATGCAGAACTCATCACGAAACTACTGGTAACCCATATTTCCATTTTAAGTTGTTTGGCAAAGGGAAACCACACAGTAGTTCTTGAATTCAAGGTGATACCCCTTACCTTGGCTTGTGCTTTGAGTGTTGGTAATTTCCTTATTGTCTCAAAGTTTCATCCATTTACTCAAATGTCTGTGAAACAGTTTGGCCATGGCTTTGCTTTTGAAGCCCCCACTGTGTGCAATGTTCTCCCTGGTGAGATTAGTGCATCCTCTGTCTATTGACTCTTTTGGAAAGAAGCTTAAATCCTACCTGTGGACCAAGGCATACCCTACCCACCATTGTCTTAATATCCATCTGGTGTTCTCCGTGCTGCGTGACCCTTTTCTGTCTCTGGGGCCGTATTCACAAACGGGATCAAGATCAAGTTGAGCTAAAAATCAGCTTAAGTTTAGTATAAACAGCTGTAAACTTGAGCTGATTTTTAGCTCAACTTGGGCTTGATCCCTGTTGTGAATACCACCCCAGGAGATTGTTATTGCTTGAACGTTTAGGTGATGGTGGGCCTGAGAGTGAACTTAGTAAAGTGTAGAATAAGCACTACAAAAGTCCAAATTAGAATTAGAATAACAAAAACCACGGGGTCATTTCAGAAATTTAATGCAGATATTATCTACTGTCTATTATCAATCCCATCCTTGTTCCATTTTGGTCTATATCGAATAAAGCTCCTCTAGCAAGTCATAAAATACATAAATAGATGATTACTAGCCATATTTTCCTACTGAGAGGACTTAAAGAACACATTATGCAATGCTTTATGACAAGAAGTCAGAGATTAATTCTATTTCCAACATGGTTAGGCCATGGATACCATAGGTCTTTATAGCTTGAGAGTAATTTGGCCCTTCAGTCTTGTATGTATGAGACATCATAAAGACTGTCTTTATCAGATTTACACCCCATTACTGTTTCACTCATACAGACGGTAATGGTTTATGTTTGAGCTGAACAATGTATAAATAAGATAAAATCTGTGAAATGAATCTATGATATCTGCAACTAATGATAATGCTTTGGATGGTAGTTTAACTCTTCATCATTAAAGCATATTTTGACAAAAACAAAAACAATGCATTTATGGAAGTTAAATTTTGACATACAATTTAAGCCTGTTGTCAAATGAGTTGATATTCACAGAACCAGAAAAATACTTCAAATTGACCAGAGATTACAGATATTGCACCTGATGATGTATTGTATAGCCCCGTTTCCTATGACAACCTTACAGTGTTTTACACACATTTTCATAGTTTTCCCATCTGTGCATGTCTCTGTTTTTTGAGGCCACACATGGAAATTTTGATATGTCACAAAATTTCCTTCAACCATACACTAGGGGGCACGGTGGCAGAGTGGTACCACTCTCACCTCCCACCTCTGAGGCTGGGGTTCGGTTCCCGGCACGGCCTCAAGTGGGAAAGCTGGTAGTTGCTTGCCGTTGGTCGGCAGTTTACAGTACAGAACCCTGATGAACTGTATGTACTGGTTTTCTCTGCCCTTCCAACTACCCGTCGTGATATGACCTGTACAGTGTTGAAAGCGACGTAAAACCCCAAATAAATAAATTCAACCATACACGATACCAAGGTGACTTCCCACAACCGAAAAAAGCCACAGGACACCCTATCATTTCTGTAGCTGTTCTACTGCTTTTCCTCCCCATTCTATGTTAGGTTGTATCTTTCTGTGTCCCCAGTAAAGATAAATCTTTGCAGTAACGTTTGTCTATCCTTTCTCTGCCCATCACTGGACATTGTCCTCCCCAATTCTGATTCTCCACTGTCGCAAGAACTGTAATTGGAGGTATGTAGCTGGGATTCACACGAGATACAGTATTCTGCTTCTGTGGTGCCTGCCGGAAACTGCCGAAAAACCACCTATAGTGTGATATGGTTTCTGTTGTCTCAGACAATGCTTGCTGATTTTGGCTTAGTATTTAATTCGATAAGTTCACACTTAAAACATCAAGTCCTTTTAATGACCATGACCATAAATAGAACTAGTACTCACATGCAAACCAAATAAGTGATGAACAAGATCTCCATCATATCTATAGATACTTGCCCATCCCTTATTGAAATAACAATTCTGATGCGTGCCAGACCAACAACAGAAATAAACAAGAAACAACATTTTCTTTAGACATTCTACATTTCCATGGAGACTGTCTGATCTGTCGTATAATAATCGAATCACTCCAACTTAAACACTTTGTTGGCTACACCCTTCAACTATTACTCTAAGCCATAATGGGACTTTCACACATTTCCAGACAAATGGGCCCAAGTGTGTACCTCCAGGGCAAACCAAATATGAATATATAAGTATGTTTTACTAATAATGCATTGCTTTGGCATGGTTTCAACTGTTACCTAGAGCTATTAAATGATGAAAATGAGGCAGTGATGTACGGGGGCACTTCATGGGGGACAGTGATTCACTGAAATTGCTGATTTTTACATAAGATGTATCAAATACTGATAATCCAAATATAAGACAATTGTATTATGAAAAGCATAAACACAACCCACCACTACTGGATAATCACTTACTCTAGACAAAAATAATTCAGAAATAATTGCCCAAATTCATGCTTTTTGACACTGAAGAATAACTGGAGTATCATCTTGCCACCATTGTATGATATTTTGTGTTATTTAATTCATATGTTGTGTTAAATAATACATAAATCTCCATTATCTAGCTCATGAAAAGAAACATTGACTTTTTACCTTTTATAGTAACAGTAACTTGAAAAGGGTCAATTGCTGGTCATTTCCAAGCAATCTGAATTGCATTATCTTGATATACATAGTACAGCTGAAATTTACTTTTCGGGGTACCAGTCTGTTTTAATATTCACTCAGAACAACCTCTCCAGTTTTACAGCAAGTAACCGTGACATCATTTGTTTTTGTTTATATTTAGCAAATATCCAAGAAGTTGCGTGATTTGCTGCCCCCTGTACCCTTGATGTATTAAAAACGAAGAAATATCTTTACTGGATACAATCAAAGTTTTGGGTCCATCACTTGGCAGTTTTGTCTGAAACTGGACCCGAATAAATCATGATCATTGGCTTTTTATGTTGTAAGATGGATTCACATGTTTGCGGTACTTTTTCCAAAATGGGGTGTTTTGTATTGGCAGAATACAAAACAGTGGGTTGGATTTCTTACATTAGGCCACTTTTAAAGATTAATTAAATTTCTGTTAGACTGTAAAGTTAAAGATGTTTTTTTTACAACCGGTTCAATAGCAAGGATAATATTGAGACAGGCCCTCAGCATTGTCACTTGTGGGAGTCGAAACAACATCGAAACCGCTTGTTGTTAGATGACAAAGTTGCCAACAATGAGGCCCTCAAATGGACCTCTCTTTTCACTTGAAAGGATAATGGTCCACAAAATAAGAATATTTTATTACTAATGATCTGTCTCAGCAAATCTCACCAAGTGAAAATGATTTACTTTTGGAGTTTTTTGTACCTACAAGCAACCCAGATTACCCATTGGATGCACCAGTTTTAATGGACTAGTAGCCTCACAGTGGATAAATACATAAAAACTTTCTGGTTTGGACAGAAATTCTAAACCTATCTTCCCAGGGAAGAGAATAAACCAGTGGTTTTTTGTGTATTCTACTTCACAATCAGTTTTGATTGCTTCATCAGGATGTGGAACAATAATTTTGGGGAGTAATGTTATCGAAAAAAATTAAATTATCCCAGGCACCACAGACATCTTTTCCCCTGAAACGTTAACCATCTCAAGTTTAAGCAGATGAGTATTTAATTTAAAAACACGCTTGAATAGAACAAAAAATTCTGCCATATCAGACATAAATGGCTTCCAGTATTTCGAAAATCAAATGTAATACATAATATTGTCAAGTGTGTTTTTCCCATTTGGACTGAACGTGGATGCGTAGCTCAAATGTGTGAAACTATGTTGCAGTGTTAAATCATGTAGAATCATCAGAACTCAGATTAGTTTAGTACTGTCTTCCTGCCATGTAAGTATTTAGAATATTTAAGATGAACTTGCTTTCACAGTAAACAGCGGCTATTTTGATGTTTCCATATTCTAATTCTGCCAGGTAACACATAAGTTTTTTTGTTATGTTGGACAATGCAGTGAAATATAAGCAGCATTCCCAGGGCCAAAAAGAAGCTGAACTGGGATTATAATTCTTATGATACATCAATTACATAACATTTCAAATAGATACACTGATATCAGATTTTAATCAAGAATAAAATATTACATGTTTTAATAAGTGTCAACAGCAGCCAAGCCCAAATCAGGTCCAGATGGAATTATATATAAATGACCTTGTCAAAGGTCAAGGCCACAGCATAACATTCATTGCAACGACTATGTCCTATAATTTAATACAATCACTTCCATCAAAGTTACACAAGACAAATATTCAAAAATTCCTATCAGTTAACATATATAAGCGAGTGAAAATGCAAAGCCCGACCCTATAAAACTCTTTTTGGCTACCAAAATTAAAAAATTACGGATAAAAACGTAAATTAAATATACACAAAACACCAGAAACAAGTATTATTAGGCAGGTAACATCGGCAGATTTTTGCATGCTATGCCATATATAATAAAATTCCACATGCATATTAAATTCAAGGCTTATATCCATGCCAAGCATTAACTGCCTACACCTTATGGTTTCCGAGATATAGTCTGGACAATATTTCAAAGCTTATGGCCATTATGGTAAGGTCAAAATGCAAATACAAGTCACACCATTATGTTGTACATTCATATCCTTTAACCGATGTTCCTGCCAACTACCAACTTCCTCTCTCACTTCCCCTATTTCCCTTGCTTTTCAGGTTGCTCTACGTTCTTAATTCTACTTTGGGTTTGGGTGCCTACCAACTCTTTCAATTTCAATTTTTACTTGTTCATATAAAAATTCAGTGGTTGACATACTACATCCTTACTTTCCTCCACCTTTCTCCATGTCAATAACTACTGTGAAATATTCTCGGCTTTCGCCCCCTTACTTAACCTGGCCTTGTCCATGGTTCAGGGCTTAGCCCTTTGTCTTGAGTTTGACCTTTCTTGTTTCAAAGGTCATAGCAAATTGCTTGACTTTTGGGTTAACATCTTGACTGTATCTTTGGCTTTACTCAGTGAGATGGTGCAAGCCTTGAAATCCAGTCATGGTCAGAAGTAAATTTTCTTGTTGAATTATAAAGTAAAAGAGAGTTTCATAATGTGTAAAAATAAAAAAATCAGTGAAATAGAATTTTTAAACCCAACCTTCTGTTTCATTGTCTTGGGCCCCATGGGGGCTGCAATATCACTACTGCAAGGGCAAAGGTCAAATCAAGGGCACACCATAATATTTTACACTTACACCGTCTAACAAATTCAAACCACCAAATTCCGAGCTTCACTATTTCTTGATACTTTTCAGATTTACCCTGGATTCAGTCAAGATTTTACCTGTCACTTGCCCAGCCACACACCATGGTTGCAAACAATACATGTGAAGCCTTAATGGAACAGTGTTCAATAGGATTCTGTATGCACAAAAATAAGGCATTTTCATTTGATTTAGCAATGTTAAGAAGGATTTATATGCACAAAATCAAAGCTTTTTAAAGTTTCATTAATTTTAATCAGAAAATCTATTGGCATAAAACTCCTCCCATGTTTTGCTAATCAAGATCAGAACCCATATTCATAAATTTGCGCTTTTTTCAACTTTTATGAATCTAAATCAGAATTGACATGCAACTAATTCAAAGGACTGAAACATATATACTTAAAGCAGGAACTATAAAATTGAATATAATCACGTCTTACTTTGCTTAGAAAAGCCAGGAACATGGTTAATTCCTGCTCCTTGTTTACAGCAAAGTAAATGAATCCCAATCTAATGAAGAAAATACCTTAAGGCTTTGCTACATCTAAGCATCATTAAGCCTCCTAAATCTACTCGACAGTTTTATTAGTTTATGAACAAACAGCAAATGAGCTTACTTCAGCTGAATCCTGGGCAGATCTGATACAATAGATCAAGGACTGTTGTGTAACAAGACACTGACAAGCTATTAGTAATCTTGTCTTCAAGAAATGACTTACCATATAATGTGTGATCAAGCCCAAATCTTTCCTTCCTGTGGAAATGACTTTGACAAAGTTAACATGGCTTCTGGTTTTCCATCATTGTAAGTAAATATTTTGTGTGTGTCTACTGATAGTACTTATTTTTAAAGAATGACATTGACAAGGCTATATTAGGCATCAGTGTTTGAATGCATTTGAAAAATTATTGAAAATGATTACTGAACAAAGACTTAAAGCTACAAATGTTTCATTTCAATTATATGTCAAGCATAGCTAAACACCTCTTGTTTGCTTGACTAATTATCTGGTACACATTTGAAATATTTGGCAGTGTAGATTTATTTTCCAAAAAAAAACCTTCTTTAATACCATAAACCTCAGTTATAGACTCTGCCACAAGTAATTTGAAGATTTAAAAGCCTCTATACCTTTACGATAAATTGCAATTATATGTACATGTCTAAACTAACACTGAAACAAACTTGATGGTCTTCCAATAAATATAAAGACGTGTACATTAGGTTTCAAACACAAATTCACCAAGATGAGACCAGGGATTGCATTTAAATTTAGTAACTAACATGGTGGGTGTTTCTTTCTACAGGAAACTGCCACCTTACTGGTCGTTCACTTCCGAGGAGTTATTGCAATATCCTTGTGGGAAGTTATCTACTCTGTTATTTTAGGCACTACTTATGTAGGTGAAAAACACTACTGTTTCATGTACCACACACAAAAAATCCTAATAACCACCAAATATTGTTGTATTCCTCGCGTCCTAAAGAGATGCAAAGGTATTGTTATCATTTCTGTCTGTCTGTCAATGTGTATACCTTTAAACTACTCATTGAATCCAGGGCAAATTTTCACACACGGTCGGGTCTAACCATAGTTATGAAAATTATCCGGATCACAAATCCAGAATTGTTTTGTGATTTTTTGGCAATAGTTGTATGCACAGCTCAAGTTGGTGTCTGACCCTAGCTTGGTCCTCCTTACAGATGATCTGGATAAGGATTACAAATCCAGAATTGTTTTTTTGTGTGGTATTTTTGGCAATATATGCACACAAACTATTCATCAGATCTGGACGGGCACTATCCATGATTTGGTCCGCCTCAAAGTTTATCCGGATCCAGTTTGATAATCCTGAACTTCATCTGGATCACAAATTCGGATTTTTTTCAGCACTTACCATGGGGAAGGTTTGTGTATTGCTTCTTTATACTGTATGTACGCTGTGGGTTTTGGATTTTCTTATGATTGATGTATGAATAGACTTGTGAGCATATAATTGTTGTTTTAAATGTGTAAAAACTAGGATTAGCTCGAGTAAAACCATTGACAGAACCGTGTACTGTATTTAATCTTGGCAAAGGGGTTACTGAACCAACTGAATGGAAGACTTAAGACACCCCATAAAATAGTGGAAGTGACACTATTGTTGTCTCATGAGGTGTTGTAATTTCTGGTAATTGGACAGGTTTTATATTGCCAGAGGAGGCAAGAATAAAACCACAAAACAATGACATGTCAGGGCAATTGGGAAGTGGGTGCTTAAATGAGATTTATCTTTTCATAAATGTCTAAAGCTTTTTATCTCGGACCTTGTATGTTGCATTGTATGGTTTCTGCAGCCAACACAATAGCATTGTGTCTGCAAGATATATAGTGCCTTGCAAATTTCATTTATATATACATTTGATTTCTATCTTTGTCTCCATGAAAGCAAAAGACATAAACATTTCTATCTACAATTGGTCCCTGGCTACCATGGGTATAAAACACAGGTCTGGAATGGGGGAAAGGATGCTTGCTACAAAATTTCACATTACTGAGAAGGGAGTTCAGTGGCTGTCGCTTCTCCTTGTAAACTGTAGCACTAGAATATATTGATATATACTACAGTAAACCAGTTTTACAGCTCGAGCAACACAGTGTACCATTGTAATATATAAGAAAACACTTTGATTGGACAAAGCAGAATCTATAGCTCACTTGTAAGTTACTAATGCATAAAACATCCAGGATATGGCAATGGTTATGGGTGGCGGAATTTATGATTTAAGCAAAGCTCTATTGTTCAAGCACATCGTTAAATTGTTTGGACCAAAAATCTTGCTTAAAATAATAATAATAATAACAACAGCACTTGGAGAGTGCAGACCTCCACCAAGGGAGCTCAATCTGGATCACTCGTAATATATTTTTCATGGATCATTTCATCAAAATCCGTCCATAACGTTTTGAGTTATCTGTCTTTAAAAATTACATTTCATAGATCCAGATGGAATATTGATTAAAACTACCAATGGTAGAGCAGTATTTTGTATTTGTGACTTACAAAGTATATTGTAATTATTGTTATTAATGAAACAAATCCACGATAGAGCATCAATATCTATCTATATCAACTAAGAAGAATTCATTTTGGCTATGGGGAATATTAAGCCTCTGGCATAAACAGATCACACACTGCCACTTTGGCCCAATTAGGTAATACATTCGATTTGGACATTGATTCTCAACACAGAATAACTATTATTATCTGCAATATAATCAGTTTTATACATTGTTTTGAAATGAGGAGCCACTAATGCCTATCAATAGATCAATGGCCAATCGATTTCTTTCATAATATTTTTTTCTTTCTTGTAGGGGAAAATCTAGTCACACCATAGAGATATATATCTGTGTCATCCTTTATTGTAAGGCAATCACAAACCCTTTCAGTCTGTCAGTACTGCAAATTGATACTAACTGTGTCTATTATGTAAGTTATCCAGTTAATGGAGAGACTGTCAACAGCAATAAGCATCTTATTACATATGCAAAAGGCTGGATCATTTCAATTAAATTTCTAGTGGGGGTAGCAACTTCCTGCAATATATATCTTCATTTGTACAATCATTGTGGCATCTCCCTTCATTTTGCATCATATTATTAACAGTGTACATAAACAACATAAAATTGGAGTAATTCTTGTTTATGACACTTTATGGTGATATGTGGATTTTAGCTACTACCTAAAATTAACTGCTGCTTATTGTTTTTAATGCTTCGTCTCTCATCAAAGACAGAGTCTTTACAGAACGAGGTGCGCCAATCCATGGAAGAATAAGAGGTTATATAAAATGCCCATAAACGTCGGTAACGTCGGTATCGTAGCAGATGCTAAAACGAGGTATAATTTGAAATTCTACTGGTGTAAACTTCAACTGGACCCCCCCCCCCCCCTAAAAAAAAAGAAAGAAAAAAAGCAGCAAATCAAATTTGAAGTACCAGTATTCAGTTACAGCACGGATACAAAATCGTAAGAGGTTTTCCCCACTTGAAAATTGCCCACTTAAACAATTTTGCTACAAATAAAAATTTAAACCAGCTGAATTTGCCTTAAGTACTCCCTTTAGAAGATAAATGACAACATTAATTATAAAGTATTAATGAGTGTGGCATTGTGCTATGCTTATCTTGAACCAAAAAAAAAACCCAACAAAACAAAAAATAACAATGAGGCTGACTTAACTTAATCTATTGTAGCTAATATAAAGTGTAGAAGTACAATATAATCCCACAAAACTTTTGACCTTTGTTTTACAGCCAGATTGCTGTAATAGTTGCTTTTATGAGACATCCATTTTGTCAGTTGATGAGAGCTGACAAGATGCACACTGAGATGTAGTCTAACATTAAAAGCCATAATGTTTTTCACAATATTGACTCTACAGTGCTTAAAGGGATGTACTTTGTCACCAAAATGTCCCCTCTTTTTGCTGTCCAAGTATTTTCATTGAGGCATCATAAATTGCCAGATGGCAATCAAGAGACAAACTGTAGACACTGTCTGCACGTATTCCTCCATGGAAACACATATATTATTCTTTGTCTCTTCTGGACATCACAGGAGTATTATATGTCAAGCAGGATTAGTGCCACTGTTGTGGAGAGACCCATTAACTAGGTATTCTTCCAGAGAATGACAATAATATATGTGACAAAATCAAAATGTCACAAGATTGGTACTAAGGCAGTTGCTTGTGTTCTATAGACCACTATGAGACCTGTTAGTTGAAACGTTACAAAGATCCATAACACAGACAGAAGATAATTTCCAAGACTGGAGATTTCTGAGACTAATTATCAGTTAAAAATAATCCTTGCAAATTTTGCTTGTACAAAAGTATTTTTAATGGCCAGTAAAATCTACCTGAAATGGACTCAAGACTTAAGTGGGTGTAACGTCACTTTCAAAAATATTTTATAGAATATATTTCTACAAGGAGTTTAGAGGGTAGAATAAATTATAGCCTTTGAAGGGCTGCAATACAATTTCAACTTGAAACCAGAACAGCAAATTGGCTCATGATCAATGAACAGACAGTGTACTATTCATAATTGTAAAGCAGCTACTCTGATTGGCTGGAGATTGGGTCCAATGTTTACATCATTTTGCTGACATTGTAAATCATGTCCCAAGGAAAATGGTGTAATGTAAACCAATTACGTTTTCTTAATGAAATTGGTTTTATCGTTCCCACAAAGGAAAACTCTTTTTTAACAATTAGAGTTTGATTGAAGGTCATTTGTGAAAGGTCATAGCTTAGTGATAAAGCTCTTAATGGCTCCTTGGTGTAATCTTTTTTTCTGGTATATGGACTGTAATGCCTGCCACTTATGCAAGATTAGTACAAATCTGGAGTAAACATTGGGGTAAGCCCTGACAGGAATTAGAGGCTGATTGTGATGAATCCCTCTTTAAAAGCCTTAAACTAAATTGAATGACAAAGTCTCAAAGTAAGGTATCCCATTATGCATTATTCATCAGCCAGATTTTCAAATGGGTAGAAAAAGTAGTACTATAGGAGGAGGAAACTATTTTAACATTGCAGTGGTAAATGGATTTCACATTTAGCTGGTCTGGTGCCCTGACATAGTTTGAATTTAGTGATTTTGTCATTCAATGTTTGTATACAATCAACAAACAATTTAGATTCGGCTCCATTTTGTAACCTGCTATTGACATTTAAATGTGAATAAAAAGTATTACGATGGCAACATCAATTAGCAGGTTTTTTTGAAGAATCACATTGAAGTTTCAGGACACCATGGTTCCTTATGGCTGAGCCACTATCATATTCTCAACATATTAACAATATTATAACTTCTATGTAACTTTGATTATAGAAATAAATAGAAAGAACTCGTGGAGCGCATACATCCACCAGAGGGTGTTTCCAAAGATTCAGGATTATTTTGTATCCAGAATTTCAGCCAAATCTTTCCCAAAATGAAATCCATACTTCCTTTGGCCAAGTCCTGTTTACAGCAAAAAAAAATTCATAAATACCCATTCATTACTTTTGGAGTAATCATAAAGACAGACAGAAAGACAGACAGACAGACAGACATATATATGAAACACATACCAAAAATCACAACTATGACACTACTATGGTGGATCCATGTTATATTTTGATGTCATAAACTTAACAAGTAATACATTTGATGTGGCATGGTATATTATTTATAATCCGTAGAAAATCCCCTGTACCACAGGACTCAAAGGGCTTTTTGACCTACGCCATTTGTCCATGTCCATAACTTGAAATTGGACCTTTACATTTTGATTCAAGGTGGGGGGTCTGGCTCAGTCATCAGATGATTCGGATTTAAATCCAGATTTAGTCATGGACCAGCAGACAAACAGACCCAATTATAATACCCTAGCCCCTCCTATTAAGGCTACGAAGGTAACAGTAATGTGATGATATGAAATTCTTGAGTTACTGTGCAGTCCTTACTGGCAAAGGGAGAATACAGGGTGATACACCAACACCTGCCTTAATTTTTTTTTGAAAATTGGGGTTGTCACATGTCAATCCTCTGACATAAAGAAGTTGGAGGCACGGGAATAATCATTTGTCCAGTATAACTAAGATCAGGAATGCTCAACTTCATCTCTAGTATTACAATGTCATACGCAAGACAGAAGGGTGGCATTTAATGGAGTTAGAAAAAAAATCTTAATTGCATTTGACTACAGCATGTCACTTAATATTTTCTCTGTACATCATTTTAACTGGTGATTAATTTAATAATAGTAATCCCCTAATAATGGAGACTTTGCTGTTTTTTATGCTTTCCTGATTTTTACTGTCTTTAGAGAGGTTTTAATAACTGAGTTATATTAAGATAAATGATTCTGGACACAGTGAACCAGAGTTAGTTTTTTATAAGATTCCAAGACTTCTTGTTGTCTCAGAGAGATATTAATATTCTTGTCATCTTCTCTGTTGTCTATTTATCAACAAGAGCTGAGTGAGCAGATTAGTCACAACAATCTTTAGACTTCAAAGAAAAAAAACTCTACTTCAACAAAAGGTACTCAGTGTGGACCCTGTTGAGCATACTCAAACAGGATCACCGAACTAGCTAATTTGCTGAAGTTTATGTTGGACATTTTTGGTATTATTAATCATAAGATGGCTGAAAAGAAAATGGATAAATGTGGAGCAAGAAAGTAAGAAGTCTTATATTTGCAGAAGTGATTTGTCACTGAGGCTTTGCTGACAAACTAAAGCCTCAGTCATACTTGTCTGCTGAACCCTAAAGCCTCAGTCACACTTGAGGTAATTTACTGTTTGACTTAATCTGTGGAGATTATAGAGGATGGCTCATTTTACTCATTTAAAATAAAGTATATCTTAAACAACAGCGCTCAGAGAGTACATAACTCCGCCAATTCTCAACACCTCCAATATTGCTTATGAGTGCAATTGTAAAAAAAAAAAGCAAAAAAAATCCTGGATCCAGATGGTGAATCAGATCACTACCAAAATAATGTCATCTGTTCATTGTGGGCATTTCCTGAAGTTTAATTAAACTCCATCTATAGCTTTTCAAGGTATGACTTTAATTGAAGGACAGAGCCAAATATCAACAAGCAAACATATAAACTAACACATGCTGCCAATTGCACAACCATCTTTGCCAGAAGTAAACATGTCAAAGAACATTTAAGATTACAGATGTTAATGTTATGCATGCAGCTGGCGCATACTCTAGTGTACATGTGATACCTCAGCAGCAAGTTGTGTATGTTTTTGTCCTAGTGTATAGCTCCACTCTGATGTGTGCCAACAGAGAAATTTAAAGGCCAAAGTCGAGGGGTCACAGAGCATTAAAGAACCTCCATTTCTCTGTCAAGTGTGATGCTAAAGTAAACAAACTAATGTTGCATGGCAAGTGCATTGTAATGTACACCTATCTCAGATAATTAACGACTGCTGTGTACAGAGGGGCTTATGTAGGGATCTGCTGTTGAAAATTTAAATAAAGTGTGTGCACTTTAAAACAATAAAATTAAGCATCAAGTAATAAAATACCTTGAGAACATATGCTGTTTTAGTTTGTAAGGAAAAGTTTATCAGTGCTGCTAAAAGGTGATATGTTGTTGATATTTGTATACAAGGACTCCAAATATATGATCTTTGTAAGTTGATGAGATTTTCGTCCCGGGACGAAAACGTTCCCCTTTAAAAGGATTTTTTGTACCAGAAGGACCATTTCCCCTTTAGGTATGATGCAACATGGCTAAAATGGTAAAATTGGTACACAATACCATTGTATTGTATTGTGTATTTATACTCAGTGTATTATCTCCATATACTACAGGACTCAAAGTGCTATTAAACCCATCTGATTGCACAGGTACAGCCCCACCTCACGAGCAACTGACATTCCCCTAACTGGAAGATAGAGGCTCAAGGATGACCATTTATCAATGTCCTTGAGGTTCTTTAGCTTGCCACTGGGGATAGGACACAATGACAGAGGACTACCATTTTAAGTGGTCATCCGAGCCACTATGTATCTGCCTGTACCTGGGTTTGAATCCACGTCCTCTGAGTTCCTAGACAAGTGTGCTACTCCCTAGGCCACAGTGGCAGATGTAATTTAAATTTTTTGAGCATTTTGTTTGTATGATACAGTTACTGTGGTTTTGAGGTGCACATTTTATACTTTAATATTAGAAAACACTTTACTCATTAATGCAGAATCTGTATAACGTTAACAGTGAATGTGGAATTTAATTTGTAACAGGTCTACAGGTACCATTAATAGAGCATGAAGTATTTTAATGTGTCTACGTGGAAGTTAGTCATAACTAGAAATGTTGCAAATATTGGCGATTGTTAATAAGAATTAAGTCAACTGTCTTTGATGTATCAAACTATATCATTTCTGGAACAACTTTGTACACATAATGCTGTCATTTTTTTATGTTCACATTGCTATATCTGCCACAAATAGCTCTTATCTGAAACAAAACAGAATCCTTTGGGACTCTTAATGAGAGATAGCCGATGAAGGTTTAACATGTCCCAACAAAGAACTTGCCCTAACCTCCAACATGTAAATTTCACATAAAAAGCTGTGCCTCGGGGAGAAAATTCCCCCACTGTGGAATCCGGAACAAAAAATTGGCAAGAATCCCTAAAAATGTTAAAGAGTCTCAATGTTGATCTGGACAATCCTTAGATTAAGCCAGAAGTTATCCCAACTTATTGTAAAAATGCAACCCCTAGGGGTTTAATAGTTTAGGAGTTTTAGAGCAGATATTGTCGAGAAATCCCAAAAAACTTCTGGAGTCTCAATCCGGATGTAGATTTTTTTTGAGGATGGAGCCATGGGTAGACACCCACCTTATGGGAAAATATAAAACTCGTTAAAATTTGTTAATTTGCCCAGGTGACTTCCACAAGTAGGTAAATTAACTGTATTTCTGCAACAGACTCAATACATATTAAGCAAGGGCAGTATTAAATACTGGATGACTGCTTATATCTTGTTTATATCACATCCTTCTGGTCTACTTTCTTCTATTTTTAACAAATACAATACTGCTTTTCTCAAAATTATGGTTATATTGTAAGCATTACAGGCAATATCTATTTTTACAGAGTGAAAAATGTGGAATTGGCTGAAAAAAACAAAAACAAAACAAAACCGACCAATACAATGGAAACTTGTGCCAGTTTTGCATCATACTGTGACAAAAAATGACTTTTCTGTAGGTGATATTTTTAGTTTCAAGAGACAGCTGACACTTTGGACGGTGTTAGGTCGAATTTAGATAAATATTGGAAATAAAATTTTACATTAACATTTGAAATCTGTATTTTATATTTAGAAATATGCTTGAACAATGTGTGGGGAGACCATAATTAGTGTAAAATATAAAGTTATTCTCGGACCCAGTGGCCCATATGGCAGGTGCATATTTCAGGGTTTTCATTTGGCATGAAGTGCCTCAAAGTATCTCTACTCGCCTAAAATCAGGATGCCAGTCTGTCGCAGGTTTATTATTGGTGGTACATATTTGGTACTCATTGGTTACAGAGGCACACATATATATCTTAGAATTAAATTCACTCTTGCTACACTTATTTCATTTATCTTGGTTCTTATCTTTGGCTATCCTTAAGGTGATCCTACATTCCCAGTCTCTACTTAGATAAGTATAACTCATTATTTTTACTATAACTTTATGTGTATTTGTGATCATTTTATGTAACTATATTTAATGTGTCTTAATAATACAATTTCTTACCTACAATATTTAAAGTTTGCTGCATGCTTAGTATTATTTATGGCATGACTCTTTGGGCTTAATTGGACAGTAATTTATTTCTAGTCATGCTTTGCTTGTGTATTAATCTTGGCATGTTGTGTATTATCAGTATCAATTGACATGTATATATAAGTAGTATTAGTACTTGTATTTTATTTTACACTCATTTACATTATACTTATTTTGTATATTTATAAACCAATTACCCTCAGTCGCTTATTCTTGTCGGGCGGGGGGGGGGGGGGGGACTGGGGACTGATATATCTGAAGTATCTTATCGCTGGATATAAATCCCCATAGCTCAGCCTAGGATCAAGCTCCAGACCTTCTGCCCTGAAGCCCAACAACCCTTACTGAAAGGCCACTCTAGTGTGGTGGCCATTAATTGTTTGACAAGCAGTTACAAATGTCAGAAGTACAGAGAATCGCCAATAATGAGCATGACATTTCTTGTCCATTAATTTAATAATTGGTTTTGATGGGCTGTTGGCTTAATAATGGTTAAGAAGAGAATTATTCAGTGTGATATCCAGGCCATAAACAAGTCTGCTAAAAGGTTATTTGGTCAGAGACAATGTTTTATTTATTGCGTAAATGCTATAAATCATAACCCCCTCTCACTGTGACAGCAACAAAAGTAATCATAAATATTAAAAGAATACTTATGCAAATCAAACTGACCAAAATTGATCCCTGGGTATCATTTTCATTGTGTGCTTCATATGTTTCCCTTGAAAGCATTACATTGAATCAAGGAGTTATCAGAAATTCAAACAAGCCGTTTCTGGATCTGGATTAATTTTGAGAAGGACCTAGACCGAGTTTCTGTCCCGTCGCCAATTGCTATTGATATACTGATGGATAAAATGGCGAGGGACAGAGCTCACATGTACTTGTTTTCTGTGTAAATTTTGAACGGCATATATGTACACATAATTTCTGAAGTACAAAGTGTTATTTACATTCTTTGAGCTATGTATATGTGCCGTTCACTAATATTTAATGCCTATCCTACTGGTATGTGTATAGTTCAACCCATTTTAAAAATGTAAACAAACCTTTAACAGTGCACTGCTATCTGCAAAAAAGAAATTCCTGGCTTGTAAAAGCAGTTTAGTGTAACAACATATGTATTATAACCTAGATACAGCTATGTAGACGCATCAAAGAATTTTTAAGGTTAATGCAATAATTTCCAACAGTCCAAATTTACACAGAAAACAAGTACATGTGAGCTCTGTCCCTCGCTATTTTGTCCATCAGTATATCAATAGCAATTGGTGACGGGACAGAAACTCGGTCTAAGAAGGACCAAGCCATGGATAAACCCAACCTTGTGTGAGATTATAACCCTCCTCTGATGAACAGTTTTTAAGGTATGCATCTTTATATTGTCAACAAAATCACACAAAACATAATTTAGGATTTGTGATTTGGATCATCTATGACGAGAACATGGCTATGTTCAGACTTAACCTTGTTCTAAACAGACAAGCTAGATTAACATACCCTAACCCCCTCCTCTATGGGTAACAAAAGATATGGCTTCACGAATAACATTTATATCACAAAGACGACAATATGACTGTACAGCACACATATGGTATTGTCCCTCTTCAAGAGGGATATATATATGTCTTTTCTATGTCCGATGAAGGATGTTTTGCTTTTAGTTTTCATGATTTGGTATGAATAATAAAGACAAATAAGTCCATATTTAAAGAAAGAATACAGAAAGGGGATTCAACGGGGCACCAGTGAAAACCAAAAATGACATTGGAGGCAATAATGTTGATCAAGAAACTTCAACCCGCTTCACAATCATCTGTTTGGCAATGACAAGCGCTATTCTGTTGTCACAAAACACAAGCCTAAGCCCATAAATCCTTTTTTCACCAGAGTGTGTCATAAGAACTATATTTTACAAGCACGTGGTAATATGGAAGTTACACCTTATATGTAATTACTGTAATGTTGAATACAATGTAATGAATACATTTACGTACTAAATCTTTGTTAACAGACTCTTAGGTGCTAGAGGCAGGATCAGAAAGCTAAAGCAGATATCAAAAGACAGTAAGAAAAACAGTAGTAGTAGTAGTGGTGGTGATGCAGTAAGGCTTCTGAACAGATGTCCTCAGGTTTTCCAATCCACAATGATTCGAGCATCATAAGCTATGGAAGAAATTCTTCAGTTATTTATTGTTACACGTATAGGCACTGTGCATTGCTTAATCTAAGAATATCTATGTATTACTAATTAGGGTAATTGAGTTATTGATATTTTTGTATTATGTGGTATTGATTATATTGTACTCTGTTAGATTGATCTATTTATAGACTGGGAGAAATCCCTCTAGGCTTCAATAACCTCAGTGGTTGTATTAATAGACTGTATATGAGTGACAGTATATATTTTCATGTTAGTTCTATAACCTTCTAGACATTTCTCCAGCTATATAAAAGCGCTGTACATCTGACCATAGTCAAACATAGTATTCACTGACTATAACAAAAGCTATTTGTGTCTTAGAACTTATGTCAAGTGGATATAAATTTCTTTTGTTGTTGTGAACTTTTGCTGGAGTGAACTGAATACGGTGCCTGGATCAATCAGAGAGTAGATTTGCTGTACTTTGGATACTTTTTACATCTGGATAGTGTGTGGATCTACCAGAGAGGGGATTTACTGCATTTTAGACATTGTCCATATCTTGGAGCGGACAGTATATAGGTATGCAAAGAGCTTTTTCCTCCATGGTAAAAGTGGTTTATATTTACAGAATAAAACACTTCTTTCTGGGCAATATCATGATTTATGAAGCCCGAGGCCAAGTGATATTGCCCGATAGGCCCAAAGGCAATATCACTTGCTCCTGGGCTTCATAAATCACAATATTGCCCAGAAAGAAGTGTTTTATTCTGCTTATTATACTGAAAGTATTTTTATTATCTTTTTATTTACCAGTATTTGTATAAAAGTGCAAGAGCCTGCCTTTGCAGAGATTAGGCACTATAAAAGTATAGGGGAAGAGAGTAGAATGTTTGAGAAAAGCCTCTTTTAAAAGAATGTGATGTCACAAACCAATTCCAATCAATACCATCTCCCACACTTGCTGAATAACATCATGTGACATGACAATGACGTATCAAGTAAATCCCATCTAAGTAGTTTGTTTACATTTTGAGACAAAAAGGGCATTGGAGTGATATTTTTTGTCCAAAACGGGCAATATCACGACCGCAGATTCAACAATCTAATTGACCCACTTGAGGTATAATAATTTTGAATAACCAGTTGTTTATTTTCATTTCCTTGGTTTGAATGTCTACAGAAAGTTGAGTATCCCCCATATAAACTGTTTCATGGAAATATACTGTGGGCAAATATTATCACTTTATGAACAATGCAATATGACCTTAACTCAAAGCTTGATGTGTTAACAACTCATACTCTTAGTCTGGCAGCCAAAGTAGATATTTTAGCTTGAACGAAAAGTGCCAGTAATAGTTTGTTTCTCTGCAGATTATGTATCCCTGGAGTCCCTGTAATAACATCCTGTATGATGTGGACATCTCACCCTTGGGCAATTTCAGATATTTACGTTTTTTCAAAATGGCCGCCGTAATAGCTTATTTTGCCATATTTTTGGTTTTGCTTTATACATATCTATTAGTTTAGGGCCAAAATCCTTTTTTTCCAGTCAATGAATTACATAAAATAATTATTCAGCAATCAGATCAAATGTTGTGTGTAATTCCCCCAAAAATTAAAATCCAATATGGCCGCCATACCCTTTTTTAAATTTTTAGGAAACATCTATAATATCTTGCTAAGTAGTGGAACTGTATATATTTTGAAGTGTCTATCTATTATAGAATGTTCTTTGACAAAACATATACAAAGTAATTACTAATATTTTAATCAAAGGCTATGACAAATTGAATTTTCAAGACATCAAGATAGTACTGGTCAAACTTTGGCTCTTAATTTCATTCTTTCAAAGATTATCATTTCAAAGCCCTTTCACAATGGTAGTTACTTTAACTTGTGACAGTTCAATACAAGCAAAAGAAAAGAAACTGAGAAAAAAAGTAAATTTATCAAAGTAACAGGGTGTCACAAAAAAGGATAAAATAGCAAGTGAACCTATTTCATTCAAAAGGACAGAAATAATATATGGATATCCGAGTCAAATGCTATGCTCAAATAATTTCAAAGAAAGAATGTTAATCAGCTGAACCAATTTTATATTTGTAATTGCTACCATCAACATCATCATTCTGTCATGAGTTGATATTCACAGTTTTAGGGTCCAGCACATTTGTTGACTGACTTTACATATGCAGGATTCTGTATGGCAAGCTTGCTTTGCTTTATCCACATCAGATGGTTTTACACGCCCTTTCATTTCCATAGCTATACCTTATCGGTTTATTCTGCTGCCATAGGTAAATTTAAGGCAGTAAACTGGAACAAGTGATGTTCCCTCTTTCTTTCAACCATGCTTCCCTAGGTCCAACGTTGGTAGAGAAAAATCTGCAACCAATGCCACCATATAGCAATCTGCATGTGGGCTCTGGCAACATTTAGTGCAAAACCTTCAGATGCTGGTGGTAAAGATGTCAGCTTTGGGTTGAACCATGTAACATGCTACTTTGATTACCAGAGCATTTTGAAGAACCTCTGCGATGGACCTGCAGGTATAGGTTCCGAGGAAATGAACATCACAAAAATATTACCAGAGAATATGTTACTGCTGTCCATCAGATCTGATCCATGATAGTTTTCTTGTTTCTGGACATGAGCCTAGCATCACACTTTGTGATTAAGCAGTTGGTCAAACAGAAAATATTATACTAGCTGAGACAGTTCTCTGATGGTTCACATGGGTGGTCATTTTTATGCTTTCATCATTATACCAATCAAGTGTGAGATATACACACACATTCCGTGGAGATAATTCATTTCATGAATCCTGAAATTGTCGAAGGTTTCATCAGTCTTGCCAGTTTCAGGCAATGGGACTATTCATAATACTGCACAATCATTCACAAATAATCCATCTGTAATGGCACTTTTATACAGAGATTTTTACTTGTACTTGTACTTGAAAACAAGTACATGTGAGCTCTGTCCCTCGCTATTTTGTCCATCAGTATATCAATAGCAATTGTCGATGGGACAGAAACTCGGTCTAAGAAGGACCAAGCCATGGATAAACCCAACCTTGTGTGAGATTATAACCCTCCTCTGATGAACAGTTTTTAAGGTATGCATCTTTATATTGTCAACAAAATCACACAAAACATAATTTAGGATTTGTGATTTGGATCATCTATGACGAGAACGTGGCTATGTTCAGACTTAACCTTGTTCTAAACAGACAAGCTAGATTAACATACCCTAACCCCCTCCTCTATGGGTAACAAAAGATATGGCTTCGCGAATAACATTTATATAACAAAGATGACAATATGACTGTACAGCACACATATGGTATTGTCCCTCTTCAACAGGGATATATATATGTCTTTTCTATGTCCGATGAAGGATGTTTTGCTTTCAGTTTTCATGATTTGGTATGAATAATAAAGACAAATAAGTCCATATTTAAAGAAAGAATACAGAAAGGGGATTCAACGGGGCACCAGTGAAAACCAAAAATGACATTGGAGGCAATAATGTTGATCAAGAAACTTTAACCCGCTTCACAATCATCTGTTTGGCAATGACAAGTGCTATTCTGTTGTCACAAAACACAAGCCTAAGCCCATAAATCCTTTTTTCACCAGAGTGTGTCATAAGAACTATATTTTACAAGCACGTGGTAATATGGAAGTTACACCTTATATGTAATTAATGTAATGTTGAATACAATGTAATGAATACATTTATGTACTAAATCTTTGTTAACAGACTCTTAGGTGCTAGAGGCAGGATCAGAAAGCTAAAGCAGATATCAAAAGACAGTAAGAAAAACAGTAGTAGTAGTAGTGGTGGTGATGCAGTAAGGCTTCTGAACAGATGTCCTCAGGTTTTCCAATCCACAATGATTCGAGCATCATAAGCTATGGAAGAAATTCTTCAGTTATTTATTGTTACACGTATAGGCACTGTGCATTGCTTAATCTAAGAATATCTATGTATTACTAATTAGGGTAATTGAGTTATTGATATTTTTGTATTATGTGGTATTGATTATATTGTACTCTGTTAGATTGATCTATTTATAGACTGGGAGAAATCCCTCTAGGCTTCAATAACCTCAGTGGTTGTATTAATAGACTGTATATGAGTGACAGTATATATTTTCATGTTAGTTCTATAACCTTCTAGACATTTCTCCAGCTATATAAAAGCGCTGTACATCTGACCATAGTCAAACATAGTATTCACTGACTATAACGAAAGCTATTTGTGTCTTAGAACTTATGTCAATTGGATATAAATTTCTTTTGTTGTTGTGAACTTTTGCTGGAGTGAACTGAATACGGTGCCTGGATCAATCAGAGAGTAGATTTGCTGTACTTTGGATACTTTTTGCATCTGGATAGTGTGTGGATCTACCAGAGAGGGGATTTACTGCATTTTAGACATTGTCCATATCTTGGAGCGGACAGTATATAGGTATGCAAAGAGCTTTTTCCTCCATGGTAAAAGTGGTTTATATTTACAGAATAAAACACTTCTTTCTGGGTAATATCATGATTTATGAAGCCCGAGGCCAAGTGATATTGCCCGATAGGCCCAAAGGCAATATCACTTGCTCCTGGGCTTCATAAATCACAATATTGCCCAGAAAGAAGTGTTTTATTCTGCTTATTATACCGAAAGTATTTTTATTATCTTTTTATTTACCAGTATTTGTATAAAAGTGCAAGAGCCTGCCTTTGCAGAGATTAGGCACTATAAAAGTATAGGGGAAGAGAGTAGAATGTTTGAGAAAAGCCTCTTTTAAAAGAATGTGATGTCACAAACCAATTCCAATCACGTCATATACCTCCCAGTTCTACAAAGATAATGAAGAAAATCAATACCATCTCCCACACTTGCTGAATAACATCATGTGACATGACAATGACGTATCAAGTAAATCCCATCTTAGTAGTTTGTTTACATTTTGAGACAAAAAGGGCATTGGAGTGATATTTTTTGTCCAAAACGGGCAATATCACGACCGCAGATTCAACAATCTAATTGACCCACTTGAGGTATAATACTTTTGAATAACCAGTTGTTTATTTTCATTTCCTTGGTTTGAATGTCTACAGAAAGTTGAGTACCCCCCATATAAACTGTTTCATGGAAATATACTGTGGGCAAATATTATCACTTTATGAACAATGCAATATGACCTTAACTCAAAGCTTGATGTGTTAACAACTCATACTCTTAGTCTGGCAGCCAAAGTAGATATTTTAGCTTGAACGAAAAGTGCCAGTAATAGTTTGTTTCTCTGCAGATTATGTATCCCTGGAGACCCTGTAATAACATCCTGTATGATGTGGACATCTCACCCTTGGGCAATTTCAGATATTTACGTTTTTTCAAAATGGCCACAATAATAGCTTATTTTGCCATATTTTTGGTTTTGCTTTATACATATCTATTAGTTTAGGGCCAAAATCCTTTTTTTCCAGTCAATGAATTACATAAAATAATTATTCAGCAATCAGATCAAATGTTGTGTGTAATTCCCCCAAAAATTAAAATCCAATATGACCGCCATACCCTTTTTTAAATTTTTAGGAAACGTCTATAATATCTTGCTAAGTAGTGGAACTCTATATATTTTGAAGTGTCTATCTATTATAGAATGTTCTTTGACAAAACATATACAAAGTAATTACTAATATTTTAATCAAAGGCTATGACAAATTGAACTTTCAAGACATCAAGATAGTACTGGTCAAACTTTGGCTCTTAATTTCATTCTTTCAAAGATTATCATTTCAAAGCCCTTTCACAATGGTAGTTACTTTAACTTGTGACAGTTCAATACAAGCAAAAGAAAAGAAACTGAGAAAAAAAGTAAATTTATCAAAGTAACAGGGTGTCACAAAAAAGGATAAAATAGCAAGTGAACCTATTTCATTCAAAAGGACAGAAATAATATATGGATATCCGAGTTAAATGCTATGCTCAAATAATTTCAAAGAAAGAATGTTAATCAGCTGAACCAATTTTATATTTGTAATTGCTACCATCAACATCATCATTCTGTCATGAGTTGATATTCACAGTTTTAGGGTCCAGCACATTTGTTGACTGACTTTACATATGCAGGATTCTGTATGGCAAGCTTGCTTTGCTTTATCCACATCAGATGGTTTTACACGCCCTTTCATTTCCATAGCTATACCTTATCGGTTTATTCTGCTGCCATAGGTAAATTTAAGGTAGTAAACTGGAACAAGTGATGTTCCCTCTTTCTTTCAACCATGCTTCCCTAGGTCCAACATTGGTAGAGAAAAATCTGCAACCAATGCCACCATATAGCAATCTGCATGTGGGCTCTGGCAACATTTAGTGCAAAACCTTCAGATGCTGGTGGTAAAGATGTCAGCTTTGGGTTGAACCATGTAACATGCTACTTTGATTACCAGAGCATTTTGAAGAACCTCTGCGATGGACCTGCAGGTATAGGTTCCGAGGAAATGAACATCACAAAAATATTACCAGAGAATATGTTACTGCTGTCCATCAGATCTGATCCATGATAGTTTTCTTGTTTCTGGACATGAGCCTAGCATCACACTTTGTGATTAAGCAGTTGGTCAAACAGAAAATATTATACTAGCTGAGACAGTTCTCTGATGGTTCACATGGGTGGTCAATTTTATGCTTTCATCATTATACCAATCAAGTGTGAGATATACACACACATTCCGTGAAGATAATTCATTTCATGAATCCTGAAATTGTCGAAGGTTTCATCAGTCTTGCCAGTTTAAGGCCATGGGACTATTCATAATACTGCACAATCATTCACGAATAATCCATCTGTAATGGCACTTTTATACAGAGATTTTTACTTGGTGTTACTTCATTTGCACATGTTTGGATAAAGTTGGCTCTATGCTTTGTGGTAAGACATAATTGGTGATCCTGGTAATAGTCTATAGGATAAAAGATTCTTTCTATTGAAATCTCTCATGCTTGTATACCCATTCCTCTGGCATACACAGTTTCCCTTCTAAGAACATCAGCCCAAGCCTTTTTAAAATTCCATCTTCTGTTTCTGACCCAGCATCACCAACATTTACAGCCAATTAAGTGATGACCTTACCAGTTTGAAGATTCAGCAACACATTCTCTGCTTTCAGTCTCTATCAGGAGGTCAATGCAGACCTTTTAACGGAGCTTCTGACAATTATTGGCATCATACTTTATTCTGGAATTTGATTTTTCTTTATAAACAAAGTGTTTGCTGATCTGAGGACTGCCCCAGCTGGTTGAGTATTTTCTCTTTGATAAACCAGTCCATTACCAAAGTATGCTGATTAACATCAGATCTCGTTGAGATTTTTTGATAAACGATTCCCCAATACTCATACAAATTGAGGCAAGAAAAGTTACAAGCTGGTCAGATATAAAAATAATCCATGTGAAAAGCTGAGACTTTGATCATTCACCAAATCATAAAGAGTAATGCACACAATGTTTTACTTGCCACTGATGACACAGATGATTTTCATCTTCTTTGTCATTTTGTGTTTACAAAAGCCATCACAGTTGACATGATGATATCTACATCTTGAGGTCAAAGCACAATTGATATTGATGAAAGTGTGAGAATATCTACACATATAGTGGGCAATGTTTTACATTTGCATTGACTAAGTGGATGTGACACTGAAGCAAAATATTAGAGGAACAAAACACAGGTAGTGTTGAAAGTTCTTTGTGGGTACCATCACAATGCAGGTGGTGCAAGAAATGTTTCTGAAGCAGTGGATGGTGCTGCAGTGTAGGCTGCTCATTTATGCTTGCATGTTATCCTCAATCTGACTGCAGGTCTATGACAGAGGATCTTCTAAAGCCTTTGTCATCATAGGTTGCATGTTGCATTGGTTCCACCCAAAGCTGGTATCTTAACCACCAACATCTCAAGCCTTTACTCTAAATGTTGAAAGAGCTGATATGCACGTGCCATAAGGAGGCACAATGCAGATTGTTCTTAACCACTGTTGGAGACCTAGAGAAACATGGTCAGAAGAAAGATTGAATATCACTTGTTCCAATTTCTTCGTCTTCTAATGACACCATGGCACCCTAAAAATTATGCATATGTGAAGATAATCATCCAAACTGCTTGTGCCCCAAACTGGTGACCATCAACTCATGACCAAGGGTGATCATAATAACACCACTGACAAATATAAAATTTCCTTAGCTGATTAGCATTCTTTTTTTTTGAGATTATCAAAGAATAGACTTTGACTTGGATATCCATATATTATTTTTTTCCTTTTTAATTGAATATATGTGAACTTGTGTTTTTTTCTTTGATTGTGACATCCTTCTACCTTAATAAATTTACACTTTTTAGTTCCTCAGTTTCTTTTCTGTCACTGGTGAAAATAACTACCATTTTGAATGAGTTTTTGAATAAAAATCTTCTAAAGAATGAAATTATTAGCCAAAGTAGAATTGTCACCTTCTGGTTTTGAAATAAAATGGATTTGTCATGGTCTTTGATTAAATATTAATAATTATTTTGTACCTTTTTGTTAAAGAACATCTTGGATTAGACACCTCACATTAAATCCACTTTCACTGCTAGGCAAGATATTATGGGCTTTTCCTAAAAATTTGAAAAAAAGTATGGTGGCCATATTGAATTTTTTTTTTTTTGACACACACTATTTGATCTGCTTACTGAATAATAGTTTTATTTAATTTTGTTGACTGACCAAAAAAAGATTTTGGCCCTAAACTAATAGATATGTATAAAGCAAAAACAAAAATGTGGCATAAAGCAGTTACTATGGTGGCCATTTTGAAAAACTTAAATATCTGACATTGCCCAAGGGTGAGATGTCCACATCGTACAGGATATTATTACTGGGACCCCAGGGGTACATAATTTGCAGAGAAAAAAACTATTACTGGCACTTTTCGTTCAACCCCATCGGCTGCCAGACTATCCAGTATAATCGATAAATGCTGAATGGCCTTAGATGAATGTTATATTGCTTACTGCAATGTATGCTATAGGTATGAAGGATTTACAGTATTTTTCGATAAAAATTTTTAAAAACAAACATGTAGATTAGTATTATACATTGTCTCGTGTATCTTACCCTCTGACCTTATTTGACTGGTTGACCAGTTGACCTGGTAGACTTTTGAATGCGAATTTCAGTGTAATATTAGAAAATTAAAGTACTGAATAATTGTTTGGGGTCCCCCCCTTGCACTTGTTGGCTTTGTTGTAAATAATTAAACTATTAAAAATTTTATTTAAAGTCATCTCTTAAATTCTAATGTCCAATTGGTCACAGAACCAAGTGTTCTTTGGTTTGAATCCTTTGTGCAAAACTCATATCACTTTTATAGTTGGCTTAGTTCATATTTATCTTCGATTTGGAAATGGTACTTCGGGGAAGTGTTGTCATGATTTGTTTGGCAACATTGTTGTAGCCGCTAAATTGCTTTTTGATGAAACAGAGAGGTAGGAAAACCTTTCTGTGGGCTTGTCTCTGTCTGAGAGTGTAAGATTTATTTTGTGCCTCTTTCAAGTAAAATATACTTTCAACCAGGGAGCAAAATGGTCTATGATTCTCTCAACTAAAATTAAAATAAACCAAAGGTTTATGGTCTATGAGGGTCCAGGGTGGCAGACTGGTAACACTCGCCTCCCACGTCTGGGATCGGGGTTCGGTTCCCAGCACGACCTCAAGTGGGAATGCTGGTAGCTGCTTGCGGTTGGTCGGCAGTTTACAGTACAGAACCTTGACCAACTGTATGTACTGGTTTCCTCTGCCCTCCCAACTACCCGTCGTGATATGACCTGTACAGTGTTGAACGCGATGTAAACCCCAAATGAATAAATAAATATGGTCTATGAGCTCATATTGTAACAGGTTTCAGGTCTTTTTTTATCATAGAAACAAAATGAAATAGGTTTTGACCTATAATCTTAGAACTGATGGCCAAATAATGTCAGTAATTTTTGGATAATTTTACCTGGCCATGAAAAATCCTGTTTTCATCTCTTTGAATAACGAATGACGGCATTTTCCATTTAAATCTGATCTTTGTAAATGAGTGGGGTAGTTTGTTAATTCTTACATCTGACACTGGGTGTTTGAAATTCCATATTGTCATATTTTCGCGCAAACCTTGATATTCTTCACCACAAGACTCATTTTGACAGAAAGAAAGATGAAAACACATCAACCCTTTAATGTTTTTTTTAAAACTACCAGAATAATTGAGTGAATGATTTAATCAATGTCTCTAATTTATCAGTATAGCACGTTTTTATAAAAGTATAAAAAAACATCATAGGTTACAAAAAAACAACAACAACCAAAAACAGCAACAAAAAAATTCATGTATATATCCTAAATGTTAACTATTTCATCATATAAACAATTATATCAATTAAAATGAGTGATGACTTGTCGTATGAGTTTTCAAAATGAATTATATTTGCAGATTAACTTTGTTGCTGTAATTTTTTGAGTATAATCATTTTAGTTGAAGATAGAAAAAAATGTTTTATAGGGCTAATTATGAAGTGAAACAGAGCTAGTTTACTTGGTTCAATTAAAAAAAAGTATTTGAGTAATCTGAGTATTTTGGGGTTCCTAACGGAGTATAACTAATTAAGAAACCGTAATCAATATTTACCATGCTTCTTATTCTTAGCATTGCTCTCACAAACTGCCAAATAAAGCAACCATTTGCTAGGAAAATTTTTAGAATAAAAAAAAATTAATTCCCATATAAGCTTAAGATAGGTAGCATTTATATTTTAGCTGTTGTCAAACATTTCTGTATTATTTTTGAAACAATGTATGTTAAATACTCTTCATGACAATTTTGAATCTTTTTCTCAGAAATTTCCTATTACCTGTGAACACTCTTGGAATAAAAATATTCCAAAAAAAAGAACAATAAGGTTAGTGGATATTCTCCCAGAATCTTTAGAGAAATACAAGAAAATATTTTAAGGTGGACCAAAGATAAACCCTAATGGTACCTTCAGTCATTTTGTGAACTTGTCTCTGTTACTGCTAATAAATTTGAATCAACCTCCGTATAATTGAACTCTCATCAAGTCTCAACCCTTCCCTTTCTCCTCCTCCCTCCATTTCTTTCTTAAATCCAGGTAGATAATAATATATAATTTTTATATTATTACGTCTGGTGATATTAAACACTGCCAAGTGTTTTTTCTATGTCGAGTATATAGCTTATTAAATAAAAAAAGATATTTTATTATAACCACAGAGAGCTGTATATGACCTATATGGGGGGGGGGGGGGGGGCATATGGAGTTGGATATATTTTTTGTACACAATGGCACCTCCGTCCCCATGGAACTGTCAATAACCTCCGGTTTTTCACTAATATCTCAGACACTATGTAACCCTACAAATATGTTTTATGTATCATTAGAATGGTCTTTTTACAGCCACTTTCCTAAGAAAGAAATTGTGTCAATTTCGCACCAGGGGAGATAAGAGGCTTAACGTAGTCAATTATCAGCGTGCAATGCATTCCTAATAAGGCAAGGAAATAGAAGGAAAATATCCAAACAGATAATTATATGATATCCATCCAATACTATTCATATAGTTAACAACTCTTCATGTTTTACGTCTACCTGATGTGTACAACTTTCAAGGATTTATTGAGTTTCGTATTCACTAACAAAGGATCAATCCTAGGAGGCTCGTAAACTGAAATTGTTGAGATCTGCAGGAAATGAAAGCTTAGATTGGATCATGTGACAAGTATGGTACTATTGCTACTCAGTTGAATGTGTCACGCAGAAAGCGTTGTCCTTATAAGTCCAGGGTGGATCCTTTGTTTTTCAAGGCTCAGTGCTGGGGCTATCAAAGTATTCTGGAGGAACACATACAATCTTAGAACCAATGTCATTCATCCAGCTAAAGACTCGTTATGCTTCATATACACCTGATCTGTTTAAGTGTGTTTTTCACAGATTATTCTCACTGTCACTATGGCAGAGTAGAAGGGCCAACATGACAAATTTTTTTATCTTGATTTATCGACTTAGCAAGTCAAATTTATTATACAAGTCGACTTATTTATTTCAATGTTACATAGATGTTTCACCTTGAATCACTTGTTAACAGAAGCATTGACTTTGACCTGAAATGTAATCTAATAAAACCTTTATAGCACATAATCTCCAACAAGGCACTTGCCTTTTTAAATGTAATACTAAGTCGATAAATCAAGATAGCTAAGTCGATTTATCGAGTTAGTAAGTCGATAAATCGAGATAACTATCTTGATTTATTGGAATACTAAGTCGATAAATCAAGATAGTTAAGTCGATTTATCGAGTTAGTAAATCGATAAATCGAGATAACTATCTCAATTTATTGAGATACTAAGTCAATAATTCGAGATAGCTAAGTTGATTTATCGGCTTACTAACTCGATAAATCGAGATAGTTAAGTTGATTTATCGAGTTAGTAAGTCGATAAATTGAGATAGCTAACTCGATTTATAAAGTTACTAAGTCGATAAATCGAGATAAAAAAACTTGTCATGTTGGCCCTTCTACTCTTCCGTAGTGTCACACCCCAACTACAAAATATTAATCCTAGAAGGGCCTCAAAAGCTAAATTGCTGAGATCTGCAGTGAATGAAAGGTTAGATTGCACCATGTGACAAGCATTGTACTGTTGTATTGCTCCGTTTATTGTGTCAGGTATAAAAATGTCTGTAGTAATTCTGGGTGGATTGGTTGTTTTTCTTGGGCTCAGTGATGGGGCTGTCACAGTTCTCCACACTCCTGCATCTTAGTCCCCAGATCTGCTCACTCTTGGTTAGTGAGGGGGGATTCAGAAATCCTTTCATGTATCCTATATGACCAATAAATCTATCAGTCTGTGGTTTTTTAAATAAACACTACCTGGGACTCTGGGATCTGGTGTGATAAACTGATTACACCAATTAGAATGAAACTGTACACTCCACATACTTTTACTTTCTTAGCAGTATACATGCATATTGCGCATGCTTTTCCAACACAGTGTATACTTTTATGTTAATGAGAAATGGCATAAAATACATTTTTATGCTAATAAGACAAGTTTAAGAGTGAAATGACAAAATAAAATGTAATATTGTAGTTTAATTGTATTCACTGGATAAAACCGGTGGATACTTAGTGTTTAGTGTTCGCTATGCTGCCCCCACTGCTGTCGTGCATAAACATTTTCGACGCTAACACTCTCAGTGGAAAGCTACACTAGCTAGCTTCAGCAAATTTGCAGGATATCTTCATTGGGAGGGAAGTTTCACTGCGACTGAAATTAACCTCATTCTGAAAGACAAGATGGACTCCCTGGGCATTTCTTTGAAAATTATCTACTTTCTTCTACTGGCTGGTTCTCATAACTAGAAGGTTGAACCTCTTCATAGGGGACATGTATAACAAATATATGTCCTGTACAAGCATACAGACATTTGACCTGAAGCTCTTCATTCAAGGTCATCCAGGGAGAGCCAAAGTACCCCATGCAGAAGACTTTAAAAGAAGTGCCTATATCTCCCTTGTTATTGGTCTTAGAGGTTTGCAATGTGAAACCAACTTATAGGAAATCATGGACTAGGAATCTTCTGATGCGATCAAATATGACCTTGGGCCCCTCTTTCAAGGTCAAATGAGGATAGCCAAATTTAACAGTGCTGCTTATTCTTTGTCCTAGAGTTTCGCAATATGAAACCTACCTATAGGAAATCATGGGCTAGAAATCTTCTGATATGTTCAGATTTGATCTTGGGCCCCTCCTTCAAGGTCAAAAAAGAATAGCAAAACTTACAAGTGCTTATAACTCATATATACTTGGTCCTAGAGGTTTGCAATGTGAAACCAACCCATACTTTTTAGGCGGGTTGCGTGTAACCAACCCGCCTATTAGATTGATGTGTGTCTGTCTGTCTGTCAACACTTTCGTTTCAAGACTCTAACTCGAAAACGCTTTGTCCAATCGAATTCAAACTTGATGAGGGACATAGTTCATCATAGCTAAGTTGCTTTCAAAATTGATGTTATTCCGTCCATTCATTTGTCCGTTTTTGTCCGGTTATCTGTCCATCAACATTTCCATTTCCGGACTGTACCTCAAACACGCTTTGTCCAATCGAATTCAAACATGACAGGGAGATAGATCACCATCATAGCTAAGTTGCTTTCGAAATTGGTGTAATTCTGTCTGTTTGTTTGTCCGTTTTTTGTCTGTCTGTCCGTCAACATTTCTATTTTACTGACCCTACCTCAAAAATGCTTTGTCCAATCGAATTCAAACTTGACAGGCAGATAGATCACTATCATAGCTAGCTTGCTTTCAAAATTTATGTAATTCCGTCACTTTCTTTGTCTATTTTTGGTCCATTTGTCTGTCCTTCAACATTTCCATTTCCGGACTCTAACTCTAACAGAAACCTTACAACTAGATCATCTGCGGGTATTGCAATTTCTTGTGAAAATAAATGGTAAATTAATCCTGTACACTTACTTAGTTTCAGTCCTATATTTACAATCCAACTGCTAATGTGGAACAGCCCCATAGGTTAAACAAAGGTGCAGGAGAAGTAATATTAAAGAGAGAGAAAATTTATGTAACGACAAGGTACTAAACCAAAACAATTCAATAGCAAATTGACACTATGAATATATAAACTAAATGTCAGCAATGGTAAAAGGAACAGATGATCAGATTTTGATGTCTGACCACAGGAAATGATTTTTTAATCATTGCACTCATAAGCAATATTGGAGTTGTTGGGCCTTGGCAGAGGTGTGCACTCTCTGAGTGCTCTTGTTGTAATTGTAATCACACACCACACCCTTTAAAATATGATTAAACAAGAATTTATTGGCAGTGGATCTTTTCAGCTCCCTTCAATTTGAGGAGAGGGTTTAGGATCATTTAAAAAATTAAATTTCTTTACAGAAGTTTTACATTGATACTTCAAGGCAGTCATACTGTGATAAAGTATATTGTATCAACTGACATTGGACTAATGTCGAAACTAATAAACATTTACATGGAGGAGGAATAAAATGACTTTGTTGAAAGTATTGACTTCATTTGTGCATTAATTAATATTTTTTGCACATTTTTTTCTTTTCTTTACAACAGTGCATGAAAAAGTGATTTTTATAAGTGAAAAAGAGAGAGTGTTTTTTCCATCAATTTGAAATAAAACCTCTTCCCAGATGTTTTGCATGATGGGGCATGCAATATAAACAATCCAATGGAGTTGTTATCTGTAGCCTGTGGTTTTATGTAGATGAGTGTGATAAGAAAGGGGGAGAGTGTTCCAGCGACTGAGGGACTAAGATGCAGGAGTGTCCAGATGAACACATACATTCTTAGATTATTTTATGAAATTGGGCAAATCAGAACACTTTTTTTTACTATTTTACAATGTGATCTTTCAATGTCATAAGAGTTTGACGTAGTTGTAACACACTTCTAAAATTATAGAGCATATTGCTAAAATGTTGAATGAAAATATTAATAAGCTTTCTGAAAACGTGGGTTTAAAAATGTTTGTGATAGAATGTTTTTAAAATATTTGATAGAAAACATTTGCAAAAGATTTTAAACTAATGCGAACGAAAACCAGTTGCTATCTAAAGTTTGTTAAACATTTTCAGAGCAAACATTTTACAAAACATTGTCAACAAAGGTTGTTTAAATGTTTTATGTGTACATTTCCAATATAACCTTCATTTCTTAAGCTATTATATAAATGTTTCCAGTCAAACCTAGTTTCTTTTTAGTTAAACCTAGTTATTTTATAAACCTATAATAAATGTTTTCAGTAAAAATGTTTGTGTAGAGAATGTTTACAAAACGTATTTTAATAAAGGCACGTGTTTGAGCGAAATTTCTTTAAGGGTGATGGTGGGAGGAGTTCTAGGGCAAAATACCAGTCAATAATGCAAGGGTAGACAAAATACTGAGCAGTATTGAAGCAGGGTGGACAGAATGCAGGTCTTACTAAATCATTTTAAAATACATGTACTTTCCAATATATGCAAAGGCCTATCGGTGATGAGGATATCTACAAAAGAATATTAGCACCACCAGTGGGGTTATTTTTGTTAGGAATGTCTGTGTTGGCGAGTTAAAATATACTTAATTTCCACCAACACAGATGGAAATATAGCCAACACAGATAACAGATTCGCCAATACAGATGCAATTTGACCAACAAAGATGATATTTTCGCCACCAAAGATGGCATTTTCGCCACCAGAGATGATATTTTTGCCACCACAGATGGTATTTTCGCCACCACAGATGAAAATGTAGCCAACACAGATGGTATTTGCGACAACACAGACGAAAATATAGTCAACACATAAGAAAATATAGCCAACATAGATGATATTTTTCGCTGACACTGATGAAAATATGGCCAACACAGCGGATATTTTCCCCAACACAGATGATATTTTCACCAACACTTACAGATGAAAAATTCGCCATCATAGACAACATTTTAGCCAACACAGATTAAAATTTAGCCAACACAGATGATGTATTAGCCAACAAAGATGAAAATTAATTCAGTATATATGTTACAGTGGATTTGTGTAATCAGGGAACATCCCAGAATGTTTTTAGGAAATTCGCGAAATCCAGGAAATTTTAGCTAGGGATTTCATGAAATCTCTGAAAATATTTCACTCTTCTAAAATGTATTTAACAGAAAAACTTAATGCACATAGGTCATCATTATGCTTCTTTAGGACCATGTTTACAACACCATAAAATAATAGGATAGGTGCAAGATTTATTCACAGATAAAAACTTATTAAAAATGAAGATTGATTGTATATTTAGAAAGAAGATTACGTAAGAATGCTAACATTTATTGAATGACTATTATTTATTGTTTCTACAAAGATGTGAACAAAACCTTTAATCTATCTAAACCTTAAACTACTTAGGATCGCATGCCCTTCTATTGGTACCTTTGATCTCCAATACCAGCTACCTCCTGAAATAAATAAAATCATCGCAACAGACAGAAGTTAGAAATGATAAGATTGTGGAATAGAATTATCAATATGGATGATGGCAGAATTACCAAGGTAATATTTAACTGGGAATATGATCTGGGGTTGAACAACTGGTGTACTTCTGTGAAGCAGATTCTAACAGAATGTGGTTTACAACAAAATTATGAAACAAAAAATTTGTGTTACCTGAATTTTTTAGAGATAAAACTCTCAGCTATGAATGAAACCCAATGGAAAGACAACTTACATAAAAAGCCAAAACTAATTTTCTATCAAAAATTAAAGAATTCTTACTCTTCTGAAAAGTATGTCACTCAAAATCTTAGCCTTAGTTTAAGATCCAGCATTGCACAATTGAGATTTGGTGTTTTGCCCCTACATGTAGAAACTGGCAGATTTAGCACAAAAAGCAGAGATCAACGAGTATGTAAAATGTTGTCATAGTGATGATGTAGAAGACGAGCTCCATTTTCTATTTTTCTTTGAAAAATATCATTATTTACGACAGATAATGTACCAAAAAATTACAAAGCAATATGCAGATTTTGAGAGTAAAGGCGAGCTTGAAAAACTTCAAATACTTGTGGATTGCCCAATACTTCTGGGGAATTATATTCAAAAAGCTTTTTCACAGCGTCAACAGTTGTTATATGAAAAATTATAATGTACAAAGCCCTTTAGGGTGTATTGTTTTAAAAATATTTAACTTCACAAAGCTTTTCACAGCAACAATAGTTGTTATGTGAAAAATTATAATGTACAAAGCCAAAGTAAAATCATGTCACCACACTTAAAAGTACCTGTGTTCTATATATATAGTGACTAATAAGCCTTACAGGCTGGGTGTTCTTTTCTGTGTTACGTTTCAGTCTCTGTAATATTATTGTAATCATATAACATTTGCCACTTGAATAAATGAATAATATATATATAAAATAAGTACTTTTCAGTTTTCATTGATCTGAACCGACATGGAGTGTACCATTGTGATGAAATTGGTTCTGTGAAAAGTTCCTGGTAATTGTAATTGAATCTTTTTAACCTGTTAGTCAAATACATGCAGTATTCTCTCTCTATCTCTGTTGTGGATAAATATAGATTGCAATTAGTAAGTTTTAGGACATGAAAGAACAGAAATAGCAGTTATAATATGAAAGTGTTGTAAGTATTGATAGGTTAAGTGTTTGTTCTATTTTGCTACATTTATTCAAACTGTAAAAAGTAACAATATTTAGCATAGAACTTAAGTAAAATAGAAACATCAGTAGCTTCAAGCCAGATATATTACTATTATTTATTATTATTATTTATTCATTTATTATAGTGACATGCACCTAAAATGCCCAGCCCATATGGGCTTATAAGTCACTTTTAGTACAAAAATATAGTTTCACATGTGGTTGTTTTTCCAATACAAAAATAATATAATCACACATAGTCATTAAATATGTACATGTTTATAAACATTTAATACTGTTATAACAATGAAGCATTACATACAGAAATTACTGAATGAAAAATAAAAACTATTAAATAAAAACTATTAAAAATACTTTAAATTACATTTAAATTTTAAAGTCAAAAATGCTAATACATTCAAATTTAGACTTAAATAAAAATCATTACTAATTATTACTGTTGTTTAAATTATTTTGTATACCACATAAACATCATATTAGTCTATACAAGACCTAAACTAGTTAAAACAAATGATTTATTTTCAAAAACACCTTTTTTCACAAGTTTTCTAAAGTTAATCAGTTAAGAAGACTTTAATAAAAAAAAACAATCAGAATTTCTGTGAATGACACACAAAATCATTTTAAAACTTAAAAGGCTTGTTGTAAAATCCCATTAGCTTCTACAAAACCTTAAATGAAATCCACAATAATTGACTAATGCACAATAAAAGTAATTTCACAAATTCCCTAAAAACCATTTAGTGAATTTGTGAAAAAATTTACTAAAGTTTTAGGGATTTCACGAATTTCCTAGAGATTTTAGGGACTGGTCTATTTAGGGATTTTGTGAATTCCCTAAAAATGTTCAGGGAATTCGTGAATTCCGTGATTACACAAATTCACTGTAACATATACAGTAACGTGCATACACTTTCATTAGTGGAGTACAGCCATCGCACCTCTCAGTCCTCCATCCCGGGAATTCCTTAGCACGGCAGTGTGAAAGTGGTTTGAGTGGTTCGCATGCCAGGAATTCCCTAAGGACTTCCCGTTGCTAAGGGATACTTGAGTGCAACCTAGAGCATTTTGAATTTTATTATGCAAGGGACAGGACATGTTATCCTTTAAGATTTTGCCATCCTCCACAGTCCAGTTTTATGTGTGCTTTATTTTAATGATAACTAGAAATATGTTTTAGTCTGTGTGTATATAAGGGAATTGCTTTGTATTATCTGTATTATATTATCCAACAAATTAATTGTGTTGTGATGTCATTGTTGCATACAGATCTCATTAAATTGGTATATAGGGTCACTGAATTATGAACTGGTCACTTTAACTTGCAAAGTGCATTATCTCAAACTCACTTGCTATGAATATTGTGGTGACCTGGATTATGAACTACTGAACGTAACTTATGTTATGGTCACCTTAACTTGTAAATAAATTTCTTAAACTCATTTTAATATTTACATAACTTTACGTTAACGTGACTTTACTGTATAGACTTTGTTAGGACATTACTCAGTAGTAGAAGTGCGGCTGGGAGTGCAGAAGGGATGGGAGGATTGTACCACCTTTATTACAACTTCAGATCTTTGTACAATTCCAGATCATTCTATTCTTTATGGTAAATTTAAATTGTCATATATTGAAAATAACACTTTACCTCCAAAAGTATCTAATGAGATGTCACATACTGAAAGTGATCTTAAATCTTTTAACCAATTGTACAAAAGATATAAGGTAGACCCTATTTCAGAAAATTTTATGAGTTCAGATATTTGGAAAAAACATTAGATAATCTAATTGAATGCATTGATCAAAGGTCATTTTCTCAAGAAAATGTTGATAGAATATATAAAGAACTCATTGAAAAGATTTTTGCAGAAATGGATAAATATTTAGATGTCAAAAGTGTAAAATCTAAAACCCGTAAAATGTGTAAATTTAGTAAACCATACTGGAATAGTGAACTAACTGCACTCTGGAAAGATATGTGTAGGTTAGAGAAACACTACTTAAAAATGTCATTCTAGGCGAGAGAAACAAAGAGCAAGGGAAGACTATAAAATAGCTAGAAATAATTTTAATAAATATCTCAGAAAATGTCAGCGTAATCACAAGAAGAATTTAATTAATGAAATAGAAAATATCAATACTGCTAATCCTAAGCAATTTTAGAACCATAGAAGTTTAGGCCCCCACGGAAAACCGGAAATACCTACAACAGTGACGATCAATGGTAATCATACATTTGAAATAGATACAGTTATGAAGAAATGGAAGGATGATTTTGAAAACCTTTACAACAAACCAAATAATGATGACTATGATCATTATTTCTATGAGAATGTCTTAAAGCAAAAACATATATTAGAACAGTCACCATATTTTGATTTTAATATATCTGATGACCCACTTAATAAGCCTATCATGTATGATGAGGTTGAAAAGGTAATAAAGAAACTCCAAAAGAAAAAATCTGTTGGTTGGGATAATATACCTAACAAAATTATAAAAAACAAGTTCCTTACAATGTTGTTGCTAAAATTTTTTCAAAAATGTTTTGACAGTGGTCTAGTCCCATCAATATGGCTTAAATCAGTTATCACACCCATTCCAAAACCTGGCATGAAAGACCCTTACACACCTTTAAACTACCGTGGGATTAGTTTAATCTCTTGTTTATCAAAAGTTTACTCTTCAATACTAAACAAACGCATTTCAGCTTACTGTAATAGGTCCAATATAATTGTTGATGAACAAAACGGCTTTAGGCCAGGTCGTTCCTGTGAGGAGCATATTTTCACCTTAACAACTATCATAAGAAACCAATTTGCTAAATCTAAACCATTATTTACATCATTTATTGATTTGAAAAAAGCATTTGACTGGGTGGACAGGGATTTGTTGATGTACAAGCTTCTTACTTATGGGATAAATGGAAAAATTTATAATGCCATTAAGTCCTTATATCAACATAGTATGTCATCTGTCCGCTTAAATGAATATATGTCAGAATGGTTTCCAGTAACATCAGGTGTAAAACAGGGTGATAACCTGTCACCAATTCTTTTCTGTTTGTACATAAATGACTTAGCTCTGACACTCAAAGAAAATAATATTGGGGTAAATATAGATGGTCATACAATATGCATATTGCTATATGCAGACGATATTGTTTTACTAGCAGAAAATGAAAAAGATCTGCAAACCCTTCTAGACATTACACAAGACTGGTGCTATAAATGGAAAATGAATATAAATGTTGAAAAATCAAAGATTATGCATTTCAGGCAAAATAAGAAAAAACAATCAAACGTTAACTTTAGTTTTGGGGATATGCCCCTTCAATACTGTGAATCATATAAGTACTTAGGAATATATTTAGATCCCCACTTGAAATTTAACTGTTGTATCAAGACACTGGCTGACTCGGGGGGAGAGCACTGGGTTCATTGCTGTCAAAATTCAAACACTTTAAAGATGTAAGATATAAAACATACACAAAGATGTATACTTCTCCAATTTCTACAATTCTTGATTACTGCTTTTCAATATGGGCCCATACTAAAGCATCAGAATGTGATCTTGTTCAAAATAGGGCTATGCAATATTTTCTGGGAGTGCACGGGTTCACCCCCATTCCTACTCTAAATGGGGAGATGGGTTGGTTACCTTGTAAGTTTAGGAGATATTTATGTGCAATCAGATTTTGGAATAGACTTCACAAAATGGATAACTGCCGGTTAACTAAAGTAGTGTTCCTGTGGGATCTTAAAAATCTTAAATCAAACTGGTCAGAAAATGTCAAAAATATTTTTAGTTATTTGGATATGACAGAAGACTTTATGCATCAGAATATAGTTAATCTCAAAATAGTAAAATCAAAATTGTTCAAGGTAGCAGAAAAAGAGTGGAGAGCAGATGTGATATCAAACCAAAACTTAGAAATTATGAGATATTTAAAACCGATCTACAGCCAGCCAACTATCTTCAAAATTTTATGCCTAAATTTAAAAGATCATTCTTTGCACAATTTAGGACTGGTGTATTGCCCTTGCGCATAGAAACTGGTTACCACTTCACCAAGGATCCTAAATCAAAAACTTACAGAAAACTCAGTGTAGAAGAACGAACATGCCTGGTTTGCAACATGAATTCAGTAGAAGATGAAATTCACTTTTTATGTCATTGTCCCATGTATGAAGAACAAAGAAAATTACTGTTTTCTAAAGTAACACAAGTTTACAAAGATTTCTTAAACATGTCTAATGAGGAACAATTGTCTTTGATATTTAATAATTTTGAAAAACCTCTGATTGTTTATCTTTATGATTCATGGAATATTCGTAAAAAATTATCAATAAATAAAGAGCTGAACAAAAGTAAGAACAAATTGATAATCAGCTTGTTATTTATGTCACATTGTTGTTGTTCTTATAACTATATTAATTTACCATTTTCAAAAAAATGTTATTCCTATAAATAATATCAGTTTGGTCTGTTTTTTATTCAGTAATTTCTGTATGTAATACTTCATTGTTATAACAGTATTAAATGTTTATAAACATGTACATATTTAATTACTATGTGTGATTATATTATTTTTGTATTGGAAAAACAACCACATATGAAACTATATTTTTGTACTAAAAGTGACTTATAAGCCCATATGGGCTGGGCATTTTAGGTGCATGTCACTATAATAAATGAATAAATAAATAAATAAATATAAACAGGTCAACCACACCAATTCATGTAGAAAATCAAACTCACCGACAACTTGTTACATTTTCTAATTGCCAATCAGACATTATCCTCTTACGCTGCTAAGGCAATTAATTTACAACTAAAAAGGGCAGACATAGGCTGGGTCTCTAGGTATTTGGCAAGATTAGCAAAGATTGTTTTAACCTGGATACAGAGAGTACTTACTCTGCTATTCATATAGTCACTGTTGGTGTTTTCTCTTGTAATGTAATGGGTACATTTATAGCACTTAATCGCCATCAGTTGACAGAATCGTATACTCTTGAATCATAAAGCAAGAAGGAAAGACACCAGAATTCTGAAATACAGCAGACTGACACACACACACACACTCAAAAACACAAAAAAACCAACAACAAAAAAACCGCAAGGGATACAGGAAGAGAAGGAGGGTAGGCATTACTGAAAAGGTATGTCTTCAATTTGCACTTGAAAGGTGGGAGAGAAACTACTGCTTCGATGTCCTCAGCGAGCTCATTTCACAAAGCAGGAATATCAAATGCAAAGGTATGGCTAAAGGTGCTTGTTAGACTTGTAGACCGAAGACAAGAACCATGGAACATTCAGGGAATTGCTGACAAGCTGCCGTTTGATCAGAAATCCTTAAGAACTAGATCTTCTTCATCAAACTAAGAAAAATAATCTCTGAACTCTGATTCTATGAGCTTCAGAACAAACCAGTAATGGGCAGAATCAAATGTACAACTGGGTCTAGAAATGTGATCTACAAATGTGAAAGTCTTGATCAACACCATTAAGATATCAGGTAAAATATATTCCATTAAGGCATCATGTATCTCTCTGCTAAAGATCTTACCACACCCATTTTCACTCATTGTTGCGTTATTGAAGACTTCTTTAAACAATATTAATCAAATAAAATTCTGACACAGATTTCTATCATGATATTTGCAAAAAAGGTTTTGTGATACTGAAATTCAAAAGAAAGATATTAAACTGTAGAAATAACTGCAACCAGAACATTAGTTTCCAAAGCATCCTATAACCCATTCACAGGGGTCAACTTTAATTGCCAGAAGGTAAAACTAAAGTTCAAAGGTTAAATTGAAGGTCATTTATAAAAGTGAAATTGGTTTACATGTTAACTCTATGTGAAAAAGTTAAAATAATTATGAGAATTTAAAAATTTTCAGTATACAAAATTTGAAAAAAACACCATACAATACATGAAATGCAACCATGAAGACGCATAAAACCAGGCCATGTAACACGTCATGAGGCTGATATGCTGTAAAATACTCCAAAACACAGAAATAGCAACTAGCACACCTAAAACATCTACATCAAGAGGGGGTTACCAGGGAATTGCGTGGTCCTACCTGGGAGTTACCATACTCAGTTCTGTCTAAAGTCACAAAAGAGAGGGGGGACCAGGGTCCGCCTGGCCCAACCTAGAGAGTTTCTAACTGCCACAGTAAAACAGTGAGACCTCTACCAAAAGATTGTTTCCATTATTATTTTATCTTGTTATGGATCGCCATATCCAGAATTTTGCAAGGATCTTGAGCAAAGTTTGGTATTTTATAGGGACTCTTTCCAAATTGTCTTGTGGTCTACTATGGAGGTATATATACATATATATATAAAAATGGCCCTATTCCCCAGTGATAAAACATCCTGGATACAGACAGTGATATGCATCACCAACAAACTTAAATCATCAGTCCCTGGTGTCACTGTCAATATTTCCTGGAAAATTTCATTACAATCCGTCTACCACTTTCCGAGTTGTATTGTAAACAGACACAGGCTACCACAAAACAGGACATCCTTCAAGTTTTTGTCATGTCTAGAATAAATAGCTGGGAATACGATCAAATGTATAAGTAACTTTTGTATTGCCAAACAAATAGTGATGACAGTGAGAAACATCTGATACAAATCTTTTGTAAAGAAAGCATTTCTTAACACAATAGGTCACTTTCTCTCATGAGACCCTTTCAGTGATACTTCTCTGTGCATCAATGGAACAACTAGGCTTGTCTCAAATAGAGGGGTGGGGTCCATTAAACTGACATGTGAAAGGGTGTGCGACACAGAAGTCACATATGCCTATTGGGGTAACTGTTATAAACCTCAAATAAACCAAATGAGATAAATAGAATAAAAATGCAGTACAACAAATCCAAATATGTCAAAGAAATTGACTGCAAATTCTTATCGACCAATGAAAATTTCAGTTGTTTAACAATAGTGAGGACTTTAGCAGCTTCTGTTATGGTCTCTTGAATTATTTTAAGAAAAAAATATTAAAAAGAGAGATATTTTCTTGCAATATAATGAGGAAAAAATTAAAAGATAGCTCTTTCATCACATATGAAAAATGACAACACTGCTTATGATGTTCAGATATATTTCAAATAAAATATACTTTCTATGTCCGTTTATGTCAACCAGATGATTATTTACATTTACTGATTACAAAGCAATTTGACAAACAAAGGTAATCAGTCAACTTTAATTATCAGGAATAAGTTCATATGGACAGTAGCCTTACTAAAGGCTAGAGTTTTTGTGATTAGAATAGAATAGAAGCATCTATATAGTGCACGATTGACGCAACATCCTCTAATGCACTGGAGGAAAAATAGGTAAAGTCGAGGGACATGCCGGGTCAAAATCCAAAATCCCTGCAAAGGGAGATATACTATGGTGGAGGGTATGCAAGTCTAAACAAGTAGGTGTTTTAACTGGCTTCGAAACCCTATTGTTGTGTTCTGTGATCGGACTGACTGTGGGAGTCTGTTTCATTCAGGGAAAACTTCTGGTATACATGATACAGTTTCAGGTGGCATTGTGTACTCGTACATGTACTGGGATATACATCAGCATACTACTACCATAGGACCTCTGTCTCATGAGATTATTAATCGTAACTGCTATGACTGCTTCATGAATACCAAATGCTTGTGACAGATATAAGCCTTAAGCAGGGCTATCTAGAATGTAATATAGTAGAGTTCTATGTTGACAATCATTAACAAGTGCTACAGTTAATGGTAGTGTGTAAAAATCTGATCATTGTAAAAAGCAAGAAAAAAAACCATATTGATTTCTTTATAAACCGTATTGAAACGGAGTTTTATGGGTACTGCGTGAGACGTATTATTTTTATGTGAAAAGCACTATAAACTTTATTCTCAAAACTTACTGTTAAACGCACATGTTTTAATAATACAGGAGCAGCATTTTGTTTCTCCTTTATTTTGCTCCTTAAATATTCAACATTCTCGCTGCACTTCATTTTTTCCCTTCTGTATTTCTTAATTATAAAAAACATATAAATAAATTGGTCCTTAAACAGAAGCTTCTTTAACTTATCCTTTAAACTTATTCCCTACTCATGGACCAAAAGTGATACATCTGTCTACTGGGACTAGAATTCTTAACTATAATCTGAGTATATTAAGTAAATCCTTTGATTTAATTGGTGAATATGAATATGATATTGAGTATATCCTTTGATTTAATTGGTGAATATGATAGTCACAAACGTTCAATGTGGCACTATAATGAATTACTAAAACAAAAATTATGACAACAAAAAATATGAATGATTTGTCTTTTTTGGTCTTAATTTCCCATTTATGACTGTTTTGTGTTATTGTTATACGATTGAGATAGGGGAACTTTATAAACATGTTATGTCATCATTCATCCATAGTGAGAAAAACAACAATGTCAGCTTTCTAAGCTAGACTTTGTGATTTTTTAAATGTAATCTGTGGCTCTCATGCCACATATCCCATAAAACAAACCACATTTTAGATTTGTAAGGTTTGTAAGGAAATTAAATTATCTGAAAATCAATCACTTTGATGTAAATGTTTGTTGCCAAAAATGTTTATATTGTCTTGATTAACTGAGAAAGAAAAACGAGAACTGTGTTTTCTTTCAAATCAATGAAATTGTTAAATTGTAGAAAAAGTAACATTAAATAGTAGTTGATAAGGTATCTGAGACAAAAATAAAACAACAACAAAAACTAGAGATTTACTTGTAGCGGAATGGGATAATAGAGACCATGTATTGAATATTTAACTTTTTCATGATAAAAGTTCATTGTCTTTGCCCACATTTATTAACAAAATCTGAATGCCTGTGGACTGTCCTGGACTTGACCTATTTGTAGCAAGCCAATGCATTACACTATGATCTTAGTCCATTGAAAAACTTACCTTTGTACATTAACTAATGTATTACGCCATGGTCTTAGTCCATTGAAAAACAGACCTCTGCACATTAATCAATATGTTACACCATTGGTATTAGTGCATTGAAAACTTACCACTGCATATTAATCAATGTGTTACACCATTGGTCTTACTCCATTCAAAAAACAAGGCCTCTGCACATTAATCAATGTGTTACACCATTGGTCTTAATCCATTGAAAACTGACCAATGCACATTAACCAATGTGTTAAACCAGGGTCCTAGTCCATTCCAAAAACTGACTATCAGGCACTAACCATGTTAATTTAGCAAAAATATGGATGTCTATGGAGTCCCATGGACTTATGCCACTTGGCATCGGTGGACACCTATGAATTTCATTCAAGTCGAAAATACTGCCAGATGAGTTTGCCCCCTACTTTATAAAGAAGCTGAAATCTCTTTGCAAGGCTTTTCCACTTAAGTTTCCTACCTAGTCAAAGTCTCTGTGGCAGCTTTGGTATATTCCTGGATCAAAGAAATTTGAAATTGTCTGTTTCTATGTAGAAATTAAACACCATTATAGTGCAGAATAGAAGTATTTCTAACAACTTATTATACAATGTATACATTAACTGGACAGTAGGTTTGATAGTATTACTATTATTACTATTTGATAGTATGTACTATTTAAGTCAAATTTTTAAAAAAAACTGATGAAATAAGATACATCATGACAGACAAATTTACTATTTGGTGACTATTAAAATCATCAAGTTAATTTTCCATTTTTAAAAGCTCTGTTAATTTTTACACTGTGTGCATCGAAATATACTGGACTGACTATGACATGGGCAAATAACTGGCAAATTGTTCAACTTAAGGTCGGTGCCACCATTCACCGTTTCCCAGATGTGGGAAGTGAACTTTTGCATCACCATATTCCCAAGATAGATAGGTTTCCTGTCATATGTGAATTAAATAGATGATAAATCACAGAGTTGAGAACATTTATTGCCTGTTGCTTTAAAGTAAAAGACTGTCTGTTGGTAATGGTGGGTTCACACTTCTACGGATAAACATGTCCGATATTGGTCAGTTTTTATTGCACAGGGCAGCGGATGAATATATCCATAGTTTTTAATCTATTTTTAAGTGTGATGTCACATTCACAACAGAGATAAAAGTAGTTTTCACATGCAAGAATATGTGTAGAAACTATGTAGGTTCAGCGTGGACACAATATTGGTAAGATATTTCCAGATTACTTGAAAGTCCTAAAATGTGACTCAAAAACAAATAAAAATTATCATACAGGGTTTATATAGCTGTAGCTCTCAACAATTGCAAATATCTAGGGAGATTACAGCTGAAGATGCAAAAGTGTGCTTTTTATACACTTTCCAAAACAATGTGACATGCTGTCAAACTTGTGAAGCCTGTCTCCAAACAGAGGTAAAACGGGGTGCCTTACCGGAATAGTGTGAACGGGGTACAATAGTCTCCATCTATCTAATCAACCGTTACTCAGTAATTTATTTCAGTTTTTTGTCCAAAAGCCAATCTCCCTGATTAAAATGCCTGGAGAAGATGTGCCTTTGAGTCAGTCACTGAACAATTCAAATATACAGATGCATATGAACAAAAATAGTGCAAACAAATGAAATAACCAGAGCCTTCACCATCGCTTCCATTCTCTTGGTAGTTTGGTTTTCCAATGAGTTTAATCTAACATCAGACATTTAGTTTGTTGAAGACAATGACACATAATTTTTTATGTTTGGTTCAAGTATTTTTTAATTACTCGCAAACTCCAGAGTCTATTATGTATTAATTTTTTGTAGGGAGTGGAGGTTGAATAAATGAGAGGAGTATGCCTCCCATAGTTGGAAAATTCCAGAAGATACATTTAGTTAAATTCAGCTCATGGTGAATAATGAAAATTCCCTTTTAAAGACAGCTAATCTGCTTTCTCATGCATTAATAATTTTGTGGTAGCTGCCTAAAAAGTCCATATTAGGGACATTTTGGAATATATTTTTTGTGCTAAGTTGTGTGCACAAGATTATCTCATGCTCGCAAGGTAATTAAGTTGTGCGTACAAGGTTACCTTGTTATCAGTATTATGCCATTATGCCATTGAGATTGTCTCTTAATAAATTAACAAAGCCAAAAGGGATTTCGATCAACTAGCGGGAGCTGCAAAGCCATGAGAGACACGAGTAGTGCACTGATGTCACCAATTCTAGTACTTACGTATAGCCCATTGCCGATTGACTTCAGTGAATAGACAGATTCCAAGCGATTAGTAGAAGCGTGAGCCTTGCTTAGAGCTCGCACTTAAAAAACTGAAAGAAAAAAAGTGATTCCTAGAAGCATGAACCTCGCTAGAGCTCGCACTTGAAAATCATTCAAGTTAATAAATCATCCCATATTTTGCAATTCCCAAATATTGTAATATTCATTTGTGTCCTGTTAAAGTTCCGACAGCGTTGATGAAATCTAGACCATTGTTTCATTTCCCCTAGTCATACTTAAGTTATTGAGACTACCATTATACATGCTTTAAAAACAAGTTTGCATCCGGTCATACCTTCCACACCTTCGGGCGCTTTGGTGCCACCTTTGCAAATGATAATAATATTTTCATTCTGAATGTTATAGCCTATGGCTTATTGAAAACTAATTCTTGTGGGTCTATTTACAAAATGCTTAAGTGCCCCCCTTAGTTATGCCTTTAATTTTTGCTTCCAATATCACTTCTTCCTTGTAGTTGGGTTTGGTGTTTTTTTTTTAAATAAAACATTTCGTTTTAAATACTTTATTCAGTATACTAACATGTGAAATTAAATTATCAAAGGCATCATGTACTGTCTTTAAAAAGCTAGCTCAGATTGCCACGGTCTTGCAATTTGTCTGTAACCTTTAGTGTGACCTTCTGGGGCAGACCTAGGACGATTTCCCTTAGAATAGCATGACCCAACTTTTTGATTATCTGGCTTTAAAGTTAGAATTTAAAGATTCATTCTGTCAACTAAAATGATTCACTCACTATGACCCTGCTATGACCTTCGGTTTAGATTCTGGTAGATGACCTGTAGCGTCTGTATCTTAACCTCCATCTTCCAGCATAAAGTTAGAATTTATGCGAGTTAGATCTAGCAACCTAATGGTGCAATAGACATAGGACTACCAGAAATGGATTTAAATCTTAATTCAGTTGTAACTGTACTGAGTATAATTAGCGCTGAAAATTCGTCAACAAGTGCAGATTTTCCAATTATATTTCTGAAACTGTCTAACCTACCAATATGTTTGATACATCATTGGAATGATATTTCTACAGAACTTCTAGTCGTTTATTTTTGCATAAAAATCCGTGTAGAAATGGCGAGGAAATCACAAGTTAACAAGTGAAGTTTGTATGTTCATTGGTACCCTCATATGTTTTACACCTATTTTTATTTGCAATATTTCCTTTTGAATGAGGACTTAATTAATTATTATTCATACAAAGCGATGGATAGCAAAAGTAAAACATGCCTCATGAGACGTATAGATAAAGTGATCGCTCATGAAAATTAACAATTTAATGTTCGTACTACACACTCGTATATATGATTTTGCTATCTTCTTCTGAGATGTATTTTTTATGTATGTCATTCGGAATGTCATTTCCTGTTATAAAAAATTTTGCTGCCATACAGATTGTGTGCTGTGCCCTCAGAAGGCTATTGGTTTGTTGATGCGTGTATATCGCACCTTAAAATACACTATATTTCAGATTTATAGGATGTTTTTTTTCTAGAATGAAAATTTTTCCGTGAAAGATAAGAGGAAGTGAAATCTTTTGAATACACCTAAATGTTTCCAGGAATAATTTTATTATTATCATAGGCTATGATTTATGCCTTATGAATTGGACGGTGTGCCTTAGAATCCGTTGATACGGAGATTAAGCACGTGGACAACTGATTGATTGATCGATTATGATTAGTGAATTTGCTTCAGAATAACTCTACTTTGACTCAGATTGACACTAGAATCTTTACAGTTTAACATTATAATCCAAAAGATATAACAAACCCATAATATGCATAAGTACAGTTCTAAAAATAGAAACTGATGTACATTCAACCGATTTATCTATTTTGAAGTATACCGTTTTACCAAAGGATATATCTATCCAACCTATGAGATGTTAGACCTAACAAGTAGATAATGTAAGGTAGACTATGATGACCGTAGCATGTCAACCATAATTATATTACTCGTTGCAGTTAACACAAAACTGAACTGCCCTTATTTGGTCAAATTAACTCTCACCCATCATATTCTACATTTATTTACTGACACAATGAATATAGTCTTTCAAAGCGACCATGTCAAAATCCTCAAGAGTCAGTACTCATGTATTAAAATCTCACAAGTCAATCACAATTATTCTACTCATCATTCAAACTCTAGCTGGTTCTTGTCTGGGGAGACCTTTAACGGCTTTTGTTTCAAAATATAGGTATTATATGACAGACCTAATTTATTTAGACAATTCACCATTTGTAAGTTTTGAGTCAAAGTTTTTTTTTCATTATATTATTTTCAGATTCAGTTCTGCTTTCAATTTGACAAAGACATCATGGTTAAAATCACACTCTTCGCTATCTCTCTGATGATATTATGTAGGTTTGGTGTTAAATACTAACAATTTTAATAAGTTTTTATTTTCTCCAATATATGTGTATTATTGGGATATATTGGGCGGGCACCTTTTGGCGGACTGTAAACATATAGGACACTTAAATACCATAAAAAATTAAAGCATTTGTCAATTGATAACTTGTGTGGACCATCCTTCACTGTAACAATGTCACAAAAAGGGAAATTGATATTCTTTAGCTATTGTGACCAGAAAACATCCAAAAGAGATGATTATGTGGACCTGCTTTGCAGGGACAAGTAGAGCAGTGAGTCATAACTAGAGTCAAATCTAGTGGAAACTGGAGGATTTTGTCGTGTAAATAATCTTCTACTGTCATTCATCAAATTCCATTGCCCTACTGGCATAAAAGAAAACTCATGAAGATGTGTTCATTACCTTTGGAGTACTGTCAACAACAACAACAACAACAAAAAAACAGAACAGAGTCCTTGAAAATTCGATGTAATTGGAATATTTGAAATTTTGTTTTATTTGCATCCACAATAGTTCCCCTATCCTTCCCCCAAATTAATAGACTTCTTACCTTGATCATGCCTTACCCACATAAAAGATTCCCAAAAGTCTGTTCACTACATTTGGATTTGATTTATTTGGATTCAATGTCACTTTCAACACACTGTATAGGTCATATCAGTATAGGTAGTTTTAAGGTAGAGAAATCCAATACACACTTGTTGGTCAGAATTCTGCACTTAAAACGGGAAGGACTGCCCTCATGGTACAGACAATAAGATAGTATCTGTGTAATATCTACAAGAAAAAATACTTTAAAATGTCATCTGTTCATGGATCAATAAGATTAATTTTGTGTACTTGATGAAGCCAAACATGCTCTCCCATAAGCCATAATTTGCGCAGTCTTCACTGAGTTCCCCTCGAGGTGCTCTTTTACTTGTATTATCTGTAAAATGAAAATCCCTTGCCCAAACTGTGTGAATTACTCATCATCATTTAGCATTGTTTAGCATGTCTTAGCATAATAACCAACCGAATCTATTCTGTCAATCTCAAGGTTGACTTACCTGATGTTCACGTCATATAGTTATGTTTAACAGTTTGCTGATGATATCACAGTTTAAACCTTCTCATGTGGTCTGTCATATTTTGACCCTGGGTTTTACTGTAGCAATAATCACTGTGATACAATGTTTTGTATTTCATGGAGTTATTTATTTATTTGGGGTTTAACATCGCTTTCAACACTGTACAGGTCATATCATGACGGGTAGTTAGAAGGGCAGAGGAAACCAGTACATACAGTTGGTCAAGGTTCTGAACTGTAAACTGTCGACCAACGGCAAGCAACTACCAGCTTTCCCACTTGAGACAGGGCCGGGAACTGAACCCCAATCTTAGAGGTGGGAGGTGAGAATGTTACCAATCGCACAATATGGCTGATACTATCATGATGTCTGTAAAAAGGAGAGATTTTCGGGAATGCATCTATAAAGATACATCTATAAAATAAACATAGTATATTTACTAGTATACATATTGTTATATCATTATTTCAAATAAAAATATAGTAAACATTGTTACATATTTTAAGTTTAACTTATGTAAAAAGATTAAGTTATGCAATGTATCTTTTTGTAACGGGTATAGAGTATGCTATTTCTAATAATGATTGTATTTTGCTTTCGCTCTAAAACAAGAAATGTCAGGTTAAAATTGATGCACCCAGAGTTTTCATGATAGATATCCCTGATCTTTCATTGACTTTATAGTTATATTAAAGATATGACTCATTTCATGTAATAACCATTTTAACAACCATTTTACCAGTTTAATTATTAATATGATGTTTGATTGATACCATGCATCACTCGTACTTTTTCTATATCTGCTGCAAGTATGTTTATGAGCATGTTAAATAATTTATTCAATGAGTGAAGATAAATAAGCTGGATTATGATGACTGTAGCTAAAATGCAGAAAATAAACAACATTTGAATGGGGATGATGACAGTTGATACATGACTAGGGAGTTTTCTCACAATTGGTAAACTCTTACAGTGGGATAATAACCTTACAAGGAATCGATAGATTGGGTTAACTCGGCTTATTGTTTCTAGGAAGATTTCTTTTAAATAAATGAAATTGTTTTGGTATTGTAAAAGCTGTTTGAACTAGCTTATATAACACATACTCTATATCCTATCATTAATAGTAATTATTTATAACTATATAAAACCCAATTCAGTCAGTGCTCAACTTTTGTTCCATAGGAACGTCTTTCATTGAAAGCTCGAGTTCTAAATGAAATAGTGCCATATGTCCGAGAAAACGAATGTGCAACCCTCAATAATTATTTGATACAGCTCCCCATAAAAAGATAAAAAGACCTATCATGGTTGGATGTGTATATGCTTTACTCATTTTAAGTTGTGACGTCACAGTGCCGATAGTGCCGGTCAGAAGTTCTCATGCAGTTAGGCCCATCTACACCAATGACCACAGGATCCGACTTGATCCAGTAGTGAAGTTCTCAATGATACAACACAGCTTGGCAAAATGATATATTTGTAAATGGGTCAACACTAAGATTCTTGTTGATACTGACTCACTGCAGTTTTGTGTTTTAGTGATATACATAAGGGTTAATTAATCACAATTTGTCTTTGGGTATAACACATATGCCGCCGATGGAAAACCTTTCCATCCATTCTGCGTTAAACTTTTGGTACTTCTACATCTGGAGCTCTGATGCTTTGGACAAACACTGTACGTTGCATTGGTCAGTAATTTAATTATGGGAAGGTGTAATAGTAAATATATATGTAGTTACTTACCATATCTACCAAAGTTTAGATGTGAAGCACCAAGGTTAAAAAATGTGGAGCAGTTACTTAAAAAGATTTGAACCCAGAACTATCATTGTTCAAGGGGGAGTCAGACTCAAACCCAGTGGTTAACCACTATAGCCATTTTATGATGGTCATATCAGTGTCCAATATCCGCCGGAAGTACCATCCTTTTATAGAGGTCGTAAAGTTCTCACCCTCGGACTTTATTTCTACAATAAAAGTCACAAATCTTAAAGCCTCGAGTCTCGTTTAGGATGCATTCTCCTGAGATCGTCAAAGGAAGATGTCATTAATTTTTTATAGCCTTGTTCGTGACCTGTGATATCATCTGGTCATTGTTTTCAGATATAGTATGAGTATTGTCTTTACTTCATCTGTTCCTCGACTTGATCACATCTTTGGATATGACCCAGCTGCTTTTTAGAATTAACTAAATACCAGTTTATTTGTAATGTTATGAACATCCTGGAAATCATTGTACAAGTAATGTACTCATGCAAGGAGTTTAGTAATATAAAGGTATTAAATTTTGTTTTAAAAAGACCTTCTGCATATTAGAAATTTGATTGGTATTTATATATACATCCTACTAATATGCTATAAGGTGCTTGAATGAACTCAATTACATACGCAAAGCTTAGTCAACATGAGCATTTAACCACAGGATCCAAATTACTTTTAAATAAATGCAATAATAAATATTATGCACATTATGTATTATCTATTTATATACATATTTCTATAGATAATATAACCGACCAATTGAGATGGGGAGTTCTTGGTTTATTCCCACAATTCTTGATGGGTTCTCTCTTGATTTGATTTCATGACAAAAAAATAGCCGCATGAAGCTGATAACATTTTCTTATAATATTGTCCTATCTGAAAATGAAGCTTAAAAGGTTATAATGCAAAAGTTTTGTCATGCGAAGGTTCTATACCATTAGTCTGAAGTGTAAGTGCTCGTTTCCATGCTTGTGATCTGCCATCCCTGTGATAAGCGAAAGTAATATTTAACATAGTATTCTTATAAAACTCAAATCAAAAACTAAGGGATTAGGGGATGAGTGGTCATTATAACAGAGAACCCCAATAACCCTAAGATGGATATGCTTTAGCAAGGAGATAGGATTTATAAATGTTTCTGATTGAGGAAACAGTACTGACCCAGTGGATGTATTAAGTATTTGAGCCCCACATGCAAAGCTAGAAACATACTGATTGGTATAAGAACAAGACCAAAAGGGGTTTCGGTCTACTAGGGTGAGCCGCAAAAACCATCGGAGACACGAGTAATGCACTGAAGTGGTCCCACATTCTAGTACTAACGTAGCCCAGTGCCACTTTACTTCAGTTGAGAGACAGATACTTATCACATTATGCCACAATTCATAAAAGTCCGGAGACAAAAAAATGTGATCTCTAGAAGCATGAGCCTCGCCAGCTCTCACGCTTAGCAATCTATCTACTCTTTGAATCATTTATACATCAAAATGACTGGGATATCTAGTGCAGTCAGTTTGAAGTTGCATATAAACCATTGTTTACCACCCCTATATCAACAAAGAACAGAGTACAACTTAAAGGCTTGAAGCTCAAAAGCACATATAATTAATAGCTACAATACAAAGACAATTAAATTATAGATTTTAATACTCAAATCATAACATTAACAAGCAATTATACTAAAATACATCACGTACCTTACACTGTCCAAGTTTTACATGTCTTATTTTGAAAAAAAAATGGTGATTGAGTAACAAGCTCAATTTGCTTGTCAACACCTATAAAGGAAGGAAAACTTAAACTATTAGAAATAAAGTAGTAATCTGTATAAATTACACCCTTTTGCTTGATATTTTGTGCATTTGGGGCTATTAATGTGGTTTCATTGAGAGTACCTACTTGTATCAAGGATCGAACCCAGGTCCTCTGTGTTCCTAGGCGAGTGGGTTATCTACTAGGCAACAGTATTTGATAACAGCTTCTAAGTGAATAGGTAACAATCACTTATCAGCCAATCTATTATGCGGACAGGATGCCTTTAAGATCATAAGGGTACAAAAGATGGCATTACTGATTGTTAGTTGCAGATCGTCCACCACCTCAGTATACTGAGGTTACAAAGCCAGCTTTGATAACCCGGAGTTAAATATGTATATCTTTAAGTAAATTGTATTCCTGACAATAGGTAAGCCCATACCATTCACAAACTTCAAACAACATCACAGTTACCTTGAATTGACATCTAAGACTATTCACAGTTCTCTATGGGTCACATACAAACACAGGAACGAAATACCGTATTTTTGAATATCCATGAAATAAACACCCTTTAATTAAGTTAAGGCAAGAAAATTAAACCAAAACAAGATTGATGACATTACTATTACCATTAGATTTTAGTGTGATTATCTTTCGATTAACTTTGTGTCACTCACGTGTGGGTTACATTTAGTACGACTATTGTTTTATGAAAAAATAGCAGTCGTCTACAAAGCTGTCTTGGGTATTTTGTTTTAATAACATTTACTTTAAAAGTCATATCAGCTTTTATAAAAGTACCTATTTTGCCTCCCAGGTTTGGGTGTTTTTTTGTATTACCTTTAAAAATTGTGTATTGCCTTTAAAATTTGCAATACTTTTGCAATTGTATTATACTTATCACTGATATAAATAAATTTATAAATACATTTCGTTTCTCCTTCACTCTGCTGACACTTCTATATTGGTGACATGAGGCAGTGTCAATTGAATTTTGGGTTTTATGTCTTGTCAACAGCCAGGGTCAGATTGATAGAAGGCCTTCAGCATTGCCACTTGTGGGAGTGACACCCAAACATGGGCTACAGTCTGTGATGAAATGCCAAACTTGTGTACTGTTTATTTACTTTATGGCTTTACTATAGTAACATGTGTATAAAAATAAAGATTTGAAAACACTCTACGTCCAGCCCAGTCTGGGGCTTAAAAGTCACTCTAATCTCAGTTCACATAACTGCGTGAGGGTCATACTTAAAGATACTACCATACAGGATATATCTGTTTGACGGTGAAAAAACTGAATCAGTGAACCATTACACAGTTTACTTACTAACCGGATAATATTAACATGATAGAGATTGTGTTGTATACAAATGATCTTTTATAATATCCAGGCATTTTCACCATGAATATGTAACAGCTTTACATCAATGTCACATATTTCAGTAAGATTTATTACCTTTTTTTCAATGAATTATACATTTCAAGAATATAAATCGTATTCACAAATAAAATGATATTCATATTGATACTACAGGCCCAGCGAGGACCTGAATGTGCAGAGACAGAGTCACAGGTGAGAAATCTTAATTAAATAGAGCCCACCAATAAGAAATAATGTTACAACAAGCAGTGTTGCTGTTTTTATTATGAAACCTTTGTTTGAATTCTAATTAAAATAGCTTCTATGTCTACTTTTAGTTCAATAGTAGACATAATAACCGTTGATCAGGTCATCTAGTTTGCTTATATGTTGCTGTCGCTGTCATGTCCAGGTTGATCTTTTGTTCAATGCTTTGGACGGGATCAGTGAAATTGGAGTTCAACTCGTTGTATGACTCCATGACAGAGTTCAAGCTAAAGGAGGACCAAGCCATTTGTAGACACTCTTCCCCCCGCTTGTGTTGAAACACGACCCTGATACGATGAATAGTTTTTTGAGTTATGCATGCAAGTGTTGGATTTATTTGTTGTTTTATGCCGTGTTCAACAGCCAGGGTCATATTGCGATGGGTAGTTTACAGGTGGAGGAAACTAGTGCATACTACACTGTAAACCACCGGGCATCGGCAAGTAACTACCAACTTTCCAACATGAAGCGCCCGGCCCGAGATTCGAACCGGCAGCCTCAGAGGTTGAAGGCGAGAACTCTAACCGCTACACCACCGAGCCCCCCTGAAAGTGTTGCAGAAAAATCACAGAAATAATACATGAGAGGTTATTCTGATAATGATGACTGTGTCACTGGTAGGCCCTAACTTGTGTGAAACTATGAATCCAACCAGATGTATAATGTTTGAGTTCCGCACATGGACAAATGGACAAACCAATGAATACAAGGTTAACAAGAGCACTCAGGCAGTGCACACCTCTGACAAGGCTTGTATTAATAAATAAAAATGGCAGATCCGGGTTTTTGGCATCCAGGCGGTTATCCAGATTATTCAGTCCAGTTGGATCTATGTTGGACCACGACCCATCTCCTGGTGTTTTTTTCATGAAGTTCCAAACAGTAGCATTTCCATAATCCTGCTAACAGACAAACAGATGGTCATGAAAATAGTAGATACTTGGTGGAGGTAAATATGGAGATAAGGTCACATGGAGTCACCCATTTTAATGACTTTTTTGGTGTATCATGTTCACCAGAAAATGTTCAAGAGAAATGATTCCTAAGTCTGGACAACTATTTCTCTTGTGCAGGGACTTTTCTGTTTATCCCCACAACTACTGTTTGGTTACAGTAAGTATTTTGACAAATATTACGCAAACAGAAGCATAACCTCACACAGTTGACAAAGTCATATAGATATTTTATGTGTCAAATAAAATCCAACTGAAGAATGCTAGTGGGTGGGCATTTTTCTAACAACACTTGAAATGTTACTCCCAGTTAATACACAGTTCTCATTTTCACCAGCAGAATTCAAAACCACGCATCAGCGTTGTTAATTCTAGAGTGATATCTTACTTAATTTAATTAACCAACTTGTTCCTAAGATCCTGTTTCAATCTTACATTAACGTGAGATGTGCAGAACATTTGAAATATAATCAAATTAGGAAAAAGCTACTCACAGAAAATGCAAGTCAAACATTTTATAAGCACGACTTAGTGTGTTTCTTAACTGGCAAAAATTGGTGTTTTCTGAAGTCTATCAAATGTTGTTATACTGCCACCCCCATCCCCCCACCCCCCAAAAAAACAAAACAAAACAAAACAACAACAACAAAACAACAACAAAAAACAAACTTGTTTATTAATCATTTTAAATTCTAATAATGACCAGTTTTTATAGCAGTTAATCTCCACTAAAACGTAAACTCTAGGTTGCAACAAAGAACTATGCATTGCAAGTTTAAAATCCAAGAAATAATGGGTCAGTAGCAGATAAGACGCAGGATTAATAAAGAGGCAGTGTTGGATATACTTTAAGAAAGAGTTGGGTTTCTTTCTGCAGGGGGGTCATAGAGGTGGAGGTGTGACTCTCTCCAGCTAGCTTGGTTACTTCATTTATTATTGCAATAGCACTTTGACAGAATGGCTGTTAAAACCCATACTGCAAGCAGTAGAACTATTTACTTCTTAGAAGAACATAAAATCAAAGTTAAAGTAAAACATATTATAAAGAAACCAAAACTCTCAAGGTATGCCACTCTTAGAGTATAAGAACTATTAACTGCTAAACTGTAGTGCCCCTTTGCTGCAGTCGTAACTAGCAAGGATACTGTATTAACAGGTGATGCAAATGACATTAATTGGCTTTTCTTGTAATTCTAGGAACGCAGCAAAGAACCATAAAAACTGTTTTAGTGCCCAGAAGGGACCACGTCCACATTATGAACTATTGTTTTAGAAACCCCATTGGAATTCTACTTTGTTATACTCTGGAATGCAATTCCATTCTAGGGTTTGTATTTTCGTCAAAGTGCGTAAAGACATTTAGCTAAATCGTCTGAACTTTAGCTAAAGTGTTTCCATTTGTTTAACCTGACAGAAGTAGCTTTAAATAGATTTTGATGGTGCAGTGTTATTGCCTATTTCCCTCTGCTTCATAGAATACCAATGTCTGATCTAACCTACTGCTTTGCAGGGGCAATATCTTCCCCACAATGGGGAACTCAGTGCACTAGGTTATTAAAAGTAGTATTCAAATGGATAGTTAGGGAGATGATATAGGTCGGTAATCCAGGGTTGTGTATGTGACTGGAGGGAAGATTAATTAAGTGGGGAAACTTTAATTAAAAAATGTGATTCTCAAGACGTTTCCTAAAGAATGTGACAGAGGGGTTACTTCTTATGTGGACAGGAAGGGAGTTCCAGATGGCCGGGGCAAAATGACTAAACCAGATAGACATCCAATAGAATTCTACATCCAACAGAATTGGTCTAGTGATGCCCAGGTTAAAACTTTACATGTGGTCATATCTGTATGTATTTCATTTCCACTTGATGGTCTTGTCATTAGGCCACTGAACAGAGACCCCTTATCTGGCCAATACATATTACATAACAAGCCCCACTGTATATCCACCCCCTTCACCCCCTCCACGTGTACATTTTTGATACAGCTCATGAGAGGATATTAACGCCCATTTAAAACATTTCTAAATGTGATCCCACTAGCTGATCCAGAGAAGGGAGGGTGGGTGGGGTGGGGTGGGGGTGGCGGTGGGGGGTGGTGGGGTTGTACTCCCATTGAAAAAAAAATGTCAGAGGTTCAACATTGAACCCAAAGAAACAGACACAGATTTAAAAGATGAAGATCATGCATGCCGTGGACACGTGAACCCCTCCCTCATGTAAAAGCTAGATCCGCCCCTGGGTCCTGAACACCGAGTTCTGTGTGAGCTGTGTCGAATTGCCCTGAACATGTCATACCCATCAGCGAATCCCACTACATGCAACCTACCCAGATATGAGGTCAACTGAAGCACAGCTGAAGGCAGACTAGCTCATTTGTTTGGACCTTATGACACTCACAGTAAAAAAATGACCCTTGTATTCACCACTGTTATCTTTTTTGTTATACATCACATGCAGTATTTGCTCTCAATACCAGGGAAAAAAGCACAAGGAAACAGTTTTTAATTACCTTTAATGACGGACCTGTCTCTTTCTAGAGGGACAGGTCCAGGTGTTCTATAGCTTAACAAAAAAAATCTTCAGACATGTGTTTTTTTCAATCACCGAAAAGTGACGAGACTTTTTATTTGCTACAGTTTTTCCATTATAAAAATAACATAAAACCAATTATAATTTGGCACCTACCACTTGGCCAATTTTGAACATTAATTTAACCTTCATTTAGATATGGACAAGTCACTTTTGCAAAATGGACCTGTAATATTTTTAGTTCTAGGTCTGGTGTACCTGGAAACTTATCCGATAAATTTCCCACAAGGAGTGTCGTGAGAAAAGGCAAAATACACAATCCTCATCTTACATACCCGGACTGTGTATACACTTGCATGCTTTGCAAATTTAATAGATGCATCACTATACAATACACTACAGAATTAGATTGAACACAAGATTAAGATACTACAGAGCTAGATGAATATGTTAAAACACTGAGCATGCAGACATCTACCAATGGTACACTTACCCACTAAGGTCTTTGGAATCTGCCTGGCCGTTCATGACGTCACAGCTTGAACACGTGGTTAACAACAGTAACCCTAACAACCAAAACATGGCTATTTTTGTTGCATACGTTTTCCACACAAGAAGAGGGGTTTCTGGAAAGTCTGGGCAAAGTGGATTACAAATCGTATCAACTACCTGTCAACATTGTATTACCCATTATGCAGTTCCTTTTTGTGATAGATTATACCTTGGTAGAAAGCATTTTGCTAAATTGTAACACTAATATTGTACACAAAACTTTCATGTATCTCATTTCTATCAAGTTGATGTGACATGTTTTTCTTTTAATTCACGCAATCATTGGCCAGTTTTTCCCATAATGTTCAAGTCTTCATGATTAAATGACACCAACTTGCAAAACAACACATGAAGGCACCTTTTCCCTTTAATTCATTTATTATGACAACGTCAAGAGACACAACCTCAACAGTGTTATTATATTTCTAGGGAGTGATAATTAAGTTCCAGCGTAGCAATATTTACACTTCCATTAAATGTCTATAACTCTCCAGTTGTTTTTTGTATTATTAAATTACATTATTCCATATTCACCATGAACACATGTATGCACACTTCAGTTAAGTGGTTATAACCCTACAGTTGTTTTTTTGTATTATTGGATTACATTGTTCAACACTCCGCATGATCATATCTCAATCACAGTCACTCTAAACCATACAGGTGACGCAACTATATTCTATTGTTTAAGGAGTTTAATTTTATCTGCAGGATATCTTATAACATGCAAAAAATGTGTCACACTTTCAGTAGATATTTGGTAATGTTGTTACATTACATTGCCATATCCATATGCCAACAAAAAATGACTGGATATCATCACATTTACTTTGACAATTCCACAAATGTCAATTACCATCAAGCTTACAAGATATTAACATTATATGTCATTTAACAATATTTTGCAGTATTTTTGTTATCCAAGTACTGTTATTTGGTCAATTGTACAACATCATCTGCCAATCTGTAACTCCTTGTCCACACATTGCAGCAATCCAGCAAGCAATTGTTCCCCAGACTTCAAGCTCTGAACCATGCCATATATGGACTTATTGATACTATTGCGTGTCCCCTTTAAAAGCCAGCACACACACACACACACGGAGAGAGAAACGTCAAATACGGCCAGATGCTAATTTGCCTCCACCTAGCAATGACCCAGCTTCTGTTTCTTGACTTAATAACCCTTAAGTCCTCATTTCCTTATTACTTTATTTAGGTCCCACTACAAATTGAGCCGTCTGGGTCACACACGTTAAGACCATTCAAACTCTCACCATAAATAACTTACAGAGGGTGCTATGGCTCAGCAAAGGGCATTAGCATTATAAACAAAAACATTTGAGGATCACTGATAGCTGTAGCTCTAAATATGCGATTTATTTTCTATATTTTTTATTTGTTTCAGTGTTTTTAGTACAATTTACCTTTCTGAAGAACTGTTATAAAAAATGGTAATGTATGTTTGTATTTTGTCTAATGCTTCTGTGTGTAATTGAGAGGGGGTGGACAGATGGTGGTGTCATTTTGGTTGGGTCACCACACTGCGTTCTCCATTCTGTGGTCTTCAGTTTTTGCTTTCTTTGGTCAGGATCTACATGCATAAAAATCAGAAAGATTCACTCATTACTTTTGGAGTTATTGCGAAGACAAACAGACAAACAAATGAACACAGGCAAAGCATAACCTCCTGGTGCAGGTAATGAGGATGATAGTACCTTATATGACACAATGGAACCTCACTCTATTCAACCAAAGTCATTTATTCCTGAGTAATCTTTAATACCCCAATTCCACTGTCACAAATTTGTCTTCAGTTTGGCAGTTGGGGGTAAAATAAAGGACGTCGTATAACTCCTGAAGGTTGAGAGCAATATGGCCATTTTTGGGATGAGGATTACTCTCCAGTTACTCATGATTAATATTTATAGCTATGTTACCTAAGTCACACGTTTCTTCTGTTCTTGGGTTAACAAGGTTAATTCAAATGGGCTCATCTACCTACGGTTGGGTTTCAGACCCCCTTGTATGTTAACAGGACACATTCGGTGCCATATTTTGGCAGGATTCACATTTGGGCTGGATGCATTTGGGGCAATTCAACACAAGTTGAAATGACATTTGCATTTGTGAATAATTCTTAAACAAGGCCAAAGGGTTTTCGGTCTACTAGTACGAGCCACAAAGCCATCAGATACTGGAGTAGTGCACTGAGGCGGTCACCCATTTCAGTACTAAAGTAGCCCATTGCTGCTTAACTTTAGTGAAAACACAATAACTCATCACGCCATGAAACAATTCATGAAAGTCGGGAAACAAAAAAGTGATCTCTAGAATCGTGAGCCTCTCTGGAGCTCATGCTTAAAATGTTTCTTGGTCGCCTTGATAGAAAAAAAAATGATAATGCAGATTTTTCAATTGACTTTTTTTACGTGCCTTGGCAGAGGTCTGCCCCCTCTGAGTGCACTTGTTATTTTACTGTTAAAAGCTGCCTTAGCAATCTTCTCTAACAATGGATCGAAGTGATCTCTTTCCCCAAAGGGTGAACTAATTACCACACTGGACTGATATCAGGGCTTACCGTTATTGTCATGAGTCAAACCAGATGGGGGTAGGAAAATATTTTCTTTACAATCATTTTGGCAACCTTTTACTCCCACAGGATCAATCGTAACAGCCTCTGAATTTAAAATCAGCTAGATTTTACAATGAATCATGAAAATGTAACAGCCTCATAACAGCCAGTGAAGCTCATTGAGTTAAACAGAATCATAGAAATGAGAGAATCAAGCAATATATGCTGCCAAATGTGACTTATTTGTTCTGGATGCATGACATAAGCCGTCCAAGTGTGTACAATTGCCAGCAAAACCAGTTTGTGAACCATAACTTCATATTTTACCTATAGCTGGGATGTAACAGACAGTATTCGAACAAACATGCTCCTGTTAAAAACATTCTACCGTCTTTGTCAGAGAGAATAACGAGAAATACAATTACATGTCAAGACAGCTACTGACACCGCTAATTCACGCAAATGACCATTGCTTTCGCATTCTTTTGACAATGTTCCTGAAAATGTGGCTTGTTACCGGAAATCACTGGTAGGGATGTAATTCTCGGCCTATTGTATTCAAGTACTGCGTAAGAGGAAATATGTCACTAGCCAGTAATCTTGGCTACTCTAGCTAATGAGATTGGATAGTGTACATTAATTTCCAGGGATAGTTTAAAATTTCTAGTGATGATCTTTACTTTAAGACTGCCTTACCAGTGTGAAAGTTCATATAATGTGGTTATCCTAATTATTTGTAACCTTTCCTTGCATCTAGACACAAAGTGTACAATAATGATAGGTGTCAAGTGGATGGTGTGGTACCCGAGATCCCACACTTGGACCTCATCAGTATACAAATCTACTAAGGATTTTGATCTCAGATTTGCATGTGATGTCCCAATGATTTGAAATGGTCTCCTGATGATGTCCCTCTCTCCTCAGTGAGAAAGAAGTAGAATACTTATCTCTTTGCAAAAACTTAGCCACCCTTGGCTTCCCCCAGTGTTTCTCGGTGGTGCTGATGCAAGCTAAGTATCAGTTAACATTGCTTTCAAAACATTGTAGAGGTCAAATCATGGCGGGTAGTTTTAAGGGCGGAGTCAACCAGTAAATACTAGTTCTAAATTCTGCACTGTGAACTGCCAGGTGTGGGGTGAGAAACTACCAAGATTCACAGACAGGGTCGTGTCCAGTGTTCAAACCACTAACCTCGCAGGTGGGAAGCTACTGTGTTACCCAGTACACTTCTGACCCCCTCCCGTTAAAAAGGCAGTCAGCTATTTACTTAGCCTCTCAACTAGACATACAGGATTTCTGGTAAATTTCTTATAGGGTGTAAATTTTGGCAAACATTACCTAAACAAGACTGAATCTAGTAAAAGGTCATTTCTAGTAAAAAAGAAAAATCTGTGTCAATCTGTTGAGCCAAAAACTTCTCAGTGATAACCATAAATATCTTAAGATCTTATATATATATATATATTTAATATAGAGACATGCAAGCTACAATGCCCAAATATAGTGGCATGAATAAAAACACAACATTGTCACCCCTTAGGGGCTTTTAAGTTACTGTTGATGAAAGCAAATATTAATATGACAACAAATAACAGCATTGTCAGCATAAATAATGACAAAGTCATTGTAACTGAATATATTCAATAAATAACCAAAATTATATAAATGCCATACTTCCCCACTACATGCTAAATACTACACTCTAAAATGAGTTAAACTTAGATGGTTCTATTTACAAAGCAGATTTTGCTTACTATCCAGCTTATGTCAAGATAGCCAAACAATCTCTTCTGATATGAATCGGATAATTTGAACAAGTTTTCGTTTTGCTGAAATTTCTGCATTGTTCCTGTATTTGTACACAATGCCAACAGCCAGGGTCAAATTGGGACAGACCCTCAGCATTGTTACTTGTGGGAGTTGAACCCATACAGAGGCGACTGCCTGTGGTTAGATATCAAACCTGCTAACCACTAGGCCACTGAGGACCTCTATATTTATGTACTCTTGCGTGCATACATGTGTGGGCAGGTGTGTTATTAACAAGTGGATTGTTTTTTTGTGTACAGCTTTCCATGCCAAATGTAGTTGCTCCCATATTTAAGTAACCATTTAAGTAACCATTTTTACGGGGAAAAAGGTGAAATAACATTTATGACTTGCATTCCTTTCGAACTTAACTTTGGCCAACAAGGCGATAGAAATTAATTTGATTTATTATTTTATTATCCAAGACAAACCACATTTGGTCTATAAAGTGCACAAACAGACCAATATATAAATTTTTGGTATTTTCAGGGTCACTTACTATGCAAAGAAACTACTTGCAGAAAGGGCTTTGAAATCTCAACTTAACACTGAATTTTTTATATATGCTGATGCTTCTATAAATGAAAGCCTGTTTTGCCTTTTTCCTTAATTGCAAATTTATTGTGCTTATTAATCATACAAACCAGTTGATGATAAAAGGAAATCATCCCTCATTAGACAAATATGAAAAACTACTCATGGACTTTAATATAGTATTCATGTGTCACACTCACATAATATTATCAGCTTTATTTGTGATATTTTTTTCATATGTGCTTTAGATAAATGGTTTTATCTGAGGAAAGTGTTGTGTTATTTCTAAAACCTTCTTGGCATTTCCCCAGCTGTGTATAAGTGCTGTGAGCTCGATAGTATTAATATTATTATTGATTTTACTTGTCTCTAAAGAAAGTTAATTGTGTCTTAAAGCTGCTATGCCACAGTAGATGGCTTGGTAGATACTGAAAAGATCACAGGATATGGACAACTGACAACTGAACCCAGAATAGAGATATTTTGTGTTATTGGATGCTGAATAGATCACAGGAAATGGACATTTGTGTGTTAGTAGATGCCGATTGGATCTCAAGACAGATTGCTGGATAAAGTCGAGCCGTAAAAATTTTGTAACTGTTAATTACTTGGGCAGGACTGTGAACAGAGCAGATTGTAACATTGTAGTATTTTACAAACTCTTTAGAGTATCTCAGTTGACTGTAAATATTACTTAAATTATTAAATAAATTTGTTAGGTTTAATTTTTTTTTGTCTTTTCCTGTTGCAACTTGAAAGCAACTGATATTTGGTTTTGACCACTTAATGACCATAGTGGCTCCAGCATCTGAAAATATAACATCTGAAACAAAAAAGGTGCCTGGTAGCTCAAAGGCATTCACAGCATGTGCCAATACATTCGACAATCTAACAGAAAGAAAAATAACAAATATAAAGCTGTGAAAACAAGGGAATTAATAAGATGCTGAGATATAGTGCCAATCTTAAGCAATGAGTGGACATCCACCAAGAAAGTGAGTTTAGGTTGAAAACTTCTTTTAATTTGCAAAGACTTAACAAATAATGGTAATCTTTGATCCCGAAAGGGGGTTGTATCACAAACATAAATAATACATAAACATCTAATGACAGATAAACGATTGGTAGTATTATGACGAGACACACTGGACTGGACCAGGTATTCCAAAAGCAAAAAATCACATGTCTGAAGCTTTGACAAGGTCGGTCAAATGCCTTTGTGGCCACAGGGCCTGTCATGTACTAGCATCTGAAACAAAAGATGATCATGATTAAACAATGTAAGATCTATGTGAGTGTCAATCCATACTGGGGATTGTACTAACTGACCTAATTTTTCATAATCATATGAGGTGAAGTGCCATTTTGTAAGGCGATCATACACTCTATCATCCGAACGCTTTACATGTGAAACCACTAGGGATATGTTAAACATGACTGAAAGTGACCATATATTTATTGCACAGGTAGACAAGAGCTGATCTCTGGTATAACCATACATTAACACATCATCAGGATCATTATGGCCAGTTTTGAAACAACTCTTCTGAGTACTCTTAACAGGACTATGGGCATAAGTATCAATATCCATTGTTGGACTGTTATTAATAGTCCCATTGTTATTGAAACTACTGACCTGATAGTGTTGGTTGGTAGCCACAGTGGCAATGGGAGGAGTGTCCACTTGTTCCCTAGTACTATCCTACCCCAGATCTGATAGAAATTGGAAACGATTGGTACATGGATGTCAGAAGGCTGCTTAGTAATTACTGCTCTCCTTGAAATACTTGTTAAGGGGGAATTACAAGATTCTTACCTGGAACACGCCTATTTTCTTGATTTCCCAAGCTACTATCCTCAACACCACACCATTTTATGTGAATGGAGAGAAGTACTTGATAATTTTTTACAAAAAGAACAGTATTGGAGGTAAACCAACCTGCATGTCTACACAATGTTTATGTACTTCAGGAAAACCCCTGTCACACTTGAATCAACTGCAGTCAAAGTTCTGCTGTCTCCAGTACTACAAAAAGGCCATAGCTTTATCTGCCATTAACGTAACCTGTGACTTAGACATGCCTGACAATTCATTAACAGCAACGGAATTCACAGCAGAAAATAACTATCAGTCATTTAACATGGGTTTCGCTACTTTTAGTCTCAGTTTTTAGTTTAGTTTACTAATTAGTTTTTGTGTTATTTTTGGGCATTTCTATATGCAAATGATTTCAAGCCTTGGCTGCTTTATTGTAACAATGAGAACAAATGTGCTTATAAGTCACACCTTTGTCCTCTGTAGATAAACTCCTTTGTTGAAATACACATAAGAGAACGATTTGCCCCCATTTGAACCTTTGTATTGAGCTCTCTGAGTATTATTCTGACCAACGGAGTGCCTTTGGGCATGTGCCCTTTGAACCCTATCTATCTTCTTTCTTGCTGCTCATCCTGTTATTTCACTTTGTGGCATGGGACACACCAAAACCGGCTGGCCTTCGCAGAAGCCCAGGAGAGGTCAGTGGCGTCATCCAAAAGATTTATCACATTATCTAACATATGTTCCCTGACTGTCATATCTGACTCCTCCTTGATAGTCCTGAAAAAGCCAGCCATTCATTTGATGGGGGATAGCTAATACTCTGTCTTTATTTTGACATGCCAAGACTAATTTGTATCGCCATTTAACCTATTTGGGGGACAAAAACTGCCACCAAACCCCCTCTTTGTGATTTTTTTCGCAGTTTCAATGTATTTTATTCACCCTATTTTACATGTTGACATTAAAGGATTTCCTGGAGGAGCGAGGGTGCCAAACCCCCTATTAGGAGTATACTTTAACAATTTCAATCGTAATGCAGTGTGATTATACACCGGTTCACCGGTTTTAAGTTCAAACAAAGGTTCATACATAAATTTACTAAAATTTATATACAAAAATATCTTCTAAATTTTCTAAAGTTACATTAGTTTTTTTAAAATACTGTTAGCTGTGTATAATAACTAGTTACTTTCCATTGAAAAACTGCAAATTCCATACATATATATATATATAAAAGACAAAAACAGTTAAATTATTATTTTAATGGTATCAAAAGGTTCCATTTACTGTCCATGACTTTCATATTCTTTTGAAATTGTATAACAATATTTTTTTGCTATTTCGTATGTGCTCCTTGTCTTATTGACATATTTTGACCAACACATTTTATAAAGAATATGTAATCAAGTTGATTAAGTAATTCAAAATTCTAGAATTTTCTATTAATCTGATACCTAGGAGCACTGTAGTTGTACAAAGTAACCCATTGAGATCAATGTAAGGTTTCAAAACAACAGCAACTTCCTTCCAGAAGTTATTTGTCATAGGACACAGCGAAAATAAATGCTCAAGAGTTTTAATTTCATTGTTACAAAAGTAACAAAGATTATCATTTATTTTACAAAAAGCTTATATTTATCAACCTTAGTCTTCCATTAGAAATATCTTGCTCTAGTTGTGACAGTATTGTTCTAGCTTTACCTTCCTTCCAAATAAATGATTTAAAGAGTTCATGAAGTCTATTTATTGTTTTCTTACTTGATGAAGGGGGGGGGGGACTTTCATTGCATAAACTAATTTTGGAACAGCAAGTATTTTAGTGGCTGTAATTTTTCCTGTAAGTAACAGTCTACGTTTTCTATAACTTTGAAAAAAATTTTCAGTTGCTGTAACCTTTGCATTGTAATTCAACTCGGTCATTGTCTCAAGGTCTGAGTGAAAAGAGAATCTCAAAGACATAAATGTATCTGTCCAAGCAAGATTAAGTTCAGGGCAAATAATTTTTTTGACCATTTTAGTGTCCTAAACCAAACTGCTGAGGTTTTGTCAAAAGTTATCTTTAGCCAGAGCACTTATAAAAACAATTGAATAAATCTAAACTAGAATTCAATGATTTTTCAGTTCCACCAAGTAATAAAAAGTGTCATCAGCATATTGTCCCACATTGAACATTTTATCCCATAGTATAATTCCTGTAATGTCATTTTTCCATTAAAATTGCCCTAAGGGTTCTATAGAAAGGATGAAGATATAAGTGGATCACCCTGACAATACCCTCTTTCTAGTTAAAAAGTTAAGAGAAGATACCATTGTTTATTATACAACTATGCTCCTCAGTAGAGTGTATTAAACCAAGTAATAAAACTTTTGCCAAAATTGTACTTTTGCAGTACTCTTTATATAGTGCCATTCCAAAGAATCAAATGCCTTTTCAAAGTCCAACAAAAGGAGAAAACCCTTTCTGTGCTGTATATTTAGTACTGACATGATGTCATACACCATTTTCTCCAATATATTGATTTTTAAAAAAGTCTTTCTGTCTGTCCCCAATAACGTTTGTAAGTACCTCTTTGTGATTTAAGTTTTTATTTACCTGGTCTAGCATTGTAAGTCAGGTGTCAGCCTTTCCTGAACTTACTCTTGAATTTTTGGTTCCTGTCTTAACCTATCTGGTGGATGGATATAAATCATCTGAAGCATCATCAGTACAACATTTTTAACTTCCTTAATGTGTACAAACGGGTTATGTGCTTAGAAGTGTTATGCTTACTCTGAGTTCTTTTTAATTTTGATCTCTCATTGGTTTTTGCACCAATATTGCCCAGAGTATTCTTTTCAATGCTGTCTAAACAAGGACTCCCTGGAAGCTCTCTACATTTTCACCGAAATCAGATTATGAAGGGTTATGGTAATGCTTATTCAAGTACTTATTGAAAGTTTGCTTTTGTCTGTCAGATTTATGATGAAAACAACACATTCATAAATACCAAAGTTCAATTGGCAGACTTTGATGGCAACTGGCCAAAAAATCACTCCTTTTTGCTGCCAGTTGTCATGCATTTTGACGGGGATGGGGTACCTTGCCAGCCATTGTAGTGGATTGCAACATTCAACCCACGACCAACTGGATCTACTTAAAATCAGCCACCATGAAAAGTTCAGTTGTAAGGTTAGAAGGTACAGTCAAGCAAAAAAAAAAAAAAAAAAAAAAAAAATTGCCTGCCATATACTCCTGCTGTATACTCCTTTGAGGCCAGAGTACATAAGGTGGATAAGTTCATGTGGTTGTGCGAGTGATGACTGACGGCAACTTTAGTTCATCTATACAGTATGTCAGTCTTTTCTCACTTAAAATTGCCGTAAAAATAATGGCAGACTTCATTTTCTCTGTGACTTGCTGCAAAAGTAAAGGTCGGGGTTTTACATCTAGCTCCACAGCCAGAGTCAAATTGGGACAGGTTCTCAGCATTGTCACTTGTAATAGTGAATCGACACAGAGGTGACAGCCTGTGATTAGATGCTAGTCTGCTAACCCACCAGGCCATTGATGACTTCTGACTGGCCAGTAAGAGTTGGTCAGCAGAGTCCACCAATGGAACATGGACAAAAGGGGATTAGAAAAGATCAGACAAAACAGCCAAAATAAACAGCCTTTAATACAGAACTTAAGATTATTTTGTTTTATATTTCCTGTGAATATTTGTTAATATGGCTACTGTTAAGATGTAAGCCTGGAACTTCCGTGGACACACCGACATTATAGAGAGATGCAAAACCAATTGCAGTGATGATCAAACTGCATTTGTCTTAGCTTAGTTACAGCTTTTCTCAATTCATCACCCATAAACTAAGCAAAGAATCTAAGAAGCCACAAAAACTCATAAATATGCAAATACCTCCCCCTCCTTACACCTCTGGTCACTTTATAAGGTTTGGTGTTAATTACAGCACACACGAGATTGCAGGATGTTGTATTGGATTTTATATGATTATATTGCATTGCATTGTGATAAAATACACTGTGTGGTTTGATGCTATCTTCCCATGTTTAAATTACACTTTGATCAAATTTTAGTCTCATTGGTCAAAGCTGATGCAAGGTTCAGGGTCAGGCCAGTTTATGCCATTCATTTGTTTGGAGACCAAGCAAAGACATACCAGTGCAAAATCTGTCAGAGACATAGTTACCTTTAGGTATTTTAAGTTTCAAATTAAAATATCACTCAGAGAGCACATACCTCTGCCAAGGCATATAAGAATTTTTTAAAAAGCAACTCAGTAATAAGTAAATGGAGAAATCCTGATCTTGGTATTTTTTTTGTATCCAGGTGGTGCTAAATATCACTATAAAAATAAATGGAGTCTAAGTCGGGCCAAGATCTGTTTCTTAATTTCTTCATAACGATTCAACTAGTAGTATTTAAGTGGTAACAAACAAAGAAAGTAAAGAAACAAACAAAAAAAAGATCAAGAAATGAATAACTACTTGGTGGAGGTAATAAGGAAAATACCAATATTTTATACAATAGTGTGTAAAAGGCAAGGAGTTATCATGTACAAGGGGGAGTCTTGCAGGTTCCGCAATTTTTCTTCTCAATAGGTCTACCAAGCCGATTGGTTTCAGCCTTTCTTTGTTACTCTAAAAATTTGGAATGAATTGCCTGATAATATCCACTCAGTTACTTTTTTTTCCTCATTTGGAAGAAGCTTATTGCGGGTTGGCATTTAGGTGCCAACCTTAATCATTCCTTCACCCCTAATTTTGATTACCCCTATTTTGTAATGTAATGGACAGTGGCCACATGGTCATTTCTGATTTGTCAAGCCTGCGACATGTATGTCTTTGAGGACATGATGGTCAGATTTGAACTGATGAAGAAACATTTATTTTTAAGAAATTTTTATTTTATTGCTATTTATTTTGAATTTATTTGATTTTTTAAATTTTTAACTACTGTTGTTCTCATCTACACAACTCTTGATGGCAGCAAAACAGAAGCATAGACTGGCAGGTAACCCTTACAATTTGCGTAAAAAGGTTGAGATTCCGGTTGAAATTCAATTGGAAAATGACAGTGCATTTTTGAATGAATTTGCCTCTCAGCCAACACCGGGTCAGGTTTCTGGGTCAAAAACCGGGTCTGATACTGACAGTACTAGTACTGACGACAGTATTGGTTTAGATATTAGTGGTGTTGTTTATTCTGAGTCTGATTTTGACGATTCTCCCCTTGTGAGGCATAGGAAACATTTCAAAAATTATACACAACACCAGGTTGCTAGTACCTCAAAAATGTCGGATTCTAGAGAGGAAAAATTACCGGGTCAAGCACTGATCAACCAGAAAATCTTGTCTCAACTGGACGCGATTGGTACGAGGTTAACTGTCATTGAAAGTAAATCAGCTTCTGCCAAGCCTAAGGCTAAAACATTGACAAAAAAGAAGCATGCCGCTAGTTCAAGTCTCAAGCCTACCTCTGTAGAGAAAGTTGGTAACAATATGCCTAGTTTGCACACTCTTTGGAATGATAGATCCATTCAGGATCAGATTCAAGATAGGCTCAAGGAGTTATCAGGCGTTGATAAAAAAGGTACGGACCAAAAAATCAAAAGTCAGAGAGGGGGGTCTGTTGATATTTTTGTTAAAGAAAGAGTCAAATGACCCCATGAATATGTCCTAGCTGGTAACATAAAGACAGAATCACCTATAACCAATTGAACACAACTCAGTTTATGGGAGGTTTTTGTCGAATTATGAAAGAAGAAAACTGCCAAGTTACAACAGATCACATGCTCGATTATTTAATTGCCTTATTAGATGATGCAAACGATTTTTCGTGGCAGGCAGCAAAAGCTAGCCATGCTGTCTTATTATGTCGCATGGAGCAAGGTGAAGTCCCCAGTTGGTCAGAAACTGACAAGATTGACCGGATTAGGAGGGCTAATGCTCAAAGACATGTAGTTCCTACTCAGACAAACTCCGGATCACAAAAATTTAGGAAAAATCAGGTCATTCAAAAATCCGTCAAGTCAATGCCCTGTGTCTATTACAATGACAGTTCATGTAATTTTAACAAAAATCATGAGACAAAAGGGGTGTTTTATCGCCATATTTGTAGTTCATGTTTTGCACAGGATGGCAAGGTCACTGCCCACAGTGCCCAGGACTGCAAACAAAAATGAGAAAAAGACGAGTAACCCTGGGCATGGTCAACGCAGCTCAGTTACAGCCTGATTATGTACAGGATCAAGTCCCTGAGGGAAAACTTTCTAGTCAGTATTCTTGTAGATGTGTATATAACTCTTCTGTTAAACAGAGTATTCTTGTCAATGAAATTGCAGCAAAAAATTACATGGCAAAAATGGTTTAGTGACAGTAATAGTTTTAAACCTGTGAATTCTAGTGTGACTTTTGCAGATGTGGTCAAAAATAATGTGTTTATGTCTAAGAAAGGAAAAAATACACCTCTGGTGGCTGTTCAGGGAGGAGCCAACAACGCAAGCCTCCTGAACTGGTCAAAGAGGTGTCAGGTAAAACACAGATGGCCCATCTCACAATGGAAAGAAAAGACAGGTTGGTTAAAAACCAGTGTTTGATGGTTCTTCTTGTGATTCTCTACCATGTTTCAATAAATATGCTCCTTTGGCTGATATTGAAGATGATTATTGTGATGATCATATGCAAATTACTAATCAATATATGGTTGATGATGATTGTAGTTTTGCAGCCCTGGATGGTGGGGTTGATGACTGGTAAATCCATCCACCACCTCTGAAAAAATGACAAATTTGACACATCTTGGTCAAGAAGAAAATGTCTTATGACACTATTTCTCGTGTAAAGATTATAAGGCTTGCAAAAATCAAATGGGGGAACCTTTTGGTGTTATTTCCTTGTCCCCTTTGCTGGTGTATACTGGCAAAAATACTGGCAATAATCGGGTATGTGACCCGTTGTTAGCTCATAGACTCGTTAGACAGTTGGGCTGTCCAAATTTTCTGGGTTGCCGTATAGTGTCTCTTTGCGGAATTTATTGCACATGTGAGTATAACTTTTAACAAGGTTAAAAGTTCCAGAAAATAAAACCTGTAAAAATAACCAATTTTCATAGCAGCATTAACATTGATACCCAGTACAAAAACAATAGATTAAAATATAACGTGACAACTCATGTGAATAGTAGAGTACAGTTAGTTTATTATAGTGATATGTATCTTTACAAATACATGATACACTTCAAGAAATTCCAAAGTACAATAAATACCCAGTGCTACATGGGCTTATATGTCACTCTAAATATACAATAATAATAAATATAAATAGAAAATATATAAAATAAATAATAAATAGAAATAGAAAATATATAAAACTATATGTAGATATGAGCATAACATCTTTCTGTATTACATTACGGAAATGTGTAGATACATGATAAATGTGTTACGTATACAGTTGCCATAAATCAAATACAAAATTTACAGACGAATTCAAGTTACCATTAGACTTTATTTTAATAAATTTATGAATAAGAGATGGTCAGTACAAAACAAAATTTCAACTAGTGTAAACCTCCACCCAGAAATAGCGTATGTGAGGGATGGGGGGGTTAAAATCTTCGCGTTACTTCTTACATAACAATAAACAAAATGGCAGGCTTGTAAGCAAACATCTGGTGGAGGGAATTATATGCCCGCTAATTGGCTGTAACCAGGTAAACATCCCAGTCGATTTTATAACGAGGCTGACAAGAATAGCAATAACATCCTCTAATGTGCTTAAGGTCAAAAATGGAATGTCCAGAGCCATGTCAGGTCGAGATCCAAATTAGCTCCCAGCAGGGGGGAGGGGGATATACTATTAAGACCAAAATTCCTTCAAAATTCATATTTAATAACTCTTATTAATTTTAACTGTTATATTACAATTTGAAGTAGTGTTTAGAAGTATTATGTGTTTCAATTATATATCTGGTATTGGGTTTGAAACTACAGTTTATGGTATAAGCTATTTTAATTTAGAAAATACAGTAATAGTAAGGAATAAGTATTAACAGACGATTGATAATTACCAACTAAAATGTTCAAGTTAAATATCCATAGAGTATTATAATATCCTATCATGGTTAAGTTAAGTATCCACAGAGTGTTTTGGTATTTAGTTTCCATTTTTCAATGTACAGATTCCGACAGTTAGCTTCAAGAACTGTGAAAGCAGAAGAACTCTAATTAGTCATATTATAAACAAAGTCCAATTCATCAATAACTAGAAAGCTGTGGTCAATAATAAGTTCCCCTCAAACCCCCCCTCACATTGATTCAACTTCTAAAATCATTAGTCTTTTATTGACTAAATCCTCCCTCCCCCTCCCTAAACATTGACCCAAATTTTAAATACAAACTTTACATTGATTTAATTGATGGACCCCTCCCCATTGTGCCCCTTCCTCCCCCGCAACATTGATCTTTACTCCCCCTCCTTCTCCAATCAATGTTCTTGCATTGATTTGGTTGATAACCCCTCCCCACTCTCACCCCGAGTACCCCCTCCCATCATTTAACATTGATCTTTACTCCCCCCTTCTTCCTCAATCAATGTTCTTACATTGATTTGATTGATGGGCGCCTCCCCACTTCGATTGCATGATGTCATTTCTCGCCCCATGACATCATTGCCCCTCCCCATGACATCACCTCTCCCCTCTCAATGAGGACGGTGTCATGTAAACCCAGTGGTGACTCAATCAAATTGATTGTGAAATAATTGTAATTGATCTGTTAAAAAGCCGATCGATGAGTAACTGACCTATTTGTTTATATAAAGGGTCAAATCCACACTGGAGATATAGATAGATATATAGATAGATAGATTGATATAGTTAGAGAGATTACAAGAGAGAGATTATCAGAGTTTAGAAGTTGGAAGTGGATATGTAACACAAGGGAAACAGTAGGAGAATGTATACTCTTATACTTAAGCTCGGAACATGGAGAAAGCACGATAAGAGAGGGTGTTAGCTAAAATGAAGTTTGGACTTGTATAAAAGTGATAGGATCCTTCATGCTGCTTTAGAATTATATGGAAAGATATTGAACATGCAATACGTATTATAATCATAATGAACAACAACTATTCTGTGTGTGGTACATCTTATATGGAAAAGTTAGATACTATATTCTCCAACAAATTTATGACATTTACCTGTACATTTATATCAATAAAAATATTGCTAAAAATTGGTGTTTATCTTCTCAGCTTCAACAAACTGGAAATTCAAAGATCCCGGCTTTTATTAAGGTTGACAATTTTGACAGAAATTCGACCTTAATAATTTTGGTGGAGATGCCGGGTATTTCCTAATCTTTGTTGAAGGAGAAGGATAAATAGCTTAAACACCAAAGAAATCAAGGACATAAAATTTGATAAATGGATATCTTTAAAATAAATATACCTAATGGTAAATCTAAAAGCTCCAAAACAACATTTGGACCAGTTATGGGTCCAGGTAAGAACTTCAATACCAAACCAGGATTGGCAGGACACACCCCATCAAGAAGATGAAGCTACCAACCACAACTGAGGAAGACCACCCAACCAGAGAAAAGACCCCCCGGAGGTTGTTTGTGAGAAAACTGATTGGCAAAGATACCAGTATATATATTTCTGACCTATCAGAATATATGTCAGCTAATGAAATAAAAGTGGAGAAACATAATTTTATATATGTTACCTAGACTACAAAGTAATTGTACGTAAAATCCAGTGACCCTAGGATTCCCAATACTGAACCAGCTAATAATAAGGTGAGATTAATTTGCGTGAACAGTAGTGACATTTTAAAAGTATCAAAAATAGGTATGTGAGGATTTCATCCTAGATATTCTGCAGAAACTATCTACCACCCAGTACTTTGACATCTGAATTAAATAATATAACCTGGTCATGAGCCTTATCAAACTTTTATGAAAAGCTGGAAAATAGTTACAGGAAAATGTCGCCAGAAGACACCAAGTTTGGAATTTAAAGTGGCAAACTAGTGACCTTGTTGTTCTCTTAAACTTTCGAACTTTCGCAAGAGCTCTATTATGTTTTACAATAAAGACTCTTAATTGGTAGCAGGAAGTAGCGGGATAGAAACCTATAGCGCTATAAGATATAATTATTTGACTGTAATATGGATAATTGGTAGCAGGATGAAGCTACCGGAATCGTAATGAAGCTTCTAAGGAACTGTTTTAAATCATATGACTATGATGCTGATTATTGGTAGCTTGGATAAGCTTCCGGGTTTATAATGAAGTTCCTAACAGTGTGGTTAGGACGAAGTTGAATTAGTAGGTGAAACAGACCATCAATCTAAGGAGACATCTGGCTCCAGGAGAGTCAGGATTCCTTGGAGATTTTGGGAAGACTTCCCAGGTATATATTGCTACAAGCCACCAATTGAAGATGTCAACCTTTCGTAAAGAGAACTTTTGAAGTCAAGGTCAAAAAAATAAATCAGAGTTACAAGATTCTCAGAAGTTTGCCAGCAGAATATCATCAGTAAAGTGTGAATAGTGTAAAAGATGTGTAACATTGAAACCAGGTGCTCGTAAGTGACATTTAATGAAGCTCTACAGATTGTATATTACTTAAAATAGAAATAATCTTTTAAGTCAAACATTATGACCAGGATTAACACTGTTACCCATAGGACAAATATCGGATAAATACATTCAATGTTCTTCCAGTTGGATAAAATTATTTACAATACTTCTCCCCTGACAGGACGCCTACCTCTACAAATCAACCTTCAGAGGCCAATGGATATGATCAAAATTGTTGCACTTGCACACCAATTGAAGATTAATTTTCCTAATTCCCGGATACTTTATGAGACTAATGATGTGCCTCATATTATGTCATACACAGACACTGGAGACTTCAGGATTTTCCCAGATGAGTACCCTTATCACTGGTACCCCCCCCCCCCCCAGTGTGTCATTTATCCACACCAAAACAGTAGAATACTTGTTTGAACTAAATCATGTCAATTTTGAGCTATGCCCTATAAAGATAACTTTATACAATTTTTCTAAACTATTAAGAAATATTTAGAAGATTTGGCACTTAACTGTAATATATGCTTTGTTAGTATCCATAACCACTGAACAAATTTTGATGTTGACAGATTATTAAATAGGTATTCTGAATCTAGCTTGGTTTCAACCACTGCAGATAATTAAGAGTTATTTAAACCTTAATTCTTTTATATTGTCCTCTATTTAGTGTATAAAGATAAGCAACAAACTTCTCATAAAAACAAAATTCTCATAACATTGCTGTAGAAAACAAATAATTGTCGAAGCAAATAAAACAATAATTTTCTGCAGATTTTAGTTAACATCAATAAAAACATGCAGAAATATGAAAATCAATTTCAGCGAAAAGACATCTAACACAGCTGGACAGTAGCATATTGAATAAATATCATTTCTTAAGGAAAACCAATATGCTAAGCATAAGCTTTTTCATTTTACGGATTTATAGTTCCCATGCCCACTATTTGCGGAATATAAATGACAAATAGTATAGCATATTAATGATAACTTGAGTGACCTTACAGGATACAGATATCTTTGTCGCCTAATAATTTTTTGACAATCACTCAAGACAATCACTCAAGAACTTACAAGTAATACTCTCTTCAAGTGCCAACCATTGTTACAGTAATCGATTAATTCTCTATAATATGGCCCCCCAGGTACCCCATAGATAAAAACCAACTGTCTTTACTCATTGTTTACTATCAAGAATTTTAACCGAAGCTCAAATCAATTTATTTCTTTTACTGGAAATGAGACATCAAATATAAAATCCCAATAATACAGTCATAAAAATACATTGCTTGTGCAAATTTTAGCTGACAGTTTTCAAATCAGATAGTATATATTGACCAAGGAAGTTAAGATCCAATAAACCAATATTGTTATTGGAAGGCAAATCCAATTAGTCCTGTTTAAGTAATGACATCAAAAACAAAATAGACAACCTACGTTCAGATAAATATATCAATACAAGCACCCATTGTTTTACTTAGACTTGCATGATTCAATACACAAGTTACAATAAAGATAGAACTGTAATCACAAATAATTTTTCCTGTTCTCTAGAAGACAAACGAACTTTAGAACAGTGACTTCAAACTCGTCAGAAAACATGCTGATGAGACTATTTATCCAGCAAATAGTATCTATAACAAACTTTATATAAGCATTATTGGGATATTTTGTCATATGGACATAATGACTGTTACAAATGTATCTAAATGGTAATCATGGCAGCCTACAGCAAACCATGAGATAGGATTCTTCCTTCAGGGCACAAATAATACCAACCAAAATGACACTCAGCCCACCAATATAAACCTATATTCCAAGGTGACCTTCCCCAGTGGATGCAGCAATGTTTACGTCAGTTCCACAACCCTGTTTTTCCATGGGAAATTTACCAATGTTAGATGGAACATTCAACACTATAGGAACCAAATAATTTGTGTCAAGTACCAAAACCAGTACGACCAATATATGTGCTGTGTCACAAATACACTACTATCAGATGCAAATGCACTACTAGGGATACGATCGCGGATGTAATCATCCCTCTCCCTGGCAGGATTGTGCTTTGTAAAGTGTCACGACTCCAACAGGTAGCAGAATTGGGCCTACCTATCCACTGCCTCATTAACTACTTCATGTGCAAATTGAACTCAGCCTTGGTGTACATCTGCCTCAATAACCAAATTGTCAGCAACAACACCTCATTATCAGATCTACAGTGTACATCACCAAGGTTACACATAATCAGACAATGGAATTCATCAAGAATCATGGACTGATCCCTTCAAAGACTTGGTTGTTTTTTTTCTGACACAGATTTCTAAAAGACATTTATCTAGTATATTCAATTTGATGTGCTATATATTATATTACTCTAAAAATATGCATAATTCAATGGGCTAATTACAGGTAACATTAAATATTGTAATAACATGCAAAAGATTATTTTGATGTAAATTGATGTATGTGGTACTTCACATTTATTCTGGTTGCAGACCTAAACATTTCTGTCTAGCAGAAATGTAAATAATTATTTTCTTTAGAATTAGAGTTTAAATATGACATGTAGATTTAATCCAAGTACTCATAATTGTACTCACTAGCATTTTTTATTGTGTTTAGTCAAACATATTCATAAAAGGCAGCAATAGAAGTTATTTGCAAGTTTGGACTGAGCATAAAGGCCGGTCCTTGGTATAATGATGGTTCCAAGCACATATGTATTTCAAAAGTTCAAGGAAGTTATTAAGACGAGTTATTAAGATATATTGTATCATTTTTTATCAATTCTAAGATTACAATAATTACTGCAATTATGATTAATAATTAAGAGAGAATCTAAAATAAGTATAACATAATCTTATGTTTTATGAAAAGATTTCTGGAACTTTATGCATTAACTGTAACTCTATAAAGTAGTAACACTGTTATGGGATTAACATTATTATTCTCCAATTACAGTTACTTGGGTAATGTTTTTGTATTTGAAATTGTAGACCTGTTTAACTTTTCTCCGTAATGTGAGGACACATTTTTCGAAAGTCCAAGGAAGTTACTAAGACCAAAATTCCTTCAAAATTCATATTTAATAACTCTTCTTAATTTTAACTGTTATATTACAATTTGAAGTAGTGTTTAGAAGTATTATGTGTGTCAATTATATATCTGGTATTGGGTTTGAAACTACAGTTTATGGTATAAGCTATTTTAATTTAGAAAATACAGTAATAGTAAGGAATAAGTATTAACAGACGATTGATAATTACCAACTAAAATGGTCAAGTTAAATATCCATAGAGTATTATAATATCCTATCATGGTTAAGTTAAGTATCCACAGAGTGTTTTGGTATTTAGTTTCCATTTTTCAATGTACAGATTCCGACAGTTAGCTTCAAGAACTGTGAAAGCAGAAGAACTCTAATTAGTCATATTATAAACAAAGTCCAATTCATCAATAACTAGAAAGCTGTGGTCAATAATAAGTTCCCCTCAAACCCCCCTCACATTGATTCAACTTCTAAAATCATTAGTCTTTTATTGACTAAATCCTCCCTCCCCCTCCCTAAACATTGACCCAAATTTTAAATACAAACTTTACATTGATTTAATTGATGGACCCCTCCCCATTGTGCCCCTTCCTCCCCCGCAACATTGATCTTTACTCCCCCTCCTTCTCCAATCAATGTTCTTGCATTGATTTGGTTGATAACCCCTCCCCACTCTCACCCCGAGTACCCCCTCCCATCATTTAACATTGATCTTTACTCCCCCCTTCTTCTTCAATCAATGTTCTTACATTGATTTGATTGATGGGCGCCTCCCCACTTCGATTGCATGATGTCATTTCTCGCCCCATGACATCATTGCCCCTCCCCATGACATCACCTCTCTCCTCTCAATGAGGACGGTGTCATGTAAACCCAGTGGTGACTCAATCAAGTTGATTGTGAAATAATTGTAATTGATCTGTTAAAAAGCCGATCGATGAGTAACTGACCTATTTGTTTATATAAAGGGTCAAATCCACACTGGAGATATAGATAGATATATAGATAGATAGATTGATATAGTTAGAGAGATTACAAGAGAGAGATTATCAGAGTTTAGAAGTTGGAAGTGGATATGTAACACAAGGGAAACAGTAGGAGAATGTATACTCTTATACTTAAGCTCGGAACATGGAGAAAGCACGATTAGAGAGGGTGTTAGCTAAAATGAAGTTTGGACTTGTATAAAAGTGATAGGATCCTTCATGCTGCTTTAGAATTATATGGAAAGATATTGAACATGCAATACGTATTATAATCATAATGAACAACAACTATTCTGTGTGTGGTACATCTTATATGGAAAAGTTAGATACTATATTCTCCAACAAATTATGAAAGTGTTTTATGACATTTACCTGTACATTTATATCAATAAAAATATTGCTGAAAATTGGTGTTTATCTTCTCAGCTTCAACAAACTGGAAATTCAAAGATCCCGGCTTTTATTAAGGTTGACAATTTTGACAGAAATTCGACCTTAATAATACTATGGTGGGGGAATATGCTAGTCTAAAAAGTGGGTTTTTATTATTTAGCAATTACAAAGTGCCAAATTGATGAAGACATCCTCTAAGGTGATGATGTTCTAGAAGGGATAGTCCAATATCCGAAAAAAGTCCATGTCCATGTTAGCATCCGATAGGGGAGAAGGACTATGGTGGTGGGTAGACTTACCTAAATAGGTAGGCCTTCAACTGTTTTCTAAACAATACTCTCCTGAAGTCTGACAGCTCTCTGACAAAGAGATAGGTGGATAAGCCTATTGGTTGTAGCACGTAACCCCAGTACAAAAGGGTGTGTGATCTAGGTGGTATATAAGGCTTTCCCTCCTTTTTCAGTAGAATCGTTCATGGCAGTTTCCTTACTTCAAAATCGCCAGGGTCTTCTGATAAATCACGTATACTAAGTGGAACTGCCATACATGTTGCAAGCAGCAAACCAGGGTTTGGAATAACAGTCAACTGACCTTATCTAATGTAATGCATTCCAAATCTACTATCTGCAGTTAATGTCCTTTATTTAGTGAATTGCACTCATATGTGGCTTTGCACCAGGGGCATTAAGATATGATGTCAAAGTAATCTATGTGCTATAAAGTTTGTTTTCAATCCAGTTTTACAACCATGCGGAATTGTGTGAGCTAAATAAGTTTTCAAAACGAGTCCCTATTCAATCAAGCTTTGGGGAAATATAAGAAAAAAACATTGCTTAATATAGAAATTGGTTTGGCCAAAATGACAACAAAATGTTTCAATGACACAGGTTGCTTGGAATATGCCGGTGAAATTTTATGCCATGAAAACAGCCCTTATTTTTTCAAATTCTTATATTTACAAGTGTCATTTATTCTCTATTTATAATTGCTTTTCACAACACTAAGCTACCATAGGCCAGTATGGGGCTCTACAGAAGTGATATTTTGCAAGTTAATCATTGGCTCTTTTCTAAACAAGTTGAAGGTGTTTATGCTCCTGATGTACTCCAACAGAGACTTTAAAACTTATGCCTCGGTGAAACCTTTCTGTGAAGTAATTTCTGTATATTTTCTATTTCTTGTCCTAATGCTTCAGAAAATTCTAATTTTTAATTCTAATTGGCCTTTTATAGTGCTTAATCTCCTCATACAAAGAGGACTCTAAGGCACAACAAAACAAAAAAAGCAGGCGACCAATTTCAGTATCCAGTGAAAGAAGAGGGGTCAAGCACCACAGAAAATGCCAGGGCATGATCCAGGCTTAGGTGGGTATGCTTTAGTGTACAGGTAGGTTTTATGCTGCTTTCTGAAAGAGGCCAGAGAGGGAGACACACGGATCTCATCTGGAAGAGCATTCCAAACAGTGAGCATCAAAAGCAAAACTATTACCAAACTGTTTGACAGATTTATGAACAGAAGGGTAGAACTGTGGAATGACAAGGAAATTACTACCACTTTGACTGCACCTGGTGCTATATGAACTGCTGTAGGAAGAAAGAAAAGGAGCAAAATACCTAGCAAAACCTGTGTGAAGAAACTTGTAAACAAGTGTGGCTGTCTTAAACTGCATGAGCTGTTCAAAAGGAGGTCCATGCAATTTCTTAAGCACAGGAGTTATACTGGTTTATGTACTAGTGTTTGGAACAATTCTGGCTGTACTATTTTGGATGTACTATAACTTACGTAGATTGAACTTGGAGAGGCTCCTAAAAAGTGAGTTGCAGTAATCCAACTGACTACTAACAAAATCATTAGCTACAGGTGCAGAAGCATCATGAGTAAGAAACTGCCTGACATGCATGAAATCACGGAGTTTAACAAAACAACTTTTGCAGACATTCTGAACATGCTTGGACAAGGAAAAATCTAAATCGAACCACATACTCAAATTCTTGACCGAGTAAACAGGACAGAGTGGACTGCCCAATATATCAATTAGAAAACATGCTTTCAACTTGTCTCTCTGTCTCTTTGAACCAAAGATGATAAACTCAGTCTTGTCGGGATTTAATTTCAGCTTACCAGTTGACATCCACTCTTTAACATCATCTAGGCACCTGTTCAACTGTTCAAAGACAACAGACTCATTCTTGTGGGATAAATGCACATAAACTTGGCTGTCATCTGTATAAAAATGAAACTTTATACCTTTATGTTTACTGACAATCGAACTGAGGGGGTGGTGTACAAGGAAAACAACAAAGTGCCCAAGACAGAATCTTGGGGGATGCCAAATAAGAGTTTACAGACATCTGACAAAGTAGAACTTTATTTTTTTCACTAATAATGGTCTGTTAGGTAGGAAGTGAACCATTTCAGAACAGAGCCAATGACATCAAACCACACACGGAGGAAATTGAGAAGAGTGGAATGATCAATGGTCTCGAAAGTGGTAGACAAACAAGCAATACCAAGGCAATGGGTTTCACCTCTTGACAGAGATAAGAGCTGTCTCTGTTGAGTGACCAGCTTGATATGCCAACTGGTATAGGTTGCCTAAGTTATGTACATGGATATGGATACAAAAAAGTCCTTGTATTTGGCTAGTGCACATGGAAGAATTGAGTCATCCCATATATCAAATATATAGCCACCCAGCGAACATATGGAGTTTGATATATACAAGGCCTAATGAGGTTTTCAAATTCAGTCGAACCTGTGAAGAGCAACCACCTAGGGGAAAATACAAAAAGTGGTTGCTCTTTGCAGGTGGTTGCTCTTTGCAGGTTCAATTATTGGGGGCCACGAGTCAGAGTTATGTGTACTCTATCCTTATGTGTTACAAACCAAACATCTATGATTTTAAAGTTTTTTTTCATTAACTAGCAAGAGTATTCTGTATGAGGAAAATATGACAAATTAAGCTAGTTATTTTCAAATTTATATGTAAATTAGGTAACTAAGGTACATTAAATGTGTTAAGAATTATAACTTTCAGAACTGGACTTAAGACTACATATCAGAAGATGATTTATTTTAATTTGCTTCTTATTTTTATGATGATAAAAAGAAAACTCTTCAAAAATTGAATTTAAAAATATCATTAAAACTTGAGTTTTTAATGTCATTTGATAGTTAAAATTAACTGCTGATAGTATGTGTATATGGGATGAAGGCTATGAAGTGAATTCAGGTGTGAGCTGTTCACAATATCATACAAGGACAATGGTGGGTGTTAATCCACTTTCCGGTTACTACTGACACAACCTATTCATGAGTAATCCTATGAACAAACAAGCACCTGTTAGCACAGATATTAACTTGGAAGTACATGATCTGATGATGATCTGATGATGACTCTTTTACCTGTTTACAATACACAGAGCATTTGAAAACACCTTGTTTAGAAAAAATACATTTTTTTTTGGTTTTGCATACAGATTGTATTAAGATATTGGCTTAGAAAACTCTCCTGAAAACTTCAGTGTATAAAATGAAAAACACTTTATGTACATAGATTGTATGTAAACACATGAAAAATATTAAAGTAAGGTAATTTTAAAGAATAATTATATTTATTATAATGATAGTATGAATGTTATATCTAAGTATAATGAGCTGATGTTGGTTAGCAAAATATATCATAAATTTAAGTAATTTGGGATTTTTTGAAAGGAAAGGGTGGTTGCTCTTCGCAGGTTCAGAGCTCCCATGGGACATAAAAAATGTGGTTGCTGGTTGCAGGTAGCAGGTGGTTGTTCTTCGCTGGTTCAAATTAATGTAAAAATGGCTTGGTGGTTCTCCCAAATGCAAACATGCTGTGTTGCGCCAAATTTCTCCTACCGAATCCCACCAAATCATGCTGAAGATATCCTACCAAGATCAAAAGTGGATTTTACCACAATGATTCACAAACCAAAAGTACACAAGGCCATGTGTTTGTAGCTCATGGCCCCAGCACAGAAAACCTAGGCATTTGGTGCAAATAAACTGCCTGTGCTGTTGTTTTTGGTATTTTGAGACTTTATTTTTTCTCTTGAAACCTGAAGTTAGATCTCTTTATTTTAGAAATAAGCTGGACATGTGATGTTTATAAGCTGCATTGTTTTAAATTCAATGAGGTGTAAAACTTGTTCAAACTTTTTCACACTCCCAACTCAAAACTACAAAATCGCTTTTGGGTCACACTTTCGCATCGGGTGGGGTTTACCCATGGCTCAATTCTCATCGAAGATGATAAAGATTAATATTAGGACTGCAGTTTTTTCAGGGACTTCTACCAATATCTGGTTTTGCTTTCCAATGTGAGGGTTTGTGTCACCGAGTCACCGCTTGTTGTTTAATATATTAGGACAAAATAATGTACAGAGATCTGTTTGCATGCATTATGGTAAAATCTATGTAAATATATGCTGTACAGTTGTGTGTGTTTGTGAGATGACTGATTAATTTTGTGTCATATGACACACAGTCAAATTCAGTTTGTCTTGCATTGACAATAGTATAAATACTACTACAAAAATGAAGTCAACAACAAATTCAAAGTGCAGCCAATCAGAAACAATGATGAAAATCAATTATGATTTGTAAACTGTATGTTGAGTCGTCATCTGCAAAACTGTAGATGCTGATTTTCAAGGGAAAATTGTATGACTGTCCCATAACAACAACTCTAAAAATAATCAATTACCCTTTCTGGTGTATTTATTTATTTAATTAGTTGGGTTTAACGCATTGCATAGTTAAATCATTAGGGGTAGTTTTAAGGATAGAGGACACCATTACATACCAGTTGCTCAAAATTATGCACTGTAAACTGCCAGATATCAGTAAGTAAGTACCAACTTTCCCACACAGGGTCAAGGGTTTGAACCGCAGACCGCAGAGGCAGGAGGCATATTTGTTAGCCACTACCCCAACAAGCTCCGTTTCCTTGCTCATATAATTATCACAAACAAAATGAAAAACACCTGGTCGAGGTAATAAGATAGATTCTATGTATTATCCAAAAGAAAAAATACTTTTAAAACCTATCTGTTGTATGGAAAATGAGACAGCCATACAATTGGTTTTGTACCTAATGAAGCCATACATACGTCAATGCCATTGCATTTTCATGAAATATTATATGCTTATTAAATTACAGTAAACAGCAAACAGGAAGTAAATATTTGTGTGGTTTTGTTCATAGGGTCGGATCCAGGATTTGAACAAGCAACCTCATAGGTGGGTAGTATTACCACTAGATCACAGAGCTCTCTCACATTCGGTGTAAAGGTATATTGATAAAATGTCATTGTCTCACCTGATATTTTTATGAAAATACACCCACGCTAACTAGCACAAAGCAGGTGCAAGTAAACAATTTGTGTTCCTTTTCTACCATGTTTTGGTGGGGAGCAGTACACAAGCTTTGAGGTCAGAGTTGACCAAGAAATTTAGAAGAGGAAGTAGAGTGTCACAGCTTGCCATAACAGATAATTGCAGTGCACATCACCATAAATGCCCATCTACGTGAGTGTAAACCAGTGAATTATGTATGTCCAATTCAGGAAATTAGGCATCTGTGCCCCCAATTTGGAGCCATTGTAGATGTTAGATGTGCTGCACGAAACAGCAGTGGTTAAACATACACTCTTGTCTTGCATATGTCAAAGATCTCCGTTTGTAGGGGGGGGGGGGGGTGTGTGTGTAAATATATGTTCTTGTCTAGTGACAGGAAGGGTTTATTTGGAGTTTTTTTCCTCGTCTGATTGGTTGGTTTGAATTTTGTCATAATGGTAGACATCTGTTGATCTTCTATTTCAAGCTGGGTTTTAACATCCCTTTTAACACATTGTGTAGGTCATATCACGACGGGTAGTTTTATGGGCAGAGGAAACCAGCACATGCAGTTGGTCAAGGTTCTGTACTGTAAACTACCAACCAACGGAAAGCAAGTACCAGCTTTGACATTTGCGGTCGGGCTGGGAACCGAATCCCTATCTCAGAGGTGGGAGGTGAGAGTGTTACCACTCTGCCACTCTGTCAGCCCCGAGGTAGCCCCAAAAGACAAAAATAACACACCAGTTGGGCTTAAAATTTCTCTTTCTAACATTCTTTTGACATATGCACGTTCTTGTTTACATTGGCATTTATTTCTGATCACAACTGAATCTGGGATTGAAGAGAACTTAAAATTGACACGAACAAAGGTCACATCCAAAGTCAAGGTCAAGCACTAGTAACGACCTTGAGATGTGACGATTAGATATACATGACAAGGGCCAAAAGTTAAAACTAAGTAAAATCAAGGTCAATGCGTCCTTGCATTGACCTTGTACCACAATTGGTGAAAACAATACCTTTCATTTGGGGATCATCAGTTACCCAATGATAAGTTCCTAGTTAATAAGCTCGTTTGAAGCCCAGGCTACTAGCTGTTCTTACCAACTTCTAATAATGGAGGAACGGTGTGTTACACACACAAAAGACCAGTGATAAAACTTGTATAAAAGTTGTATATGATGTAGGATAAGTGTATAAATTAAACTATTATTTATGAAAGTTAATGATTTTCAGATGAGTATCTCACCCAAGCTCCAAGTAGAAATTTAAAATTGCTATAAAGCTAGCCAAACCCTGTATATCCGTAAACCGTATACCCGCACCAATCAAAATTAAGAGATTTCAAAGAGAAAGTGTCAGGACAATTCAGAGGAGAAAACCACTGGGAAGAGTCCACCCCACTAACATGGTATTTAACAGGCAGATTGAAATTAAAGCAAGTCTCTGTATTTACTCTAGTTGCTGAGGAGATTTAGATCTCCCTGTTGGATCTAGTATTGCATTGGAATCATTTGGCACTCACTCATGTCCCCATTGGTTTGAATTCATGTTCGATTTACTGGAGAATCGTGCTGATATAGCATTAACTGTGGTGCGAGGTAGGTCAACATTGGCTTGAAGTGTAAAGAAGATTAAAGAATCATATCGTCAGATACAAATAATTCCTTTTAGTTTTCTTGATTGGACGCACTAGGAATATATCTTTATATTCAATGAAAATAATAAATTTTGCCTCAAGATCCCCACAAATAAATAAAATATAAAAAAGGGAGATCATTACAAATGAAATTACCGGCTAATCTTTATGAGTTATACGCCTTCCATCTCTTGGGTTATAGTTTCGATTCTTTGGCTGACATGTAGTGGAAAGTTAGTTCTTGCTTGCGTGTACAAAATTACCCCAGTGCAGAATCTTCACCAACTAGCATGTATTTCTTATAACATTACCTTATTTTTTGGCCGAAGATTAAATAAAATTATCTCAATCAATTAATTAATGTAGCTTTTGAAATGGTCAAATACAAATTAATTCTGAGGGAAATTCCAAATCTGTATTACTCCCCTGAGTAGAAACTGACTAAAACGTGCAATTACATACAGTATTATGCAGTGAAATGCCCTTACTATTTCCTCACAGTACCTCTATATTGGAACAATACAGAGATGTATATTTAAGGTTATGTAATAATATTAACCAGACCACATGTGTGACAGTAGTCCATTTTCCGGCTAATGCATCACATGGCCACTTGCTTTACTTGTTAAATTTTTGTTGACCATCAACAGTGAGGATGCTTTCATGACATGATTGGATTGCAGTTTATCTTATTGATTGTTTTGTGCTTTAAAATTCTATGTCTCCTGTGTAGAATACTAAGAATCTAAAATTCTAAAACGCCATCTAAGAGATCTACTTGTGCCTATGTTCTGGACCTCACTTCAAGTTCAGGCCATACTTGGAGCCTTTAATGTGGTCTGGCTTTAATTTGTGTACAGTCATAGTTATTGGGGTTTGACCTGGAACTTAGGGTTGTGTTTTCTCTTCATATATATCTTCCTAATTCAATTTATTTTGACATTTTACTTGGATGTCTTACCTGGCCCGTACATAAGTTATTCTTAATGAAATAGTGTATCTATGTGTGTGCATCATGAATGTGATCTGAAAGTCAAAATATTTTAGTAGTCTCATTTAACCTTGGTATATAAGTAATTAATCCCATTTCTTTCTTGGTTGGGACTTGCATCTATTTATGACCATTTTCTGGATAAGCACAGATACTCTCATAGGTGAAGGGTGATGCCATTTGTACTTTGAATAAGTTTGTCTTTTATTTTCCACCACAGGGACATTCATGCCATTACATAATTTTATATCCGGCGCCACAAACTAGGGATAATTAGCATTACAAATTGGTTGTGCCGAATTTTCGTTAAAATTTCTGACAGTGTTTAACCCATAGATATGGTCTGTGCATCATTATGAAAGTATATTTTTTTACTTTGTTGTAGCATTTTTCTGTCCACCCACTGTAATCCTGACTTTAGTTAGTTAATCAGCCACATGGTGTCGCCAATCAATGTTGTGACTCATTATACACTGTAAAGAAAATGAAACTTTATTCAGGGTTGGTTCCACGTTAGATGGTAAGGGGTAGACAGCTTCCCTTCCCTCCCACCCTTAAGCCTTTCTTATAGTTGATCATGCACAGATTCATATTGTGCTGTGGTCTTGTATTTCTACTACCACCTCTGCCTACAAGTATAATACTCATGGTAGTAAAACATGTGTCATGGTTTACATTGATGCAGTACATTGGCCCTCCATCTTTTGACAGGCGTGGGTCAGGTGGCCCTATAGGTTCACACATTTGTCAGGGCTAGCATTTTGACCAATATTATCACCTCTGTCCTAGCTTTCATTGTTTTAGTGGTTAAGTGATACCTTGTGTTATGTCTCTTTTAATGTCGTATGGGGCTTTGTGGCTGTATTGTCATGCCTTTAGAAGTCATGGTGCCCTTTGGTCTTTATTGCTTATGTGTAGAGCTTATTGGCCGTGCTAGTGTATATTAGCCTAGCAGTTCATGATTTATAGTAACTTGGCCCTGAGTCAGATTTGTATGGTATGTAATTTGGCTGTTCATCTCAATGATTATTACTCTGGCCCAGGGACTGTTGTGTAGGTTTATGTACTTAACATAGAGATTTATTAAACATGTTGTTTTACCAAAAAAATGTTTTGTATTATTCTTCCATATTCGAAGAACAAAAGCAATGTACACAACGCCAGATATATATCAGGCAAACATGCTACCACCAGACCAACCTGCGTCCTTCTGGATGTGTGTGGAAGCAAAGACATTGGCATTGCTCATATCAGTGTTGAAAAGACAACTAAATCTTCAAGGCTGCAGGCAAGAGAATGAACAAACTACTCAGTAAGGTCAACTGATGCATGCTGACAGTAATTGTGGTAATGACTGCAAATGTTTCCGGTGGTTTGTTTATTTTCTTGATTGTTCAAGGACATCAGTCACACAAAGGTAGGAATGGATAGATCTTTCACATGACATCAAAATTACGCATTATGAGCACTGATGTTATCTGTACACTTTTTAACGACTCTGCACAGATTTGTGACACCAGTGTGTAGATTGTGTAAAAGGTGGACATACCAACATTCTGTCAAGTCCTTCTTTACAAAAACAATGCCAATTGATTGTAAAATTGTTAACACAGCTCCCCAAATTCAAACGTCTGTCACATGTTCCCACTGTTTTGAATGCTTTTCCCGATGAGATTTGTATGTCCCCTCACGCTTTGCCTTTTTCAGAAAGAAGTATGAAAGGGGGCCACGGTGGCAGAGTGGTAACACTCTCTCCTCCCACCTCTGAGGCTGGGGTTCGGTTCCCGGCACGGCCTCAAGTGGGAAAGCTGGTAGTTGCTTTCTGTTGGTCGGTAGTATGTTTAACGAAAGGAGGATTAAGTTCTAGAAAAGGCTAATGTAGAAAATATTACATTAGGTTACCTATAAAATCTCTAGATCTACTTGGTATAGAATACTTATTTTGTACGTCTTTAAGTGGTGATAGTTACTAAAAACTGAAAATACTTAAAAAGACCAGTGCACATACCTGAGGACATTATGACAATAATCTAACAATACTCCACAGGTCCTGACCAAGTATATGTCGGTAATCTTTGAATGAATAGCTGGTACTCCTGCTGGAATAGAGTTATCTTCGTTTTGCTTCACTTTAATGCACAAAAAGGGAACGTGTTGTTGTAATTGGGTTTTATAAATTCACTATGTACATGAAAGGATCACTGATTACTAAAACAACGTTTCATTGATGAATATTTCCAAGTGGCCCTTATCAAGTTTCAGTGGGCTTTGGTAATGGCTACTTCTCAATTCCCAAGATGGATGCCACATGTTTAAATCTTAGAGATACGGGAATGAACATTGCTGTAGGACACAGTGAATATCATGCACCCATTGATGTTCTTTAACATTTAATTATGGTGTTATTGAAGATGAATATTGATGTAGATTTTAGCCATCATAGTTTGTTGAGATGACCTTGTCACAATGTACTCCATAATGTCTAATGTTTTCCTTCAATTCACTATAGTATCAAAGCATATTCTTTTCGTTCCAGTAGCTTCAATGTCAAAATATTTTATATCATCTTCAAGGAATGCAGTGTCATGATATTTTATTTTTTCATTTCATGGCGTTAGTCGTGAAATTGTATCACCTTTAATTTGCTGATAATGGGACTGATATTCGGTAAAGTTGGTAGTGCTAAACCTGCCACGTTTATAAAAGCACTATGTATAAAATTTAATTTATTTTAATTCTCATAACAAATATTGTCAAATTTAAATTCCAAGATCTGGGGCCGGTTTCACAAAGCCTCCTTAAGATAAAGGTCACCTTAAATTTAGTGATTAACTTGAATTTCTCCCTCCTTTAAAAATTCTCAGTTTCACAAAGCCTCCTTCCTTAACGTAGAACTTGAAAACTCCCTTTAATTTCAACCAAGCTAATTACCCAGCTTAAAATTAAGGAAGTGGCCTTCAAAGAATGTTCGGTAATTTTGAAGGACATTTGCTCCCTCCTTAAGTTTCAGGGAAGACCTTTAGTACGGAGAGTTAAAGGAGGCTTTGTGAAACTGAAATTTAAGGTGGCCTTACCAAAGAAAACAAGGACTTCCTTTACTAAAATAGGACCTTTCCAAAGGAGACTTCCTGAAACTGGTCCCTGTTTTACAGCAATTAATTGGGTAACAATAAGAAAATGGTGTTGCAACGCTCTGTCATATGGATGTGTATATAAAGCAGTTTTTTCTGGTCGTTTACTTTGGTTTCCTCGATCTCTCCAACATTGCTCCTCACTCTGTTGCATCATTTGATTATACTAGGCATCTTACTGTTGGTGATGTTATATTCACTCACCAATTCCTTAAAATAATCATAAAGTGGAGTAAAACCCTACAAATTAGAGAGGATACATTGCATTACTTTGCCTAGACCTAAGGGTTCGAACCTGTGTCCCTGGTCTGCCTGCAAAGCAGCAATGAAATTATATACGTCAGCATGTGATGAACCCTTATTTCAGATCAAAGTAGTTTCAGTATGGAAACCTCTGACGGTTTTCAGAATACGCAAATGTTTGGCTAGACTAAATTGTAAATTAGGGTATGTTCCGGGTCATTTCATATTTCACGCATTCAGGTGATCTGGAGCGACCTTGGCATTTAATTCGCGTGTACCTCTACAGCAAATGCAGCAGCATGGCACATGGCAGTGAGATTGCGTGTGGACATATATCCGGTGGGACCACACATCTGGGTAAGATATTTCTAGGGCTCTAGCGTCTGCTATATGTTAAATGCTCCATCCTACATAGTTTTTTCTTGAGGGCTCTTTGTAAATAGTAATCAGTAAATAACACAACTGCTTATCTTATATGACCTGGGGTTCTGTCCTCTCTCTCACTGACCTCACTCTTCAGTATTTGCGCTAGCTTACGCAGTCCAAATTCCGAACTGGAGGAACAATGTGAAGGGGTTTTGGTGACCTTTAACTGACTTGGGGAGACTTCCCTAGGGGTTTAGTGGCATTCCCCTTCTAACATGGAATATCATCTAGGTCCAATGTACGTAATATTGGTTAATTGTAATTTGTGACCTTGAGGTCAGAGGCTGACCTTGACATTTGAAATGTGTATATAAACATGTAATGGACTTATTTACAGTATTAGTTTTATTATTATTATTATCAACCTATAATTGTATTTATTATGTTATGTGTCTCTAATAAACATATTGCTCCGCCATTGTGGTTTGCAAGCGCCCTGGGGTGGTGGGGACTGATAAATAGACATTAATCTGTTACAAAACACAGTGTATGTACATCCCACTTTTTCTACTGGAAATTATTTTACTTGATTCCCTTAAGAGTTTTTAAAATGTAACATGATACATAAAAATAACAAATGCTGTAAATTATTGTTTTATTAGGTATTGTTGAAACACTTCATGTGTAAGAAATTGAATAATCTCAAATGGTTTTAGACATTTTGATGTAACTTTATCAGTCCAGGGAAATATATTACATTATGTCACTCTATCTGAAATCTTCAAACTCAGACTTCTCAATTGACTTGGAATTCTTGTAGCTGGTGAGTTGACTGTGTGCTTGGTATGGGCTCAGCTGAAGTTGGCAGGGTAGCAGACTTTGAGAGGGTTACATATGCTTGGATGTTTTACACAGAAAGTACAGGCCTGCTGCCGGCCCTGTAGTGAACCAGGACGCATGGACAGCATCCTTTTGATGGCTGACAGAGGTAAGAGATCCGACAGGTCCACAGAATCTGAAACAAAAGTTTTGAAATAAAAGTTAATATTACATAAACTCAACAGTTTCAATTTTCTGTGTGTCATGTGGTGTATTGGAATACAAAGCCAACATTCTTTTAAGACATTGACATTTCATGTCCCATTTAACAACCGGGGTCATTTTGGTACATGTCCTCAGTATTGGCCATTTGTGGGGATCGAACTCATGCGTTCTGTGTTTAGATATAAAGCTTACAAACAGCTATGCCACTGGAGACCTTTAACAGCCTCTTGAGGAAAGGTAGAGGGTCTACAGAATCTTTAATAAACAGATATATTATACTATACAGATATAAAATACAATAATCCAACTTTTAGATTCTAAATATTTTATAGCTCACAATAGTCAGTTATACAAATATGGTGACCTTAAGGGTCAATAGAATCTGGATAATTTTGAAACATATTTTATAGTTTATTCATTACAACAGTCAAGGCCATGTTAGAAGAGTTGGACAAATGATTTTCTTATGAAGAATTCCTGATTGTGATGTATTGGGTGGTATGTTTCTAGAATCTTCTGTTGACGAAGTGTATCATACTATTTACACATTCTGATTGTATCGGTTTTAGTATATCAACATCGGTACATGTAGGTCTTTATCGATACCTTTAAAAACAGACAAGTTCTTTCAAAACACTTGGGTCAAGATAGCAATGGCTTTTATTTAATATATTTGGGTTTAAAGTCACTTTCAACACATTGTTTCGGTCATATAATATCTGATAGTTTACAGGAAGAGGCTCTGTGAAACTCCTGGACATCGGTAAGCAACTACTCAGACTCCCACAAAGGTTCTTGGATTTGAACCGCATACCTCAGATCTGTGTTATGGCTGTAGAGTTAGGTGATTGCATTAAATTTCAAGTCTCAATGGGTATAGAGTAAAAAATACTGTGAAAATTGCCATAGTATGTCAAATCTACCACGTGGTGGCTCCCTTTAAAAGGAAGGCTAAATAATTATAATTTGTGTCAGTTTTGCATCCAGGGAGTTCTGAGGCCTAGTTTTGACCAAAACATCAAAAACATTTTCAAAATAAGAAAATTACTCAAAGGGAGATAGAGAAACCTAAAACACACCGAGTATGGCTTATGAGTGCAATGATAAAATAAAAAAAAAATAAATTCCTGAATCCATATGGTGATCCAGATCACCAACAGCATTAGTCATCTGTTTCTTGTGCTATTGATGACATTTCGTCAAAATTTTCATCAAAACCAGTCAAATTGTTTTAGTTATTTTGCAAATGAACAAACAAATGCTGCTAGTTTAATATACCTCCTTGTCAAAGGTTAATTCCCTGCAGTTTAAAACAACAGAAGGCGGTTTTCTTACTGGATGCAAATGTTCACTTTTGTTACTGTAATTTAACATTTTGCTCAAATGTTCAGTACACACTCAAATTCAGTTTATGATCACATACTTCTTTTTTATGTTGAAAACTTTCATTATGAGTGATTCAATGTGTATGTGATAGTCACGAGTACATTATTACTATCTAGATGATCACCTGCTGCATCTATTCTACAAGGCACTCAGTAAATGTCCTGTTGTCTCCTTTTCTTTACATGATGATATAAGTCATTTGACTACATATTTGGAATCAGGCATGTTTAGTCAACCATCGAGTTTTACAAACCTCAAAGATTTGAAGATTTGGATGTTGATTCCGGAGTGGAAAAAGTGGATGTCCTAGACACCATTTAGCTATTCTCTTTATGTGATGACATAAATAATGTCAACTGAGGTTTATCTAGAAAGAACTGTCTAGATCTTCCTTGAAGTCCAGATTAAATACCAAACAGCACTTGTGGGATGAAAGGGATTTTTCATGTTTGCCAGACTATCTATAACCACTATCCAATGTTTATTATACCTACATACTGGGTAATCTAAGGTTCAAAGTTGAGCTTTATGTCCCGTTTAACAGCAAGGGTCATATTAGGAAAAGTCCTCAGGTTTGTCACTTGTGGAAGTTGTGGAAGTGACAACCTGTGATTAGATGCCAAGTTTGCTAACGACTAGTCCACTGAGGACCTGTAGATACTGTGTAGTAAACCCAAAGTTATAATTATTTTACCTTGCAAGGTGTCCCCTATAATGCATAAATTTTTTTGCTGATTTTACGCAAACAACTTCTGATATTTTGTAAATACTTTTAAAAATATCTAACCTTTATGTTATATACATGTCATTAGTTGTTTTTTATGGAGCTTTTCTTCATGCTGTATTGTATGAGTTAAAATGAAATGAAAAATATTTTTCCTACAGTAAATGACTACATTTTGTATGTGAGTATACTATGTGGCCACTATGTGGTCTAAGTAGCCTTGTGGTTAGGATGCTGGACTTCAGACATGAGGGTCTAGCTTTCGACCTTTGACCAGGTCATGGAGACCTTTTGTCAAGGTACTTTTGCACCTATTCACCCAGGACTACAAATGTTTCCTTACAGCGGCGGTAAACCTGTGGCAAGTTAGCATTCTGTTCAGGTGTATAGAAATTGCTTTAAAAATCAAAGTTATGACTGTGCACATGGGCCACTAGATACGAAGAATGACTTAAATATTTTATGAGTATCCAGCATATAGTAAACATCTGCTTGCTTTACCTGCTTCTTCAAATGTTGATGCATGGGTCAACTTAGCCAAGGAACAGAGCACCACGCATGCGCAGAGTCTTATCAAAACAGTGGTCTTCATTGTAATCTTGTCCTTGAAATATCTGGAACAGAAGATATATATATCAAATTCAGAATACAAAAAATATTTCCCAAATTTTAGGGTACACTAGTTTATATTCTCTCTGGAAAGACTGTTTCAGCAGTTAAGATGTTTTGTGCGAGTAGAGGGGTGTTATAATTATAAAGTATTTGATAATTATGCTTGGTTCATCTATTAATTCATGAAGCACTACCATAAAATGTACATGCAATGCAAATATTAAAAGTGGTTTCATCTTCCTGACAGGATCCTGGCTTTTACCTCCCTGTACATCCTGGCTTGTCTGGATCAAGGTCCCGGCTTGATTTGGGGTGAGGATGATTTTCTCCATGACAAGGCAGGAAACTACCCGGATGATCTGTGAATCCCTAACTGACAAACTGTATCAACCCCCGACAAGCTGTACTGACAAACAGACAGGATTAGAGCATTTTTCCGACTGCACTGATTAATTTCTGGAGTTGAGATTGAAAGTTGGGATCAAACCAACACTATACAAACTCCGTCTGTCTGCAACGATGCCAGCTACGCATCAGTGAGACTTTCTACAGAAGTTTAGGGTACTTTTGTGTTTATTGAGTTCAATATTTTGATTTTTATCATGATTTGCAGACAGAAAAGGACACATCTGAAACCAGGACCACCACCTGTCCTACAGCCAGCACCACAGCCACAGCCTCTACCTAGGAGAAGAAGAAAGCCACCAAACCACTGGGTCATGCTCTAGATCCTTCAAAGATAAGAAAAAGGATGCTACAGCCTCCTGGCCAACTTAATATACACACTGATATCCTATGATGCATACACAACAGCATCAAGAAGTCAGTCACCAATATTAGGAGGCACTTTAGAAGTTGGATTGAAATTGGCAAAAATACTGAGACCGACACCTCCTTGCAGTATCACTGGCTGGTTGTCTGAACCACCATCTGTAAATTCTTCCCTGGGTCTGCCAAATACTAAATTCCAGGACGAATACTTGCACTGCCCTACTGACCCTGAAGAATGACCCCATGCTGTAGGGCAATAGACAGGAAGAAGAATCTGGCAGAGACCATTACAATGGCTTCTTTTCCTTGGTGTTGCTAGCCCTGGGCAACGCAGAATATAGATTCCTCTGGGTCAATGTGGGGTCGAATGGATCTTCATCAAATGCACAGATTTTTAACAGAAGCGATTTGTGGGATTAAATCTAGGATGGCACCTTGGGACTTCCACCACCTGAACCACTGGGTAGAGAGGGCCTAATTTGCACTATTTCTTGCAGGGTTACAATGTCTTTGCCTTGATACCATGGATAGTGAAACCCTACAGTAGAAGACAACTCACAGAGAAGAAAAACCTAACCACCTACAGGATCTCCAGAGGCAGGAGGGTGGTGGGGAATGTGTTTGGAATATTATTGTGCAGATTCAGGGTACAACTGGGTACCATGGAACAAAGACCAAAGATTGCCAGACATTGTTTTTACATGTGTGGTGTTGCACAACATGCTGAGGACACACCAGGGCAGAGTAGATAGGGCAATAACCCCAGCAAATGATGTAGCAGCCCTACAAAATGAACAAGTGGTGTATGTACCAAATAACAACTACAGGAATCCTTTGAGGGAGGCCTAATGTATGTGAAACCTACTGAAAGACTACTTCAATCATGTGGTGGCATTGGCTGGGTAGCAGGACAGCTTCTCAGATGTGTGAACCAAATACCCTGGGGGCAGAAGAAGCTGGCATCTATCAGTCCTTTACAGGACTACCCAATTATTCCAAGAACTTCTATTTAAGCTGGTGTTGCTCAAATTTCCAAAGAAAATGCAATCCATTTCCAACAAGTTTCAAAACTATTTCAAACCAAATCACAAGTCCCTTAAGACTGTTGAAAAAGTTTAACTCAGGTTATGTAAAATTTCCTCCATTAAAAGTCAAAATTTATAAAACTTTAAAGAAAAAACCTTTTTTTATATTTTTTTTCTGGCAGATTGCAAGACAGTTCTAAGTTCCATATTATCAAAATGTTTAGAGAACCTCAAAAGTTCAAAAGGTAGGATCCAAAGGTCAAACTACTTTCCACAAATGTAAGGGCTTCTTAAAAGTCTAAGTGATTCATTTTTTTAAATTTGGGGCTGGAAAAAATTTTCCCCATTTATTTTTTTATTATTGAAAGTCTTTTTTAAAGTTCTTATTCCAAAATTTTATTTATTTTTTTAAGTTCAAAATCTTTTCAGTCCAGGTTTGAAAAAAGTTTCTTAACTTCAAATTTTCAATCAGTCAAACACTCACTCAGTCACTAATTTTCTGTAATACTTCTTGTTTTGGAAGTGTTTTTAAACATACACCTGATAAATTGTTTTAGAAGATTTAGGTGGTCCTGAAAAGGCAAATGCAGTGGTTCTACCTCTGCTGCTGCTTGTCGTTGGCTGACTGCAAGGGAGGCTGAGGCTTGGCTGGCTGCTGCTGATGTTCTTGCTGTGTGGTGGTTGTTTGAGGAGAGGCCGTGTGTTGGTGTGGGTTGGGTGGTGAAAACGGCTGCAATGTTTCAATCAGTTGGTAGCTCATCAGTTGGTAGCTCATCACTATAGATTCTCCAAGAAGCTAGAGAGTCCTGGTATGTTGTTTCGACTTTTTTCGCCTGTGGCAGAGGCAACTGACGGTCTTAAAGGCCTGGGTTGTTGGTCGTGAACAACTACAAAGGAAGTTGACTGCCCTCTGGGTTGCTGCTCTCCTTTGGTTGCCACTTGGCTCTGCTGAGCATTTTGGATGACCTGGCTTTCTGCCATCAGAGTCTCTGGGATTGTTAAAATGTATTTCCTTGGTGCTGGGTGCTGTTAAAATGTCTGTGGCACAAAGTTGCACTGGGGCTCCTAGAAAGTGTCTGTTGCTGTGGTTGCGCGGGTTAATATATCTTTTCTGGTGGTCTCCTGCCTTGGCCTGAGAAATGATGACAGCATGGTTTTCATCTGTGTAAACTGGTACATGACCTGCTGGTTGACGGAAGAATGCTGGAAAACTGCGCTGAGGCTTGTAACTGAAGGCTGCATTGTGGTTTCTGATCTCAATCTTATCTCCATACTATTTGTGTCGGTTGAACCTCTGGAGATGTCACGTTATGATTGATATTTTGCCGATCTACCGTGACAAGGTGGGAACTACAACTGATCCTAACCCACTCTGTAAACATTGTTCCCGATCCTTGAAAAATCCATAGTTACTGACAAGTCGGCTCCAGTGGACCACACCCCAAGAAGTGGAAGAGGGTGGTCTTTAAATCTTTTTTAAATGATATTACTGAGACTTTTATGGCTTTTATTTGAAAAAGAGAGAGTTCCAAAAACCTGGGACATAATTACTGGAAGACTTGGAAAATGTCTGTGGAAATTAGTGTACTTTATCATAATCAAAGAAGAGACTTGAAGGAACTTAAAACTGTCATTTTTAAGACAACTTGCAAAAAACAGATTAATTGTCAAAGTGAAGAACAATGGAACATGACTCCCTATATAAGATTGGAATAAATATTTTATGTCAATTACATTTCATCTTTGTAACCATTTGAAATTTACCTCCATCCACATTAAAATTATCTTCTTAAGGTAGCCTTAATCTAGAATAAACTTAACGTTTATTATAATACTTGCTTAATTGCTGTCTCATGCTTTAAGGTTACCCTTATTCCCTTAAAGTAATTCTCTATTTTATCGTTTCACAAAAACTCACAGGCTTGAGGCCACCTTAACTTTCATTAATATAAATTTCATTCCCTGTAGTTAAACTTTGGGGTTACCTTATCTCTAAGGTCACTCTAACCTTAACTTAAATTTTCCTTGGCTCACGTATAAGTTGCTTCTGTATAAGGTGGCCTCTCCCCTGATTGTAAAGTCCTTGAGATTTATTGGAAAAAATATGTTAAATTTCTTGAAATATATTTAAAGTAAAATTTCTATTTGTAACTGTATATAAAAATTAGAATAGTACTGTACATATATAATAAAATATTATCCCCAACTGGGGTCTTTATGTCTTATCCTTGACTGGAGGCAATGAATGATGTGTAAGGCTATCTATCCATGGGTTACCTTGTTTTTAAAATGGGACATGTCAGCTAAAAATTAAAAGTTGAACTAAATAGTTAATCATTTGATTGAGACTATATATAAACTCTGGACTGGCAAAAACTTTTAATTGCTGGCTGAAAAATACCAAAATAGCTTAGTTCATATGTCTGACTTTTTAACTTGAATATACTTTTAAGTGAAAATTAATTCCAAGTGAAATATTAAATCTGTATTAATCTCTCAAGTAGAAAGTAGTTTTTACTGAAAATTAATTCCAGTGGATTTCTTACAAATGTAGGGGTGGTGCGTCGAGCTGTAGCACAGTGGTTCAGTCCTGATGGGGGAAGGTATTCCTATGGGGGCTTTTAAAACTAGTTAGTTGGTATTGATTCACATGTATTGGCAATGTGGGGGAGGTTGAACTACTCTCTTGGGGTCTCCCTCATAAATAGTCATGAGTTATATTGCGGGAAAAAATCACCTGATGTCTGCAATTGAGGTTAAATACTGTGGACAGCATGGGTTCTGTGCATTTAACTAGTACTGAGGGGGCTGGTAGTGTACGCTAGCCAGTATTCCAAAACAGTGTTTTAGTAAGGTGATTTTATTATTTTAGTTGTTTTATATTACCTGGACACTTTTCGTTTTACACTGTCGGAATATCTTGGTGGTAGCGGCGTACTCTGCCATTATGGGAAAGAAAAAACTTAAGACATCTGAAACTCAAGATTCTCAGAAATCTGGTGAAGATAACAAGCTAGTGGCATTGGAACAGAAGTTGGACAAATTACTGGACACGGTGGCAGTTATGGAAGGAAGAATTGATCAACAGGAACAGAAGTCACGCCTTCGAGAACTCTCGCCAGTGCCGTCTGCCCATAGTTCCCTCAGAATCCAGAAGGGTGACAGCGACCCCAAACTACCGACTTTCCATGAGTTGCGTTCTGATGACAAGATTCAAGCTGAGGTTCAGTGCAGATTACATCAGTACGACCACACATCCAGACTAGAGGCAAAAGGTAAGGCAGTTGATGCTTTAAAGTCAGGTCGCTTTCGACCAGTGTTCATAAAGTTAAAAAGTTTGTAAACTGGCCACAAGATTATTGTACTGTGTTAGGTGGTAACAAACAGCCTACATACGATGAGTTGAATAGTTTTCAGTGGTCCCAAGGTTATATTCAATGTGTTTTAGAAGAAACAGACAGTTCAGTTAAAGAAAATATGTTGAAGCACTTTATAAGTGCAATGCAAGATGCTATTGAACTCTCCTTTCCAACTGTGAGAAGGGCTCATGGGTTTATTTTACAAGAGATGGAACGAGGTAATATTAATTGGTTACAACCGGAAAAAGTTGAAAAAATTAGAAGTCGAAACACTCAAAGAGTGGTCCAGATTCCTAATGGTAGGGTTGCTGAAAGTAGTGAGAAAACTATGTTATGCAAATTATATAACAAAGGGACATGAGAAGCAGGCGGAACATACAGACAAAGGTATTTCACCTACCAGCACTTTTGTACTAACTGCTTTGCAAACACAGGTAGAAAATACAATCACCCTAAACATGCATGTTTAAGATTGAAAAATGACAAAAAAGAGGTTCAAACCTCACAGAAGGTTTAGCAATTATGTTCAGACCCGTTTTGATACAGTAGGAAATAAGTACTTATTCAAAGGCGAGGCAGCAAATAAATTTGTAAATTCATATATTGTATCAAACAGAAATCCTGTGATTGATAACATGGGTGTCCATAATTCTGGTGGGAGGGAAGAAATTCCTGCCTATAGCATTGAATTTACTGATAAAGTTAGCAAAGATGTAAGTTGTGTAGTGAAAAAGTCTGTAGCTCATAACTTTAAGTTTAATGTTTTTGCAAAAACTTTCATTCCAAAATACAACTATATAACTCCCATCAGTGGTCGGCCTGTGGCCTCAAACCAATCGAACATTGAATTATCAATTGGTAGGCTTATTGGTGAGGACATTGGTGAACTAAGTTCATATAGTGTAGATCATGATTTCTGCAGTACTTCTGTGTGTTGGGTTGATGGTGACAGGCCGTCCACTTGCACTGATAAACTGAAAAGCATTTTGGTCAACACAACTATTAACTCCATAGCGGGTAGTATTGCTTCTAGGGGAAGCAATACCGACCTCTCTAGTACTTGCACAAATTCAGATATGGGAGATATATTTCACCTAAATAAAGTTTCTAAAAATACTGCAAATACTGTTAGTACTATTAATTTGTGGTTTGACTGTTATGCAAGTTTAGAAAATACTGTTAATTCACAGGTTCTGGGTGGCGTTGACCAAACCATAGATGTGTCAAATTTAACGCAAAATTTTACACTATATTCTGTTCATATGCTTAAGCAGAATATTGTTCAAGGTGGCAGTGGTAGTATTCCCTATGGCAGTAATTTATCTGCGAATTATAACCACGGCTCCCTCAGTACAGTTAACAATGCTTTATATTGTACAGATAGTAGTTTTAATCAAGTTGTATCTAATACCATAAGGTTAGTAGGAAATTATGGTGACATTAATGTTAAATACAATGATAGCCATGATCAATCCCACAAACTGATGAAAGATTTTAGTTTTCTTTGGGCTACCACACAGTTAAGCAAAGGTACCAAATACGTTAGAACTTTTGGATTTCTTCCTTTGAATAGTTATCACCTTAAAACCTTAAGTGGTAATCAGGAGATTAATGCTACAGATATGGTTGAATACGTTAGGCAATCAAATGAAATGGTTCGTAAAACCAATTGTTTCAATTATCAGCAAGCAAGAATTAAAGTTCCTTCCAATTTGAATATATGTAACTGGAGGAGGTACCTCAAGTATTATGATCTTAAAATTTTATGTGATTATTTGGAATTCGGGTTCCCTTTAAATATTGATTACGAATTATTTCAATTTAATGAGAACGTTACCAACCATCCCTCTGCCAGGCGTGATATAGTGGGGGTAGATGAATATTTTGAAGCGGAAGTTGGGTATCCCTTGCAATGCAACCCTTTGAAAAAATGCATTTTTCACCATTAATGGCTAGACCTAAGCCAGATGGCAGTACTCGTGTAATAGTGGACTTATCTTGGCCTCATGGCAATAGTGTGAATAGCTGTGTCCCCATGGATGTTTTTGATAATATTGAATTTAAGTTAAAATATCCCACCATTGATAATGTGATCCAAAAAATTAGGGTCATGGGTTCGAAATCCTTATTGTTTAAGATTGATTTACAACGTGCCTTTCGCAATTTTCGTATAGATCCAGGTGATTATCATGTCTTGGGCCTCAGATGGCAGGGTATGACGTACGTTGACATTGCGTTGTCTTTTGGATTCAAACAAGTGGCTTCGAGCTGCCAGATGGCCACAGATGCCATAACGTATCTTATGTGGACTCAGAATAATTGGATCATGGCCTACTTAGATGATTTAGTGGGAGTGGCTGATCCAGATAAGGCACAGGCTGCTTTTCTAACTTTATCCAATCTTCTTCAAGCGTTAGGTTTACCCATTAATTCTAAATACCAAAATAGCTTAGTTCATATGTCTGACTTTTTAACTTGAATATACTTTTAAGTGAAAATTAATTCCAAGTGAAATATTAAATCTGTATTAATCTCTTAAGTAGAAAGTAGTTTTTACTGAAAATTAATTCCAGTGGATTTCTTACAAATGAACAAATAGTAAAATTTTATTCTAGCTAAAATTTCTACTGATACAGTATTTGAGTTATTAATTAATATATTCAAATATTACAATTAATTAAAAATAAGGTTTTGGCAGTCCAGAGCTTCTGTAAGATTGTATTTTGAATAATAGATTTTTTTCTACAGCTGTAAATATATCTTTAAACTGGTATTTATATGATAATACTTTTTACAAATAATATAAGTACATTTATATTACACATGAATTGGGATCCATTCCTTTGTAATCCTATTTGTGTGATATTAACAGTATAAAATTCAGGTAGAATATTATCCCTTCTCAATGAAAATAGATGTAAGTATAAAACCTAGCCAAATCTGCCTTTTTTCAGAAATCTAATTAATATATTTTAGTATTGCGTCATCCTTACAAATGCAAGTCTAGTAAATGTAAGTGATAGTAGATGACATTTTCAACAAAGAAGATGATACTAATTAAACATTTTGTGATTAGGGTGTGATATTGAATACTGGAGATAAGATTACAAAAATAGGCAAGTGCATTGTATATGATATTATAATGGAATCATTGTACATGATATTATAATGGAGGAGTGTAATACAACTCACTTGTAATAGATAGTGTGTCAGTGGTTAAAACCAGTTTCTTCAAAACACACTGAGTATAATGACAAAGAAAATATCGATAAAAATGTTTACATAGGATATCAAGAGTATTATATGCTGCTAAGATATTATCAGTATGTTGTAAGTACTAATGCATTAGAGGGTTTACTTACAAACAATGAGAGTATGTATTCACTTGAAATAAATGGCAATAAATATATATATGGCTACTCAAAGTATTAAAGTATGATATTGTTGTTCCATTTTAACAAGTCTTGTAAATCCTCACCAGTTTCAAACTCGGTAAATCATGTGATTCCTATTGGGTGATGAGATAAATCTTACCATGGTAACGAGGCTTAAGATTAATGCAGAGATTGCCACACATAGGTCCATAAAAAGTACATAGTAAGTTTACGAACCTTAAAGATCGACATAAGATGGAAAAGATCACTGTAAGATCAAAATGATCACTTTACAAGAAGAAAGATAGGTTTAAGATAAGTTTGGGTTTAATATTATTAAACTCCAACAAGGCTCTGGAGCAGTTTTGAAATAATTTGAAACGATTTAATATTGACATATATGGTTCCCGATAGACACTATGAACTCATCCCATTGTAAACACATTGGGAAGTACTGTAACTTTTGTACACAATCGGTTTTATGATGTCTTTAAAATGGTTGCGATGGAAAAGATCCATCTCCCGAACTGACAATTTACAGGGTTGTATACTTATTGTAAAGCATTATCGCCAAGATGGATCAGCCCTAAAAAGATCAAGTTGGAGTTTTGTGCCGATAACTGGTACCAATAACTCCGATCACTCTTGTGGAGTACTTTTTGAACTCCTATAGCTAGTCCTCTCTCTGAACCAGACCAATCGGCTCAATGCAAAAATATTTTACAGCTAGTCAATCCACGATTGGACAATGGAATTATTGAGCAAATTTAGAACTAAAACCCCAATGACAATACTATTGCACAGAGACTGTTGAACAATTAAACAGACAATGCCTTCCATTGTGTTTCAGTGAATAAGATGATATTTGATTTGTAGTAAACTAACTACAACATTGACTTTTTAATATACATATAAAACTCCAGTTACAATAAAATATTGAATCATATAAAATGTTAGCTTTCTTCTGTTGTTACATTTTCATTGTTTTATTATGCTTATTTTTGTTTTCTGTGATTGTTGAGATTGTATTAGAAATATAATTTTGCTTGGGTTTTGCTTGGGTTTGACATCTCAAAACATTGTATAAGGTTACATGGCCAAGGAGAATTTAAGGCCAGAGGAAGCCAGCACATACTAGCTGGTCAAGGTACAGTGCTGTCTGAAAATTAATAGGAATCTTTAAATAGGCTTTGACCAGGTAGAGTATCCATGTATCATCTCAACTACCCTTGGACAATCATGGATGTACCATTCTGAAAATTGTAGATGGCAGTCCATTTTAACAGCCTATGACCCTATTAAGTGCCATTATTGTATTATTATCAACAACTTGTATCTTCACACATTTTTTGTACTTTAAGAAACATTCATTGATATTTTTGTTAAAAACCAATATATGTGTGATAGTCCCTTTGGGTCAAAGGTCAAAGTTAGCGTTTTACTTTCATTTCAACTGTAGTGGTCAAATTAAGAATCCCAGGCGTGAATCTGTGATTTTTGACATGCACTGGGGGGTTGTCGTTATGGAAGGTCTTAGTCAGGTCTTAGAATTATCTTTTGCATAAATATATAGCCAACTTAAGATTGAGATTTGGCTAAAATCTTTCGCCAATATGGCCCCTGGATTTCCAAGATTTTTAAGATCACAGAAGTGTGGGCTACATGCCAACAAAAATTTCTGAAATTCACATTTCTGGGCTATAGTGCAGCTCCAAAGAAACATTTCAACAACAGATACGCCAATACTTATCCTCATCAGTGATGTATTGTCACTCTATATATGCTCTTCCAGCTGTTTAATGTACTTAGATTTTAAAAAAAAACTGGGTTATTGTTCAACGTGGCTTTCTATCAAAATTATCAGTTGCATTTAACTAATATCTCCATAATGCAAAGCCCATGTTTATCCATTTCTATATAAATTTATATTATGGATGATTATAGAGTACGGAAGGGTGTGTAGAACAAGTACAATTAGTGCAACTCGAATTTTTGTATATGTTTCGGACTTCAACATCACAGAATAATATATTTTTCGGGGATATAAGGGACAGATAGAATCACATACATCATGATGTACTTTGTAAAATGCAAGCATCTGATAACTTTAGAGCACGCATGATTCATCATGTGTTTAAGTCTACTATACCTGCCAACATGCTTGCTTTGTCATTGCCTTGTGAAACAAGGATATCGTTGAGCTTGTGATATTTGATATGTCAACTAACACTGTCATTCTGATACCTTTGGTATTGTACAAATATTAAATCTACCAGGTTGTACCTTTATATTTATTCACCAGAACATGCATTGGACACCCATTCTCAATTAAATGGGACAATTATGAAAATAAGGTGTCTGAGACACACATCTGACTGCCAGTTCACTTATGATAATTTTTTACATCTATTTATATAGTTTAAGCAAAGACGAATCTGGTGATATATGGTTTGTTATGGTTTTGATGTACTTTTATTTTTGAAATTTACCATTAAAGTATGAAAATGCCCCCAAAACACAGTGTCCAAAGCCTGGGTAATAAAATTCATATAACATTTTTTTTTGTCTTTCATTGGTTAACTGTGGTTAAGTCAATACTATATAGCTTCCAGTTAATCTCCACAATGCAAATATCAAAAGTTCTTTTAAAATACATCAACAAAATATTATTTTTTGCCAAATTTGAAAATGTCCAAAATATTCTTGTGAATTATGTTACCATTATAAACACTTATTTTTTTCACATTTGGTAATTCTAAAAGTCTAGCTTTTTAGTGCAAATAATTCCTGAATAAGTGGATTATCAGAATGTGAAAGTAATGTTTCAGCAGAAGACTACAAATACAAGCAATTCTTAAGGAAGTATCAAAAAGTAGAATTCTGTATTTTTTCATGTGAATTACGTTACCAGTCATTTTTAACTTCCTCAAGATATGAGGATGACAAGAAGACTATTTATGATAAGCAAATGTTGGCCCTTCTTGTGTATTAGAATTATAGCAATATCAACACAAAGCTCTGGATTTTATATTTGATTTAGTATAATTCAGTGAATTACGTTACTATGAATTACGCTACCCTGAACTGACAAAAATGGGTAATTTTTTCATAAGCAGTTGACTGCAGTCTGTTAAGCATTTCTAACAGCATGAAGAAGACCACATGGAAGAAATGACAGAGTTTAAGCATAATATTATTTTATACTCTGTTGCACACATCGTTTGTTACCAATAACTATAAGATACTAGCTTGTGATGTCATAGATTATTTTTATATACCTTATCACAGTATATGGCAGAAGTATGTGAGCATTAGAATAGATATAAACCTTTCAACCAGAACAGTATTAAAGATTAGTGTGCAAAGTAACGTAATTCACAAAGTAGTAACATAATTCACTTGTATCAGTTACATCTACTTTACTTCAAATGTAGCCCAATCTGATGTTTATAAGTTGTTATAATCAATATGAATTTTTTTAGAATTGACATGACGAGTTAATGATTCAGTACTTTATTATTGACAACAATTTGACATTAATGCTCTCATTGGCTACAGTCAATTATTGCAGCATGTAGTCAACTTGTGGAAGGGTGAGAGATGGAGGGTATTTACTTTAATAATTTGTAGTTCATCTGTAGTTTTGTTTGAACCTTATGAATACATTTTTCCTATACATATAAAATAAGAGATACCAGAGTAAAAATTCAAAGGGCTCATTAAGAATGAAATTAACTCAAACAGATGCAAGTAGTTACACTACTGATGCACAGGCAAAAACAATACCAGAGTGTGGGAGAAAAGAAGCACAGAAGGCCAAAGAATACTGTTTACTTACAAATGACTAGGAATGGGGTGCTTCACTGAAAAGGTTAAAAGTTCACTGAAATATGATTTTGCATTGAAACCAGAATGTGAAGAAGACCCATTTTTTGTTGTCTGATTGCCTCTACAAGCAGTAAAGGGCCGAGAATGTGAAAACTTCATGCTAATGTTCCAACAGAATCAGGCTATGATAGTGTCAGAAAATACAGTCACAATTTGTAGTCAGTGTTTTGATGGTGGACATTTTAAGTCAATTTGTCATACCTTATAGAATACATAACTTAGATGGTTATGGTAAGTGCAATCAAGACTAGCCAAAATCGATTTCACATTTACTTAACAATTTAAGAAAGACCATATTATGTAAAGTTAGTCAGTCCCCACATTCTTAACTTCTTGAAGATAATATACCAAAAGATGCATTTATAGCTTTAAAAGAGTTTACACACAGTTCATTTACACTTTAAAAATCTAGTGATAGTTTCAGAATTTTATATTTAACTGTCTTTACCTTGCTCTACTTGCTTCCTTACTCCATGTGAATTACGTTACCAAACATAAAACATAAAATAAAAGGTATTATCAATATATCACTGTTGGTTTCTTGTCCAATATGTTTTAAAAAAATCTGTTGATGTCTGTATTTTATTTGTATATAACTTTTGCTCTACTTGCTCTACTTGTTCCTTACTCCATATGAATTACGTTACCAAAAACAGAAATAGTAAATCATTAAAATAAAAGGTATTATATCACTGTTGGTTTCTTGTACAATATGTTTTGAAAAATCTGTTGATTTCTGAATTTTATTTGTACATAACTTTTAAGACAACAATTGAAGCATTCACATTGTAATAAACATTGACATGAAGTTACTTTTGTAACTTGCATAGTGTTTTACAGATTTCTTTCAGCCTTACGGTATCTTTTCAAGAAAAAATATAGTTAAATTTGATCAGTGATATTTTATTAGCTTCACCATGTTTTATTATTAAGTCTACTACAGTTCAGAATTTAATGCAAACTATTATTTTATTTATAGAAATTTTTACTGCAAGAATCACAAAGCCAGTGTGAAGTGACGTAATTTACAATGCAAGTTTTTAAAAATTTGGCAGGGTATATACAAAACGGTGCCAAAAAAATCTGTAACAGATAGCAAGGAAAACTTTGGTGTCAAGATGCTCTACATGCTCTGTTACGAAATAGAGACAATAAGAATGAATTTTATCACCATCACTGCTGTGCCACAATTCGGCAAATGCCACAATTGTCCCATTTAACTGAGAATGAGTTTACAGTGACAGAAAACTGCCAACATATCTTGAAAAATTGGTTGTCAACATACAGATTTACTTTTACAGCATCCACTATGATTTTTTCTTGTCCTGCTTGCCACTAACTATTAACCAAAAATATACGCATTCTGAATCAAAATTTTACAGTGCTTAATCTCTGCTGACTGTAGACTCTAAAGAGCAACAAATAAAAACCAGAGTTTGATATCATATATAAAAAAGTCAGCAACCACCGAGACACCAGAGGAACAAAAACTTAGAGTATCTGACCAGTGAATACCATTCTATTTGAAGTGTCAAAATAATAAGATAGTTAAAGTATATATATGTAAAATACCTCAGATATATATGCACAAACTAACACCTTGGACATTTGTTAAACTCTGTAAGTAAAACTCTGTAAGTAACTCACCCTTGTCTTATGCAATTCCAATGCAAACTATCTTTGAAGTTGACAAGTTCCCTCCTTGTATGTTGTAATAACTTGAGGCTAGCTATGTGAAGACAGGTAGATATATTCCCAGGTAGCTCCGGATTGTGTCTTTTATTTTAAGTAAGTCCCCCTCCTCTTATGTAACCAGATATGCACTGCCATGTATCACGCGTGGGTGTAGGTAGAGGAAAATCAAACCCACTGAGTTTCTGAGCTTTTTTTCGGTTCAATCCAGTTTAAGTCTACTTCAGTTTATTCTATAAAGTTATGTTAACCATAAAATGCTCAGAATAAAGGAATGCTTGATCCTGATATAAATTTATATCCCTTAGTTGATATTGTTTCTTTTATACTCCATTTCAATATTTGATATCAGAAGCATCTATTAATTTTGTTTAATGTATAAGCCAGTATTGTGACACTAAGTACAGTGCTTTTCTCCCTGTTTAGAATGTACATATATAATTACAGATACTCTAAAAGCATGCCTATCACCAAAAACAGCTACATGCAGGGTTATGCTGCTATATGACGTCAGTATGACGTGTATATTGCCTACTTCTCGCCAACTATTCACTTCAATGTCATTGTCTTGTACAACTGCCACTTAGCTCTTCTTATTAATTAATGCGATCAAGAAAAAAACAACAAATTAGGTATATAATTAACTAATGGTCAGCATTACAGGACAACAAAGAATATAATGTTTCCATCAACACAAAGGCTAATGCTCTTTTAATCACTAAAGTTAACTTTATATGAATCGTAAATGTTCCATTTTTTATACTGTGTGTTGTAAAAACGAGGCCCTTGTATATATATAGCATAATTACATAAATAAACACCTATTTCAACCAGTGAGTTATAACGAGTCATGCAGATGTGTGTCTTAACTAATATTTTACTTGAATATGTGTTAGTGTTTTTGTTACACTGTAAGTTTAAGGTATCTTATACTTATTTAAGGTATATTTTATCTTACGATAAAATATGTTGGGTTTTTTTGGTCCTATAAAAGCACCTTAGACTCCCCTGGTGTGCTGTTCGTCGTTATACACTAAAGGTGGTAGTTTCTCACACCATAAACCTTTCAGCTGGCTTTTGAAAACCTCACGGACGCACACAGGAGAAGGGAAGAGAGACTGTGGGGACACTTCCGGTTGAAGGATACACGCCACTCTTTGTGGTTAAAAGAGGTAACAGTAACACACTGTGTAATTACAACTAGATTTCTTTTGGCTTTGAAGTGGTGACAACTATTTTAAGAGTCTCACGAAGCTTGACATTTACATTTCTTTTCTTTTGTAGCGACAAAACATAAATGGCATGTTACAGCAACCGAAAAAGTGTCTTAAAAATGCAATTAAAAGTATGTATTAAAATTGATGTGTTTCAGCGTCTAGTTCTCTAAAAAAAAACAGAAAAAGTGTTTGAGAGTCTAATTTAAACATCTATAAAACAGCAAAAGTGTTTCAAAACCTAATTAAAATCATCTGCTAAAACTGAGAAAGTGCTACAAAGTCTAATAAGTCTTTGAGCAATAATAGACATTATTTCTCCTTTTCAGGAAACCAGCACCCACAATAAAGACACTAACTGCTTCAAAGCCATTAAGGTCACACTAAGACGGGGTCAAAATATATATCCTCGCACGTCCAATTATCAACCACATAAGCAGAAAAACTGCCGATAAGTAATATGAAATAACATACCTTTGCAAATATCCAGTTGATTATTGTCATATTATGTTATCTATGTATTGGCATGTATATATCCTGTTTTGATATGATATTTTGCACAGAAATGATTGTTTTTCTTAGGTATGTCACACTTGCTATACAGGAAGCCTCACTTCCAATTATCGATCACATGACTAAAGGTTGCATCTAAAGCTAGAAATAGCAGACTTAAGGTTGTAAGGTTAATAAAAAGTACTATTGATAACAGAAACTGATAAAAGTATAAAATTTATTGTATCAGCACACACAAAATTGTAATAATTAGGATCTGGAATATCTTATGTTTGGAGAGCTGATGCATCACTACTTTTTTATTCACAGTAAAGAGAAAAGTTTTAAAAACTTGGCTGCTACTCTACTTGAGTAAACTTCCTCAAGCACAGGTTACAATTATGCAAAGGTCAGATGATCGGCATCATAAAGGGTACACTTTTTGACAACATGGTCAGGATTTTTCTGCAATAATATGCCACAAAACCTTCTTTTAAAATGAAGTAAAAGAAATATATGAGAAACAATTTTTAACTTTTCTGGGAGAGACCCATAAGGACCATATCACTCTCCCAGGTTTAGTACACATTATTCTGAACAATTTAGACCTATTTATTGGTTTGGATAAAAAATAAACAGAATCCTACAGTAGAGAAATGAACTTAGTGACAGAAACATTTATAAAATACTTCAAAATTAAAGATTTATAAATTGTGAAAAACGGACATTAGTGTCTTGAGCAATTATCACATACACTTTTTAACTTTAAAAATTTCATACCTGCTTTGACCTCATCTTTTTGAAAGTTTTGTGAGATATAATTTCAGAAATTATTTACATTCAATTCTCAGATCGGCAAATTCAAAACACAGTCATGTGTTCCCGATCGATAATAGGAAGTGGTCGATAACAGGACGTGCGGCGATATGTATATTGTCATTAATGTAGATTAAGTGCTATAAAAGTCCAACTTAGATTAGATGAGATTATGCATGTAATACGTTGGACTCAAAGTAGCGATTTTTAAGACTTTAGAATGACAAAGGTCATACCAGGAAAGGTTAGCAGTACTTGTTCCCACTTGACCACTGAGATCTCGAGTTGTACTGAAACCAATGGTCACAGACGAAATAGGCTAGAAGTGTCCACTGTTCAAAATTGTTGGAAAATATCACTTTTTTGTAAACAATATGCCATAACCAGCGTTTACAATAAATAAAATGTCCTCCAGATTAAAATCAGTTCGTAAACAGAAGAAAACTGCTCAGGTTTTGAATTGTCTGAAATTTTGACACCCTCCACTATTAACACCTACAATGTGGGGTTTGATCCCAGGTACAGGCAGATATATAATGGTTTGGATGGCTTCTTAAAATGACGGTCATCTGTCAATGAGTCCTTCATTGGAGGCTAAAGAACTTCAACAACATTGATAAATGGTCATTCCTGAGCCTCTTTCTTTTAGGTGGGGGATATCAGTCGCTAGAGATCTTGGCCCTGCACTTGGGTTGAATAGTGCTTTGAGTTCTGATAGTGTATAGATATGCAATAATCCATTTGGCTCCAAGATGTATTACTCATAGGTCACTCTTTTCTCCTTTCTACGAATGATCTAGGATTGTCATTATAAGACAATCTTATGAAATGTGGTAGTCAGAAGCTGATCAAAAGGATTACCTTTTCAGTTGCACATCTGTGTTATTTGGGTATTAATTATCCAAACTAAAACAATTTTTTGGATTACATTTTACATAAATAATCATTAGCCTTACTATGGACGCATAGGGGATTCAGTGTAAATTGTCACATAACCATTAGATAATACCATTGCATAACAAAAGTACTAAAAATATCTATATATGACGTTGCATATGGAGGTTGTACTTCTGGAAACTTAATCATGCATCACGTCTTCCCTTTCTTTTTGCATTATATTTCCGGTATATATCAGGACCCAGGGGGCAGTTTTAATTAGACTATTGTCACACTATAAAACTACACTCAAGTATGATTAAACCACAACAGCCTTTGATCAGCTATACTTTTATGAAACATTTACCTGTCCAAATGAATGTTAAATGCACATTAACTACCTCGGTAAAGATAGTTATAAAACAACTCAAGTGACATGCAAAGGAATGCTGTTTTTAATATTTTAATAAGTCTGAATAAAAAATGCACTAGTAATAGTGCTGACTGAATAACTAAACTAAATTCTAGCCACATTCCCTCATGCTACTCTGGGCAGCCAAATTTCTGTTTCCGCTTTAAGCCAAATATAAATAATTAAGTATGTAGTATATTTGACGAAGCTGTATATATAAGTTACTAAATCATATATTATAACATATTTACAGTGCAACACTGATTAAATCTTCTATCGCGGTGGGTATGCCAATCTGAAGAAGTACGTTTTGAGTTGACTCTTGAAATTCAAAGTCACCTTTGCTTGTCTGAAATCATTTCGACCAGTTACAACAATAACAACAAAAAATATTGTGCTGAGGTACTTATGTCTGGAAGAAAGTTTTGTAATGGCAAGATAAGTCATGACAAAGAAGCCGCTGTACTTGAGGCGAGTCAGAAAAATGCACACAAAAATGCGCTACTACTCCCAGGATTTGGACAAAGGTTTGTTGGATAATAGGTCGAAAATAACATTGGAGGGCAATAAAATTATACTGGGCTTTCGATGGGGTGTAGTTATGACACCAAAAATGTAAGTACAAAACAAATGTTATACCAGCACTCCCAGGAGCACAAAATCCTCGACACAAGTTCCTGATTCCAAATATCAGCCTAAAGTGGCTCTGTTAGGCAAAACGTCATTGGAAGGCAATAAAAATGGAAATGGGTCTTTCACAGGGGATCACAAGGGAGTCAGGAATGATAGTTATCGTGATGTTCACGCAACGCAAAAAGTGTCACCTGTTGAAATTGTAGATACACAATTTGTTGATTTGAACAAAGTATTAGACCGAAACTTACTCCTTTATAATTACGATGATACAGGATGCAATAATAAATGTGAGATGGTTGATTATTTTAGGCAGGGTCCTGCTATGGATAAATCCACATGACCACAAATTTGTTTTTTTTCCCCATGACTACATTAAACTATACTCAGGGGATCCGGTTTACTATGTAACCATACCAGATGTCATAACTGCACATCTTATGATTAGGGACAGCAGACTTCCAAACTTTTTGAAATGTCGGATCCCTGTTGCTTCAAATCTAAATATAGACAGGTAGTAGTTCTACTTGTCCGATTACTGGGACCTACACAACGAATATGGATTTCCATTAGATTTTTATCGAGATTGTCCCTTAGTGTCAACTTTTACCATTCATACTTCAGCTTTGCAAAATTCACAGCATGTTCAAAATTATTTATTGGAAGAAATACAGTACAAGGTTATTATGGATCCTTTTGTCAGACCTCGATTTCCTATACATGTCTCCATTTTAATGACTAGGGAAAAACAAGAAACAAGATTCAAATCAGAAAAGGATTGTCATGGACTTAAGCAGGTCTAAAGGTTTTTCCATAAATGATGGCGTCGACAAGGATACATATCTAGAAACAGCATATACCTTGCATTACCTGTCCATAGATAACACCACAACAGCCTTGGCCAAATTAGGACCTACTGACATAAATCGTGTTTTTCGTCAAATAAAAATTGAACCTTCAGACATTGACCTATTTGGCATGTACTTTGAAAATTACTATTATCTCAATTTATCAGTCTTGTTTGGTTATAGGCACGGGTCAAAAATTTTTCAGAGATGTACAGATGCGACCTGACATATCATAGAGAAAAATGATTTTCCAGGACTGTTTAACTATAGAGACAATCTGCTTTTTACTAATCTGCCCTCAAAAATTCATGATTCATGTGCATTTTACAGGAGCTACTCCTTACAAACTAGCCACAAAAAATTGGTCCGTCAAGCACCTCTGTGATATGCCTGGGCATTTTAATTAATACTGTCAACAGGACTATTTCGATTTCAGATCAGAAATTGCGTCAGACTATAAATATCTGCAAAATTGAGCAACTAAGACATATTGTAGTAAAGACTTACAATCTCTCCTTTTCAGTCTTTTGTACATTACTAAAGCCAGTCAGGGCATTCCTCAACAGAATGCTCCACCTCCTCAGATCAAACATTAAGATGAACAAAATTCTACTCTAATTCTTCAAAGACTTTACATTATTCAACAACTTCTTGCATTATAACAATGGTGTCACATACAATGCCAAAAATTTGTTTGAATACCTATACATCTAGATGCCTCCCTTAATGGTCGGGGGGTGGGGGGTCGGTTTGGATCCATGGTCTATGCTTTACCCATACTGTCGGGATTCCAAGATTATACTATAGAACATATCAGGAGTTTGAATATAGCAGTTTCAACAAACATTTGGGCTAGCCATTGGGCCAACAGTAAAATACAATTTTATGCGACAATATGACAGTGATAGAAGTCCTTACCACAGGTAGGGCACGGGACACTGTCCTGCCTACATGCTACAGAAATATCTGGCTCATTGCAGCCATATTTAATATTGACTTTAATTTTTCCCATATTCCAGGTATTGAGAATACAGTGGCAGACCTTTTCTCTCGTTGGAAATAAGATCAGGCACACAGAGACAAACTTAAAAGTTTGGTACTAGATCCTGTCTGGATTGACACACATATTGACACACATATTGAACAGTCCTTAACCACTCAATAAAGGCACTTACCTTTTGTATTTTCAGACATTCAGGGGCAGGCGGCCCAGCCGGCCACCTTTGCAACGGAAAGATTACTGAGAAGTTTTAGGCATGCTACACTCAGGCAGTACAGACACCTTGGGCTGGATTTCAGGTCTTTGAGGTGGCATCTGGGCTGCCCCCCTTCCAGGTAAATACACATATTTTGCTATAATTTATGGAGTACTTATGTCGCAATGGTCAGTCTAGGGCTGATATTGCCAGCTATATGGCTGCACTAAGGGGTTTTCATATACTGTACAGATTAGAGACACAACCTTTCAGGGATGAACGTATATCCTTATCTCTCCAGATTTCTGCCCCTCTTGCACCCACAGTATGTCCATTAATTGACATTGACATGTTGATGGCAATCATTTAGTACTGTGATCTGTTACATCAACCAGTGGTCTTCAAACCACTCTACCTTACTTTTTTCACATTCCTTAGATTGTCCAATTTATTGACACATTCAGTCAGAAGTTTTGACCATATGCGCCAACTGGCCAGAGGACACCTAATTTTCGGTTCAGAGGGGGCATTATTGGTGGTGAAGTGGTCGAAGACCATTCAATACAGGAAGGGTGTGCTTACACTTCCCCTCCCCTGCCTTGACTCTTCCCCCATGTGCCCCATTAGTGCCCTTAAAACCATGATTCAAACTATTCCTGCTGAATCAAATGATCCACTCTTTGTTCTTCATAGAAAGACATATTTGGCCATTCTCATTGACTACTAGTGTCTATTGTCACAACTTCTTTTACTTGTAACCCATATAAAGCGTTAATTAGCCTAAATAGCAGTTTATCTTGCTATGCCCCTTTCAATGGGTAATTTATAAAATAGGTCAACAGCTCTGTGGCTTGACTCTCCTCCATCCTGTAATTCCAGTCAAATAGATACACTCAGTAGCCACTGGTTAGATTGCTTTACTTTCACCATGGCCTTAAGTCCATTGGTGTTTCAGGGGCTTGTCCCCTTAGTTGGTTTGATCTTTACTTTCAAGGTCATGTAATATCGTTTGACCTTGAGCTAAATTTGTTTGACCTTTGTTTTTATGTTTGGTTTGTGTTAGTTAGTTCCTCCAACCAGTGGTTTCAGCAAGTCAGTTTAGCCAAGTTTAAAAATCGTTTGTGATTAATTTGTAAATGAAAAGTATTTTGGATGTGCATAAAAAGTTTCTGGTAGATTGAAAAATAGATTTTTAAACCCATGCTGGTCTTTTATTGTCTTTGTGGGGCTCCATTGGGACTGATAAGAAAAGAATTATTACATAGATTGGCCATTATGATTCTGATAATTTCTTACTTTTGAATCCACATCACATCATACATTTAGATTTAATATTCAAGCTAAACAAAATATGGTATGATTTAATATGATATACCTCAAGTCATATGTATCATTTGCAAATTTTGCCATTATGATGTGCATGAATCTTCAAATATTTGTGCAGTTCTTCACATATGTTATTCGGTAAACACCTCTACACATTTTATCATATGTAAATTTACAAAAATATCTCATACTATTAACAATTTCCTGAACATGGTTTCATACGATATTGTCTTATTAGAGGGCATTGATCTCACAGCTGCCCTGGTTGAAGCTGAAGATGTTCACATAGCCACACCTCCCGAAATGGTTCTGGCTGGAGTAAGGGTTCGTGCCACCCACTGTCCCTGTACACTGGGTGTCCTGGGTGATGTCACTTTCCCAGCCCCAGTTAGAGATATAGCCTGTTGGAAACATATTTAATAGATAGCTTTAATAACTGTCTGCTGTGACATCACCTTGGCTGTTGAAACGTGGGTTTTACCCAAACTCTGACTTGGTACCATTAGACTGGGCCAGCAGTTTTCTTAAAAAACAGGAACTGGTATGGCCTTCATTAACCGGCAACTAGTCTGGTTTACATACAGCGTTATCAGGTTACCAGTCTACTATTTTGTAAGTGTATTGCTGGGAGACGTTTTGGTTTCTCTTGGCTCATTCCTTGGCCCCACCTTAATTGCTGTTTTAGTATTTTATGTTGACACAATTTTCTGGGATGAGGTAAGCATCTGACCTACTAAGACCTTACCTGCTATAAGGTAATTTGACATTTGATTGCACTATCAGTAATACCATGTCAGATGGGCGTCAAAGGGTGTCAAAGGGACCAATATGGAGTAGTGGTAACACACTTGCCTCCCACCACTGAGATCGGAGTTTGAATTCAGGCCTAACTTCAAGTGGGAAAGTTGGTAGTTGTTTGCACATCTGGTTGGGAAGTTTATAGTACAGAGCCTTGACCAACTGTATGTACTGATTTTCTGGCCTCCTAGCTACTTGTTAAAATGTAACTGATATAAACTAGAGAACAGAGACATGACAGAGAACATTAAATAAATAATAGACAAGTGGGATATCAGTATAATAAATATGTATCTTAGAATATGTATCTTATACCTTTGATTTCAAACCATCCTTCATTGTCATATGCTTGATTGCAGTCCATATCCAATTCAACTTTCCAGTATCCTGGACCAAACCTATTGTTCACATAAAGACAAAAAATGCCTTATATTGTCAATTGTTTAGATCTACAAATGGCTATAAATCTGCTAATGCCCAGTGATTTAATTATATAAACAAAGGAATCTACAAAGATGGATCCATAATCCACTTGGTTCATATTACTTGAAACTTGTAGAATTTTGTTTTGAAACTGTTTTATTGTTATTTGACTTGCCAATTTCAAAGTTTTTAAACTTTTTTCATTATGTTAATTCCAGGTGTAAGAACATGATTTGTTTTGCAAGTCACTGTATATAATAGTGTCATGCGTACATTCAAATAGTGTTGTAGAAAAATGACACGTTTAAAGTGTCTGATATGAGAGAGAATGATAATAGTCTTAATAACCATGAATTTGAAAATTATTTTAGAATAATTTACCTTGAATACAATCTAGCATGTTTTCCTGTAGCTTGATATAAATTTTGCTTTTTTTATAAATTTATAATTTTTGTGTGAACTTCAAACAAAAACAAACCTACAAATAAATAAACAAACTTATAATTTATAAATTTATAATTTATATTTTTGTGTGAACTTCAAACAAAAACCAACCAACAAATAAATAAACAGACAAATAGATGGCTCACGTGTTATCAGGCTGATACCCTGGGTGTGAAGCATCATTGGTAGTCCAGGCCATTGGTGTACCAGATGAAGGAACTCCTAGGAAGGAACCCTGACCATCTTCAGCACCATACCTATGGTTATGGTAGGGTTCATTCAATGACTTCGAGCATTATTCCAAGACAGAAAGAATAACTTACTTAGTAGAAGTTCCATAGCACATTTTATCACCAGACATTAAGTGCCAAAGTAAGAATATTTGTACCTTATCAATAACCAATCACTAAGGCAAGACATATTATTTCACTACAATTTCTCGTAAGAGTCACACTTGATTTGTAAAGGTCTTATCAAGCTATTTACAACAGTGATACCGTACATGTGTTGCAGTGTGAGGGCAGTTTTAAATCTTGAAATAGACTTGACCTACAGTATGTAGAAGGGTAATATGATTTAATATATGTCAGGCAAATTTACAGAATCAGCACTGAATTACAATAACTTTTTTACTGTACCAATCTAGTTTAGTATCCCCCTCTCTCCAAGCATCATAGCCTTCATAATGTTGGTCTGTTCCCAGTGAGAAGTGAGTGATATCTAGAGCACAGGGACTGACTGCCGCATCCTCAGTACATCCTGAAAATATAGTGATGGCTTACTTTATTACTTATTTTTACCTTGGCATCATAGACCATTGTATATTACTTTCATTATCTTGTCATGTAGAAATTGTCACATTTGTTGGGTGCTATGAAACCATGCTCCATTGTAAGGCTAAGTGGTGTAGTGGACAACTCACTCACCTCTAAGTTCCGAGCCGGACTATTTGTGGGAAAGTTGGCAGTTACTTAACAATGGCCAGCAATATACAATGTAGAATACTGACCAACTAGGATGTACTAGTTTCCTCTGCCATCAACACTACCTGTTAGGATATAACATATACAATGTGTTGAAAGCGACCCCCAAATAAAATAAAGTTATACACCATTGAATATTTCCATCATTCCGTTACTAGAGAATAAGCATATTTGTTGGTGGACAATTTTGAAAGCATTTACCATTGGAAAAGTCTTTGCCATAAAAAATGGCTATTTTTGTTGGTAGAGTATCTTACACAATTTTCTGTTTACGTTGAATATCTGTAGTATTTCGCCATATATATTATGACCATATTTCTTGGTACAACATTTTTGTACTGTATAAAATCTACCATTGTATATATACCATTTATTTAGAAATTGTCATATTGCATCATGTGTCTAATAAGAATTTAGCATTTACCGAATGTTTTTAATGTCTAAAGCAGTATTTTGTTCAATTTTATTCCAGTTACCATATGGCCATGAAATTATAACCAAATAATATGTTCTTCACACTTTTGGCATACAGTCATTTTAAATATACAAGTGTTTAACATGTATAAGAATTTCCACATTGGAAATACTTACTTAATGTCTAATATAACTAAAGGCCTGTTCACACTATTCCATGTGGATGTAGAAGCTTGTAATTTGATTTTGCATTGCGACCTTGTCCTTATGATTCCAAAAAGAGACCTCATATCTTGCTAATACTCATTTAAAACCAATCCGCCCCATATAGCCATTTCACCACCCCCTTCAACCCTGCAGTGTGTACATTTAAACTTAGGATATGAGTGTGTGTAGCAAATTTTTCAAGTATTTTAAAAATCTGCTACATGCTTGAAACACTGTCCATGTTTGGTGAATGTGTCCTACCTAAACAAGAAATACATTGAAATACAAATGAGCCCTGACAAGTAAAGTAGTTTGCGCCTGTATGTCGTTCATAAGGCTAGCATGTGAACACGGTATATACCATACCTTCACGTTCATCATGATTAATTCCTCCTCTAAGGAAGCCATCTTGTCCAGGCACAGTATCCATATAGAAGAAAATCACTGTGTTGCCATATTCACCTGGGGCCCTTGTGGTGGTGGTTCTAAATATATATACATTTATATGATGTAATGATAGTAGGAATAAGACCTCAGCCGTGCATATCCAAAATGAATGTTGTTTCTACTTTTATTATCTACTACTTTGTTTGAATGGTAAGTAAATTTAGTTCAGATTTATTTAAAAAGGAAGGATAATCAGCCCTGGAATGTATCCATAGCAAGAATATAAAAACTCAATTGTTTCACTTTAGATTTCACCACCATTTCATCATGTATTTTAAGAAACGAGCGAACAGAAGCCCTTGTAAAAATCTAATGGAATGTTACTTATTTGAAGGATATATAGCCAATGAAATAATTACACAAAATTTACCACATCTTAATGCATTCATAGAAATAACCATCCACAGAGTAAGGGCGTTGGTACATACTAAATAAATATTATGCTGTTTGTATGTCTTTGTCTTTACATCTAATACTATTAATGGTACATAATAAAATTAAGAATTGTTCCAATTCAACCAAACACATTTTTATAACTTGACCAAACTGTTTTGGACTATAATATTCATGATGAAGTAACATTTTAGAATGTAGAGAGGCTGTACAATATTTCCTGAAGTAATATTCCAATTCAAACATTTTCACAGTATTATGAACAGTGTCTCACCCTGGTGATGTGGTGGGGCCTTCAGTAGTGCTTTCTCCTACAGGAGGAGTGCCTGTAGGAGCAGTGCCTCCTCCGTCTACACACTGACCACTTCCTGCCATAGCCTCTGTGATATGGAAAAGAATTTGAATAACAATAATAATTAAACTATCCAAGAACTTCAATGAGGATTTCCTTGAATATATAGCAAACATTTTGCCTGCAGCACATCCTGAAAGGTTCACGGTAGCCTAGTGGCCACCTCACCTCAGTTTGACTCCACTGTGGGGAGTGATGTGGGCCCGTACTAGAATGACCCTTGCTGTTGAACAGGAATTGCACGCTATGACAATTTATTTTCTTTTAACTTATACTTGGCATATGCATGTATTTGACTGTATTGTACTTTTAAAGGGTGTGGTGGAAAATTTAACATTCATTTTCTCTGTGTGTTTACCAATGACTATATAAATTCAGATATGCTTTTATTAATTGGTGTAACATACCCACATGTATGGCCACCACTGGGTTAGAACTGTCACTCACACTGATAGAGGCTGTTCCATCACTACCTACTTCTATTGTGTCCCCCTCACATCCACTGGAGGTAGCACAGCCCTAGCAAGATACCATTGACATATGCAAACTCCAACAGGAGGATCCACATAAGTATGTATGAGAAAAAAAAACTACTTCAGCTATGAACATTTCAAGATTTCAAAATATAAAAAATATAAAAAAACCCAATTTGAGTAAGTAATATGCAACAAGGGTTGTTTTAGTTTTATTATCATCTGATTTGCTTGAATGATAATTAAACAAAGTCCATGTCTACCCCCTCACCCCCTAAAATAATAATAAAATTCTGTGAATGTATCCTTTGCATTGTAACAGCTGAATATAAAAAAGGATCTGTGCTATTATATGTCCTGCCATCTTAGGCCAGCAGTCAAGTCCGCTGTGGCCAGCTAGTTAGCAATTTTGGCATCCAGTCACAGGCTGTCAGCTCTGTATGGGTTCGACTCCCACAAGTGGCAAATGCTGAGGGCCTTTCCCAAAATGACCTTGGCAGTTAAAGAGGCAGTGAAACACCAACCTTGAACTTAGGCCAGTAGTTGAAAAGCAAAAAATTTACATGGATCAAAGGTTTTCTGGAGGGAATTTATACACTGATTTTTGTTATTGACCTATTCATTTGTATGCTGCATATTTGAATGAAGAAATTATCTTAATTATAATTTAGCTATAGTACATTTGCAGTCCCGACTGAACTACAAGTGCTGTTTACAGTAACGTATATAACCCACATGTATCTATTTGTTTGTTTGATTTTTGGTGTTTTATGTCATGCCTAGTAACTTTGTATTGGTTATATTGTGACTACTATTTAAAACGGCGGAAGAAACCAATTGGTTAAGGTTCCATAATGTAAACTGCCACAAACAAGTTCCAGGTTTTCCACATGTGGTCGGTCTAGGATTTAAGCTTCGGTCATAGAAATGGGAGGCAAGTGTGTTATCAGTGCACCATTGTGCCCTCCCATATCTCACCTGTATAACATTACAGTAAGATCCACCTGGCAGCCCTGTGTTAAATGTGTTTGTAAAGGTGCCGTCATTGGACATCACCACGAATCCTTTATTTCCTCTTCTCCAAGCAGCCTTATTTCCTTCTACCCAGAAGTCCTGGGCACCTGCAAGATAATGTGAAAGATACCGAATGTATTCTTCAGCCAAAATTTAGATGCCTTCAAGTGCTTTGTTTACGAAAACCGGTAAACACATGCAAAATTACAAACATAGAAAGAGCTTGTTTAAACCAAGAGGATGGTGATAGAATGACTGGGTCTTACTGCTCTTTGTTTATCACCAAGAGTGTGGCATGTGGCAGAATGCACTCATGAACAGGTCAATAAAGGACTTATTATTGTAGTTATTGCCATTATTCTGGATATCAATGAGACATGAAAGAAAGGTTTGAAAGACGTTTGAAAAGGCACTTTTTAAGATCAATTGTTGTTGTATTTAGGAGTGCTTCCCTGCCAAATGTTACAATTTCTTTGTGAAATTACTCAGTTGTAAAATATGGCTGTCATATTCTACACCCCCTTGATAGGGGAATTAAGGGAATGAAAAAATGTGGTTGCTATGTTTTATACACCCCATCAGAAAAAATACCCAAAGAGGTATATTTTTGGAAGGATATATCTTATTTGGTAAACTGAGTTTTGAGTATTGTCTTTAAATATATTTTTTTCATTAAACCTGATTCCAATATGCTACAAGCCTGATGATTGAACAGATAGGAGATAAATGAAGAAATGATGTTGGATTCAGCAATGCTTACAATGGGCAAAATATATTACATAAGACAAATACAACACATGCTTTTATGGGGAAAAGTATCTCGAGAGAGCCAGTGCTACGGTATAATAATGCAATTTTTTTCATACGAAACACAATGTTTGTTGTCATTGATATACAATTACAGCAACGTCTATACATGCAAACATGAACTTACTTTCTCCATTGGTTGCCTTGGCGAATCCTGCCATGCCAGCTATGACAGGCCATCTGTGTTCACAAGCCCACTCCCCGGAGTTACAGTCCACGTCTTTTGTACTGAAATAGTTGGGCATATTATCATGTATATAGTATGCCTGACACATAGATACTTTTACTAATGATTTTATTATCCATCATGATCCACATTTGACATAAATACCGGGACTTCTAGACCGGGTAATCTATCACCATGTGACCATTAGTAAGGATAACATTTCAATATGAATGTTTAACAGTGGCAAAAATATTGTAAATAAGACCTTTGACTTCACATTCTGACGCCTGGGGTTCCCCCTATTTTGAAAGAAAAGCATTTGAAACTAATAAGAATATTAAATGACCAAAGTTGCACCAAACTGGAAGTTCGAAATATAGACACTTGGGTGTCTAATATATTACAGAGCAGAGGTCAGATATAAAAGTATTTTTGGGTAAACCATTGCTTTGACACAATTTGCACTTTGTTTACAGGTAGCAAATTAACATTTAACCTGTGACATATCAATGAATGAAGGATCACAATGTTATTTATAAGAAAGAAATGTCATGAAACTTTAATCAGTGATTGTGGTTTTGGTAGTTTCTTAAATACGCAACATTTTATTAGTAGAAAGAAGTTGTGCAATTATAATAGATTAATAAAACATGTGCAATTATCCACAGTATATGCAATCTACCAGAACGGGGGGGGGGGGGGGGGACTCCCTTTAAAAGTAAGAAAAAATAATAAAAAATTGTGCCAGTTTTGCAATCAAGGATAGACCATCTGTTTTGTGTAGTTACAAATGTGTAAAGAATTTCTCACTAGCCAAAGAAATTGTTACGAGTTTTCTTACTGTCAAATACATTCATAGGTGTTTCTTCGCCCACTGGCAAAGACATTGATAGAAGATCCTTCAGTTGCAAAGATATTGATAAGAGTATCCTCACCGGCAAAACCACTGATAGAAGTTTCTTCACTGGCAAAGATACTGATAGGATTTTCTTCACTGGCAAAGACAATGATAGGAGATTCTTCACTTACGAAAGATACTGATAAGAATATCCTCACTGGCAAGGACATTGATAGGAGTTTCTTTACTGCCAAATGTCACATAACGTGGCGAATTTCCATATTTCTAACTCCCCATAGATCACATGACAAGAAAGGCAATCTAATATTGAACACTTACGTGTGGTCTGGAGGTCCCATGCTTGGTGGTCCCAGTTCAGAGTTGTCAAAGTAATAGCTACTCATCACTCTGGGATAGCCATAGTCCCAACCCAAAGAAATAGCCTGACCTATCTGATACCTGTAAAATATGTAACAGTCTGTGGGTTTAATTTTTAGATGTTGCTTTAGCTTAAAGTTTATATTATCACCCTTAAGTCTTGATCACATATGCAAGAGTCATATTCCTAACAAGAGGGAGTGAAATAAGAGCCAAAAATTAGTAGTGCAAGTTATGGAAAGTTTAAACACTTGTAATGTTTTGTGGGGTGGCATTGATCTTTTTTTGCATACAGGGCCATCTGACACATTGATTCTTTGCAATCATTCAGAGATAGTATTATCCATGGGGGTATGTGCAAACATATTTACTTTGATATTGCCAGATGACTGGTGTTCATTGGTATTATTGGTACGAAGTCCCACCATGAACACCTCTGTAAAATATATAGACTTATATTTGTTCCTTGGCACGATCCATTGGCTACAAGGTGCTAATTCTTCAATCCTCCGTATATACCAGCTGTTAACTTGCAGTAATCATCGAAATATGGCGTGCAATCTTCATCCTGGCTATACTAACAATAACAATTCAATTATAGACATAATTACCATGAGATGACTTTCAGGGAAAACAACCTTTAATTTTTGATGTTGTGTTCTGGCTATAGGTTCATTTTATCGACAAATCTGTGTTTCATTCTGTTACCATTGGGTGAAGCCAAATTTAAAGAAAGGGTATGTCCCGTTCAACAGTCAGGGTCATACTGATACAGGTCCATCATATTTGCCATTTTTTGGGTCAAATCCACACAGAGGTAATAGCCAGTGTTTAGACGCCAAACTTCCTAACCACAAGACCACTAAGAACCTATATGACAAGTGTTATATATTCAATGAGTTAATATGGTAGCATGTATACTTTTGTACCTGTAATACTGTTTTATTCTTGCTGCAGATTTTGTGCTTATATGCCAGATGATGCATGATGCAGATGATGCACACACATATAAGATGTTATTCTATAAATTGGCTTTACCCAAACAGCAGTCTGTGTGAGCATTTTGAACAGGTTACACTGCTTTTATACTATACCTTTGCTCTGTAAGACTTACTTAAATGGGTCCTTATGAGTGAGGATGTTACCTCCACCCCCGTGTCCTCTCTGGTTGTCATGGTTATCCACAAAGACAAAAGCATCTCCAGGCTCTGCCATGCCCCAACCAGGGTCATAGATCCCTGGAATTTCCCAAAGACTTCCTGCAGCCTGGCCAAAATGACAGGAAACCAAAACTGTAAACTTGGGTTGAAATAACAACGGGATAAGAAACTAAGGAAATTAGATAATGTAAGGGCCATTTGGTTTATTCTAGATTACCTTCATATTGCCTGACGATATTACAGCTGCAGTGGGAAATTTCACAGATTACAAGTAAAAGACATGTTTCTGGATTCATTGTGTAGTAGTTTATATAATGATGAAACAGACTATCATTATTTCACTATTATTATCATGAGATGGATTGAAATAGGTGGCTTCTAAAACCAGAGGAAGCCTACTATAATCTGATCAATTAATCTGCTCCATTCCACTATTGTGTCAACAGTAAAACCCCACCTCTGCCTCTTGGAGTAAACTTAAAAACGTATATTAAGACCAGAGGTATAACATGGTATTAACAGACCAGAACGAATGGTACAAACAATGAAAAACTGTACGAGAAAGCTACAGAGCAACATTACATCTTGGTTAATAAAACTGTTTTTCTTCACTTACAGAGCCAACTTTAGAACAGAACCTGAACTCAGTTACTCTTCCCAAATGGGTATACTCGTGAATAGTAATCTCTCCATTAGAGTTTTGGTCAATCACTTCATTGAAAATAAATGGCTTGGATCCAGAAGGAAAGTAGGTTGTGTCGAGGTCATTCAGCTTATTCCAGATGACTTCCATATCCCCAGGCCACATATGCTTGGCGGCATCAATTCTACACAAAGAGTTAAAGGAATTTACATTTGTTCAAATTGACAGCTGTAGTCAGTCCAGTGAAGAAATTGTCAATTGATTTAGCAGGTAATTTTTTGTGACAATATATCAATGTAAGTACTAGCGTTCCCCTTTACCAGGGAAACGACCTTCATTAATGCAGTAGTATATCAACTACCATATGAAATTATGAGAAACACATTCATAAATGGCACAATAAACTCATGTTGTACAACACAGAAACATGTTGAATATCACCCAACTTATATGTTCAGCTCTTAATATATATATATTATTTAACCTAAAACTACTTTGCTAAATTAACTTTTATGGACAAGGTTTTATATACTGAAAATATACCTGAATCCAGCTACACCCATACCAATACACTTGTTCATGTAGTCTGCAATCTTGTTCTGTGTGTCTTGGTTACCCTGGTTTAAATCAATCAGCCCTACCAGGCGACAGTCCCTGACTTGGGGATGGTCAGCATAGTTCTACAGATAAAATGAGAATTCCTTCGGTAAAATGTGGCATTCCAAGTATATCAATAATTAATGACATGCCATTTACATCAGATTTTGGATTAAAATAAAAAAATTCACAGTAACGATTAAAGCAGACCCTTGAAATTGGTTGACATATTTTCAAAGAAAAACGTTACCGTAGATATAATAAAAGTTACACTTCACATATGTCACAGAGGCAAATATTACTTCAAGCAGATATTACAACATATATTGGTGACCAGCCCGACCAGATTCCAGTTCCAGACATTAGGCCAGTCTGTTAAATAATGAGCATGTTTAGGGAAATCTTTTTTCTCACATGGATATCAATATGCTGTAAATGACAAATGAAAATGAAAAAGAAAGATACCTGAATACAGCAACATTCAGGACAGGTCTCACATCCATTGAAGTTGGACATAGAGTAGGGCACACCTGGGAAATCACCATTGTCTGCATCAAAATTTGTACCAGCGGTACCCTGGCCAGACCGTCCCATGCCTGTCATGTGGTTTATGATGCCATCAACATAGATTCTATACACAAAAATATATCACAAAAATATAACTATAGTGCAATTGTCTCTTATGAGGCAAATTCATTTATCTCATTTACATTACTGGTATGCATGAAATTACATGGTTTATGTGGCAAAATTTCCGTTATATACTATCTATCAAAATTAAAGAATTGGCATCTTGTATGACACACCTGACATTAGCAGCATTACACCTGGCCACCATGTCCGCAAATTCTTGTTCTGTACCAGATCTGCTGGTGAGGATGTAACTCACTGGTTGATACCTTTCCCACCAGGGGCGTTGGGGTTCTCCTGAACCATCGGGATTTCCATTTCCGTCCACACCGATCATTGCATGTTCTTGTGGGGGTGACACCTTGTAATAGATTATTAGCAGAGATTTATTTAACTTAGGCGTAATCAAAATAATTGCGAAGGTGAGAATATTAGTGAATATGTGCCCAGGCCATGGTACAAGTTGTAATTATTCAGGATAGAGGAATTCAAACTATGCAGATTCTAGTTAATCAACTAGACAGTTTTCCAATTAAGGTCTGTCAAACCTGAAATGAGGCAGCTGAGTATGTTACCCATTACACTCCCATGTCCTGTATGTTAAAGGAAAGATAAATGTGCAAACAGGTGAAATAATATATGACATATCGAGAGAGTAGACCATCATATGAAACAAGCAAGATAGTTACACGAATAGTGATGCCTTTTAACTTTTGACAGTAATGAAGAGATGAGATCTCAGGGTTTGATATTTTATCTCCTGGCTCTTACGTATTGTATTGGGGATCAGCCCGAACTCATGGTAATGTGAAATTCATGCGACAACTGTCCCAAAATGACCTTAAATATTGAAAGTGATGTAAAACCTTGACTATTATACATTAGGTATTAAAGCATAACAATTTGGGTTTTACGCACATTGTTGTCACGTGTAACCACTATGATTATCCACAAATGGTCAAGTTAATCATTATAGCAATGTACCTATGGCAAACTATAGCTACCATAGTTATATATTAATGGTAAAGCAACATAGTTTCCACTAATGTAAAGTATAACAGTCATAGGTAATTATCAATGGATGGTAAACTGAAAAAAGACTTATCCAGTCTAATAAAGCAACAACACTCGTGGTAAGGCATAACTACAATAGTTAATAACTATTTCTTAATAACTATAAATTACCCAATTATGGTAAAGCCACAACCAAAGTTATCAACTCATATAAAAGTAAATAAGGAAAGTTATCATCTCATGTGAAACTATACCATCCATCATTATACGGTCCTGACAATCATACTTATATACTAATGATAACAGAACCACAGTTATCTACTGGTGCTACATTTTCTGCCATAGTTCCCCGACCATTGTAACGTACAACACCCATAGCGACAAACAAGTGATAAAATAGAGGATAGATAGCTATAACATTCGCAGTGCACACTTTAAATACAACTTACCTGCACTCCACAATACCCTCTTGGTCCGAGAAAGGTTTCACATTCATTGGCCACATCTGACCACTTCCATTCAAACAGATGCACTATGGCTTTCCTGTTGCCCACACAATTGGGGTTATGCCATGGTGAATCAGACAGGCAGGTGCCTTGTGGAATAAACATAAACTTTCACAATTACGGACTGTATTAGATATTAGTGCTTTTTTATTTAGCCCAAGGGGTAGGATTCTTTCAGGCTAGCAAATAAATATTGTGTACAGTCTAATTCACTTTAAACAGTTTAATCTCTGTGCTGTTAAGTTCCAAGGCCCATGTCTAACAACGTTTCTTCATAGGCCCTTTTTAATTAAAAGACAATTAAGGTAAAGTGTAGCCATGCCACAGACAATTATGGGAGGGTGACATCTTGCGTGCCAGCCATGTCAGTGGCTTTATGTAAAGACTTTTCTTGTGTCTCTCTAGAAATGACTTTTGACCTAATTAATAAGACATTTTCCCGCACTTTCTGTAGCTACCTCATTTAAATTTGTAACTTGAATGGCTGAGACGCCATATTATGAAATAATGAATTTTGAATCTTCTTTACTAATCTTATGTTTTTAGTCATTTTACAAGATTATTTTACAAAGTTTTAGAACTAATTTATGTACATAGTGTGTGGATGCACCTTTGTTATGAAAAGAAGAACTCTGGACGTTATAATGGATCTTACACTGCACTGAGACTGCGAGACAACCCCAGTTGTCTATAATAAAAGGCTCAGGTCCTAAAATAAAGCATTTGTCCCTGCTATGTCACTTTTGGTTTACAGCTCATCTTCTTGGCCTGCTGACTGTAGCCTCTAAACTCTATGAAACTCAAAAGATACCCCTGTTTCACTGTTGCAAGTCTTCCTCTGGATTATATTATCTTATTGCTTGTACAACTTGTCTTTTCAGTCATGAAAGGTTTGGTGTCTAATTGTAGAGACCATAGACACTCATCAGAAACATTAAACATGTTTGAAAAACTTTGCGAGTGAACATTTTTTCTACTGAGTTATCATGGCCAGTTATCATTACAGTGAAACTGTAGTATAACCAAGATAACAAAGTCATAACTTTTACTGGATTCCCCTGTTAACATCAGATCACCTTGGCTTTTATTGTGTCACCCTAATGTGTACAGGGCTTTAGTCTGAAGTGATCATACCACACGCAGGCACAATGATGAACCCATAAAGTTCAAAGCTGACCGTTCAAGTCTCTCATATTCGGTCAAAAAACCCAAACTCTGGAAGTGATTATTTGGTCAGTTATGCATTAAAAGTAAAACATACCTGCACACAAGAAGAGAAACAATACTCTTGCCCACATTGTCTTCCTTCGTCTTCTCTAGTTTAAGCGACTGTATGTCACTGAAAAACATAAAAAAAATTAAAACAGTTTATCTTTAACCAGATAAACAACTGGTTATGTAAAACAAAAAGAGCAAGATAACAGCTTAGATAAGATATGACCCATTATATTTTAGATTATCTCTGCCATTATAATTAGATTTCACATGCTGATGTTATAATATCTATTCCATTTTTTATTAGTTAAATACGTGATCTACTGCTTGTATATTGAAATGTCTTCTGCACAAACTTTTCTTTGCACTTCTTTTGTGTAATTTAAAGGTTTTTTAACAATTAAAATTGACATAATTAGTAGTATTTACTGGAAGATAACATAACTTGAGTTAACCAAACTGACACACGCATAATCAACATACAGTTGAACAGCTATAAAATTGTATTAGTGATTCTGATTGCCTATAAGTTGAATTTTCTATGTGTGTTTTTATAACTGTAAAAGCCATGCTATGCACCCCAATAAAAGGTCCGTGTGACTGCTCTAAGACTCTAGGATAATTTTAATACTGTTGACCACAAACAAATCTGCTGGACAGGTTAAAAAAATACAAGCTAGTGCTAGTGATCAAGCGCTTGGCTTGCTGGGATCATACTTGTCAGGCAGAACAGACTCAACAAAGATAGGAACAATTTTGTCACACATCTTGGAGTTGAAATGTTGTGTCTCCAATGGTTCTGTTTTGACTTAATACCCTTTTTGTTCTCCAACACATTCAGTTCTATTATCAAGTACCATCAAGTACTTATTTTATGCCGATTACAGCCAATTATAATTTTACTCAGGCAATGCAAGCTCTTAAGGATTGCCTCAATGACATTCTAAATCTCCAGTTATCAAACAAACTCAAACTAAATGCTAAAAAAGAGAATATTTTTGAGTGAAAAAAACAACAAACGATCATAAACCACTTTACGTAATGTTTAACTCAAAAATGGCTTACTTGGTAGGGTCACCTCTACAATTAAAATGCTATATTGTCAGTAAAAAATGGCTATACTTCAAACTAGACTGATCACATATAAATTTCTTTAAAAAGACATGGCCAAAAGATTTATCTCAATGAAAAAAATCCATTCAAACAACATCTTCTAGAAATACAGATACAGCGGTCCATAAAAGTTCCTTTCAGTCGTGTATTTTGACTATAGTCTGTAAATCTGTAAAAAGACCTTTTCTAAGTCCTTCAATCATAACGTATAATGGAGCTAGTCACTCAGTATGATCCTTCAGAAAACCTCAAAATCAGTTAGTGTCTGGCCCCCATGCACACCTGAAGCCCTGGTCCCGTATTCACCAAAGGTCTTCGCCTAATATGAGGCGTAAGATATTCTTACCCTAAAGCCTAAGACTTGGCTAAGAACTTAGGTGGGTGATCCAGAACATCCATTGACTACCGCTTTGGTCAAACTGTTTTGTTAGTTGAGCATCCTCAATGTGTAGAAAATATTGCACATATAGAGCAGTAAGTTAGATCAAAGGAGTGGTGAAAATTTAGTAGGGATGCAAAATATGGTATTTTGGTGTTTTAAGTTTTGGCCATTGCCCGAAATTCGGACAGTTTTCTATTGTTTGCATGAAAAACCTTGATCAGACTATATTAGTCGTGATATCAACAGTCAACGTGCTTGATAGCAATCAATCAATAAATATACATATTGTTTGCTATGTGAAGATACAAGTGGATATTTTTATGGCTCTGTAATGAATTGTTTGAGAACTGTATACCAATATAGAAGAAATTACCACGTGCAAAATTCTCAGCGAGAAAATTACCTTCTTCTTAGGTAAGCCTGCCATAAGAAGATAGTCATGTCTTTATTATCTCTGTGTTACATATTTCTTTATATGCTACGCGATAGTACGGTAAAAACCATAACTGGGAATTGTCAGATGCAAAGCTGATTAGCTGGCTTTCTGTGTTTGGCTAAGTTGACCATACATGGCCTATTGGGATATATGAACCACATTTGGAAGAAAACCATGGCAGTATTTTTCAATTTACTGGGTCTTTTATTTCTGACGTAAGTTTCTATTACATTTTAGAATATCATACCCATTGATATACAAAATATAGTATTAAATATTTCGCGGCTAAATGTTACAAAATACCATCATTTTGGACAACATCTCAGTAGGCAGCCGTGTATGGGTGCATAATAATAAAAAAATTCTTGGCTGGCTTATTTTTATCTTTTAATTTTTTTAGGATTCCAGCTCATGGACAAAGGGAAGATCATGTGGTATGTATCATGATTAGTTTGTTAAAATGATAAGTAAAAAAAAATAAAAAATAAAAAAAAATATATGTAACATATTATTGTTAGAATTATTACTACTTAGCCATTGTTACTAATGATGGAACACAAAAATCATTTGAAAAAACAAGAAAGGCTACAAACCATTAGTTAGAGCCCAAGTTTTTGTGAAATTATTAAGTGGTTATATAATATATCAAATATAACATATATGAAGATAAAATGTAGATCCATAGATGCTATCATAAGATAAAAAAATGCAATATTGAAGATGCATTCCGTATGATTCCAAAATACTGTATTTTAAAGGGCAATTATAACATGCTTTGGACAGCTATACTGGGGCAGGTTGGGATGCATATTTGTTATAGCAGAACAGAGGTATACCCCCCATAATATATCAATATTTAATTATGGCTAATAATCTCACACAGCCGTTATGGGATATCACCTGTGACTACATGGATGGACGTCTGCTTGATGGCAATGACCAGATAGAAATGACATCAGAGCCTGATGATTGTCTCGCTAATGGAGAGTTCAGCATTACACTTAGTTTTCCCCTTCTAGTCAGCAGGTAGGCTTGTTTGTAATTCCCATTTCCAAAGCAACTAACACCATTAGCAAAATTAGCTGAGGCATGGTTTAGAAATAAGAAAGTTCTGGTCATACCTGCTGGTGGATGCATATACAGTCAATATTATACTTATCTGATAAAAGAGAATTCTAAAAGATATAAATTCTAAATCTAAATCTACTGCTTTGCAGGCGCAATATCTTCCCCAAAGGGGAACTCAGTGCGCTAACTAATCATATATAATATCCGAGTCATAAGTGGGGGACGTGTCCAGGTCTGTATTCCGATGGTTGTGGGTGTGAACGTGGGGAAGAAAGCTAGGTCGGAAAAGCAGATTTGAAAAGGTGGGTTTTCAGGTGCTTCCTGAAGGATGTGACAGATGGACTGGTTCTTACATGGACAGGAAGTGAGTTCCAGAAAACAGGTGCATGATGGCTGAAAGATTTGGTAAGATACTTATGAGACTTATGTATTTTAGAGTCAAAAGAAGGAACTTGAAGGAATTTGTATTTTGGACTGCTATGTCTGGTGTTCCTTGATGAGGTATATGGATGAAGTTTATCCTTGAGGTACACAGGTTGACCATACTTAAGGACCTTGTATGTGATCAACCCAATTTTGAAAAGAACCCTGTATTTGACTGGTAGCCAATGTAGTTTTTCCAGATTTGGAGTTGCATGAGTGTACCTCGAGGACCTAGTGACTACTCGACAGAGGGAGTTCTGAACACCCTGCAACCTCTTGAGCTCAGAAAGAGTGAGTGAGGCAAAGAGGGAATTACAGTAGTCAATTCAGCTACTGATGAGAGCATTTGCAAGGAGTATTGCTGTGTTAAGGTCAAGGAGATGACAAATCCTATATAAATCTCTTATATGGAACCGAGTAGACTTAATGACTTGGGAAATGTGATCTGTGAGGGTCAGGTTGGGGTCGAACACCACTCCTAGGTTTTTGACATTTGAGGCAGGTGCCACTTTATTCCCAAGAATATCAGTGGGAAAAAGCGAATGAAGTTGTTTACGACTGTATTTTGAACCAATAAGGATGAATTCTGTTTTGTCTGGGTTTAATTTGAGTTTATTTGCAGCCATGAAATTTTGTATATCATTTAGGCAATCCGTGAGAGCTGTCATTGACTGACTGAAATTTGATGGTGAAAGAGTAATGTATAACTGAGTGTCGTCTGCATAAAAGTGGTGTTTGATACCCCTATGAGATTGAATAATTGAACTGAGTGGATTTGTGTACATGGAAAAAAGGAGTGGCCCCAGGACAGAGCCTTGCGGGACACCAAATTTCAAATCCATGGGATGTGACAGTACAGAGCCTACCTTGACTGATTGAGTCCTGTCCGACAAGTAAGACTCGAACCAACTCAGAGCCAGTCCATTGATGCCATAGCATTCATGTAATCTATGGAACAGGATCGAGTGGTCAATCGTGTCAAAAGCTGCAGAGAGATCAAGGAGGGTTAGGGCTGTTGTACTGCCTTCAGACATATTGAGGAAAAGATCATCTTGTATATTTAGGAGGGCACTTTCCGTAGAATGGAACCTTCTATAGGCAGATTGGAAACCAGTCAAAAGACAGGACTCGTCCAGGTGAGACAGGAGTTGGGACGACACCACTCTCTCTAAGATCTTTGAAATAAAGTTTTAGAGACAGGCCTATAGTTTTAAAGGACTTCTCTATCAAGGGTTGATTTTTTTAGGAGAGGAGTTGCATGGGCCTGTTTGAAAAATTTAGGGCAGCTTCCTTCACGGAATTACTGATGTGATAGGGGTGATGAGAATATCTAAAAACTCAATTACAAGAAATGTTGGCCAAGGATCAAGTGAGCAAGATTTTTTTTTTTTTTATTCCATAGTAATACAAGTACAATAGTAAACAATATTAATTGATAAATACAATACAAAATAACAACAATAGCTGTCCATTGATTTTTCTTGGTACGAATTCGTTTGTTTGTCCAAGGAAGAAAACACAAGTACTACGTGGCTAAGGTCTATGAGAAAAGGCTTAAATTAATATTTCTGTTAACATGAACCCGATTCAAAAGGTTTGCTGAAACCTAACCAATTCTTTCTAAACTCGTCCTCTTTGCCCGCATTTATGCTCAGTAAGAGTTGTTCTTGATAACATGTCTTTAATTTCAGTATTAATTCGTTAAGACTTGGGGTTTTCAATTTAACAGCACATACAAAAATGTAGTATTTTGTGGCCATAATTAGAGAGTTGATAGGAAGAGATTGATTGTCATTTTTTAAATGGCCTAGGAGGATTTCAAGTAGTGCTTGACTCAAATGCTTATTTGTTACCCTTTCCAACCAATTGTTCAGATCTGCCCATAATTGCTTTGCTACTTCTCATGTTGTGAATAAATGAGTTATAGTTTCAGTATCTGTGTTACATACCCGACAGGCATTTTTTTTGACCTGCCAATCTGGTGCAGCAGTTTATTTGTTCCCAATATCCGGTATAACAATTTGTACTGGAACCAAATTAATCTATTGTCCAATATAGTATTAAAACATAAGTAGAAAATTCTCCTCCAAGTTGCATTGTCAATTATTATACTTAAGTCTTGATTCCATTGGCTTCTGTATTTGTTTTCACAGTTCCCATTGTTTATAATATTATATATGTTTTTACAGCCCTTTTTTTCCTTTACTATGAAAGATAAATGATTGGGAATGCACGGCCTTTCTAGCCGTTTACTTTCATGATCTAGTTCTCCTATGATTTTTTTAACGGTATCTCTTACTTCAAAATAATCAAGAAAATTTTTTATTTTGAAGTTGTACATGTTTTCAATCTCAATCATGGACATTACTTTTCCAGTGTTATTACTGATCAAGTCACCAACTAGAGTAATTCCATTTTTGTACCATGCCTCTTTATAAAGCCTTCTTTTTACTCTGGAGTTATGCCACAGTGGGGATAACAGAGTGTTATCAGGTGTTATTGGTAGGGCATTATAAATAAAGTCCCATGTTTCAAAAACTTCGTTCCAAAATTGTTTTTTTGCTTTAGATACTATTGTGTATACCCCTTGGGGACTATAGTCAAGCAATCTTTTGACTGAACAACATTGGTTTTGAAATAATGTAGCCCATTGTGAATTTTGAGACGTCACTAACCTTCTAATCCAAGTGGACTTCATGGCCTTTACAAAAAAATCAATATTAATCATCTTGAGACCTCCTTTTTGATAGCTCTGTGTTATATTTTTACGTTTTACCCTGTCAGGTTTATCACCCCACAGAAAGGCATAAAATTTACTCTCGAGTTGCTTTATGTACTCTGTCTTCCCCAAGGGACAAGCCATTATTATATGGTTCAACTTTGAGATTGCTAGATTCTTGATTACATGTTACCTTCCCAATGGGAGTCAAGCATCTCTTTGTCCACCCAGTCAATAGTTTCTCAATTTTGCTTATCACCTTTGAATAATTCATTTCTGGAATTTTGGTTATTTCTACACTAAATTCTATTCCTAAAAAGGAAAAGTCAGTAGCACCCCATTCTAATTTATAATTTGTATTGATCTTATCTTTTGAATATTTTTTTCTTCCTATCCAAATTAATTTTGTTTTGCTAGTATTCATTTTTAGGCCAGAAATTGTTCCAAATATTTCAATGGTATTAAGAGCTGACAACAAGGATCTCTCTGAGCCATCCAAAATAATAGTTGTGTCATCGGCAAATTGTGTGATTTTATATTCTTCGGACCCTACTTTCACACCTTTAATGTTGCTATTATTATGTATTAAAACAAAAAGAATCTGTGCACAAATTATGAACAAGTATGGTGCAACCGGATCGCCTTGTTTACAGCCTCTCTCGATATTTATAAATTCTGACAGGAAGCCTGATTGGAGGACTGCTGCCTTTATGTTGCTATTGAATAGTTTAATCACTTGATAAAGTCTGGACCAAAACCAAGACAATTGAGTACTTCATATAGAAATTTCCAAGAAATTGAGTCAAAAGCCTTTTCGAAGTCTATAAGCATTAATAGCCCATCAATGTCCCTTTGTTCTGTGTAATTCATTAGATCATAAATTAGTCGTGTTCCCTCCCCTATAAAACGTCCCTGGATAAAGCCTGTTTGTGCTTTATCAATCAGTTTCGGAAGTAGAGGTTTAAGTCTTGCTGCTATGCTTGAGGATGTTATTTTATAGAGAACACTTAATAACGATATGGGTCTCCAATTCTTTAACAAATCATGTTGTTTGTTACCTTTAGGAAGACAACTAATAATTGTTTGTCTTAGACTTAATGGGAGGTTCCCTTTTAGGAAGGAATAATTTAATGCTCTCAAAACAAAACATCTTATAGAATTCAGCCGGAAAACTATCAATACCTGGTGTTTTATTATGCTTCATTCCCTTTAAAGCTGTACCAATTTCTGTAATAGTTAATGGACCCTCTAGACTTAATGAGTCATCTAATTTTAACTTGTTTTGTTGGTAATTCAAGGTGTCCCAGTCGCAGCCCTTTAAATCATTTTCTTTATTTTCATACAGTCGTGCATAGAACGTTCTTATCTGATCTAGTATTTCCTTTTGATTTGTAAGTACTGTGTTGTTGTTAAGCGTAATCTTTTTGACTGTCTTCTCAATAAATTAAAATTTTTCTAAATTACAGAATTCTCTTGTAGGCTTTTCATAAAGGGAAAGATTTTGGACCCAAGATCTTATCATTTGACCATGCGTTTGGGATTCACGTAAAAGTTGGAGTTCTTCTTTCTTTAGTGTTATAGCTTCTGCGTTACAGGTAGATTCATTTTTTTCTAGTTGGTCTATTTCTGCCATTAAGTACCGCTCTTTAGCTTGACGCTCTTTTTTAAGTTTACTGGCATATTTAATAGTATCTCCTCTCATTTTTAATAACAGTGCTTCTAGAAAAGCATCATCCGTTATTACAAAATTTATATCTGTATCCGGCACTGAAGCAAGGTTTTCTAAATAATACACTGGGACTGCATATTGTTTTTTGATCATCATAATGGCATCATTGATTAGTTTTACATAATCTGAGTGTGTCAACAGACTACAGTTAAACTTCCATACACCTTTGCCTTGTTTAAAGGTATCTAGTATTATGTCTATGTCTACTCTTGAGTGATCACTTCTATATCCTGGCTTTATATGACAGTCCTGCAGTAAATCAGTAAGGGTTTCGGAAACCAAAAGTAGTCCAGTCTTGCCTGTTTTATAGGGTTACGTCTTCTCCATGTATATCTCTTAGTTGTTGGATTTAGTAGTCTAAAGGCGTCCCTTAGTTTGAGATTTTCAACTATTTCCAGAGCTTTTAATCGAGATTGTGGGTTATTAACTGACATGTAATTATTACTGTCTAATTTCGGGTCCAGAACAAGATTTAAGTCCCCACATACAATTGTATAGGTTTCACTGGAATCCTCTATATATTTTCTAACTTTATCAAAGAACTGCGGGTTGTCAATATTTGGAGCATATATGTTTATAATCCTCAGTGAAAAGCCTGAAAGCTGTAAGTCAACCAATAGAAGATTTCCCACATTGTCTCTTGTTACATTCTTAATAGAGTTTCAAAGTTATTCTTTATAATTACCGCTACCCCTCGGGAGTTGGTTTTAGACCCATGGATAATGCATTTGCAAGTTGGGAGTAGAGTAAGTAGCTCATTTTGGTCAGATTCGATCAAGTGGGTATCTTGTAAGCAGAGTACATTGATCCTATTTTGATCATTTAATAAAAAATTGCAGACATCATGCCGCTTTTTTTTGTCCCTAATACCCTGAACATTTGCCGATGACAGTCTTATTTTATTATCTATAATTTATATCACTGGCCCAGAGAGATAGACGTGACACTTTCAATTGGTTAAGCATTGGACAGTTAACAGTAACTTTGCATGTACCAGTTGTAGCCATTGAACAAATTATATTAGTTGGACATTTTTGTTTGACAAGAACATCAATAGATTTAAAAAAACAGGAACATAACAAAAGACTATATACAAGGTAAGCAATAGCTAGCATCGGACAAACATCAATAGGCAAGAGAAAAAACATTCATTTGAAAAGTGACCATTTCACTGTCTAAGTACAACAAGTCACACTCTTATACACAGTCCCCAAAATTGTTGTCCCTCATCACTAGAAAAGGCTCTTAGATGCAGGGATTAAGGGGGCAATTACTTCAACAGCTAGTGGTTGTAATTAATAATCACATATGATTTCCACTAGAAGAACCTTTAAATGTAGGAGTTCTGGGCAGTTTTGTTATTTATATAATTTACTTAATACAAATCAAAGTACACAGACAATACAAATTACTTGTGGTCATTGTGATGAATACTATGTCACAAGTATAAAGCAACTACACCGTTAGTTGCAACTATATTATATCTTACCAACTTTGTTAATATAATTTTGCCATCACTGGAGAGACTCTTAGATACTGTCTAAGTACAACAAGTCACACTCTTCTACACAGTCCCCAAAATTGTTGTCCCTCATCACTAGAAAAGGCTTCTAGATGCAGGGATTAAGGGGGCAGTTACTTCAATAGCTAGTGGTTGTAGTTAATACTTTGTCACATATAATTTCCACTAGAAGAACATTTAAATGCAGGAGTTCTGGGCAGTTTTGTTATTTATATAATTTACTTAATACAAATCAAAGTACACAGACAATACAAGTTACTTGTGGTCATTGTGATGAATACTATGTCACAAGTATAAAGCAACTACACCGTTAGTTGCAACTATATTATATCTTACCAACTTTGTTAAAATAATTTTGCCATCACTGGAGAGACTCTTAGATACAGGGATTATGAACAGCCTTTTATATATGTAGTTCACTTAATACAGATCAAAAGACTTGTAATCATTGCGATGAATATTATGTCGCAAGTAAACAGGTATAAGGCAACTACACCTTTAGTTGCAACTATATCATATATTACCAACATTGTTAATCTAATTTCCCATTCACTGGAGAAAACTCTTAGATACAGGGATTATGAACAGCCTTGTTATATTTGTAATTTACTAGTACAGATCGAAATACAAAGGAAGGGATTGTGGACGGCCTTGATACATATGTAATTAACTTAATACAGATCAATATATGCAAAAAATAGAATTCACCTGTAATCATTGTGATAATCACCATTACATTTAAGTACTCCTAAATCGTTTGTTAACAATATTGTTAAAGTAGTTCCTCACAAACACAAACAATAAAGCTCACTTATAATGATGAATATTGAGTCAAACATTACTTTTTAGGTACTATTAAATCGTTTGTTAACAGTTTTGTTAAAGTAGTTCCTCACACACAATAAAACTCACTTGTGATCCTTGTGATGAACATTAAGTCACCAGTGAGCAAGATTTGCTAGGGGAGATTTTGATGATTTTAGCTACCTGATCTTCTGAAACAGAGGAAAAAGCTGAGAAAACAGGAGGTATGAGATCAGAGTCAGTGTATTGAGGGGGATTTGAGTTGGCGAAGGATTGACGAATGTTTGTGATTTTTTCTGTAAAAAAATCAACAAATTTGTTAGCTAAAAGTTGAGGAGAATTTACTGAGGGAAGTACCTTTGCAGCAGATCTGTGGAGTACGTCGTTTAAAGTTTGCCAAAGTTTCTGAGGATTGTCTTGGTTGTCATGGATTCTAGATTTGAGGAAGTCAGATTTCGCTTTCATGCAGATTTTATTATACATATGAACCTTTTTAATATATTGTGATCTGTTGAAACTGGATTTGTTTTTGCGCCAAAGGCGTTCAAAGAGACGTTTTGTTTCTTTAGCCGCAATAACACTGTCATTTACCCACCCAGGGATATATTTGGACCTGACATGTTTAGTGACGGAAGGAGCATGTTTGTCAATGAGAGTTGTTAGAGTGGAGTGGTACTGTGAGTACAAGGCATCAGAATTATTTTTTGGATCAACAATAAGTTCAGATGAGAGAAGATCCTTTCTCATGGCTTCCATATTGATTTTATGGTATTTTCTGAAAGTGACGGTGTCCCCAGAGATTCGTCTTTGGGGGGGTGATATTGACCTTGAATGTTATGGAGAAGTGATCGGAGAAAGCCTCGGCGGCATGGACGTGTGAAATGTTGTCGTTTCTAGATTTGGTGAGAACTAAGTCAATGGTGTGTCCGAGGATGTGGTTAGGAAAATTTACCTTTTGAAGGAGGTCAAAGGACCCTAAAAGAGCACGAAATTTTTTTGAGTCGTTGGAATTTGTGTCCATGTGAATGTTGAAGTCACCGATGATTACCAAATTGTCTGTAGTAGGGTAGATATTTTCGAGAAGTGCATTAAACTGTTCATAGAAGGTTGCAGGGCTGGTTGATGGGGTTTGTATATATTGAGAAAAGGCAGGATTCATTTTGTAAGGAGATTTTAATAAGGAGGTTTTCAAAAGAGGAATAAGTATCTGTAGGTATGCAGCTGGTTTGCAGTTCATTTTTCACCAGGAAAGCTACTCCGCCACCCCGTCGTGACTCCCTTGGTCGGTGAAAAAGGGTATGACCCTGTGGGGAGATATCGCTGAGATACGCCTGTGAAGCGTCTGGGCGAATCCAGGTTTCTGACATGGCAAACACATCTGTATTATTGTCCAAGATAAACTTTTGTATGGATGAGTATTTGTTTGAGAAGGATCTAACATTGGCAAAAGAGAAATTTATGCAATCAGGAGGACCAGGGTTTGGATTAATGTCACCAGCTAGTAGTAGAAGTGTAAGAAGGCTGAGAGGTGGAAGTTTCAATGGAATATGGACGTTCTTTTTGAACAAAAAATGTAGGCAGGAGGCGGTTGGTGTACGTTGAGGTTGAAAGAAACTGACAACTGGGGGACAGACAATCTGAGTGCTGCCATAGTGGCGAAAAACAGATATGGCAGGCAAGAAAAACAACAGAAATTGTAAAAATAACATCATATGTAGGAAGGAGTACTTATAAGTTGTTTTGGAAAATAGAATGGGGAAGTGTATAAAATTAAAAAGAAATGTGTAAGCAGGTAGTATATTATTGGGCCGATAGCGGGGAATGTGGGCGAAATTAGGGGAATGTAGTGATATTTCAGTAAAATGTCTGGATAGAAAAGATTTGGTTGAAAAATTAAAAGTATAGGACGAAAAATCAACTGTTATTAGGGTTTGGAGGGCATATTGTTACATATATTGGACACTATATTAGTACATTGTATATTACATATATTAGGCACTATATTAGTGCATTGTTTAATTTAAGCTTTATGTTTATACATTGTCATGGGAGATAATTGTGTTGTTGGTTCTTTTTGTGTGTTGACATTTAAAGTAAGGGAGTTATTGACTTTTGTGTTTTGGTGTTTGTTGATCTGTTCACAGACTGGGGGAAATCCCCCCCTCAGTGGTTATGTTAGATTTGGGGAAACCCAATTACCAGTAGTTTCTAGAACTTCCTCCTTTGGCCTAGATGGCTCAAGCTTTTTTTTTGAGTTGGTTCTGTACAATTCCAGAGAAATCTGTGAATGTATATAAGGAATGTACATCTGACCACAAGTGAACTTTGTATTCGCTTGCTATAAGGAGAGCTTTTGTGTTTTGGAGTATAATATATGCTTATATCACTGTGAACTTTTACTGGAGTGAACTGGATACATCATCTGGACAGATTTATTGTACTTTGGATATTTTGGATATTGTACATTCATATAACAGAGAGTGAATTTACTGCATTTTGGACATTGTCCACATCTTGGAGCAAACAGTACAGTTGTGTTAACTCTCTAAATGTCTCCAGACAGACATTCTGTGTGACTGGATATACAAAGAATAGCAGGACAGGAACCTTTTGTGTTGTCGAGTGTGAGACAGGTCACAAGATATAGATATCTGTGTGTGAGTGAACATTGGACAGATCACAGGACAGACCACAGGACATTGGACAGACCACAGAATATATTACAGGACGGATTACGGAACAGATTGCTGGATACGGCGGATAAATTTAACTCATAATCTCTGTGGTCAGGTCAGCTAGATCTTATTATTGTATTAGTGTGTTTAGTTAAGAGCATACCAGTTGACTGTAATCATTATTGTTGACTATTAAATAAATTTAAGTTCAACTTTTTGCTTTTTCTGTTACAACTTAAAGACAACCGGTAATTGCTACCGTGCTTGCCCGTGACCGTAACAAGATTGTTGTATTAATGGTGAGGTTTACAACGAGAAACGGTTAATTTTGAAAAACGCTACTTCCCTCGATGGACACACGCCACAAAAAATGTAGAAAATTGTACAGAAAATTGTTTTGCATCCACTCTTCTCATACATTAGTCTTTGTATAAAGACAAAAAAAGATATATCAGTCTGAACTTTCTTACCAGAACATAAGCTTACATTGTATATATTCAGTGTGTATGGACCTTAACCTTTTACCAGTGAGTATGCTTATAGCATCATTCTAATTCTAAATTCTAATTTGACTTTTATAGCGCTTAATCTCCGCTGAGTAGTGGACTCTAAGGTGCAACAAGACCATAGCAATAGGCAAATTCAAAGTCCAGGGACAAAAAACAGGTCGGCACCACAGAGAAGCCATCATAATAATGTTCCTTGTGGATAATGAAATTGCTTTAAAGTTAACATATGTTATGATTTGTTTGCCGTTTTTAAAATTTAGACCAAGAATCATAGAATGGGTTTCAACAATATCCCCTGTATGTTGACATTTCACACTAGCCATTTATACTTAGATGTTTGATAAACGGTAACAAACAGTAACAAATACAAAGGCATGACAATCGACTGCTTTAAAATCACATTATTGCAAATCTCCATAATTGTACAAATATTGGTTTAAAATTACTATTTGTAAGTGCCATAATGAAATACTACTCCTGCCACTTTTAAACTAACTTTATATATTATATATCAATTTTCACGTTGTGCTGTTAATAATTTGAAATGCATTATACATTTTGTTTGTGCAAAATTAATTCAAATATCTTCACTCCACTAAAGAACTAGAAAGCACTTGTAGATTGCAGACCTCAACCTGAGAGCATTTTTGAAAGTCCAGATTTTATTTGCATCCAGAATACGATCTGGATCTTTCCCAAAATGTACTGACTTCTTTCGTTGGAGAGGCTATACCCACGTAAAATGTCATAAAGATCTGTTCATTTCTTTTGGAGTAATGGCAAACATAAAGACAAAGTCATTGAAAATATATTGAAAATGAGAGCTTTAAAAAGGTTTGTATCCACATTATGATCCAAATCATTTTCTACACTTGATCACTTTTTTTTATAGGCAGGCCACACCCACATAAAAATTTCAGAAAAATCCATTGATTCCCTTTGGAATTACTATGGACGCAGACGCACCAAAAATATAATTTCATGGAAGAGTTAGATACATGCCATGTTTTTCAAGATCTGATTTGGGCTGTGGATATTTTTTTCACAGCATCCTCGAAAAGAGTCGACACTTTCAATACCGCTTTAAAATATCTGCCTTGAAATAATCATACTCGTGTTCTTCCATAACTCATTCATAAGAATCAGTGCCTGATGGATCTCAGACCTTCCTGCCTGTATCTTAAACCATATAGTTGCAAATAAATCCTTAAATAATTCTTAACCCCCAACAGGGATTCAAATCATGTACCCACGAAAATAAGACTACAATGCAATGCATAGTTTTTGAGTTATGGAGCAGACAATGTCATAATTTAAAAAATCTGGAGTCTTTATCTGCATCCAGATCATCTTGGAAGTGGACCGACCCATCAATAGACCCCACCTTGTGTGAAAATATGACTTATCCAATGTTTAGTGTATTTGCAAATGCATCTAAATTTGTTTAGATGGAAAGCTGTCAGGCTACAGAAACCTGATGACTGGGATGTGGCCAAAGGTGTAGTGGAATTGGAGTGCAGAAACTGTGACCATACTGTAAGTCTCCTGTTGAAATAAACTCAACTTCAATTAGTTTTTTTCACTCCCTAAAACCCCTGTCACACTACAGGCAGTAGAATTTATGGTAATAGGAATTAGGCAAAATACCCCTGTCCTTCAACTACCATCTGACGTCTGTATGTGAACTTGTGATACAGTGGCCCACCATCCCATTCCTTGAGCATCCCATCAAACTTTTCAAATGTTAAAATTTTTGCGTCTGAAGGCCAAAAGATCAGTTACTGTCAATCACCGTATCTTGTTCCCCCTACCATCATCCCTATATCTGGGTGAATTACTTCCTGTCAGTCAGTTTTAGTGACCTTTAACAGATAAATTTTTCATACAGTAACTGAAGGCATGGACCACAGTTTATATAATGTTGTGATTCCTTCTTGTTTTGGTAGCACGTGTTCATCTGATGGATACCAAAGGTGACTTGAAGTTAATGGAGGTTGCCTCTCAGTGACCAACATTTGTACTACTTTTGTTCGTCTGTTACTGGTGGTTATACACCATGCCCCATCAGTGGCCGTGCACGTCACGTGCATGGAATTTACCAAATCTAGGAGTGTAGTTCCACTGCTGAGATAACTATTGACAGCTCGGTATACTGCCTGTAGTATGAAAGGGGCATAACCTCTTATCAATGGTTAATTCCCAATACATTTTTTGACCTTAGCATGTCATTACCTTATCATGCTTCTAAACACGGTAATAGGGTGCTGTTTAAATATCTTTAATTAGTATTGTGTCCATATTTGGTATGTGTTGTTGTGTTTATATTCTGATACAAGTATCACGGTTACAGAGTGAACAATAAGTCGAGATATGATAGGCTGGCTTCCATGACAGTGTAACTTATTAGTGCCTTTTTGCTGTTTTAAGTGTAAGTGGTAGCATTACAACCACAATGTCAACTATTACGAAATTAGAGACACAATAAGATTAAGTAGTAAGAAAGATTACTTGAAGTTACTTTTGTCTGAAGTGTGTAGCTATTTTATTGGCTATAGATACTAGCTGTTACTTTCATGTGTTTATTTTTAACTTATACATGTTACTTAACAACTATTAGCCATGCCAATGCTGTGGGTAATTTGCAGTGAATAAATGATATTCAGATTAAAGCCAATTACCCTATATAGATACTAAACTTATCACGGCAACTTTGTGTACACTATTACATATATGCTCATGAAGTACAGGCCATTATTTCCCCGTTTGAAAAGCTCTTCTTCTGACATATGTCCTCCCTGTATGAATACTACTTTTTTGCAATTTCAGTGTCTTGGGGATTCTTATTTTTTATTTAAAACAGGCGTCTTAAGTAATTGAAATTTTATTCACTACATTATTCAGTATTTTTCCTCATACAGGTGCGACTGACACAGAAGGACCTGCTGGATTTTGGCACTATAGTTCTTTGGCAGAATCCATTGCTTACTGTGGGATATCAGGCCTACTACAGAATCACTGATTCTCTCCAGTGCTTCCAGGTTTGTACCTTTTTGACATTTTTGGCAAGGATTAACACATTGTACAGGTCACATCACAAGAGCTTAGTTCTTCAACACGAAACAATGCAATACCTAATATTTGGTCAAGAATAAACACCTAGAACTACTGGACATAAGGAAGGGATTTCCCAACTGAAGGCTTGTTTTAACTGATCATTATACAGTACAAGCTTATACAGGCTGATAATAATTTTAGAACTGCTATGACATAGCTTGTCTGCGATTCAAACTGATAAAGATTCTTCACCTTTTATAACATCAGCAGATATTATCAGAAAATACAATTGACCTCATGTTAAAACGACCAAAATTTTCTTATTTTAAGGATGAACTTTGACATTTTACTTCACTTCTTCCATCACTTAAAATAGGCCAATGTATCTTATTGCATCACAAGAGATTGCATTGGTTAAAGGCGTACCTGCCTTTAGTGTTGGGCAGGCAATATTAAGATACTTCACCTCAGAGGAGGAAGGTGAGTGTGTGTTCGTATAGGTTTGTCAAGTTAAGCTTGTAAATATAAATTTCAACATTGGACAGGTATCTGTGGCAGGATCGGTATCTGAGCAAAGCATGTTTATGATGTTTCCTTCATAATTTTTATGGTGCCAAGGGACACAGGATATCCTTTGTGAGTGTATTGTCTCTAACCCTTGTTAGCACCTGGGTTGAATATCCCAGGCCTTCCCTAGGTGGGGGACTTCGCAGTCACTTAGTGGTACCCCTATAACTTTCATTGCTGTAGAATCTTGACTAACTAGTTCAAGTACTGCTTTCCCCCATCACCTTAACTACCCATCATGCTATGACATACAAAATGGGTTCCAAATTATGTTAAAGCAAAATCATGAATCAGTTTTGATTCTAAAGGTCCATCACTTGAAAATTAAAACATCTTGCTGCTTGTTTATTTAATTTATGTTGGTCAATTGTATATTGTATTTTTCACAAGGCTGGTAGGGCTTACACTATATCGTGGTTAGCTGATAACTTCCCTGTTGCTGAACAGAAGGACCAAGAGAAAGTTCAATGGTGACAACCTACATCGTGCTAACCATTGTGATGGTCTTGAGTGATGAAGTTATTGTATTTGTATTCAAATTATGATTCACTATAAAACTGCAGAAAAAAATTGTTGTATGATGTAAAGCTACAACTGACACTGATCATAAAGGCAATATAATGGAAAATTTTTCTCAAGTGAAAACAACTAAGCTGCACAACCCAAAAGGCCAACCTTATCACCTCCCCCTCACTGCTAGAATTCATTAAGAATACAATACACCCCAACCACTCTAGCAGTAACTGGAAAACTCTTGTACCTAATATGTTCCAGTTTAAAATTCATTTGACTATACTTTTATAGAAGATTGAACAGAAAGATTGTAAAACATTTAAAAGATAAGTCGTATCACCTAAAGTTCAGTTGTACAATAAAAGATCAGTCATGAGCACTTTGAACATGAAGGTTCACTCGTAATGTTTTTTATATTTGTTGTTTAATATTTTCAACGAGTAGTCACAAAGACTAGGATTGAAGTCATGATCTGCACTAAATTAAAATGAATTGTACAAAATCCAGGATTTTTACTTATAACAGTAAACTCAGCGTGGGTGAAAGGTAATAGTGGTTAGTGGTTAGCCAAGTTTGCATCCAATCACAGGCTGTCACCTCTGTGTTGGTAAACTCTCACAAGTGACAAATGCTGTAGGCCTTGCTCCAGTGTGACCCTGGCTGTTGAATAGGATGTAAAACCCCAACTTTGACCTCTATAGGTACATCAAATTAGCACAAACAGGAAGCACCTACTATAAGAAAATTTTAACCATTTAGGATTAATGATACAAACATCTTAAAAACCTGAAACTTGTTTGGCAAATAAGAGTGCCAGTCTCAGAAAGTAATCACATTATCTGCACTTTGGAAGCCAAACAGGTTTAAATTACCTTTAAAAACCAAGATATAAAAAGCTTACCTCATAAGAACTCCTAAGAGTTTTAACTACAAATCATATTGTTGGTATTTGGAAGTGCCTAGAGCCCAATCGCTTGGGGCCATTTTCCAATTGGCAATAGTTTGATAAACGACTAGTACAAACTTTATTATATGAAGACAAAACAAGTCCGGCAAACTGTCCATATTGTATATCCTGCATTATCCCACTTCAGCTTCACTGGCTTGCCTAAAACTAGTTTTACCACTTAAAATCACCTTGGAATTGTGAATGAGTGATTGAACTTTAAATTTACCTTGAACTCAATTTCCACATAAGCTGCATTCAGTTTAAAATGGGTCTTTATGCTCATTTTCATCTGTTTCTGGTTTTTCTGGATGTCATTGATCATGTGATCATGATCATGTTATCATCTTAAAAACCTGAAACTTGTTTGGCAAATAAGAGTGCCAGTCTCAGAAAGTAATCACATTATCGGCACTTTGAAAGCCAAACAGGTTTAAATTACCTTTAAAAACCAAGATATAAAAAGCTTACCTCATAAGAACTCCTAAGAGTTTTAACTACAAATCATATTGCTGGTATTTGGAAGTGCCTAGAGCCCAATCGCTTGGGGCCATTTTCCAATTGGCAATAGTTTGATAAACGACTAGTATAAACTTTATTATATGAAGACAAAACAAGTCTGGCAAACTGTCCATATTTTATATCCTGCATTATCCCACTTCAGCTTCACTGGCTTGCCTAAAACTAGTTTTACCACTTAAAATCACTTTGGAATTGTGAATGAGTGATTGAATTTTAAATTTACCTTGAACTCAATTTCAACATAAGCTGCATTCACTTTAAAATGGGTCTTTACGCTCATTTTCATCTGTTTCTGGTTTTTCTGGACGTCATTGATCATGTGATCATGATAATGTTATCATCTTAAAAACCTGAAACTTGTTTGGCAAATAAGAGTGCCAGTCTCAGAAAGTAATCACATTATCGGCACTTTGAAAGCCAAACAGGTTTAAATTACCTTTAAAAACCAAGATATAAAAAGCTTACCTCATAAGAACTCCTAAGAGTTTTAACTACAAATCATATTGTTGGTATTTGGAAGTGCCTAGAGCCCAATCGCTTGGGGCCATTTTCCAATTGGCAATAGTTTGATAAACGACTAGTACAAGCTTTATTATATGAAAACAAAACAAGTCTGGCAAACTGACCATATTTTATATCCTGCATTATCCCACTTCAGCTTCACTGGCTTGCCTAAAACTAGTTTTATCACTTAAAATCACTTTGGAATTGTGAATGAGTGATTGAACTTTAAATTTACCTTGAACTCAATTTCAACATAAGCTGCATTCACTTTAAAATGGGTCTTTACGCTCATTTTCATCTGTTTCTGGTTTTTCTGGACGTCATTGATCATGTGATGAATGTTTACAACATTGAACCAATGAAAACGAAACTTATCTGGTCATGTGTGCAAACTGACCCAAAGAAACAGGGATCCAGATGAAAGCTAAATTTTCATTGGTTACATTTTATAAACAATACTAACAGGATCAATGCTAAGTGTAGAAACCCAGAAATAGTTTGCCAATTCTGTTTTGTCATATAGGCCAAATTGTAATCTGGAAGTTATATTTTAAGCCAAAATATATCAACCTTTGTTGCATTTATAGATGCAGAAAAAGCTTTCAATCGGGTTAACAGACATCTTTTGTTGTATAAACTTTTAAATGCAGGCATTACTGGAAAGATTTACAGTATTATAAAAATATATATCAGCTATGCTTTGTTGATATAAATGGTCATATATATGGTCAAGGAGACACACTATCCCCAACTCTCTTCAATATTTTATAAATAATATAGTTCACAAAATAAACAGCTTAGGCTTGTGTATTTTGCTTGATAATGCCAAAAGGGTACCAATACCTCTTTATGCACATAATTGCTGAGTCAGAAAGGGCCCTTCAAAATGCGTGATGTAATTTTATATTGGGTTCAAGTTCAAATGTCATAAGTCTCAGGTTATGCATTTCAGAAGAGATTCTGTCAATTGTTCCAACTTTGTTTTTAAGCTTGGTTATAATAACCCTCAAAAAATAAATGAATACAAATATTTGGGCCTTGTATTTAATGAACATAGAGATATTGGTAAAATGGCACTTGCTCTAGCTAATTCCGGAAATAGGGCGTTAGGTGCTATAATAAACAAATTCAGTATCCCAGGGGGACTTAGTTATAACCAAACAAAAACTATGATATATGTGTAGCACCTATACTTGATTACAATGTGGGAGTTTAGGGGCATAAATATGTCAGTCAAATAGAAAGTGTTCAGAATAAAGCAATGAAATGTTTCTTAGGAGTACATAAGTTTGCACTCAATGCTGCTGTATATGGAGATTTAAATTGGGTTAGTAGTTACAATAGAAGGAAACTAACGTAGCTACTAAAACATTGTAATAGACTTTGTGACACTGATTAATCCAAACTGTTATATAAGGTGTTCTCTTTGGACTACAGAATGAAAACTTGGTACTCATGGTGCAGTGAAGTTTAAAAAGTCTTCACATTTTTCCTTTAAATTTAAATTTTACAAACAGAACTATCAATTGGAACCTTACATTTACAAAACACAAAACAGGCAGGAATGAAATGTTGTGGTTTTTTTTGTAAAATAGCTATATCAAATTTATCCAAAAAGAAAGATCTTCTTTGAATCTAAGTAAACTACCTTATAATTTTATTTTGTTCAACAAATATAATATACTGTATGTTCTAAACGTGTGTCTTTAATTGAAATGTGTTCAGTATACCTCTGTCTCATTTATCATAAACGTTGTGCTGGTGATTTATTACATTAAAAAAACGGCCCCAATTGTCTATGGCCTATAAAGTAGATTTGACTCCATAAGTGGCACTTCCTAAGGATCTGTGTCAATATGACCCTGGTTGTTGTACAGAAACTGAAACCTTACTTGAACTATTGGAGACACATTCTACATAATAAAATGCACACGAGGGCATCATGCCACTATTTATGACATAGAGAATAACATCTAACACCATCAGAATGTTATCCACCAAAGTTGACTAAGCTAAGACCAGATACAATTTGGCTGATACTTCATTCATTGATATTTTCCTTCATGTCTTTTCAGGTGGTCTTCATGACACATTATAAGCTTTGGTGAGAAAGTGGTTATCAGCTATACCAAATGATTTATTTGAGTAACTCCTGTACATGTGTTGAATGTAAATATGGATGTATATAACATTCGAAAGATGACAAAAGCCTATACCAAACTTTTAATATCAGACTTTAACGGCTATACCAAGTTACATATATCTGACACAAAGTAAGAAACAAATAACAATGATACCAACATATATATATTGACCTCACAGTAAAACCTTTTTTGGTGGTTATTGTTGGATATTTTATTTGTGACATTTCAAGATCACTCCATGATCCTTTTAAACCTAAAACCGGTAAAAATGAATTTTCAGGCATATGATTCTGGTAAATGTTCCAGATGGCATTCAATGTATGGAGAACTATTGTGCATGTACATTTATAATACAACCGGCAGAGTTGAACTCAAAAATATTGAAATAGCCACATCTTCCCACGTGATTCTGACTGTCATATGGCCTTGACCCTCCAGCAGTACCTGTACACGTAGTGTCCTTTGAAAAGTAAGACAACAGTAAAATAAAACAACAGTACATTTAGTGTAAATAATGTATCTTTTAAATAACAGTTTTAAGGAATTTAAATTCTATTTTATGTTCAATCCAATAATACAAACTGGGAGCTTATTCTGACCTTGCTAAGCACTTCCTCATATGCAATCATACTATCATACATTGGGCTAGCTACTATGTCTTAAAATGTCAAAAGCACAGGTTTGTCAGATGAAATGTTTTTAATACAGCATATATTTGTCAGATGAAATGAACCGCATATATCTCTCAGATGAAATGTTTTTAATACAGCATCAGTTTGTCAGATGAAATGTTTTAATACAGCACCGTACCAAGCTATGATTTCAAAATTATATCACAATTAACAAAAATAAAATGAAATTGGAAGAGGTATTTTACATGAAATTGCAGGGAAACGTAAACCATCATGAAATCATAGATTTGTAGGACGCTCAGTTTTGAATAATTATCGATACCTGATTTATATTATTTTCCCAGCCCCGGTTTGACACAAATGACTTGAACTCAAACCAGCCTTCACTGTCAAATGCCTCACTGCAATCCATCATCATTTCTACCTTCCACCAGTTAGGACCAAAGCTGTAATGTCAGATATATGTAATGGTGAACACAGTCCCTGCAAATGACTGAGCTTGTGTTTATTTTGACACTAATTTAAAGCGGAAATATTATCAGTTGCATGGCCATATCAAATTGTTTTTTTTTGTACAGACCAAGTACTCTGCATGGCTTTCCACCACTGTCTCAGGTATACTGTTTGCCATTACTTACATAAAGTATCAAATTCAAAACATTTAGCTGAAACAAATCCATCAAATATAAACAGATGTGTAAAAATACCAAAACAAATTTATGACACAATTTTTGAACCTTTATGATAAACCCAATTGTTATTACTGGTTAATACAAGTATTCAGTTTCTGTACAAAACAAACTTACACACTCTGTGGCTGATACCCAGGCTATGTGAATACATTTCCCAGGTGCACCCCTGTTGTGATACTCAAAAGTGTACAGTCGTTCATCAGTTGCTAAGAGTACTCCAACTGTGGCAATACCAGAACAGATTTCAAACATTGGGACCAATCAATAGCAACTATACAACCAGGTGTTGTTTTGTAAACAAAACCAACGTTTTGCTATGTTATCAGCATCATGCCCACTATTTTGACATTGGATGTTTCAGGGTTAATTTTCAGTTAAATTCCTTACCCATTATCTGGTTGAAATCCGGGGTGAGTATTATCATCGGTGGTCCAGGCCATGGGGGTTCCTTCACTAGGCACACCATTATGGTCCCCTTGTCCTGATTCTGCTCCAAACCAGTCCAGGTGTGTATCTCCTACTCTCCAGGACTCGTACTGGTCATAGTGAGGGTCATCACCTAAAGAAATGGTCTCTATGGGAACAGCACAGGGGTCAGTCGCAGCATCATTGGTACAATCTGCAGAAAAGTATGATGATTTACAATAATATGTCCTTATTCCCTCCCCCCCCTAAAAATAGATATAACTGTTTTTAGTGTGTATGGTTAATAGTAAAGTCATTAGTACAAAAAATGAAGAAGGCTTGCAGTAACACATACAGAATAGAGAGCCTGTGATTAGATACAAAAAATGCTAACCATTGGGCCTCTTTGAACCTACTAGATGAATTCAAACATCCATCCCCTAATAAATGCTGACATAATATCAAAACTGACAATTAGTGGGCCTGACTTGCCTATTAAGTCCAATTAAACTAACAAGCAATGCAATACAAGGCAATAAAATCCAATTGTGTAGTTTAAATATCTTGGCATACCTTGTCTGTACGAACCAGAAATGATAAGATCTGGACTTGTTGTCACAAAGATTCTTAGAATTTTTCTTAGAGTTGCAATTAGGTCTAAGAAAAATTCTAAGCTAAGAATTTTCTTATTCTTAGAATAAAAACTTATTTGCGAAACAATTCTTATGCTAATAATAATTCAAAGAATAAAAGTAAGACTTCTCTGAGACGATGTGTAATTCCAAGAAAAATTCTAAAATTCTTTGTGAATAGAGATAGCGGCTTATGGAATAATATAAAGAGGCTGCATTGCATTACAGTACACATGATGGAGAACTTAATATATAACACTCTGTCCTGGATGTCGATTTACAATCAGTCGCCGCACTGTAATCAACAAAGTAACTATTTTTTCTTAAGTATTCTGCATGTAAAACAAGGCCCCATTTAGATTAACATTACTGTGTTGCTTGAAAAGGGAGGTCTTCAATAGCCAAGTGGTTAGCAGGTATGGCATCAGTTCATATGCTATCACCTCTGTATGTGTTCGACTTTCACAACTGACAATGCTGAGGATCTGTCCGAATATGACTCTGGCTATAGAATGGGATGTACATCCCCTACTTTGTCCTTACCTCTGAACCAACACTGAAATGTGTTTCACTTTTCATCTTTTAGAGGGAGAGACTCTTAATGTAGCATTTTGGAACTGTGTTGGATTGGTGTGTGAAGATATTTACACTTTAAAGTTAAAATGTGGTTAAAACACCATTGTATAGAATAGCCACCTTACCTTCACGTTCTGTGATTCCGCCTCTAAGGAAGCCATCTTGTCCTGGCTGAGTGTCAATCCTCATGTATACTGTTGTCAATTTCCAGTCTTCTCTTCCTGGTTGTGTTGTAGTAGAACTGCCTTCAGTGGTGGTAGTATCTGGATCATTTGTGGTTCCTGTGGTAGTTCCTGAAGTACTTGTACTCTCTGTGGTAGTGTCAGTAGGTGGTTGAGTGGTACCAGTGGTAGGTACTGGGGTACTTGGTGTTGGTGCAGCACCATCCACACACTGGTTACTGCCGGCCATGCACTCTGAGAAAGAGAGTACAGTTTTGTAATCATTATTTTATGCAGTGGTCCTTTTGAAATAATCTGAAAGAGACCTTTACCAATATGCTTTTCTTGTGTATATCTTTTGCTGACCCATCAAAATATGGTTGCAGATAATATTGTAATAATGTAATTATCTTCTTATTTTGTTTCATTTATATTAAAAGAATCTGTAATAATTCGTAACACCAACTAATTTTATGGATTAACCTTCCAGTCAGTGTTGAACACTCTCAGCCAAGAAATCAGCACTTTAAACTTGCACTAAACTTCCATTGTAAAGAAACTCTGCATTAATCAAATGAAAATAAAGCATAATAAATGGTCACGTGACATCTACCTCTATGAAGCCATCTCATGACAACACTTGGGAGATGCAGGGGTGGTTTATCACAACCTGACATCAAACTTGACAAAATGTACATTAATGGTTTTTGTTTCTGACACAGACCTTTGGTCCTTATAATGTATTTATACTGAAAAATGAAGGTTTATACATGATGACATGTTTATACTGACCAACATGTATAGCCAGCACAGGGTTTTGGGAGTCAGTGATGGAAATAGTAGCTACTCCATCTGATCCAACAGATATAGTATCCCCTTCACATCCACTGTCTGTAGCACAACCCTAAAATAGTCACACTCAATAGCATTTTTATGTAATACATATTAAATATATTGCAAGTAGTAATAAGAAATAGCCCTAAGGTGTAGGTCCCACCTAAACAGGTTTAAATTATCCCTCAACGTCTTTGAAATCCTCTTCATCAGGACTTTACATTAACTTTTTATAAGTGTTTCTTTCATCTCCATATTCAGCAGCTCATGTTCATACTATGGTATATTTTTCAGTTGTTTGAGAATTTTGTTGTCAGTCAAAAGTTTGATATCTGTCTTGTTACTGTTTCGTAAACTCATCGAACCTGTAGTTGACCTGCAGTCATTTTGCCATGACTTCAAAGTGGACCAAGACGTCCAGAGAATCCGTGAGCATTGATTCACAGTTGTTTTATGGTAATACATTGTAGTTTAGTACTCAAAGCAATACCTTTGCTCAGAGCTTAGAGTGCTATAAATGACCCGTCCAGACTGCACAACTACTGCCAAAGTGCTCTAGTGTCTGACATTCCGTATGGCCAAAAGAGTTTTAGGTGTGACCATGTCCCTGTCAAAGTGTATAACAAAAGGAGTTTTAGGTGTGACCATCTCCCTGAGATACTTAGCATACTGCTGGGTGTATGCCCCAACAGTAGAGGAACACCATTTTAAGTGGTTATCCAAGCTACTGTGTACCTGGTATCGAACTCTGTTCCTCTGCAGTTCTACAGAGGCAAGTGTGTTAGCCACAATGCCATATTAGGGCATGGTAAGTGCTGGGATTTGCTCAACTTACTGTTCAATGTTAAAGCTACGCATATAACCCAAACATATTATTTTTTCATACCTGTATGACATTACAGTAGTCTCCACCTGGAAGGCCAGTATAGAAAGATCCGCTAAGTCCACCTTCTCTGGTCATTGCCACAAAACCTTTGTCTCCTTTGTTCCAGGTGGCACTGTTGCCTATGAAAGTAAACAAACTTTGCATGTTAAAGAGAGATATTTAACTTGTGTATTGGTAGACGTTGCCCATGCCCAGGTTTGTCTATTGATCTGTAATACTCAACATTCAAGGACGAAAAAAATAATTTGTTAATCTGGAACAACCTACTTGAGCCCTTACCCATACTTCTTCAATTTTAAGGAACTTCACTGGTTGTCGATCAAGGAAGGATTAGAGAAGGATTAACTGTCTTCTTTTAATTGATATGTTGTATATTTTCACACTTAACTTTTAATTAAGAATGTTAAATTCTTTAAATTTGTAAACCGCATGATTTTCAAGGTTTTACGCTGTTGTAATATTCTAGCAATACCTAAACATACATAGCAATGTGATTGAGTATAGGAGGTACATTTTTGGTATGTACCATTGTGGTCGATCCATTCAGCATCACTGATACAAAATTTTCAAAGCTGTATATTGGTTATGTGCCAATTAGATTTCAAAAAGTTAGTCGAAAGCTTAATTGGAACATCTTTTAGGTTTAAATTACATTTACACTTTGTGTCAATAATTACAGATAAATTGTCCCTTGTTTACTAGGACATGTGTTAGCTTGGTCTACCTAGGCTCCAGATAAAAAGTTTGTCACGTAAGAGTACGTTATGATTGAATTGTAAATTAGTACATTATGGTATCAATGTTAAGGGCAGATCAAAAGCGGCAAGATGAGATTAAACCGAAAAGATACTATTATATTATTGTGTATAATTGTTTTGTATGAATGTATAATAGTTTAAGTAACTATGGTGATACAACCTCTATTGTATAAAAGTTAACACACTCTGTGACACAGTTATGTAATATATTTCACCTTTTCAAATTTACCGATGTTCCACATATTGTACAAATCATTAAAAAGTTATGCCACTTTTCAAAGTCTCTGTAAATTTATACCTGTTAGAACAAGAAAGGTTAACTGCAATGTCAGCAGTGCAACTCATGTTACCTGCAATATCAGCAGTACTACTCATGTGTTGCAGGTTGTTTTATCTGGAGGCCAAGAAGTAGATGGTTAAGTATAGCTGCTTTTAGTTAATTACTAACCAGACTGGTACTTGTGTTTTGTTTATGCTATGGCCTGCTTGTTATTTTCTTTATTATATTAATAAGAACACTAGCCTTGAGACCAGAAGTTTGATGCTTGTTCTATTCCATTGGTTGCTTTTGCCCAACCGGCCATGCCTGCAATGACTGGCCAGCGATGTTCACACATCCAACCATTGCCACAAGAACCATCTTCATTGATAATCACATCCTTTGTACTGAAAAATAACGGTAGAACTGAGACTATATGTCTCTAATGAATATATTAAACTCTGACACATACATAGCTACAATACTCATATGTCGATTAAGCCCCAAATACATTGATGCACCTTTATGCCGACTGAGGTGGGTGGATCATTTACATATTGTGTCAGATTTGGTTAGCATTGTTATTGAAGCAGCTGTACTCAGATCATTACAGAGGATAGCTTATTTTCCACAAATGAAACTAACTTAAACACTATAAAAACTTGATAAACAAGAGAGCTACTCCAGCAATCAATTATGCAATCGCCAAATTAACAAATTTCGTAAAGAAGAGACCACTAAGGGCTAACATAACAGGTACAAAGTCACCAAAGTCACTTGATAAAGACGAGGCCACTCTGGGCCACTATAGTCATATCGTCTTGTTAATAAAATACGTACCTTGTCTAAACTAAATGCAATGATTTTAAACAATAATAAGGAGATTCATGTTTCCAACTATGGTTTGTGAAAGTGTTATGGCATATTAACTGTAAAGAAAAAAGTAATAAAATCAGCACTTCTTAAGTGTGATACATGGTAAATGTAAAGCATTTCTCACACAAAGTTTTCATCTGAGGGAGGACCTATCTCCGTATCATCTCCATAGTCATAGCTACTCATCACTCTCTGGTATCCATATTCCCAACCCACTGAAATGGCCTGAGCCACCTGGTAACGTTCTGGGTTCTATAAATGAATATGTACACATGTATAGAAATCTGTATGTGAACGATCATTTCTTTGTTACTATAGATTAAATTGTGCCTGAGGTAGTTTTCGTGTTTTTATGTCTTAGCAGCTTGGGTCATATGGAGACAGGATATCAGTATTAAAAATATTTATATAATGAATGATTATATAAATGAATTTGATAAACACTAACGGCTTCTGAGCACATGCAGAATATTAAAATCCACACAATGCGTATAACACTATACTTAACTTAAGGTTGTGATTCCTCTACTTCATAATGCATTCTAAATACAAGCTGTAGTTAAAATAATGTATCTTTTGCTCAACACAACGCATGCAGTAATATAGTTACAGAATACAATATGATTCAGGGGATGTATCGTTTTCTGGACCTAGGGCTCTGTGACTCATCTACATAGACCTATATCTTACACAAATAAAACCTTAGTACACAATATGTTGAAAGTTTGCAATATATTGTTACCTCCACCGAAGTGGTATTATTTTGTGACTGTGTTTGTCCGTCTGTTGGTAAAATTACACAATACTACTAGTTAGAACTTCATGTTATATGTCTTGACAGGGGCATGCACTCTCAGAGTGCTCTTAATGCTGATTAAGATGTCACTCATTAATACTCATGTTGTATATATTACGTATATTTCAACATTTATGTTGCTATTTAATGCTTCCGGTTGGAACAGGCAGATTTTCACAAGAATGGAGAGCCACAAGAAAGTCATACAGCAATTGACCTGTTATGTCTGCATGTGTCAAGGGTCTTGTTACCGACTTTCAGCCAGTCAGATTGTGATATTTATAATTAATGCATAATAAATATTACATGTTGTTATCAACCATACTACCCCCAAGCCTATAGTTAACACATGGTGTACACAATGATGAATATGTATATAATGATGTACTAGCCTTAAAAGTGACCACATTACCAGCTCCCCCGTGTCCTCTCTGGTTGTCATGGTTATCCACAAAAACAAAAGCATCTCCAGGGTCTGCCATGCCCCAGCTAGGGACATAGATACCTGCATAGTATCAAAGAAGACAAGTACACATAATTTTGGTAATGGAAATCTTCCAACAAGCTGAAAAAATCTTTTGACACTAGGGACTGGACTAAAAACGGCAAGATTTGTCGAGGAATATATCGTAATCTGTCCCTATCGAACTTGGAGTCCCAGGGACTTGTAACCTCAAGCTATACAATTCCAATATGATTTTGAAATAATTAGACATCGGGGTGATAGGATATGACAGGTCAGATCCCGGACTCTCTAGATCTGTTGGCAAATAAGTGGCTACCCTATGCAAAGGAGGAATTTCACCATTTTCGTTGGGTGCATCAGGTCCCATACCATAGACTTATTGGCAACAGGATAAGACTGAAGCGGATTAAGACTTCCATGATATGAATTCACGAGAAAAGTCAAGTGAAAGACACTGACCTTGGGAATCAGAAAACAAAGTTATTGATTTTTCTGAAAATTATAAAGTATATTAGATATTCTTCCAACTTTTGGCCCCTTCCCAATTTTGCTTTCTGACATACAGGATTGCCAAAATTTTGGATCACCATTTCAAATTCGGCAAGAGTCAGGTTCAAAATTGTGAATATTGAATCATCACTTTATATCAGGGTTGGGTCCAGTATATTTTTATTAAAGTACTACTGTACAAAAGTACCAAACTTGATATTTTAATGCTTTTAAAATGTAATGGTAGTCATACTAAATACATTTAAAATGGACTTGTAGTAATTTTATTATTTTTCGTGTAATATTTTTTGCTAGTGATTTAACTGGATTACATTACAAATATAAATATTTTATTTCGAATTAGTTACTGTACATATCATAATGAACATTGTAATATCTAAGAGACTGTATCAAATACAATGTCCATGCTGATATTCAACAGTAATTGTAAATGACAACCTCATAAAGAATTAGGCATGTTTTAGATTTAGTTACAGAATTGAAGTCCTTTTCATAAGTACATGTACATTTTTCTGGTACTTACACTAAATAGTTTTGTTTTTGTAGTAAGACACAACCCTGATTGATATACAAATAAACATCTATAAGAAAACTGAATTAAATATATGACTAAGCTTCGTACAAAACAAAATGGAATGCAGCAAATACATATCAACTGAGTGTGAACCTTTATGTTTATTCTACATATGTTTAAACAACATGTACGTGGTAAACAGATCTTTCATTTTAAGCACAAACTTTACCTGGAATTGCCCACAGTGCATCCACAGTCTCTGCAATTTTTGTACAAAATCTGAACTCGGTTCCCCTATGAGGTAAATATGAAAACAATATCAGCTATTGAGAAGTGGAAATTTGCACTTGCCATCCATTTTTGTTTTGTTATTTAGCTGATATCTTTGGATGGTGAAATGTTATTCACAGTGAAATTGATACTATTTTTCTCTGGAACACTGTTAGCTTGTGGTGTTGTTATACTATACTGTGTGTGCGAGTGGTATAGTGGTATTGGTTTGTGGTATTTTTTGCACTGTACGGTGTGTGCAGGTTGTTTTGTGGTATCGGTTTGTGGTATTTTTATACTGTTCTGTGAGTGTAGGTGGTATAGTGGTATTGATTTGTACTGTACGGTATGTGCAGGTGGTAGAGTGGTATTGGCTTGTGGTGTTTTTCCACTGGACTGTGTGTTCAGGTGGTGTCAGGTTATTGGTTTGTGGTGTTTTATACTGTACCATGTGTGCAGGTGGTGTAGGGGTATTGGTTTGTGGTGTTTTTATACTGTACCATGTGTGCAGGTGGTGTAGGGGTCTTGGTTTGTGGTGTTTTTATACTGTACCATGTGTCAGGTGGTGTAGAGGTTTTGGTTTGTGGTGTTTTTATACTGTACCATGTGTGCAGGTGGTGTAGGGGTATTTGTTTGTGGTGTTTTTATACTGTACTGTGTGTGCAGATTGTATAGTGGTGTGCAATGTAATACTGTATATGAATTTGACATTAATTTGAGCTATTTTATCTAATGAATAAGATACTGAAATAATTATTGATTCCTAGTAAATTTTCAATCTGTACTAGTGAATATCTTAAAAAGCTGAGAATTAGTGAAATATTCTTCTAGCTAAATTTTCTATTGATACAGTATATGCCCACCTTTCAGATTGTGGGCTCGAGTCTTTACTCTGATCTGTAGTGGTGAATTTATTAGTTTTCTGACTAGTGCCTGAGTTTACCTTTTCAAAGCAGAATGTTAACCAAGTAATATACACCCAAGTTTCAATTCCCCCCAAAACCTGTATTGATGTAGCCTATATACTATGTGTTGCAAGGAAGGTTAAACTCACGTAAATCAATTTAAGATCTGAAAGTGAAAATCAGTGAGAAATAACATTTTCACAAATGTTTGTGTAATGACTAAAAATCTGTGAAGTTGACTACAGTTATGTGATGAATTCGCTACTGGGGGCCAAACATTAAAACAATAAAGATAATAAACATTTCTGCAAAGTTTGCATCAGGGGCGAACCAGAAGTCTAATGTATTCAGAAACTCACAAATATGTGAGGAATTAACTACAAGCAAAGAAGAAAATACAAGGGGTACCTCTCACTGTTGAACTTCAGATGCCATGGCAAATTTCACATTTGTTGCTGTATCATTAAGTATCTATTCTGCAACAATAACTACTGATCTTACACCTTCTACGTCTGTAGTCACACTAAGCAATTTTTATGGGTGCGGTAAATAAGTTTCATCAATCATATCTGACCGTGCATTTTTTCTCACTAACCTTCAACTGTCCTACCGTTTGCTGTCAACTGTCCTACCTACCCGTGTCTCAATACTGCTAAATACTACACAGCGTAACAAGTTGCTATGATGTGTCTAGCTTGTGGATTTTTTTGTCATTTTTGATCTAGTGATACTTAATGCTACCTTAGTGTATATTTGCTTGTGTCCTGTTTGCAGGTACGGTTTGCAACTAAATTCATTTTATTTTGGGGCCAAATAAATTAACATAGACAATTTGATTCCTTCAAAGTGTCACAACTATTTTATTGTGTTATCCTATTTTGATCATTTTTTGCCATCGTGTTCAGATTGAAGAGAAACAAATTTTTATCTACTAACATATTAATCAAACTTTGCTTGTGGATGTGGCAACAATTGTGCATTCTTAAATACCCGCAGGCTACAGTCCATGCAAATGCAAAAAACATATACTTATAATCTTTTAAGTAATGTATTCACACCATAATTGCTAAAATATTTGGTAACTGTAGTTTCTTATCAAATTCTACAGGTGTAAATGACCTGAGCCATGTGGAATTAAGCTCTGGCAATGGAAGAAATTGGATTCTTTTTCTGTGAGTGCAGATATTAATAGTTAATTCCAGGGTGGAATAATGGCAGACTTATTCTACAAGTATTAATTGGTTTTGCAGCACAATTTATTGTGGTCTTCTTGACCATGTACGGTGTGCATAATAACTATTAAGTGCCAAGAGACTTGTAATTGCATCTGTATTATTAAAAGGCTGAAAATTACCACGTTTTTACTAAATACATGTTTGTGGAAAGTAAAGAAAGAAATATGATTAAATCTCAACCTATTTTAACAGCATATATTTGGTCATATGGATAAAGAGGTATTGATGTTAGGAAGCAAAAGCTGAATTTGTGAAGTATCATTTTTCATGGTGATTTAATTCGACTGACTGGATTGTCATGTAAAACATAATTTACTCTTGCAGACCCGGAACCATATTCATGAATATATTCACTTATATTGAGCTTTCACTGAAGAAGTTTTTAAAATTAGTTTTGGTTTTTTAAATTATGGAATTTTATTTTTTGTTTTATTGCGGAAAAGCCAGTTTACCAAGAGTTATCATTTTATAAACAAAAATCTATACTGAAAATAAAGAAAACAGTTGCTTCATTTTAATTAATAAAGTAAATTTCAAGCTTTTAAACCATTCGCTACTTAAAAATGTGCAATTCCATGCTAATAAATATCCTGTTGAATAAACAGCAGTTCCTTTAAAAGAGTAACTCTTTCTTAAAATAAAATTCAGTTATTTGATGATAGATGAAAAATCCTTATGATTACATATTGAGATTCTCGCCTACCTCCCAAGATGTACATATTCCTGGATTCTGATCTCATCTGGGTTGTTCTGGTCGATAACTTCTAGATATATAAAGGGTTTACTTCCGGCAGCAAACCAACGGGTGTCAAGGTCATCCAAACCAATCAATATTTGTTCAATGTCATCGGGCCACATATGCTTGGATGCATCAAGTCTGTAAATGATTTCTCTATTTACTACTGGGATATGATACTTCTTTTCCATGACATATTGCACATTATATCAGATACTATACTGGGCTAAAACTATGTAGTTAAGATAACCTATAGAGCTCAGTGCTGGGTGGTTCTTTTGAACTGTAGGTTATCCCACGTATATGTTGGACCAGTATCTGAGCCTTTGAAGTAGGGATGGAAGGCCTGTTTACTATCACAGGGATGCTGAGATCCCTATAATTCTACTGAAGGTTGCTTGAGGCAATATAGTTGCTTTTCAAGCCCTACAGAATGTTACACTTTATGTTCTTTTTGTGGCTTTTATTAATTTCCACACTAATGTGCTGTAGATTTGAAAAAATCAATCGTTTAAACAATCAAACATGCAAGCAATCAATACTCGTTTAAGCCTTCTACTTGTTATTTTAAATTTTTAATATGAATTCCTTTTACAAAAAAATGAGATCATTAATTTTTGGTAGTAATTCCCTCAACAATCCTAATCATTAAAACTGGTTCAGAGGCATGACACACCAAGAAACTACATTGATGTGTCCTTTGTTACAAGTTGGCCTGACCAGTAGTGTAAAAGTTTGTACTTGTAAATATCCAAATTCTGATGCGTCATGTTATTAAAAGTGACATTAAACCCAAAACAAGACTTTTTGACAATATAACAGTAACAAGAAATAGGATGCCGGTTAACTATGAAAAAAGAAAAGGAATTTTATCACTTATCAAAATGTCTTAATGGCAAAGTAATGTAGGTTTTTAATGACAATGACAAAGTGACAGAAAATAAGAAACATTTCAAGCAGTTATCACCTGAACCCAGCCACACCCATTTCTATGAGAGAGTTGAGGAATGCTGTGATCTTGATTCTAGTGTCTTCAATCTTCTGATTCAAATCTATCAGTCCACTTAATCGGCAATTGCGCACCTGTCAATATTAAGAGATTTTAGGAAGTGAGATACTTTCAGCTTAATACCCAAAGCACTAAGAATTGTAGTGGCATTTTAGTCAATTGGAAGATTAAACTAGCTATGAGGAGAAATCCTTTAAATGTGCAATTGATATGTTACAAGGACGCTTTTTATAATAATATGCTTAAATGTGATAATGGTTGATTTGGGAATTCGATACTTTTCTCCTTTTAATCATAAGATTTGAGATATATGCACAACAAATAACTGATGGCCATGATATTCTGAAGACTTGGTTATTTGGCCAGGACCAACATTGTAACCAGTAACCACTCAGTGGTGGGAGGTACAGCCTGTCTATTAAAGCTGTGACAAAAACTATCATCAGGTAATGATAATTGTAAATTTATTGAGGATGATCCTGGCTGTTGAATAACCTGGATATCACCAGGGCTCATCTGTACAGATCAGGTCTCAGAGTAGCACTTCCTGTGGAAAAACTAGATGCTAATCAAGTTTGCACTGGTCCATTATACTGGAGGGATAGTACTGTGTTTGTATTATTTGGACCACTCCTGGTTTATACTCCTTCTTTGTATGTTGCCCTGATGTATCCTTACTTAATTGTAAGTTCTTATGACATGTGGATCGACATATGGGGGTAAAACTCAAGGTATGTCCAGAATCATGACAGTAGTAACATACTACAACCACCAACCTTAGTAAATCTTAGTAAAAAATCAACCATATGAGAAAACGGTCCCCGAAAAATGGCGACCAAGAAATTACTGTGAATTCAAAATTGGTCCCTCAATATTAAATTCATATTGATGTTAGATGTCTGTGTATACAAATACAGCAATGATAATTTATTTCGTCAGGATATGACAAGAATATGAAATAATATTAGAAACTATATTTAAAGAAACCTAAGCTGAAGGGGAAATATATGAGGTTAGAAACTTACACAATATGACATTCCCAACCTATGTTTTATTCATAAACAATAAAAGAGAAAAAAAGGTTTCTTATTTAAGTATCAAATTTACTTTAGACTATGTCTTTGTGTGTGAGTTTGATAAAAAGCGGATTTGTCCAGCTTTCATTAATCTAACCTGCAAAATACATTGAAAGGAAATTTAAACTAAAAATGATCCAGTGACTCTATTTACACTGGCCATGTCAGTCCAGTCATTGATACAGCAGCACTGTGGGCAGGTAGAGCAGTCGTTGAAGTTATCCATCTCATAGGGAACTCCAGGGAAATGGCCAAGGTCTGCATCAAACTCTGTACCTGCTGACCCCTTGCCGGACCTACCCATCCCTGTCATATGATTGATCACAGCATCTACATAAATCCTACATTGAGAAAGAAGGGTCACATATTAGACCTTGAAACCTTTTGTATGCCTGTTTCACTCTCACAAATTACACTTATAAATTCACCAGTTCCACTATCACGATTAGACCTATTGAGTGATCCAATAATGTAGTCGCTAGTCAATATAATTACCCTTTCGGCTGTGTACCTTTTCATTTTCAGAAAATGTTAATTAGTCTTTCAGAGGTTGCCAAGACTGTGTTAGACTAAAGAAGGAATTTGTTCCATATTAGTGGACTTTTTCACCACATGGCACAGAATGGTGTGAAACATTATCCAGGGAATGTCCTGAAGGATATGTGACAGTGGAAGAGCCTCCTCATAAGTACACATAACAATAAATCGTACATGGGATAAATTTTGTGTTCTATGATGCAGGTTCTAAGTCACTGATAAAGTATAATTTGTGGTTAATTGTGGAAACACTTGCAATACTGGAGGTATTTGAAAGGGTCAAACATAAAATTATTCAGTGGCACATAAACTCTGTTTTGGTACCAAACCCATCAGGCTTAAAACATACTGATATGGAATCAGTTTTAATCTTTCTTTAAATACAAACATATACAATTTCAGTGTAAATACAAACATATACAAAGTACAATGTCACATCAATGACTCTTTGAGTTAGTAGTGCTGAAAGCTATGAACGATGGTGTTACTCATTACACTTTGGAAATGTAAAGGATATTATTCTTGATTCTGTAAGCAATGTTCATTATTTGTTTTATTCACTGATATTCTTTAAATTTCCAAAATGCCATATTAATGGTAACCAGTAAGTATGTTGGCAAAAATTTACAATTATTAATGAGAAATATCTAAAATAATATTTGCTTTATAGCCTTCTACTCATTGAAACTTTCAAGATGATAACCCATTTAGCAATATAGAAGAGTAATATTAGATCTTCATAAGAATTGAATGTCATTAAACGTTATACATCCCTCTTACCTGCCACAGTCATGTTCTACCTTTGTTTACATAGCGTAATTTGATCAGATATAAGCCAATCAGTTCCATGTATTTAACAATGAAACATAATAATGCCATTCATATTGAAAAAAAAACCAGCTAAAATATTCTCATATTTACACCTAATTCTTCATTCGATGAGGATTATTTACAAAGGTGTTGTAATGAGAATTGTTTTCTATTGTCTGTCCTGTTGGTTTTTGCAGGCAATATTAGGCCCCAAAATTTTTTACTTCCAACCAGAACAGACACTCAGCTTTGCCACTTGTGGGAGGCGAACCCACACCAAAATGACAATCTATGGTTACTTGCCAAACTTGGTAACCAGTAGATCACACATGCCACTCAAAATTCAAGGAAGTGAGGAATATCTCAGAAACAACCTTCACGGAAAAACGTTTTCAGAAACTATTGTTAAACAGCATTATTGTGTACATATATGATTTTTTTGAATATTTAATTGCTCCCTGCCCTCTTTGTATATGAAATTAAAATTTACAAAGTTTCAGCTGCAATTATACTCTATTGCTATTATCCACAATTAAGATTCAAATGCCTGCTATGGCCAAAGTAGCTCTGTTTATGTTTGATCTCACTGACCTTATATCACGGATGATTGAAAACTGGTTTAGATTTTTTCTATATGATATCATAAGTTCTTATAAATGCAAAAAAAATGAAGTAATGTGTAATGACATAACTCTCAGGTAAAAATAAATTATTACAAATTATACTGACATTTAACATAAAGTACCAGTTCCACTTTTCTGTGGCCCTGTGTGACAGATATGTATTAATGCAGAATCTACATTTGTCATCAGCAGTCTTTATTGCTTTCAGTGTGACATGGTTTCCAAGCTAGCCTTGCTTATTGCTTGATTTTGGTGAGCAATTAGGAAAAACTAGCAGCTTGTAGTTTGCATTATAAACTCTTACATACACTGGCTTTTACTTCAGACTAGCTAAGATAAATTGTGTGATGAATTAATGGAATTAATTAATTCCCAAGCATGAAAACAAATCCTTTGTACACATTTTAAATATATATTTGGGTATAAATGTAAGCCCAAGGAAAAGCTATTTTTACGTTACAAGGCTTATACAAAAGAAAAACAATGCCAAAAAAACCCACCAAAATTACCAATGATGGTTTATTATACCTGAGTATTAATGGAAATAGGTTTTCACCACACGTTGGCAGTTTCATGCTGACCACATTGTAACAAGATAACCCCAGCAATCTAAATACATTATCATGGAAATTGCAAAATTCCCCTTCAAGTTAAAAGTTTTACTTTTAGCTCGGCCTATGCTCTTTACTAGTAATAGTCGCTAATGCAACAAATGACAGGGACAATTATGGTGTTTATTTTAATAATAAATTATGTCTAGCGAGAGTCTTAACATCTTAACAATGGAACAATCATGGTCCTTAAATCTTTCAGGTGATAGGCAGCCAAGAAGATTAATGTGGAACACCTCTATTGCATAGATAGGTTTTATACAAAGCCTAAATCAGGACATTAAAACTTTTTTCTCAGTCATTCCAGCCAGTTCTTGATAATGTGGAAATAAATCATGAGCAGTAATGATTTGGTACTTACTACCTAACTTATTATGTCTCATTCAGAAATGACTAAGTCGTGCTCATTACTTATAATGTCTTGTTTGGAACTTTTTATGTGGTGGTCTTTACTCATTATGTCATTTTCACAATTATTATGACGTGCTCACTACCCATAATGTCTTGCACAACATAATAAGTATTGATAATGAGATCATCAATTGCTTCACCTGCTGTAAACGCAAAATAAGTTGTGATCACATGAAAATGAGCCCTGCTTATAGTAACTAAGTCACAATCTTGAGAAAATAAGTTCTACTCTCAATACCTTCTCGTGACCACAATTTGGTTCATGTTAAGATAAAAGTCACTTGCTCAGATGTCAGAAAAAAGACAGAGGGATAGTAGAGTGAATATTGTAAAACAATTTTCTTCCCAGATTTAACATTAACCTGTCCTGCTATAGTGATTTTCTACACTTGCCCTGTAAATGTATGAATCACCTACAAACAAAATACAAGACATATAATCAACACCATTGCACCAATTTTTAGTCTGTATGCTTATTGAATAATGGTACTTTTCAGAGATTATTGGCTCTCTAGTATTGAGATGTCAGCATTACAGTGAAATAGATGTAATAATTGCATGTCAATGTACTCTCTGTGAGATTCCAAACTGTTTTGTCCATTTGCCTGAGAGCCTGCAGCATTCCAATACTACTGATGTGGGGTTTCATACTCCCTTGGTTTATTATCATGATAGGGTCATAGTGTATAACTGTTAATCTGATTTTAAATATATATACTTTATACTGTTGTTCCAGTATTCTGAGTTATTGTTAGAGCTAGCCAGTTTTTCACTGGGGGACTGCTATAACTGATCTTGTTGAAAACAGGGCAAGAAAGACGTTTACTTGTGAAAAGATAATATATAAGACTGAATAGATCAGGCACAAAGCTTCCTTCCGGCTGATGGTATTAGTAAAATATCAGGCCCCCAGGGTATCCCACAAGTTCCAAAAAGAACCATTTTGTTAATACAATACACAATGTTAAAATGCATAAATATACCCTGCCATATTATGTACAAACCGTGTTTACATGTAAATAAAGTTATTGCAAAAGTTAACCACATAAACAGTTGTAAGCTAAAGACAGGGGTAATATTAGGAGTAGAAATGCCCCTGAACTGAGAACATAAATATCACAAAAGCGCTGCCCACTGTCATGTTCAGCAATCTTGGAAATCATGTTACTATTACGTTCTTCAAGAAAAATATCGCTTGACTCAATTCTTTATGTAAGATTGGTAAGATAGTTCTAACACCATAAGCTTTAACATCCTTATGGTTATCCGTAACTACCTTTTGACCTTACTTAGGACAGCAATGCTGGTTAATTTCAGTCGGCTATAATGCACTACATAAATACGTACATCTCTTCCAAAAGAATAATAAATGACTTAAGCTACCAAAATCCTTAGTTGGTCCCCATTAATCAAAGATGCTGGTGTTTTGATCTGAGCAATCTTAGTATTTTACGTAAACAAAAGAATATATTCCAGCTGACAGCCATCTGAAACTTCTGATTCTGTGCACTATTCTTGAAACACCTTCCTCTAATTTTAGTGATCTAAAGATAGTAACTTCTGATTCTGTGCACTATTCGTGAAACACCTTCCTCTAATTTTAGTGATCTAAAGATAGTAACTTCTGATTCTGTGCACTATTCTTGAAACACCTTCCTCTAATTTTAGTGATCTAAAGACAGTAACTTCTGATTCTGTGCACTATTCTTGAAACACCTTCCTCTAATTTTAGTGATCTAAAGATAGTAACTTCTGATTCTGTGCACTATTCTTGAAACACCTTCCTCTAATTTTAGTGATCTAAAGATAGTAACTTCTGATTCTGTGCACTATTCGTGAAACACCTTCCTCTAATTTTAGTGATCTAAAGATAGTAACTTCTGATTCTGTGCACTATTCTTGAAACACCTTCCTCTAATTTTAGTGATCTAAAGACAGTAACTTCTGATTCTGTGCACTATTCGTGAAACACCTTCCTCTAATTTTAGTGATCTAAAGATAGTATTTCACAATAACACTGCTCTCACTGTCAATGTGTCTCAAGCCATAAACTCAATTGCAATCCATATCAGAGATCTATATAAGTTTTGCCACTTGCACAACTTCAGCACAGGAGTCCTACTTGCAAATGCTCTGGTGAGCTCTTTGCCTCAGTCACAGATTCCTGGTTAAGGACACTGCAGCATGTTGAAAATTCATTCTGTAGTGCAGATAGTCACTCAATCATCCACTGGCTTTCAGTAAACCCCAAATCTCAGCCCTAAAAAGTGCAGTATCACTTGTGTTATGGTCGAGAACATGGCCAACCAGAATACCTCAATGCACTGCTCCATTCTCCAGAAGTAGCAGACCCAGTTATCTAAAGTTTTAGTCCCTTCAACTCCCTTCTTTGACTACAAACTTAATAAATCCCCAAAACATTTTTGTTTAGTCTTTGAGCCATAATGTCCCAATTTATTGTAGAACTCCTTCCTCTTTATATAAGAACCAGTCCCAGACAGAACAGATAAATGTGACTTCACCCTTAATTTAGTAAACAAAGAAACAGTTTTTCAAGACAAGAATTGAATTACTTATGACAAAAACTAAGTGTCTAAAATAATGTAAGCTATGTGATCAGAAAAAATGCACAAAATAAAATTTCAGTATGTAAAAACTGAATTTGTCCCATTTAGCTGCAGATTTTTCCTGTGAAAGAGGTTTTGATTTTCAAATCTGTGTCATAAGAAAATATTTGCTATTTTCATGCCTAATATCATGAGGGAATATGAAGTTATGATCATACGCAATCCACATGTAGTCTTTTTAATTATTGTATGGTTTTACACTGAAGTATGATGAAAATGCCTTATGTCAAATTTTATGTTTCTTTGGTAATTGAAACGTTAATTACTGAGACATTCTTAAGATTAGCATCATTCAATTTTTTTTCCAGTTTTTACTCCACAGCCCTCAAGGACTTTCGGGGTGTTGTTCTCACCCATGGCATTAAGATGGGCAGAAGGGCAGGTGGGTGGATGGGAGGCAGGAAAAACTTTGTCCAGGCTGTATCGCAGAAACTGTAAGGTGTAAGAAGTTTTTTACTGGTAGGGACATTGGTTGAGGGGACCAAAGTCATAGTGTGACCTTGATGTGACCTTTGCCCATGCCATAGTGAGTTTGAAAATCTTGTCCGGCCTATATCTCAGAAACCATAAGGTATGGGAAGTTGATACTTATCAGGGACATTAGTTGGGGATGTAGGTCTGCAACGTAATATTGTGATTTTGATATAACTTTTGACCTTGCTGTAGTGACCTTGACTTTAAAATCTTGTCCGGGCTGTATCTCAGAAACTGTGTAGGAGTTGCAGAAGTTGATATTTGGTAGGGATACTAGTTAGGGGTGTAAATGTGCAACATCATGAGACGACCTCGATTTGATCTTTAACCTTGCTGTAGTGACCTTGACCTTTAAAATCTTGTCTGGGCTATATCTTGATACTGTAAGGCATAAAAAGTTGGTACTTAGTAGGGGCATTTGTTTGGAGGAGTAGGTGTGCAACATTATGATGTGACCTTGATTTGACTGATGACCTTGCTTTTGTGACCTTGACATTCTTATCTTGTCCAGCTTATATTTCAGAAACTATGAAGAGTAGGAAGTTGATACTTGGTAGGGAAATGCGATAGGGAATGTATATCCACCACGTCATTAGTTAGGGGGTGTAGGTGAGCAACGTCATAGTGTGACCTTAATTTGACTGTTAACCTTGCCGTACTGACCTTGAACTTTAAAATGTTGTCCGAGTTATATCTTGGAAACTGTAAGGCATAGAAAGTTGATACTTAGTAGGGACATTGATTAGAGAGTGTAGGTGTGTAATGTCATGGTGTGACCTTGCTTTGACCTTTGACCTTTGCAGATGTGGCAAATTGTTCCATATGGTTGGTGTGTCATATGGTTGAAATGTTTCTTTGACAGACTGGTAGTGTTCACCCACATAGGAAGTAAACCATTCAACTACCATTCCACACACTCCAAACCAGGATAACAAACTGACAGATCAAAAAGTACCAGAGCAGTAGGCACCTCTTTAGAGAATGGCAAATGAATGTATTTTTCTTGATAAGAGTACTGTTTCTGTTGAGTGACCTTGTGTTGTATGCTGTTTGATTTGGGTTGTCCAGACCATTTCTGACAATAGTTTCCTTCAACTGTACAACTGAAATCCTTAGTGGCCTAGTGTGTTAGCAGGCTTGGCATCTTTTCACACACTGTCTTCTCTGTGTGGGTTTAGCTCCCACAAGTGACAATGTAGAGGACTTGTCCCAATATGACCCTGGCTGTTGAAGGGTATGTAAAACAACAATTTTGACCTTCGATCTTTGTCCACCGTACAGGCACAACAGGCTAAAGAAGTTTGATATAAAACAGAGTCCAGACACAGATAAAGAATTATTGAGATTTTCACTGGTGAATGTTTCTTTATGAGAGGTGAAACACCAGCCTTCTAGAAATGTAAGGGTAGATGTGTGTTGATACACTCTTTCACAAGAGAAGTAGTCCTTTGATCGAGTGAGCAATACTTGGTAGGTGATTTATTAATACTTGTCAAAACTTTGTCCTCAGAAATATCGACAAAGACAGAAAATAAGGGGTGGGATTATGTGTTGGATGCACTTCAGGAGAAGTAGATGATTTAAAGGATTAGTGTATCCTAGTTATTTTGTCATGAAAAAGGGTAGCAAAATGACTAGCCAAATATGTAAACAAGTGCTGATTTTTAAGCACGAACTCTAGTGAGGCTTGCGCTTCTAGAGATCACCTTTTTTGTCTCCAGACTTTCATGATTTGTGGCATAGCCTGATGAGTATCTGTCTTTTACAGAATTAAAGTGGCAATGGACTACATTAGTACTGTTATGGGTGACCGCTTCAACATCACTATTTAATCTTATATGCCTCATTCATGTTTTAGAAGTTTCTCAGTGTTATCCAGGTGATGTAAATAATAATCTCAAAAATGTATTTATCATTGCATTATTTTGGTAAATTGTTCCTGTGTGTCATTTTTCTGCCAGGTTTATTTGAAAATTTGAATAAATAGTTTTTTTGCACACGAGCTTGACATTTCGAACTCTTTACATAATTGAATAATATTTCATAAATGTTACAATACTGTTTTAGTGGCTTGGGTTAACTGCCTAAAATCGCAGACCCCTCTCATTGGGAACTGTCCCCAGTGGTAAGTTCTAGAGCATTAGAGAATGTTGATGTTGACCATCCCTGCACACAAGTTTTTTTCTGGATAAATGTCACTGAGCACTGTGCAGTCATGGTGGATCAATTAGCACTTTGAGTTCTGGAGTACAGGAGATATTGCACTATAAATGTCAACAATACATGATACAATAAGTCAATTAGTTCCACCTCTGATGACTGTTTTCGTACTTTAGATATCATACACATCCTTATCTCCCTTATCTCTTAAACATTTCACTCTTTAATTTCTTTACACAATACACTGCCTTCACGTTCACAATTTATGTCATCATTTTTGAGAATCATACACACTTATCTCACCTGACACCAACATTGTTACATCTCTCTACCATCTCCACAAACTGCTGGTCTGTGCCACTCCTGCTTGTCATCTTGTAACTGACAGGCTGGTACCTTTCCCACCAGGGTCTGGGGTAGTCAGAGCCATCAGGTGCACCACTCTCATCTACCCCAATCACTGCATGTTCATTGGCTGGTGATACCTAATAGTTAAATTACATTTTTAGTCTTTTTTCCCTGCTACACAGCTATATATTTAAACAAAAACAGTATAATACATAGTCTGTTTTAATTTATTACTTGTTTCAAGTTTCCTCAGTAATTTGTATCAAATATATTTCAGGTTTTGCCAAGATGATGTGCAGCAAATTAAAATTATATACCCTCACTGTGTAGGAGAAGGCATAAATGTAAAATATGGTTTGCCATCCTTAATAAGAACTTCTACCAAGGCATGAAACTTGTAAAAACCCATATTGAAAACAAGAAAGCCTAATACATGAATTGCTTTGTTATCCCACGTTCATGAAAACATCATAGAAAATTTTATTTGTGACAAGTTGACTTGCATAATCAAACAATAAAGATAAAAATAAATTTCATAACAACAGTGGAAATGTAAATGAATTTAAATTGGATTTGTAATACCAATTTGCCGAGTTGTGATGGTACTGATTTTAGTACTATTTTAGAGCCCACCTGTACCCCACAGTACCCCCTTGGTCCAAGGAATCTCTCACACTCTAAAGCAACATCTGTCCACTTCCACTCAAACAGGTGAACAATAATCCTTCTGTTGCCCTCACAGTTTGGGTTGTGCCATGGAGAATCAGCAAGTGTGCCAACTTCAATCAAAAAACATTCAAAAACATAATTTCACATGTCCGATAATAATTTTATTTGTTTGTAGTGTAATTCCCATTTGCAGCTGGATACTTTAATGTAACTTACTATGACCACTGAACTGTAAACAGCAGTTTAATGTGGCATTAATATATAAGCTAATTGTAATTCTAACTGAACTTTTATAACACTTAATCTTAATCTTTAGAAGGGGACTCTAAGGCACAACATAACATTAACGGTCAACCAATATCAGTATCCAGGGACAGAAACAGGTCAATCACAACAGAAAACAAACAAGGGATATCAAGACTAAGGTGGGTATGCCTTGGTGTAGAGATATGATTTAAGCTTTTTTCTTAAAAAGAAGGGCAACAGAGGGGATGCACGAGTCTCATCAGGAAGAGCATTTCACACAGTGGGGAGCGTCAAGATGAAAACTATACCCAAACTGTCTGACAGACTTTTGAGTAGATGGATAAAACTTTGGTGCAACAAGGAAATTACCAACATTCTAACTCCACCTGTTACCATACGAACTACTTACTGTTTGAAGTTTGAAGAAACTTGTGGATAAGTGTTGTTCTTTGAAACACTGAACGATATTTAACAGGTAACAGACAACAAATGTTTCACTGGTGTATCTACTAGTTTTTGATACAATTCTAGCAGCATAAATTTGGCTACATTGTAATTTACATAGAGTGAACTTATGGAGACTCCTGAAAAGTGAATTACAGTAATCTAACCGACTATTGACAAGAGCATTGGCAAATAGAAGAGACGCACCACGAAAAAGAAACTCACTAACCCCCTCCCCCTGAATTCCCACAGACACTCGGAACATATTTAGACATGGAAAGATCAGAGTTGAACCATAAGCCCAGCTTCTTGACTAACCCAGCCTTGCAACGAGGACTGCCCAAGATGGCAATTGGGAAGCATGCTTTCAACCTTTCCCTCCGTCTTTTGGAACCAAAGAGTATATATTCAGTCTTATCAGGAATCAGTTTGAATTTAATGGTCGCCATCGACTCAGGTTAATGTAAAACTTGGGAACCACTATTAACATATTTTTACTGGAATAAATTTTCAATGATGGTCATCTATTTACCTGAGTGAAAAATATTAAGAATTTTATACCATGAGAAAACTCATTAGCTAAAACAGCTAAAATTAATTCGCAAAAAACTAGTTCTGTAATTTCCTAGATGAAATTATTTACTCAGTGACACCGGCTAAATAACATAAACAATCAACCATTTGTACATTACTCACTCAGACCCAACAGAATACATCCCAAGGCAAGACTCTTCATATTATATTGGTAAATATCTTCTGATTGATGAAGTTACGTATTACCAAAGATATTGTCTCAGCAAATCATGAGAATGGAGCATATGGCGTAAATGTAAAACAACAATTAATCAAGAGTATTAATTACACATGTTCACTTCTAATAATATCATGATGAAAGTCAAGTTTAGTAGCTTTTGTCTTGACAGCATGACAAATTTCTGACTGGAAACACATCTGTTGCATAATTGACTTATAGTTCTTCCAAAAGTATGCAATAATATGCTGGTATGTAATAAAATTATCACAAAATATTACATTAAAAATACTATATTATAATACAACATAAGCTTGATTATTTTGATAAATGCACTTCATTTGGATATGGTAATACTGAAATGATATTTTCTTTGCGAGCATAGATTTTCGGATACTGGTACTCAGTTTTTGTATCTAATTATAATCCCTAGCCAAGTTGTAAACGCTGCTATGAGTGGTCCTAAAAATGACAAAAACTGAAACATCCAAAACTTTGTGATTTGTCCCGAAGGCAATATTGGGACATACAACACAAAAGCTAAGTCTTGCTTCTTGCCCCGACTGACAGAGTGGTGGGAATGATATATTTATTGCCCCATAATATGACAGCCTACCACTACAAATGGAAAAAGAGCATTTGCCATCCACTACAAGTAAGTTCTTCATCAAGGCCATTTCTTGTGCTTCTTGAAAAGCAAACACTTCAGGCATTTTTAGTCCTCCACTTTCCACAGGTGCAATTATGGTTTCTCTCTTGACCCTTACCGGCTTTTTGTTCCATAAAATATTAATAATTATTTTATCTAGCTGCACTAAAAATTCTCTTGGGGTGAAAGTTGTTGCAAATAAGTGTACAACCTTGGCTAGTATTAGTGTCTTGATTATCATGATGCATCCTTTCCAAGATAGACTTCTTTGGCTGCAGATTTGTAAGATTTTGTTTATTTTGTTAAGACGCTCATCATAATTCAGTTTACTGCTTTCGTTGTCGTCTGACGAAAACCATACCCCTAAAGTTTTGAAAGGGCCCTTATTAATTTTTAGATTTGAAAGCTCACTTGGTAATCCTGCTCTTGTCCACACTGTTGGCCCAAGCTGTGCAATTTCACATTTATCAAGATTCAGTTTTAGGCCAGCTATTTTTTGAAATTTCAAGAAATCAGTTATAATTAGTTTCAAGGATTTTAGGTCTTTTGCTAAAATAGTGGTATCATCAGCTAATTGAAAAATTTTGTTTTCCCAGTTGTCAATGGTAATACCTTTTGCACCCTTGTTGGCTCTTAACTTGATGGACAGTATTTCAGCTACCAAAATAAACAATAGGGCTGACAAAGGGCACCCTTGGCGAATTCCTCTACCGAGTGTGAAATTTCTTGAAAAATAGCCATTATTTATTGTGTAAGAACTTATATTAGTATATAGAAGTTTTATCCAAGCTCTGAACATCTGGCCAAAATTATATGATTTTAGAGATTTAAATACAAAGTCCCATTCAACAGTATCGAATGCTTTTTTGAAATCTATTAAAACCAATAAGCCACTAATATTGAATTTTCCACTAAGTAATATAATGTCCTCTATGGACCTTATGTTTTGGCCATTATGCCATCCTTTTATATATCCTACTTGATCAGGATTGATCAAGTTTGGGATTACTTTTTGTAACCTTGTTGTCAGTGATTTGGCAAGTATCTTGTAATCTGTGGCTAGGAGTGAAACTGGCCTCCATGATTTTAAATACCGAGTATCTTTACCATTTTTTGGTATAAGAGAGAGCACACCTCTCTTTTGGGTTTCACTTAATTCGCCATGTTGTAAGGAGTACTTAAAGCTTTCAAAAACAATAGGTTTTATATCCGTCCAGAAAAACTTATAAAAATTTGTGATGAAACCATCTAATCCTGGTGACTTGTCATTTGACATTTCTTTAAAAGCCATAGTCAACTCTGTAACACTTAAATCACAGTCTAAAAGTTCTTTCTGCTCTTCATTAACTTTGGTATATCAATTTTTTTCCAGAAATTCAGTTGTCAGAGTTTGGCTTTCTTCTTTGCATTTATTTGTTGCATAAAGTTTTTCAAAAAAAGAGGCTTGCTTTCCTAAAATTTGGTCGGGTTTGTCTATCAATATACCTTCAGAGTTAATCACCGATTTCATATGTTTGTTTTCATAGTTTCGTTTTTCTAAATTCAGGAAATATTTTGAATTTTTTCCCCTTCTTTGGCAAAGCGTACTTTTGATCTTAGTATTGCACCATTAGTTTTTTCTAATTGGTTGATCTCCCATTCTTTTTTACAATTCTCATATTCTGTAAACTTGGTTTGATTATTAGTTAGGTTACAGTTCTCTTCTAATTGTAATAGCTTGTTCCATATTTCTTTTTCTCTCTGATTTCTATATTTTGCTTTATGACTAGAGTAGTTCATAGTTGTTCTAATTTTACATTTAATAAAGTCCCAAAGTATTCTTTTGTTATTAAATTGGTTATCAGATAAAGCTTTGGCAATGGTTTCTTTAACTTTCTTCATATAATCCTTGTCTTTTAATAAACTATTATTAAATTTCCAGAAACCTTTACCTTTTTCCTGGCCTTCCAGTAATTTTATATTGAGGTTAATTAGGCTGTGATCTGTACCAAAACCTGGTTTAAATGTTGTATTGTCTATTTCAGATTCTAAAGAGACTGATATTAAAAAAAAATCCAACCTACTTTGAATTATACCTCCCCGACCTTTTCCTCTCCATGTGAATTGACGTTTGTCATGATTTCTCAACCTCCATATATCAAATAATGAAAATTCTTCCATAAACTCTATAAGATTATCTTTATACGATGAAGTCTTATCCCTCCACTTTTATCAAGTTCACTGTCTAAGTAGGTATTAAAATCACCACCTATTATCAAAGGTTTATCATTAAAATTTTCAAGAATTATTTTTACATTTTCTAAAAATTCATTTTTTTGGAGTTATATCATCCTTACTTGGTGCGTAAATGTTTACTACAATTACATCTCTATTGCATATTTCAGTATGTATTAGTAAAATTTTACCTTCTTTGTCAGTTTCAATGGCTTTAATTGGTACTTGTTCATTCATATATTTTGGAATTAATAGAGCAACACCCCTACCACTGCTGGACCAGTGAGAGAAGTAAATTTTCCCTTCATATTCTTTTTCCCATGATTCTTCAACTGACTTATCTGAATGCGTTTCTTGTAACATTATTAAGCCTCTTCTTTGTTCATTTAACCATTTGAAGAGTGTATTTCATTTTTGTTTACTTCGCAATCCACTACAATTAAGGCAGCATATATCTAAATTGGTCTTCATCAGTATAATCTATCAAATGTATGGTTTAATAATGTCCGAACTCCTTGTCACAGCTATATATAATAACTTGGCTACTGTATTGTCAACCTTGGGGTTGTTTTCAAAATTGGGTTTCTCATTCTAAATTGTATTTCATCTTTACCCCAAGCCATGTTCTAACTATTTTCCTTGTTCTTTAAACTTGGGGACTTTCTAACTGCCTTCTGAATATTAATTTGACCTTGTCACCTGTGGGGTCAATCTGCATCAATCTGACCTTTCTAGTTCTGGGGGTCATTCTGACAAGGAATTGATTCAGGACTTCAGCATGTTAGTAGGCAAAATGTTTTATTAAAATATTTTATTAAAAATGTACAATCATATGTCGAAATATATTTATTGTATATAATGTGCCAATGAGAAAATGATACATAATACATTATTATAATCCCATCCATGCTTTTTATTATTCTTGGCCCTTGGGGGCTGAGGATTCAAAAGAACAGACAGATCCTAACAAGGAGCGAAAGGCTAGAACATAGAATCAGCAGGTCAAGACCTAGGTTCTGGATCAGAACTTGACTTAGAGGATGATGGATAACCTGGTCACTATCATGCACTCTTGCCGGGCGTAAAGAAGAGGAATGACCAGTCATACAGGAATTTCCTTAGGAACACCCCAGAACAGTTCCCCTTCAGATAGACCACGCCAACATGTAAACATGCAAGAGTACATTATGAATGAAATACACATATGGGATATAATATTATTAATCTCTAAATTTATATACAATACTAGAAAGCATCTTTCTTAATATGCTTTAATTACTGTCCATACATGGCAATCTAGTGAATTATTACTTTGTTATTTAGTTGTTTTTTTAAATGGTGTCCTGCCCCTTTGACTTTCAAATGTTGAATCAAAGGGATGGCAAATTGACGGCAACTGGAATAAGCAATAGATCTATACCCTATTGGTGGTATTGATGCACAATAATATATTTCGCTGTGGTACACTGATTAAGGTGGGGCCTACTGCTCCACCCCACATTCTCATTGTGGAATAAGGCACTGGACCCAAAATTTGGAAGAAGACAATCATAATAGTTTAGAAGACCACTGGGGACTGTCCTCACGATTGCCAGTCACACTTTAGTCACCAGGCTGTTGGATGAATTAAACCTTGCTGCAGTGTGACCAGGGGGTAGAGCATAAATACGTCTGTGAGACCATCATAGAAGAATTCCAGAAAGGAACTGTGGTCTGTCCCACCACCCACAGGATGCAGTGCAATGAGAAGCTGTATTCAAAAACAATAAATATATATATAGCACAATCTAAAATTATGCTTTATGTGAAAACAAAAGTACGTAGTCACTGGGCTAGTAAATGACCAATATTTATAAAACCTGATGGTGATGATTGGAATTAAAATAGAGTGTAAAACTAGTTCCAGGGGTATTGACACTGTTGTGACTGATCTTGTGTGTATTTGTGAGAAAAAAATATGTTTACTTCAGATTTCACCAGTGAAACACCATACCTAATTATTTGTAATGTGACCTATCTTTACTCTCGGCCTTAAACCATCAGACCAATTTTTTTGTGAATATAGGCTCACCTTCCACCTCTGAGGTCAGTGCTTCTATCCCTTACCCGACTCTATGTAGGAAAATGGTAGTTGTTTAGCAGGTTTCTGGTGAAAATATTGTCATTATCTCAAAATACTAGGTGGCATGCTGTCCAAATTAAAATATTACAGGTAATGAAGATTCCCCATTTTTTTTGCTTTGCAAAATTTGTGAGGAAACCAGAATAATGGATTATGCAGCATAGAACTTGCTGGCAAAGTGAAAATGTGATTAAGCCAAATGTTACTGCCAATACATTCACTGCTCTGATACAGCCATCATAAGGAAATCTAGATATTAGTACATAACTAGTGTAAACTCCCTAAATTATCAAGCTATAGTAGTATTTGACTCACCAATAGGTTGTAAGTACAGAGTTCTTTTAATATATAAGATCATTGAATTATTGTTTTCCCTATATTTTACAGAACTGGTCTAGTTAGTATTGATGTTGGGTGATTCCCTTGTTTAAGTCAGGTGCAAAAGGTATATTTACAAATTATCGTCCAGTATCACTATTACCTCAGTTCTCTAAGCTGTTAGAAAAATTATTTTGCTTAAGATTAGACAAATTTATTAGCAAAAGTAATATACTTTGTGAATGCCAATATGGCTTCAGGTCTAACAGATCTACTTCATTAGCTATTATTGATTTAATAGAAAACATATCTAGTATGCTGGATCAAAGAAAAAACATTATTGGGATACTTATTGACTTGAAAAAAGCGTTTGATACTATAGACCATAATATTATGTTAAAAAATTGGAATTCTATGGCATTAGGGGACTTGTTAATAATTGGTTGTGTAGTTACTTAAGTAATAGGCAGCAATTTGTACTGTTAGATAATATTGAATCAAGTTTATTAGATGTTCTATGTGGTGTGCCACAGGGATCCATTTTAGGACTTAAATTATTAATCTTATATATAAATGATATAATTCAAGTGTCTAAAGTACTTAAATTGATTATTTTTGCAGATGATACCAATGCCTTTTGTTCAGGTGACAATTTGTTAGATTTGGCTAATACAGTAAGTATAGAGTTAAATAAGCTTAAATTATGGTTTGATATCAATAAGTTGTCACTGAATGTTACTAAAACTAATTACATGTGTTTCAGTAATAGTAAAATGTCCTGTAATTTCCACATTACTATTCATAATCATATTATTGATAGAGTATCTGTTACAAAGTTTCTCGGTGTATTGATAGATGAAAAGTTTAACTGGAAACAACATATAGACATGGTAAGAAATAAACTATGTAAAACAATATCAGTAATAACAAGAAGTAAAACTTTTCTAAGCAAAGACTCACTATACACACTGTACTGTTCTATGTTTCTACCATACCTTATTTATTGTTCAGAAGTTTGGGGTAACACATATATAACAAATGTAAAACCAATCAGTATATTGCAAAAGAAGGTGGTTCGTTTAATAAATAAAGTAGGGTTTAATGATCACACAAATGAGCTATTTTTTGAATGTAAGATTATAAAATTTTTAGACCTAGTTAAATTTAAAACTGCTGTAGTGATGTATAAAGCCAGAAACAAATTATTACCTATAAATATACAAGAATTATTTGATAGCAAAGAAAAGCTTGTTTATAATCTCAGGGGATGTAACAAATTCCTAATAAAACATGCAAGAATAAAAACAAAATCAATGTGTGTTTCAGTAATTGGATTAAAAATTTGGAATAGCCTTGAAAGTAGCATTGTGAGTGCTAAGTCTTTATGTCATTTTAAAAAATTGTATAAAAAAATTATTTTTAGTGAGTACAAATCGAGATAAAGTAACAACCAAATTGTAAGTATATGGCGTGATAAGTATTTATTTAATTTCTGAGTTAATTAACTAATAGTTAATAGCTAATTTAATTTTATTCAATTTGATAGAACTACATTTAAGTGTTGATAACTTGATAAGACATATATTCATTTCTTTGTCACCTTATTAATTGTGTTACTGGAAGTTATAAATCCTATTGTTAAGTAATGTTTTGTTTGGCAGAAGAGGGTTAAACTAGATAAGTGTTATACTTCTTTTAATCCCTAGTTATTTGTACAACTAAGTGCATGTTACTTGTTATTAATATTGCAATTGTTTGATGTATTGTTTATATATAACTGTACAATGTAAATACTCTGTTGAAATAAATATCTCCCCATCTCCCCCCCATCTCCCCATCTATCTCCCCATCTATCTATTTATGTTTTTACACTCTGCTGGAGTGATCTACTCATAGATTTGGGGATCCCCTATTCTTCTAGAACTTTGTATACATTTCTTTTCTTGGAAATGTGTTGACATGTGTACATTTCTTTCTAGAACCTCTTGGCGCCTGTGTTGTTTACCTTCTCTCTAGAAACTACTAAAATATCCAGCTATATAAAGTGGAGAAAGCCTGATCCCATAGTTCAGTTTATAATTGGTGTACTACATAGACAGATATCTTTGAAAGTACTATACAGCGGACTTACTTAAACTACCAGTAATAAAAGAATTATGTTCGCTTTAAGTTCAGCAATGTCTGGGAAATACATCAAAGACTGCAACTGATTGTAAGCATGGTTAAGTTGTGAATGTAGCAGACCTTGATCAGTACCTACAAGGTACTATTACATGAAAATCCCCCACAGTTGTAAACTAGCTTTGAGTTTAAGGTTTTGGTGTTTTGACAATATTTGATGTTGTAATTGGGCTTTTTTCAATATTATGTGTACATTTCTTTCTAGAACCTCTTGGCGCCTGTATCGTTTACCTTCTCTCTAGAAACTGCTAAAATATCCAGCTATATATAAAGTGGAGAAAGCCTGATCCCATAGTTCAGTTTGGAATTGGTGTACTACATAGACAGATATCTTTGAAAATACTAAACAGCGGACTAACTTAAACTACCAGTAATAAAATAATTATGTTCGCTTTAAGTTCAGCAATGTCTGGGAAATACATCAAAGACTGCAACTGATTGTAAGGCATGGTTAAGTTGTGAATGTAGTAGACCTTGATCAGTACCTACAAGGTACTATTACATGAAAATCCCTCACACTTGTAAACTAGCTTTGAGTTTAAGGTTTTGGTGTTTCGACAATGTTTGATGTTGTAATTGGGCTTTTTTCAATGTTATTAATCATGTACACATATCAAGACCTAAAGAAGATCTTCCTTGTAAGATTACTATAAACTGGTGGAAGTTTAAAAAAGTTTTGAGTTTAAGGTTAGAACATTCTTGTGTCGCCAGGAACTATGATGGGGCCCTGACAGCATCTCAAAAACAGCCTAATGGATTAAATTTAAATTTAAAATGTACCGGTAACCAATCATAGAGATGTACCCTATGTTAAGGTGACCTTAAACACCCACAGATAAATCAGTTGTATAAATTTTACTTTTTTCTTTCCAGACATTAACTCAAAAATGGCTTGATTAATTCAATTCAAATTTGGCATGTGGATGTAACTGGTCCTCAAGATGTGTCCTAATTTAAGGTGACATTAAACTCCCACTGATAACATAAGTATACTGAATTAATTAATTTTTTTTTATTTTAAGAAAATATGTTGAAAATGACTTGTCAGATTCATTTTAAATTTGGCATATGGATGTGACTGCTTTGAAATATGCCCTATTTAAAACTGACCTTAAACTCCCTGTTATAACAACAATATTGAATTTAAGTGCTTCTGTTTCCAGACAATATCTCAAAAATGGCCCGGCGGATTCAATTCAGTTTAGCATGTGGATGTACACGTATCTGGAAGATTGCCTTATTTTCATGTGACCTTAAACACACAAGTATAAAATAGTCATATTAAATTTAAGCTTTTCTATCTTTCAGCACAATATATAAAAATGGCTTGACATATTTGATCTGTATTTAGCATCTCCATGTAACTGGGCTTAAAGAACTGACCTTCATTAAGGTAACCTTAAGATTTCAGTAGTAACAGAATTGTGTTTACTATAAGTTTCCTATGATATATAATATTTATAATTATATGTAATAATATTTAAAATTATATGCATTAGATGCGCTGAAACTCTTCACAGCTGCTCTCCTACATTGAGTTTAAGGTAAGGATAATTTATCATTTTTTAATGTTTGGACGATCTTTACAGTCGTAATTGAGAGTTATCATTTTATTTAAACTTGTGCACAAATTTACACCTTCAGAAGATCTTAGTAATTATGTTACGAGAAATCATAATACTTAAAGTATTTTCAGTTAAATGTTATATCATTTTACTCATGAGATTCATCCTGCTGCGGTCATTTTATTTTTCCGTTTGCTTACTATTGATTGCTTCACTTTTACAGTGACAGTATTTGACATATCTCAGGCAAATTTGACTTGGAAGCTTACTGGGTTTATAGCTTTTTGACAGTATCTGGCAACATTTTTGCCATGGCAACACTCTGTTACAAAAGCCCCAAACACTCTAGTGCAGTAATTAAGGAATCGCTACGACTACTTTTTCATGGAAAAAGATCAGATGGCTACATTTTTTAAGAAGGCTATGCAATAAAAGTTGTAATAGTAAAATAATAAGTCATAAAAACATAATCATAATTCATAGCAAACAAAATTTAGATGTGCCCACCTCCTGATATAAATGATTAGTTGTGAGTTTTCGGACGAAAACTGCTCCCAACCTTCGCAAGTGAAAACAAGTCACAACCTGATTTGGATTATAATCACGAACTATGGATGGATAAAGCGTACTACAGTAGTGCAGGGGTATTAATTTGCCACATACAGAAATCATGGAATAAAGGAAAAATTATCATATTAGGATCAATGATATTAGATATACAGGGTGCAGGGTGGAGCAGCCTTTACCATGCTTTGAATCTAATCTAGTCATTTGTGCGTAGGTTGAACTCCTACAAGTGGCAAAACTGAAGGGACTGTCCCAGCTGTTAGATGGGTTGTAAACCCTTACCAGAATATCTGGATAGGCATTCTATATAACTAGTGCTTAAATGTACTTGGGTTTCATAATGCCCGCTAATCATGATGAACATTAACATATAACCGCCCAGTTAGGACCAATGGCCGAATACTAGGTGCTGTATTAAATATTATTCAACAAAGGTGACTTGGCTGAGACAAGTTGCAATATGATCAATGCAGTATGTCATTCATTGTGATTTTTCCTAATGTCTGTACATGTGGGCTTCATCAGATATTATAGTTATTTGTGGCCAAGGTGTTATCACCTGTACCAAATGATTTTCTTGGGTTACTCTTGTACATGTGCTTAATGTACATATAGATACAAATAACATGTACAGAAGATAAACAAAGCATAGTGAACAGATATTAGAAATCCATGTAATGATTAGATCAGTTTGTATACTTCTTGCACAAAATCAGAAACAAATGAAGACAATATTTACAAATATATTGAACTCCAAGTAAAAACTTTTAGTAGTGGTTGCCAAATACTTTATTAGTGAAATTCCAAGACCACTTTGAGATACTTAAATCTATATTATGTTCCAGGTAAATCTAAATTTATAAACATTTATTTGTCATGTTCATCAATGATACAACTGCCAGAGTTGAACTCAAAAACATTGACGTAACCACATCTTCCCAAGTGATTCTGACTGTCATATGGACTTGACCCTCCAGCAGTACCTGTACATGTGGTATCCTGGAAGGAAAAGACCAAATGGTTATACATAAATGTATGGATGGCATATTGTTATAAAATATAATATCAACAAATTAAGTAACAGTTTATTTAGTGTGAGACATTTAGCCTGTTAATTAAAATATTAAGATAGTTTATCAACATTGTAACAATATTAAGTTTAATTAAATCAACTATGTGAGTGCCTATTTGACCTTGCTAAGCCCTTCTAAATATATATTCATACTGTCAAACAATAGCAGCCCACAGTATCTTTATGAAGCATTTTGAATATAGCATGTCAGATTTAACCTATAATTTCTGAGTTATATCACAATTACAAAAAGATAAGAATAAAATTGAAATAATTGCTTTACATGTTCCAACAGGGCCATCGAAGAATGTTAGAATCATAGACTTGTAGCACACTCAGTTTTGAATAATTATCCATACCTGAATTATATTATTTTCCCAGCCCCTGTTTGACACAAATGACCTGAACTCAAACCAGCCTTCACTGCCAAATATTTCACTGCAATCCATCATCATTTCAACCTTAGTTGTAATGTCAGTTATATGGGATAGTAACTAATTCTTGGCTTTACCAGATGGTTGATGGGTCCAGTCTTGACGAAGTACTTTGCAGGAACAAGAAGGAATCTCTCAGGAACACTGTTGCGACACTACATACATAATGTATGAATTCCAAAACATTAAACCTAAATAGACCACTTGATAAAATATAAAAACAGAGGTTTAAAAATACCAAAACAATTTTTGACACATGTCCATACCTTTATGGTACCACTACTAAGTCAAATTTGTGGTTTTACATTCAGTTCAACAGCCAGGGTCATATGGGGAGAGGTCCTCAGCATTGTCATTTGTAAGGGACGAACCCACACAGAGGTGACAGTCTGTGATTGGATGCCAGACTTGCTAACCACTAGGCCACAGAGAACCTACTATATGGTACTACTAATTATTACTCTTGTTAATACAGGTATTTAGATTCTGAAAAATTACTTGACATTATTTGACTGATAAATAAGGTATGACAGTACCTCCACTAGGCACACCCCATTGCTACCTAAACAGACTTCATCCATCAGGAGTCAATGGTAGCATTAACAATACAGTGGAAAACTGTGGTCTAGAATGTGCTAACAAACAAACAAACCAACACACAAACAAACCAACAAACTGACCAACACACTTCAAAATTGCAAGATTTTGCAGTGACAATGTATTGATAGGTAAACAATACAAGAGTGTACCGATTGTATCAGTATGATGATCATGGATGTACCAGGGTTATTATTTTCAGTTAAATTTCTTACTCATTGTCTGGTTGAAATCCAGGGTGGGAGTTATCATTAGTGGTCCAGGCCATTGGAGTACCTTCACTGGGTACACCATCATGGTCACCTTGTAGAGGCTCTGCTCCAAACCAGTCCAGGTGTGTGTCCCCGACTCTCCAAGACTCATACTTGTCATAGTGAGGGTCACTACCCAGAATTATGGTTTTTATGGGTATGGCACAGGGATCAGTGACAACCTCATCAGTACAATCTATGGAAAATATCTTTTTTGCAATTATATTTCATTTATCTCTACTGGGGAAATATCAGTTACTTGTGGTTAATACTTGTGTCATCAGAGGAAATAGCTTTGCAGTTTTCATCTTGTTCAAAGAATTGAAGTAAAATTTATTGCGTGATTTATAACCAAAATATTGTGTCTTTTAAATAAAGTAGAAGATGGTATAAATATATTTACATAAATTGTCAAATGTAATAAATTGGCAGATAGAGACATGGAAAATATTTCATCTGTCTACATATTTCTTTTCAGTTTATTAATAGAACTACTTTTATTTATTTGCTCGGGGGAAACACTGTGATTCAGACTGAAAATACTTTCATTTCTAAGTAAAAAATACAAGTAAAGTACCTGGGCAATCAGTACAGTATTAAGGTTACCACTGTTTATTCCTGATGTAGGAACATTGTATCAAAACTTTTTAGTTGCAGAAACTAATGAACCTTTAGTATTGGGTTATGATTTTTCCACAAACACCAATGTGTTATTGACTTGACAAACAATGCACTTCAGATAGAGGGGGAAACAGTTGATTGTTGCTTAGAAAGTAAACTGTTGTCCTTGTTTAGGATAAAGTTGACTGAAACTATTACTATTCCTTCAAATAGTGAAATGATTGTGGGTGGGTATTTTAACAATCCTGACAAAGACATATTGCCAAAATGTGCTTTGCTTGAAGGTTCTGACAAATTGTTGGAAAATAAACAGGTATTGGTGGCTAGGTCTTTAGTGAATTTAAGGACAGATATTATACCAGTTAGGGTGTTAAATCCACATGATCAACCAAGGCAGTTGTTCAAACAGACAGTTTTAGGGTCTTGTGAGATAGTTGAACAGGTTGAAACTGGTGTTCAAAATTGTAGTAAACTGAATCAAATGAATACAAACACTGAGACCTCTTCAATACCAGAACATTTTCAAACTTTGTTGGCCAAATGTCAACCATTGCTTTCAGTCAAACAACAGCAAGAAGTAGAAAGTCTAGTGCCTGATTATAGAGATATATTTGCAAAATCAAAATCTGATTTAGGAAGAACATCTCTGTTCAAACATGAAATTAATACTGGGAATACTCCACCTATTAAACAGCGACCTAGGAGAGTCCCTTTGGCAAAACAAAAAGTTGAGAGGGAGGAAGTTAGTAAAATGTTAGACACAGGCATAATAACCCCTTCTTGTAGCCCATGGTCATCACCAATTGTGTTAGTTACCAAGAAAGATGGGTCTTGTAGATTTTGTATTGACTATAGGAAGTTAAACAGTGTCACAATCAAGGACTCATACAGTTTACCCAATCCAAATGACTGTTTGCAGTCATTACATAGGTCAAAGTGGTTTAGCACATTGGATCTGTCTAGTGGTTATTGGCAGATGGAGGTTGATCCTAAAGATAGGCCAAAAACAGCATTTACCTGCCAAAGTGGGTTATTTGAGTTCAATGTTATGCCTTTTGGGTTAACTAATGCCCCGAGCTCATTTGAATGTCTCATGGAAAAAGTTTTACCAGGGTTACAGTATGACATTTGTTTACTGTATTTAGATGATATTATCATAAAGAGTGAGACATTCGAAGAACACTTAGTTAATCTGAGGAAAGTGTTTGACAGGTTAAGGTCATCAAACTTGAAATTGTCACCAAAGAAATGTACTATATTTCAACATAAAGTTGAATTCTTAGGCCATATAGTTTCAGAAGAGGGGATATCAACTAACCCAAAGAAAATAGATTCAGTTAAGAATTGGCCAAAGCCAGTTACTGTGAAACAAGTAAGAAGTTTTCTAGGATTATGTTCCTATTATACGAAATTTATCTTAAACTTCTCATCGATCGCGAAACCCCTGACAAGATTGACAGAAAAAGATGTCAAATTTGTTTGGTCATCAGATTGTGATCAAGCATTTGAGAAATTGAAAACTTGTTTGGGCAATACTCCCGTTCTAGTTTATCCTGACTTGACAAAGCCATTTATACTTGACACTGATGCCAGTGGGGTTGGCATTGGTGCTGTTTTGTTGCAAAAGCAAGATGATAAAGAAAGGGTGGTTGCTTATTACAGTAGAGTCTTGACAAAAAGTGAAAGAAATTACTGTGTCACAAGGCGTGAATTACTTGCAGTCGTCGATTCCATAAAACACTTTCATACATATTTGTATGGTACAAAGTTTGTTATATGTACTGATCATGGTTCATTGAGGTGGTTAGTAAACTTTAAGAATCTTGAAGGTCAACTTTGTTGCTGGTCAGAGTTTTTGGCAGTCTATGACTATGAGATAGTTCATTGTAGTGGCAAGTCACATGGCAATGCCGATGCATTGTCAAGAAGACCATGTGAACCTTGTAGATATTGTGACAGGGTAAAAAGTAAGGACAGGGCTTATCAAACAAATTGCGAAGATTTAAGACCATGTTGTCATCAGCAGTCTCAAGGTAGTGACAATATTGCTAGTAGGGTTACTGGTGCAAACAATTTTCAAAAGTCTGAAACTTTACCAAGTATAAGGTATGATTATTCTGAAATAAAAGAGCCTTTAACTTTAAATAGTTGTAAAAATGTCAGACAAGAAACCTTTACAGCTGAGTTATGGCTTCAAAGCAATAAGTTAGATGAAATTTGTACTGAACAAAGGAAGGGCAAGGATCTAAAACTTATCATTGAATGGAAACTAAAGGACACAAGGCCAACATGGCAGGATATATCTAATAGAGGTATCAATTTGAAGAATTACTGGTCACAATGGAATAGATTGATTCTTAAGGACAATGTTTTGTACAGGGAGTGGTTTGATCCAAGGGTCAAACAACCTGTTTTGCAATTAGTCATTCCCCCTTCTATGAAGGAAGAATTATTTTCCCAATTGCACAAGCAAAGGTGGTCAGGTCACCTAGGTATCAAAAGAACTTAAAAAGTATGTTGTAGGTATTCCTTTAGAATGAGTGGGTTTAGATATCTTAGGACCATTACCAGAGAGTTCCTTGGGAAATAAATATATTTTGGTTGTGAGTGATTACTTCACAAAGTGGGTTGAGGCATATCCTATGCCCAATCAAGAATCAGTGACTATTGCAAATGTTTTGGTCAATGAGTTCATAAGTAGGTTTGGGGTACCATTACTCCTACATTCTGACCAAGGGTCCCAATTTGAATCTAGTTTGTTCCAGGAACTTTGTTCATTGCTTGACATTGATAAGACAAGGACAACTGCCTACCATCCTCAGAGTGATGGACTAGTTGAGAGGTTTAACTTGACCTTAGAAAATATGTTGAGTAAATACATTGCTAGTGATTAGAGGGATTGGGATAGTCATCTTCCAATGTTGATGTTGGCTTATAGGTCCTCCTTTTATGAATCAACAGGTCAAACACCAGCAGCTATGATGTTTGGGCGGGAGGTTGCCCTACCTATAGACTTATTGTTAGGGTCATTCCCAGATCAAAAACACAGGTCATCAGATTTGCCCTATCTTCATGAGCTAAAGGAAAAATTGAAAGAAATTCATGAAATAGCATGGGAAAATTTAGAGAAATCTTGTGATAGGCAAAAGAGATTGTATGATCATCATGCCAATGCACATAGTTACAATGTTGGGGATAGTGTTTTCTTGTTTGATCCAACTAAAAAGAAAGGTATTAGCCCAAAACTTCAATCTCGTTGGGTAGGCCCTTACTTAGTTGTTGGGAAATTATCTGATCTCTTGTACAAAATTCAGTGAAGTCCACAGTCCAAAATAAAGATTGTATATCATGACAGACTTAAGTTAGGGCATAGTAAGTCACAAAGCAGGGTTGAGACAACAGATGGAAATGTATCTAATGGGTCAGATGAAGTAGCAGAATCTATTGAAAGTGATGTAGAAGTACCCAGTTTAAGTCCCAAGTCAAAAGTTATAGAACCACATTGTAGCCCTAAGGCTAAATCTACTGAGTGTGCTACAACTCATTCAGGGAGACAAGTGAGACTTCCTAAGAAGTTTTCAGACAGCATTTTATAAATATATATTGCATGTTTGTTTTCTTTTTTTATATATTTAGAGTTTGCTTCAATTGCTGTAGGTGCAGTTTTGTTACTGTAAAGAGAGACGTGCTTGAGAGACACGAGAAGGAGGACCACAACAGACTAGCACAGTGTGGTTTTGGTTGTGACTTCATATTTCCTTTTCAAAGGAAGTGTCTGTTACATGATCACCACAAGAGGCTGATGGGGTTTGATGGGGTCTGATGGGGGTAGGAACAGGTCTAGGTCTCCTATTGGGGCCACTCCTGGAGGTTGTGTGACCAGGACTCCTACTATGTCGGATGTTGATGAAAATGTTTTCCCTGACTTGGTTGAGGAAGATCTGGATTACAACAATAATGCCAGTGGTGTGCCAAAGGCAGGAGGCCGTTCACCCAAAGGTGACACAGTTGGACCAGCTTCACCACCTCATATGCCAATGGTATGAAAACTGATTCCAGTTGATGTTGATGTCCTGAAGCCTCTTTATAGTTTCCTGCCGAGGCCATGCCGTTATACGGAGTACTACCTGAAGTTTCACCAGAAATAATGTTCATTGTATTTGTTATTGTGTATTTTTTATGAATAAAGATTGTCTTTTTGTCATGTTGTTTTAATGTGTTTGTTTTTCAGCTATGTTTGGGGACAAACCCTCTTTAGTTGGTGGGGGGTATTGTCGTGTATCGGCAATGCTGTTAATGCAAAGTTTGAACTATCGGCAACTGCCAGTGATTTTACATTGTTAATCACATTAAATCATATTAAAAGTACATTTATAACATTATGTTGGCTGCTTTATTACATTTCACATACTTTTTACCTGTTTATATATCTTCCTTCAACCATAGTTTGTTGTTAAAGTTTTGAAGTGGGAGAACAGGAAGTCAGCCATCTTTGCTACTGCAAGGGTTAAACATCTCAAGCTCTTGTCCAATCAGGTAAATGCCAAAGTTCAACAGGTCATTTGGGGATTTTTAATCCAATCACAAAAATGCATTTTACTGCTAAACAGTTGTTGACCCAGTTATTCCCTATAAAAGGGCCAACTTTGGAGTGTTTCTTCCTGGTTCACTTTCTCCCTAAGGAGACAGCACTTCTGAAGCATTACAAGTCCCAAGACTGTCAAGATGCCCAGATCTGCACAAGGAGGGTGAGGTTTATTTTGTAAACTTGGGTGAGAAGTAAAGGGGGGAAATTGATAGGTAAATTTCATGGATATAAGTTAAACTTTTCTTTTAACATGATCTAGGGAATTAAAGGGAGGAAAGTGGAAAGCCCCAGTTATACTTGGTTGTACATATTTGTACATAGTGTTTGTTAGTTTGTTGAACCTAGAATAATTAAATAATGTGGGTTGAACTTGGCCTTTCAGGGAAATCATTCTAAATCTGAATAGACAATTTAGACAATTCATTATGTTTAGATCTTGATATTGTAATATGAATCATTAATCAAACATTACTATTCATGTTGGAACCATATCACTACCCTCGGTACGCTATATTTTAAAAATAAGAGGTCTGCCTACAAGAGACAATCACAGCTCTTATGAAGAACTTTATGCTGTTGACAATCAGACACCTTCACAGTCGAATATTCAGGACCAAGTTGCTGCCCCAAGTTTATCAGGGGCCAGTACCACTACCACTCCTCTGTCACAAATGGCGTCCAAGTTGGAACTGATCCTGAAGAAAGTGCAATCACTGGAAGAGAGGAACCAGAAACTGGAGAAGAAGGTGGATTCACACCGGTCATGAAGGTCAACTAGTCAGATTTCGCATAGTTCAACAAAGCGGTCACACATATGCTCCAAGCACTGCGACCACAAGCCAGCTGAGAAAAACAAGTTAAATGCAGCACCTCAGATGGATCTCACATCGAACGCAGTGCATCAGGACTTCACTGACACACATTACTCGAGTATCAACACCTCAAGCCATTAATGATGAATCAGCAGTATCTCAACCATCTCTGCAGTGGCTCAAGCAAGACGCAAAGACACAACGTCCAGTGCAGCACCAGTTACAGAAGCTACAGGGGCTACCTCATCTCGTGCAGGTAAAGGTTTTAAGTCGGGTTTACACAGGTCTTGTGACAATGAAGTTAAGATTCAAATAGCGTGGCCCCACCATCATTGTTTCCATGGACAAGGGGGTCCCTACCTGAGTATAAAGACCTGTCATCTCTGCAGGTTATGGTAAGGTTTCTTGGCTGTGTACAAGAGGAAATCAGTAACACTGTAAGGGCCAATTTGTTGTAGTATGGAAGACATCTGTTTCAAGACGCCATTGAAACTAATTGGGTTACTGCTAGGCATGCCCACCTGGTTTTTTTACAGGACATTCAGTGGGGAAAATGTTCTTAGAAGCATCCAGATATGGTGGAAAAGGTCGGGATCCGGAACACAGCAAGAGTAATTCAAACCAATGCCAGTTGAAATGCACCTTAAGTCAGCAAGAATACTTCCAAAGAAAAAAGTGTGTCAAGATTTCAATTCCAATAATTGTAAATCACGGGAGGACCATAAAGTGGATGGTGTTATTGTGAAACACGCTTGTTCTCACTGTTATCAGGAGGTTGGGAAGATGTATTCACACAAAATTTAACACTGTTATAGAAGGAAAACCATAGATCAAGCTAAGGACTCACAAAAGAACAGTTGAATACTTAAGGCTACATGTAGAAATATAAATACAAAAAGGTTTTTAAATTCTAGGACTTTAGTTTGTGATCATGACTTTTACTGGAACAGTGTGAACAATGTACATAGTTTAGAAAGTACTTGTGAAAGCCCTCGTGGGGCTTTGTTTGATTCTATTGATTCATGCTTGACAAATCTTGATTGTGTTTCTTTTGATAACTTGTCAGAAAGTGTAATTGATTCTGACACGTCAGAAACAATAAGTCAAGGGGATAGTCACAATGTGGCCTTGTCAAAAACATTATTAATGAAACGATTGTGTAGTTGTCTAGATGTCAATTATAAATGGGATTCAGGATCTGGTTAGTGATGTCATGCTTTCTAAAATCGATGTTGTGCATTTAGAAATCTTCATGTGGATCCTGGAGATTTTGACCTTCTGAGGTGGAAAGATAAATCTTATCAAGACATAAGCGTTCCTATGGGAATGAAAAGTGGCAGTGCTCTTTGCCAACACACAACTGACGTCATACGTCATATCATGGCTTCAAAACCATTAAAGTCTACAACTCTATTGATCACGTAATATGTGTAACATATTCTCTTTTTGAATTCCTAGGTATCCCAGTAAACTTAAAAAAAGTGTCTCCCCCCAGTCGCTCCCTTACTTGCATGGGTATTTGCGTTGACATGGATGAACAACGTCTCACCATCCCCCAAGAAAAAATTTTGGCCACACTTGACCTTTGTCGTCTGTATCTTACTAAAACACATCTTACAAAAATGCAAATACAAAGTCTGTTAGGTAAGTTGTTGTACATTCACAGATGTGTGGCTCCTGCGCGTATATTTGTAAACAGACTGTTAAATACTCTTAGGGAAGCCACAGGTCGTGTTAAGCGGTGTGAAGACACCAAAAAGACTTGAATTGGTTTGTGTAATTTCTAAGCCATTTCAGTGGCATATAGTTCTATTTGAGAAAGCCAAACCTCAACTGGAAGTCTTTGTGGATGCCTGTGTGACAGGCATTGGCGCTTATTGGGAAGACAACGCCTATGCAGTTTCTAGAAACTTTAATGCTACCAACGGCTTTAATATCACCAAACTGGAGATGCTCAATGTTCTCATTGCTCTCAGAATTTTTGGCAATATGTGGGAAAATCTGAACGTTAAATTCTGTGTTGATAACAAAGCATCAGTTTGTGCTCTACAAAAGGATAGAATTAGATATCCATTAATGCAAGCGGTGGCTAGATCAGTCTGGCTTATAGCTGCTTCCAAAGGGATATCTCTGGTGTATGACCGCATTTCAGGAACTGAAAACTGCATAGCAGATGCCTTCTCTAGAGCATTTGACAGTAATGGCAGTAGTCTAAAAAATTCAACATTTAACATGGTGGCCAGTTGATGGTCTAGCATTCTAGCCCCAAGTGTTTGTGTAATTACAGGGTTCCAAGCCACTGTGCTACTAAATCAAGCATACAAGAGACTCAACTCAGCTCTCAGACCTCGCACAGCAGCAGCTTATATGTCAAAATTCAGACTGTTCATGGCGTTTACAACTTGGCATTAGTTCCCCCTTGACCATGTTGACACAATTCTGGCCTTTTTAGAATTTTTGTCCCAAAATAATTCCACTGCCCCTTCCCTTGTCACTCATATTTCTGCCCTGAGTCATTTTTTTAAAATTATGTGATCTCGCTGACCTCTGTTTATCCCACAGGAAAGTACACCTCCTCATGAAATCTGTGTCCATCAATTCTCCTTATACTCCTCGCTACAAAGCCAACTTCACCATTCCCATTCTACTAGATCTGGTTAAAGCATGTGAAAAATTCTCCTCTGGCCATGTATATAAAGCTATTTTCTTAGTTGCATATTTTGGATTTCTCAAGCTCTCTAACATGGCCCCCTCATTCCATTTTTCCTTTGACCTCTCCCGTCATTTCATGAGGGGTGATGTAATTTTTGGCCCTCCAGGGGCGCACATCACAGTGAAGTGGGCCAAAGCTATGTAAAGCTCATCCAAACATCAAGTAGTCCAGATTCCTTCCCTCCCAGGCTCACCCCTGTGTCCAGTGTCCACACTGAAAACTATTCTTTCCTTACCAGCCCCTCCATCTGTCCCCCTGTTCTCCTCCCCCTTCCCGCCCCTCACCCTCATCACTGCACCACTGATCAGCTCCACCCTTACCAGACTTCTGGTTTCTCTGGGTTTGAATCCGTCCCATTATGCGTTCCATGCATTCAGACGTTCAGCAGTTTCATGGGCTGCTGATCATAATGTCCCCCTGCAGAACCTTAAAGCCCATGGGGCTGGTCTTCCTCTGCAATTCATACCTATCTTAAACATACCCCCAAAGCATCATTCACAGTAGCATCCACATTTCAAAAAATACTCTCTCCCTAATTGGGTTTGGGCCTTTTATGTCATATCTTTTTTTTTTTTTTTTTTTTTTTTTTTTTTTTTTTTTTTTTTTTTTTTGCTACAAAATAATTTTATTTACCCTTTTTTCACAATAACTGCTTCATCTGGGTGGGCTAGGGTAGCAAACCCACCATCAGACTGCTAACAAACATATCATACACAGTATGATGTGACATTGAAAATAATGAGAGATTAGTACAAATACAGATACCATCCACTAAAATCATTTTCATTTTTTATGCTCTGGTTTGTGTGCATGCTTTATAAGAAATCAACTGAAAAATATCTATATATTTTTGGCCACACACATATATGCATTTTATATATTTTAAAACATTCAAGCACATATTATGTATACACATTGAATAAATTAATGATCAAATCAAGTGATAGAGTATACATTCTCCTAGACATTTTAAGTGTTCCTTTCTTGGATTATCAAAGATGCTTTTAAAAACCTCTAGATAAAAAGATATTTGTTGCTTAATGTTACTTTTGACATCAGTATTTTTATAATTTTTATTGTTTATATTGCACTTACACCATACACTATAAATAGCATAGGATATTATTACAATACAAATAATTTTATTTTGCAAAACATAGTTTTCATTGTTAAATTGAAAACCAATTATAATATGTTTTAACAATATATTAGTTTTCATACAATTGCTGACTACACGCCAAATATTTTTAATTCTAGAACACTCATAAAGAAGGTGAGTTATATTTTCCACTTCACCACAATAAACACAAAATCCACTATAATTGTTATTCCAACGGCATAATTGCTTTCCACATGGAAGAACATTATGTATAATTTTAAACTTAAACTCTGTAAATTTACTATATTTCAAACACTTAAAATTTTGGGTATACACCTCTGCCCAGTTAATATTATTAACTTCGTTTGTAAGTCGTTTTTCCCACATGTTTTCAACATAGGGTTTTTCATATTTTTTACTTAGTAGAATATTATAAATTTCTTTTGTTTTAATATTTTCTGGATGAATTAGATTTCCTTTTGCCCAGAAATTAGTTTTCATACAGGCAGACGTTTGTATGAATTGGCCCTGTTTGGTATTAAATTTGTGTTTTGCTAGTTTATTGATTATTTTTTTAAGTGTTAAATATTCTGTCATCCAATTTTGTTTGTTTTTCAATTTAATTAATAGGTTTTCTTCGCTAATAAAGAAACCATTTTTGTCAAATAGATCCTTGATAAAAATTATATTACTCTCAATCCAATTTCTGTAGTATAAATGTTTATTTTTAAATTTGAAATATTCGTTTCCCCATAAAGGTTGTGTCAAAAATTCAAAATTAGATAGATTGTTTATTGGTTTTATAGTCTTACATTCATTAAGGGAGATAAAGATTTGCTGATAGAACATTGGTATCTTTTTAATAATATCAAAGGAATCACTTTTACGAAATGTTGTTCTCAAGATTAGTGACATATTCAAATTTATAGAAGTTAGATACATGTTAACAATGTTGGCTATTGTTTAGAAATTTTGGAATCCATGTTGCTTTCAGTGCATACAATTTTGACTGTATGTCTATCATGTTTAAACCTCCATTTATATTCTGCTGAGTTACAATTGTTTTTTTCACCCTATGACATTTTTCCCATAAAAATACGTAAATAATGTTTTCAATTCTTTTTGTAACCTCTGGAGGCGTATATAGGACTGTCATTGGATAAATCATTTTAGGAATAAGGAGATTATTAATCACAGTAATTTTACCTTGTAAAGTGAGCTTTCGCTTTCTCCATTGAAGAGTTAAATCCTATGTCATATCTTTTGTAATTTAACCTACTAATTTTAATGTGTAAAATAGTGTGTCTGTGTAAAATAAAAGGCTTTTCCCAACCACCGTCTCATTATGTAGCTTATCACAGAACTGCTTCATAATCTGATTGTTTCGACTTTGGTTGGACTGATACTTGAATGATGAATTCCATAGATATCTCAGTTGGTTTAGAACATTTTAATGGTGCAGTTTTCTATCAACACACAAGTTAGATGCCAAACAGAAACTGATGCTTGTCTCTAAGGCATAGCTGGCAGATGGGGTGATATGATTTACAAACTGAAACTCCCCCAGAATATGTGCTGTTTGTGAATTGTCCAGTTGGAGATGCTAAATGGGTTAGTGTCTCTCAAAGTGAGGGGCCACTGCTGGGCTGAGTAAAGAAGTATCCTAGAATACGACAATGAGATAGTAGTCTCTGTCCTTAGAAGTAGGAAAACTCGAGATGGAATATTGGTCACTTATGCTCTTAATGTCAGGATGCTCATGGCTAAATTTGACATAGATTTATGGCTAGTTCATATTCAAGGAGTGGAAAATAAGGTAGCAGATTTGCTGTCCAGGTGGAAGAATACTATGGATGCCTATGGGAAACTACAAAGGCTTATTAATGACTGAATATGGGTCCCAGTAACCCCTGGGATATCATATGTTAATTGACACATTTAACTGCATATCGTCAAGGGCAGCTGCCTCCCACTAACAGAAATGATCTCAGCGGGTTTGGCTTTGCTTCAGGCTGAATACTAGGTCCAGATACCTTAAGAGTTTCAGGTTGTTCTTGAGTTTCTGTTTCTTTTTAAATATTGATTATTATGTCATAAAGTTATATATTCCTATGGCTTCTGGGATTCCTGGCTCAGAAAAAAAGTTCTTGTGCTTCTTGCGCAATCACATTTCAGCAGTAAAAATTATGTGTGCCTTTTATGGTCTCGATATTCCCTCACTTCCTGTATGCAAAATTTAAACTCTTTTCTCGTTCTTTGATAACCAACAGGCCCTTAGTACTATCTTCTACAGCCATTCACCTTCTACAAAGGATAGTTTGTGCTTGTGATCACATGTATATAGGGCAGATTTTTAAAACAGTCTATCTAGTTACCTTTTTTCAGTTTGCTCCAACTGTCAAAGTTGGTGCCACACAAAGTAAGTGCTTTTGACCAAACTACACCTGGCTAGAGGAGATGTCCTCTTTTGTCATCCTGGTGCTAAGATTTCAATAAAATGGGCTAAAACAATGCAAACCCGAAATCAAATTTGATTTGTAAAATTTCAAGCTTCAGGTTGCAATCAAGAACGTACTGAAATTAAATCCTGGGTCCAAGCAGAATGCTCTGTTTCAGGTAAAGGCGGACAAACTCCTGTGCCCTTTGATTGATTCCAAAGTCAGGCATAATTTTTGTTACTTCAAAAAGCACTTCAAATCTCGTGGACCTGAACGTCGGATTGTGTGTGGAGATACCTACATCAAAGTGATGAGGCAGCCGATCACGCCCCCTGGTGTTCCAGCAGTTGCTGGCTTCCTACTCCTAGGATGGGGGTTAGGAGCTGTTTTATTGCAAATACTTACATGTCTGTACCTTTTGATACAACATTTATTATGTAATGAAGATTATTTATGACATAGTAGTTCTCATGCAATCATTATGTGTTGCCTGATATAGCTGGGTGACCTTGTATGCAGTAAATTTATAGTGCTTGCTAATTTGTTGGGTTCACCCTATCTTGAGTATTTGCACCATTCGGATATGATAGCAACTACGTAATAATGATTATCCTATGATGTAATAATGTGTATTCTATTTTTAAATACATCTTTGATGACATAACATATAGTAAAGTACAGAGTGCCTGTTTGTCAGTTAAGGTCGCATTTTATTGTGGCTTACTTTTATCAGGTGCTTAATCGGGGATCTTAAGTGGCCCCTTAAGTTCCCATGTAATTTAAGTTGATGCAACCTTAACTTTGTTTGCTTCACGTAATCTGGGTTTTGGTTACCGAATTTAATGTAAAATGTAAAAATTTCAGTAGCGTACATTTGAAGTAAATGTAATAAAAGATATTTTCTGCAATGAGTTGCTTTCTGCCTAGCTATCTTTGGGCTTTGGGATACTGGACAAGATTACATAAAAAATAAAGGAAGGATTTACAGATATATTGAAGTCAAAGTAACAAATATTCGTTGTGGTTGTCAAAAATTTTATTTGTGATATTAAAAGACCACTTTATCATATTTAAATTTAACACATTTGTAAGTACAATCCCAATGGAATATTTCCTAGTATACTCCCGGTGTATCTAAATTTATAGACATTTATTGATTATGTTCATTATAATACAACTGCCAGAGTTACAACTCAAAAACATTAAAGTAACCACATCTTGCCATGTGATTCTGACTGTCATAAGGGCTTTGCCCTCCAGCAGTACCTGTACATGTGATATCCTGGAAAAATAAGGCCAACGGGTTAATTAACAGATAAACAAAGTTTATTAAGAAATAAAACAACAATATTTTTATTGTGAATTGTTGACCCTGTAAATTAAAATATTAAGTGTAACTTTACATCACCAACATTAGGTATAATTATAAAAAGTATTTGAGTGCTAATATTGACCTGCTAGGCCTTTCTGAATATGTATTCACACTATTAACTGTTTAAATGTCAAATTGTTTAATTTGCCAGAATGACATATCTTAAATTTCATATCAGAAAATGAAAAGTTAAAGTTAGGGTTTAACATCCCATTCAACAACCATGGTGCAAACATGAGGATGAAATAATTATTTTACATTACACACTCAGTTTGAATAATTATCCATACCTGATTAATGTTATTTTCCAAGCCCTTGTTTGAAACAAATGACTTGAATTCAAACCAGCCTTCATTTTGAAATGCTTCAGTGCAATCCATCATCATTTCTACTACTTAGGACCAAAGCTGTAATGCCATTTGTATGTTATGATGAGCCCAATGCCAACCACTGATATGTATATAATGTAATATAAACATCAAATCCAGATAGATCTCTTGATCAAATATAAAAACAGAGCTATAAAATAAAATAATTTCTTACACAATGTATCTACCTTTATTGTACTACTAATTGTTACACTTGTTAGTACGAGTGTTTAGTTTCAGTAAAAATTATTTTTACATTGTCTGACTGATATACAAAGTATGGCATTACCTCCACTAGGCACACCCCATTGTTATACTTACAGGTATACAATTTTTCATAATTGCTAATAATACCTGAAGAGATTCCAAACAGTGGTCGGGTCAATGGTAGCATCAACAATACAACAAGATATTGATGGGTAAACAATACAAGAGTGTTCTGATTGTATCAATGTGATGATCCCTACTGTGAACATGGATCTATATAGGTTTATTATATTTAGTTAAATCCCTCACTCATTGTCTGCTTGAAATCCAGGGTGGGAGTTATCATCAGTGATCCAGGCCATAGGGGTGCCTTCACTGGGAACACCATCATGGTTGCCTTTTCCTGATTCTGTTCCACACCAGTCCAGGTGTGTGACTCATACTGGTCATAGTGAGGGCCATCTCCCAGAAACACAGTTTTTATGGGAAAGGCACAAGGGTCAGTGACAGCCTCATCAGTATTACCTATAGAAAATATTAATTTGCAATGAATTTTCACTTAAAATTATAGGGAAAATCTCAGTTATTTTGTTTTATTGATTGTTTCAGCAATGGCAAAAGCCTAGCAGTTCTCAGCCTGAGGGGAGAAGGAAAGTAATATTTCCTGAGTTGCCTATAACAAATTTATAATTCCTTTTTAATTAAGTAAAGCGTTAGATATAAATATACTTAAACATGTACATATATAATAAAAGTGGAAGGTAGAGGCAAGGATAATATTTCATCTGTCTACATCTACATTTAATTTCTTTAAGGCCCAAAAATAATCCAATTATGAAAAACAAATGCAAATAAAGTACTTAAAATATAATGTTCTTCGGAAAGCTGTCATATTGTGCAACTATAGCACACACTAACATCTGGGTTGCTCTTTTCCATGCTGGGGACACAAGCTACAAAGAAATGTACTCTTCTAGTTTGGGTTATAAATCATTGTGGTATGGTCCAATTAGTCTCTTGATAGAATATCTTTTGTGCAATTCAGAAGGATTCACATTTGGGTAGGATGCATTCGACGCAAGACAGAATGCAAGGTGCATTTTGGAAAACCTTTTATTCAAATTTAAAAGAAGAAAAAACATTTTATGAGCTGTACTGCAACCCACAAACTGAATGTTTGAAGCCGGGATATAATGGGTATATGGGGCACCTTGTCTTTTCTTGTTTGTAACCAAGATATGGGGTCTAATTAGGAGTCAAAAGGATGAGGTCCTCAGTGACAAATAAAATAACTTGCTTTTATCTTGATGAAAGTACTTTTTCTAGATAAATCAAGATAATTCTCTCAATTCATTGCCTTCGTATCTTAATAAATTAACATCTATCCTAATTTATCGAGACACATAGTTGACAAATACAGAAAATGTTGTCCTTTGTCCTACTACTCTTCCATAGCTGATATAATAATATTAAAATACGTAGGCTTGCCTTGACTACTACACCATAGTTAAATTAATATAAAAAAAGCTAATTAATAAAACTGTGAAGTAATACTTTACTGTTACCTTTACGTTCAGTGACTCCACCCCTAAGGAAGCCATCTTGTCCTGGCAGAGTGTCAATCTTCATGTATACTGTAGTCAATTTCCAGTCTTCTGCTGAGTGGCTGGTTGTAGATATACCTTATGTGGTGGTAGGATCTATTGTACTTATGCTTTCTGTGGTAGTTTCCAAGGTACTTGTACTCTCTGTGGTCGTGTCAGTAGGAGTTTACTTAGTAGCAGTAGTAAGAAAGACATTCATTTCTAAGAAAAAAGTTAGACCATTTTTGCAAATAAAGTAAGGTGATTGCAATATACTTGGACAATCAGTATAATCAGTAGATTGCATTGTAAAATGCTGGGCACATAAGTTACAAACTAATATGCTTGTCTACTTGTGGTATGGTATGCTTTGTGTCTTTGTAGGATGTTTCTGGGCAATTTGGTGGGAAATCACAGTTAGGTAGAAAACTTGTAACACAACAGAGTATGCAATATGGGTTGAAAATGCATTTTTAAATGTTTGAAAAACATCTTGTGAGATCTGGGATTGGGAGCTGTACCAAATTTTACAAACTGGATAGGCCAAGAAGTGATATATATGGCGATGTATGGGGCAGCCTTTTTTCCAAATGTGTTACCATGATACAATGACTCTTTGATGAGCTATGAGGATTAGGATGTCATCCACAAATAAAATGATACATATATGACCATATGGAACACTTGGACCAGCCAATAAATATTAAATTAGGCCAATCAATCAATATGATGTAGATCTGGGCCAAAATATTCTCCATGCTCACACAAATATGTGTTAACTAAATAAATATCTATTTGGACTAATTTTGAAGGCGAATCTGTAAAGGTCAGGAAATATATCCATATTTACAAGAAGTAGCTTAAATGGTCCATAAGAATTTTCTTGTTCAAAAAGGAATACATGCTGTGCATAAGTGTACCCCTAGCCAGAACAGTTTCTAAGAGAGATTTTTTTCTGAAACCATACATCTGATATATTGTTATACGACCAGTGATCTCAAACAATCGATAAATCGAGATAATCATGATTTATTTGGTTGGTTAGTCGATAAAACAAGGTATTATAATGGCTCAGTAAACTAAGACAACTATGTCAATTTATTGAAATACTATTTCTGTTAACCATGAGAACTCTGCGGGTATAGAATCTCTCAGCGTCTCAAGCCAGGTAGACTAGCTGTGCCTTAATAATTCAGGCACAGGAAGTTTGTTACTTAATTTTATGCATTGACAGTATTCCTACTGAAACCAAAAAAGTAAAATGACAATAAGAAGTCAACAACAATCAGTCCAATTTATGAAGATAGTTTATTAATCAGACCAGGCAGTTGATACAGTAATGGCAATGAAGAAGGCAGTTGTTTACAAACTATATTGGCTTTATTATAACTTTCCTTTGGGTTAGCATTTGTTAATATTTTAAGTACATTAGTTCAACTCTAGTTAACACACTGATCCTGCATTCTACAGATCTACTATTTACATTTACTTTCTGCCTCTGTAATTAGATCTCCACACATGCCCGTTAATATTGATAGAAGGCAATATTTACAGGATCCTATGAGATTTATTTAAAGGTCATAGAAAGCATTTTCAGATCATTAATTAATGAATACATATACATGTGAAAGTTCAATTTCTGTAAAAATAAGATGCATCTGGACAAGATTTTCTTAAGATTTTCACAACTGTCGCCATTATTTTTCACTCGACAACTCTCGTAAAAAGTACTAGCCTTGACGTCACAGGTTCATGACAATGTAAACAAACTATCATTTTCGTAAGCCTTTTAGTACATACATATATATTTAAAAGATTGCATTTTCTGTTTTTATGAAGTTTATTTGTTTATAATACACCAGTCTGCCACAGTAAATTTCTGAAATAGCCTTGAGAACATCTTTTATATTTGTTTCAGACAAAAAATTATTTAGAGAGGTATTAAGCCAGTTGGATAAAGATCACAAATCATGCAACCAGGTTCAACTCTGAGATGAATTTTGATAGTTATTTTTTCAATTTTGAAAGCTAATTATTGCTAGGAGATGAAATAAATACAAGATAAATGTCTTTACAACTGGGCCTCAAGTAAGGATAATCATATATGTTCCCCAAATTAGTTCAGAACTTTCCCACCAACACTGTAAACAATGCTTTCATGGTATATATATTGCGTTTAGCCATCTACACTGTATAGTGTTAATTACAGTTCACCCAAACACAATTCCTTTTTATTGGTCTCAACAAAGGCTTAAATTGAGAAGAAAATGTTACCAACTAATTTCCAAAACTTAAAATTATCCAAACTTAAGGTCAAAAGTACTGAACTACTATCTTAAGGAAACCCCATTATATACTTAATTATTTCATGAACTGATAATATAAAAGTTAGAATGATAAGGATTCTTTCAGAATAAATTCAATAAATTTGACTATAACAGCATGATTTTTATGGATGATTTATGAAAATGAAACCAAATTTCATATTTTGATTTCACGTTACATCATACCTTATCTTGGTAGAAGTACCGGTGATTAAAGGCAAAAATCAGTATGCAGTACATTTTAATGACAACTTTTGAATTTGTCAACAGATTTTTAGTTTTAAGTAAATATCTAACTTGTGAAAGGCTACAATTCCATCACAGTTAAAAACAGTTGAAAAAAATGGGAGGAGGCAATATCTCATACAGATATTTACGCTTCCTGCATTCCAAGACCAGTGTACTTATAGTATTTCTCCCCTGTTTGTTAGAACTGTAAGTGGTTAAAAATGAGGTAAAACTTGAGAAAAAAACAGCATATCTTCTTCCAGTTTGTAAATATATACATTATATCTCCAACTAAACAGAACTTCGTTATGAACCTATGAGGTCATCAATCTTTTACTACGAGAAAAACAGTATGTCCGCTTTTTACTCCACTTCGGTATATTTACTTTTTCTAATGCTATTTATGGCTCTTATACCATATATTTCTTAAAATAAACCACATTTTCATATTTATAGGTTGTTTGTCTATTGAATTAAGTTAACTTAACAATTTTTGTGAAAAATGCTTCCTATGACCTTTAAGCCATATTACATTATTACTGTTTAAATCTGTAAGCAATAAAATTATAAAACCAGTTAAAAACATTTCATGGGGAAAGCTTCCTGTCATTAAACTGAATTATTTCACTAATATAACCAGATAAAATTGCGACATTACAAATGACCGCTCCATTGGTTTTTTCTAGCATGGATTTCCAAAAACCAAGTAGGGTGTAATTGGTTGGGTGGGGAAAAGGTCTGTCAGCACATGTACACCCAGTGCAAGTTACAATATGAAGGTCTGCACCTAGTCAGCCAGCATTTATAATGAAGTTTTGACCGACTCAAGGTCACCCCGCTTTTTTTAACCTCTATGAAAATTCAGGCCAAAATTCAACCTGGTTTTTGGAAATACACCAGTGTGAAAACAAACCACCAAGTTGTAAATATATCCACCCCTTAAATCTAAAAGCCCATACATTAAACTTTATATGGACTGAAAACTTTGCACCTTTATACACGACAGCTATACAGTTATTATTAAACAGTTGAAAAAACTCATACAACTGAGACTAAAACTCTTCTGTAAATGCTTTTAGTGTCTCAATGACTTCTGTAATCAGTACCCTTGCACCCTTCCACCCTGCAACACATTCTAATTATCAGCTTAATATATTAATAAAGGATGTAATTATCTCGATTTATCAAGATAATAAGTTGATAAATCAAGATAACTATATTGATTTATGTACTTATTTTCTGCATAAATCAAGATAATTGTTTCAATTCATTGCCTTTTTATTTTAATACATTGACATCTATCCCAATATATCGAAACATGTTGTTGACAAATAAAGAAATAACCTTTGTCCAACTACTCTTCCATAGTCAATAAAATATTCATAATAAGTAAGCTTGACTTGGCTATTATACATCTACTGGTGCAATGTGATAAAAACCTAATGAATAGAGCTGCCAATTAATAATTTTACTATCAGCTTCACTTTCTGTGACTCCTCCCCTAAGGAAGCCATCTTAACCTGGTTGAGTAGTAGTGTCAGTAGATGGTTGAGTAGTACCAGTAGTAGGTACTAGGGTACTACTAGGGTAGTATTGGTGCAGTACCATTCACACACTGATTACTACCTGCCATGCACTCTAAAACAAAACAACGTTTTTGAGAATATAATTTTTGTACAGTAGTCATTTTACCAAAAGATTATTTAAAGTTACCTGTACCATTGTGTTTTACTTATAAAATGTGCTATTGGCTGCCTAAATATTGTTGCAGATAATATTTGAATTATTTAATGATGATAATTTAAAATATTTTTCGTGACAATTAGTTAAGGCAATGCATGCGATATTATTTTGGCATATGGAGCAAAGGAAAATTCAAACTTTAACTGATGCATAAAATGACCAGATACCCTGGGCAAATGCAAAAAAACCTTTCCCTCGTCGAGGTCCAAATTTTTACATTTGATAAAATATTTAAAAAAAAACGTAAAACCAGGAACACTTTTACTCAGATTCAAGTACAACATACAAATCTCACACAACTTCCCTTTTTGTGATAAAAAAATTCTGGTAATTCAACTAAAATTCTTCAAACTTTCCTGGAGCTTTTGTCCCATGAATGTGAATACTTGATTCTTTGACTAGTTTACATGCTGTTTTTGCATTTTTACTTCCCTTATCTCTTATTTCTTGTTAATTTATTACATCTTGAACTGCCTGTTCCCCAGTTATATTCTTGAAAATAAATATAAAGATTTACATTTTCACATTTTAATGTCATTTAATTTAATTATGCTATTGAACTTCTGAAGCTGATTGTTACTTAAATCCATTTATTTTACGTGATCATTAAAAATGAGATAACCTTTTACTGAATCTACAAACTGATGCTCATGAACATATATTATTACAAGTTAAAGTAAAATTGCTTTATAGGATTAATGTGACCTTGTGACCTTCATGAGTCAAGTTCATGTAGGCTGTACTGGCTTTTTGCTTTGTAAGGTTGTGTAAAAGACTCTTGTGTTAAAAACGAACTGTAGTTTAGATGTGTGTATTAAAAAAAAATCTTTAAATCTTGTTACTTACTTCTTCCTATGTCCTTTAGTTTACTGATTTGAACCATCTAGGTAAAATATTTTGAGCTATGACCGTGAGCTGTGTCCCTACAGTTCCTCCATAACACTGTTCATGGGGCTTTTAATCTTCGGGTTTAAGTCTCTGGGGTGGGGGGATGTAATAAAATAAATGGAATAGACATATAATAGCCATTTTACCTACCAATATGTATAGCCACCACAGGGTTTTCGGAATCAGTGAAAAAAATAATAGCTTCACCATGTGATCCAACAGAGATAGTATCACCTTCACATCCACTTTCTGTAGCACACCCCTGAAGCATGATATAATACTTAAATACAAACACAACTAGAAAGCACTTGTACAGCACAAACCTTCACCAGGGGAAGTTTCTGAAATTTGTGGATTTTTGTGTTTTCGGAATATGATCTAGGACTACCCACAATATATTCACTTCTTCCTTTGGCCAGGAAGGGTCATAAAGATCGTCTCATTACTAATCATTAAAATGGAACCTTTGAAAAATTGTGATCTTTTGGTATCCGGAATATAATCCAAATCTTTCCCAAAAATTTTATCATTTCTTCCTTTGGCCAGTCCCTCCCGACATAAAATTTCAATAAGATCTATTCATCATTGAATTTTGGAGTAATTTTGAACAAAGACAAACATATGAACAACCCCAAAACATAATATCCTGGTGAAGGGTATAAAAGATATTTATGATAAATAGTAGAGATGTTATCAAAATATTTTATCAAGTATGTAGCCTTAAATGCAAAATTTAAGTTTACAAAATGTGGTTCTTCAACGTAACTGAACCAATTTTACAAACCTTGTTCAGGCATGAAAGACACAGTGCAATTTTGTAATTTTCATATTCTTATATCTCACAATATTGTGCATACTTTTTCATATGTCACATCTGGATTTGTTTACTGTGTACATTTGTAAATACAACAGAGAATGATCCCTTTGTGATGTTCATCGCAGGTAGTTTATGATAATATTAAAAGTTCTCCATAATTACCTTTCATTGAAATATTACATATAATTGTGTAAAGTCCTGGGTGATCTTATAAGAAACAAGTGTTGCATCTAATCATAGGTTGCCACCTATCTTTGGGATCAACCCACAAAAGTGGTATTACTGAGGGCTTATGCTAAAATGATAATATAATTTGAGTGAGACATAAACCCCTTTGATGTTGTAATATATTGCTTCATTTGTGAAAAGATATATATTGATTGCTCAGTTTAGGTAGCTAGTGATAAACATCATTGGAATGGAAAATCAGCAGCTGAACAAGTTCAGCAGATACTGAGCATTATAATACCAAGAGATACCATGAAGATTTCAAAGAGAAATTGGGTTGGTAAATGTTAAAAATAAAATATAATAAATGTAACAATTTAAATAATGTCTCATGTTGTATCAAATGCCACCAGTATTTGATTTTAAGCAAACTGCATTTAAACAAAAATGGCTGTGCAGATAGGGATTATTGTGTTCTATCAAAGTAACATCCTATCACTTTGCTCTCGAATCTCTGACCATGGGTTTATATTTGTCTCATAGTAATGCATAAGAAGTGCAGGGAATTAGTCCAAACACAGTCATGGGGCTTTAATCTATAGGCTTAATCAAAACACATTAAGTTTCGTACCTGCATGACATTACAGTAGTCACCAGAAGGAAGACCAGTATCAAAGTACTCACTTAGATCACCATTTCTATTTATTGCCACAAAACCCTTGTCCCCTTTATTCCAGGAAGCACTATTACCTGTGGCAGCAGAAGACAAAACATAAGTAAAAATTAACTGATGTAACTGGCTACAAACTTTTAGCAGACTTGTAATCTTAGCCTGCATGTTGTAATTAATTTATTTCCCACAACTCCATACTTGAGGCCATTACAAGTCCTTGTATGGGCAAGCCAGACTTGTGCTTATTGTCATGGGTGCTGCTACCAGAAGGATGGTGACAAAGTAATTTATTTACATCATGAAACTAAAGGGCAAAATTGAAAGTTATAATTTTTAATACTGTTTGTCTTATACAGTTGTAAAAGCATTAGGTGCACAGATATTGGTTTATTGTGTATAATATCTACCAGATTGTGCTGGAATCTGGTTGTCATTCAACTAATTGTATATATAAGAATACTAGCCTCGACCACTAAAGTATGATACATGCTCTATGTCGTTGGTTGCTTTTGCCCAACCAGCCATGCCTGCAATGACTGGCCAGCGATGTTCACACACCCAGCCATTGCCACAAGAGCCATCTTCATTTATAATTACGTCTTTTGTACTGAAAAATATCACAACTGAGATAACATATCAGTAAGAATCTATAACATTATGTCACAGAAAAGCATAGTTTAGCATAGTTTCCATACAAAGGTCAAATGTCAAATGTAAGATTAAAAGGTCATAAACTCAGTGGTTTGAGGACTTTATTTTAAGCATTAGTAAATTATGTACATGTAAGGTTAAACATGTATAAATATATTTTATAAAATTTTTAAAACGTAAAAGCATGGCACCATTTATTTGATTTATGCCTTATGAATTGGATGGTGTGCCTTAGAATCCGTTGATACGGAGATTAAGCACGTGGACAACTGATTGATTGATTGATTTAAAAAAACACACAGAATAAAGCATCTCAAAACAATGGGTGCCATTTAGCACTAATTTTTTATCAAGTGTTTACTTCAACCTATATTTCGAACTTAATGTGTATTCATAGGTAAATAAAGTCTTGTGCCTTCTAACATTTGATCCAAAGAGACAACGTGGGTAACTTATATCTCTATTTACTAACAAACACTAACTCATACAGCACATGTAATCATTGTACCATTAAAAGCATGTACATTTATTTTAGAGTGCATGTCCCTTTCTTTGAAAGCTATCAGTGTTTGTGCATCAGTTTGTATGTCAATGTGACAGGGGGCAACGGGGTAACCTGGGTCCACCTAGACCAACATCTTATTTAAGTGAAAAAACTCCAAGAAGCTGAGGCGACCAACATTTATTGGTTGATCTAAACTGATCAGATAGCACCCTATTAGGATGTATCCAACACAATCATGATAAGTCAAGTAAAACCAAAAACTACATTGACATGCATTTGAACCACCTTAGATGATATCAATACATGTCGATAGCATGTTGAACAAGATGTAACATGTTTTAAAACAGTTGGAGTCATATTTGGGCAGAACATCAGTATTTTTACGGCTACAAGACTGGTAATTAATGCTAAAAACTTAATGAGGCCACTCATAAAAGTGAGGTAATTAGTAATCAAAAAAGTTTTGTGAGAAAAATGATTCCTACCATAGATGTCATGTAATTATTTGCGAAATTAGATCAACACTACGCCACTTAGGCTTACCATAGAATTCAAGTAATTATTTGACAAATTTGATAAACATTAGGCCACTGAGGTCTTCTAATGACCTCTAAATGCGATGAGCCAAATAGCACAAGAAGTCCTGTAGTAAAGGCAATACCATGCTAAGTATGAATGCAATGTCATAACAAAAAGGCCCATTTTCACAATTATTGTGACTCACTGAATGCTCAACAAGTACTTTGTAACAGTTGAAACATTTAAACTTTGTGTTTGGCAGCATTGGGGCAGAGGCATCAGTGACTGTTTGGCTGATGTATGTGACATTGAATCATATACTCTTACTGTTCTGTTCTGTTATGTAGTTAAAGCAATTCAATCTATGCCAGCTCACAACATCTTTGTACATTCCTAATTCTCTTTAGGATATATTTGTGTGGTTAAGGGACTGGTCCCATTTATAGTTAGGATCGTACAAAGGTTGCATGGACATTCATACTGTAACTTATCAAATTGTAAAAGTTTCAAATTTTGATTTGCGACATCACAAAATAACCCCAGAGATCAATTTATTAAAATGTTTAACTTATCTTATAGTTGTTATGTTGAAAACAAAGTATTTACACAGCTCAATCGAGCTAAAAAGTTATCAATTGGATTTACATTTTCCTACGAAATGGTCATGATTGTTTCATAACCTCTAATAGTAGAGCGAAGTGGGTTTTCGGAATCATGTCAATGGTGAGCAACGATATGAATACTTATTGAATATGGTTTTTTAACAGTGTTATACTGTGGATAGTATAAGGTAAAAAAAACTTACATCAGCTCTTTAAGATATGTTGGGTGCATTTAAAAGACAAGATTATATCTTACACAAACTTCTCATCTGAGGGAGGACCGATGTCTGTATCATTTCCAAAGTCATAGCTACTCATCACCCTCTGATAGCCATAATCCCAGCCCATTAAGATGGTCTGGGCAATCTTGTAACGTTCTGGGCTCTAAAGATGAAAATATGCATATACAATAACATTTATTAATTACTTTTATTATCAATTAATTAAATTATATCTCATGCAGTTTTCCTTTATTCGTAAATTTTTATTTAAATAATCGTCCAAATTTTTTGGAAATGTTGATTTCATTAGCCGAATAAACCCTGGAATACCTTAAAGTGACTAAAACTTCTTTTTGCAGTCTAAATAGTTTAATATCTGAGTATATTATTTGTATTGTAATTGAGGGTAAGTGTCCTCCCTTTTTCTGGTCCACAGAATGTCTGATAACCCAAACAAATTAGTCTAACTTTCAGCAACAACTTATGTCATACCCTGATGGTCTGTTTTGGTACAACCTAAAGTGCTGACAGGGACATGATTATCTTTGTGCAATATCTAAAGACAACGTTGGACTTTAGTAAGGTGTATTACCAAAACTCCATGAATAGAGCCCCTCAAAGGTTTTTAATTTGTGACATTTACCTATTATGACAACAAAAATGGATAGATTGGTGCAGATTGTTTGTGCTTTGGTTGAAATATACATAAATGTCGAAGTTAGGACTTTACGTCCACTTCAATAGCCGGGGTCATATGGGACAGGCCTACATCACTGCCACAGGAGTGACTGTGATTAGATGCCAAACTTACTAACCACTAGGTCATCGTGGAACTCGAAAAAATACACAAAACTAAAGTGTTTAATACTTATATAACTAAAGGAAAACATAAAAATAAATGAATGAAATGTGTTTTACATGGAAGAAACTAAATTGGGGGATCCAAACTGTAACAAAATGCAGCACATATAACATACCAAAATATATACTTAAAAAGACTTCATACTTAATACTCTACTGAACATGGTGTACTTAATATTGTGAGCTTTACATACCATATTTTACTGATTAATCTACCTGTTACTACACACCATTATTTACAGGCTGAGTACTTAACGTACTAACATGCATATTACTGGATACTGTAAATTAAGTTGATGTCTCAGGTGCTCAACTTCCAACAATGTACTGAATATTATATGTAACATGTACGTAATATGATGTAATGAATCTATACTGAGTAATATAGCAAACATCACACACTGTTACCAACATGCTCTTCTGTAAACTATACTTCACATGTATCAGTTGTTTCATGATGGTAATGTCGAAGTACATACAGTACTTACCAGTACAACTGTCCAAGGTAAAACCACCTCACATGGCAAAAAGTACCAGCCCCTCCACTTGAGGTAAGATGGGGTTGCAAACTCAAACCTCAAATGTGGCAGGCAACTTTGTTACCATGGCACCACAAGACCCCTATGATGTCCTGAGTAGTATAGTTAACAGTCATTACAAATTACGTAATTACCTTATAAGTGACCACGTTACCACTTCCTTTATGTCTTCTCTGGTTGGCATGGTTATCCACGAAAACAAAGGCATCTTTAGAATTTGCCATGCCCAACTTAGGGTCATAGATATCTGCAGTGAGAAAGTGGCTGACTACCAAATTCATCAGGTATCAATACAAGTACATTTCATGAGATATTTCACATTTATACAAGATGTAAGAAAATTCAAAATTGATTGTACATAAAATCAAAATTAGGGTTTCATGTCCCACTCAACATGCAAGATCATATTGGGACAGGCCCTTAACATTGCCACTATTGAAAATGGAATCCACAGCCTAGAGGTGATAGTGGGGCCCATGGTCGCAGAGTGGTAACACTCTTGCCTCCCACCTCTGAGGTTGGGGTTCAGTTCCCGGCCCTACCTCAAGTGGGAAAGCTGGTAGTTGCTTGCCACTGGTAGGCAATTTACAGTACAGAGCCTTGACCAAGTGTATGTATTGGTTTCCTCTGCCCTTCCAACTACCCGTCGTGATATGACCTGCATGGTGTTGAAATTGATGTAAAACCACAAATAAATAAAACTAGAGGTGATAGCCTAGGATTGGATGCCAAACTTGCTAACTGCTAAGCCACAAAGGGTATGATCATAGAGTTAAAAGTCTGGTTTTTTAATATTCTATTTTCATGTGTAAAACGCATGGTGGGACACAAAAGTGAATAGACTGGCTTTTATCTGTGTATATTTGGCTTGATCTAATTTGATTGGTTTCAACACAAGTCACATCATACATATTACAGCCATATATCTTAGCCAGAGAAATTCGTTGTCCAGAGGTTGTCATTACTTTTATTTTATTAAAACTTGATTAAAACTACTAAAACTTTCATTTAATGATTAAAACTTGGAACAACAACTACTTTCTTTGATGAATTTCACCTCAATTAATAGAAACTAAGTTAAATGTTATGTGCACCAATGCTTAAATATTGTAGTATATTAAAATAATAAACACACCGAGTAAATACCAAAAATTCAGGTGAATGTACCATTACATAATATTTGGCAAATGGGTCAAACACGTGATCATAACAATCATAACAATTCATAACAACTACACAAAAGATAAATTAACTGAAACCTTTGAAAAAGCCCTAATTCTTTTAAATCAGTTTTAACAAATGTCTGCATCAAACTGTTAAATATGTTTCTCGACTGCAAATGTTTTCAGTATGTGAACAATATCCAATATAGCAAGAGAATTGCAGTAGTCCAATCTGCTATTTACCAAAGCATTTGCTAGAAGGCCTGATGTTTAAAGAAGAGGGCAAATTCTGTAATGGTCTCCATCATAGACTCTAGTAGACTTTATTAATTGCAAGACAAGATCTGAAAGAGTTAAATTAGAATCACTCCGAGGTTCTTGACTGTGCGAGTGAGACCTGATTGCCAAGAATATTGATTGCAAAGTATATACTGCTCTGCCTTCCAAAATATTCTAGAGAGAAATGTAAACACCGAATACATTTCCAAGAAAAAGAAAATACACAGAAGATTCTAGTAGCCTGTCCAACTAATTGTATCGCCACAAGTACAGAATACAAGAAATAACAGTACTAACTTAACACTTTAATGATTAGATGTCCTTATATAGTAAAGAAAGTCTGCACTCACATACAACAACGAATTGGCACAGCGCCCTTACATGTAACAGGTACCCTCAGTGGAAGCTAGCTTAAAATGCTGCATGGATTGTAGCTTATAAGGTAAACAATTCATTCGCAGTATAAATATTGCCTCACTGTGTGAAGCAATTTTTCCATTCGTTTAATTAGAAAACACTCATGCACTGCAGACATGTTTGATATTTCACCGACCCTCCCCTACTGGAAACCCCAACTGTGGCTCTGAAAACATGAAAACCAGATTTTCTAGGTCTTGTCATAGTCACTTCCCGTCATAGTCACTTCCTTGTCTACCTCTTGTCATAGTCACTTCCTTCCTTTTTGTCCTATACTGTTACCATCTTGTCTGAAGACACTTGCTGGCCTGTTGTGGTCTAGTATCTGGACATCACTCCTCGACAGGCTGTAGATTCAAACCAACCACACTTGAAAGCAAACTGGCCTGTTGTAAACATCCACAATCTGACTTTGTCAATTCCCATCACGACTGGAAGTCTCCAAGTCTTTAGTCACTGAGTCAGTTACTGGGAACACACCAGGACAAGCCGTAAAGAGAAACTGACAAGGGGGTTATAGCAACAGACAAGCCAGGAAGTATATAGGAGCGGAAGATAGAGGTCCCCACAGACACAACCTTTTTAGTTAGGAAATACAGGTGCTGACATACAGAGGGGAGCAAGGAGAGAGAACAGAGAGAGAAGGAGGGGGAGATAGGGAGGAGGCAGAGAATCAACAGAGGGAGAGGGATAGAGGGGAAAAGTCAGGAGGCTGGAAACTCCACAGTCTCACACAGAGGAAGGAGTTGATAAAGAAAGGCAAAGAACTGAGAGGAGAGTGAAATGACACAGAGGATGGAGGAGAGGCAAACACATGTCAATCACAATCCAGGCACAAGAAAGGACATATGACGAACATTTATTTAACAGACTCAGTTTGTCAAAATTAATGAGAAGCTTTAAGGACAAGGCCAGGGAGGATTGCATGTGGGAGAGGGTGGCCAGCAGCTGCAACCTGTCAGTGAAAGTGTGCATGACTTGGTTTGGATCACAAAGGTCTCACTACTTAAAACTCACCAGTCCAAGTCTGGTCAGGCTCCCAAGGAACTCACAGAGAGGCAGAACTGGATTCAGGACAAATTTAGGCAAACATCGGCAGGAAGGAACTCAGTAAATCATCAAACTTCAAGTCCCCACAGAGAGGGGTAGTGTTGCAGCTTTCATCAGTAAACCAGCAGGTCATATATCAGTTTCAGTTGGAGTTTTCAGGCACCCCATATGTCAGTCCTGACCCTAATTTTCGGGCACAGGTCAGGAGACTAGACTATGTGTTAATTGTATATAACATGTAACTGGGTCATAATATCTGTCAGTGGTCATCTCCTTGGAGATGCTAAAACAATTTCTATGTGCTTTAATTTCGATTTGTTGTGACTAAGGTCAGAGGTCATGAACCTTGTCCCCCCCCCCTTGTTGATAGTTTCCAGCAAACAAACTTGTCATTTTCAAATTAGTTGATTTTTTGGAATCTAATGGAACACATGATTTAATTGAAATGTTTTGCTTATTTTATGTTTTTGGTTCTTAACAAATCTTTTCTTAGGCTTTTAATTGTAAATACGTGAATACTAGAGAAGATAATTTAGTCTGTGTTGTTTACAATATAATTGAGAGTTAAACTGACGTTCAGACTGAACTGTAATTGCTAGATTGGACACACGCATCAAATTTGTCTTCTTGCCAACCTCAGGCTTATCTTCCATGCAGTTTTCACATGACATTGACACATACATAGCTGAAGAATCTCAGTTTGGTGCTCTGTTAGGTCCCATTTATAGCAACCCAATAACCAATGGGCATATATCATCATTCATGATACATCAAAAACTGGATTCTGAAAGACGTCACAAGATTATTGATCTTAGCTGGCCCCTGGGTGCGTCTTTGAATGCTGGTATTGATAAAACCTCTTACTTTGGTAGCAGTTTTGATCTTACCTTTCCGACTATTGATGATGTTACAGATGAGCTGAAGGCTTGAGGTGCTTTACTCTATAAGATTGATGTAAGTCAGGCATTTCGTCAGGTCAAGATTGATCCGGGAGATTTCCACTTGTTAGGCCACAACTGGAATGGCATCTACTTGGATACGTGTCTGATGCAAGAATTGGGCCAAGACATAAGCCACAACAAATTGATTTGTCCTAGTTTGGGAGTCATGTGCCCAGGTGTACTGATTGACACAGAGAATGCAACAAACACAACTGTCGCACGACCTGATGACAAGTTAAAACAGATTTTACAAAGTGTTAATGACTGGAAAAACAAACGTCCTGGTCACATATTCCTCAACCACATGTTAGATCTCCTCAGAGCCAGTCATGAGAGCAAGGTTATTTCTCTCACTTCTGATTTTCATTGTGACCTTAAATGGTTTAATTAAATTTTTACCCCTTTATAACGGGGTCTCACTATATGACCATAAACCCATAGACCATATGATGGAATTAGATGCGTGCTTCACAGGCTTGGAAGGTAGGTGGAATAAATGGATCTATCATCTCCGATTAGAATGTGGCTTTAGGGTCTGTGCCATTGTACATCTCGAAATGATCAACAATTTGTTGGCTGTGAGGTTGTTTGCCCAGTAATGGGCGAGTCACGAGGTTTTAGTGAAATGTGACAATAAAGCAGTCGTTACAGTTCTTAAAACTGGCAAGACACATGACAATTACCTAGCAGCGTGTGTGCTAGGAATATTTGGTAAGTCACGTCTGGAATATTGACGCTCAGTATGTGCATGTCAGGGGTGAGAATAACAAGTTAGCTGATATTCTCTCCAGGTGGGAGGGTTCTATGCAAAATTGACAGGTGTTGTATGAACAGGTCAAAAGTCCTGTTTGGTGTAATGTTTCAGTGTCAATGTTGGAAATAGATGAAGAACTGTGAATGTTGACAGTTAATATTGTGACCTGATATGGCTTGTCAGTCAGAGCTTATGGCTTACGCCTGGTAGTTTCCTGTCTTATGGCGAAAAACACCCAACCCCAAGTCAGGTCGGGATCTTGCTCCAGACGAGCTGGGATCTACTACCTCCGAGCAGGGAGGTAAAACCAGCCAAAAGTTTTTGCACATTTTTTAAAAAAATTTTATCCCCGATCCCATAATTTTCCAACCAACTCTAGAGATGTAGGGTCAGTTGTAAGATCGGCTCCAGTTTAACACCCACTTTATCCTGCTCATTTGTCGTCCATTTCCAGCATGATGTGCGAAAAATATGAGAATTAATTATGCAAATTATGAGAAAAAACTGTGCAAGTAATCAAAATCCTGAAGTTAACAAGTAGAAAAGGTCCACATGTATAATGTTCATATGAAGAAACTTGACAAAGTATTTTTTTTCGTGAAATTATAATCAAATTCCCTATTTCAACAGAGTCATTTCTGGGAAAAAAGGGATCAAGTGTTGACCAATCAAAAAATTAGGTCAGGGACAGTCATCACATGACCTGAAATGCAGTATGTTTTATCCTTATCGCCAGATTTGGATCGTTACCAAAGGCTAGGATTTATTTGGTATAAATGTGTAGAGAAAATTCCTCACAGGGACGAAACTTTGAAGGTGTCTTTCCCAGAGGTCCAAATTTTGAGTATAAAAGCCAAGAACAAACAAGGAGGGTTATCATTGGCATGTGACACATTTTCAGAAGCACATCTTCCTCTGCCTTGTTTAATAAGAAGCAATCATGTTTTCTATTTTCAGTGGATTTTCTTTTGTCAGAATCAGAAATAGGTAGATTTATATCTGATAAAATATTGAAGTCCAAACCTAAAAATTAATGTCCAGTGGAACAGCCCCATAAGTGTACATTTCCACTTGGTCTTATTTTTAGCTATTTTAACTAATGACAAAAAGTTAAAAAAAAAATGACAATGAAAATGTAAATCTGTATTTGTCCCAAATTTTGTCTCAAAAAAGATAATGGAAAAAAATTTTCTGTGAATTTTTAAAAGCTAAAATTATATGACATTAGTAGCGTCTGTAGAAATATATAAATAAAATGTCTAAAATTTTGTGTCTTGTAAATTAAAGTAATTGATAAGTATACATCAAACCAGATTTGGAGGTAATTGAATTATAGATATAATAAGGCTTTTAATGAAATGGAATGAAGAAGGAAATACAAAATAACTTTGTGATGGGCTTTTAGAATCTTCATTATGCTTGTACCACATGTGTGTTTCTGATATATTTTCCATTTCAGTTTGTTTACCTGTCATCTTCTGTATATTATCCACAGCCTTTGCAATCCATGTACAAAATCTGAACTCAGTTACCCTGTGAGGAAAATAAGAAAACAATATTTAACAAACGTACAAGTGGATGTTTTGTCATAATACTCTTTCCAATATTAACTGTGTACTTTGGAATCCTGACAAAATTTTATGAACTGCATTCCTTCACCTCCCCCACCCCCCACCCCCAATAACACCTGTTGCTATATGGCCTATAAAATGTGTTAAAAGTGACAATACACTCAAATTAATTAATAAAGGCATCGTGTGTACAAATCTGATTTGATAAAACATAGTATCAATGAAGCTCTGTAGGTGTAGAATGATATGACATTTCCACAAATGCACATGCTTTCAGTAAGAAGTTTGAAAGTGAAAATTAGCATGCAACCTTTAAAAAGTAGGATCAAATAATGTAAATGTGGGCAAATTTTGCAATGGAGGTGTTTTATTTTTGCCTCACCATTTTAAGAAATACGATTATCGCCATTTTAACCAAGTAAACATTAGAAACATTTTTTAAAAGGTGTTGCCAAAATGTCTTGAACTCTATCTCTGGGGTTACTAAACATTTCCAAGGGATTTGTTCACAATTTTGATAAACATTCTACATAGGCATTTTCTTTTTTTTTTTTTTGCTGAAAATATTTATTAAACATTTAAAATATAACTCACGAAACGAAGGTTATACTGGAATTGTTTTTCAAACATTCATCATTAAATGTGTGATCAGCAGTATAAATAAAACATTTAAACAATATTTCTTGATATGTTTTGTAAATGGTTGCTCTGAAAAAAAAGTGCTAACATTTTATAGCAACTCTATTTTATAGCATCATACACTTTACTTTAAAACGTTTTTTAAATGATTTCTATCAAATGTTTTAACAAGGTTCTATTGCAAACAGCTGTGACGTTGTGACCATATTTTCAGAATGTTTATTAAGTATTTACCTCCAAACATGTGCAAACAAAGATGGTGGTGAGCAATAACAGGGGATTTAAGAGAACTTTGTAGCAAATTATCTTACATGCAATTTTTTGCTTTATGTTCAGATGCGCCTTAGAGTCCATTAGTGATGGAGAGATTAAGCACTATAAAAGTCCATATTAGATTAGATGCAATGCCATGCACTAAAAATTAAATGGGGGTACAATTCGTAAGCTAATATCTTACTATTTTAATCCTCCATAACTCCCCTTGTCTGATGTCTACTTGCTATGCTTCTGAATTCTGATACTTCCTTCTCTAATCTCTTAGAGTCTGTTATATGATGGAGATTAAGTGCTATAAAAATACTTATCACAGAACATTAATGAACTGAAACATCTTCAATTAGACTATGGCATTGGAATAAATTGTACAATATACTAGTATAAGTTGGATTATCGCTTGAGGCATAATTTATTCTTTTTGCCCTTTTTCAAAAAGATTTAATCTTCATTTTGAACTTTGACTACATTGTTACTTTTACTGTCAAGTTTCTTTTCTTATAAATAACATTTCTTCATTTTTATCACAGCGTAAAATTTAGTATTTGTAGGAGTTAGATGAAGTTAAAAGATACCACCTATTTTTCAGCTAAGATGCCTTTTTTGTAGATGTACTTCTTTGGATATATGTGTTTTCTTTGTAGTTTGTGTTTCATATTGCTTGTGAATTAATGTCTGTATTTGTATTATGGTATACTTTGTGAAGTAAATCTCACCTGAATGAAAATTGGAATATGAATAAAAAAGGGGCAGAATGAAAATGAGAATTAAAATAAGAAATGAAATTAGAATCAAAAGAGAGCAGAATTGAAATGAGACTCAGATCAGAGAGTCAAAATTAGAATCGGAATGATAAGTGAGATGGGAAGCTAAATGACAGAATCTAATGACAGAAGAGAATTAGAATCAGCGAATAAGAAATCAGTAAAGAGTAATGATTTTTTAAGAAATGAATGCGAGAAAATAAAGTAGAAAAGAATATAAAGCTAAATAGAACTTGAGAGACATTCATTGATATATGATTGTGTTCATGTTATTTATTAAAGGTACACCCCAAAGTTAATGTAATAAATATATAAGGAGAAAAAAGTCTTTCAGTTTAAATGAAAAACATTAAAATCACATCTTCAAAATCATTTGTGATTTTATTTGTTTCTTGTTTTAGTCTTCTCCAGCTTCCTACTTAAAAATCGAATAATTTATTACTTACAAATATATTTTAGAAAAAGAAAACAGTATTTTCTTCAAACGCAAAAAAATAACTGCTTAAAAGAGGGAATAATTTATAACACTATATTTTTAAACAAAAGATGAAGAATCTTAGTAAATAATTTCCCAGATCATCACCCACCTCCCAAGATGTACATATTCTTGGAGTCTGATCTCATGTGGTCTTTTCTGGTCATTGACTTCTAGATAGATAAAAGGCTTACTTCCATCAGAAAACTAATTGGTGTCAAGGTCATCTAATCCAATCAATATTTGTTCAATGTCATCTGGCCACATATATTTTGATGCAGCAAGTCTACAAAATATTTCTGTATTTGATGTTAAGGTGTGACATTTCTTTTACATGTTTCAATACACTGATCACAATCACACAATAACAATAACAATGCCACAGGTAACCTAGAAATAATACTAATACTGGTAATAATGCCTTTTTCGTAAAAAATACAGTAATATATTTAATAACAACGACAGGGTGACAAGCCATAATGAAAGAATTAAGGTAGTCAATACCTGAACCCAGCCACACCAATTTCAATAAGAGAGTTGAGGAATGATATGATCTTGACTCTTGTGTCTTCAAACTTTTGATTCAGATCCATCCGTCCTCCGGAACGGCAATTGCGCACCTGTCAATGTAAATAGGTTTCATTAAGTGTCATTAAACTATAATTTTATTCCCCTGCATTTGTTGACTGAACTATCTATGAGAAGAAATCCTCAAAAAATGCAAATGAGATGTTATGACAAAAAGGTTACAATGATATTTCTCAAAGTTCATTATTTGGATAGAAAAAAAAATTGTCATCCGTTTTTAACACAGGTCTTAGCAAAAACTCAGGCTTAAAATGGATTTAATTGTTATAAAAATAAACCTAAGTTTTGGATGAGACCTTTGATGGATATGGTCCCTGGCCTCAATGGACTAAGTCAATAAGTCTAAAAGAATAATGGAAAATAGCTAATTTGGCCCTTGTATTATTTGGAAAAACATTACAAGATGATATGTTCATCCAAACCTGCAGGAAAATCATTATAACATTACCAAACCATGACCAAGTAGTATGCATAGCTCAAATTTCAGCTTTATCTTAACCTGCAATATAAATTTAAACCAAAAAGATTAAGGTGAATCCACCTACATTCATGATATCAGTCCAGTTACTGACACAGCAGCACTGTGGGCAGGTAGAGCAGTTGTTGAAGTTCTCCATCTGATATGGTACGCCAGGGAAATAGCCAAGGCCTGCATCAAACTCTGTGCCCGCAGTCCCCTTTCCAGATCTACCCATCCATGCCATGTGGTTCATCACAACATCTACATAGATCCTGCAGAAATGAAGGATGGGTACCAGGGATATTAAAAACTTGTATATGATTGTTTCCCTGTCATTAATTGGAGCTCTAAATTCACTAGTTTCACCTTCGAGACTTGACCTCTAACCTCTAGCAGGAATGCAATCTCTAGTGTATTTTTCTTGTTTGTGCAACCTATCTTTTTCACAAAATGTCCCGTAGTTTTCCAGAGGTTGCCAGGAGTTGTCAGCAGGCTAGGATGGATTTACTCCAAACTTTTGCAATTCCATCAGAATCGACAAGAACAGACAAAAAGGTTAGTCAGGAAAGCTCCTAAATGATTTATGACTGACGAAGATTAACAGTAGAAGTTAACAGACAATTATACATCGTATGAAGTCTCGTGTCTTATGATGCATGGTTCAAATCATTGCTTTCATTTTTTCGTAAACTCATGAATTATTGGAAATATTATAGTTAAAAGGGGCCAAATACCAAGAAATGAATTGTCACATACATTGTATTTTTTGTACCAGAACCATTGCCTTAAACATGATGGTATGAAACTAGGAGTTTCATGTATTTTAAGAATAACAAACATATATATTTATGCACTCCCACATAAATAACTTGTGGTGGTGGTGCACTGAAGAGCTCTGAAATATAAAGTGTTACAGGTATACTTCTCAATCCTGTAAGCCAAAGTTTTTATTTTAATACAGTAATTGATTCAAAGCCAAAAATTTTGAATGCATTTACTAAAATGCTTTGGATTTCTAAAATATTATATTAATAATAACCAACCAGTATGTAGACAAAATAATAAAACTAATTCAGTTTAGTCTTTTGTTAGAAAAATATGTAGGTATTTTGATATGTAAATATATGGATCTTCTGTGAACAAAATACTTGACATATTCTAAATGATAGTATCAATATTGAGCGTGTATGCTAATCCTTGTATGGTAGTTCTAAATGAATTACTAGCCCTTGCATTCTAATGTGCTATAGTGAAGTAGATGCACTAATTGCGTGTAAATGAAATCTCCCTGGGGTGCCAAACTGATCACTACCATCAAATACCATTGTTGTTGGTTTCAGTGTTTTCCATTGCCAAACTATTACCAGATTCAATACGTTTTAGGCTCCATTTCTTGAAATGGGAATTTTTTTCTCCATTTCACAAAATGGACACAGTCCCCAGGTCCCCCGCCCCACAACACAAGGACAAGCCAAGCTGAGGGAAATTAGGTTTATTAATACACATAACAATATTATAATACAGTTAACTGAGTAAATACATGCACTTATACTACTGTTATTTACACCTGTTTGATGCAATATATATAAATGCTACAACATTCACCACATGATTATAACGTTAACCATGCCTCACAATGCACTAAGTTAGTATGGTAGTTAGAAAGTTAATACTGATATAATATATATATATAATACCTTTGAATCATGATTAATACAATACTAAATTACTTAATGTAAACTCATACCATAGAATGTATGTAAGACTTAGCTAATAAATGACATGCTAAACACTAAAAGTTATTTAATATACAGTTAACAAAGTACAATGCATACGAAGTTACTACTAAGACACATAAAAGCGAACATAAAGTAGAATAAGAACTTAACTAAAAATTACCTTTTGTAATATTCCTGAACGGATTATGATACAATACTATGGGTGAAATCAACAAAAACCTAGCTACACATTAAACCCCTAACTGCTCCCAGCAATTTCAAGGGATGAATTTTTAACTTGATATGGTATATGTATACTGCTCAGTAAGCGTGAACATAATTGCACACATTTTAAACTTATACCAAAGATGCCTTAAACTAGTCAAGATACACCTTGCAACCAAATACCAATTTAATGCAATAAAAAAGGGGAAGGGATGGTGGGAGTTTTAAAACGATGTTCACAGTTAAATTTCTGGCTGTTTACTGAAGTTTCCAGCGCCAGGCAAGCAGCCTATATAAATATGCCAATGAAAAAGCTTGAGACATGACAAGGGGGTTCTACTTAGCAACAGACAGTTTACAATGTAAACAATCAGACTGGTACTCGAAATGACAGTATTGTTGGGCCCCCAACTTGGCCCAACCAAGCAGAGGGGCGAAAGACCCCAGGACTGAAGTCTGCAGTGCCCACACACTGCACTGTAAAGTCCCCAGGTCCCCCGCCCCACAACACAAGGACAAGCCAAGCTGAGGGAAATTAGGTTTATTAATACACATAACAATATTATAATACAGTTAACTGAGTAAATACATGCACTTATACCACTGTTATTTACACCTGTTTGATGCAATATATATAAATGCTACAACATTCACCGCATGATTATAACGTTAACCATGCCTCACAATGCACTAAGTTAGTATGGTAGTTAGAAAGTTACTACTGATATAATATATATAATACCTTTGAATCATGACTGATACAATACTAAATTACTTAATATAAACTCATACCATAGAATGTATGTAAGACTTAGCTAATAAATGACATGCTAAACACTAAAAGTTACTTAATATACAGGTAACAAAGTACAATGTATACGAAGTTACTACTAAGACACATAAAAGCGAACATAAAGTAGAATAAGAATTTAACTAAAAATTACCTTTTATAATATTCCTGAACGGATTTATGATACAATACTATGGGTGAAATCAACCAAAACCTAGTTACCCATTAAACCCCTAACTGCTCCCAGCAATTTCAAGGGATGAATTTTTAACTTGATATGGTATATGTATACTGCTCAGTAAACGTGAAAATAATTGCACACATTTGAAACTTATACCAAACCCAACCCACAGGAAGCAATGTAGCATTTACGATAGTATATTTCTGAAGGCTGCAGCAACTCTGGTGCTAGGTTCAGTATCCAGCGAAATGTAACGTCAGACGCAGTCCGACGTCCAGGTGCCATGCTGCTAACTGTCATCAACAGATACCCTGTTTTTATATGCCAACGTGGCACCTGAATGTCGGAAACAATGGAATGTGTAGAAATTTCTACTAAGACCCATTGCCTGATTTAATGTCGCAAGGACTTTTCTAACACGGGAGTCAGTCATGACTTGATAACCCTTAGCTGTTTGACGCTGAAACAATGGGTCCATGTCGCCTGGGCTGTACAAGTCAAATACTTGTTTCAAAGCCGTGTATGGACAAATACAGGAGTCTAATCTTGGCACTGTACTTAATATGACGCGATCTCTATTCTGGATGATTTTTGTCCATTTCACCAACATTTTTACCTCACTGTTGTTGAAAAATACATCCCCCAACAAAATGACGTGTAACATCAAATTCTATAATTGCATGGGGAACCAAATTGGACAAACGAAAAACCCAAAAGAACCGACTAAGAACATGGTTTTATACACGACACCATTATGTAATTTGCTTACCAGTACAATTAAGCGCTTCAAGGTAGATATATCCAGGACATGCTTTTGTGTTACAGCTAACGGACGATTTATTCTTGCTGCTTTCAAGAAGTACCTGATTTGTGGGTGATCAAAATCTACAGATGGCAGGTTGTGTAACATAAACATTGCTTTCAATGCCGACACATAATTGGACAACATATGTACTGATACTTCATGCACCACTAGATACTCCATGAAGGAGAGCAACAGAGCAATACTAATGTGTGCTAAAGGCACATTCACACATATGCAAAACCCCACAAATACTTTGAACATTCTGTTATAACAATGCCTTGTTTTTGGACGAAAAGCCATGGAAAGTCTTTCTGTAGCTTTAGTTCACAAGCCAATACATGCCTCAGGACCTACAACACAAAGTATAATAACTGAGCAACCAGCAGCTGCGTGGACATGAAAAAAAAGGTACTGCAATTAAGTAGTGTTATCTAACTCTAGCATTTCAACAGCTACTGGCAACCATACAGGACTTAGAACCAGCTGTTGCAGTTCTTGAATGTCAGCATGCGAATTTGACCAATGTGACAGCACATGTACATACTGTATATCAATGTCTTTGAGTGCAGCCTCATACCATATATTTCTGGCGCATGCCCCAAGATATGGATCTCTTGCATGACCTGAATTAAGAGATGCCACGACCGCCTGATTGTCACATTTAATAAGGACGCGTTGACTACTCCAATGATCTGCAAACACTCTGACAGCTAAGAGAATGTTCACCATTTCAAGATAAACAATACTCATACCATTGAAACCACTAGGGATGGACAGGTGGTACACCATTGTACCCCATACTGCACCCAGGCCAGTAAGACAAGCATCAAGGGCCAGTGTGTGGTCAACCTTTTTGTGGGCATAAAACGAGACTCCATTGTAACGTGGCAAAAACTTTTGAAACCAACGAACATCCCGTCTAAAAGCTTCAGTAAGTGTGATTTTTGCCAGGTTACTAGCATGACGTAGGACATCTAACATCCTGTTCAGGAAACACCTGGCAGGTTTTATGCACTTGTGTACATATAATAGGGATCCAAGTAACGACTGTAACTCCCTCTTGGTACAGTAGGCCTTATTGGCATATGCATCAATGAGCAGATGTATGTCACATAATTTCTCTTCTGGTATGGACACCGTGCCTGTGACAGTGTCGACTTGAATACCGAGACATACTGCCCTAGTGCTTGGATGTACCAGTTTGCTTTTACTGATAGTGAGGCCAAGGTCACGCATGACGTCACGCAACATGTCAAAGGAAGCCTGAGTATTAGAAGGTGTGCCAAACCCAAGAAAATCATCCATGTAGTTGATGACATCATATCCACGATGACGCATGACGTAACATACCGCATTGCTCATGCGCTGAAAAAACTGCCTTCAGTGCCTGCTGCCAAACGGCACGCACATGTAGATGTACATGTCATTCCAATTTAAACCTAACAGGTCAAAGTCAACGGGATCCATCTCCAAGTGGCGGAATGTGCGACTAACATCTACTTTATATATGTGAGCACCCCTACCAATCCCAGCCAATTCAGCAGTGAGATGATCAATCGTAGGAAAAGTCAGAACAAAATCAGAATTCAAGTACTCATGTTTGTCTACCCCATCATTGACAGATGTGCCTTTGGGCCAACTCAAATCCACAATCACTCTCCTAGTATCTACACTTGGTTTTGGCCTTGACATAAGGGGAGAAATGTGCAAATCTGCTATGGGATTTGTATCAAACGGACCCACCAATACACCCCATTGCACTTCCTCATCAATATATGCCTTGACTTGTTCTGGGTATTCAACTGCAGATTTGTGATTTTCCAAAGTATGCCGCTAGGGGCATTCCCTATTAAAGCCCACCGGAAAACCAAATTTTAAGAGGTGAACTAATTGTTTGTCCCAGTATCCCTGCAAGAACTCCTCCCATTTATCAACATGTAGCTGTGAGCTCAGGGGAATGCGGGCACCCCAAAAATTTGGTACACCTCGGGACTTGACATGTTCATGCAGCTCTACAATCGACACAAAACTGCATTTCTCAATGTCCTCATCAGTTGGAAGGATTTGGTCTGTAAGCAGAACGAAACCAAAATCATAATTAGATTGATCTTTGTAATGCTTGAACGTGACACAATTTGGACTGGGGACAACAGTTCTACCAGCAATCTTATGCAAAATTGCATGAGCAAACTTATCATTTCCGTGATTGTTTACATAAAACAATATTTTATCATTACCTGAGTCTTTTGAAGTGCAGTCGCCCTGCTTATACTGACTACTGCTTTTTTCAACTTGTTCATTCACAAACTCAGACCTGCTAAGCACTGGCTCATTGCTGGTGACATTATTACTTGTTACTTTACCCTCTGCATGTATAGCATCTGAATTGACAGCTTCCATTACCCTAGCATCGCATTTGTGTGACCTGACTTTAACTACACTTGCATATGAACGGTTTTTGACATTATTCAGTACCGTACGACACAGCATGAATGAATACTGCAAGGGACGAACCATTTCAGATTCTACATCTTTTGGGCTGCACTTAGAGGTGTAAATGAACCTTGACCCTTACTTGTGTTACTAGTGTTAATTTTTTTAGAAACAACATAGCTTTTGCTGCCCAATTCATATTGACTGCGTTCCGAGTTGTAGATGAACCTTGACCCGGTATGACCATGCCTGTGCTGCCAGACATTGTTCTTACTTTCCCACTAGTGCTATTTTTTTCAGAAACAACATAGTTTTTGCTGCCCATTGCTTGCAATGAGCAGCCCCTCATTCGTTTTTTGTATTTGTGTTCTTCTTCACCACGCTACACTCTTTCTCGGGATGACTAAGCACCTACCTTGCTGCAGACAACGCGCAAAAACATATTTATGTAGTTTACCCGTGACTTCATGGTCCTTGTTAAAACTACACGTGCCATTCTGGTAATATTTACAAAACCAAGGCTTTCAAACTCCCTCAGTTCTATTCCATGTTTTGCTGTTTGGACCAATATGCTTCTGCGCATGCACGCTTCTGATCCGGTCAATCCTCTCTACATCATCCCATGTGACCGACCCCCTTTCCAATTCACAACAGAGGACAGCATGAGCTGCCTTGGCCCCCTCCTAGCTAAAATCTGTTGCGTCCTCCATCAAATCGGACATGTAACTTATCATCCGTTCCCTCTTTCCATTGTCTAACTCGTCTAAGATATTCCTACAGAACCCTTGGACCCATTGACAAAGCGAGAGCTGATCATAAGTGACACGAGTTCTATTAACCCCACCAAGTATGGCCTCATGTGGCCATGCCACTTTATGTTTGACTACGACTTCAACGGATCTGCCCCTCTTAGATTTGATCTTACCACTATTATCATTACCTGCCTCTCTCTGCCTTCTTTCTAGTTATCTTAACCTAGTGTCGACTTTCCGTTGAGCTTCTCAGTGTGGCTAGGTTTGTCAAGTTATTATGTGAATCTGATTCTGATTCACTTTCAGAGCTACTAACACAACTTTTTTAACGGATTGCTTTACAGGTATAACACAATTACTACTTTTACTTAACTTAGACTGTTCTTTCACTGTCCTATGCCGCTTCTGCTGCTTGTTGACCTTGAACTCTGCCACTTGCTCTTCAACTCATTCCAATCGTGAGTTCATGCATTCCAGCTGCTGTAGTATCTTGAGTGAAACTGTGTCCTCCTCCTCGCTTGAACTGGTGTCATGCACTATGTAGTTCTTCTTGGAACCAGTACCCTTCTTGGCTTTCACCACAGGATCACCACTATGTGGTACAATAGAGTCCTTGTCCATACTGGTATGAACAGAAACACCACTACATAAACCACCATTCTTTGACGTAGCACTCTTCTTGGCTTTTGCCACCGGAACACCACTGTGTTGTGTAACAAAGTCATTGTCCGTGCCATTCACTACACCAGATGCTTGTTTTTGCTGCACCATACTCAGCTCCTCATTACTGCTTTCCTCCATCTCTTTTACACGCTTGCATTTCTTTCCCGTGGGCGGGAAATGCCTTTCACCACATTTGTTACAATAGTTCTTGTTTGGCATTGTTATTCATCGTTACTGAAATATATAATAGGAGACACCCGCAGCGCTCTACCCCGACCTCCACAAAACTTGGTTATAGCAGGAAAACCAAAATTTGATGCTTCTCAGCCCCATACACGCCCCCCCCCAGAATAAATTTAGACCGTCCCTGCTGGGCTGTATAACATAGAGCTCCACTGCGATTGCCAGTCAATACACCACAGCTCCTCTGCATAACACACTGTCCAGAAGATATAAAATAATCAACCAGCCAGATGATAAAATACAGTTTTAAAACGATGTTCACAGTTAAATTTCTGGCTGGTTAAGTTTCCAGCGCCAGGCAAGCGGCCTATATAAATGCGCCAATGAAAAAGCTTGAGACATGACAGGGGGTTCTACTTAGCAACAGGCAGTTTACAATGTAAACAATCAGACTGGTACCCGAAATGACAGTATTGTTGGGTCCCCCAACTTGGCCCAACCAAGCAGAGGGGCGAAAGACCCCAGGACTGAAGTCTGCAGCGCCCACACATTGCACTGTAAAGTCATGTATAAAGTTAAACTTTCATTCATGGCTAATCTTCTGGTTCAAGTTATACACTTTATTCCCCTATAATAATGATATGTATATAAAATATCTTACACTAAGTTAGTTAATAGTTAAATAGTTATAAAGTGTCATGTAATGCATACTTTTTAATGAGAATAGCTATTTAAACTTACACTTGCACTTTTACAAAGCATATTGGTACCTGGCATATTAACTTTTGCTTAAAAGAACTTTGTCTCTTTTGTGCACTAATCTTGTTTAAAAGACTTTCCTTTAATTATTAAATTGAATAGTAGCCTACCCTTTGAAGATTGAATCTAATGGTTAATAAATTTAACTGTCCATTTAAAAAGGTTGAAGCCATTCCAAAGGTTACAAAAAGAAGTGGGCTAATTACAATTAAATCCAGCTTTCTTTGAATGAGATCTGAGGATTGTAGCCAACCTTTTGAGGATTAGATCTAAGGGTTAATTCAGTGACTGTCATAGTCATAAATCTTATGATAATGTGGACAAGTAAATAACAACAGTGATATCAACATTTGCGATTAACAATGTAAAAAGCTACCAATGTAGCTTAGTGTTAAAAGCTCTTAATCTTATAAAATATATATTGTAGTATAGTCTCACCTAGATGCTCTCCTAAATTCTTATTTTTTTAATAACTGTAAATACAAATATTAACATATACTTAACTAATATTGTAGCTTAGTAGGATCAAATTAGATTTTGTGAAAAAAAATGTAAAGTAAATTATATAATGACCTGCATAACACCGGTTGACTTTAGATTTAAGTACAACCATTGGTTTATTCTAATACAATGTTTCAATAAAAATGAATGAGAGTATTTAGTTGTCCATTTCATGAAATGGTCGGTATATTTTTTATCATTTTATCCATTTCACGAAATGCACAATTTAACACCTGGTTCATAACATATATATAATGTCTGTAAAAAGTAGAAAAATGTTTGTGGGATTCCTAACTTTGTGGTTATTGCAAAGGATTTTGTGCATCTATAAAATATCAAATACTAATTCAAGATACATAGATACATTTAAAATACCAACTCACCAATATCAATTTAATTTGTAAGTATTTAAATACTATATTGTTTTATCAGTACTTGAAAATACATTTAAGGCAATATAACTGATAATGAACATATTTTACTACTATTGCAGTACCTAAACTGCAAATTTTATTTTATTAGATTTTAAAGTGTATTTTCAAATACACTCATTTTGTAAAATTTATATTTCAAATGTAATTATGGAAATTATTTAGTTTGTTGAGACATTTTACTGTTTGGATAAATACTGTAGAGTGTTTAGTCTTCTGTGTTACTGTATCATGTTTTATATTTATAATTACCTTGCACAAGTTGAATAAATACTGTATTGTTGACTCTGGCAAAGTTCTTTTCATACCAGCTTGGCATTTCAAATTTGTCAGCATCATTAATTAATTTTATGGGCCATTATTGTTATTATAATGAAATATAAAATTTTTTTTAATGTTCTCCAGCTGATGCAGGAAACTTGTTTTATGATTGTATTATGATTTGATTTTTATGACTTTTCCTATGTAAAGTTATTTTGTCAAGTACAGTGGTAAATTTAAAAAAAATTTTTTTGTCTTGGACAGCAGCTTGGTATTTCAAATTATTTTGTATAATTAAGTAATATTTTATGGGTCATTAATCCTCTTGAATTGCACCAGCTGGTGTGGATAAATTATTTCATTTCTTGTTTTTATTATTTTTATTTCTTAACATAAAAATATATCACTATCTTAATGTACAATTTTACCAATGTGTTTTTATTGAACAAGGTGTTCAATTCTATCATTTTTAGGCCACCATCGGAAATGTTGTTTTGTCAACATTGTCCTTGATGCTTATGTCTGACTTACCATTCCAAATGAAATTATAAAATAAAGTTTATATCTTTTTCTATCTAAAAACTTCTTTTCCTGGTGAAGAATTGTTGGAGATAAATGATGATTTAGCTTTGACAAAGCCAGTGTTTTTACAACTGCTAGTTTTCCAAGGGGTGTAAGGTGCCTTACTTCAGGCTTTGATTCAACTGTGTATAATTTAATTAAGCAATAGAATGGAGATCTACTGGAAAAATAAGACCCAAGAAAGAACATTAATGTGTCTCCAGACCAAATTCTTTCCACAATCTATTCTGTCAAGTGAGTATCTTTTTTTTAATCAATACATGCTTTTTTTCTTCAGGTCTCTTCTCAAGTCCTGATAAGGACCCAAAGATTTCTAGGTCATTTCAGGTGACTATAACCACCCTATATTGTACATGACTGGCACATTTTACACTCCTAAGTATAATACTGAATTAAGTTGCTTTGTACTTTATATCATCGGCTGTACACCTGCTTACACCTTCCACAACCTTGCTATATACTTCAATTGACATTTAATATTTCTTTATACTGTATACCATAATTTACCCAGTTATGTATACTGAATACGACTTCCTTTACTCCACCTGATCCCCACCATCTTAATCTTCTCATTATCATTCTAACAATATCGCAGTTCACCTATCATATGTACCATATCATTGCAATCAACACTCAGTATCTTCCAAGGTATGGATTTGGTATGTTTCCACTGGATTTATTGTTTGCAATAACCTACTGTGTGGCATCTGACTTTTAAATACCAGAGTTTATATAACATACTTTATACGATTGTGCTGCAGTGGCCTAATAAAATGAAAATAGACAAGATTGGTATGCAAGAAGGGTAGAAACTGGTCGGTGGTAAAATGTGAAGTTTAAGGATAACATTTGCAAAATTTTCCAAACTAGTGTGGAGGACAAAACTCACCTAGACCATAATTGTAGTTTGAATATTGAACAAAGGTGAAATTTTGTAAATACGTATGTTATAGGAATAAAATTTGAGGACAATTCCTTGTTTCTGAAAATTTGGTTTCATAAGGAATAAAAGAAAATATTCTGTTTTAACAAATGTCCTATTAAACATTTTAACAAAACATAAATCCTAAATTTTATATTTAGTACCCATAGTGCTCCGTTACCTTAATGTTTAAGGTTGGCTACACTGTGGACTATGTTTGGTTCCATATATTACTGCAAACCATGTGCACATGGCACTTACTAAATAAAAATCTCCAGTTCTTTCTCTCTCTCTATATATATATCTATATCATTAATTCTACAACTCATGTATCCTTGCTACACCTTACCTGACTCCAACATTGTTGCATCTCTCCACCATCTCCACAAACTGCTTCTCTGTACCACTCCTACTGGTCATGTTGTAGCTGACAGGCTGGTACCTTTCCCACCAGGGTCTGGGGTAGATAGAGCCATCAGGTGCACCACTCTCATCTACCCCAGTCATTGCATGCTCATTGGCCGGTGATACCTTAGGGTTAAATATGGATTTTAAGTATATTTTCACAGACACTACCCTAGTCACAATACACACAGTATTGCCTAGGTTTATAAACATTTTATTTAATACCTCAAGTATTGCCAGGTATCTATCCGTAAAGGTTGCATAGTGTGTTGTTATGTCCTTCTTGTGGCCATCCAGAAACAAGTTTTAAACTCTTCAACGTGCCTACCATGGGGTATATGAAAGCCACCTCCCATAAGTGCAGGGCTTCCTATCATTAACTTGGCCACTCTCCTGACCATACGGCACAGTTGGCCGATTTGATCCCAAAGCAATCTACAATGTGTTTATAGGATTTGAAGCCATGTGTGAGACCCTTATAATCTTCGACCAGAGGTTTTACTTGTATGAAGGTAGGGATGATAATTTGCAAAGACAGTGAAACACATATGATCTCAAAGGTCAAATAACAAGTTGAAGTCAAGATCATAATAGGTTACAGAATAAATACCACAAAGGTGAATGTTACATGACCTATTTTGCCACATGAAATGCCAGAAATGCCATAAATTCACAATAAGGTCAAACCTTAAAGTCAACAGACCTTGTTATTAATGTGTTCTTAGGAGATGATCAGTCGTAATCATGATTCTATGAGGTCACATTTGAGATGCGGAACACAGGCCCAGTCTGGTCAACCTAAGCCACATACCGAGGTATCTTCAGGAATTGAAGATGTCTCTACATCTACCCAAAAAGACCCCCCCTTTGCCCAAGATTTAAAATAGGGGTCCAAGTGGATAGGAATAGAAGATAGGATCCTTGGTGGTAGGAATACCCAACCAGGGAATGTGCCCTATATAAGTGGAGGTCAGTTGTTTGAATTTCATGTGTCTCCATTGACTTCAAAGTTTATATTGACTAAAAAGCCTTGAGAGGGGAATGCCAATAATTCACGCAGATCTCTGATTGGCTAATTCATAATATACAGAATATCAATGATACCCTTAATTTAAAACCACTAGGAGATAAGATTGAAGCCAACTGCCACAGCAGGTCCCAATGAAGTCATCAAGGGTTATAAGACACAGAGGTAAACATGCCTCATCACTCATCTAATCCTTCTGTAAAGATGTATGAAATTATAAAGTCATCCTGAGCGTAAAAAGTAAAGTAAATAATGAGTTATCACAGCTTCATTCTATCAGAAAAAAAAAACTTTTCTAAAAACGTTTGTATCCTTGAGTAAAATGGCAATGTATGTTGACTTGCATATCCGACCACTAAACATAACAGGAATTTGATAACATGAGGTACAAATGCATTCACCTTGGATTATTTACACAGATTTGCCAAGTTAAATCATGGTTTTAGTGCTACAGATTACCCACCTGTACCCCACAGTATCCCCTTGGTCCTAGGAATCTCTCACACTCTAAGGTTACATCTGTCCACTTCCACTCAAACAGCTGGACAATAATCCGTCTGTTGCCCTCACAGTTTGGGTTGTGCCAACGAGGATAAGCAAGTGTGCCAATTGCAAGCACAAGAACATAAATTCACATGTCAAGTAAACTTTCAGTAACATTATATTTGTATCCGATTCCTATTTATAACTGCGTATTTATCTTGTTTATTAGAACAACCAAACATACATAGTTGTTGATAATGTCAGTAACATATCAGGTAAATGGACCTATTTACACAACGAAAAGATATATACATTATTGTCTTGTGCTTTAAGTTTGATGTCTGCTGTGTTTCACCATACAAGAAGTCAAGAAACTTACATATAGATTAAGCTGTAGCTAAAATAAGAACCGAATTTGTTGCTGTTCATTTTGCACATAATAAAATGCACATATCAGCTTGAGAGTGAGATTAAAGTTCCTTGTGCTTCAAGATATATGTATGATATGCTTCACATGAAGCAAGATAATTTAGTTATTGATTCAGGTATCAGCTGAAATTAATTTTACATCATACAGAGTTCATATGCGTTCATATGCAATTTTAATATTTATTTTATAGTTCTTTAATTTTACATCATACAGAGTTCATATGCGTTCATATGCAATTTTAATACTTATTTTATAGTTCGTTAAGTAGGAATAAACATATAAATTCCTTTTCATATGATTTCAACATAAGTCAAGTTTGTTTTCGTCAGACATGGGTTGAAAATCTAGAACATGTTTTTTACAAGCCATAGTAAAGATTTGGTCTTGAAATTTCATATGGCATACATTTGTGAAGAACGTATGTCTCATCTTAAAAGATTCAGTGCCACAGAGCAAGTTAAAATGGATGAATTGATATGGTACCAGAGTTTTATCCATTCCACCAAATTTAAACACTTAAAAAAATTACATCCATGTTTTTCAACAATGTCACACATATGCAATACATTTATGAAGAAAATGGATCTTATCGCCAATATATTCAGTGCCAAAAAGCAAGACGTTATGTCATCAGCATTTATTTTTTTTCAGAAATAACTAGTGGGTTTATGTTTCAAGGCCAGATATAAGTGAAAACTTAAGATGAAGGAAAAAATCACTAATTCTCAAACATTAACATCTTTTTATTGGAATAAGTTTTCACTACAGTTCAATAATTTACATGAGTGATAAACAAATTCAAAAGGATCACCAGGAACTGTTTCAGGCTATAACAAGCCCTTTTACCAAAAACAACCAAAATAAATCAAATTAGCACTGAAATGCCCCACCTGAAGTTATTAACAGAGTAACTACAACTGTATTACATACACAATCAACTATTTGAATACTACTCACTTGGGCACAATACAAGATTTCCCAAGGCAAGAAAATTGATAATATTGGTAAATATCTTCAGATTGATGAAGTTCAGTATCACCAGAGACATTTCCATTGTATATCCAAGTAATTTGACAAGAATTACCCAAGTGTATTGGCATTCACTTATGATATCAACATGCACATCAAGATCAGGAATGTTTGTCCTGAAATTGCAAAACGTAAATGGATGTGCATATAATTTCCAATCTGTTATGTGCTGTATTATTGATTAAAAATCAACGCAATAAATATGCAAAAATGTCTTATGTAATGAAATGAGCAGTGTTCACAAAAAAAACTGTAATATAATACATTGCCATTTTGATATATCAAAACTGAAGCGATAGTATCTTTCCTAAGTTGGATGTCCTTTCACTAATATTCTAATTTGGCGATTAATTTCTACATCTATCCAAGATATAAACAGCACTATGACTGTATTCTAATGAAACCGATGCACAAAATGACATCACGTCATTCGTAACAAGTGAAAAGATTGATTCCACGACTAAAAATTTAGTCTGATGCCTTGCCCTAACTGTAAAAGTGCTGGAAAAGACAACTTGTACTCTTCCACAATCTTGTAGAAAGCCACTTAAGTTCAAGAGGAGTGGTTGCTACACTCAGTTGTCCTGAGAATTGAAGTAGCAAAAGTTTAGGGTCAAGGAGGAGAAGAATAGGTCAGAGTTAAAAGGTTGAGGAATTTTATTTACATGTTAGCAACAAGAAAAGGTTTTAAAAGGTTACATTGACATGGAATCTTTAATATTTTTCCCACCAACTCGGTGCTATGGCATATAAACATATACAGCATGGTAGTTATAACATAAAAATACAAAGTACAAATCATTAAAATACTAAAAGAGTAACGCATTATAACATTGTAATTGACTATAGAAGACTAGGCATTAACTCAATACCGAGTTTTGAAACATAATCTAGCATATGAATGTTCAATCCCATAGGGAGGCCAGGGTCAGCCGATCCGACCTATGCAATGCAGCTGATTAAGAATACATAAGTGTATATTCCGAAAGGGGGAGCCAGGGTCAGCCTGGTCCAGACTGTGCAATGCCAACTAATTTACCTAAGGTGAGTCAGCACAGGGTACCTGAGAACAGGATTATATCATTGAAAACCTAAATGTACCAAATTAAGGAGACATCTAGAACTCAGGGATCACAATACTTCTCTAGAGATGATCAAATACTAGAGGGAATAAGGCACTAGCCTGCGAAACGAAAGGAATTGTCAGTAGGGGTAACCAGGGTCAGCCTGGCACAGCCTATCCCAAATACTCAAAGGCCTACATCTATCTGGAAGGAGACCTCCCTTGTGCTGGGGCGAGGCAACAAGGGGTCGCAGCCTAAGAGGGTAACTGAAGCCTGGGTTATACCAGAGAAGACCTTAATTTACCAAGTTAAGGAGCACAGGCATCAGAATCCATAATTAACTCTAACATGGATCAAGGGTTAGAGTATCCCAAGACTCAATGTCCTACATCGATCCAAATTTGGAGACCTGCCAAGTGCTGGGACCACGACACCAGGGGTCAGGGACAAAGAGTAAATGTCAGTATGAACAAAAAAACAAGCACAATGGCAAGCAAGTGCTATAAAGCTACTGGGTGTGGATGGCGGGTTCAAATCCTGTTTTTGCCCTTCAGTGGCAAATTCAAAGTAAAAATGGAGGCAATTCGAATTAGTAATCATGAATGTGATTGGTTCCTGGAATTATGGGTTACCTAGAAGTAAAGACAAGACTAAAATAAGGTTGAACAAATGTTTAGGACTAATGGGACAACTGCCCCAGCAGGGCCATAACAGCCCTGCCGCCAACACTTCTAGAGGTAAAACATGTAACCGTCTAATAACCAACATGATCACTGAAAGATAAGTATGGATAGACTGGCCGACTGAATGCTCATGGAACCCACAGTCATGAATGACATGGCAACACAAACTGTTCCAGGTAAGTACATATGCAAGGTCTTGGGCAATTATGAAATAATATGGAATGCTGCTAACAATAATAAAACAACTAGTAAATGGCTGATTCTTGACCATTGCAATATAAGGATGCAACGACTGGACGGATCTAAACAAGGGCTAGCCTGATTTGTTAATCTGCCTTTTTCCAGAACAATTGATATTATTGACAAAGTCATATCAATACAGACTTTTCGGGAAACCGATTGCCACTATCTCAAAACACTAAATGGCTTCCTGTCTGTATTGACATATTACTGAAAGACAACAGAGAGGGAAAAAACATGAATCTGTATTAATGTAAGATGAAGACAGCATGATTAACCTGATTCGGGTGGAGTCAACTTCCACCAGGAACCCCCAAAAATCTTCAATTGCAATTGTCCTTCTGCTTACCATATCACTCAAGCTCTTTGGGCTTTATTCCCAGGTGAATGATTATACAAACTGGACATAAGTCTTGCCTTTAGTCTCCTTCGCATTGATCTGGTTGGCATAGACCTGTTAGGAATTCATCATAATAGTGGTAATCCGTTTCCTTGTTATTTTAAATTACAAATAATTTGAGGTTTGTTTTAGATACCTGCCCCATGTAAGGCTATTGCATGGGAGTTATTTTAATGTAACTGATGTGAGTCCTTGGCACATCTGCCTCAGTGTTACAAAAATTGGATACCTAATATAGTCCGAGCTGTTAGGGCACCAAAAGGGGTTAATCGGCAGATTAGTCTACAAGCATGAAATTTAGCATGGATGCAGATTAGAATATAGAGGATCCACTTTTTGAGGGCGCTGAAGCAATTAGTCATTTTTAATGGCATATTCGTTCAACAAGACAACTGGTCAGAAATGATTATGCAATAAACTTAAGGGACAGAGGAATGTGCAAATTGTTCTACAGGTATAAAATTTGGCACAGATACTAGGACATAGTGAATCCATTTTGTGAGGGTGCCAAAACCATTGATAATTTGTAATGGCATACTGGTCAGTTCAATATGGCAACTGGTCAGTATTGTTTATGGAATAAACTTAAGAGACAAGGGATTGTACAAACTGGCCTACAGGCATAAAATTAGGTGCATATGTATATTAAGACATAGTGAATCCCCTTTGTGAGGGTGCCAAAGCCCATGGTCATTTGTAATAGCATACCGGTCAGTTAAATATAACAACTGGTTAGTATTGAATATAGAATAAACTTAAGAGACAGGGGATTTGAAAAATTGGTCTACAGGGATAAAAATTTGGCACAAATGTGTTTTAGGGTACTGTGATTCCATTTCTCTCAGACACCAAAGCTAATGGTCATTGGTGATTGCAGTGGCCGGTGAGTCAAATATGGCCACAGGTCATTTTGGTTCATGCAATAAGCTTAATAGAAATGGATTTATGCATTTGACAGAGATGTGTGCAGAGTATTGTTTTTCTATTTTGTTAGGACTCCAGAGCCAGTTGTCATTGATGATGACATACTTGTCAGTCAACATGGCCAGTGGTCAGTACTGCATATGATGAAAAGTTTAACACTAAAAATCATACAAAAGTAACATGTGCAACTTATTTTACTAAATCCAGCATATTAGTACTTCAGTGACTGGTAAGTCAGAACATTTTGTCATGATAGATCTCAAATAATCTTAAGCCTAGATCTTTTAACTAAACATATGAAATGCTGATGTCTTAACCTGACATGTGATTACATCTATATAGTCTACTCTACCAAACATCTTCGTTATTTATGCATCTCCTTTACATTTGTGTTGACTTGTGAAGTGATGCATGCTTTACTACATTTACATTTGCTTGTGCTTCATATCTCACAACCACATCACGCAATGATGGAACAAGCCATACTGGCATCTTCTTGACATGTCCAGTGTGGTGACCAGTTTTCTTCCTTCCACCTACCCCACTCACTACAGTCAGGGATTTCCTGCTGTATAGATAAAAATATTTTGGTTGTTATAGCTTTTACACCAACCAATCCATATTTATTTATTACAATGGCAATCATGTAAGCAACTATATAAATATAATATATAAAGTTGTTTTTTCAATTACTATAGTAATAATTGATAAATAAAAATTTTATTACTAACCAAATCCACAATAGTGCTATATATTGATGGGACCAAACATCAACCATCCAAAATTTAAAAAGATATATTCTTGTCAGTACTACGGATATTGCTAATGCGCATGCACCATGTCCCTAGTTCATTGTTATTCTTCACCTTTTATTTCGGACTTGTGTTTTTATTTTGAGTGTATGAGACAGTTTGAGATTGTGGAAAATTGGTATTCTGCGTTTTTTAGAAGGTTGGTGTTGATTTTTTTTTCATTCCAACATAAAGTTATACATGAAACAAAGATATGACAAGCATACTTGAAATGTTAACATAACAAAAAATCATTAAAAACCCAATTTCATCTCTGTAATGAAACAATTCGTATACTAAGTTTTACTAAACTGACCAATTCACACTACTTAATTACTCAGATATTAAATTAACTACATAAACTAAACATGGACCACAATCTTGAAAACTTCTCAAATTCACAGTTACTTTTGGCTAGGTACATTTGCTTATTATAAATCTTTTGAAAGAAATTTTGAAATTCTATAATATTTAGCCGTCTTTTTTCTTTGGCACATTTAAAAATAAATTACTTTGCTATTATGAGTATAAAATTTTTATTAAAAGACAGCTTATTTTTTCCAGGTATCCAAATAGAATCCTTTCTTTGTCTAAACATAAATTAATTGGAGATATCTTTTGTAGCCATAATGTTAAGTTATTCCAGAATGATTTAACTAAATGACATTCACAGAATAAATGAATAATATCTTCAATACAGTTGTTACAAAAATTACAATAAGGATCTTCTGTAATCTTCAGTTTTGTTAGGTAACCTCTTGTACCTAAAATTCTATTTAACAACCTGTATTGAAACCAAATAAATTTGTGATCCTTAATTGTTTTAAAACAAATTATATTATAACAATGCCAATTGCTGATGCTTATTTCTGGTATCTCCAATTTGATACTCCATTTAGACCTAAGTGCATTGTTATCATAGTTCTGGTTTATTATTCTATAGAATTTATTTGATTTAGCATTACCACAAACAAACTTCAAATAATAAGGGAGAAAGTACTTTTTAATTTGGTAGTTTTCAATATTTGAATATAAATTTCTCTAGATTTAATCTGACCCTATAATAATCCAGGAAATTAATCAATAAAGTGTGTTTCAATATCTGTCAAAGTCATCAAATTACCATCTTCTTGTATAATATCCGCTGGAAATAGTACACCTTTGGCTGCCCAATTTGCAAAATGCATATTTTCTAGACTAATGTTTTTATTATACCACAAAGGTACTGATAATTTGTCAATGTCATTGATTGGTGCAACAGTTCTAAGAAAAATATCCCAAGAAAAGAATACATCTTTCCAAAATGGATTTTGCAAGGACAAAGCAATTGTTTTTGACCATTCAGATCCTAGTAAGAATACACCTTTATAATCCATGATTTCTGATATGAAAACCTTCCAAGGGGGATTTACTTGTTTTTTTTTGCAACCAGGACAATTTCAACGAAACCATGAAACGGTGAATAACTACCATTTTTAAACCTCCATACTTGTAATCACTTTTTACAGTCTTATGACTAATCTTTTCAGGTTTACCATCCCACAGGAATGAAAAGAAAATAGTGTTAAAATTCCTTAAGTATGTTCCAGGAGGAGAAGGTAAAGTAGTAAAGTAGTTTTCAAAACAGTAATTTTGCCTAGAGGTGTTAGAGAACGCCTTCTCCACTGGCTTAAAATTTTGTTTAGTTTTTCTATAAGAGGATCGAAATTCCACTTTGACATATTATTAAGGTCGACTGAGAATGTTACCCCAAGCAAGCGAAACTCTGTTACATTCCACTCTAAACTATATTTTGTTTCAATTTTATCTTGTGATTGCGTTTTTTCCCCAGTCACACTAGTTTAGTCTTCTCAGTATTAAGTTTTAAACCCGAAATATTTCCAAATATTTCTAGTGTGTTCATGGCTGCCAACAGGGACTCTTTGCTACCATCTAAACTTAAAGTTGTGTCGTCGGCAAATTGACTTTTCTTGAAGGAGTGTTTATTAACTGTTATACCTCTGACTTTTTTTATTATTGACAATCATTAGAAATAGTACTTGGGCACAGAGTAGAAATAAGTAAGGTGATATAGGGTCACCTTGTCTGCACCCTCTTTCGATAATAAAACTGTCAGATAGAAAGCCCATGTGGAGGATATAAGCATGAATGTTAAAGTTAAAAGTTTTGATCCATGTTTTAAAGTTTGGGCCAAATTAAAAAAATCGAGGACTGAATAGAGAAAAGACCAAGAAACAGAGTCAAAGGCCTTTTCAAAATCTATGAGCATAAGTAGCCCTTCAGTATTGTTTGACTCGAGATAATGCATTATATCATAGATGAGCCTTGTGCTTTCACCAATAAATCTCCCGCTAATAAAGTCTGATTGTGATCTTGACAATAATGTATCTAGCACAGTCTTTAATCGGTTGCCAATAGCTAAAGAGGCTATTTTATATGGTACTGAAAGAAGAGAGATAGACCTCCAATTTTTCAAGTATTGTCTTGGTTTGTCACCCTTTGGTATGCAACTTATAATACAAGTTCTTAAGGATGGTAAATATTCCCCTTTTTATATGCATAATTTAGTGAACACAGAATTATTGCTTTAAGGTCGGACCAAAACAAATTTAAAAATTCAGAGGGAAAACCATCAATACATGGACATTTATTGTTTTGCATTTGCTTTAAGGCCTATTTGTCCTATTTCTTCCATCGTCAAATTACCTTCTAAAGTGTCTGACTCCTGTTTAGTTAATTTTCTAGTGTTTAGGTTTTTTAAGAACTTGTTATGTTGTATGTCTTGGCTACCCTGTTTTTGTGAAAATAATTCGAGGTAACATTTTCTAACAAGGGCCAATATTTTTTTCTGATCTGTAACACATTCACCATCTTACATTTAATAGTCTTTTCAATAAAATTACATTTTTCTAATGAGCAGAAAAATATAGAGGGCTTTTCACCTTCTTTAAGCCATTGAATTCTGGCTCGTGTGGCAACACCCTGCATTCTTTCTTGCCTTATCTCCGCAACTTCTTGCTTTTTATCTTCCAATAGGTCTGACATGCCAATATTAAGTCAAGATTTTTCAATATATTCTATGTCAGACATGAGTTTTTTTCTGTAGTTTCTCAACAACACCTTTACTTTAATACCTTCAACCATGTAGCTGTAAGAACCCGTTGGCACCATATAAGAAAAAGTTAATTCTAATAATACTATTCATAATATTTCTTTGACATTGCACAAGCAATCTAGATAGTGGTCCACAATACAGTGTTCTACTAAGTTTGTCAGAAGTGAGAAGGATAACATAGAACAGAGCAAAAATAACATTTAATTGACTTGAAATTATCGTTATAAATAATATTGTTATGAAATTTTTTTATGATAGAAAATATGTACAATATATACAACAGAAAAAAAATTATGCAAACTATATGTTGTGAAAAAGCCGAGACTGAAAACAACAGAACATTTGTGCCTTTAAAAGTACCACCTAGAAAACAAGGGAACAATTGAATCGTTGCGATAAGATTTTAAAGCTCACAGACGGAAGAGCTAGGTATACTCTGTGGGCAATAATACAAGTCTTTGCTATACAGTACATCTTATAACTATCAACTTTCGTGTCCTTTAAATTTTAATTTATCAATATTTCAAGCATATGGCTGAGTTGTTACCTTTATTTATAAATTAAAAGATTCTGAACGTCCTCTATATATTTATACATTTCAGAACTGCCCACAAGGCTTTGTTTAGGTTACATTCATATTAGTAAATATTCGACTGTTGGGTACAAGTGCACTCTGAACTGCAAATCGGCTTTCAATGTGTATACAAAATATCTTCCCAAATTATGACCTGTTGCAAAGTGAATTATCCACACATGTTTATCTTTGTCTTCTTTATAAAATGTTCCCTCTCATGTTTTTCAACTGCTTTCAGAATCCTAGGATAAGGCATGAAGCCTGACCTTCTCAACTTTTTCGGTTATGTTCATGCAAATGTTTTTGCCATATTGCTTCAAACTGTATCCCTTCTGGCCAACAGGAGATTAGAAAAAGTGGTGTTCAGACATACCTCACGGGGGCTAGTTTGCAACTACCTTAAGTAACACCTTGCTGGTTCACATTGGAGCCTCAATTTAGTAAACCCCCACTTCCTAGCAACCTGTCAACAAGTTTGAACTGATTGGTTGACCTTTTGTTTAGACCCAGTTGTGGACGTTTGTCATTAATTTCAAAACTGCCAGCATTGAAAATGGACTGTCAAAATATTTCCTAATATTTGACCTTAAATGGTGATTAATAAATTTGTGTAACCTCAACGGTCTATATCCCAGTAAACATTAGAATAGTTTAAAATATTTGTAAATATTTGCTCTGAAAATGTTTTACAAACGTCTAATAGAAACTGGTTTTCATACCCATCATTTTAAAATGTTTTTGAAATGTTTTCTATCAAATATTTTAAAAACATTTTGTCAAAAACATTTTTTAAATCCCTATTTTCACAATGCATGTTAAACCTTCACCTTCACACACATCCAACTAAAGTTTAGAAGTTTAGAGGATTTAGTCAAAAATTGCCCCACATGCAATCTATAAAGTAAGAATTGAATAGAGGTACAATTTCTAAGTAACTATTTTACAATTTTAGACATAAAAATAATATTTTCATTAGTGAGCAACCTTAAAAAGATACTGAATTTGACCTCTGACCCCATTGTTATTCAGACATTATTATGTTAATTTGTAATGTTTTTCCAACAGTTATCATGAAAAGTTTAATAGATGGTATATTTAAAACCTTTTAAAAACATTCTATTTTAAATGATTTTCATACCCGTCATTTTTTAACCTTTGTCAAATGTTTCCTTTCAAACATTTGCAAAACTCAAAAATGTTTACTGGGATGTATTAACATATATCTTATTGTAACTGTATTTAGTTTCATGTATCTGGCCTGTACATACACATAGTAATTTAGTGATTTAGTAACATTGCATTAATTTTTGTACAATAAAACTATGCTCTGGCATGTGTGTTTAGTGTGTCCCAGGAGGGAAGGGGTGCGAAACTGAAAGCCATTATCATTGAGGAATCAGTTATAGTTCCTAATGCTTTTTCTGCTGAGTGAGGTAGGAGTGTTGGGTATGAAGAAAGCTGTGTAGTTCATGGAACTGAGGAAGATTTTATGATGTTATGATGTCACAGTAAGCAATCATCACTGACTTTGGAATCCTACAGAAATGTGATAACAATACTCTAATATAAATCTGTGCCAAATTTCACTAATTTGCACAATCCCTTCTCTGTGTCATCATGTTCAGTACTATCCAGTGTCTGCAATGGACTGACCGGTATGCCATTACAAATAACCATTGGCTTCAGAGTCCTCAACTACAGTAAGCACTATATCTTAATCTACATTTTTGCCAAATTTCATGCAGATACACCAATTTGCACATTTTTTTCCTCTGTTCCATGTCCAATACTGGCCACTTGCTATACTGACCAGTATGCCTTTACAAATGATCATTGGCTTTAGTACCCTTACAAAATGGAATCACTATATCCTTATCTACTACATCTGTACCAAGTTTCATGCCTTTAGACCAATTTGCACAATCCTTTCTTGGTGATATTTGTAGTGCTGTCCAGTGTCAACAATGGACTGACCGGTATGCCATTACAAGTGACCATTCACTTCAGCACCCTCAAAAAAAGAATCGCAATTTTCTAATGTACATCTGTACCCAATACGATGTCTGCAGACTAATTTGCACAATGCATTCTCTGTTCCAAGTTCATTACTGACCACTGACCATATTGAACTGACTGGTATGGTATTATAAATGACAGATGGATTTAGCACCCTCAGGAATTGGAATGACTACATGCTAATCTTCGTCTGTGCAAAATTTCATACTTGTAGACAAATCTGCGTGATCAAGTCTCTGACAGCCTGGACTAATAGCAAATTTAAGTTGAATCATGACAAGAATGAATTTATACTATTTGGCTACAAATCGCAACAAGTGAGCCCAAGAGCTTATTTTCCAAATGGCATTTAGATAATCAACTCCTGCTGTACGACTTAGTAAAAAACTGTGAGCCTGGATCGACTAGAACTTCTCTTTCCCAAAATATGTACAATTTGCATGCAAAAATTGTTTTCTTGAACAATTTTTACTTGTGATTATCTTTAATGACCCTAATCTGAGATTCAATAACAACCATTTTAAAGCTACCATAATCTATATCTGCTATGAATGTTTTTAAGAGTCAGCTCTATTGAGACTCGTGCTTCTAGAGATCACCTTTTTTTTAGTCTCTGGAGTTTCATGAATTGTGGTGCAACATGATGAGTGTCTGTCTGCTCACTGAAGATAAGCGGCCATGGGCTATGTTAGTACTGTGATGTGTGACCACTTAATGGTTTAAATATAAAATCTTATTGTACAGTGATAAGAGCTTTTGCAAGATCTAGTAGTAATAAAGACAAGAATTTTCATGTTTTTTCTAAATTATCAAAATGAGTTTACCTCATATTAAAGCTAATACTACTTACTAGCCTGATCATGAGATGTAACTTAATCAAGAATATTTAGTAGTCTATTAACTAGATCAAAGACAAACATTTTATAATCTTTATTAGCAACACTTTTGGTCTGTAATTTTTTGTCTGGCACCTTTTTATATATTTAGCTCACAACAATAGAATTCGTTGAATCTGATATGGAGTTGTCCAAAAAGGCTTAATTATAAATGGTCAAGTCTCCAATTGAGTCATGAATTTTTACCCTATTTAATATCTGAAACAACCGTAACATTGTTCAGACTCAAAAAGTTTTCTGTCTCTGCATTTGCCATAGACAGAAGAAAGTCTTTGATAGTGACTTTTCATAGTTCATATATTTGTAAAATAGTGGAACTATCTCACCATTTAGTTAGATTTTCTTCCTGATAAAATGGCATGTACGACTTTATTCATTTTTGGCCTATTGGTACAGATATCATAAGGTGCAAGATGGTTCTCACGGTGTTGTAATTCGCTGTAGTCTTGCTGTTGAAATATTTTTGGTTTATCACCCACAGTTTAAATATATTACAAATCAGATATAAACACCTAAAATGCAATTTAACAAAGCTTTTAGGTACTTCTGAACAAATTCCTCAAATAAGAACTAATGTACTTTCTGTTTTATTAGGTGTAAACACACAAATAAAAATAAGCTTTATGTGCTCGCAAAGCAAAAAATACTTTACAATTAGTTACAGGTTTTCATTGCTCAATGACTTTTATTAACTAGTGCATATCATTTTCCTCCACCCCTTAACTCCCAACCATGCTATGACCTAGTCAGTTGGTAAAAACGGTGTTAAACTCAAATTATAAATTAATCTATCATCAGATAACTTTCGGTCAACCATTGCTCAATGGATCCATCAGCCACGAAAATAAAGAAGTAAAATGTGAAATGTATTATTAATGGCACATTTGAGGTCCAACCTTCCAGAATTTGTAAAAAGTAAAGATGAAACTTCTTGGAATTTTCTAAACATGCGCTGCTGATGTTATTTTAATCCTTTCTTGTATTACACGAGGCTTATTTACACTCGATGTGTACACCATAGAGTGTTTGGCTGATAACTCCCCCATAGCTGAACAGAAGAACCCCAAAGAAAGTGAATGGTTGCAACTTGTGCAATTCATGTTTATGGTCTAGAGTGATAAAGTTATTATAACTGTATTCCAATTGTACAAAACAAACAGATGATTTAATATAAAGTACAGAAAAAAGATTATCACATGTACTGCTATAACTGATGCTGTTCAAAAAGGACAGGGAAACTGGCAAACCATATGATTTGTTGCAGGTAAGACTGCTATGACTCATTGATGTTACCTATGCCAAAAAGCCCCAACAATAAACAACCACATAAATAAAATATACCACAAGAAGACTGATTTATATGGCATTCCCAGAGGATTAAAAACCCTGTTAAAATAAGTTTATCTCATAAGTACTGCAATACTTTAACTACAAACGTGGCCTATAGCAAGTTTGGCATCTAATCATAGGCTGTTGCTTCTGTGTTGGTTCGACTCCCATATGTGACTATGCTGCAGGTCTTTCTCAAAATGACCCTATATGTTGAGTGGATTGTAAACCATAACTTGACCCATTCGGTATGCATTCTAGATAAGCAGTGCTCAAATGTACATGAGGCCACAATGCACTCTAATCATGACAAACATTAATATTTAACTCCCTCCAGGTAGAACCAACAGATAAAGCCTGGTTGTAGTCTTGTCAGTGTATTCTCAAAGGAGGCTTTGTTAAGGTAAGTTGCAATATGATCCATACAATGCATCATTTATTAGAATTTTCCTCTTGTCTGTACATGTGGCCTTCATCAGATATTCAAGGTTTTGGTGGTGAAGTGATTATCAGCTATGACAAATTTAATACTTGGATCACTCTAGTAGATGTGTTTAATGCAAATATAGATGTAACAAGTAAAAGAGGTTAAAATTCCTAGCAAATGGATATTACAAATGTATCAGGATCAAATCAGTTTGTATACATCTTGCACAAAATCAAAAATAAAAGTTAATATTTACCAACATATTGAAAGGAAAAGTACAACTTATTTATAGTTGTTGTCAAGTACTTTATTAGCGCCTTTTTAAGACCACTTTTGATGCTTAAATTTAAAACATTCAAAATTACAACCCCCAATGAATATAAATGATAAATGTTCCCAGAGTATTTAAACTTATCCATATTTATTGGTTTTGTTCATTAATGATACAACTGCCAGAGTTGAACTCAAAAACATTGAAGTAACCACATCTTCCCACGTGATTCTGACTGTCATATGGCCTTGACCCTCCAGCAGTACCTACACATGTGGTGTCCTAGAAAAATGAGAGTAGTAGGTTAATAAGTAGTAGGTTACATGTCAATCAATAAAACAAAAGTATATTTATTGTGAATTATTTAATCTTTTTATTAAACATTGCAGGAATAAACAAACCACCATAAAATTATAGATTGTAGCACACTCAATATAATTATCCATACCTGATTTATATTATTTTCCCAGCCCCTGTATGACACAAATGATTTGAACTCAAACCAGCCTTCACTGTCAAATGCTTTGCTGCAATCCATCATCATTTCTACCTTCCACCAGTTAGGACCAAAGCTGTAATAACAGTTAAAAGTGATGCTGAACAAACTCCCTGCCAAACACCAAGCTTGTGTGTTACCGTGACTATAATAATAAAATGCAATATATCTGCCTATCTGCCTCTTACTCATCAGTAGACCAAGATTGTTTTGATGCGCACTTTTGAAGAATGATTTATCGGCGGAGATCTGACAGCTATATGAAAATTTAAGTGGGATAATTATTAATCTTCATATTCAGATATGTATATCTTTGAGTTACAATACATATGGAACCTAGCCATAATTACTTATTCTGTCTCCAGATAAAATTAAAGGAACTGATTATAACAAAACTGAACATTGTGTTCCCAGAATGTACGTGTATATGTAGACTAATGTTGATGGTGCACAAAAGACAAGTGGATGATATGACAATTTATCAACAGCCGAAGGGTCATCCCAAAGCAAGTTCCTTTTTTTTCTTTCTTTCTTTTTATAAATAATAATACTATACTGGTATAAGCTGATAAACATGAAAATTAAACAGTAACGACTTAAAAAGATAAGACAAGTATTTTGTTGCCTGTGCCTCTTTACTAATCCTCCTCCTTTTTTCTTCTTCCCTCTAAAAGTAAGGTACTTTGTACCATGTTCATGCATAGGATCAAAAGTATGCATGGCATCTTCATTTTGTATATAAGTGTGTATATGTTTTGTTGTTTGTTAGAACACCCTATAGCTACTGGTTGTATTACTGTCATTGATAAATGGTTACTCTATGAAGTGTTTTGCAATATATCAATTATAATAGTTATCATAGTTTTCAAAATGCTACTTGTCAACATTGTCTGTAAAATATATATGAATATTGTATTAATTTTAAAGATGTTCTGGATAGTTAAATTTATCTGTGCACCAAAGCTTATAGCCATAACCTTTCCAACATACTGTAAAGTCAACAATGTATCATGCAGAAGTTTTAATTATGGATGCAAGCAAGATAAAGATAAGCAGTTTGAGATAACGGTCTGGGAAACAAATTAAAAAGATTAGCTGTAGTAAAATGGCTTAAACTGAATAGTCAAAGTATAGTTTTCCTACAGGAAACACACTCAATCCCTGAAATTGAAAATAAATGGAAACAAGATTTTGATAATCCTAACTTATTCTTTTCTCATGGCACTTCTTCAGGGAGAGGGGTTTGTATTATATTACCAAGTAACAGTGACTTCAAAATTATAGATCAAATTTCTGATAGTAAAGGGAGATTTTTATTGATTCATTTAAAATTCAATAATACAGAATTGGTATTAGCAAACGTTTACATGCCCACAAAAGACAAAAAGGGGGAACAATTAGATTTACTGTCATATGTCAATGATAATTTATTAAGATTCATTGACAAACAAATTATATTGGGAGGAGATTTTAACACATATTTGAACCCCGATATTGATAAATATGGAGGTCAAAAAGAGGAAATATCTGAAACTGGCAAGAATCTGTTAAATATTTCAAATACTTTTGACCTCTATGATGTCTATAGATTTCAAAACCCTAAGGGACGACTGTATACATGGCGCAACAGGGGAAGATCTGGCTTAGTACAGTCAAGATTAGACATGTTTCTTGTCTCAAATTCTATGCAATTTTTTAATGTCAATATTAAATCTCTGCCTGGTGTACTATCTGATCATAATTTGATTCAAATTGAATTTGATAAGGATAGAACTTGGCTAAGGGGACGTGAATTTTGGAAATTCAATGTTGAACTTTTAAAGGATTTAGACTATGTAAATCTTATAAATTCTGAAATCTCAAACATTGAAAAAGAAGAAAACAATATACAGGATAAATCACTTTTATGGGATTTCATTAAATGTAGACTTAGGGGTAAAACAATATCTTATGCAGCATACAAGGCCAAACAACAGAGAGCAAGAGAAAGAAATTTACAGGAACAATTAGCGACACTAGAAAAAAATCTTAGCATGACTCCATCTTTCAATTGCTTAGAAGCCTACACCGAAATTAAGGATGAACTTGAAAGCATCTATCTTGACAAAATTAAAGGGGCAGTCATTCGTTCAAGAACTGAGTTCATAGAACACAATGAAAAAAATTCAAAATACTTTTCAAATTTAGAAAAGAGAAATTTTAATATGAAATGCATTAAATGTCTACATATTGACAACAACGTTGTAACAGACGAATCTGAAATCCTACATGAGCAAAGGAAATTTTATGAACAATTATATAGCGACAACAATAAAGGGAATGCCCTTATGGACACTCTAGAGAGTAGCTTTCTGAATAATATAGAGATTCCAAAATTATCGGAAAAAGACAAAATGCTCTGTGAAAATCCAACAGTGTTAAAAGAATGTAGTGAAGCTCTCTCGCAACTGAAAAACAACAAATCTCCAGGCTGTGATGGATTTCCTGTTGAATTTTATAAATTCTTTTGGAATAAAATTAAATACTTTGTGCATGATAGCTATAAGTGGGCTTTTGAGAATAAAAAATTATCCTCTGATCAAAAAAGAGGAATTATCACACTTGTACCCAAAAAGGGCAAAGACTTGTGTCAACTTAAAAATTGGCGTCCCATAAGCCTACTGAATGTAGATTATAAAATTTTAACTAAAGCTCTGGCCATGCGTTTGGAAAATGTTCTCAACAAAATGATAAGTACTGACCAAGTGGGATACATAAGTGGTCGTTATATGGGAACAAATATCCGAACAACAACTGATATCTTAAATTATTGTAAATCCAAAACTGATGAAAAAGCCCTGATTGCCATGTTGGATTTTGAAAAAGCCTTTGATTCTGTCAAGTGGTCCTTCTTGTATCAATGCCTAAAAGTATTCAATTTTGGAAATTCTTTTGTATCTTGGGTAAAAACCATATATACAGATATAGAGAGTTGTGTAACAAATAATGGCTTTTCATCAAATTTCTTAAATTAAAAAGAGGAATAAGACAAGGCTGTTGCCTAAGTGCTCTCTTATTCATAATAGTGGCTGAGGTTTTGGCCATCAATTTAAGATGTAATCACTCGATGGAATTGTTATTGAAAATAATGATTTCAAGATATGTCAGCTAGCTGATGACACCATGCTTTTTCTAAGAGATATTCCGTCACTAAAGTCAGCATTATCCTTGCTGCAAGATTTCTCCATAATTTCAGGTTTAAAACTAAATAAATCAAAAACAGAAGTGTTTCCCATAAATTTTACTTCAGATTTAGATGAGTCAATCGGTATATCTTGGAAAAAAAACAACTTTAAAACTTTAGGTGTCTGGTTTTGCTTAGATGAACTGCAAATGGTTCAGCTTAATTTACAGGGAAGAATTGAAGAAATAAGGAACACCTTAAATGTGTGGTCTGGTAGAAATATTACTATTTTTGGAAAGGTCATGGTCCTGAAGACACTGGTGCTAAGCAAAATTATAAATATATGTAGTGTAATACACATCCCTGATACATTTATAAAGGAGGTAGACGCATTGTTTTTTTAGTTTCTCTGGGGAAAAGGAAAAAGAGCAAAAGTCCGCAAACAAATAGTCACCAATGATAAAAATTTAGGAGGGATCAAGATGATTGACTTTAAAATATGATTTCTTCCTTGAAGGCCATGTGGGTCAAAAGATTATTGTCAGAAAATACAGACAATCCATATGTTGAGAAATGGAAAGTTCTTGCTTTGGCCAATGCTGGTATAATGGATCAAACTCTGTTACTACACAAACTAGATCCAATTATTTCTAGAAAATGTCAAACTAAATTCTATAGCAATGTTCTAGAATCGTGGTTTAAGTTCTTTGCGGTTGCTCCAAATAGCTTAGAGGAAATTCTCAATGAGAAATTGACATATAATAAATATATAACGGTTGGAGGTAAAGTAATAGAACCAAGTTTCAGAGTTATCAAGGAGACAGGGATAACCAAAATAGGTCAACTATTTCATCACCAAGCTTTGCTATCAAGGCTTAAGTTTGAACAGAGATATAACTGCCATCTGTCTGACCTTGACTTTAATGCTTTGATATGTGCTATTATAAGCTTAAACTTAAAACAGAGAACAGGCTTGACAAAACTCCTGTCTGCTATGATATTGGCCACCTAAAAATACACTTGAATAACCTCACAAATAAAAAGGTTTATGAAAACATAACGTACAGCAAAAGTATTCCTACTGCAGAGAACAAGTGGGTGGAGTATTACCGTTTTTTAGAAAAGACCGACTGGTCCATTATCTATAAGATACCCTTCATAACAACACCAGACATTAGGCTGCATAGTTTACAGTTCAGTATTCTTCATCGTTTCATAGGGTGTAGCTATAATTTAAGTAACTGGAAAATAAAAGATAGTCCCTTTTGTACATCATGCTCACAATTAGATACCGTGGAACATTTTTTCTACTACTGTGAAGAAGTACAAGTTGTTTGGAGCAGTCTAAAAGAAGTAAATATCAATATTTTAAGGCTAAACTGCCAACCTACAGTTTTAGAAATTTTATTAGGAATTCCCTCGACAAGTTTACTTCATAAAGTACTAAACTTATTAATATTAGTTGGAAAACAGTGCATCTATGTGACAAAGAAGAATGAGAAAAATATTACTTTAAAGATCTTTATTAATTTACTTAAAAACAGTTAGAAAGTGAAATGTACCTTACTGCGTTAAACAAGAATAAAAATGGTGAATGTCTCTGTGAATTATATAAAAAAGTAATGAAATATTATAAAACAAAATGACAAGTAAATACTATCTACTTATGGTAGGAATTTAATGTAAATGTAATCTACAAATAACCAATGTGCTATATTGTGAAATAAAATATTAAAAAAAAATAAAATAAAATGCAATATTGTTGTTGTAAGGTTAGCTATAGCAAATGATTTATGGTACAAATCTCAATAAAGTTATATGCAATGTTTGCACCACTCTCAGGTTGAGACATGTGTAACGATCAATTCCAAAACATTTAACCCAAATAGATTACTCTATCAAATATAAGGGGAAAAAGCAACAAAACAATTTTTGACACAATATACATGTGTCCCTTTATGGTACTAGATTCTACCAGTTGTTAAAAATATTTAAACATTGTCTGATCGATACCCAGGTTATGGAAGTACACCTAAATTATTGCACTTAAAAGTGTGCAATTGCTGAAAATACCTAAACCAATTTCAATGATTGGGGGATTTAATAATATCATTAATAATACAACTATTTACTGATGGGTAAACAAAACAAGAGTGTACTGATTGTCTCTGAAAGATGATCAGTACCAGGGTTTATTCCTTACTGGTTGTCTGGTTGAAATCCAGGGTTGGTGCTATCATTAGTCGTCCAGACCATGGGGGTGCCTTCACTGGGTACACTGTCATGGTCGCCTTGTCCTGGCTCTGCTCCAAACCAGTCCAGGTGTGTGTCTCCTACTCTCCAGGACTCATACTTGTCATAGTGAGGGCCATCTCCCAGTGAAACAGTTTTTATGGGCAAGGCACAGGCGTCAGTGACATCATTACAATCTGTCGAAAGTATTCATTTGCAAATATATCCCATTAATATAAATACACTAGAAAAATATCCGTCATTTGTGCTCAATGATTGCATCATCAATGTGAAAATGCTTGCGGTTCTCACCTGTTTTTGAAGAAGTGAAGTAATGTTAATTGCATCATTTATAACAATTTGCAAATTTAATAAGTGAATTGAATTTTTATTAGTTAATATCTTACCTAATGAACAATTTGCTAAACCGGCCCACCAAATGTCAGAAAAAGATATGCTGTGTTTACACCTGCAGGACTGGTGCAGTAGTGTGTAAAACAAAATGGCATGTCTGACTTCCTTCCTGTCTACAGCACGACATCATAGCATGTTTTTTTTCGTTGTCGAAACCTAGACATCATAGCATGTTTTCTTGTTGTCGAAATCTAGATAAATCCTAGTGGGTGGGGAGGGCCTTACCTGTCCATTAGGTAAAGTATTAACTCATAAAAATTTGATTTACTTATTAAATTTGCAATTTAATTGTGTTAATACATCTTACCTAATGGACAATTTTCCAGAGTAAGTACTGCTAGGAAGGTAGGTCGGTTACTAGGGCCTACAAGGAAACTCGAAAATTAGGCAACAGTGGCCTTTAAAAGGACTCCAGTGGGCCCTATAGGTCGGTTGCCAGTGAACAGGTTGCTGGCAGCATACTGACGTTTCCCCCTTTTTACCACAACTGCTCTGAGGCAGAGAAAGAGAGGTATGAGTTCTGTCCCTGAAGAGGTCCTCCAAGGAAGGAAGTAGACAACTTCAAAAGTAAACTTTTTTGAGTATGTACAGAGAACTAGGTTACTGGTGGATCTGCTGGGCCACCACAACTGGACCAAGGTGGAAGAGCTCTTAAATTTGTTAAACCCCTGACTGAAAGGCCTTAGAAACAGCAAAGACCATCATATCGTGGGTTGTAACACTCTCGCCTCCCACTCTGAGGCCGGGGTTCGGTTCACGGCTCTACCTCAAGTGGGAAAGCTGGTAGTTGCTTGCCGTTGGTCGGCAGTATACAATACAGAACCTTGACCAACTGTATGTACTGGTTTCCCCTGCCCTTCCAACTACCCATTGTGATATGACCTGTACAGTGTTGAAAGCGACGTAAAAACCCCAAATATATAAATTTCTCTTGTGTAAGGTGAGGGGATCCTGATCAGAGAGCTCATAACACAGGAATCACTGCCGCTTGATCTCTAAAGAGATAGTGACATGTGAGATATGTTTCCTGAAGGAGACAAAGACTAGGGTCATATTGTGCCGATGCCTATCAGCCTTGATTTATTTATCCAGAGTTGGGGCCAGGGCTAGAATAGCCACTAGGGCCACACTGTCTGGATCCTCTTTGGTCAGCTGGTTCTTGGAAGGAAAGCTGTGTGAGAGCTAAAGAGACCTTGTTTGACTGGTGTCTGGTGGTTTTTATTTAGCCAAGCATGGATCTCACTCCTGCCTTTGTCAGAACGCACAGCTCTCTCTGGAAACTACCCAAGAGTCGAGTGAGGTTCTTATCTTTGCTGACATTAATTGGTAAATTTCCCAGTTTGTCTGCAACGGCTGATCTGTAGCCCATGACAGTACTTGGCTGTAACTTCCTGTCCTGTAAAAGATACAGGAGAAAGCCAGTTATTCATTTGATAGGTGGTGCCCTAACATCCAGCCTGATTACTGTGGCACCACTTTGTAAAAATGGTCCACTTTGCCTCATAGACTGCTCTTGTTGAGCCTCTTTGAGGAGCCTCAATTCGGCCTGCCACTGCCTCAGAGAAGCCTTGGTCATTGACAGCTGAGGCTGTAGGAGCTAAGCATATAGATTTAGACTTAACAGACTCGTGTGAGGAGTTTGGTTGAAAGGCTGGGTTAGCAGATTGGGCAGACACAGAGGGATTGGTTTGACATAGCCACTAGGTCTCAGAACCAGGGCATATTCAGTGATTCTGGTACCACACAATTGTTTTTCAAGTGCCATCGACCTCATATGGAGCCGACCTAGATGGACCTGTTTCTCTGTATGGGCAGGTTGGTTTGGATAGCTGTTTCCGGATTTTTAATCCAATGCCTGCAAGTACTCTGGGTTTGGTCTCACGTTACCCTCCTTGAAATCGAGCTGGTAGCCTACAAAGTCAAAGACTTGTTTGGGGTGCAATTCTGATTTGTCCATGTTCACCATACAGACTTTGTGTAAGATGGAGCCAGGTTTGGTGGGTTCTGGCTCTGAACAACCAGTAGTCTAATTACTGGGCGATTCTTATACCATTTTGTAAAGCCATCAGTTGGACCTCCTTCACCACTATTAAGAATTTTGTGGGGGCTGTGGACAGACCAAATTGTAGTGTTTTGGTAGGAATGGACCTGTATGTAAAAACATGGTATGTCCTTGATTATGCCTGTATTGGTATGTGGAAATAGACATCTTTAAAGTTTCTGGACGTCACCCATTCCATATTCCCGAGGAAAGTCCTAATACGTCCTATTATGTTTTGGTGTTTCCATCTTGAATTTCTCTGTTTAGAAATTGTTTTATTGTACTGAGATCCAAGATATGTCTGCATTGTTGGCTTTCTGGACCAAGAAAAGTCGGTTGAAAAAGCCTAGAGATTTCTGAGATCTAACCAGTTCTCCATTGTTTTTGCATTTTGCATTAGTGCACGCAATACCTCTATCAGGTAGCTGTTGATGAGATGATGTACATAGCCACTTCTGATGGTTGGTGACCTTGTAAGATTTGGTCAAATCCGGAAGGGGATAGGTTAGCCTTTGAGGATTCTTATTACCTTAAGGGTCGCCCCCAGGGCTGCCCATGTTTCCCAACATTTGTGCAATCTGGTCCCTGCAGGAAGATTTTGAGCAACAAATGGAACATTTGTGACATTCTGGACAAAACTCAACTGATATACAAAGGAAACACCTTCCACCGATTTATTGATTTTACAACAATGGGACTTAAACCTTTCTTTTGTGGATGCCCGACCACAAAAGTTACATGATCTGCAACAAGTCAGTTTACATTTAAAATCTGACACTGTTCTGAGGTCTCTTTGCTCCCGGACAGTCATGTAACATACAGTGTAGCTACACAGAAATTGTCACTTATAAGATGAGTGACCCTGGCAAGTTTGGAGTTGTAGTTGTATAATTTGCTTTGACGTTTTTTTTCCTGTGGCCATGGCTGATATTCTTCCATGCTGCTTTCCTGGGAGGACTTGCTGGATCTTTTGTAAGGGTGATAGATCCAGAGTATCCCTTCTATCCCTTGCTATGCTACTGTGCTGTGCTATGTCTTCCTCTGCTTTCTTAAGTACACTTTCCAGGAAGAGTGTAGGTATATGTAAGGGAGCAGTTCTGAAAGCATTCAAAGTATCCTGCTAAATGCTAGATCTTAGGTGGTCGAGATAGGAGTCCCTTCTTGCCAGTGTAACATTAGCCATACTGATAACACAAATTCGAGCAGGAGTTGCATAGTCTTGGCCACTGTTAGACTGATCCTCCGATTAAAGGGCCAATGCAACCAAAACATATATTTCAGCTATTAATTCATTCATACATTACAAATGATAATACCAAAACAAAAAACCCACAAAAGTGTGTCATGTTTAAAATCTTCACTTGAAGCTTGGAAGCAAGATTCTCTTGCCTTTTCCCTTCTTCTGGTCACCTTGAATGACCTTCAGCTGTATGGCGTCTTGTGCTTTTGTCAAATACCTGTTAAGCCCTGTGACCTGGTCACAGATGCAACTGGATTTTTTCGTCACTTTCTTCCACTTCTGCAGGGTTTCTTGGAAGATGGATCTGGATAAGTAGACAAAGGACCTGAAGATCTAGTGCTCCGGCTGTTGAAACTGTTCAAGCCATCTCATTGTACCAGAAGAACACTCAATCAGAGACAGTCTGCTCATCGGAGTGTAGAACCGTACCACTTATTCTGTCACCTAGCTCTCTTGGTAAAATGGTCAGCTTGTGGTGACTTTGAAGGCTAACCTTCAACAAGTATCAAATTAAGTCTGTCCAATTTCTTGCAAAGCTAGTCATCGGTGGGTAAGTTCACAACAATCTTGCCTGCATACTGTCGCTTTGGAGCAGTAAAGGGGTTGTTGTCAGCCAAGCAGAGAAGAGTTCTCAAAAACTGTTATATGACTCCAGCCCATAATAGACTTGATGCCTCTGACAGTCTCCCAGTAGGTCTGTTCTTCAGAAATAACATGATCTACGTCGGCAGTAACAGTGTCCTTGTCATGCTTATATAGTCTGCTATCTTCCTCAGTTGGTTTTCCAAAGTCTGGGTAGGGTCAGTCCCCATGTGGGCATCCTGGTCAGAATCAGAGTCTGGTCGTTCCAGTCGGTGAGGCATCATAGCTGTTGAAGTGGACAGCACTTGTTTCTCCTGTGTAGGAGCCTGGTCGGAGCAGGTCTCATTGGCAGCTGAGGTCAGTGGTAGAAAAAGCCAAAACAGTATCAGCTATCCTGGCCAAAGGATGGTTAGTAGGTGGGTATTTTACTGTCTGGAAGGTTGGTTCAGCTGGCTTCTCAAAATTTATTGCCACCAATATCACGTCAAGCCTTGAAAAATGTTCTGACCACTTGGCATCCAATTTTTATCGGATATTTGCCAATAAAAGCTTTTGAGGGGGTAGTTTTTCTGCCTCTGCATCTCTTTGACCATTTTTCAGGTGATTTTACAGCCCCTATCATATAAAAAGGTTCTGAATCTACCATGGTGAAAGTCTCGTTGCCAGTCGTTTTACTTTTTTTCTCCTTCTTGAGCTTATAATTTTGAGTAGCGAGTGGAGGTTTATGGTCCGTAGTCAAAGACTTGCAACACTTACACTCTTGCTTCAGCATGTAGGGATCCACCCCTTGTCACTTCCACCCCTTGTCCCTTATCACAGCAGCATGCACGACAGGAGTGCTCATCAAAGGCTGCCATAAGATATCTTTTCTTGAACTTAGAGAAATTCTCTGAAACATGTCAGCACTGAACAGGCACCCAATAAAAATGATATGAAGTCACTGTCTAGACAAAAAGGAAGTATAACATGCCATCTGGTGAATCCACACTACTGGACTGGTCCTGCTGGTCGAAACACAGGGCTTCTTTCTCTGATATTTGGTGGGCCTCTTTGAGCTGACCAGTTTAGCAAATTGTTTATTAGGTAAGATGTATTAACACAATACAAATATTATTAATCTAAAATAAGTAGAGAGGTTGATGACATAAACATATTATAAAATAGGCAGGTAGGAACTAGCTAACCATGCATTCCGATGTGCAATATTTCAACACGTTGGCTCTTGGATGAAATTTACATTCAGCTTATTGATGGAACTACTTGATTGATTTGAGGGAAACACCACAATGTAGCTCTAAAAGCTATTCGTTTCTAACAAAAATGATTAGATGGTTTAGATGGCAAATAAAGCAAGTTGTTGTCAAAATATTAGAATAATTAGTACAGCATCATTTTGTTGGGTACAGACCACTTTGTGCCTTGGTAGTATTTCTTTGGCACAATTTTGTGGGATACGTATTTGAGTAGAATAGTTGAACACAGCATGGAATGCAATCTGTCCTTTGGAGTGCTTTGTCAGCCAGAAATCTTTTTGTACAGATACACCTTCATGCAACGGTATGACCCTAGGCATTAAAAATATAAATTAAGCCAAACTTTAAACACATCATAACTCTATGTCAAACTATTCTACCAGGCTCACACAGATATGTTTTTACTAAACAGCAACCTTTATAGAACCAGAAAAGAATTATGAAAGTAAACAAACCTCTATTTAAATCAATTGTTAAAGGTTTACCCATAAAGATAATGAAATGTACCTTGATAAACAAAAAATCCAGTTTAGCAGTCTGTAAGAATTTTTGGTTCAAACCGGATACATGTGTTGCATAAGTGTACTATTTGTCCTAGCCAGAACTGTTTCTGAGAGAGAAGTATGTCATCAATCACTATATCAATGATATTATTACTCCACCCGCCATGCCCATGATAATATATTATGTTGCGTTTGACAAAGTAGCACAGAACTTCAGTCCTGGGAGGGGGTAGGTACTTTTTACTTGGTGGTGTATATGTGTTGGACAGCTGTGTGCACTGAGGCGCTTTCATAGTAGTCAACCAGGCAGGGCAGTGTCCTTGATTAAAGTCTTGAGTAGTTCACCCTCATGAATATTCATGAGGTCCTAGAACAGGGCTATCACCTGATGTCTGAAAACATCTTTAAATATTCTGAAATTGGGTTAAAACTTTGTATTTTGATCTGGGCTGGGCACTGCTGACAGTGTGCGTTAAATATTTTTAAAGAAAAAATTACATTTCCCCTTGGACTGATGCTGATTATGGAAGAGTATTAGGGACAACGTTTGGAATGTTTCATCTAACCTTTTGACTGAGCTATTTATTTTTATTTATCAAGTTAGTAAGTCAATAAGTCTAGATGTAACTGTCACCACAGATATCTCCATAAATCAAGATAACTCCTTGGGCAGAGCATCTGCCAGTGTCTCGCCCCACTTACTGTCAATAAGTAGACTTGACTGATGCGCTTTAAAATTGGAAGATTATAAAATCCTAATGAAAAGAACTGTCAACTAGCAATTTGCTATAACCTTCACTTTCTGGCACTCCGCCCCTGAGGGAGGCATCTTGTCCTAGTTGAGTTTCAATCTTCATGTATATTGTAGTCAATTTCCAGTCTTCTCCCTCTGGTGGGCTGGTAGCATCTGGAGCCTTTGTGGTTTCTGTGGTAGTTGGGGCAGTACCATCCACACACTGGTTACTGCCTGCCATGCATTCTGAAACCAAATTCTGGTTTTGCAATTATTAGGGTTGTACCGTAATCTTTTTGCCAAAAGGAGTTTTTTCCAATGTGTTTTAACTATGTAAAATGTGTTGCTACCCCCAAAATATAATTACAAAGGATATTTTGATCATTTAATAATCTTATGACTCCCTTCCATTTCTATGCTGAATTGATCTTTCAGCTAATAATTCAAAGTGCAAAATAAGTTTACAAATTAAACTTCTGCCCCATTTAGAGCTTGACCAGGAAATAGTCCTTTAAATACTCATTAAAGCTGTATTTTGGAAAAAGAAACCCCCATATTTAAACAAAATTTAAAACATCATCCACAGTCATGGATAAAAAGCTAATGTCATTAAGCAAGTAAGAAAATATGCTATGTTGTTTTGGTATGCAAAACATACTTTTTTGCTATAATTTTAAAGATTTTACTTAAATCTATTGCATTGTGCTTCAGTACTTGTATATATAGCTTTTGTCATCTTAAATCCTTATTCTGCTTGTTGTCAAAATTCTATCTACACCGTATATTCTAGCCCAGATTGCCAGTAATTAATGTTCCAACTCTGAAAAAGATAGGTGCTGCTTCTCCTGATTGTGACATGATCCTCATTTTAAGATAAATACAAATGATACATGGTTACCTTAAACAGACTCCATTATCAGAAAACCTCTGAAAAAATACTTAAATCTCCGATTTGCAACATAAAAATGTGATTTATAACTCTTGGTGCCTCTTGGGCCTTTAATCACGAGGTTTTTACAAGTGAAATTAAACAGTACATGGTTTGCTGATTTTCCATGGAGATATGTTATAATTTATAAATCCTCCAACCTAACCACTAATTGTTAGCAATGACTGAGTTTGGGTCCCTCTACAGGTATCATAGCTTCACTTTAAGTTACTTTTAAATCCATGCATTTAAAAAAAATCTTTAAAATTTCTTGGACCTGTTGCCCCCTTTCCAAAAATGACTAGTTTAGATGCTATGCTTGTATTTTTACTTCCTTTATTTTTTATTTCATTAGAACATTTATTACCTCTTCAAAGGCCTGTTTCCTAGCCATATTCTAAATCATAAAATATGCATCACCCTTAGCCATTTCTGTTACTTAAACCCATTTACTTGGCATGGTCATTCATTTGAGGTCACCTTAAACTGAAGCTGATTCTCATGAACTTGTATTCTTACTAATTAAAATAATATTGCTTGATAGGATTACTGTGACCTTCATTTATAAGCTCATATCAGCTGTACTGGCCTCTTGCTTATGAGTTTATATAAAATACTTTTATGTTGCGAATAACTACAATTTTAGATGTGTGTATTTATAATAATTTTTAACCTGGTTGCATACTGCTTCTTGTGTTTTTGGTTTCACTATCTAGGCCAAATATCTTGAGCTCAATTAACTTTTTCTTGGAATGACAGTGAGCTGTCTCCCTAGATTACACACCTCCATAGCACTCTTAATGGGGCTTTTCATCTTCGGTTTTAAATCCCTGGGGTGTGGGGGGACTTACAGATATACCAAAAATCCTGTACACATACAATATCTATTTTACTTACCAACATGTATAGCCAGTACAGGGTTTTCAGAATCAGTGATAGAAATAGTAGCTACACCATTTGGTTCAACAAGGATAGTATCACCTTCACATCCACTTTCTGTAGCACAGCCCTAAAGAATATAATACAAAACTACAAACATAACTGGAAAGTTTTTGTACAGTGCAGATCCCCACCAGGGTATGGTTCCGTAAATTTAGAATTTTTGTATATGCAGAATACTATCCATAGCTACCCAAAATATTCAATATTATATTCAAAATAATGTATTCAAAATATAATTCAGATCTTTTCCAATAGTTTAATGCTAAAATATAATACAAATATTATTATAATAGTATAATAGAGGTAAATCCAAGGACTCATGTTTGAATCCAAGGACTCATGTTGAATCACATTTGACCAGTATGTGATTCTAAATAAACTGTATTAAAATAAAAAATGGCTGTGCATACAGATATATGTAATAGTGATAGTTGTGTTCTATTGAACTAGCAAACTATCACTTTTTTCTCAAGTCTGTGACCATGGGTTTATATTCACCTTATGGTAACAAAAAACAAGTGTTGGGAATTTGTCCCAATACAGCCTTAGGGGTTGAAGCTATGCATATAAGCAAAACACATTAACTTTCATACCTGTATGACATTACAGTAGCTCCCAGCAGGAAGACCAGTATAAAAGGTCCCACTTAGATCACCATTTCTGGCCATTGCCACAAAACCCTTGTCTCCTTTATTCCAGGAAGCATGATTACCTGTGGCGGTTGGTGGACAAAAAACATATTTAAGTGATGTTAACTGATGGAACTGGGTGGAATCTCTTAAACTGATTGGTAAGATTAGCCTGCATAATGTAATTAATTTGTTTATCATCAACTATATACTCGAGGCCATTACTAATGAAATTGTCTACATGAGTAACGTTTTTTGAGGCCATCCAGATTTATATTTATTGGCATGTGTGCAGTTATTAAAGGGAATGGGGACAGAATAGTTCATTTACATCATGAAACTGTAGTCCAAAATTGAGACTGATCTTTATTACAGGTGTATTTATTACAGACGGAAAGAATTATGTGAATACAGTACTCCACGTACTGAAGAAAGAGTCAACATCGCCAAAAATATGAACATTTTAGGTTGTCTTGAACCACTATCTTATTTCTGGTCCATCAACTTTATCTTGTTAATTACACGATATTACATATTTACCAGGACAAGGCTGTCTCAAGATCTTAACATTTACCACCTGCAGAAAATAATCAGGAGCAAATATTTTGAGCAAGAATCCATTTCTAAAATGAAAAATTCTGGTCAAGAATTTATGAAAAAATGGTCAACCTGCAGCCTTCTTTTCCTTGATATTTAACAATCTCAAATAAGAGAACTGATAACCGAATACCAGAACTTCTGTAAGGTAAAATTCTGTTTTCTAGGTACAAATAATTGGGCCATTTTGTAAATTTTATAAATGTACATCCTAATCAAACCTATATATCATTTGTAATAGAAGTATTTTTGGCCATAAAATTATTGATAACTACTATTTGCGAGGCTAAACTAGTGAAATCTGTTTTTTAATGGTGACAATACAATATAATACAATGAATGGTAATGTGATATATCTTCTTATTTCACTTGAATATTCAGAATGCAGAACATTTTTTGTCTCATACACATGCTTTTCATTGTACTCTTGTACTTTATTGTTAAATTGAAATGCCATGTCATGTGTCTTTATATGTTTAAATGTCCAATAAAGAAAATAATTATATGAATACATATTGATGCGTTGGGTCAAATAGCAACCAGGTTTTGCTGGACTATTTATAAGAGGACATGCCTTGAGCCTGAAAGTTTGATGTTTCTTCTATGCCGTTTGTTGCTTTTGCCCAACCAGCCATGCCAGCAATTACTGGCCAGCGATGTTCACATATCCAGCCATTGCCACAAGAGCCATCCTCATTAATAGCGACATCTTTTGCACTGAAAATATACCACTACTGAGATCACAGTTTCATAAGAATATATAAAATTATGTCACACAAAAAGTAATGTTTCCATACCAAGGTAAAGCTAAGGTCAAAGGCCAAATATAAGGTGTAGAGGTAAAATATTAAGTAGTTTTACGGTTGTATTTAGTATGCTCATGTACGGATGAAAGTGCGTAAGCCCTTTAGAATTTATAAAACATAAAAACTTGAAAGCTTATTTCATATCATATCTCAAACTGAGATAAATAAATTAAAGTCTAGCACCTTATAACATTTGATATAAAAAAGCAATGCAAGTAACTCATACTTCTATTCAATGACAAACCTAACTTGTACATTAAAAACATAAACATTTCTTTTACTTTATGTTTTCTACCTTAGTTGATACACGAGGTGGTTAACAGAAAAAATACCTAGCCCTGCCTTGAAGGCTATGCAATTTCGTGCCTCAGTTTGTTATTCAAAGTAACAGGGGAACCGGGGTAAGCCTGTGCCTACTTGGACCATCATTATTAAGATGTTATTTTCAAATGAAAAGCTAAAATAGTTTCATGAGAGCTAAGGCGACCAATCTTAATTGTGTAGATTTCAATGGATGTCCTCAGGTATTAAATGTGAAATGGGAACCACAGAGAAAAGGGAAATTATTCAAGTGTCACATTGAATCTGCCTGGTGTTAATATAGGTAGAATAAACATAAAAACTGAAGGTTGATGTGAACTCACCTTATGGACCCATATTAGGCTGTATCCAAAACAATCGTGATAAGTCAACTAAAACACCAATGATTTGGAATGATCTGTCACATGATGTATGTCACTTCTCCCTCCTCATTCAGAAAATAAGTAGAAAACTTATATCTTGTCAAAAGTTTACCCACCATAGTTTAGTCACCACTTCTCTCTCTTCATTCAGAAAGAAGTTGAAAATCTAGCTCTTTGCAGAAACTTACCCTTCATACTTTTTGATTTACCTGGTGTCTTCTCCTTGGTACTGAACCCCGCTTTCCTATTGTGTATGACACACTATAGAGTCTGTCTTAAAGACAGAGATTCAGTGCCATAAAAGTACAATTCGAATTAGAAACTTGAGAAAGAGGATAGGTTATTGTTTGCCAAATTGATAAGACAGCGGGCACTAAGGCATTTTGTAGATATCAGGTAAGCTGAATGGACGAATATGTATAAACTATGGTTTTGAGAGTTTTGCACCTTAGACACAGCATAAGGCAAAAGGAAAACTAGCTATGTAAGATGGTGCATGTAAAAGGCAAAGTTAATCTCTTACATAAAGTTGTCATCTGCAGGAGGGCCAATGTCTGTATCATGTCCGTAGTCATAGCTACTCATCACCCTCTGATAGCCATACTCCCACCCCACTGAGATGGCCTGGGCAACCTGGTAACGTTCTCGGCTCTAAAGATATAAAGATGTATATAAAATGCAGTTATTTCCTTGTTTCAACCTCGTGTGGTTCTCTTGCTAAATTTCTATTTTAAAGACTTGGTCAAATTTTTTTGGATGTGTTGGTATCATTACCCTAGAAATCTAGTAAAAATGACTAGGATTTCTTTTTTCGCATATTTTTTTTTGTTTTTACATTTTATAAGACTATATCCAAACCGTATTAAATCGTTTGTTGATCCTTTTTACACGTCCACAGAATATCAGATAATCCAGACAAAGACAAATCACTCTGTCAGAAACAACATATGGGATACCCTGAGGGTCTGTTATGATACATTCCTATGTGTTGAGATGGACGTAATTATCTTAATACACTGTTTGAAGAATAATGATGATCAATGAAGATGAAACAGATGAAGACTTTCGATACAAAGGCCCATCACGGTGGGAACACTACATGCTTGAAGGATTTACAATAGAGCGGCAAGACAATGCAATGATTATGGAAGATATAAAATTTTAAACAGTTGAAATGGCCACAACATGAAGAAACCAGATAATGGACATGGGAGAAAGACTATGAAAATTGCTTAGAATAAAGTACTGGTGATGAGGATCTTGTAGTCATCAATAGTCCTCACTAACAAGTGCAAAGGTGCGATCTGTGCATTACAACATCATCTGAATTTCTTAGAGGATTTATTCACAAACCATATTTTAACAATATCATTATGCGTTTTAGAAAGTATGTTGGTTAGAGAGCCTCCAAAAGATTTACAGTGTTTGACCTTCACCTATAATGAAAATGAAATGGTCAGATTGTTGTAGAATACATGTTCTTTGGTTTTAAAAAGCATGAAATAAAGTGCTGTAATACTTTGAAATGATACCTTCAGAAAAGCATTAAATGAAATATGTGTTTTACTTGGCAGAATGCAAAGTATAGGATCTAGGCTGGCTGAAATATGAAACAGGATGTACTAAATACTATACTAAAATCACTTCCTCGATAGTACTCTACTGGGTAGTATCACAACCTACTGCACTTAGCATGGTGAGCTACACACATCGTGGTGTACTGATTAATGTACCAATTATAATACTATTTATTTGCTGAGTACCGAACATGTTATTATATAAAGAACTGAACACTATAAATAAATTGATCTCATGGGTACTCAACCTCCCATGGTGTGCTGAAAATTATATCTAAGACATACTTACTATGATGTACTTTGTTTATTGGTTTATTTGGGGTTTTACGTCGCTTTCAACACTGTACAGGTCATATCACGACGGGTAGTTGGAAGGGCAGAGGAAACCAGTACATAGAGTTCGCTAGGGTTGTGTACTGTAAACTGCCGACCAACGGCAAGCAACTACCAGCTTTTCCACTTTAGCCCGTGCGGGGATCGAACCTCGGCCTCAGAGGTGGGAGGCGAGAGTGTTACCACTCTGCCACCGTGGCCCCCTATTATGATGTACTGAATTAGCATTTAACATGTATCAGTTTTCTTATGGTGGGTAGTTAGAAGGGTAGAAGAAACAATTTCATAGACTTGGTCAAGGTTATGTATGATAAACAATAACCAGCTTTCCCACATGAGGTCTGGCCAGGTTTCAAACTTCTATCTCACAGGATGGTGGTAAGTTTGTTACTTCCTAGACCCCTGTATATGTTGTATTGAGTTATGTATTTAACATTCCATACTCTTATTAACCATGTTGTACTGATAACTATATTTAACTCAATGTGCAAAATATTGTCATTACAATGATCTTTTACCTTAAAAGTGATCACACTGCCACCTCCCCCATGTCCTCTCTGGTTATCATGATTATCCACAAAAACTAAAGCATCTCTGGGATTGGCCATGCCCCAGCTAAGGTCATAGATTCCTGCAGTGAGAAAGAGGCTGCCAAATTAACAAATTCATTGAGTATCACACACATTTGATACATTTGCATATTATACAAGGGGTAAGACAATTCCAAATTTACAATACACATAAAGTCCATTGAACATGCGGGGAAATGATACTCTATGATTTGATACCGAACTTGCTAACAACTAAGCCACTGGGTCAAAGTCAAAGTTGGGGTTTTATGTTCCGTTCAACAGCTAGGGTCATATTGGGACAGGTCCTCAGCATTGGCCATTTGTGGGACTCGAACCCACAGAGGTGACAGTCTATTATTAGATGCAAACCACTAGGCCAAGGACCTCATTTAGCCACTGGAGACCTTACAATAGGCATAAAGACCTTGTGTTTTAATATATCAACATAACATATCAAAAACACATATTAGGACCTAAATAAACCAGCTTTATCCTGTGTATATTTGACCTGATATATGTTGACTGGATTCACCCCGAGTCAATTCATACTTTTCGCTGATATGTATATTATTCAGAGTCGTTCATTTCACAGAGAAGCCTATCACTTGCATTTTATTGAAATTTTTATTAAGACTTTTAAAACGTTTATAAATGACTAAACTTCATCAATCACTTTCTTTGTTGAATTATGCCCTACTTTAAGGTAAGTAAATTAAAATGCATGTGCACTTACACTTAATTGTTTTATTACATTGAAATAATAAAGCACACACACTAATGGTGCTGGTATACACATGGCAGGCTTTGTAAGCAATCTTTCTATAAATATGAACTTACCTTACTCATTATTCATATAAAATGGCGAATAATAGAAGTGAAACATCCACTTTAGACAGATACCGTAAAAATATATCGCTCTTGAAGCTGAACATAATCTTTTTTGCTATGCACTGGAATAATGCTGCCATTTTTATTTGTGATATATTTCCGTATCTATCATTCAGGCATTATAAACCCCCATTCAATGGCAAATAGAAACAAATCCCTCTGCTCAAGTCAGGATGAAGTATCATACTCACGACTTCAGAGATTATGTAGATGGCCAGAAAACAGATGTATTACAGAAAATGATGTCTATGCATGGATTGCATAAATTATGAAATGAGTTGAGCGTACTTATGATCACAAATTTTATTGCAAGAGATGACATATCAATTCAGCCCCAGCCCAGAGTATGATGATGTCTTAAGTGGGTGTTCCACTGGAGTCGACCCTTACTGACCCTTACTTACTCGAGGAGAGTTGAGGATCTGGGACAAAAATCAAGCAAAATGCACAGGAAAAATATGGGTCGGTTTCATCCTCCCCGGCAAGATTTAATACATCCCAGCTTGTCGGCTTCAAGATTCCAACCTGACTTAGGGTCAGGATGTTTTTTGTGTATTGAGATGTGAAAGTATTACAAGTCATAGAGGCTAAACTGACAAGTTGCAGGTCATCAAAACAAGCCATAGTGACAAACTGACAAGACTGAAGCAGTATCCAGATCCACCCTAACCAGACTGATTAAATTTATGGAGTTGGGATCATGAGTTGGAATCCAAACAACCCCCCTAAAAACCCCGCTGCTGTTACTCATCATTTATCCCTGCACAGATACCAGCTATACATCAGAGACTTTCTACAGAAGACAAGGACCCCGTTGTTTTTACTTTGTTAGATATATTTTGATCTGTGTTCTGATTTACAGACAAAAGAGGACACTTTTGAACCCAGGACCACCACCTGACATACAACCAACACCTTCACCAACCAGACCAAGAAGGAAACCACAAACTTTTGGGTCATGCCATGGATCTTTTGAAGGGAAGAGAAAAGAATGCAATAATAAAATGCTGGCTGACTTTACAGACTGATATCCCAGGTTACCAGAATACACTACCACATTAAGCAAAAATTCACCAATTTTAAGAAGCCCTTACAGCTTAGATTGAAACTGGCAACTGAGACACCTGGAAACAGGAGAAATCTACAACTCATAACGGTACCACTGGCTGGCTGACCGAACCACCATATGTAGAATCGTCTGACTGCCAGGAAATAAATATTGACCATTCCAGAAACCCAGATACCAGCAAACCAGGCCATACAACCAGTTGAATAAAGCCAAGTTATGTCATGAGGACAACAAAAACTTAGAGGGGAACAAACCCCGAACAAAGTTGTCAATGATCAACAAACTGGTACATCATCAATACAGCTACATTTCTCCATCAACCCAACCAAGAACTTCAACCGATTACTGTATCTTCTGTCACAGGAGATAAAATTTCGTATAATATCTCAGGCCTCTCTAGCCTTTCCTGGGGAATACATAGTCAGTCATGAGCTACCATCGGATGGATATGCCTCAACCGTTACACCAAGTGACCTGCATCAACACAAGGCCTTTCCACCAACCACCCAGCAGCAAGAGCCTCCTCGACAGCCAGCCTAGCCACCCAACAGTCATCAGAGCCCAAGCAACCGTAGCAGTAGACTTTCTGCATTGACATCCAAAAGGACCCTTTAGGACCACTGCTGTAAAATGTCCCTTTCAGGACAACTACTAATCCATAGGTCCTTCTCAGGATCACCCAAATTTTTCCAAAACAGTTATTCAGCTGAGTGTTAAAAACACAATCAAAATCATTACACCACCCCACACAAAACGCATGACCCCAATACACAAAAAATGAGTGAATGAATGAGTGAGTGGCCATCTGATTAAACTTTGGATTTGATTTTATAAAATTAAAAAAAAACTAGGATGGAATTTGAAACCATTTTGACCTTCAAAAAATGAAATGATTTTGAACTATTCATTTTGAGCTTTGACATTTTGAGCTTTCGAATTTTGACATTTGACCCTGAAAATTCTCAAATTTGAAAAAGACTTGGAAACCCAAAAATCAAAAATAATTTGAAATGTTATCACATAAGTGTCTTTTGTAGCAATGTATAAGCAAAATGTTTAACGTGTCATACAAGTCAAATTTATTAAGTATACGCAAAACCAAACTGGAAGCAACTGGAAATATAACTATAATAAATTTTTGGCCAAACAAAATTAAATGTTAAGTAAATATAAAACAAGCCAGTGACACGTTTTTAAGTTTCTAACAATGCTCACATCACATATTTGTTTTAATACATAATTATTTTCAATTATGTTACCTGGAATCTTCCATAAAGCATCCACAGCATCAGCAATCTTTGTACAAAATCTGAACTCGGTTACCCTTTGAGGAATATAGAAATTAAAGCAATATAACCAAATGTACAAGTGGAAACCATTAGATTTTGTTCTTGTAACTGAAAACTTAGGATGGCAAAACTTATTAACTTAATTCTCAGTGAAATTTAAACTTTGTATTTATCTCAAAACTGAAAATGAAATCTGGTTAATAAACTCATCTCAAAGCTCATGCATAGACAATTTTTTTTGAGTTTATATTTAAGCTCAAAATGAACAGTTGGCTTTCCTTTGTTTTTGTCCTCCACATGCGTTTATTTACAAACAATGGCCCAAAAAGTCAACTTTGCAACATATATACATATATAATTTGAGCATTGCAAGAAAATTAATGGCAAAGATATTCCCCTCGAGCTGCATCCACAGCATGCTCACCTGGGAGAAATCTGCTTGAGCTTTTTACCTCAGATTATTCCTTAAAGCTGTCACTGCACACAAAAATACATACATTTATTTTGCACCAGCCAAATATAACAGGAAAATAGCAGAATTTAAAACCCTGTTAATTAAACTAACATGGTTCATCGACTTCCTTGTGACACAGAGTGTCAAGGCAATTGAAGGGTTTCTATTTTTACAAAACTGGCAAAAAATACCTTATGCATTTTTGTCTTTGTTTATTTTGGCTATGTGCCAATTGGCCATGTTTGTTTAAAGGCTGTTTGGCATTTCATTGTATATTTTATACTACACAAAACCAGAAAGTGTTGCTAGTACTAGTTTAAGGGGGCATGGTGGTGCAGTGGTAACACACTCGCCTCCCATCTCTGAGATCAGAGTTACAATCCCAACCTGACCTCAGGTGGGAAAGTTGGTGGTTGTCTGCAGTTAGTCGGCAGTTTACAGTACAGAACCTTGACCAACTGTATTTACTGGTTTCCTTTGCCCTTCCAACTACCCAACACAATATAACTGAAACAAAGGTACTTAACGATGACGTAAATTCCTAAATAAATAAAAATTACGGGTTTTAATAACTACATGTGCAGCTCTGATAAGGGCGACCTTTAAAATCATCAAGAAACAAGTATAACTCACATTAAAGCAAGGGTACTATAAATAATTGTTTAAATGTGATAATGAAACCTGTTCAGAATAAAGTATTTAATATCTCAAGGTAAGGGGACTGTTACATGGCATTACAGTGCTTTATAATTAAGTCAGCCAGCTGCTTTTAGGCAGTTATTGTAAGAATATACCAAAATAGGGGTTCCCGGGAATGTGCTGGCTGACCAACCCAATGTCAGCCTTAAAATATGCACTTGCAACATTTTGTGCAGTACACCCAACAGGAAGTACATCTCTGTCATCTTTCAGGCTCAAATAAAATAATACCCATACAGTAAAGTTTACTCCCCCCACGTCTCCCTTGTGTATCTGATGACTTTATATGTCTCTGGATTCTGATTTATTTACCTTCCCTTTTTGTGGCTTTGTTCCCTTTTGCCCCTTTCACACTACAGCGGGTATGTCCCGCAGTTACAGTTGTTCCTCAGTTGCGGAATCACCTCCCAGTAGGGCTGCAACGATTCTTCGGATATGAAGCGATTCAGATCAATACTCGAGAAAGAAAAGTAAACCAGCTTTTCGAAAACAACTAAAAAGAGACGTAAAATCTACTACAAAATTTTATTTTTCTTATAAAATATATCAATATATTTATATTTTTTCTAATGTAAGGCATTTCCGTTTTTATTTTTTATTTTTTTATGCATTTGCAAACTTTAAATGTATGTGTAACAATGCTTTTATAAGCATTTTAATATAACGTATTTCGAAGACGCCTCAAATCTCGCAATATAAAGATGGTTAAAGTTTCCAATATTTTGCATTAAAAATTCTTCTTTATTCCAGTATTCCATGAATTATCAACATTTTTTTCCTGTTGTGTGTTTTAATCGTTTTATAAGGTGTTATATGTTGAAATATGATGAAGTTTATTTCGTGGGCGATAATCAAGCAATTAACCGAGTCAGTTCTTCCAAAACAAGGAATCGAGGCGCATTTTCGGGCTCACTTGCAGCCCTACCTCCCAGGTTGCCCCATTTCATCCGAGTTGTTCACACTACAGGCGGTGTAGTTTGCAGGTATAGACGTTTGGCGAAATGCATCTGTCCTTCAAACACCTTTGACCTTGTGTCACAGTGGCAAAACATCCATGTACCTCCACTCGCCTTATGTTGCCGTGTGACACAAAAAATGACTGAATCACAACCTTATATACACCATGGACCACACCTTCAGTTACCATAGCAAGAAATTCATCTGTGCATGATCGCAATTGTCTGTGCATCCTCACAGTACCAAATTCAGAGGCAGAAATTTTAAAGATTTTTAAACTTCCATAGGGCGTGCAAGTTAATGGACGGTTCGCCACTGATTCGCAAGTTTGCAAATGGACATCAGGTGGTGATCCAAGGACAGAGATGTTTCACCAAACGTAGCTTACCAAGGGTGATACTGCCTGTAGTGTGAAAGGGGTATTAGAATCTCTCATATGATAAAGATTAAGTGTTACAAAATAAGTTATTACATTACATAAATGAAATGTAACATGCGTAATTAGACACTGGCATTGGAAGAAATGGTTTTCCCATCAAACAGTGTAAACATTAACAGTTTATTCCATGGTGAAATAATAAATTCCTCATTTTAGTCTATGAGTTAAAATGTTTATCAGCACTATTTCGGCCAATCTGATCTCTACTCTGGGTGTAGGAACTATTCAGTGACCACTTTAAAAAGAAAAATTTGCAACAAATAATGACAGAAACATGAACAAGTCTTCTTTATCTATTTTAAAAGTGTGTGTTTGTCTTATGAACACATGTTTTTCATGGCAGAAGGAAACAAAACAGAAATTGTAAATTACCCTTCACAGACTCCAGCCAATTAGATTATCATGTGAGACAGAATTTACTCGTTTAGCACTATTCACAAAGGTTCTTAATTTATTCTAAGCTTTTGCTGCATTATTCTTTAGGGAAGCTCTGAACTGCCAAAGTTTTTTTATTTTACTAACTTGAATATACGAGTTAGTTAACTTGAATATTCAAGTTAATAACTGGAATATTCGAGTTAGTAACTTGAATGTACAAGTTACTAACTTGAAAATACCAGTTACCTAACTTGAATATACCAGTTGACTAACTTGTATATACAAGTTAGCTAACTTGAATATACGAGTTAGCTAACTGGAATATACCAGTTACTAACTGGAATATACGAGTTAGTAACTGGAATATACAAGTTACTAACTTGAAAATACCAGTTAACTAACTGGAATATACGAGTTAGCTAACTGGAATATACGAGTTAATTAACTGGAATATACCAGTTAGTAACTGGAATATACAAGTTACTAACTTGAATATACCAGTTAACTAACTTGAATATACGAGTTAGCTAACTTGAATATACGAGTTAACTAACTGGAATATACGAGTTAGCTAACTGGAATATACGAGTTAACTAACTGGAATATACGAGTTAATTAACTGGAATATACCAGTTACTAACTGGAATATACCAGTTAGTAACTGGAATATACGAGTTAGCTAACTTGAATATACCAGTTAACTAACTGGAATATATGAGTTAGCTAACTTGAATATACGAGTTAACTAACTCGAATATACAAGTTAGCTAACTGGAATATATGAGTTAACTAGAGGAATGCTTTTACTAACAAAAGCGAAGCGTCCCTTAAAGTTTGAAATGCTTTGTGGTTTTAATAAGCATGCTGTAAAGCTAAGAATGCACAAAGCTGCACCGTATGCTTTCCCAATACCTCTTAATACATTCTGAAGCTATAAAAGCAACGATAAAGGAGATATAAGGCAAAAACTCCAAAGCAGCTATTTATAACCCCAGTTTGGCCCATAAGGGAGGGTCAGTGGGTAAAACTGACCAGCTATTCTCCACATTCTCCCAGTTTGGCCCATAAGGGAGGGTCAGTGGGTAAAACTGACCGGCTATTCTCCACATATGCTTTCCCAACACCTGATGTAAGGCAAAAACAGCTATTCTATGACCCCGGTTTGACCCATAAGGGGGGGCCGTGGGGTAAAACTGACTGGCTATTTAGACTCTCCACATATGGTTTCCTATTACCTCCCAGTACATTTTATAGCTCTAAATGCAATACTTAAAAAGATAATAGGGGGGTTGGCCTAAATTTAAGGCTTTCAGATTGGAAGGTGTCAGAAAATTACTCATAAATGAGACATTTTTCAAGGGATTGCTCCCAAAATCTAGTCGGCTCGCGTTTTTGATAGTATGAACAGGTGTGTCAAATTATAAGGCTGTGTAGCAAGTAGTTTTTCCTGAACTGCGACGACGGGGGGGTGTACTTCAAAAAATTGTTTTTGATCATGTGACCTTCATCAAGGTCAAAGGTCAAATTTAAGCATGCAGAAAAATTTTCCCACGCCTAAGGTATATAACTGCCAAATATGGTTTGAAACCTTCTAATAATAAGGGAGATATTCAAGGGAGACCATAATGCGGCGGCGAGGAAACTGAAGTGAAAACAAATAAGCGCCCTTTCAGGGACGCTTAATAACTGGAATATATGAGTTAGTAACTTGAATATTCAAGTTAGTTAACTGGAATATACCAGTTAGCTAACTGGAATATACAAGTTAGTTAACTCGTATATTCCAGTTAGTAACTGGAATATTCCAGTTAGTTAACTCGAATATACCAGTTAGCTAACTGGAATATACGAATTACCTAACTTGAATATACGAGTTAGCTAACTCGTATATTCCAGTTACTAACTGGTATATTCCAGTTAGTAACTGGTATATTCCAGTTAGTTAACTCGTATATTCCAGTTAGCTAACTCATATATTCCAGTTAGTTAACTCATATATTCAAGTTAGCTAACTCGTATATTCCAGTTAGTTAACTAGTATATTCAAGTTAGCTAACTCGTATATTCCAGTTACTAACTGGTATATTCCAGTTAGTAACTGGTATATTCCAGTTAGTTAACTCGTATATTCCAGTTAGCTAGCTCGTATATTCCAGTTAGTTAACTGGTATATTCAAGTTAGCTAACTCGTATATTCAAGTTAGTTAACTGGTATTTTCAAGTTAGTAACTTGTATATTCCAGTTACTAACTCATATATTCCAGTTAGTAACTCATATATTCCAGTTAGCTAACTCGTATATTCAAGTTAGTTAACTCGTATATACAAGTTAGTTAACTGGTATATTCAAGTTAGGTAACTGGTATTTTCAAGTTAGTAACTTGTACATTCAAGTTACTAACTCGAATATTCCAGTTATTAACTTGAATATTCAAGTTAACTAACTCGTATATTCAAGTTAGTAAAATAAAAAAACTTTGGCAGTTCAGAGCTTCCGTAATTCTTTTACTGTAGAGTTTATTTTTTTGTTAATAACTTTTATTTTATATTTTAAAGACTGTTTTTTGTCAATTTTTTTGCAGGTACCTACATAAAAAATTGAATAATATCACACTGATATTGATGTTCTATAAACAATTATTACCCTTTCAAATAGGAAATAATTTTTAAAACTAAAGTTAAGTTCTATAATAATAGATAAAGAAGCTTTGTGAAAATTGCCCAAGATCTTCACTTACCTCCCAAGGTGAACATATTCTTGGAGTCTGATCTCATGTGGGCTGTTCAGGTCAATGACTTCCAGATAGATAAAAGGCTTACTATCAGCAGTAAACCAACGGGTGTCAAGGTGATTTAAACCAGTCAATATTTGTTCTATGTCATCTGGCCACATATGTTTGGATGCATCAAATCTACAAATGATTTCTGTATTTGCTGATCATGTGTGATATTTTTATCATGGTTCAAGATATTGTATGAGATGAAATATTTGGCTTAAACTAGGCAGTCAAATTCAGTAATATAGCCTGCGCTGGCTAGTACTTTGCAACTGTAGTATTTTTCACTTATAGCATGGACCTAGATTTTATCCGCTTTTTTAGATTGGAGGCCTGTACCACTAGAATACTGAGATCTGTAGCATTTTACTGAATTGTCACATGAAGCTATACAGTTTCGTTGGAGTATACAAAGTGATGCATTTTATTTTTACATAGTTTTTATCAGTTTTACAAAAATTTATAGTTGCTGTAGAGACTGAATGAATAAGTCGATCAATCAATAATTATTATAGCTGTTATATTTAGCATTAAGTCTGTGTACCAAAATACACATTTTAAATATATGGCCCATTGAGAAAATACATACAGGTGTGTCCTTTGAAACACTCATGTCTTAGGAGTGCCCAATGGTTTTAAGTTCAGAATCTTGATCAACTGAAATTCTTCTCCCCACCCCCTAAACTGCTTGTAGTAATGAAATCTATGGAGTGTGCCACCTTTAATCACAATCACAATTTAATCACAATTGCACAAGAACAGGAACTATAATGCAACTGGTCGAGATGTCCAACGTGGAAAAATACAGCAATGTGTTTAAGGCCAAAAACAGGGTGACAGGCAATAAGAATCCATTAGTCATCACCTGAACCCAGCCACACCCATTTCTAAAAGGGAGTTGAGGTATGCTGTGATCTTCACTCTAGTGTCTTCAACCTTCTGATTCAGATCAATCAGTCCATTCAATCGGCAGTTGCGAACCTGTCAATATTAATAGATTTTATACCTAATATTTAAGGCTTCCAAAACTATATTTGCATTCCTCTTAATTTGTTGGCTGAAGAAGCAATGAGAAGAAATCCTCAGAAGTGTAATTGCCATATCATTATAATTGTTTGCATTCTAATTTTGTAAAAAATTTATTACATCAAATTTTTATAGACATATTCAATTTATTTAGCCAGAATATTTATGTGTGTACAACAAACAGACAAAATGTGATAAGTGTAATTCAAAGAACTCTTCACTCGACCAGAAACAATTCTGTAATACATGTTTACTAAATCTCGGGCTTAAGTTGGATATATCTGTATGTAGAACTTAACACTTGCATAAGACCTTTAGTGGTAATACCAAGGATGTAAGACCTTTACTGAATTTGGTCCCTGGTCTCAATGGACTACTGTCCTGTGCTCTTGTAGAACAATGTACAACTGCCAGTTTTGCCCTACTCTCCTAAACTACTATTTTGGCCACCCCCATGTTACTCTTATTTAATTATTATTTGATGTATCCCCGTTCAGCTTGAAAATGAAATAATAAGTTATGTACATTCAAACCTGTGGGAAAACCATAATTTAATGACCAAGCACAACCAAGAAATGTGCACTTTTCAGCTTTGTTATGACACACAATATGCATTAAAGTAAAGCAGTAACCAAAATAACTCTAGTAAATCCACATACGTTCATTACGTCATTGTAGTTGTTAATACAGCAGCACTGTGGGCAGGAACTGCAGTCATTGAAGTTATCCATATCATAGGGTACTCCGGGGAAATAACCACTGTCTGCATCAAACTCTGTACCTGCCGACCCCTTGCCGGACCTACCCATCTGTGCCATATGATTGATCACAGCATCTACATAGATTCTGCATGAAGAGAGAATAGACATAATTCATATTGAATGCCTTTTACAGAACTGTTTCACTGTTAAAAGTTGCACTGCCAAATTAGTTATACCCCAGTTCTACTGTCAAGAGTTTGCATCTTGACTGCCACTTTCTGTATCATTAGTGTAATCTTGTTGGTTATAAGGCACATTATTTTGCTCGGAGCTATGTGGAACATGTGGGCATCTGGAGACATCTGTTTTGAGTTCTAAGTTTTTTCATAACAAAATTGTTTGTGGAGGAGCAGGAGAAATTTTGGCCATTGTGTCTGTCCCCATTAAAATTTTTATAACCGCCTTCCCTTCTGAAGAGAAAGGGATAAGTTATCATAACTGTGTCTATCTGTCTGTCTGTATGTCTGTTTGCCTATCTGTCAGTCCGCGCATGTAACTGAAAAACTGATCCAGATTTTTTTTTCAGCACCACCCGAAGGTAAAGTTTGTGCATTTTCAGGTATTGCTTATTGCACATAATTTAGAGCGATCTTTGTCATCTTAAGCCATTCCTAAGTGTTTCTTATCAATTCTGTTGACTTCTTATAGAAACTGATTCATAACTCAAATTCACATTACTCGTGATTGGGTGTTGTGTTACTCCCGAACATCACAGAATTATTTCTGGAGCAGTTCCTGTGCCATTCAGTGCCATAATAGTTCAGCAGAACCAAGCAAATCATGGATTTAGCAATGAAGTATAGTTATAGGAATCACATGGGAAACACTCAAAATATTCTTATCTTTATGCCTAACTCCTTATGTGATGATGATCAGTTACAGAGATGGTATAATAAGAAGTTTTATTTTGAATTATCTGTCATGTTTATGTTATAGTAAGTGTCTGTGTATTCGCAGACAATATGAGGTCCTGGATCACTGTTGGGTCAGCCAGGGTTAAATTGGGACAGGCTTTGAGCATTGCCATTTGAATAGTCTACACTGAAATGACAGTCTGTCATAGGAGGACAACTTGCTTACCATCAGATGGCTGGGACTATTCAAACTCAGTGAAATAAAGACTGTCTTTGAAATAACCTTAATATAATTAGATATAAAATATTGTTAAAAGCATTCCTGTTTACACATTTCTATGGTTTGATATTTAATAATTGACTTCTCTCTCTACATATGCCCTTATGCCCAATCTTACTTTAGGCTATTTTTCTGGCGGTTATTAATTATAGGATGAGCAGAGGAGGAATGCTATACCTTTATTAAAACCCAGCTACATCACCAGCTAGAGCATGTCTACAGAAGAAAATCTGAATTTACTGAAACAATGATGACTGTTTGATGCAGAAATTATATAGAAAAGAGTCTGTGAAAATGATGTAATGTTAAAGCAAACAACTACCTTTACTGGAGAGACAAAAAAAATACAGGAAACACAGATTGTGGCGAAAAGATAGTGGAAGTGCAACAGAAAGTATAACACCATACAGTTACCCTACAGAGCTTGACACCGTCTATGTCAAGCATTAAGTCTATACAGTTTGTGGGAGGACAAGGGAGGCGTGGAATGGATTTTTTATTGATAGGGGATTGAGGACATAGACTGTAGTGTGACTGGAGCATTAAAATTTACAATGTTCCCAAGAGTACTGGAACTATTTCTCTACCAGCCACAGTCCCAAGCCCACAAAACAAAAGGAGGGAGAGGTAAGTAAACCCTTTAAGGCATATCATTTTTTATTTTTAAGAGTTAGCAAGCTAGTCATACACATTTACTAAAACTACATACCAGTGAGTACTCATACATTACACATTTGTGATTATGTATCTTATTACATTAATATAACTCACTGTAGGCAATTACTTGCGGTTGAACAAGAAGGCATATAACTAAAAACAATTACAAGTAAACACACACTTTCTAAAATTATGTGTGAACACAGTCGAAGGACCATCGGCATTGTTGTTTTGTTTCATGTAGATCGATATTTTATTTTACCCCAGGACCCACCCAAGGTGTCTAGAGTCATATGTCTGAGTATATGTTACAAATGAAGCCATATCTGTGTTTGTTAGATGCCAGAACCATGAACTAGGAACAGAGTTGGATTCAAAGTGGCTAGATGTTTTGTAAACAGTTAAATCCACATTCATTAGACTATCCTCAACACATACATGCAGTAGTACCTTTAAATAACAGAATCACTTTTACAACAAATTAGTTCTTGGTCTGAAGAAATATTTTATTATCTATCAATGAATGTCACTGCAAATTATTACCGTCGTAATGGAGCTCTTTTAAGTTTTTGTTCTTCCCGAATAACAGGAAATTGAGAGAATATTGACATGTAGATGTCGCATCTACTGGATGCAAATGAAGTCAAAGTTGGGTTTTATGTCCCGTTCAACAGCCAGACAATAACAAGTAATCAAGTATTTACACCATAAACCTGCAGATTGTTATTAAATGTCGGATATTTTGTTCAAAGGCAGTTTATACATATAAAATCCTTGACAGCACAGTATAAATATAAATTACACATACACCATTAACTTTCTAGTGTTTTAAATGTACTTTTAAGTTTACTTAAGTGAGGCCGGATATTTTGTGCAAAGGAAGTTTATACATATAAAATCCTTGACACCACAGTATAAATATAATTTACATATACACCATAAACTTTCTAGTATTTTAAATGTAATTTGTCTATCTAAGGTGGTGTATTCACATCAGTGTCTACCTAATGATAAAGATATATATTCAATGTAGAAAATCACCACATAATGACATATTCAATCTAATGATATTCAGTTAATAATATTTTCTTAATTTTGTAACTGCAATAACTGCAGAGAAGAGCTTATCAATACCAATCTTCTTGATCATCCAGTGTTTCAATGGTTAAGGAATAATTCTTATTTAATATATTTTAAATTAAAATGTTTTAATTCTATTGGTACATTTATAGTGCTTGGTCGCCAGTAATTGTCAGACTCTAAGATGCATGTAGCAACTTATTTTGTATCAACGACTTATTTTGTATTACCTGACTTATTTCGTATAAATTTTTGACTTATTTTGTATTACTGACTTGTTTTGTAGTAAAATTGTACTACTTGGCTGACTATTTTGTATCAGCAGTTGGCTTAATATGTTACAATACATTGTGCAGAATTTTGACAAGACTTCAGGGTGACACAAATTAAGTCGAAAATACAAAATATACTCCTCTTTAGACAACTTGTTTTGTGTCAGTGACTTATTTTGTAGCAATTTCAATTCACCTTTTATAGTGCCTTGTCTCCATCAAGTATTGACTCAAAGGAATTTTATCCTTACTGTATTCAATCTTGTAGTCCATTTACCATTTGTCTCATAGTAATTCTTATTTTCAGCACTGACATTTCACAGAGATAGAATTGATTAGACTAGTCAGAAGTATATTGAAAATTATATCTGCATCCGTAAATGAATTTGAGTTAGGTGTTAAATCTTAAAATGTACACTTTGTACACTCGAGAAACATCTGCCTAAATATTATATTCATGTTCAACATTACAGATGTAAAAGTTATAGGGAGCATTGATGTAAGACTATGAAGTCCCCCAGCCAATCTTCATGTGAAGTATCAACTTTCTAACGTCTCTAAAGGTCAGCTTTGCTATAACAAAGTCAATGGTCAACAAGTTATACTACACATTGCTAACCTACACTTCCTATCTAATATCCCTACCAAGTATCAACCTCCTACACCTTACAGTTTGAAAGATATGGGCCAGATAAGGTTTTAAAGATCAAAGTCACTACGGCAAGGTCAAAGGTCAAATCAAGGTTATACTATTATGTTGCACACCTACACCCCCTAACCAGTGTCTCTCAATGTCTCTATCAAGGCTCAACATCCTACCCCTTACAGTTTATGAGATACAGCAGGGACAAGTTAATACTGAACCAGCCTTCCCGCTTGACCGAGAGACTGCCCAATTGCCCAGCCTGACACCATGGGTGACAACAATACCTGCACAGCGTAAAAACTACATATATCCCAAATTCTATTATGCAAAATGTCCAATTCTATAGACAACAGGAAAATATTAACTGCATGTCAGCTCAGCATTATTCAATAGAATATAGAGAAGGTGGCGAATGTGTTTATCCATTGGTAACATTAAGCATTTTTGTATGTATCAGAAAGAAAACAAAAATGACTGTGTATCATTTTAATAACCAAAGTGTTTACAAATACTAAAATTCCAGGGATAAATACTATTTTTCCAATTCTTATGTGCAATTTCCAATTCTTATTATCATGAAAATTACATGAAAAGGATGAAAAAAAAATAATGTCAAGTTTTAAATTGTACACAAACAACTTCAACCACAAAATGATCACAGAATAAATGTCATTGTCCTTGATAATAAAACTCTTTAAGGTCAAATTGCCTTGAAGACTGCTGATTTACAAGTTCCTATTATACAGTTGTGTTACAATTACTATACTTTTATCAAAACAAAATATTCATACACCTTTCTCAATATTTAGGAAATACCATTGCAAACCATGCTGCAATATTCTTATAATTTCCAATCACACTGGTTAATTAAATGTAACTTAACAAACCCCTTTTAACGAAAATAATACACTATATATCATTGTGCAAAATCATAAAATGCAAAAAAAGTCGTTCATTAACATTTTTACAAAATATTCATAACATGATAAAATAATCAAACTCAGCTTCACAAGGATCTTCAATTTGCAAAAGGAATGGCTACACATCCAAGGAAAATTGCATCATTTTTCATGGAATGGTTAATAAGAAGCAAATATTTGTTGGATGTATTTTCTAACTTATGATCTATGTTTTTGTGTAATCTATGCAAAAGACTTAATGTTACATAAAATAATGAATAAACAAAGAGTTCTACAGTTTTAAAAGCAAAATTTCTTATATAGTTTGGAGTTTTATAGCCTGATAATACAAAATAAGTCAGTGATACAAAACAAGTTGTCTATAGAGCAGCTTATTTTGTATTTTCAACTTATTGTGTATCACCCTGAAATCTTGTCAAAATTTTGCGCACCATTTTGTAACATATTAAGTCAACTGTTGGTACAAAATAAGTCAGCCAAGTAATACAAAATAAGGCAATTTTACTACAAAATAAGTCGGCAATACGAAATAAGTCAAAAATTGAAACAAAATAAGTCAGGTAATACAAATGTAAAACAATGACGAGATTGAAAGCAATAAAAATGTACAAGTTTGGCATATTGATGACGTATGTCCAGATGTATTAGCGACGTATGTCCAGATGTATTAGCTATAGTGAAATAAACATGCAAACAGAAGGACAGCCATGGAGAATAATTACACTAATGGCATTGGCAAGGCTAATTTATGACTCTCATAAACATGAGATGAAAGGTCAATATTTATTGTTTTCAGAGTGTAATAATTACTGACACAATGAGAAATGTGATAAAGAGCAACAACATCAGAAATTGAGCTCTGCAAAAACACCCTTCTATTCTCTTAATGGTCTTAAAGAAAGCCAAGTAGTTTCTCACTTGAATACTGTAAAGAAATTCCAAACTGTATCTTTCAGTCATGTGAAAACATCAAATGCCAATTCAAAAAATAACGTCGAGAATGTCAAATTACTTTTGAATTTAATCAACTGCAGTTTTATTGGGGATTTACAGATCTTGGATGTTATCTAATGGTCAGCTCCCGCCTCTGCAACTTAAGGGGACAACTGCTAGCATCTGATGGCTAAAAGATGTTGAGTGTTGACTGATCTCTGTTCTAAGACTACATGATCCGACTTTGGCATCAACATTTGGTGACTGATGAAGACTTGTTAATCATGTACAATCTTCTTCAATATTTTACGAAGTCATAGTGAGGTCCTGAATATGGGACATGGGAATTAGCTGTAGTGTTCAGCCAGTGTTCATTTCTCTATTAATTTATTGGAACAATCGACAATTCTCTTTACGATCAATTGATGGGAGATTTGTAAAATCAAAAAAAGATATTTCCTTCAGATGAATAACTTTTATTGCTTGTTTATTTTTGCAAGCAATAGAGCACATAAGATGTACAACACACAACTTACTTTTAACACCCATAAACCTAAACATACAAGTCTCCTTTAATAAATTAATGAATTCAGGTAGTTGTACAAAAAATACATTATACACCAACCCACTTTACCTACTTATACCTAGGAAGACAGCGAGTCTGGTTTTAATGCAAGGTACAGACAGAATCGTTGTCCTCTGTCATTGAGTCCTATCCGTCATAGCTGTTGATAAAGCATCATCCCTGAGCTTCTGCCTTTTATTCTGGGGGAATATCAGTCATTACCTGCGCATTCAGGAAGTGCAGTGAAGGAAATTTTGAGCTGTGTATAACCATTAAGAGTGCAATACAAACTATACACATATAAGGTTGCATCATCCTCTGTTATGTTTTTACACTTGACAACCGCTACAACCATCCTGTACAACCATCCTGTACTCTTGCCTGGCATATGCATTTCCCTCTGTACCATTTCTACAGCACTTTACAATAAACATTTTACATGCATAGTTTATACATGTCATAATAACTGTGGCTCATATATACTCACTATAACTTACCTGACACCCACATTGTTACATCTCTGTACCATCTCCACAAACTGCTTCTCTGTGCCACTCCTGCTGGTCATGTTGTAGCTGACAGGCTGGTACCTTTCCCACCAGGGTCTGGGGTAGTCAGAGCCATCAGGTGCACCACTCTCATCTACCCCAATCACTGCATGTTCATTGGGTGGTGATACCTATTGGTTGAAATAGGGTTTTCAAGTGCTTCTTTAGCAATTAAGGTCATCTAGCCGTTAATTGTGTTACTATGGAAAATATGCAAAGTTCTACTTTTATTTCAAATGTTTTCTTGTGAATTTTAGGTATCCTTTTTGACAACTGTGTAAATGTTGTGAATGGTAGAAAACCACCTTCAAAACTAGACAGTGCTCATCTTACAGAGTATATCTATTTGGTTTATGAGGCAGAACTTACATGGGATGAATATCACAGATTAGTTGCAGTAAATCAGTAAATAACAGTAAGACAGAGTTAAAACATCAATATGAGTAAAACTCAAAATGATGTATCTTTATAAAAGAAGAAATATATCACAAAAATACCAAGACCCAACAAGATACAAGAGATAAATGAATCAATATTTGTTGCAAAGGGGTGGTATTGAAATCACCATAAACAACCATGGAATGTTTATATACTTCGTTAAATTTATAAATTTTCCTTTTTTTAACCATATATTTTATCTGGAGCAGCTAGTTTATATTTAACTATTTTCAAAAAAAAATCAAGTAAGGAAACTGCCATATATAAGCTTTTATTTTTATTAATGTATCATTTCCCCAGATAATCACTGAATTACTACAATTTGGTAAACAGGAATTTTCTAAATTTAGAACTTAGAATACTTAGTATAAAGGGCAATTTGATTCCCCATTACATGTGGCTTTCAGTTTCATTTGAAATTTTATACCAAACATCTTCATTTTACCTTAACATAATCCTGTATTTTATTTTAATCCTATGTTTTGAGCTGACGTGTTTTTCTTTGTATGTAGTAATGAATATGTTTAACTAGACATCAACAGTTGTTGTAATATTATTCATGTGTCAATATCCCCAATATGTACCACCAGCTGCACTGTATTCTATAATCTGTGAAATACTTTTAATGAAAATCACGTGCATATGTCACTTAAATAATTGGAGACTATCTCTTTGTACTGAGACAGGGTTAATTTGTTTCCACATGTGTGTTAGGAGATATCTGTGATATTACCTGAGACCAAGCATGAGATAATATCAGTTTATTTTGTAACAAACATATCAGTATAGGTAATGTTACAGGATATACTGTTACAAAAGAAAAAAATGCTTAATTTAATCTTATTTGCACCACATGTGGTGCAGAGATGCTGTGTATCGAAATTCAAATTATATTGCCCAACTGTAGCAGAACTGTATACATATCCAAAAAAACAACAGACATGTAATGTAAGCCTTATTTAGCCTTCTCAAACTTCAGCCAAAACATATAACACATTAAAGTTGGTCATGTCAATGCTCTGCACAATAGAACATTTCAATACATTTTTGAGATCAATGTGTTGACTTGTATTTCGAAAAATTATAAACATAAAAGAGAAACCTTACAAAAACAAATACAAATGACAATTGTATTCGTACCAAAGAATACCCACCTGTACCCCACAGTACCCCCTTGGTCCCAAGAACCTCTCACACTCTGCAGCTACATCTGTCCATTTCCACTCAAACAGGTGGACAATCAGCCTTCTGTTTCCCTCACAGTTTGGGTTGTGCCAAGGGGAATCAGCCAAAGTGCCAACTGCAAAAAATCAAGAACAGAAACATACGTCAGTCAATATTTATTCTACATTGTATCTAAAGTATTTCCATTTGACATTTACACGTTTAGTAACTAAGTGTACTATTTATGAAAACCGAATTTTTATCTGTCAATTTAATGTGGTATTTTAGACAATTTGAACTGAGCAGGTTTGTATTATTTTGTTGTATCTTTCTGCTAATACATCGATACTCATTATTTTTCTGCCTGCAATGACACTTTATTAAAATTGAAATATTTTCATTTATTTAATGTAGATAGTCTCCTTCCAAGGCTTTGGCTTTCATTTGATCAAATTGATTCTTTTTACAACACCTATATCTTTCAATAACAATATACAGTCAAACTTGTGTATGCGGCCACTCTCAATAAAGAACCACCAGTCTAGCCCGTTACGACCCATTTTTATTCCCCCCATAAAATTTAAATGTAAAATATACCCTAGACAGCGACCTGTACCCAGTTGTGAACAGGGACCATTAGAATCATTCCCAAGAACACACAACACCTCTATAAAAGCGACCATAATGGGAAATAAAGGGCTAGCATGGTTATTGGTATCAATCAACAGAGATGTGCGATATATAGTGTTTTCACATTATTGTCTGCTTGTACACACATTTTCTAATACAGGTTTTAAATAACGTTAAACACACACTTAGAAAATTTCCTCTTTTCTTTTGTGGCTTCTAACCATTAACATCAAGCATTTTATTAATCCTTTGATTACAAACACTTTGGCTATAAATAGGGGGCCAGCTATTCAACAATCTCAACCGACTAGATGAGTTCTGACAATTGAACAGAGAATCGAAGTCCTTGAGTCAGCAGGTTCTGACAATAGTTGTAAGAGTATAGCTGAAGACTTTGGCGTGGGAAAGATTTAAATTCAAACAATCGCAAAGCGAAAAGCTGAATTTTTAGAAGAATACGAAGGGAACTCTTCCTGGATAATAAAAAAATTCAGAAAAACTGGCAATTAAGAAATTAATGAACTCTGCAAAAACTAAAGGTGCCACTCGCTGTATGGCTACAGCGACTAAACTATGCTGAAAGAAAAGGCTGTGCAGTTTGCTGATGATTTAGGGAGGGAGGAGGAGTTTAAAGTCAGTAATGGGTGGCTGAATGCCTTTGTCAAATGAAATAACATTGTCTTCAGCACTCAGCAGGAGGGAGAGATGTAAACCAGTCTACTGTTGATGAGTGGAAAACAAAACTTGTTGAACATTGCAAAGACTATGCACCAAAGGACAATTACAACATGGATGAAACAGGGTTGTTTTTCAAGGGTTCAAGCAAAATACATTTCATTTTAAAGGGGAAGATTGTAAGGGGGCAAACTTTCAAAGGAGAGATTCATTGTGGGTCTGTGTGCTAGGCTAAGTGGAGAAAAGGACACACCCATTGTGATAAGACAGTCAGCCAGGCCTAGGTACTTCAATAATATCACTATCTCTTCAGTGCCAGTCTGCTATTATGCCAACAAAAAGCCTGGATGACCAGCAGCATAATGGAAGACTGGCTGAAGTACTTTCACCAAAATTTAAAAAAAGAATACAGGAAAGTTCTCCTTTCTCATCCCACACAACTGAGGTTGGAAAATTTAAAAGTGCAGTTCTTCCCACCCAATACTAGACACCACTGTGAACCAATGGACCAGGGAATGATTCAGGCCATGAAATTAAAGTTCAGAAAGAAGCAGTTGCAGTATCTTCCTTCTGTCATGGATAAACACCAGAGTTTAAAGGTTTCCATCACCTGAAACTCAGTGTCTTGGATGCTATTTATTGGGTAAAAAGCTCTTGGAATGAAATTGAACAAAAAACCATCACCAAATGCTTTAAGAAATGTAGATTTATAGAATCCAGCTCTACAAATAGTGAATCAACAGAGGATGATTTTTTTTTGTTTATTTGGGGTTTTACGTCGCTTTCAACACTGTACAGGTCATATCACGACGGGTAGTTGGAAGGGCAGAGGAAACCAGTACATATAGTTCGCTAGGGTTCTGTACTGTAAACTGCCGACCAACGGCAAGCAACTACCAGCTTTCCCACTTACGGCCATGACGGGGATCGAACCCCGGCCGCAGAGGTGGGAGGCGAGAGTGTTACCACTCTGCCACCGTGGCCCCTCAACAGATGATGATGATTCACTGGATGATTTGCCCTTGTCTGTCTTCAAACTAACAAAAGACACCTTTGGGTTGTGATGTCAAGGAGCTCCTTAAGACTGACAGTGAAAGTGGTGACCTGTGACAGTGACCTGTACACTGACTGTAATAAGCCAACAAAAGAAATCTTGGCAGAAAAGGCACAGGGGAGTAAAGATTAGGGGAAGACAGAGGAAGAGACAATACACAGTGGCCTATCCTGAGGTAACTGAAGAAAGACAGAAGAAATGCGGCTTTGTACACCATGCCCAGATACATTCTTTTACAGTGATTGACAATTTGAGTGAGCATTGATATGTCTATAACAGTCTTAATATTAGGGTTAAGAGGATGGGAACGCATCAAAGCTCTGGTGAACACCTTTATTGTGGGATCAAAGAACGCCATACAGTTTACCCCATGAATTCCTAAAACTATTTTTATGGCAGATATATAATTTGTGATGCTTGCAGAGGAAACTTTGTTAAAAGTTAAAAATTCTAGGAAGGCTAGTAGAAATTCAATGGAAATATCATGAATGCTACGTCAAGTATATACACAAAAAGCCATAAAAATTAGAAATTTGGCGTTACATGACTTTGAGGTGGAGGATGCATATGCTGAGTTCATTCTCAATTTTGCCTTGGCTGTAAGTGCTGCCACTTGAGAAGGGAGACCTGAAAAATTTATATATTCCAGTTGATGACAGTGGCATTAGTCGGAATTTGATCCCAGATAGCATATAGCAACAAAGTTTGAACCCTATTCCTATGATTTTGACTAGTAAACCATCTCGATAAGCTATCTGCTATGGCATTGTCCTTGCCTCTTATGTGTACTGTCTTAAGACATATGTCATATTCTGCTGTACTTAACCATACGTTCCTTGCTATTGCAGCCAGTGTGAGATCTTTAGTTTTTCCTGTACTTAACACTGTAACTACAGCTTCATTGTCACAATGTATACGGATTGTTTTACCTGACCACAAGGAACCCCATGTTCTTAAAGCCACCATGATATTCAACATTTCATAGTGTACTACTGTCATATTGTCATATTCAGTGGGGGTTTTCGAAGCATACACTCTATTACCCCATCTTGCTCCTATACCTTGCAAACATGCATCCAGCTCTATTTCATGATGAATTTGATTATGGACAAAAAAGGCTGTACCATTAAATTTAGGAACAAATTCCTTAAACCAATTTAGGTCCTGTTTAAAGTCTTGTGTCAAAATAATTGTATCTTGCTTATGAGCACTTCTTAACAGTTCTAACATCCTATTTAAGAAGAAACGAGATTTGACACATTTTGTAATATACAACAGCTTACCCACAAGAGACTGTAATTCTCGCTTAGTACAGTGTGTTTTATCTGACCACATATTACATATTTTTAGAATATCTTGCATTTTTTCTTCAGTAATGGATACGGTAAAATTTTCAGAATTTATTTCCACCCCAAGACATGTTACTTTGGTAGCAGGAGTGACCACTTTTTTCTCACTTTTATCAAACCCCAAATGTAGTAGCAGGTTATACAAATAGTCAAAAAAGTAGTGAGTTTGGCTGCAAACAGCATGTCCAATGATATCATCAATATAATTTCTAATCTGGAAATTTGACTGAGCCATGATATACCTGAGAGCATCGCTTATTCTCTGGAAGATTGCTGAACCATGTTTGAATCCAAAAGGTAAACAAGAGTCGAAATAATAGCCTTGGAGATGTAATCCTAAAAGATTATAATCTTTTGGATCAAGTTTAACATGCCTAAAGGCTCTGCTAAGGTCTATCTTATAAAGAAGTGATCCTTTGCCATTTTCTTTAACTTTTTGAGTAATAGTATCTATAGTTGGTAAGGTCAATAGAAAAGGAGTGCCTAAGTACGAATCTGGATCCACACCTGTATTCACTGAACTACCATAAGGAAAACTTAGGTCAACATATAACTCGTCTGTGCTTTGCTCCAGGTTTCTCTCATGTTAAAAAGGGGAGAAATGCATATTATCTAAAGGAGGTTCCAGATAAGGACTATGAATAGCTTTAAATTCTTTTGCTTCATTAATATAAGCCTTAACATCCTTTGTATGTTGTACAGCCGAACTGTGATTATTAATTTCATGCGAGAGAGGACAATTTACATTAAAGTCGAGAGGAAAACTGTAGCGTATCAAACTGCCCAACTGGTCATCCCAATAATCAAACAAACGCATTTGCCATTTGTCGGGATTTAATTGTCCTTTGACTAGAATTTAAGCACCCATGAAATTGTGATTGTGATTTTTAGCATTTTTCACAATATTGTGTAACAGTTTGAGATCAGTAATTGTGGGATTTTTACAATCTACATGTGGTTTGACTAAATCCCCCAATGGTATAAAACCATACTTGCCATTCATCTGTTTATTTCATTTATCAAACGTGGCATTATTTTTTGCACTTTCAATCTTTTGTCTGTGACGAGGTTTGAAACGCAGTTCCAGATAATATTTATCAGCATTTTCTGACAACACCCATTCCTTTTTAACATGCTTACCTGTTCTTGTTTGAGAATTTACTTGCTTTCTATCATTATCTGTGAATTTTAAACTTTCTGACCCTAAATGGCAGTTATCTTTACTGCTACTACTTACACAAGTATTGACTGGTGTTTGACAATGTGTAACATTTGAATGCACATCAATATTAAAACCCATATCACTTTTATTCGAGGCCTGAGCTGTGTTAATATCTCCCAGCACCTTGAATCTATTAAACGTGGGTACACATTGACCAATATTCTGTGAACACAAAAAATTCACCCTAACGTTATAGTTTTTGTTTGCTTTTGATCTGTACACAAGCCTTTTGGTAGCTAATGAACGTTTAATATTAGGTCTTGATCTACAATCAACATGGGACTGCGTTCTTTTCTGCCTTTTGTCAAGGCATTGTTTGTCTTTTTAGGCTTATTATTCACCATGCCAGTTAAATTTGCACTAACCATGCTAGCATAGGAAATTCCCAGTCCTGAGACCAGTTTACACTCTGAACATTACTTTTCATGCTATTTACAAAAATTCTAGTTTTGAAAGTCTTGTAATCATTAGTATGATTTGGCGCTGCAAAGCAGTGCCCTACTCTTTTTTGTATTTTTCCGACAGTCCTTTGAGGCGTGTCGATATTTCTTTCCATTTGCAAAGCAATTGCTGCATACGTGTAGATATGTACAACCATTTGCCTCATGATCCGTCTTATGCGAACAAGTCGATTTTTGGAAATACCTACTTGGAGTGGGATTGTCTTTTGACTGCGTTCGTTTTTGAGAACTAAAGTTTGGACTTTTTGTGCGTGAGCTCGTCTTATCCGGTCAATTTTGTGGGTATCATCCCAATGAACTCGACCTTCTTCCATCTTACATAATAAGACCGCGTGAGCCCCTTTTGCAGCACTCCACCCGAAGTCGTGGCTGTTCTCCATTAATTCCATGAGATATTCCAACATATTTTGTTTTGTTTGTAAATTCTTTTCGTCACGGATGATGGTAGCGAACCCTGATACTTATTGGCTAATAGACAGACTGTGTTAACTTACTCGACTTTTGTTACTACTGCTTAGAATACAATTCTGAGGCCAGGGAACCTCTTGCTTTACAAAAACAGTTTCACTGCCACCTCTTTGTGACTTGCACTGGCCTTTTTCTGTGATTTTTTGCAATTCTTTAATCCTTGAGTCGACTTCTGCTTGAATTCTGTTTGATGCTTGCAGATTCGTGATGAAGAGCAACACCAGGTCCTCTTCTAGGTCGTCAGTCCTTCCTGCAGTACTACCAGTTGCTGTGCTTTTAGCTGGTGACCTTCTGTCGTCCATCTCCTGAACCTTGTCTTCAATCGTGGCCATTCATGAACTAAGATTTTTGAGTTCGTGTAAAATCTGCGCATTTGTGTCCACTGGGACTTCCTCAACTTTCTGCTCTTTACAGTTCCTGTTAATTGGGCGTGGGTGAAACCCACCACATTTTATACAGTCAAAAGACTTCACCATTGTGCAATATTTCAATTTTTACAAGTCAATGTTTAGAACTCTGAAAAATATAAAAAGGAACCACTTCTTTGAGATACTACCAAGGCAGCTTGATGCTTGAACACCAGAAACTCGACCTGTAATAGGCTTTTTCACAAGAATAATTAGGGTAGACCGTCCCTTTGAGTTGTGGTGAACAAGCATGAAGTTGTCTCCCTAGACTCAATTCAATGCAAAATCCTTGAGAATCTAGCCATAATGTCCATAACGATTCTCATTGGTATACTTCACAAGTTAAAACATCTAAAATCAGAGTGTAAAACATAAAAGTTTGTAAAAGTTTCTTGAAGTTTGTAAAATTTTTTATTTTAATATGGCGTTTTAGCCATTAAAATTACAAACACAAAGTGAAGAACCTAGAAAAGAGCGGGAATCTAATTAGTTAATTAGGTCAGAGGTAACTTATGTAATGCACAAGAAAATCTTTACAGAAACGCCACTGAAATGGGTGACACCCAAGATGTCACCCAACCAGATGTGTACACTTATAGAAGCCCGAACTACATACGGATAATAAGAAACTAGCAACTCACTTGGGGGACAGTGACCTTTGAAACTCTGTAGTTTCTACTGAAGGTTATCTGTGCAAAGTAAGGATAAAAAAATATTGCATAAAGATTTATTTTTAAAACAATAGGGTTTTTAAAATAATTGCTAAAAATGTATGAAGGGCGAAAGTGTAGTAATGAATTGGTCAGTTGTAATCCAAGATGTCTGATTCCTGTGCTTAAATGTTTGTTTTGTGCACAATGTATTTTCTCTAAATTTAAACTTCTGCACTGATCTGAAAATATTCTAAAGCCGGCAAGTTTCCTTTCTATTGTTATTCTTTTATATCCCTTGTTGTGATTGTCTTCTGATGTGTATTTAGCCTTGTTTAATAAATCTTGGATTGCAATTCTCCACTAATGAATACCCCAACTAACGACCCCTATTAACCACCATTTTTATCTTTTCCCTAGCATGGTCGTTATTGACAAGTTTGACTGTACAGTTTTTTTCTTTATTTCCTTTTAATTCTGATTCAATTGAAAGTAGTAGATTCTACATTTTTTATGTTTAGGTATGTATTTCCCAAAAAAGTAAATGGCTTCTTCTTAAGTTTCTAAAGTTAAGAGTGTCATAACCAAGATGTCAAGAAAAAAACCATGAGTTTCCTGTGGCATATATAATACAAAATAAAGTATAAGTGCATATTAACCTCTTAGATATTGTGTATGTGACTACAAAAATATTTAAAACATGTGGCAATTATGTACCAAGGTTCTTTCACACGCTTACGTAAATAAAAATGGTGTAGATTGTTTTTATTTTTATTACAATGCAAGTACAATTTGGAAATATTTATTCTGTTTTGTCACAACAATCATTTTTAATATGGATTTAACATCAATGACATGTTTGAAGGTAAAGGTTCAATAAGCATTATGAAAGTACAGTTTAAAGAACGTTTTTGTTAGAATGTTTTTAAAACATTTAATAGAAATCATTTACACCAAGGTTTAAAATGATGGGTATGAAAATCAGTTGCTATTAAACGTTTGTAAAACATTTTCAGAGCAAACAATTACAAAAAATTGTGAACAAATGTTGTTTAAATATTTCATGTGCACTGTTTATCAAACATTTCATGATGAACGTTTAAAAACATTTCCAACATAACCTTCATTTCTTCAGCTATTTGATAAATGTTTAAAATACTTTTCCAGCCAAACCTAGCTTCTTGAGTTATTTTATAATTGTTTAATAAACATTTTCAATAAAAATGTTTGGACTTAGAATGTTTATAAAACATTTTTTAAACATTACAGTGTAAATGTTTACTTGGAAATGTTTAGAAAACCATAAGATAGGGTTTAAAAAGTTTCAAAAACGTTTTGTTAATGTTTAAAGCATTTTAGAACGTTTCTAATGTTTACTGGGATCATCTCGGGCTTCAGACTTCTTTTCAATTGACATTGGTCAGTCAAGGATGTGTACCACCAATGTTTTTCTTTATAACCAATGACTGGGTCATACTCAACATCATAGAATGAGACCAAAGAGAACACACTGTGGGATTCATTTTAAATTACCTGAAGGATTTAGACTTTGCTGACGATATTGCACTTTTAAGTTCATCCCATAATTGACTTCAGCCAAAAATAGCACTTGTGAAATTCGAAAAAAATATGGTTGGGTAACTGTCAGACATAGAATTCTTTGCAGAGAAGAATATGGTAAAATTACAAACATTTATCCACTTAGGTAATGTAGTTTAGATACCACTTCAATATAGGACATTTGATGAAGGTGAAACGAAGCCATCACATCATTCAGCTATTTACCTAACATCTTGAAGTTAAATTATTATTACAGAGCGACTCAACTGGTTGCCTATTGATTACTGCTGCATGTTCAAACCAGCAACATCGGTGAACTAATATCTCCATAGTGGCTAACTAGACCATCATTGTCTCTGCACAGTTGTCCTGTTTGCAAAAGCCTATCCGCCATAGCCATCCAATCACCTCTGTGTCTTCTCTGGTATCTGATCTAATCTAATCTATTGCTTTGCAGGCGCAATATCCTCCCCACAATGGGGAACTCAGTGTGCTTGTTAACAAAATACATTCACCATAAGGAGAGAGGGGCAGTCAAGGTCAGTGATCTGGAGTTATTGGTGTGATCAAAAGGGAATGAGACTAAGTTGGGAATCTGGAGTTGAACAGGTTTGTTTTGAGGAGTTTCCTGAAGGATGTGACAGGGGGGAGAGCTATTTCTCATATGGAAGGGAAAAGAGTTCCACAGAACAAGGATATGGTGTCTGAAAAAATTAGAAAAGTGTTTATTTGATTTGTGAACTCTACGGTCAAAAGTGGGGATATGAAGGAACTTAAGTTTGGAGGTGTTGCATCTTATATTTCTGGAAGAGGTGTGTGACCTGGTTATCACAACCAATCTAATTATTCATGCTCTGCTGTGCCTTAGTGTCTATAAATTGATGGAGATTAAGCACTGTTATAGCTCTGTCACATGGATCAAAAATATAGAGAATATTAACTTGTTTGTAAGAATGAGCTCTAGCGAGGCTAGTGCTTCTAGTGCTTTTTTCGTATATTTTTTTTGTCTCCAGATTTTAATGAACTGTAGCATAGTGTGAGGTGTACCTGTCCTCCTCCGTACACTGCTCGTGTCTCTGATTGCTTTGCAGCTCTCGCTAGTAGACCAAAAACCCCTTTGGCCTTGTTTATAACAGATATATGGGCATAATATGCAGAATCTTCTGTCCACACACTTTCACAAAGTGAAAGCTACAAAAGAAAAGTCACAGCACCAACACATTCTTTAGGGGACACATAATGTATATCCAACATGTAGAATGTTGGAGAATCTTATTCAATCCACTTAGATTGAAGGTGTGCTTCACCATACTTGAAAGGTGCAATGAAATTACTAGCGTCATGCTGATTGACATTTCAGCTAAGACAAACTTATAAGGTGTTGTTGTAGACAAGGGCTGATATGGATCTGTCACATCAGTATCGACCATCTTAACCTTTTCAATGCCCTCTGCAAGTTCTGGTTATTTATTTGTTTATTATTTTGCCCAATCCCAAAATAGGTCAGGTTTCGTTAATTCCCTCCTGTCATTTGGAGTTCACTTTTTACAAAGAGATTGAGTGAACATATGGTAAAAAATTATCTTCCATATCACTATATAATGACTATAACATTATATTACGTTGGGCCGAGCTGACCTTGGTTTCATCTCTCGCACGACACTTTACGATGATTTAAGTGTGTTAATTTAAAGGCAGGCCCACTCTTGATGTAAATATAAATGATGCAATTATCCAAGAAATACATAATGCAGTTGACGAATAAGCTAATAAATATGTCAGGGTTGTTAATGCAAATGACAATGAGAGCAATATGTGCTAAATTAATAGAGCTATTGGACTAATATGTTATAATGGAATTACAATTTTGATGTATATAGAGTTAACAGGTGGTGTGGATTATGACTCACTGACGGTGATTTCCCTTGCACCAGATGCAACAATAATATTTTATGTCTATTGTCGACTAGGACTGATTGCTGTGTTTTATTGATGTTGAATGATTTTTTGCTTTGAAATCTTATTTCTTAAATTATCAAATGCTTCTTTCACCAGTATATTATCTTGCATGTATATGGTTCAAACTAACATGTTAAAACATTTCTCCAAAACAGATGACATTTGACCTCATTGTATGACCTTTACATTCTGACTTCAACAGGAAAACCTTAAAATACTCTTTATATTTTCTGTCAATTTACACTAATGGTCATTTTTCACTTGAGAGGAAAACAAATTCAAAAGTTTACTGGAATATGTTTCAAGCTTATTAGCTAAACCAGCTGAAATTACTTCCAAGTGAAAATAAACAATTGGATTTGTCAGCTTATAATTTTAAATACACAAATGAATTACATAGATAAACAATCAACTGTTTGTAAATTACTCACTCAGACACAACAGAATCCCCAAGGCAAGACTCTTCATAGTACAATGGCTCATGTCTCCTGATTGAAAAAAAGTTCTGTATCACCAAAACCATGCAAGCTCTGCAAAGCATCAAAATGATCATGAAACATATGGTTTATATATAAGTTTGACAAACATATGCAAGTGTATTGATTACAGATGTTCACAGATGTAAGTGTGGAAAGCAAATTTTTGTCTCAACAACGCTCTCCATATAATTTTCAGTCTAACAAATTTGTCATTCCAGAACAGGTGTTGTTTTATTGATTAAAAATTGTACGAGTATATTTCTATTAATAAAATGTGTGTCCAAAGATATGATGTTGTCGTACAACAATATCCTCATGATTCTCTGTGACGCTTGACCAAAATAGACCACTTTCAAATTAAACCGAGGTTACATTTTGAGATACTTTGTCTTTAAAATATGTCTGTCCCGGCACGGCCTCAAGTGGGAAAGCTGGTAGTTGCTTGCTTTTATTTAATTTAGGTCACCTGGAAGAACTTTTCGATTCTCCAACCATTTGTGCAATAAATCACATAAAACCATCTCATGTAAATAGATTAAATGAACCCAGACTTTAAAATTGAAACAAACACTCGGTATATTCCCTTTGTTTTACACCCACAAATCGTGAATATTGTCCTAGAATGTCAGTGAATTTTACTGTAGTGGCTTAATTGGGGTTCAGATAGTGACGATGCAAGTACCCAAGTGTGTTCATTCAACCAACTCAGGTCCAATGGTCCTAGTACTTCTAAATAGAAATTTGACACATTTGACACAGAAGCGTTAGTTAATCAAACGATTTTAGTACAACTTTCCAGATTGGACAAAGTAGCAAAAATAGTGTCACAAAATCTTATGATAAAACCAAAATCGAAGGTAGACTTGGTGAAGCTTAACGACAGAATGTCACTAAATAGAACCCAAGTGCATATGCACTTGATCATAGATATTATTTAAATTATAACATAGTGATGTTGGGCGCGAAGTACCGATTTGCGCAATCTCGAGATTTTACTTGCGCGATTTCGGCATCAAAAGATCGCGCGCCCATCTCGAGATTGCTCAAGCAATCTCGAGATGGAGCTGCTCCAACTCACAATGATATTTATTTCTTCATTTTCAAAAAGTATTTGATTTGGTGTAGCAGTTAATCAGTTTCAAACAGGGAAGCCACAATTGGGTTATATAGAGGTGAATAGAATAGAGAGGCCACAGCTAGTCCAATTATATTGTTACAATGAATCAATTGGGGGAGAATCAATTACAAATATGTAATCCAATTAGCTTATTACAATAAGGGTGTTAATCAGGGGTCATCAAGTGAATGAATTGCAAAGGGAGAAGCCACATCTAATTCAATTGGATTATAACAATTCAGGGTGGTTATCAGGGTTTTATTAAATGAAGCAAATAAAGAAGCCACATGTAATCCAATAACTGACTACAATAAGGGATTTAATAAGGGTCTGTAAACTGAAACACAGTGGCTACAAAAAGGTGCTGGACATGGTTCAGAAACAATATTACGGCATAACAAGGTCCTATGTACAAGAATTTTGTACAACATGTCCCACCTGCCAGTTGAGTCAACCCCAAACAACTAAAGCCCCACTAAAACCAATCATTGAAAACAACTTCCTTCAGAGACTACAGATGGACCTGATTGACATGAGGAACACCCCTGATGGGGAGTTTCATTATATTGGACATGTCATGGACCACTTTTCCAAGTTCCACATTCTGTTCCCAACAAAGACAAAGGAGGCTGAAGAAATTGCCTTTTTGTTTAAAGAAAGAGTCCTGGCCTATTTCGGAGCACCACACATTTTTCACTCTGACAACGGACGGGAGTTTTGCAACCAAGTACTTACCAAACTGATGCACAACTGGTCCCAGAAGGTCACTTTTGTCAATGGCCGTCCCAGGCATTCACAGTCTCAAAGTCTGGTAGAGCGTGGAAACCGGATAGTAGAAGAGAAGATAGCTAAAATGAAGACTGATCAAAACTTCAATGACAAAATTCCATGGGCTTCATGGCTTCCAGAAATAATGTACTCCATGAATGTGGAAAGACACAGAAGCACTGAAGACTCACCCTACAGAGTTGTCTTTGGACGGGTGCCCCCTGCTCCTTTGCTGCCACAGTCAGAATCACGCCTCATAAATGAAGAGGACTGTAATGGTGACCTCCAACGCTACACTGAAGATGTGACCTGTGACCACACCAAAGATGTCACGCTGCGTGAATGTAGCAGAAAATTCAATGCTAATAACAATTATGTGAAAAAATCTTGTAAGTGTAAGAGTGGGTGTAAGTCGAAAGCTTGTTCTTGTATCAACAATGGGATAAAATGCTCTACACACTGCCACCCTTCCAAAACCTGTGTCAATGTTGAGCAGAAGTCCTCGTCCCAGTGTGATCTTAAAGTGGTAGAACTGAATCAGTGGTTGACTGACCGTGAGATGACTGCAGCATCCAATTTGATTAAGTCTGAAAAAAGTGAAATGGGAGGTCTCCAGGATCCAGTACTTGGCCAGAGAAACCAGTGGGTGCATCCAAATTCTCAGTTTATTCAATTCCTGCATGTTAATGACAATCACTGGATAACTGTGTCTAATGTGGGTGAATTAGAAACCAACTCTGTGAACATATATGATTCATTGGGAATGAAACCATCTTCAGACACCATAAATAAAATTGCCCAGTACATGAAAAGTGATTTAGAATGTCTAACCTTGAAGGTCCATCCTACTCAACAGCAAGAAAAGGGCTATGACTGTGGTGTGGTGGCCATTGCATATGGGACCTCTTTGGCTTATAACCAGGATCCTTCGAAGATCACATACATAAATCCAAGGGACCATTTACTTAAATGCCTCTCACTAAATAGGATTACACCTTTCCCATCACACGCTGCAGACCATGGGGGCCCATTACATGTTGAAAAAGTGGATCTTGGATGTTATTGTAGAGGAATAACAAAAGACTTACCTGTGGTTAGATGTAACATGTGTAGTCTGTTGTGCCATGTCAAATGTGTCTCAAGTGGGCGAATTCCTAGGATTTGGGTCTGCCAATGCTGTAGTAAATTTAAGTGACTTTAAGTAATACTTAAAGGGCTGGACAATATAGGACAATAAAGTACTTGTTAAACTGATCTTATATACTGATGTATGTGTATAATATGTTTGCAATATGTAATATGTTTGTTTAATGTTCTGTAATATGATTGTTTGTTCTTTTATACTCACTGTCATAATAAACTGTGATTTAAAAATCAGCCAATCATTCATCACCCCAAAAATAAATACAACCAATCATATCTCACGATTGTGTGATAAGAATCATTGCGAGTTGGAGCAGCTCCATCTCGAGATTGCTTGAGCTTGATCGGCACTTCTTGATCGGCACTTCGCGCCCAACAGTGACATGCTATGTATTAATTATCTTATAATGTGTGTTAATATTTTAGAAGGTATATTTAAATAAAATGCTAGGCTTCAAGGTGATAAATGATGCATTAAATAAGTGTGATTTTAAAGGTTAGAGATTGATTAAAATGTAAGAAATAATGAACCAAGTGAACTGTTGTACAATATGCTTACATATGTTAGCAAATTTATAAATTTAACTAGCGCAATCTACTACAGAAACAGAAGGGGTGAATTAAGTAACCTGTCATTAAATTTCTCTCGATATATTCCATTTGAACAAGTATAAAAATTAAGCTAGCACAACCTTTTAGACATTGAACAGAGGGGTAAACTGAGTGGATGGGTGGTGGCGGGGGGGGGGGGGGGGGGGGGCTCCTGTATGTACACCCAGGGTCAGTCATCCCGTAGGATACAGTGAATCCACCACAAAATGTAAATTCATTTAAAGCCATTTAAAGTCATAAAATTAATTCACAAATATGTAAGATTGAAAGTTCATAACCAAACATTGTCTTCACATAAATGATTATTAATGTGCTGTAGGCTACAAGTACACCAATTCCAAATATTTGTTTTCCAACTGAATAGTCTTTTCCACGTGTAGCACCTGATCTTTTGGAAGCATTTCTTTCAACCAAATGTTGTAACGGAGCCAAACACAAAGCAAAACATGTACAATCAATATTTTCCGGTGTTTTTGCCCCCTCAGCTCACTGCACATCTGTTCATCTGATTCTTGCAGGGGTAAAGCCCCATTTCATAGGTCCGGAATCCGGCATCCGGTTATGTTGTTTCCATATGTATAGTCATGATAAAGCTACAATTTTTGTACAGATATGTAAACTTTTGTTCACAGGTTTTCTCTTTTGATGTTCTGTATCAAATCTGTATCAACAATCTCACCTCCCACCACTGAGGCCAGGGTTCGGTTCCCGGCATGGCCTCAAGTGGGAAAGCTGGTAGTTGCTTGCCGTTGGCTGGCAGTTTACAGTACAGAACCCTGACGAACTGTATGTACTAGTTTCCTCTACCCTTCCAACTACTCATCGTGATATGACCTCAACAGTGTTGAAAGTGACGTAAAAGCCCAAATAAATAAAAATAAATAAATGTATCAAATTTGAAGACATGTCATGTTTATCTAAATGGATTTATTTTATTTATCAAGAAAGAAGAGTGAAAGAAGTTGTTGTTAATATTGCTGTTGTATTTATACATCAGAAAGAAAGGGATTATAAAGTGGAAGCACAGACATTGGGTTCATGATATTTTAAGCAAAGGGAAATATATGGTGCACATAACAATTTAATGAAGGCTCTACAACTGGATGAAGAACACTTTTTGAAATATTTTAGATTATCCTAGGCACAATTTGAATACGTCCATGAGAAAATAAGAGAAGACATTGTAAAATATGGTGTTTTAAAGGAAAGCATTTCTATTAGACAAAGATTGGCCATTTGTTTGAGATAATTTTAAATAATTTAATTTAATTGTATCCATGGATGAAGGTTGAAGATACTTAGGTTTTAGCATGGTCCAATTAAAATTCAGCATGGTCAAAGTAAAATTGTCAATAGTGTTGTGAAGGTCCAAACTCTGACCTTGGTTGCTGTTGATTGTCCTTTTAAAGCCTGCTGCGACCAAAGAAGGGGCCATTAATTATTTTTTTTAACATTTGATGGTTGAAAAGTTCCAAAAGTGAACATCAATAACGAGGTAAGTAGGTCATTATTATAAAAAAGTTGTTTTAATTATGTAAATCAATGTGTTTTCTAAATATTACCAACCCAGGTACAAATTGGGATCTGTCTTGATTTTTGTATTTATCCATTACTGTTCATGGCATACAGTGAAACAATTTTCAGTCACAATGACTGATAGATAACTGAGAGTAACTAGGGCCATCAAGACTAGCCGACTACTCGACAAAGGTAAGAATAATATCTAAAGTATGAATAATCACTCAATGTAGTAAAAAAATGGAAGAGAGTCTAAAAACATAAAATATATCCATATTGTCACATAAAATAAGTTAAAATCCAACAACAATAGTATCATATACTTCTTTCTTGACCACTTCCTGTATGAGAAAAATGCATCAGGAGTCACAGAAAAGTGGGAAATTTAATGAATTTTACAGATTATGAACATATATTTTCAATTTATTTCATATATTTATAATTTTCATTGCCTTTTAGAATAGAAAATGTGAGATTTTTGGTAATTTAAAAAAAATGATCTCTAAGCGCCCCTTCTCTTGTTTTCACAGTTTCTTCGTCCTCAGACTACAAGCTTCAAAGAGATGGTCTTCATATGTTTTTTTCTGATACAGGTAATAGGTTTCTAAAACTTTTATCTTCCCTCTTTTTGTTGCTTAATCATCTGTTTGCTTGTTTTTCCTCTTATTTTTACCTGGACAGTAATCTTCTTTTTTACAGTTTTTTCGTCACTTGACAAGTTACAAAAGGATTCACTCTTGCTACTCCCCTCTATGACAATAATTTCTGTCTTGTTTCTAACACATAAAAAGGTTGACCTATGCAGCACCATATACCATTAATATTGAATCTTACCGCATAGATTCAATTTACAGTAAAATCTATAATGTGACCCCAAAATCGTCTTTACTTGAACCCATTTGCCATTATATGGTTTCTAAGATACAGTTCTGACAAGCTTTTTCCCATTGCCCGCACAACTGCTTGCCCACCTATCTGGATACCAGGGGTTAGCAAATACCCGCACAGCCCTTAAAGGCTAGAGGGTAAAAATGTTATATAGATCATTATTATTTCCGCAAGTCACAATAATGTGGTCTTAATTCAAAATAGACACATTACCATAATTAACTGACATGTTCAGTGACAGTTGTCAAATTCAAATCATAATTCCCCCACCTTCAAATACAATATACTTATTCCAACTTTTAATGTCATTTTCAGGTTTTTAGCAACAGGAGAGTCCTACAGTTCCCCGTCCTATCATTATAGGGTTGGAAAGACAACAATATCTAAGATTATTCCAGAAGTATGCCACTCAATATGGAAGAGCTTGTCAAGAAACACCTCCCAATGCCACAGACACCAAATAAATGGAAGACAATAGCAGAGCACTTCAAGGAACTTTCCAAATTGTGTAGGTGCCATTGATGGCAAACACATCATAATCAATTCACCTAGTAATTCTGGATCACTGTTTATTAATTACAAAGGAACTTTTTCAATTGTACTTTTAGCTGTGAAAGATGCAAACTTAAAATTTATCTACATTGACATTGGAGTGTATTATCATAAGGGACTTTTTGGTTGTACTGTAGATATTAATTGTTGTCATATTCAACCTCTTGTTATGAGTATGAACAACAAGAATATTTCACTTTATTAAATTACTGATACTTTTACTGTTGTTAATGTAGGTGTTTTTTTGCTATGATTAGCCCTCACAAATGATCTTAGTGTTCATTGTTTTACATATACTTAGATTTTCATATACACTTTCTTGTTGTGTGTCAGAGCAGCAAGAGTATTTTACCTTTTCTAATTAGTGTTACTTTTATTGCTTTTGATCTTACCTTCTCTGTATGCTTAGCACTCACATCTGCTTCTGTTGTCTATTGTTTTTCATGTACTTAGTTAAATGTGTCTTTGACAGAAAGGAAATGGCCCCTGAGTCTAAGATAAAGGTACTTAACCACACAGTTTTTCATTACACACAAACTACATCCTGAGCTCAATAAACAAATGGGCAAAAGTAAAGGTATCTTTTGATCAACCAATGTATGTTTTATCAGGGTTTACAACTTTGCACTACATTTAGAAAACTAGCTACAGTCATGAGGTAATTGAACTTGTATAATTACAAGGGGTTCATTGTTGTATGTTTTATGCTGTTTGTCTAGTGGGGAAGTTTTGGGCTATACCAAAAAGGAGGAAGTTTCAATTTACAAGATAAAAGGGGATATATATATAAATAGCTATTGTTGAATGATAAAAACCAAAAACCTCACCACTGCCAGTGGCTGGATAAGAGTTTAGTTTAATTGTTCCATCTCGACAGTAAATGCCATGTATGTTTTTTGTATGACATATGTTATTGGCCACAATGTTTCAATGAGTGTGATTGGTTGGTCAGCAAGATTTGGGAGATCAGGTTTTCAACTTGGGATAAAAAAGAATGTTAAAAAATAGTTTTTTTTGGAGTGATCAGTCAGCTCAGAGAAGCAGTTTTGTTATAGAAAGAAACTTGGATGTAAAATGTGCTTTTTGGAATGTGGAGTTAAGCAAAAGGTCAAGGAAAGTGTTATATGTTTAAAAACTGGATATTAAAATAGAATAAGCTACACAAACATGTCACAATTGAGAATAGCAAAGTAATCAAGTTATATGGTGATAATTTATATAGCAGTGTTATTAGTGTGGGAAAACTGAACAAATGGAACTTGTCTGCTGGTAAAGTGTATTTTCTAGTTGTTATTATATGAAGTTTCCTTATTGTGGACAGTTATAAAAATGGAATTATAATCTTGTTAAATAAAATACAGGAAGGAAAGTAATAGTTGTCATTTGTGTGTTGAACATTAAAAGGACAAAATTATAAAGAAATATAAATAAATTAAATCACACTTAAACAACAAAGAAATAAACAATCATAAATTTAACAGTGTGATAATTGGTGGAGTCATGCTCTGATCTCAAGTGTACCTCTCGTTGTGACTGTTACATGCCACGGACTACAAAAAATAGTACAGTAGGACAAAACAACCCAGTTACAGCTAAAAGTGTAAATATGTCTGGAATTGCCATTCCTGAAAAGTTTGATGGGACTCTCAAGGGACAGGATGCCACATACTGGTTCAACAATTTGGAGAGTGTGGCTACTCTGAAAGAGTAGGAAGAGCAAGACTTTGTTACAGCATTCCCTCTCTTTCTGGAGGGCAGTGCCCGTGGATGGTTCAACTCATTAGCTGTAGGAGAGAAAGACACAGAGGATCACATCAAAACAGCATTCACAGCAAAGTTTAAGTAGAATGAACAGCAAAAACAAGACAGAGTTGGGCAGTTCTTTTCTATGAAACAGAGACCATCAGAGAAGACGGACAGATTTGTTGACAGAATGACTTCTTTTGCTGCAGACCTTGGGCTGGATGATGACAGTGTTCGGGCAGGTATTAGTGCATGTAGGCAGTCTAGGTTCCAGGGACACAATAATAACTGCTAGGGGTATCTGCCTATCTCTCAGGGCGACTCGACAGTCATTGCTAGAGATAGCCAACTAAGGGAAGTGAGTTATTCAGTACTAAGGATTCAGATGAGACTGTACCGGTCATACCATCTATTGATTTTACTGATACTGAGCTGAAACTGAATAAGATATTTGTAACTGTAGGAAGTAAAGATATATTGGCTTTTGTTGACACAGGGGCAATGGTGTCATGTATTTCACATGCTGTATTCAATGAACTAAAACATGTAGAAATGTTAGAAACTGATATTCCTTTAGTTAAAGGTGTAGGGGGTAATCACGTTAAGGTTTTAGGTACAGTTCAATTACCATTCACAATTGGCACTCAACAGTTTGTCTATCCATTCATAGTACTTGACACAATAACCCAATCTGTCATATTAGGGATAGACTTTCTTACACACCACAAGGCATCTATTGAGCTAGAAGCATCAAAAATGGTACTCAAAAGTTTATCAGGAGATACAGTCATTAATTTCATTCAGACTGAAGCAAGCATGCAGGCTGGTACACAAGTCAGTGTTTTGAGGCTAGAAAGAAGTGTCACTTTGAAACCTTTTCATGAGTATGTCATTCCTGTGAAGGCCAAATCACCTGTTAGTGGTGACTGTTTTCTAATTCCCCATGACTCTCTCAATAAGGTCCAAATAGCTGGTGCGTGTTGTGTTAGTAGTGTTGCCAATGCACACACAGTATTCAGAGTAATGAATCCTATGGCTGCAAGGAAAAGGTTACGAAAAGGCACAAAAGTAGCTATAGCATGTAGACTTAATAGTGGACAAACACAACATAAACTGACTGATAATCAGGCCATGGATGTACAGTTGCTAAGTATAAGGATATTGCTATAAAGCTGGGTTTTGACACTGATGATTGCGATTTAACAGCCCATCAGAAAAGTCAATTGTTAGCCTTTTTAGGAAGAAACAGAAATGTGTTTGCCACAAATCTTAGTGAGCTAGGGTTAACACATTTGTATTGGAATTGAAACTGGTGATGCTAGACCAATTAAACAGGCCCCCTATCGAGTGCGTCCTGAGAAAAAAGGTGAGATTGAAAAACAAGTTAAGGAACTACTACAGAACGATATCATTGAACCCTCTGTCCCCATGGGAATCTCCTGTAGTGTTAGTGAAGAAAAAGGATGGGACATACAGATTTGCTGTGGACTACAGGAAATTAAACAGTGTTACCTTTCCTATATCTCACCCACTACCCCATTTTGAAGACATAGTTGATGCTGTGGGAAGCTCTCAGGCTCAATTTTTTCAACCCTTGACCTGGCATCTGGATTTTGGCAGATCCCTTTGCATCCAGACACTGTCCATAAGTCAGCTTTCTGTACACATAGTGGAGTTTACGCTTTCAAGCGACTCAGTTTTGGAATGATGAATAGCCCCTCTGTTTTTTCCATGGTAATGATTGAGGTTTTAAGAGGAATGACCTTTAAAAATGCAGTGGTGTATGTAGATGATATCCTAGTATACAGTAGAACTTTTGAGGAACATTTAGTGTATCTGCAACAAGTTTTCCAACGTTTGCACCAAGCAGGTCTAAGGTTAAAACCCAGCAAGTGTCACTTTGCCACCAGTAAGGTTACGTAACTAGGGCATAAAATTACCAAGAATGGTATAGAAATGGAGAGCATAAATTTAAGTAAAGTACACAATTATCCAGTACCAACAAGTGTCAAGGCAGTTAGGGGATTCTTAGGACTTTGCAATTACTACAGAAGATTCATAAAAGGGTTTGCAAACATAGCAAGACCACTCAATAGGCTCACGCAGAAGGGGGTACAATTTCATTGGGACAATGAGTGTCAAAATTCATTTGAAAAGCTAAAGAGTCACATGACATCAGAACCAGTAGTCTTAAATTATCCAAACTATGATAAGCCTTTTATACTATCCACTGACGCCTCAGATTATGCTATTGGATATGTCCTAGGCCAGGCAGATGCACAAAACAAGGAGAGGGTGATTGCCTTTGCAGGCAGAGCATTATCTAAAGCAGAGCAGAAATGGACCATAACTGAGAAAGTGTGTCTTGCAGTTGTTGAAGGGGTAAAACACTTCAAGGTCTATTTCCAAGGTAGAAATGTGGAGATATTTACTGATCATAAAGCATTGCAATGGCTAGCCAACAACACTGACACATCAAGAAGGCTGGGCCGGTGGGCTCTAGAACTAGAGCCATACTTCAGGTGCATTCGTCATAAGCCTGGAGTACAAAATGGACCTGCTGATGCCCTGTCTCGCATGGATCACACTCAAGTTTCCACTGTGGAACCCTCTTTCAATCCGGCCAAAGGGAACTGTGTCCAGTGCACCTTCACGTATCCAACTGAGTCCGCTGTAGATGTGTCATCCATTGACCCACAGCACATATCTCCTTGTGGTGACCCAGTGAATTTTCTCCAGGAAGTTACAGCTACAGTCCCACATGATATGGCTAAACTTCAGAGAGAGGATCAACACCTAGGACCCATAATAAGATACCTTGAATCTGAAATTGTACCAGAAAACACTCATGCAGCACGTCAAATCAGAAGGTGGGCAAGTGATTGTGTCATTGAAAATGGTTTGCTGTATAGAAAATACTTCCCCAAGCACAAAACCCGCAGAACTCTCACAATTAAACAACTAGTTGTGCCAAAACAACTGCAGGATGACCTCTTAAAATCATATCATGATTGTCTTGCTGGGGGTGGTCACAAGGGCTTTGATAAGACATATGCTTCTCTCCAGCAAAAGTACTTCTGGAAGTCCATGTACTCGGATGTTAAAACGTATATTGACACTTGTGAATAGTGCCAGCAAAACAAACAACACTTTCATGCACGCCTGGCTCTACTTCAACCTATACCTCCTACAGATGTCTTCCACAGATGGCACATTGATATACTGGGACCTTTTCACAAGGCAGCAACTTTTCACTCTACAGGATTTCAATATGTATTAGTGGTGTTTGACAGCTTCAGTAAATGGTGTGAGGCTTTCCCTCTTAAGTCACTGGAGGCAGCTGAAGTTGCACACTACTTATACCATTATGTCATCTGTCGATATGGTGCCCCTCGTACTCTGGTATCCGATTGTGGTAGCAACTTCATGTCCAAGTTGATCAAAGAACTTTGTCAGCTGTTTGAAATGACAAAAGTGTAAACGAGCAGCTATCATTCTCAGACCAATGTGACAGTTGAATGCCTTAACAGTGTCATTTTACAAACACTACACATGTATATCTCTCAACATCAAGATAACTGGCCTGACCTGCTTCCTAGTATTATGATGGCATATCGCATGTCACCTGATGCTTCCACACAAGAGTCACCTTTCCAGGTACTGTTTGGCATTCAACCCACTTTACCTGTGAATGTTGCCTTCAATCCACAACCCAAGCTGAGTACTGAAGTGCAGCAGCATTATGACAATATCACTGAAGGGTTAGGAGTCACCAGAGAAGTTGTGCGGCAAAACATCATCAAGGCTCAGGAGCGCTACAAACGAAACTATGACAAGGATGCTATTAAGCCAACTTATGACACAGGCCAGCGGATGTGGACGTCACATGAAAGGTCTCAATCCCAAACTTATGACAAAGTACACTAGGCCCTTCTACATTACTGCACGTGTTTCTGACTCATCATAAAAACTCCGCCGTTGTAACAACCATTCTATCCTAAAGTCACCAATTCATGCCAATAGACTAAAGCCCTACTGTGATCCTAGTGAACGACCAACTAACCCAACAAATAGTGTGGTGCAACAGTCACAACCTCTCACAGAGGATTCCTTCTCACAGCACAACGATGGGAGCGCGGCACCTGTACAAGAGGAGCAGCCAGATATGGGCACTCCAGCCGAGGGCACTGATCCTCCACATGGCGCTCCATGGAAGATAGAACAGCTACTGAAGTGGTCCTGGCACAACAAAAGAAAACTGTACAAAATTAAATGGAAAGGGTTATCCAAAACTACTCGCCTGTATGAAGGGGACATCCCACCCATCTTAGTTAGGGAATATAAGATTACTAGAACTGCCAGGGGTAAAGTGAGCAAACATAAGCGTAGGAACACTAAACAGAATTAAGAGTTTCATTGGGTGTTTGTGTTTCAATTTGCTTTCATTTTACTCATGATTTGTCATGTGACTGGGTCCTTGATTGCCAACTCACACCACTTTTCATCAAAATTCTGGCGCCACCTTTTGGATCAAATTTGGGTATGGTGATCTGGTATCCTGTCTCATGTTTCATTTCATTCATCATCACTGTTTTAAGTTGTATAATGAAGTATGTAATCATTTCAAGTGCTGTTATGTTGTGTATCTATTACTCTATGTAGAATTTATTTGTAGGATGGGCAAATGTGTCAACCATGTGTAGAATTAAATTTAAGGAGGTATAAATGAATTTGATTGCAGATGAGTGTACTCTTATGTAAATTCCTCTCTGCTTAGTATGGGATTATTATGGAGTTATATTATTATCTTTATGGTTGTATGTCTGATTACTGTGGGCTGTCTTCTTATTGACAGCCAGTTCCAGTTCAGATTGTGATTTGAAAGAGAATATTTCGCAAGCACTTTGGGTGTCTTGTGTTCTGAGATGAATATGAAATTGTTTACAAGGAGCGTAGAATATTTCATGTTTATTTTGTGTGTTCGTTAGAGGTATCACAGTAACTTCATTCTTTATAACATCCGTCATGTGTTTTTCATTGGTGTAATTGTTAATCTTAGCAGTTTTGTAATTATCATTTTATATATGTTGTGCATCGGATTCATTTTCACAAAGTTTCCCTTATTGTCATTTCTATACTAATTTCACAAATTTGTATATTTGTTTTCCTTTGGACCAGGAGGTCCAAAATGGTAAGGAGGGGTGATTATCATAAGGGACTTTTTGGTTGTACTGTAGATATTAATTGTTGTCATATTCAACCTCTTGTTATGAGTATGAACAACAAGAATATTTCACTTTATTAAATTACTGATACTTTTACTGTTATTAATGTAGGTGTTTTTTTGCTATGATTAGCCCTCACACATGATCTTAGTGTTCATTGTTTTACATGTACTTAGATTTTCATATACACTTTCTTGTTGTGTGTCAGAGCAGCAAGAGTATTTTACCTTTTCTAATTAGTGTTACTTTTATTGCTTTTGATCTTACCTTCTCTGTATGCTTAGCACTCACACCTGATTCTATTGTCTATTGTTTTTCATGTACTTAGTTAAATGTGTCTTTGACAGAAAGGAAATGGCCCCCGAGTCTAAGATAAAGGTACTTAACCACACAGTTTTTCATTACACACAAACTACATCCTGAGCTCAATAAACAAATGGGCAAAAGTAAAGGTGTCTTTTGATCAACCAATGTATGTTTTATCAGGGTTTACAACTTTGCACTACATTTAAAAACTAGCTACAGTCATGAGGTAATTGAACTTGTATAATTACAAGGGGTTCATTGTTTTATGTTTTATGCTGTTTGTCTAGTGGGGAACTTTTGGGCTATACCAAAAAGGAGGAAGTTTCAATTTACAAGATAAAAGGGGATATATATATAAATAGCTATTGTTGAATGATAAAAACCGAAAATCTCACCACTGCCAGTGGCTGGATAAGAGTTTAGTTTAATTGTTCCATCTGGACAGTAAATGCCATGTATGTTTTAGTATGACATATTGTTATTGGCCACAATGTTTCAATGAGTGTGATTGATTGGCCAGCAAGATTTGGGAGATCAGGTTTTCAACTTGGGATAAAAAAAGAATGTTAAAAACATAGTTTTTTGGAGTGATCAGTCAGCTCAGAGAGTTTTGGTATAGAAAGAAACTTGGATGTAAAATGTGCTTTTTGGAATGTGGAGTTAAGCAAAAGGTCAAGCAAAGTGTTATATGTTTAAAAACTGGATATTAAAATAGAATAAGCTACACAAACATATCACAATTGAGAATAGCAAAGTGATTAAGTTATACGATGATAATTTATATACCGGTGTTATTAGTGTGGGAAAACTGAACAAATGGAACTTGTCTGCTGGTAAAGTGTATTTTCTAGTTATTATTAAATGAAGTTTACTTATTGTGGACAGTTATAAAAATGACATTATAATCTGGTTAAATAAAATACAGGAAGGAAAGTAATAGTTGTCATTTGTGTGTTGAACATTAAAAGGACAAAATTATAAAGAAATATAAATAAATTCAATCACACTTAAACAACAAAGAAATAAACAATCATAAAATTTAACACTGTGATAGTATGGGAAGAGCAGTGATGGGGGCATTTTTGCAAACTCAAGTTTTGGTGAGGCTCTACATGAAAACAAATTACATTTGCCTCCAGACTGTCATCTTCCTGAAGCCCCTGCTTTAGGAAAGATGCATTTTGTGTTTGTTGGAGATAAGGCTTTTCCTTTATTATCAAATTTGATGCAAGCATATCCAGGCAAATTTACAACAGAAGAACAACAACTGTTTAACTATCATTTGTCACATGCTAGACTGATTGTCAATAATGCAACTAGTGTGCTTGCTGCAAGATTCCGCATTTTCAACACAAGAATTAATGTTGAACCTAACACAACCAAATTGATTGTTAACGCTGATTGTGTGTTACATAACATTTTACAAAGCTCTAATATGCCAGCCAAACAAGTATCCCTACTTGATGTTGCACAAAATGTGAACACTGAGGGTCTACAGACTCTATGGCATTTTGGGTAATAATCCTGCCAAAGATGCAATGACAATCAGAGGCAAATTTATGAGGTATTTTATTGATACAAACCCATTTACATGGCAAGATCAACGATTGCATGAACTAGTTAATGAATGAAAGCTATTACTTACTGTGCGTGTTGAGACTGGGAAACTTCACCATCAGAGATGTCAGATGCTGGCACAAAGTTACTCTCTGAAATATGAAATTACTCTGCTGAAATATTAAAAGATATCAAAGGACTAATTATTTCAAAATAAATTTGCTAAAACTGCTGTGTCTCATATTTTCAATCTCAATTTTATTTATTTAATTATTTTATGTTTTAAATGACTCATCACTGAATTTTATCCACAGATGTTGTTTCAGTGATCTGTCGAGTCAAAGGTCTACATTGAATAAATACCTGGATTTACATGTCAGACCTTTAATAAAGTATCTCAAAGAAAACACATGCAGTATATCTAAGAAGCAAGATTAAAAGTTTATGAGGGTCTATGACTTAGCTGTCATCAGATGTAAAATACAGTTACATGTATTAGTACATTATTAACACAAAAACCTCATTATGCATATTTTCCCTAATGACAAAATTTGGGCTTCAGCCAGGGATAAAGGGGCCAGGGTGGTACAGTGGTAACACACTCGCCTACCACCTCTGAGGTAGGCCGTTCAAACTCTGAACCCTATGAGAAAGATGGTAGTTTCTTTCTGATTGTGGGCAGTTCATAGTACAGAACCATGACCAAATCTATGCAATCCAATGACCACAAAACTACCCATTGTGACATGCCCTATACAGTGTTGAAAGCAACATTAAAACCCGAATAAAATTAAACTTAAGCAGGGATAAAACATCATCTTCTATAGCTTTACCTATTATCCTCAAGATAAGGATCTAGAAATGATAACTACCGAAAGAATGGCCACGTTGGTTTTTGGCTTCCCTCAAATCCACTTTTTTCTGTCTTTGCTGCCGTCTTTTTTATATAAGAATTGTGGAGATTCCTCCACCTCTCCTTAACTTCTAAGTCTGAAAATATTGAAAATCTCTTTGAATGTTTGGAGTACTTTTACACTCTTTATTATATGACAAGAGCTAGAGCTATAACCTATGGGTATGGAGAAAGAAAAAATCTTTAGACTTCTTGATTTAGGATGTTAATTTTGCATTATCATGCATAAATTACAAATAAATTTCAAGATAAACTCTCTCATTCAAAAACTAATAATTTGAAGATCTCATTTGACTTGGGATCTTAATTTTCTCCCTACTAATCACAACATGGTGGACTATCTGCAGATACACCTTTTGAACAGTTCAAATTTTTGTGAAATCTTTTGGGTAGTTAATATCTTTTTGAGAATTAATATTTTAGTGTAAATTCCAAATCAGAAAGTCTAATCAGTTAAATGATAAACTGATCAACAACATTGTCATATATATATATATATATATATATATATATATATATATATATATATATATATATATATATATATATATATATATATATCTATAAGCAAGGTCATTCGACTGAAAACGCACTACTGTCTATTAAAAACGAAGTCCACCTTGCTCTTGCCAGAGGTGAAGCTACTGCTGTTGTTCTCTTGGACAGATCAGCAGCATTCAACACCATTGATCATAGTACGCTCATTGAATGTATGAATTCCTGGTTTGGTGTTGGTGGTGTGGTTCTGGACTGGTTCAGGTCGTATCTTTCTGACCGCTATCAGTGCATCAAGATCGGCTCTGTTTTTTTTTGTTTTTTTTTTGTTTTTTTTTGGTGAAATATATTTTTATTTGATGTAAGACATTGTAGTTCATACAATACACACAAGAAAGGAAAGAGAAAAAAAATTTGACAAAGAGTAGAGACATAGGTAAACACAAACATAGCAATTGTCACACTGCATTTTGAATTTTACAAGATAGAGCCACATGTATAAACATACGTATAATTGGCACAGTATTACTAGATATTCGCAAAAAAGGAAGGAAAAAAAATACATATAGATACATTGATGAATACTTGGTTACTATTTATCAAGTGTGAAAGGAAAAGGGTACTTATTAAATTGTACATAGTTTAAATTACTATCAGCAAGATATTTCTGCTCATTGTAAATGGATTTAAAAAAGTACTGAAATTGTAAAATGTTTGGCATTTTACCTTTCCTTGATGATATGAAAATATATCTTTTACAAAGAAGTATAACAAAATTTTTAGCAAAGTCACATGGTGAAGTACTCAACACCCCTAGCAGAATTGATTCAGCTGTTAGCACTAGAGTTAGGCCACTAATATGACAGAACCAAGTTTTTACATCATCCCAAAAATTTTTAACAACAGCGCATAGAACAAATAAATGTAATATGCTTTCCTCATGTTGCTTACAAAAGCCCCAATCTAAAGTATGAATAATATTAATTTTTTTTAAGAATTGCCTTGTGCCTAATATTCCATGGATAAGCTTGTACTGAAACCATTTAATAGTGTTATCCTGTATTGTCCTGAAACAAATCTGGTTAGACATACACCATTTGTTGTCTGTTATCAACAAGCTCAGTTTTTGTGCTAATTTTAGTCCCTTTTCAGGAAAAATACGATCCTTGTTCAAACGTTGATAAAATGTTTTACATCCATTTTGAGTCTTTAAAATTTTAAATATTGATGGGTATATCGGTTTAACACACTTGAATTCTTGGATATTAAACCGGTTGAGGTATGACTTTAAGAAACATTTTAATCTGTAATAATCAAGAAAATTGATTTTTAAATTAAAAACTGCTTCAATCTCTTCTTTGGTCATTATGTTGCCATCTGACTTTAATATGTCAACTGGATATACAATTCCCCTTGAAAACCAATTAGGATAAAACAAAAATTCCTCTGAAATTAAATTGTTTCCCCATAAACATGAGGTTAGCACATCAAAGTCAGTTTTGGGGGTCAGAGTCCTCAAGAAAAAACTCCATGAATCAAAGACTTCTTTCCAAAAAGGATTTTGTATATTATTTGAAATAATAGTTGCCCAACTAGAACCAAGTAAAAATACTTTTGTTTGGTTTATTGAGGCAGTTATTAATTTTATCCATGGAGTATCATTACAATTAAAAAGACGTGTAATCCATGTGAGCTTTAAAGATCTGATATGCTCTGTCAAATTAACCATTTTTAGTCCATCATTTTTGAAGTCATTACAAATTTGATGACGGTTGACCTTATCAGGTTTTCCATCCCAGAGAAATGAAAATATTAACTGATTTATTTGTTTCAATGTATACTGACTTGGTGTAGGAAGTGTAGAAAACAATGGTTTAGGTTGCCAAGAATAAAGGTTTTAATCACAGTAATTTTACCAAGCGGTGTCAAATGTCGCCTCTTCCAACAGTTGATCAAGTTAGTTACTTTCTCAATTAAAGGTTCAAAGTTCAATTCACAAATTTTTTGCAGATCAACCGAAAAATGAATACCTAGTAGCTTAAATTCAGTAACATTCCACTTAAGATCAACATTAACATTATACATATCATGTGCCTGTTGCTTTTTCCCAAGCCAAACGATTTGGGTTTTATCTTTGTTGACTATGAGTCCTGACATATTTCCAAAAATTTCCAAAGTATTCAGGGCTGCCAGCAAGGAGGTTCTATTACCATCAAGGATCAATGTGGTGTCATCAGCAAACTGTGTAATTTTATGAATGTTATTATTAATTTTAACTCCTTTGATTTCAGGGTTAGAGCCAATTAAAAGAAATAGAATTTGGGCACAGATTAGGAAGAGATATGGTGCTATAGGGTCTCCCTGGCGAAATCCACGACCTATAGCAAAGGGCTCTGATAAAAAAACCAGATTGAATTACTGACGCCTTTATATTGTAGTTAAAAGTTTTGACCCACCTTTGAAAACTTCTACCAAATCTGAAAAATTTTAGTGCTGAAAATAGAAAATTCCACGATACAGAATCAAATGCTTTTTCAAAATCTATAAGAACAAGTTGAGCAGATTTTCTTTCCATTTCAATAAGGTGGATTAAATCATAAATAAGTCTTGCACTGTCACCAATAAACCTTCCTTTGATAAAACCAGACTGTGTTTTAGAAATTAAACAATCTAGAACTGTCTTTAGTCTATTAGCCAATGCAAGTGAAGCTATTTTATAGGGAACAGACAAAAGAGATATTGGTCTCCAATTCTGTAAGTATTCCCTTGGTTTATTACCTTTGGGAATACAATTTACAATGCAAGTTCTAAGGGATATTGACATTTCACCCTTTCTATAAGCAAAGTTCAAAGCTCTTAAGACAAAGAATTTAAGCCCTTTCCAAAATATTTTTAAAAATTCGGCTGGTAGACCATCAATGCCCGGGCATTTATTGTTCTTCATTTGTTTCAAAGCATCTCCAATTTCTTTTATCTGTAGTTCACCTTCTAAACTATTGGATTCTTCATCAGTTAATTTTCTGACATTTTCAAAATTGAAATTATCAAGACTTTTTTCACAGTGATGAAGGTTTTTGCTAGAAAAAAGTTTAGAGTAGAAATCATGGACCTTTTTTAAAATTTCTGTCTGGTCTACAATACGTACACCATCATTCTGTGTAATGCACTTAATTGTTTTAGTTATATAGTTATGTCTTTCTAGAGCACAAAAATATTTAGTTGGTTTTTCCCCATCTTTTAGCCATTGTGCCCAGGCTCTCGCCATAGCACCTTGCATTCTTTCTGATCTTAAGCATTCAAGCTCAGCTTTTTTGTCATCTAAGATATCTGAAAGCCCTTGAAAGAGGTTATTTTTTTCAATATATTCTATATCAGTCATAAGATTTTGTTCTCTTTCTAGCTCTTTTTTCTTCTTAAGAGATGTGTATTTGATTGTTTCACCTCTTATTCTCATCATAAGCATTTCAAGAAACTGACCATCATTTATTGTAAAATGGATTTCCTCATCTGAAATGATTGAAAGGAATTTTGGAGAATATACTAAGGCAGAGTATTTAAGTTTTTCTTCTTTAATAATGGAGTTTATAAGTTGTGGATACTGCTCATCCTGTAAAAGTCTACAGGTAAATTTCCACACTCCCTTTCCCCTAACAAAATTATTTAATGAAATGTTTATTTCAATAATAGAATGGTCACTTCTATAGCTTGGATTAATTTTGCAAGAGGCAATCAAATCTGTCATTTCCTCAGAGATTAGGAAATAATCTAGTCTAGCCTGTTTGGTCGGGTTCTTACGTCTCCAGGTATATCGCTTTACGGAAGGATGGAAATGTCGAAACGCATCAATCAGATTAAATGTATTGATCATACTTAATAATAGATTTCTTGACCTTGGGTTATTCAAATTCTTATAATTATAACTATCACAGGAAGGATTTAATACTAAATTTAGGTCACCACATATAAACAAATAGTCCTGCGTATTTTCATTTAACAATCCATTTAGATTGTTAAAAAAATCAGGAGTGTCTTTATTCGGAGAATAAACTGTAATAAGCCTTATAGAAAACTCTGTGAGGTTTATATCCAGTGCAATTAACCTGCCATCTTCATCTTTATATTCTGAAATAATTTTATATTCAAAATTGGTATTTAATAGTATGGCTACTCCTCTGGAGTTAGTTGAGAATCCATTTAATATTGCATTACCTTTCCACATTTGCTTTAAAATTTTTCAGCATTAGCCGTCCAGTGAGTATCTTGAAGGCAGATTATGTTGGCATCCATGGTCGACAGATAGTTCAATACATCAAACCTTTTTTTTAAATCTTGGAGACCTTGGCAGTTTACTGATAACACCTTAACATTCTCATCTATCATTGCCCTGTGAAAATAGCTCCCTGCTGGGATCGGCTCTGTTTTGTCTGATGCTAAAAGGCTACTGTATGGTGTGCCCCAGGGCTCTGTCTTGGGTCCGATCCTTTTCTCATTATACACTACACCCCTAAGCAAGGTTATTCAGAATCACCCTGGCATACATTTCCACTTTTATGCAGATGACATGCAGTTATATATTCATCTCACACACAAGCATGCCACTCTGGCCTTTGAAAGACTGAAAAACTGCTTGGATGATGTTAGAAAGTGGCTCTCAGTAAACAAGCTCAAACTCAATCCTGATAAGACAGAGTTTATTCTGTTCGGTTCAAAAATGTCCGTACAAAACTTGGCAAATTTTTCCCAGTCAATCTACTTGATATCCTCCTGTCACCTGCTGAGGCAATCAGGAACCTTGGTGTCTGGTTTGATTCAGATCTTTTCTTGCCATGTCAGGAATATCTGCAAGGCTTGTTTTGTTCATATCAGGGATTTAAGGCGACTCAGAGGGTATCTTACATGTGAAGCTGCTCTCTTGGCTGCAAATGCCTTGGTTGGAAGTTGGCTTGACTACTGTAATTCTCTTTTCAGAAGTCTCTCTGCTCTTGACCTTCGTAGGCTCCTACGTGTCTAGCTAGAATTGTGGTGAATTCCACCAAGTACTCACATATCACTCCTGTAAGAAAGAGTCTTCATTGGTTGCCTATCATACATCACTCTATTTTCAAGGTCGCTCTTCTGGTGTACAAGTTTCTACATAGTGGCCATCCAAAATACTTCAAACCTTTCCTTAAACCTAGACACAGTATGTACAGAATGCGTAGAAGTCAATCTCAGGGTGTTTTGCTTGAGGTCCCACATTTTGCATCAATATATATCAATATATATATATCAATATTTGCATACGATGCTCCAATGATTTGGAATGATCTGCCTGATGATGTACGCTCAGCTAAATCTCTCTCCTCATTCAGGAAGAAGTTGAAAACTTACCTCTTTGAAAAAGCCTACCCACCCTAGTTTTTTTTCCTCTGTTTTCATTTCATCTTTCTCTTTGTGCCGACCCCTGCAATGTCTCTGATTTAACGATTACGATCTCTGAGTCTGTCAATAGATAGAGATTGAGGGCTATAAAAGTACTATTAGAATTAGAATATTAGTTAAATTTTTACTAGCACGAAACTCCAAGGATCGCCATACATATACACCTCCATATACATATGCACAGGTATTTTGAAATCAGAAAGCACCAAAACATTTTGGGAGATATAAGCTCAGTCTAAGCCACATGCTTGTGTAAAATCTCGTACAGTAAGAGTACATTATGCAAACTGAACATATTTTTTCAGTATACTTTACTTTATTGCAAAGATACGTGAGCCTTTATGAAGGCTAACTGAACAGTGAACACATTAGCAATTGTTTACATTTTGGAGGCAAGGGAGTTATTCATAACCTTGATATACAACCCATTTCTACAACATACCTGTCTCCCCCTCTTCAAATTTTTCTGCCATCTCAGACAACAATCTCATGATATAAATAGTATCTCTGTATCTTGGACTTGACACATCATACAGCACTTTATTGCTACGTACTACCCCAATAAGCAGCTCTGTGCTGTTATTTGTACGTTTTTCTTCCCCATGATCAAATCAGAAAGAGCAGAGTGTGTGCAGAAAGGAAAACGTACATACGTCATTTTGACGCCACTTTATTGATTTTAGCATGCGGCATGTGGATATTCAACATACTGAGTTCCTGATGGGTCACCCATTACGGATTAGTATCGTTGCCCTGAATATAAAACGCATTGTGGAAATGTGGCTTGCCGCATATCGCATCACACATATAAGTAAGGAAATGGGGCTTAACACTTACCAACTACGACACCTTCATTCAATCACACACAGTGAATCCTGAATAAATCAATATTATTTTCTCTCCAAGTTTAGAAGAGTGTGACTCATGGTATATACCCTTGAAGGCTCAAGTTTGTGCTTTTTAATAGTAAATAATTCTTTTTAAAACCCAATCTAATAATAATGTGAAAATATCGGAGTTGTACACAGATAACTTTGATAAGAGACTGTGAAGTGAGTTTTGCAAGGGTTGAGGAATCACCTTTCCCAGGTAGCAGTGTGTTGATTGACAGATTTGATACTAAGAGGTCAATAAAATGGTAGTTTTAGTGGATCTTGGCGGGGTTCTTGGGGGAAAGGGATCAAGAGTCCCAAAACATAATGTGCATGGGTGTTGAGAGATACATACAGAGCCTAGTCGGGCATCAATAATGAGTGTCTCGAGTATTGTTTCCCTGGGTAATGTTATACAATTTTTATGCATAATGAATTAGGTTAGGATGATCTACCACCATAATACTTGAGCTCCTTAACACAACAAAAAGCTAGGTAACACATATCTCTCTTAACTTGCCATACATGTGTTTTATTGATTCTTTCAGAAGGCCTGGGCCGATTTCAGAAAGGGACTTAGCTAGGTATTTTGTAAAGTCAGGGACTTAAATCTAAGACTTTGGTCTTAGCTAGGTCTGGTAATTAAATGGATTTCACAAAGGGTGACTTAGCTAAGTCGAAGCTTATCAAATAATCACAGTGGTTTTCTGTGTCATGTGACCTTTTATATCTATTCAAAATATACTATTGGTGGCATATATCCTTCACGTAATTCATTGTATCTAAGGATGCATGCTTTTTTGAAATGGAAAACCTTGCTACCACAAAAAACTTCCCAAAGATTACTTTAGTGAGGTGTTTTGTACAATTATAATTTATTTAAAGCCATTTCAAAATTTAAAGAGGAGAAAAGTTTATGGCGGCCATATTTAAGTCCTCTTTACAAAATTTAAGCCCACTACCTACCAAAACTTAAAGTTAAGTCTACTGACTTAGCAATTTCATGGACTTAGCTGCTTTGTGAAATCCGCTAAGTCTAAGACTATGGACTTAACATTCTGTTGACAAAATTTAAGACCAAAGTCTTAAATTTAAGTCTAAGTCTAGGCTTAAGTCCCTTTGTGAAATTGGCCTTATTTTGAAAAAAATGGCTGCCATAGCCGATTGTTTTAATATCTTTAAGGTATTCTAAAATTTAAATTTTCCAGCTAGCTTCATCAGATTTGTACAAATGTCTAACGCTAGGAAAGCTTGCCTGAATGTAATTTTTGGCCTTTTTTGAAAACAGAATGGCCACTATGTCACATCTTTAAGGTGAAAAAGGGGTAATCACATCAAGAAGGCCTAATATCTCCCTTAATTATTATTGCTTTTATGGGATCAGAACATAAAGACTACTTATAGGAATTACGGCTTGTGATATCCTTTGCAAATATTGAATTTGACCTTTGACCCCTTCTAGGTCTATTTGGGTTGTTTTATTGAAATGTCCTTATATTTTCATAAATATTGGTCCTTTTGCTGGGAACTCTGTTTCAAGTCACACCGCCATTTTGACTTAATACCTGGTGGGAGATAAGCACACTGGAAGTGGTGGCCTGATAAATACATTGTGTCTCATCAAAGTACTTGTGACACTGAGTTTGATTACAGTAACTCAGTACAAATTCAGCTGTATCAGGTGAATCAGCAATTCATACCAAAGTAATTGATACCAAGGGTTCAAAGATGTAACCAATTATTATTATTATGTATTTATTATTATGTTATTATTATTATGTATTTATACTCAGGGCAATATCTACATATACTACAGGACTCAAAGCGCTATTTAAACAGTGAGACTGTACAGGTACAGCCCCAAGTCACAAGTAACTGACATTCCCCTAACTGGATGATAGAGGCCCAAGGATGACCATTTAGCGACATCCTTGAAGTTCTTTTACCTGCCACTGGGGACAGGATCTAATGACAGAGGACCGCCATGGTCATCCGAGCCACTATGTATCTGCCTGTACCTGGGATTGAACCCACGTCCTCTGAGTTCCTAGACAAGTGTGTTACCCGCTAGGCCACAGTGACAACCAACATTTAAAAAGACCAAATTATTATCACCATGGTGATGATTTACAATACCAGGCAAAGCTAGATAAACACATATGACTGGCAAAACAAAAATTACAGTCTAATAAGACACACAGGTTTCTCATAACTTTATCTGGTGAAAACTTGCGCCAAGAATATTTGTAGAATCTTTTGTAGGCATGTTGTATATTGGTAGTTTTTTTCATTCATTTTAAAGTGGAGAAATTTATGGTAGAAACAGAAACAGAAAAATACAGGGAAAAAATGGGACAAAACTTGGGTGGGCCACGATGGTGCAGTGGTAACACAATCCCCTCCCAACTCTGATATCTGGTCAGTAGGTTACAGTTCAGAACCTTTGATGAACTGTATGTACTGGATTTCTCTGCACTTAAAACCACACATTAGGATATGGCCTATACAGTGTTGATTTATTTATTTGGGGTTTTACGTCACTTTCAACACTGTACAGGTTATATCAGCAGAGGAAACTGTACATACAATTGGTCAAGGTTCTGTGCTGTAAACTGCCGACCAATGGCAAGCAACTACCAGCTTTCCCACTTGAAGGTACAGCCGTGAACTGAACCCCGGCCTCAGAGGTAGGAGGCGAGAGTGCTACCACTTTGCCACCGTGGCCCTTTTATATACAGTGTTGAAAGTGATGTTAAAACCCAAATAAATGACCCACTTACTATGAGACAATGGATAGTTGGTTTTGGTGGATCCATGAGAAATCAAAATTCAAAAGATGCTATGTTAGATTATTTGATCTGCCTTTTGGATTCTTCTAATGAATTTTCGAAGTAAGCTGCAAAAGCCAGTCATGCTGTACCTCTGTGTCGTATGGATCAAACGGAAATTCAAGACTATACTCAAGTAGATAGGCACGCACAAGGACATTTACTCAAAATTCACATAAATACAAAGTACACTCCAAATGCAAAATAGTTTTGAGAGCAAGGCCTGATAAGTTCCATTCCTCGGCAGATGGTCACAATAATATTTTGTTTACCTGAAGCTGCATTGAACTTATAACGTCTAAATCAATCAATCAATCACCTATAGGTCCTTGCTGCTTGGTTGATTTTCACCCCTGAATGCTTGACCATTTGAACTTCAGTTGACATTGGAAAAACACCTGTGAAAAATAAAAAGTTAATGATTTTTCGATTCATACATGATTTTAGTAGATTTTACTGGTGATGATTTTAGTGTTTTGGTATTTTAGTTAATTGATTTTGTAAATTTTTGTGTAATATCAGAGTGAATTAAGAATTATGAAGAATCAAAAAACACCTGCATCGACTACCAAGAAGAAGACTCTTGTTGCAGCCACATCACAATCACATATGAAGGTTTTCAGGGAGGTAGCTTTGGGGGCGTTCCCAGTAACTGACTCTAAGACTCCAGGGTTGGTTGCAAAATTGTGGAATTGGAGACAAAAATCACAAAAAAGTGTGTGAAAATGTTGGGTCGGCTTGTCTGGAACAAGATCATGACTTGACTTGGGATCAGGATCATTTTATTCATGACAAGGTGGGAAACTACCCCGACAAGCCAAAATCCTAACAGACAAGCCATAGCAACCAGAGACAAGCTGTACTGACAAACAGACAGGACTGGAGTATTTTCAAAACTCACCCCTACTAGGGATCGAGGAGAAACTATACAAACCCCTCTGGCAAGCAAAAACATTATTTGTTACTGCAAAGATGCCAGCTACACATCACAGAGACTTCCTATATCAGCTTAGGGTACTTTTGGTTTTTACTGAGTTTAATATTTTGATTTGCAAGGACAAATTTGAACCCAGAACCCTCACCTGCCCTATAGTCACCAGCACAGTCTCAGCCCAAGCCAGCCCCCAGGAGAAGCAAGTCACCCAACCTATGAGTCATGCCCTAGATCCTTCAGGGTTGCCAAAACAACTTCCCGGCCGACCTCATACACACAGACACCCCAGGATACCAGAATTTAGTCTGGATGCCCTCTTCCTTTTTTGACCTTATTGAGGATCGCATTCACCACTGCATTCACAACAAGTCTGTCACCAATTTCAGGAAGCCACAGGAAGTTGGACTGAAAATTGCAATAACCCTGAGACAACCGGCAACTGAAGATACCTATATACCTCCCTGCAGTACCAATGGTTGCTTGGCCGCACCACCATCTGCAAATTTGTCCCCAGGTCGGCCATCTTTGCCATCTTTGCTGAATTCCAGGATGAACATTTGCCCTGCCCTGATAGCCCTGGTGAATGAAAAAGGGTGGGGGAGAAGTTCAGAACCAAAATACAAGACTTCTTTTCCCTGGTTCTCCTGGCACTGGTGGACGCAGAGTACAGATTGATAGACTAGGGGTCAAGTGGTTCATGTACAGATTTTCAACAAAATATTGAGGGAGGCAGCTTGGGGCTTCCAGCACCTGAACAAATGGCGGAGGGAGGGCCAGATCTACACTTCTTCTGGTTTGGTGACGACACCTTTGCCTGGATGCCATGGATGGTCAAACCTTACAGCAGAAGGCAACTCACAAGGGAAAAAAGAATAGCCAAATACAGGATCTCCAGAGGTAGGAGGGTGATTGAAAATGCCTTTGGTATCTTAGTGAGTCGCTTCAGGGTACTATTGGGTAATATGAAGCAAAGGCCAAGGGTTGTTAAAGACATTGTGTTTATGTATGTGGTGTTGCACAACATGCTGAGGACACATCAAGGTGGAGCAGACAGAGCAGGAAATGATGTAGCAGCCCAACATAATGAACAGGTGTATGTTCAAAACGAGAACTACAGGAAGCCTTTGAGGGAGGTCAAACAGCAACTAGAACTACTGAAAGACTACTTCAATCAGGTGGGAGCATTGGCTGGACATTGAGATGTATCAACCAACTACCATGGGAGAAGAAACTGGCATCTATCAGTCCTTTTTCAGGACTACTATCAGTCAGGACTAACCAATTATTCCAAGAACTTTTATTTGAGCTAATATTATTAAATTAAATTTCAAAACAAAATCAAATTAAATTTTAACAAGTTTCAAAACTATTTCAAACTAATTAAATTCCCTGTTTAAAACACTCAACCCAACTTATGTCCAAATGACCTTTTTTAGATTGCAATATTTTAAAGTTACAAATGTGCCAAATGGAGGAAACTAAAAAGTTCATGAAGGAGTCAAAGGTCACAAGGTCGAATCTAAAGACCAAAATACTTCCCCCAAATCGCAAGCCTTGTTTAACGTGAAAGTGTTTTGGTGTTTTACAAATTTTAATATTTGGGGCAGGCCAAAATGTCCTTGCCAATGCCTCAATTTGGTTTCTTTGCCAAAGTTTTTTGAAGTTCATTATCATTTTTTTGCCATATTTGTTACCACTTTCTAAAAGTCGCCAGATTCCAAGGATGCATTGTGCAAACCGACTCGCCTTATACAGACATAGATTTTATCAGCAGACAAGACATGCTTGGTAAAAATGAAGCTGAATTATCCTACACAGTCCCCTGCTTGACTCTTGTGTGACGCCTTGTCAGTTTTGTGTTATGGCTTGTCTGCATGTGTTTCCTGAGATGTTATTGACTCATCAGCTTAAGACAGGGAGACTTAAGTGGATAATATTTACAACAGGCCTGTTTGCTTTCAAGTATGGTCGGTTAGTGTTCACGGACTATCACGGAGGTGGAGTCCTGGTACTTAACCAGGACAGGATGGCAAATTTTCAAAACAAGATGGTAACAGTATAGGATAAGATGGGAAGTATAAGTGACAAGGCGTAGAAATCCACAACAGGACCTTTTCAAAGTGGACAGAGGTCCGGATACAGAGTCATGGAGTGTCGGTGAAATATCAAATATGTTTGATATTTTGCCTATCCACTGTGACGAGCTGGGAAACTACAACCAATCCTAATCGGCTCTGTAAACATTGCTCCTGACCCTTGAAAAAAGCCTAGTTACTAACAGGTCTGTTCCGGTGGAACACCACAAAAAAGGAACACAGTCAAATGATGGTTCCTAATTATTTTCTGCTGCTAATTTAACCTCTTGACACCCCTGCCATGCCGTCAACTGCAGCACGTTCTCCCTCGGCTGAGATCAGTAATCATACTTTCATGGCCTTTCTACAGAAGTTGGATGACTCCAACAACCATTATGCATCTTATGGAAAGGAAGAAGATAGTCAACGTGATGCCTGTACATTCACCTACTGAAAATGCCAGTTCAGGCACAATAGATGACAGACCCACAGTCCGTGCTCATTATCAATGGGACAGGGCAGTTCCTATATATTCCAGAGATCTCTTTGCAGCTAAGTCTTTGTCCAACCCAGAAGCTAAAGAATCAAGCTAAGGTCTCTTCATGGTCATTCTTCTAATTTGGATCTGTTTGTTTCAACAAATGCTCACCTTAATAATGATGTTTTCAAATTCAACTATTAGACACCCACCTTGCCCACTGTTGACGCTCTCAGGAGGATGCCAAGTGTCAACGACGCTGTAACACAGTTGATGTCACATTATGAACAGGGAAATGGACAGAAACTTATCCAAGGTTAGCCAGCGTCTAAAAGATCTTGTAGATACAATAACACAAATACAAGTGCATTACAATTACAATTAGGTGGCCTAATAAAGGTTACACTGTTGGGGCTGCTAAAATGGGGTTCGTTATAATGACCTCTCGATTACACAGTGAGTGGCAGGGTAGTTGACCAATACTATCCAGATTCAAAACAATGATATTTTACGGTCAGTTCTCGCACAAATTTTTACTATGAGAGATGTTTCATCAATTTTTTGGGCTGCAGTCAGGTAGGCTTATGCATCATCCATGCAAAATGTAGAGGAAGGCAGATTGACCTGGAGAAATGCCTTGAACAGGGCCTTGAACAGGGCCATTGCCTCGCAGGTAGCTCTCGCAAACCCTCACACTTTATTGCAACAGAAAGGAAGGACTTGTAACTTTTACACTGAGAATTCCTGTAATCACAAGGGATATCATGGCATCTGTAAGGATAATTGTGCAAACTGCTTGAAATAATGTAGGAAAATGTTACTTGGAATTGTGCTAGTGCCCATTGTCACAGAATGGTAGTAGTTTTCTTTTAAATGCTGTAAAAGTACTAGCAGTGATACCAATGGTAACATTAGTCTGTGCTGATGAATCTCTTTTTATGCATTACTCTTTGCAGTGGTTGGCTGTCAGCCTGTAGATGCTGCTGGTGAGATCAGTATCCATTTATTTTTAGGCCACAGTGCAGCAGAGATGTCGAGCAATAGTGAAGCTATCAATATCAGCAAGATTGGTACTAATTGGACTCACTGTCACAGGATAGCTGTCAGTGTAGCAAATATACAAAGGTACATAGTGCCGAGATACCAGACGTGGGTGAATTTCAGATGATGGCTATTATGAATTATGGGTTACGTCTGGGGTAAATTCCCTTGAGAGGTTGACTTACATTTATGCAAAAGGAAAATCTGAACTGAAGGGTTTTTATTTGGCTAAGCATCATGCATGCAATGATATACAGTATCTCAGCACTTGTATGTCTGTTCCTGAGGGTAACCTTGAAGTCCTGTATTACTTGTATATTGTCATTGACGATTGTTGCAATTTTGATAATACTGGCACTATGAGCACAAACATGTATCATGATTACATCAAGGACTTGCAATATATAGAAAGGGTTGGTTGTGATGACACACAATATGTACAACAAATAATTAATCAATTGTGTCAAATGCAGGACACAAATCTAGCAAAAGAAATAGTCTTAAGTGACATCAGTCCACAAAGTTGTCGTTATACAGCTCCCACAGGAGAGATTGCTTGTGTTAAGTCTCAGATTTCTTGTGTTGGTACTGTAACAGATGACAACTGTACTGATGTAGAAATGTACAATGCTGATGTGACTAATTTTAAATCAACCAGACAGGTCTTCACTGCAAGCTACTGGCAATTTTTTTTCATTTTCCTACTTCTTCTAGTGAGCTGCTATCCCTCACCAATGAAAAAAAAACGATCCACAGGGCTACAGGGCACTTAGCACATGACCCTACAGACTTGTTTTTGTGGGGCCTGATAAAATTCCACAAAGGATTGATACTGTAGATCCATTTGTGGCAGTGGCCCAGATTACAGAGTACTGGTCTCCCCAATTATATCTGATCTGATCTAATATGGACTTTTATAGCGCTTAATCTCCATCACTGATGGACTCTAAGGCGCATCTAAACATAAAGCAAGGCAGTTAGCGTTAATCAAGGGACATACCCAGGTCGTACCATGGAGACACAGATGTGACGGGGGAGGCTATGGTGGGTAGGCTTTTGCAAACAGGTATGTTTTAAGCTTCTTTCTGAAGGAGGCAACTGATGTTGCACTGCGAACATCTTGAGGGAGGTCATTCCAGATCTTAGGAGCATCAAAGGCAAAACTATGGCCAAAATGTTTGGCTGACTTAAAGACTGATGAATGGAAAGGAGGAACTGTAAGGTATTGACGATCTGGGTGACTATGCCTAGTACTATAGGGACAACTACTAAAAGACAAGAACGGTTCGAAATATGCAGGAGAACCACTATGCAAAATTTATACACAAGTGTTGCAGTTTTGAAAATACAACGATACAACCAGTGGAGTTTCTGTAGAATGGGTGTAACATGAGCATACTTTCTATGATTTGTAACAATACGAGCAATTGAATACTTTGCAATTTGTGCTGATTGAAACCGGACAAACCTCTGAACAGAGAGTTACAATAGTCTAGACGACTACTAACCAAGGCATTTGCAGCAAGGACTGCCACTTCAGAAGTGAGATACTTTCTAATTCTACGGAGGTTACGCATCTGAAGGAAGCAGGCTTTGCAAGTCCTCTTGATATCCTCAGAGAATGAAAAATCTGCATCAAACCACACACCTAGATTTCTGACAGGATGAAGAAGGCTACCAAGAATGCTAACAGGAAAGTGAAAGGAAATCTTCTGACGTTGAGCCTTGGAACCAAAGATAATAAACTCAGTTTTTTTAGGGTTGAGCTTCAATTTACTGAGAGACATCCACTCTTGGACATCACAAAGGCAGGCATTTAGCTTGGCAAGAGCCGAAGAAGCATTCTTGTGGGAGAGATGGATGTATAACTGAGTATCATCTGCATAAAAATGGAATTTACTATGCGGGTGGAGGCTAATAATTTTACTAAGTGGTGTTGTATAGAGTGAAAACAATAACGAACCCAGAACAGAACCTTGTGGAACTCCATAGATGAGATTGCTTAATTCAGATAGTGTGGAGCCTATCTTAAAGCCTGGCAACAATTTCTTAAGTAGGAAGCAAACCACCTTAGAGCTGTTCCACCAAGACCAAACCAGGATTTAAGGTAACCAAGGAGAATATTATGGTCTATAGTGTCAAATGCGGCTGATAAGTCAAGAAGTACTAGAGCTGTGGGTTCACCGCGTGCCAGAGAGAGATGAACCTCGTTTTTTATAGACAATAAAGCAGTTTCCGTGGAATGTCCTGGCTTATATGCTGACTGATGAGGATTGTCCAGTTTGTTATTAATGTGTGACGTTAGCTGCCTGGCAACGACTCGCTCAACCAACTTTGACAGGAAACAAAGACCAGACACTGGGCGATAATTCTTAAGGTCGTCTCTGGGAAGGAAAGCCTTTTTTATGAGGGGGGTGACAACCGCCTTTTTGAAAGAATTTGGGAAAGATCCTTCAATGAGAGAATAATTTACCAACTTGGTAATGGAAGAGAGGAGGATATCAAGACAATCCTTAAGGAGGAACGTTGGTATAGGGTCTAGTGAGCAAGATTTAGTGGGGGATTCACTAATACACTTGTACACCTTGTCTTCAATGACAGGCATAAAGGCATTGAAAGCAGGAGGCACCGAATCCGGTGCATCATTGAAAGAGCCAGAAGTAGAAAAGGTGTCCCTGATTTTGCTTATTTTATTTGAGAAAAAAGAAGCAAACATGTCTGCGAGGCTTTTGTCTGAGCTATGAGCAGGCAGGACAGTCTCAGGTGCGATGCAACACCTTCCTCAATGACTGCCATAGCTTCTTGGGGTCACGACTATTTCCAGTTATGAGATTTGTATAGTATGAACCCTTGTCTTTATTGGCCAGTCTATTACACCAGGCAATTTGCCTGTGGAGTCTTGACCTATTCAACTCCGACTTATGTTTTCTCCACCTTCGTTCAAATTGCCACCTAAGAGATCGAGCCATGCGATACGAATCAGACAACCACTCATCAGACTGCTGTTTAGCCTTGCGTGAAATGATAGGAGCATGCTTGTCAAGTACCTGTGTAACATCAGTTATGTACTGATCATAAAGTTCTGCAGCAGTACCTTTAGGGGACCGTACAAACAGTATATTATTAAGGTCATTTCTGAACTGGTCGATATCAATCCTGTGGTACCGTCGATAAGAGACCCATTTGTCGATGCTGGTTGATGGGTGAGAGAATCCAGTTGGCATCTTCTGGCAGCATGGTCAGAAATGAAATCTCCAACACTAACATTGCGGACAAAATCTGAGTCACAAGGAGATATCAAAACATCCAGAGTGTGACCCAGTAAATGACCCAGTAAATGTCGGCCCACTGACACTTTGAACAAAACCACAACACTGAAGGATGTTGTTAAACCTCAACCTATCACCACACTCAATATCCAGATGGACATTTATATTGCCACAAATGATGAAACTGGAACCAGTCGAAGACAGAAAGCCAGAAAGAGCCAGAAAATCTTTCAGAAACTGAGTAGTACATAAACAAGGAGGACGGTACACACAAGCCGCAACAAAGCTATTATAATCAGACTTGAATGAAAGTATGATAATTTCAAATGACCTGAAAACTGGTGAAGAGACAATACTGGGAGAAAAGGTTTTTCTACACAGAAATCTATCTATGGCGGCTAGGATTTCTGTTTTCTCATCTTTAAATACCTAAGCTTTGGAGCACTACTTATCCAATTACCTAGATAAAAGGTACATTCAGTAATTGACATTTGGGTTTCGTCTCTGTCATATTCTACATAACACAGAAATATCTAACCATGCCTCTGCCATACAATATCCTGAAGCTGTTGAATCGAATCTAATCTAATCTACTGCTTTGCAGGTGCAATATCTTCCCCAAAAGGGGAACTCAGTGTGCTAGCTTGACAAAAATCATTTATCATAAGGACAGTAGAGGGGCGTTCAAGGTCAGTAATCCAGAGCTGTGGGTGTGACCAAGAGGGAAGGAGACAAAGTTGGGAAATTGGAATTAAAGAGGTGGGTTTTGAGGTGTTTCCTGAAAGATGCGACAGAGGGGCTATTTCTTATATAGAAGTGAAAGGAGTTTCAAAGAACTGACCCTGGTTGAGAATTTTGTATGTAATGAAACCTATTTTGAATTGTACCCTGTATTTGAGTTTTTTTCAGTTGAGGGGTAATGTGAGAGTATTTAGAGGAACGGGTGACAACCCTGCAGAGTGAATTTTGGACTAACTGCAATCTCCTTAACTCGAAATCAGTGAGTGATAAGAACAGGGATTGCAATAGTCAAATCTGCTGCTCACCAAAGCATTTGCTAAAAGAACTGATGTTTTAAGGTCTAGAAGGAGACGAATTCTAGAGAGGTCTCTCGCATGAACTCTGGTGGACTTCATGACCTGTGACATGTGGTCTGAGGATGAGAAATTGGAAACGAACACCACTCCGAGGTTCCTGACACTTTATGTTGGTGAGACCTGATTACTAAGAATATTGATCGGAAAGTTAGGAAGGAATCTGTCAGATGCCAAATTCTATATGGTACATTGCTCATACCAACTCACCTTATAGAGCCATAGATTTCATAACTAAAAAGTTATGGGTCAGTAAAATGAAGCCGGCTTGTCCTACACACTTCCTGGTTTGTCTGTTGGTGTAACAATATTATCAGTTTCAGTTTGTGACTTGTTGTTATATGTTCCTGGCTTGTCCTACTAAGATGTTACCGACTCTATGTTTGAAGACTGGGAGACTTCCTGCCTTGATGGGAAGTGCCCAAGTTAGGTCTGTAATGTTTACAACAGGCTGGTTTCTTTTCAAGTAGGCCAGCTTGTAAAACATGTCGAAAAGTGATGTCCTGGTACTTAACCTGTCGTGGCTGTGAAGTTCCTTCAGACAAGACAGTTACAGTAAAAGGACAAGAAGGGAAGTGTGTCCAACAAGACGTAGACTCACAATAGGTTGGTTTCTAGGTGGGCCTAGCCAAGGTCCAAATACAGTGTAAGGGAGGGTCGGTGAAATATCAAACATGTTTGATAATTTGCCAATCCACTGCGACAAGCACCTTGAAAAATACACAGTTACCGACAAGTTCGCTCTAGTGGAACCTCCTCATTACACAAGCAAGCTGTTTTATGTCAATGATGCGGGTTGGCACTGAGGCGCCACCTTAAATGATCCTTCACCCTCAAAATACCCCGTCATATTAATGGGTTCACTCCCCACATGGCAGTTTTTGATTGGTTAAAGCTTTGACCTTTGTTTTGGTCAAGGTGAGAATGGCCAGATTTGAACTGGAAGCTGAAGAGACAAGACCTAAAAAATTTTAATTTTAGAAAAATTTATTTTGTTTTTTTTCATTTATTTCTTTTACTTTATGATCTTGCCCTTGATTTATTGGTGAATGGTGGCAGATAAACAGAATAACAGAACTGCAGATAACTCTTCTTACAATTTGCATCGCAAGGTTGAGATTCCTGTTGAAGTTCAGCTACAAAATGATAGTGCCTTTTTAAATGAATTCACCTCTCAAACAAGGGGCCACGATGGCAGAGTGGTAACACTCGCCTCCCACCTCTGAGGCCGGTGTTCGGTTCCTGGCACGGCCTCAAGTGGGAAAGCTGGTAGTTGTTTGCTGTTGGTCGGCAGTTTACAGTACGGAACCCTGACGAACTGGAAGTACTAGTTTCCTCTGCCTTTCCAACTACCCATCGTGATATGACCTGTACAGTGTTGAAAGAGACGTAAAACCCCAAATAAATAAATAAATCACCTCTCAACCAGAACCGGGTCAAAATCAAAGTCTGATACTGAATCTGATACTAGTATTGATTTGGAAATTGACACTTTGGTAACAGAGGAAAGCGAAGATTCTCTTGAGGAATCGCCTTTGCTTTGTCAGAAGAAAAAATACAAAAAAATCAGATAGACCCTCACATTTCAAAAATTCTAGATAAAGAGAGGATGTAGCTAGAAGTCAACTGGATCAGGCACTGATTAATGAACGGAATCTCACTCAACTGGACACAATTGACTGCTATTGAAGAATGTTCGGCTTCTGCTGCTCGGCCTAAGGCCAAAAAAGTTGTTGCTACTAGTCGTACTGCTAGTTCAAGTCTCAATGGGAGTTTTATTGAAAGTGATGCGATTAAAGATCACCACAGTTGCATACCTTGAGACATAATAGATCTGTTCAGGATCAGGTTGAAGCTAGGGTCAGACAACTATCAGATAATGATTCCAAAGGTACAGATCTGAAATACAAATCGCAGCAGGGTGGTTCTGTGGACATTTTTGTCAAAGAAAGAGTTAACTGGCCCCATGAGTTTGTATCTGCGGGTAATACTAAAGATAGGGTCACCTATAACCAAGAAATATCACACAGTGGATGACTGGTTTCTGTAGCATTTAGATTATTTAATTGCTCTTCTCGATGACTCAAATGATTTTTTGTGGCAGGCAGCCAAAGCCAGCCATGCTGTGTTATTATGTCATATGGAGCAGGGGGAGGTGACCAGTTGGTATGATATGGAACAAAATGACCGGATCTGACATGCAAATGCCCATAGACATGCAGCAGCTACTCAGGCTTCAGGTAATTCAACAAAATTTTGCGAAAATCAATCTGCTCAGAAAGCAAGCAAGTCTATGCCTTGTGTGTATTACAATGACAATTCATGCAATCTTCAAAAACATCATGAAACGAAAGGTGTTTTTATAGGCATATTTGCAGCTCATGTTTTGCCCAGGATGGTAAGATCAGTCTTCACAGTGCTCTGGATTGTGAAACAAAAAATTCAATAAACGATTAACTCTGGGCATGGTCGATAAGGCTACCTGGCAGCCTGATTGTGTCCAGAAAGTTGTTGCACTTTATTGTAAAACTAAAAAAGATTGTTGATAGGTAGGTTGTTAATGGTTCTTTTTGTAGAAAAACTGTATATAGTGAATGCGAAGCTTCTAGAAGGGAGTGGAATGAGTGGTACAGCATTAGCAACAACCACAAGCCTGTTGTTTCTGGAACTTCTTTTATGGATGTGGTAAAGGCTAACTTGGGCCTGAAAGGCCATGGGCAGGCTAGACCTCTGGTGGATATTCAAGTTGCAAGCAAATCAAGTGAGCCTCTTGAGTTGTTCAAGAAAGATGCTAAGCTATCTTATAATGCTGCACATCATGCAAATAAAAAGCAAGCCAGATCATATGGTACTACTAAATCAAATGGTAATGCAAATAAACAATATGTAGATCACCCCATTGTATGTACAAATAGGTTCAAACCCCTGATGGGTGAGGATTCAAAGTTTGATTAATTTGACATGTTTGATCTTGACATCCAGGCAGGTGACACTGTAGCTGGCGATGCTGGGCGCAGCATGAGTTCTGTACATGACCCAAATACTCGGAATTGGGACAAATTCGACAAGGCTTTGGTTAAGAAAAGAGTCAATCCCAGTGTAATTAGGTAGGCTCAAAATTGTCATAACTATGTTGCATGTAAAAATCAAATGGGGGAATCATTTGAGGTTATTCCCCTAAGCAACTTTCAGGTATATGAAGGCCTAGAGACAACAAGGGAACAGTGGCTGTCTTTCAGACAACCACAAAGTCGAATCTTTAGATTAAAGTTGGGTTAAACCCTGAATAATAGATATCAATTTAGTGTGTTTAGATAACAATATACATATACCACAAGGGTAACAAGGAGTGAGCACATTAGTACCCAATAACTGTCAAGATGTTTAATGTTATTTTTGAATAGAATAATGTCATTTACCAACTCTGTTAAAATGTGTTTTTATGATAGATTTCCAAATGAAAATCCTAACAGAGAAGGCAATAACCTTTTCTGAGGGAGAAATTCTAAATAAATTTGCAGAACCCAAATAATTTTATTAAATTAGTCATGTGGTGTCTGCCATCTATGAAACTGTTACTGCCCACATGCTTTCATGTACAGAGCCACCAGATAAATACTTTTTTGTGATCCAAATGTATGTATCTCATCATAAAAACGTGTAATTCCCATGCATGGCTTTTTCATTATACATTTTGAACAGTGAGCTATAAATGAAGATAAATACTAATCATTACATATACCATATATTTCTAGTTAATGTCCCAATGGGTTAAATGGATGGACTCTCTATGGATGGACTGGATCCCCGATTCCAAGACACATTAAACAGATTCTGAGGAACATCAAACAAGAAAAATCAGAGATCAACAATTGTTAAGGATGAGACATTGCAGGTGAAAAGCTGACGGTTGTGAAGTAAGTTTCAAATTTGTAAAATAAGATTATAGGAGACTTTTTTTTTAATAATTTTTATTGTTGCATACCGCCAGTTTCATGTACAGAACAAAGTGATTCATGTATATGCATACATTAAAAAATTATGCAATAACAATCTATTCAGCAGTCCAAAATTCAATATTAACTTCTACTATTAAAAATCCTCCAGACACATATAAAAACAAATTCAGTTAGATATAGATACATTTTTTCATTTACCTACGAATTTAATTTGAAGAGTCACAAAGGAAAACTGGTTCCCACTTTTTCCATATTTTAAAAAAACTTTTCTTCTTTATTATTTAACTGAGACACATACTTTTCTTCTTCATATACTCGTTGTAACATATGTTTTAATACCTAAAAAATAAAGAAGTTGCTTGTACTACAAGAGTCAAATATTGTAAACATATTCAGCAATTTCAGCCCAAAGTTCCTTTACATTGAGACACTCAACAAACATATGCATTAATGTCTCAGTTTGATGACAGAAATTATATTTGTCATTGTCTGTAATATTAAGCTTCATTGTGTAACTTTTTGTACCTAAAACTCTGTATATCAACTTCAGTTGAAACCACTTCAGATTATTGTCACTAACAGTGTTGAAACAATGGGTGAAAATTGTTTTCCATGCTTGATTATCAATATCAATTTCTAATTGTTTTTTCCATTTATTTTTCATGGAATGATCATTTACAAATGTTCCAGTGAGATTCTTATAGAAGCCTTTTACGCCTTTGAGGTTGGCACAAAGCATTTTGGTATGAAATGGAACAAAGGGTCGATCTACTTTGCATAAATTGCCTATTTCCTGTTTCAGGAAAAGTTTGACAGTCTGTCTGACTCTCAGATAGTGTAAAGGGTTAATATTTTGGAAGGAATGAACTTGTTGATTATAGGAGACATGGTGGGTGAGCTATAAATCATAGTTCCCAGTATAAAAAATATAAGTAGATTTCTGATACAAGAGTTAAAGGTAAATTTGTCTTATATTTCTATATGGTTAACTTACATGAATAATATAATTGACTTTAAATTATTCCATAAAACAGAATTTATTAATATTGTATGATCAGTAAGCCAATAATGTGAAGACCTTGTTCCAAGATTACATCATAAGTCAAATGTTAGTTTTCCCATTGTATTGTCATATGGTTGGTACTTGCTTGCCTTGGCATTCATGGGTATATGTTCTACTTCCCTTTCTACATTCAAAGATTGCCTATACAATGGTGCAAGTGAATTTTAGACCGACACCATTTAAATTAGTACTTAAATTGGACTTAAGTTGTCTTAACATGGCTGATGAAAGACAGATTATGGGGCTGTGTAATGCTTCAAACTGTAACTTGGAAAATACCTTAACTTTGCACAAAACAGAAGACAATACATATCTTCACATTCACTTGCCACTGCAAAAATTTACATTTTGTGACATAACAAAGATTGATTTATTGCCTTGTTGTAAAACTTACATTTCTACTAAAGCTAGGGCCAATACTAGTGACACTTTTTGGTTCTACTGGTTCTCCTCCAACAATTTACATTGTCAAGCTTCTGCTTAATACCATGGTTGACATATAGGAGGGAAACTTTACTTGATATTAAACAAAATCTAATCATAGAATATATGTTGCCTACTGTACTCACTGTTAAGTATTCACCAAAAGTAGAAACTTCATGTTAATGTTTTATGACTATTCTCTAGTGTTTTGCAGATGGTAGAATGCTATCGGGGCCTCCCTGTAATTAAGTGAATTTCCCTGGGTGTCAATTGAATGAATTATGGTATTTCATCAATTGCAAGTTTAAAGGACAAGGTGTAATCTATAACAACTAGAAACAATTTAAACTAATTTTGTATATATGTTTATAACATAATATATACATAACACACCCCATGACTCTCAAGTGCAAGCACCAGAGATCCTCAATATTGGTATGCTACATTATTTTTAAAGAGGCTTACATGGTTTATACACATCTCTGATGTGGCTGCAAACAACTGCACACAAAAGTAGATATGTCCAAATATGACCCCGAATATTGCACACAACATTAAGTACAGACTGTTGTTTTCCCTTTGGAATATTTTTACCAGGAGACAGATACAGGCTGTCAAGGACAAAAGACATTCCCTAAAATGCAAATTTTAAACACAACATCTATGAAAAAGTTCATGTTATGAACTATATGTGACTTGTAAAACTGATTAAATACCAATTAAGAGTACATGTGTCACACATACACATTGATACCATTCGGATGTAAACCATTTTCAATTAATTTTTTGACTTTGTATTCATGACAAAGGCCACTTTTCTGAACTTATATTTGTGCAAAAACTTGCACCCACATAGCTAAAATTGCCACTACCAAATATGTAAATGGTGTTTCTACCAGTGTTTTGAATAACCACCAACACAAGCATAAAAGACTGTTTATTGAAAAAATGTCTATTGAAACTATTAGTATGTATGGAAGTCATGTGTTGAAGAACCAGATGTTTATATTGGCGAAAATTACTCCACTGAGCACCAGAAGACAAAGAAAAAGACAAAAGATTTTCTACATCCTGGTACTTTGTAAGAAGACAGACATATGCTAGACAGTGTATTCATTTCATAAACTGCACATTAAAGAAAATATTAAACAAAAAACATAATGAGTACCTCTTATATTTAATATATGTGTATAGATATGCCATATATCTTTAGCTTTTAGAGGATAAAATGGCGCTTTTCAAATAACAATCAGAACCCAGTACATAACTCGAATCTGATTAATAGATTCGACTAAAAATCAACCTGCATGTAGCCCCTTAGAATTGCACAAGTTAGTCAGACAGTTTGATTGTCCAAAGTTTTTGGGAGCCCATGTTCCAGTGGTCTCAAATTTGACAATAGATAAGTGGTGGAAGTTTCACTTGAGTGATTATTGGGATAAACAGATTATGGACCTGCTGGAATTCGGTTTTTCTCTCGATTTCAACAAAAATACTGTTTTTTTTTGTTCTACTGAGGAAAATCATGCTTCATCTAAAGAGTTTTCTTCTCATGTAGAAACTTAAATTCAGGAAGAGATCAAACATGGGGCCATGTTGGGACCATTTCATCATAAGCACTTAACATTGCATGTTTCCCCATTTATGACAAGAGATAAACCTGACTTTTCCATCTATGTTTGATAAAACACCCCGGTACATTTGTAGGGGCCCACTTGTTGGGTGACCTTTCTTTCACCATAAATTACCTTCTTGGTATAACATCTTAGGGGGGGTTATTACATGTTTATAATATTCTGTCCCACTTGCGGGGTGGCCTTTCATCAACCATAATTGATCTTGCTGGTCCATCATTGAAAAGAAATTTTATATTACCCAAATTAACTGGTGCAAACTTCTTTGAATTATCATTTTTATTTTAAGTACCCATTAGAGTTCTTTTACTATGGCTTAGGTTTGCACTGTTCTAGGGATCTTGATACTGTATACAACTGTGGTAAATTGTTGGCTTTGCATCAGAGTCATTCGGTATATTTCCTTATATAACCTGGTTAGCAATGTATTTCTTATTGACTATCTTATAATAATTAAAACATAGTTCATAATTATGCTAAATATACTTTGCAAGTGCTATAAGTGTTTGTTTTTTTGCTTTAAAGAATTTGGAGGAGAAATAAAGTGTTTATAATCCCAATTTTGAGGGTCTCTTGCTTGTTCCTCCTGGGGAATGAAGGTTCTGTTCTGGGTCCGTTACTGTTTTCACTCTATACAACACCACTTAGTAAAATTATTCGCCTCCACCCGCATATTAAATTCCATTTTTATGCGGATGACACTCAGTTATACATCCATCTCTCCCACAAGAATGCTTCTTCGGCTCTCGCGAGGCTAAATGCCTGCCTTCGGGATGTTCAAGAGTAAATGTCTCTCAGTAAATTGAAGCTCAACCCTGAAAAAACTGAGTTTATTGTCTTTGGTTCCAAGGCTCAACGTCAGAAGATTTCCTCTCACTTTCCTGTTAGCATTCTTGGTAGCCTTCTTCATCCGGTTGATTCTGTCAGAAATCTAGGTGTGTGGTTTGATGCAGATTTTTCATTCTCTGAGCATATCAAGAGGACTTGCAAAGCGTGCTTCCTTCAGATGCGTGACCTCCGTAGAATTAGAAAGTATCTCACTTCTGAAGTGGCAGTCCTTGCTGCAAATGCCTTGGTTAGTAGTCGTCTGGACTATTGTAACTCTCTGTTCAGAGGTTTGTCTGGTTTCAATCAGCACAAATTGCAAAGTATTCAGAACACCCTTGCTCGTATTGTTACAAATCATAGAAAGTATGCTCATGTTACACCCATTCTACAGAAACTCCACTGGTTGCCTGTTAAGTATCGTTGTATTTTCAAAACCGCAACACTTGTGTATAAATTTTTGCATAATGGTTCTCCTTCTTACTTCGAACCGTTCTTGTCTTTTAATAGTTGTCCCTATAGTACTAAGCATAGTCACCCAGATCGTCAATACCTTACAGTTCCTCCTTTCCATTCATCAGTCTTTAAGTCAGCCAAACATTTTGGCTATAGTTTTGCCTTTGATGCTCCTAAGATCTGGAATGACCTCCCTCAAGATGTTCGCAGTGCAACATCAGTTGCCTCGTTCAGAAAGAAGCTTAAAACTTACCTGTTTGCAAAAGCCTACCCACCATAGCCTCTCCCGTCACATCTGTGTCTCCTTGGTACGACCTGGCTATGTCCCTTGATTAACGTTAACTGCCTTGCTTTATGTTTAGATGCGCCTTAGAGTCCATCAGTGATGGAGATTAAGCGCTATAAAAGTCCACATTAGATTAGAATGAACAAGCATCTCAAAACTCACCATAGTTTTTCTGTGACAAATATATGATGATTGAGGGTTGTTTGACATGACATATTTTCTGTTTTCTCCGTTTCTGGTTGTTAGATGTATAACAAGTAAAGCTTCTGGAAAAAAGCAAACAGAACAAAAATACCTATTAATGCCCAGGTCATACATTGACAAAGCCAAATATTTTGCAGATAGAAAATTCTCCCTTCGTTATTTTTCCCTATGCTATGAGATTAACTGTTTTTTCCAATTTATTGTAATCTTCACTTTTGATGTTTGTTTTGACAATTTGTAGCATGGGTAGCAGAATCTTTAACGTTGCAATTCCTTCATCATAGCAGTAACCAATGTGCCACACTCCCCTATGAACATTACAAATGTTTTAAAATGGTTTAAGTGTTTACAAAACCTTTTTAAAGCCTATCGAAACCCTATCGCATGGTTTTAAACGTTTCCAAGTAAATGTTGATGCTGTAATATTTTAAAAAGTTTTATAGACATTCTCTATGCAAATGTTTTTGCTGAAAACATTTAGCACTTGAGGTCAAAAAGGGAAAGTCCAGGGACAAGTCAGGTCAAGACCCAAATTATTGCCCACCTGGGGAGATATAAAGCACAAAGGATTTTATATTCTCACCTTGTCTCCCCTCCTTAGTTTGTGGCAAAAAAGTATTTATACCTCGCATTAGATTCTCGTCTTTCCGTGGTAAATTCAAAGGGTATTATTTTTGTGAAAGTTGCCAGAAACCTTAGCAAGTTTTTAAGGTATTCAGATAACAATCCACTTTTGTCTGGGCTTCAAGATCAGCATATATCAGCATGCAAGAGAGTTGAACATTAATAATAATAATAGTAGTATTTATATAGCGCAATATTGATACAAATCCTCTAATGCACTTGAGACCAAGAAGGGAGAGTCCAGGGACAGGCATGGGTCGACATCTAAAAAGCGCCCGCCAGGGTATGACTAAGGTGGGGGGTATGCCAGCCTAAACAAGTAGGTCTTTAGCTGGCTTCTGAAACCATCTATTGTTTGCTGAGATCTGACAGTCTGTGGCAGCTTGTTCCATTCAGCTGGTGCAGCTACTGCAAAGCCACGCCTGCCTATATGCTTCTTAGGGCGGGTTGAGGAGATAGATAGCCTGTTGCCGCTAGTGAGACTGCTCGATCTTATTAAAGCTGAGGGATACGGGGGCTGTGAAAGATTAATAGCCTTGAATACCAAAAGATTATACTTAAACAGAATGCGATGTTGAATTGGGAGCCAGTGGAGTTTTTTTCAAAAAGGGTGTAACATGACTCATTTTGTCAAGTCTGAAAATGATGTGGCAAAGAGCATTCTGGACTCTCTGTAGTTTGGCTATGTTGGACTTGCTTACCCCATAGAGTAGAGAGTTACAGTAGTCTAGACGACTACTGACCATAGCATTTGCCAGAAGTATTGCTGTCTCAACTCCAAGGAATTTGCGAATTCGAGAGTAACATGCTCTGCAAACCTTGGCAACATGATTGTCAAAGGAGTTGTCTGAGTCAAAAATAACACCCAGATTTTTTACTTCCACCGACAGAGAGATATTGTTTTGAAGGAGTGGAACACGGAAAATTTGGTGCAAGCGACTCTCTGATAGCTTTTTGACCTATTATGATAAATTCGTTTTTTTCTGGGTTTAGTTTTAGTTTGACACCGTCCATCCACTCCTGTACAGACTTGAGACACTCGGTCAGCTCTTCCATGCTAGAGTCAAAATTCCTGGAATCAACTGCTAGGTAGATCTGGGTGTCATCGGCATACAGGTGATAAGTAACATTGAATTTTGAAATAACTTGACTGAGGGGACTAGTGTAGAGGGTGAAAAGGAGAGGACCCAGTACAGAGCCTTGGGGGACTCCGAAAGGGAGAATTACGGCCTCAGAGAAACTATCACCTATTTCAATTTTTTGTTTACGGTTTGAAAGATATGATTTGATCCATGACAAAACAGCACCATCTAGATCAAACATGCAAGCAGTCATATAAAAGAGAATGATCAATCGTATCAAACGCCGCCGATAGGTCTAATAATGTTAGGGCCACTGCCTTTCCTGAGTCCACTGAGAGAGCTATATAATTTGAATCTTCAACAATGCGGTTTCAGTAGAGTGGGAACTCTTATAAGCAGACTGGTTGGCATTTAAGAGCCCCTCGTGTGAAATAAATTCATTTAGCTGCTTTGCCACAACCTTCTCAATAAGTTTAGATATAAAGCTGAGGTTTGACACTGGCCTGTAGTTTTTGAGAATATTTCTGTCACGGCTCAGCTTCTTTTGAAGGGGGGTGACATATGCCATCTTAAAACAGTTGGGGAAACTACCTTCTGTGATTGAATAATTTACAATTTTAGTGATGGGGGTGATGAGAATATCAGCACACTCCTTGACCAGTGACGTCGGAATCGGGTCAAGGTCACATGATTTGGATGGTGAGGACTTTAGAATTTTGAGTAGTTCTTCCTCTGACACAGGTGTGAAAGAGGACAGAGTATTTTTAGTGGGGTTGGGTCTAGTAACTGAAGATAGTACTGATGACTGCAGTGTGGATCTTATCTTGAGGATTTTGTCATAGAAGAACTTACAGAAAGTGTTCGCAAGGTCGGTTTTATTTGTGTAGTCTGGTAGAACAGCAACAGAGGACCTGTGTAAGATCTTTTTGAAACAGTTCCACAGAGCCTTGGGATTTCCTTGGTTTTCAGCCACAATGTTGGAATAATGATTGCATTTGGACTTCTCAAGCAGGAAATTATTGTGGTTGTTTGCAGCCCGGTATCGGCTACGATTAATGGCTGAGTTTTCACAACGCCATGCCCGCTCATATTTCCTCTTGAGTCGTTTTGCTTTGAGGATGTCACAATTCATGAAACCAGTCTCGGCATGTCTCGGTATATTTTTCTTCATGGTTGGGACGTGCTTGTCAAGAAGGCTTCTCAAAGTATTAAAGTATTGATGACTGAGAAGACTGGCATTGTAGAAATCTCATTCCATGACCTCACTCCCCAAGTCAATGATAACCCACAATGGGATTCAAAACATTTATTATAAAACTATCAACTCATAACAAGATATACATGACTGCTAACTGATTATAAAACATGTACTTGCCGAGGTTACTGGAATACCCTCTCAAGTGTGTGACCTGGCCATAAACTAGACCCTCAGATTTAGCTGACAGACACGACACAGGTAAAACTGAACAGTAAAAGCTGCTTTGTTTTTTTTGCAATCAATGCTTATATTATATAAGAAACAAAGTTCCTTGTTTTCATGGTGTATACACCCTGGAGTCATGTAAACATGTATAAAAACTGTCTACATACAGACAGTTATGTATGTGTAAGTACTTGTATTTACGTCAATATAAATGCTCTTACGATGGGCAAGACTGGGAAACTAGACTTTTTTAGTCTCCCATGGTTACTTTCCAGCAGAAAAGTTATACTAATTGGTAAAACTGCCTTTTCTCCCCAGAACAATTGACATTATTGACAGAATGAAGAACTGTCAATATAGACATTTCCGGCCAACCTATTGTCATTATCCCAAGACATTAATCCAGATTAAAATGTTACTTACTACGGGCCACCATGAGAATGAGTAACACTTTGTGTATTAATATAAAATAGTAGATGTTTGGAACTGAAATAAAGAACAAAAGAAAGTATTTGTCAATGGTGATGTGTTATGTGGGGTAGTTTAGGTATTTTTGATATTGTGTTGTCTAACAAAAGTTTTGATATAAATGTTAAACCCATACTCCAGATAGTTTTTGGCAATGTTTGAAAACTTATGCACCCATTGTAATGTGTCTAATTTGTCAGGAAATGGGAATATAACAATGTATTTTACAGCATAACACTTACTGGCAAAGTAAAGGTATGGTTTAAACAAAGATTACGGGTATACTTGCCTAGCTTGGATATTTGTTTCAACAGCATCTGGGAAAGGCAACTGGAGGAAAATAAAATAAAGGAATTTGCTATTAGAATACAGCAGGTATAACACCCCTAAATTAGTTAGTTAGTCAAAAATTAAGGTGCAAGAACACCTTAGTGTTATTCTGCACCAATAAAATTAATAAATACTTTAACTAAACAACATATACAACATGAACAAAAAACTTGTGACTAGATTTACAGATTTAAAACAAACATACACGAAACAATATTTTAAATAGGATCTGTGCATAAAAAGGATGACAAGATAAGATCCTAAAAATTGACTAGACAATACAACAAAAAAATATAAACAAACAAATATCCAAATACAATAAAATGAAATAAATACAAACCATAAATAGAATTCTCAAAAAGTGTAAAATATACAAATGAACAAAAAAACAAATAAAAATGTATTCTGTAAAATCTAATCAAGCTTAGTGTCTCCTCTAATTAGTCGCCTCTTACGACACGCAGGAGGACACTTTGGGCCTATTCTACTTCCCCGTACCCACAGGACGGAATAACACCCCTAAAGTATTAAGTAATGATAGCATTTGGATTGATCAACGGGTGTATGTTGTCTTATTTAAAGGCGAGAAAAAAACAGGTGACAAAGGTCTGGTGAGTTTAATTACCATTCATTCAAGGGAGTCATTATTTATCGAGTGTTGCTTCTCATTTCTAATGGACTAGCAAAACCAATTGCTGTACTCAGGCACCTATACACGAACTGACAGATAGGTACATGTTCTCAACTGTTCTGCTTTCTGAGGCAATACAACGGTTGGAACTGTTAAACACTAAACCAGTTACAAAGTCAATTTTACATAATGACAAAGTACACAAGACTGTATTGTCCTAATGACGCAGCATGGGGTAGCCTTCCGCTTAAATGACTGATCACTGAAAGGATTTGTTAGACTGGTAATAGAGTTTGTCTCAGTCCAAATCAGAATCCTAAGGTGGATGTTTTTTTTTTTGTTTTTTTTTTATGTTTTTTTTTTTTGGGGGGGGTGGGGTGGGGGGGTGGGCTTGTATTATACATAAACAATCACATTCATTTGGCCAGTGAGACTGTAGCCAGACCAATCCAATTAAACTGATAAACTTGGATAAATGGAGGTAATAAGTAATATACCAAAAATTAGATTTGTATGTTATTATATAACAGACTCAAATTTTAAAATTTTTGACACTGCGTAATAAAAATCAATAATCAGACCAACAGCATATACAACACCTGTCTAGTTTAATAAAGAAATTCTAACATAATAAAATGCAGATCAGTGACCCTCCTATTGTGTGAACTCTCCATTATTTTTCTAACAGTGAAATATGGTTTAGTTCAGTTCGTAGTCACAAAAGGGAGTTTGCCAGTCATCCCCAGCACAATGCATTCAATATTGAATTGTTTCCACAACTTTTTGATATTAATTAATTCAGTTGGTACATTTATAGTCTTTTGAATTCTGCATGAAATTCAGAGTGCATGGAAAAAACCTCGTGGAAAAGTACTACCAGGAAGAAATACCTCATGACAAATGAAAAAAAATAATTAAAATTATAAAGCTGCATAATTTCTTAGTCTTTGGATTTTCTTTACTATACAACTTTACAACAGCCCTCTTTGTATTTAATTACAAGAGCATCTACCTCTTGAAACATACCCAGAATCAGGTGCCAATTTAAATCATGTGTTGTGATAAGTAGTGGTTGATAAAAGAGAGTGGTTTTAGTGTCTTACAGTGTACCTTGTTAAAATCTTTCCCAGATTACTACATTAAAAGGAGTGATTTCATTGGCTATGAATGTACATTGTTATTGATTTACAATTCAATTTATGCCACACGAAAAATTCTTTGACTGAAGTAAATTAGAAAACAAAAACGTAGTGCAGTAGTGTAGTGCTGAAATGTATTAGTACTGGGTTTACATTTGATTTAAATTTATTAACATTCTTTAAAATCAAAACATTGGTTTTAATTATTTTTTTTTACATTTTGTTATATACTTCTGACATGTTACACTATTTGTGGTGGAAATGAATTTTGTTTTTAAATGTGGCGTTTGTGGAATGCAAAATATGCATAGAAGGTATTTTCCCTTGATTAACAATTTCGAAACAAAGAAAGACAAAAAGAAACCTGAAAAATTCAACACACACAAAAACAAGAAAGTAACCTCCTACAGTCGTTTGTAGAATTTTCAATGCATTAAACAAAAAATAATTACTTGCTGTCTTAAAATAAGAGCAGGCCAGTATAGCAATATGAAAAACTCACCAAAACTAATTATTCACAGCATGAAGATTGTCATATGAACAATCTAACTTTTTCTGGAAAGTGCTTTTTGTAATTCACAGATCACTATTCTATCCATTATCACTATCCATGGTTAAAGTTTGTGCTTCAGATAATGATCACAATTTTCAAGATCTACTGCTTCTAGGCATAAGTTGGCCGCGGTCATAAGTTGGCCGCCACTAATTTAATTGGGCCAAACAGACAAATAAGTCTTTGTACAGTGTTTAAATCGAATAAAAAGCATAAATGTTATTATCTTGGACCATTTATGATTGCACCCAGCTTTTAAATTTGTAGTAATTTCAAGATTTGGTGATGGCGGCCAACTTATGACCGCAGCCAACTTATGCCTAGAAGCAGTATCCAAAATTAATTTTTTTTTCAAACAGGAAAACCAATGATAGACATGGTGAAACAATATTGATTGTGTATTGAAATTAAAAAAGACCACAGAACCAATTCAGTGAAAGAAATTCAGTACAAATATCACATTCACACGAAAGCAAACCTAAAAAAGAATGCATAGGTTGATCATTTATTACAATGTGTCAAATTCTTCAATTAATTAACTAGTTTCAATTCAAGGGGTTTGTAATAGATAATTGCCTCGTGGTGTCTTCCAATATGTAAACTTAATGGCTCTTGCACCCCGTGGGCCTCATAGGCCATTAGGTTTACACAATGGAGTGCCACTGTCTAAACTTTACAAATGAAAATAAAAATCTAGTAAAACTAATCTTTCCTATACCCAGATTTTAAACCTAATTTTGTAACGTTCTTTGACTTCTCCTTTGCCCACTTTTCAGATTTAAGGAAAATTTTTCAAATATATTCAGTATAATTCCTGACTTTTATTTGCAATACTTCTTTGTTTCAAAAAGTTTAAAGACTCTCTATAAAAGACGAGGTGAACCTCTGTTTATTCAATTTTAAATTTGCTAGAAGCCCTTAATAGGACGCCCAGGTCCCACATACAAGAGTATAAAAAGATATGACTTCCAATAACGAAAGACTAACCACGAATGGCAAATCTTTGTCAATCTTTGAGGTTGACCAGGAAATAGGGTTACATGGTGTCTAACGACAACTCACCACTTACTGCAGCTATTGGCAGTAGTGCCACCTACGTGTTATGATAGTATTGGGAACCTTTGTATGACCTGATGGCTTTTGCAGCATGAAAACATGGGGATTTATGGCGATGCTTGTATGAATGTCTGCAACAATCTTTAGACTGTTAGTGATGACAATGCTAAGGCAAAAATGATTCATAGCCAATCGAGGTGAAACTATGGCTATGCCATTCTAAACCTGTTGAAGACAACCGTGAAACATCCATAAGGCTCATAAAACCACATCATCACCAGGAATCTATATTCACTTGTCTAGATCTCTCACTCCAGCTCATACTCAAATGCGTTACACTTGGCACATCTATAAAGATGGGGACTGATCTAGCAACTCAGTGATATACAAGCACAACAGCTACCGAGAGAATCAAAAGAAGCCAGAGTAATTTTAAGAAGGAGGAACATCCCCAGGTGGAGGAAGTTCTGGGTCCAATCATTCCTCAAAGGTTGGACTATGATCACTACACGATGACAAAACTTCAGACATAAGATGTTGGCAACATAAATGTCATCAGGATGGATCTATGCATGTTTCATGAGCTACTGCTGAGACTGTCTGATCAGATCAACAAAAGTGACAGAATCTACAGGAAGGCCATCGATAGTGGGGCCGGAATGCCATCACACTGAAATAAATAACTTACCACAGGGGAAACTGACATTTGACTCTGAGGCCAATGTGGGAGAAAATGCAGAATGAGTAATTAACTGCTGCCAAATTCTGAAGCTGCTAGACGTTTCATTATACCTTGGGACTACTGATGGGAAACATGTAAGAATTACATGTCCATAGAATGGAGGGTTTATTAAGACAACTGGGTACAAAATATGAGTTCCTATGAGTTGATATGGGCACCAATGGCTCCTGCTCTGATGCACAAATCTTTGGTGATTGTGACTTAAATATGGCCATTTCGCACAGGTCAGTAGGTTTTCCAGATGATGACCCTTTACCTAGGGATGACAGAGACGTGTAAACTTCCTTATTGGAGATAACACTTTTGCATATGAAAATGGCTGGTGATGGCCTTCATCTCCCAGAGTTTGCCAAATGACTAAATTTCTTCAACTACAGACTGTCTCTTGCCAGGAGATGCATGAGGATAATGGCCATTAGATATTGATGATATGCAACAGCTATGCCACAGTACCCCAAAAATGTCAACTTTGCTGTGATGGACTGATGCATAACCTTATGTGTACCAGATATCTAGGTGTACACAAGAGGTTGCTGGATGGAAAAAGATCAGCAACACAGAGTTATGACAGGAGAGTCGAGTCAGGTATCGAAGATATAGATGCTGTTACAATCTAAGACAACAAAGTAAGTAAAATAACTATACTCTCAGAGGTTTTTCATTTGATATAACCCCAAGCCAAAGATATTTGATTTAAACCCATAACACATAGAAATACAAGTTCATTTAGGGCAACATCATATATAATCGATAAGAAAATGAAATAATACAACAAAATAATCTATAATCACTTTGAAATTACCACATCAGGTGGAATTATTTTTAAACAAAGCTACCATTACCAGAATGTCAATAATCAAGTCAAAAGTCTCCATTATTAGTAGGTCTATTTGTGAAACTTAATAAAATCCATATGTTGTATCTATAACAGCCCGTATACCTTTTCCCACCCCAAAAGATTCATAACTTAAGGTAAAAATTCTTGACCCAAAAGCTCAAGTCTGTCAACCGACTAGGTCATGAAGAATGTAAACTTTCAACTGGCACAGGCACAACCGAGCTAAGGTTTCTTACTTCACCAGTGCCATTGTGAATCTAACACATGGACCTCAATGTCATGCACATTAGGTCACAGCTGGTCAGAAATGTCAAAACTTTCTGACCAATCCAAAAACCGGACATCATAACAGCCCACGATAGCAATTTATTATCTCTCAGATCAAGGTCAACCAGGTCAGAGGTGAGAGATAAAGGTTAAATAACACACATGAGCACCTTAATGCCTTCAAAATCTCCCAACGCAGAAACCACCTAATTGGTTTTTAATTTTTATTTACATTGTTACACATAATTCTACAACTAAAATATTTTTACTCACAACATTACATTTAACATTTAAGATACTATAATTGCAATGTCTAGGCCTGCACAATGGACGGACGTGGTGCCAGAGCCCATGATGCTGTTAGGATGCGGATAGTATACATGGCTACCGGCAAATCCGGCACCAAACTGGAAATTATAACATTTTACATTATAAACTGGACAATTGCCAGGAGGCCATCCATAATGTACTTAAGATGAAATAAATCCATACAATAGTTAGAAATAGAATTTTAACCCAATTTGTAGAGTTTTCAACCCCAAAAGAGATTAACTCAACTCTGAAGTGAAATTATAGGTGATATGAAAATATGAAATATTCTTCTATAGAAAAACCCCATCAAAAATCCTAAGGGAGAAGGTTCAGCCCTAATTTTACTACTTAAATGAGTAAATAAAAATGAGACAGGAAAGATCCAAATAAAAGAAATTAATCAGTATAAATAAGTTTGAGTAAAATACAAGGTGCGATACTAATACATGACTGACTAGAACATAAGTAGCTTGGCATATACGTTGAGGATGATATAAAAGCAACATTACTGTAATTTATAATAATTACATGCCATCACTACTTAAACGTATCATTTAGTCTCATCAGGCCAAGTAAGTAACAATTGTAAAAATAATTATATCTGAGTGCAATACCATAGCTAGAATATTAAAGCAAACACTGTCATAGCACTCATAATGACTAAATAAGTAATATAAATGTCATTATAAATACATGTAACAATGTGATATTATAAGCGCTCCTAAGTTAATGAGGTGAACTAATGTAAAGTTCAACAATTCAGCCCAAGAAGGCATACCATTAAAATACTAAACTATAACTGCAGACAAGCAATGCTATAAAAATAAGATTTAGTGGCAGTAAATGAAGCAGTTAATTAAAAGCTCATAATCTTAATCATGGAAACTTGTATTACAAGCCTTTGGCCTTGTATTACAGTCACGACAACACTGCAGAGAAGCAAACAGAGTCTCTGAGAACTTCTGAAGTTGTGGTCAAATCGAGATGTAGACAACCCTGTTGAGGTCCAATCAGTCTTGAGCTCCAGCACCGCAAACGAAGTCTCTCACCAGCAGAAAAAAGTACAAAACGCCACTACTCTGTGGCCAACCACAACTAGAAACACCAGTTAGCAAACACAGCCCGATTCTCTATATCGATTGACCAAGGCATTGACCAATCGGAAATGGCCATGTGGCCGCTCAGCACATTATTTTTACAGGGGTGTTACGAAAATAGGGGTGCAGGAATGATTAAGGTTGGCGCCTTAATTAAATTACTACATGTGGCGAACTTACTATAGTTAGTATCTTAAATTTACTACAGACCTTACTTTAACTTTCACAAAAATGGCTGTACAAATGTAAAATTAAAAAGAAAAACAAATACAAAAACTTCTTGTCACTTGTTCTTTTTTCCACGATCGCAACACTGGTGGGCTCCAGGAAAAGACTTGAAAATGATCCCTTCAAATGAGAGATGCCCCGTGTTTACATTGGTGATTCACTCAGAGTTTGACAGCTTTGGGGATGGTGGATTGGAGTTGCTTTAATGCAATGTATCATGCCATTGTGACAGCCAAGCAGCCGTCGGTTACAAAGTTTTTGGCTCGGAGAGGTCTAGTAACTCTGTTGTACTTTGATCTGGGTCACACTTGGAGCTACTGTAGTTCTAGTGAAAAATTTCTACTGACTGTTAGCCTGCTTACTCCTTACTGATTATAGAACTGTTTATTTATAGCTTTGGTTTCTCCAACTGCTGCTGCATCATTCGCCTGGTCTTCTCTTCCTTTATGTCATGGTAGTAAAGCCTTATACTCCTCCTTGTGCCTTAGAGTACCCTTTCGTTAGTTGGGGATTAAGCACTATAAAAATCCAAATAGAATTCCTTTGTATCCTGTGACACTTGGCCCTATTGTGTAACCTAGGTTTTGGAAAAAATCTGGAAAAACTACATTGGCTACCAGTCAAATACAGGGTTCTTTTCAAAATTGGGTTGATCACATATAAGGTCCTTAAGTATGGTCAACCTGTGTACCTCAAGGATAAACTTCATCCATATACCTCATCAAGGAACACCAGACGTAGCAGTCCAAAATACAAATTCCTTCAAGTTCCTTCTTTTGACTCTAAAATACATAAGTCTCATAAGTATCTTACCAAATCTTTCAGCCAGCATGCACTTGTTTTCTGGAACTCACTTCCTGTCCATGTAAGAACCAGTCCATCTGTCACATCCTTCAGGAAGCACCTGAAAACCCACCTTTTCAAATCTGCTTTTCCGACCTAGCTTTCTTCCCCATGTTCACACCCACAACCATCGGAATACAGACCTGGACATGTCCCCCACTATGACTCGGATATTATATATGATTAGTTAGCGCACTGAGTTCCCCTTCGGGGAAGATATTGCACCTGCAAAGCAGTAGATTTAGATTTAGATTTTCTGGTGTTTTGGGTTTGCGTTACCTTGGTTTTCAGACCAAGCCACTTCCCCTTGACATTTACAGCCCCACTGCCTACCATATTGTAACATGGTTTTCAAAATTTCTAATTCTAAATAAAGTAAAAAGTTGAAAAAAAGTTTCAGCAAAAAATAAATGTCTTCCCCGTGCTGTAGCAGCCTTTTTATGTGTAGTCAATAGACATCGTGTTGTGGTAGCTACCTCACTAATCCCCGTTCTGATTGGTGGTGTGTTGTAGTATGATCTCCAAAATCAGTCCAAAGCCTCCAGGTAATCGTAGCAAGCCCATGGCCCCCTATTCTTTTGTGCTATAAGCCGTAGTAAAAAGGAGGACTGGTTGCCTATTTTGCTGTATGTTATTAACATCAGTTCATGCTAGAGCATGTTTCACTTACATAAAAATCTGTCCCTCCCATTGTGGTCAGAAGTAGCACACAAGTCTTCAATAGCCGAAGTGACACATGATACATCTGTAAAGGGATTATAACTAATGATTGACACAAAGACTGGTATGATGTCATCACAGCTGTACTGTTGGCTTAACAGGTTTAATATGTGGGAAAATACAATGATAGAATTAAGGAAGGCATCCTAAAATAAGCTACAAACAGTTCAATAACTTTGCCACAATAAACAGACAAAAGGCAGGTAATGGTTATGGAAGTAGGACTTATGAAGACCTCAGCAGATTATAGTATTGGTGATGAAGACTCCAAAATCCCCCAAATTAAAGAGGTCGGATCTGGGCATGACATCATGCAAGTGATAATCACATTTTTCATACTTGTTTTACTGTTTTATACAATTTTAATGGAGCATTCATCCAAACGGATGAAATACTGATGAAATACTTTCCTCATGATTTAAAATAATTTAAAAACATGGAAAATAAATAAACAAATATTAAAAGCAAAATGAAATGAAAGTTTCCAGAAGCCCTTATTGACCCTACCTCCCAGTAAACATTATTAACCTTCACTGCAGTCACAGGTTAAATTCAACATGTTTTTAGGTTGTTCACAAATGAAAATATTATTTTTATGTCTAAAATTGTAAGATAGGGACTTTAAAAGTGCCCCCATTCAATTTTTACTTTTAGACATTGCATGTTGGGTAATATTTGACAAAGTAATCTAAAATTCCTTATTATTGCTTACGGCCGTCTTTGTTTACAGCTGTTTGAAGGTAAATATTTAATAAGCATTTTTAAAATATGGGTAAAACGATAGTGATATAATATTGGCAAAACATTTGATAGAAAGCATTTCAAAAATGTTTTGAAATGATGGGTATGAAAACCAGTTGCTAACCAGAGCAAACACTTACAAAGCATTTTCAACAAATGTTGTTTACATGTTTTATGTATACTGTTTGTAACATATTTCATGATAAATGTTTGAAAAATATCTCCAGTATAACCTTCATGTCTTGAGCCATTTTATAAATATTTTAAAAAACGTCTCCAGTCAAACCTCAGTTTCTTGAGTTATTTTATGGACGTTTGATAAATGTTTTCAACATTTGTTAAGAAAATTTGCAGCATTTTTAAAACAATACAATGTAAACGTTTACTTGGAAATGATAAGTAACCCAAAATATAGGGTTTTAAAATGTTTTAAATGTTTAAACCATTTCAAGACATTTTAATGTTTACCGGGCTAAACGTTTACAAATTAAATTTAACTTGTTGTTGTTGTCTAAGTGACAGTTCTTTAACGCAGAAGAAAACATGCTTATATTTTCTAGATATCTGGTAAATCACCATACCCCACAAAGTTTGATGCAGATTCATACAGCTGTTTTGATGTCATTTTGCTGCAAAAATTGAGGGGATTCTGGTGTCTTTAAGTAAATCTTATTTGGCGTTTGAAACACACTGGATAGGTTACTACAAGTGCAGACTTTTCAGCCAAATGGAAAACACAAGTCTTTGATGCTTGATACTCAGTCATTGAAGTAAAAAAGATCAAAGGAGAGCTACAGGAGTACTCTTCTTTGAACTCTCCTATGACAGGTTGTGATTGAATCCAAAGTAGCCTTGAACAAATTGCAATCAAGAAATGTATTGGTTGTTCGCATGCTGTACAGTGAAATAGCAACCTTATCATCTATCTCCATCAATTTCCGCTTGCAAAAATCCGACTTTCCTTTAACGGAGTTAGGTTCACACAGGTTTACATGTCCTGATGTACCCCCTCATTTAAAATTGGGACCTGTCATACTGTGTCCAACACCCAACAGGTGTCTGGATCTGCACAAACACCCATAACTGTAGAAAAGAAATATGAAAAATAGCATCAGAGATGTCCGTTCGCCCATGTCCATTACATATAGGACTAACAGTGTAAGTTATGAAAATGCACAGGGGCAAACACACTTGAAAGAGATAAAATGTATGTAAAGATAAAGTGTCAAACTGAGACATTTCAATTGCAAAATGACAGTATTAACAAGCAAATTAAAAGCTATGGAGCTGTAAAATGTATAGGTTTAGCTGTCAACGGAGAAAGCATAACAAGGCTAAATTACACATAATAATCAGTTACAGCAATCTATATATCTTTGTTACAGGAGAAATATGTCTCAAATATGAGAGTAGAAACATTCCGTCATAGCAAAGGTCAAAGATTACATCAAGTTCACACCAGGACATTGCACACCTAAAAACCCTAAACAATGTCCCTACCAAATATCAACATCCTGTATCTCACGGTTTTAAGATATCGCTGGCTTTATCTTACTGCCTGGGCTAACTGCCAGACTACCTGAACACCCACCCATCCCGATGCCATGGGTGAAAACAATATTTGCTTTGCCTTTAATTAATTTATTTATTTCGGGTTTTATGTCGCTTTCAACACTGTACACAGGTCAAAAGAACAACCTTTAAAGGCTTTGGGGTAAAAACTGCTGAATCGCACCACTGGTAGGGTTTCATGACGATTTGGATACAGATTGTAAGATGCATACAGAAGGTGAGGGGAGGTGTTTATGGAAGGGCACCCATCTAATTGAAGAATAATGTGGAATACATGTCTGCTTATTTGGAACTTATCTTTATACTTTGTGCCATGAAGGGCATATAAGTCACAAATACAATAATTTAAAAGGTTGTAATGTGAGACAAATTTGCAATATTACCAGTCATTGGTAGAATATTTTATACAAATAGTATCAGTTATATTTTTGATAAATTTACCCATAAACAGAAAATGCAAATATTTCATAAGCAAATAATGTCTTACTCTCTAGCCCTTGTAAATAAAATCAACCAATAGCTCTGAAGTTAGATAGACTTTTCACTGTCTGAGAGATTTTGAAACAGTAAAAGTTTTAGTGTAACTCATCCCTAAAGGTTTCATCTTAAATTTTCATATTCAACGCAGTGACACAGAAAGTGAGTTTCATCTTTTATTTAATTTGGTTTACGCCATGGTCAAGTATGCTTATCCACATTTAATTTTTTTAAATCTTACAGTTTCTATTTTTATTGTCATTCTCGATTTTTCCAAATGTTTCTTGACAGGCTGTTAGGCAAGCATCTGGCAGGCTTTTGGAAAACTTTGCGGGCAAAAGTGCCACGTACAGGAAATTAATACTTGATACAGAATACTTGGTAGTGACATTGATCCAAGGGTGTAGGTGTGCAACATCATAGTGTAACCTTGATTGAGCTGTGATTATTCTGTACTGCTCTTGACCTTTAAAACTCTTGTTTCACAGCCAAACAATATGAGTTCTAACACAAACAGAATACAAGAATATGGGAAGTAAAAGCATTTGAAACTTTCTTCAGCATAAAAACAAACTGCCAGTTTTAGTGTGATCATGGCTTAACATGTTTGAGGGGACCATATTAAGATTTGCCTATATCAGATTAGTACTTTACTTGATGGCCAAAAAGCATATGTTGATCTACCCATTGGCTGTCAATATGTATCCCCTAACATACCTTATATTCTGTTTATTTTGCTAAGGTATTTGATTTAAACTGAATTTTACAACATATGCATACTGAAATACTTCAACTTTCCAAAGATCAGTTTAATAATAAACAGCACACATATGATAAAATGGTAAAAAAAAAACAGTTTACCAAATTATATGAATCTAGGTATTAGTGCCTATTTTCAATAAACTAATTTAAACCTTCGAAATGATAGTAACATTGCAATATGTTTGACGCAGCATATATTTTTCAAGTTATGAAAAGTGTGTCCTACTCTCCTCCCTCCAAGTTGTCAATCTTGCCATACCTGTATCAACAAAATGTAACGTGATTTGATTTTATATAATCAGATTGACACATCAACAGCATGATAATTAATTGTTGTAAGCCATTTTTACACCTGATAGTGACCTGTGTATCTTGGACAATGGCTTTAGCATACTGCCAACATATTGATTTGGCAGCAATCTCTAGAAAATAATAACCAGAGTTAATGTGTATATACCCCAGGCTCCCTCATATACTCAATTTACCAGTATTGATCCATCTCCCCAGAGCAAGTGAAAATGAAATGGATTGGAGTCACAGTAAAAGTGTTAAGACACACAAACAAAAGGTTAAAGATCCAGGAAAAAATAGGTTTTCTGAAAGTTTAGGGAAATCTTATTCAATATGTTTTTCTATAGGCACTTGATATTTTTTGTCAACGACAATTTATTAAGTTCACATACAGTAAGCAAGAAGTAAGTAGAAGTATTGGGAAGATCTAAATTCTCTCTTTTACTGTCAGGGTAAAATTGTGAGGATTACAGTAACGAGGGACAGCCTGTTACCTTTAAAGTCCAATCAGAAGAGGTTTGGATGTGAGAGACTCGCAAAGAAAAGAATGGCTGCAAAGTAATAACATGGTGCATGTGTGATTGTGGTTTCAAATGTTTTTTTTGTGTGTGTGATGAAAACGATGATTGCGATTCTGGAATTGTAGAATACTATATAATGCAATAGCGGATAGTTGCAATCATGAAACCCTGAAAGGTATGTGAATGCACATAGTTGTTGAAATTTATGTAATGGCTAAATTGATTCCTATGGTACATAAAATTCATTTGAGAAAATAAATGGGAAATGATACATTTGGCAGCTTTCCTTGGGAATTTATTTTATTTTTTGTTTCACATGGCGTTCAACAACAAGGGTCATATTCACGATTCTGCACAGTAAACCACCAGGCATCAGCAAGTAACTACCAACTTTCCAACATGAAGCGCACGGGCAGAGATTCAAACCGGCGACCTCAGAGGTTGAAGGCGAGCATTCTAACCGCTACACTACCGAGCCCCCAACTTTCCTTAGGTTTATTGAATAACAATTCAAAATGTATGATTTCCCTGTCTTTTTGGTTATTGTGGCTTTCAATGTAGTTTTGTATGCCCTTTGTATAACTCTTATTTTATTTGGTCCAGATTCTGTGCTGACAAACAACAACAGCAAAAAACAGGCAAAAACGTGAATTAAAGTGTATTAATGTGTAAATACGAATTAAGGTTCAAACCCGCAAATGAAAGAGGTCTAAATCAAGTATATTACTCACTACATCCTGTGCCCACCTATTGCTGCCCCTGGCTTATTTGTTGAGAAACTGGCATTGATACATTTATATGTAGAATAGAATGGAATAAAATAGAATACAATTTAAGCATTTATATAGTGCAATATTGATATAAACCCTCTAATGTGCTAAGTTCCAAAAAGGGAGGGTACTAAACCAAACGGATGTCGTTACTCAGCAAACGCCCACCAGGGAGGGGTCACTATGAAGGTGGATCTGCCACTTTGAACAGAAAAAGCCTTGAGTTGCCAAGCAAGTCTGCTATGATCAGACATTAAATGACAACTGGTTCCATTACACTGGTTCTGCTGTGGCAAAACCACAAATACTATTTGGTTCTTTTTTTCGGGGGGGGGGGGGGGGGGGGGGGGGGGGCAAATTGAGAAAATATATAGCCTATTTCCACGACTCAGACTGCTGGACAAGACTAATCATAACAAAGAGCAAGTTTGAAAAATAACTGATGTCCTTGAAAGTAAAGAGGTTACTTTCAAAGAGAATGTGATATGTACAAGTGTAGTATTACTTGTATGAATTGATTTGATGACATTGTATTACATACACTAGTTCACCCCAACCGTAAACTTAGCCTCAAAATGCACAAATGTTTATCTAATCTAATCTAATCTAATCGACTGCTTTGCAGGCGCAATATCTTCCCCACTAAGGGGAACTCAGTGAGCTAGCTAACAAAAATCATTTCAAATAAGGAGAGTCGAGAGGCGTTCAAGGTCAGTGTTCCAGAGTTGTGGGTGAGACCGAGAGGGAAGGAGACTAAGTTGGGAATGTTTGAACACAATGCACTACACGGTTTCCTTCTACCTATACATACCTGTGTTTAGAAAGCTTTGAAATGAATGAAATCTTCATCAATGCAGGTACAGTGACCTTCTTGTCACATTATGTTCAATAACCTGTGAGGATATCGGGGATTAACATCATGAAAACGGAAATTCTTTCACTACGGACAATTCTAATTAACATATTTATAAGCATCTGCCTTAAGTCAAAGAATGTCTACCAATATATGATTTAAATCAAAGATTTTCTTCCAATAAATACTTGATTAATTTTGAATTTATGAAATACTTAAAATAAAACCGTACACTACTTTTATAAGTATCTTTATGAGAGAAAAAGTTGAGTGAAAAGTGGCTTAAATTGAGTTTTCTTCCATATATTTCCATACAGTTTCCAATACTATAATAGAAAAAACAGAGTATGTGAAAATGCTTTTCTGGCTGAATATAACAGTAACTATGGTTACTGGTCTTTGTGTGACACCTGCTCTCAATATCCTGTTTACTCATGTTCTATTGATGGGGCTTATCATTAGCACACACCTCACTTGCTATTGTAGCGTATGATTTGTCATTATTGAATTGTCACCAGCAATGGTCATTCAGACAAATGATAAATGAATTGAGAGCTTTAGATCATGTTTGCCATTCACGAGTGGCCACACTGTGTATTTATGAGGTAATCATTTTTTCTTCAAAATAGATCAAAACAACCAAGGAGTTCAGCACGTCTATGGTGTGTCAATAATACGTAAACATATATTCTCTACATACATATGTATACAGATAACAACATAGGACATCCGGTTCATAATTTTAGTCACGCAATGTTCTGCCAACATGCATTCAATTTTATACAAACGACACTGCAATTTCATTCCTGATTTTGTTCCTCCTGGTCAGAAAAAAATCACTGGTCTCGGCCACATGTAAACAATCAAACATAAATAAGAAGATGGGAAAAAATCCCTGTTAAAATCCACAAATATGTGGATATACTTAATAATATACTTTTTTACAAGAACATTACTTCAAACACTTATCTTGATAAACTGATAAATTAACACTGTTTCAGATGAAGAAAAGCCTTGGAAGAGGAACAACTCTTATGAAAAAGTTTTAGTTTAATTTCTAGTTTATTGTTCTTACAAAGAGAACAAGCAAACAATGTTATTTCAATGTGTGTTATTAAAAAAAGATGTACTGTATACCGTATCTGAAACCTGTCATAAGTAAGTTTGCATCATTGATTATTAAACTTAGAACATTGACTTATGAATACTTGTGAACAATACAAACTTTAGGATACATTATGTGAAAAAAATAACCTTGAGTAAACTGAATCTGAGAACAAGTTGCCATAAAACTTCTAAAATATTTAAATAGATTTCATTATATACTTTTATATTTCCAGAGATTATCCTGTTGATGATATAAAGGAGTAAATGATGTTCCAGGACACTACTTCCCAGCAAGTTGCTGGGACTGCATCCAAGAGATCCTCGAGGCATTCACTCCGTCGAAAGGATACACTTACTACTGGTAAAGAACAGTATGGAGGTCTTTATGATGACTGGATTGAGACTGCAGGTTTAGGTACATACATTCCCTCACCATTCCAGAAAGGTGCATCATCAAGGGTGACAAAGGACAACAGTACTAAGACAGAAACTGTTCCGACTGGTACATTTCAAGGACAGTCAATCCCACTAAGAAAGAAGCCTGTACTCTTTGGAGGCATCTCCACTTTCAGTAATACCAGTGGTGGAAGTGACTCTGGTGATCAACAGCTGATTTCCTACCAACAGCCCAAAACTCCCAAAAGCAGACATTCTAAGGAGGTCGACATTGTACTAGCCCCGAGAGTAATCAATGGAACGGACAGTATGACGTCATCAAGGGAAGCTATGACATCATCTTCATCCTCTCTATGGCATCAGAAGCCACCTTCAGCTAGTCCCAGATGGCTAAACAGCAATGCTGTGACGTCATCTCCAAAGAAAGTCAAGATGTCATCTCAATCACCCAGGTGGCTTTCTGAAGAGGGTGTCGCGTTATCAGCTTCATCATTCCAAACAAAAACACCCGTGAGTGACCGGAATGCAAAACTTCAGCCATCTAAAAAATGTTCCAATGGTTATGTAAGCTCAGCAGAGCAGAAGAAGAGTGTGAATAATAATAGAGTCAGTCTAGAACTTAGAGGTAATAACCTCAAACCTGCTGACAATAGAAGTGCAAATGAAAAGCGGATAAAAGCTAAAATGACAGATCTAGAACTTCTATAGCTTTTCAGTATAATCTGGGAAATGTAAATGATTTTCTATTGACTTGCATTTATGATAGCTGGACTATTTTATATTCAGGACAAGAGGTCTTGTTGCTCATCACCCAGAACAGTGTACAGTTGTAATCGTGAAACCTGACTGTGAGGACATAAATTGCTAGGAAGTTACTCCATTAATTAGTTGCATTATGCCTCAATCCCATACACACGACTTAAAACCTATCCAATTATTATTTGTGAGGTTTTTATGATTAGGCCTATTGAAAAAAAAAACACGGGGAAAACTGAAACGCGTGATTTGTCATAAGTGAAAAGGAAAAAGGGTAGTGCGACCGAAAATATCACTTTTATGACTTGCCCCTGACTGTTAGCATTCATAAATATCCTAATATTAACAACAACAACAAAAACAACAACAAAAACAGCAATATGAACAACAACAATGGCGATGAAAACAACAGCAGTAATAATGTAATATATTGAGACGTAATCTTTAAACTGTTTGACTTTAGGGGGCACATAGTAACAAGAATTATTGTTGTCAAATCGTATTGTGTGACTAGGGAGACAGTTACAAATATGTCTTATGCTTCTGTGTGGATGTATATTGACGCAAAGAATCTTATTCCTATTAATCCTCATCATAGAACCACAGAATCAGAAAGCATAAATAATGCAGATCTGTGTTGGTTAAGCAAGAATATTCTCCCCGATGCAATGGCGGAGAAAAGCCATCCATCAATTAATACTCTGCTATCCTTTTTGATCCACACTAATGCAACGTTAAGCTGATGTTTATTACAGAGTGTGGGTGGTTATTAGACCCTACTGTGATGAAGATGCACTTGTATTCTATTTTACCAAACCCACGCAGAAAAGCAAACAAAAAAGAATGACAATAGAACATAACACACTGCCCAAGACAATAACAGAATATTGGGTTTTATATTTTGATTTTGATTAATACATTCTACTGAAAACCCCTGTACAGCATGTATACACAATGTTTTGTTAATCTATAGTGCAATAAAGTTGGTTTGTATTAACATTAAAGCCAATGGATCCTGATAGTGCAATATTTAAATATATGTATTACCAATGTTGAAGTCTGTAACCACCAACCCTTCCTTCCCTAAAAATCTAAACTTTCTAATGAATGACGGTTTTACAGATTGTCACAACAAATTGTGGAATATAGCCCAGCTGCATTTGCAAAATTGGTGTGCCTTATTCCTTCTGGATATAGTTTATGTTTAAATATTTCTAAGCCTCAGTAGGGGCCACGGTGGCAGAGTGGTAACACTCTCGCCTCCCACCTCTGAGGCCGGGGTTCTATTCCCGGCACGGCCTCAAGTGGGAAAGCTGGTAGTTGCTTGCCATTGGTCGGCAGTTTACAGTACAGAACCCTAACAAACTGTATGTACTGGTTTCCTCTGCCCTTCCAACTACCCGTCGTGATATGACCTGTACAGTGTTGAAAGCGATGTAAAACCCCAAATAAATAAATAAATAAATTCTAAGCCTCAGAAAAGTTTCCATGATTTTGAGTTAGAACTTGCTAGTTTGAAAATCGGCATTTCAGTTGTTCCAGCAATCATTGCTAAATATTACTTTATCTGTGTTATGTTACTTTATCAGTGTTATGAAAGCTTGGGCTGCAATTTACCCCTGAGGTGATCTTAATTTGAGGCAGTTAAGATGGAGTTTAAAATATATTCTAACACGACACGACTGTGGCCGCAATTCTGATTGGTTGAGAGCTATGGTAAAACCCCTATATACATGTTCTGATAACAACCCCCCCCCCCCCCCGCAAGAATAATGGATAAAACAGCCTTCACAAAAATCGTTTTATGATCAAGTTTATAATTTTTAATAAGATAAAAAATATTTTGTCATGTTAGAATAGGAATAACACCCTCCAAACCATGGTATACGCAGAATTTTACCATGGTTTAAGGCAATAAACCACTCAGGCTTCGCCTTTGGGGTTTATAACCTCAAATCATGGTAAAATTCTGCGTATACCATGGTTTGGAGGGTGTTATTCCTATATTTTAACATGACACGGATGTGTCCTCAATTCTGATTGGCTAAATGATGAAATACTTCACGGGTAAAATCAGCAAAACCCGGTAGCTCCGAATTATCGCTCATTATGGCTGACAATAACCATTTTACTGTATAAATTTGCAAAAATATTCATCTTAAACAATTTGTCATGTTAGAATGGGAAAACCCCCTCCAAAACCATGGCATATGCAGAATTTTACCGTAGTTTGAGGCAATAAACCCCTCAGGCTTCAATTTTGGGGTTTATAGCCTCAAACCACGGTAAAATTCTACAGGTTTGGTCGGAGGTTATACTTATAATAAACAGAGATTTCTCAATGTTTTTTGTGGGTAGTGCCTGGCCGAAGAAAGAATTGATTAACTTTTGGCAAAGAGTTCCTGAATTCTGAATTTTTAAAGGTCCCATTTTCAATGTATTTTCAATGACTTTGGCTTCATGGTTAACATTACTGCAAAAGTAATGAGTGGATCTACATGGAATGTTGACGTGTTTAGGACCTGCCCAAAGAAAGAGGGGATTGCTTTTTGGGAAAGATCTGGAGCATATTCTGGATACAAATATATCCCAAATTTCTGGAAATGATTTCATAGTTTAGGTCTGTGCTATACAAGTGATTTTTAGTTTTCTAAAGTGGTTGTGGGTCATATAATCTTATAAGGTGACTTTGTATTGTCTTATTACCAGCAAAATGTTTAAGGATCATAAGAAAAGAGAACTAATTATATAATATTATTAATAATATCAGTTTTTGATCGTACATAAGGTGGCCTAATGTCATGCAGGAATTAATTGTGATCGTATAAAACGGTGACCAAAAGCTACATCATATTTTTAAATCCAAAGAAATAACTGGGTAACTAACCTATAGTAAATCTTGTTGGTTGTATTAATATTTAATTTTTAAAATGAATAGATATTACTTTGTCCTAATAATCTGTGAAAAAAATCTATTAAACCTTGTTAGTTAGGGTGCCGGGGCCATGGTGGCAGAGTGGTAACACTCTCGCCTCCTACCTCTGAGGCCGGGGTTGGGTTCCCAGCATGGCCTCAAGTGGGAAAGCTGGTAGTTGCTTGCTGTTGGTCGGCAGTTTACAGTGCAGAACCTTGACCAACTGTATGGTCTTGTTTTCATCTGCCCTTCCAACTACCCATCGTGATATGTCCTGTACAGTGTTGAAAGCGACGTAAAACCCCAAATAAATAGTTAGGGTGCACTTATAAAACAATTTAGTTCAACCATGTTAAGACCATCTGTAAATTATAATCTCTTACATCTTTATTCGATCTTGCCTGTCATCTCAGCCAATGACTAACTTTAAAATGATTTTCTGCCACATGTTCCTCAGTAAAAAAGTTGAAAAACCTCCAGTCTTCTGTCCAGTTTTTCCGTTAAAGTTGAACAAAGGTTGGATTCCTCCACCTTCTGGGGTTGACTATATCACAATTCGAAATTCCTCCATGTACTGAAGTCAGTAATTCTGGTCCTATTTAGGGCTTGAACCATCTCATTCTCGTGCTCCTGCACTTTCTAGGCCTTGTGCCTATTATCATGGTGTTTCTTTCATTGTCTTGGGCTCACTGGGGGGCTGACCCTGTACGCCATGGTGCATCAAAGCGGGGTACCACTATATGAAAATGGGATACAAGTAACACTGTGCCATATATTCCTCAATAAATAAGTTTCAATATCTCCAGTTAATGCACAAAATATTTCATGTACTCTCACATTAAATTAATTAATTTGGTTCTTGTTAAATTCCTGTTCAAATATTTTATTTTCTGTAATTAATATCTTAGTGTTTTACATTAAGGTAACTCAAAGTTTTGCTCATTTTTGAGTCAATTAGCACTTTCCAACCTTAAGGATATTTGTATTGAAACAAAAGGGTAATATTTTACAGTGCAAAATAATTTTAAAATGTTCTTTGTAGTTCTAAGGTGGTGTTTCAGCACTACCTAGGCTGATAAAAAGATATTTTTTATTTTAAATTGTAATGTTTTTGACCAGTTTTAAAAGAACTTTTATCATGCCTTTACTGGCTGTTGAACGGGACGTAAAACCCCAACTTTGACCTTTATCATGCCTTTATCAACGGAGATATTTACCACAGAGATGAGTCTAGTGAAGTCATAACACGCGAAAGATAGAGAACAAAGGTTTGACAGAGAGAAACTGAAAACAAAAACATGAAAAAATGACATTAAATACTTTACCCATGTAAAATGTTTTACAACAGTTAATTAGATAGTATATATCTTCAATACTGATGTTAGAATTTGAGATTGGCAAAGATGTATTGATCTTTAGTGATTTGGTATAATAATGCAACATTTTATTTTCTAAACACCATATATAATGAAGAAACACAAAATATGATTAACTTTGCCTTAAAAGCTGTAAGTCAGTTACTCAATATGTTTTCAGGACACAGAATTCACATTAAGACAACCAAAATGGTGATAAAACATTTATATTTACATCAGCAGTTGCAGTACCCATATACACATAAACATCTCTGAACATCTCTGAGTAGGCTGTCTGAGTACTTTGCCCGAAAGCTGAATTCAATCTAAACCCTTGATGTCAGAGCTTTCGGCGTGGAATGGCCTAAATCAAAGCAAAATATTAACTTGATAACATTTAGAATATAAAGTGCAGACTGGATAATGAAAATAAACTTTCAACCATTTAATATATGGAACCAAGCTAACAAAGTTCCTCAGTTCGGGCCACAGTATAGTGATATCGGATATAGTCATATCAATATCATATCAGCTGAAATATTACTTTTTCCAGTAATATGTACAAATACAAAATCAATATCATACTTTGCTGACATACTGTTCCAACACAAGCAGCCATGTCAGGATCTCGTGCACACCCAGACTGCAGCTAATATGCCACTGCTATATTATCACACAATCTTTTTACATGTTTATGATGCTATTGTTCACTGAACACTTTTGTTGCCACCACAATGTTCACCATTTCCATATGAATAATGTTCAGATTTTGAAAGTACAAAGGAATAGCCGAATAGTAGGGCAAAGTTTTGAAGTTTCCACCTAGACCTTGTAGGGAAGCATACAAATACACTTGATATTCTGCTGTCTTTGAATCCAGGGAAGCAGAATAGGCATTTTATGTGTTCTTTGAGTATATTGCTGATGTATCTCTGACATCCACACTAAAAGACGAGGTGTCATCAAACTGGACAGGGTGGAAATGGAAACAGAAATGACTTGGCCAGATTGTTCAAAAGAACCCAAAAAGTGTGTAGTTGAGAAACAGACAACAACAGTGAATAAGACAAGTGCATTGAGTCAGACAAAATGACCTTATTAGATTGAAAATAAGTCAAAGTAAAGTTTATTTGACCAAACAACATAAGGGAACTAATGACCCTATTGTATTTAAGTTTTGATAAATTATGTATTCAGTATGCTTTGAAAAAAGTAATTGAGAAGCATGGAGTAATGGAGTAACTTTGGAGAAGTAATCCTGACAATCCAGCTTATGATGTTGTTGTTAATCCACAGTGTCATGATGTTTATTATAAGAAACCATTTGCAATAAAGTCTTTTGGGCATCGTGTAGAGGAAAATTCATCAGTTGTCTGTCGACAGCTGGATCAAATTAAGACTATGTTATTGCCAGATGACCCACCCTGGACTATACAAGAAACGTCACCTAGACTTGTAACTCACATCAAAAGAAACATCTTGGTGACGATTGTATGTTTCAAGGCCTATTTGCTGATTTAAAAAGCTATTATTCTGACCCTAGGGCTGTATTTACTGAAGGATAGAAAACAGAAAATAGGGTTGCTGCAGCTGCTGTATCTGATGGCCTCAGTACCCAGGTTAGGCTTCCTGGCAATGCTAGTATATTCACAGCTGAATTACAGGCTCTTAAAATGGCATTCCATATTGTTGAAATTGTGATGGAGTTAGTTTTATTTGATTTACTGACTCCTTATCTAGTCTTCAAGCTCTTGATAGCAACAATTGTGATGATCCTTTTATTCAAGATATTTTAAAGCTTTTTAATGATTGTTGTTCAGTAAATAAGAAAGTTGTTTTAGCTTTGGTTCCTAGTCATGTAGGCATAAAGGGCAATAAAATGCAGATGAGCTTGCCAAACAGGCATTAAATTTTAATGTTTAAGACTCGAAAGTCCCCTAGACAGACTTAAAACTGAATGTAAATAGTGTTTTAAAACAAAAGTGGCAAGCTCAATGAAATGCATGTCCTGATAACAAACTGTTTCAAATAAACCTTACTATAGGAGATTTTTTATGTTTGGACAGGTTTATCTCGTTAGTTTGGTTACAGGGTTGCTGGTTTAAAATGTTTTAAAGCAAAACTCGTTTAAAATTAATTAGCCTCTTCCATTTCAAACCCAAGAGGTAGCATCCTGCAGTATAGCTCAGGTGATGGTCCCTCAGAATAGTACAGCCCCCAACTTTTACAAGTCAGCTCAGGGGCAGGGCCGCACGTGAAAATCCTAACAAGGCTATAGTCTGCAATGATTTTAGCACATTTAAGAACTATACAGTGATAATGTGTGTATGTAGAAATTACAAATTCGTAGCATAGCATATTGTTAAATATTAAGAGCTAACTAAGTATAATGTATAATCTTATACAGGGAAAAGCTATGATTTTTATTTGGTATGCCCTGATTTTTCAAAAAGTTGTGTTTTTTTTTTGCAATACTTCTTAGGGAAGGGATATTGTATCGATGATTCTACCAACAAAATGGCATGTCTGGTTGTACTGGCTTACATATTCTCAAAAAGAGAAACGCAAATTTTATAAAAAAATATATTACATTATATTTTGCGTTAATAAAAATAGTATACATAAGCTACACCCCTGTTATAAAGATGAAAACAGGGTTATAATATGTGATTATTCAATTACTGGTAACTATACAGTGACTGTATTCATAGAAGAAATTTAACAACTTAGCAGATCATCTTGTTAAGCAAAAATAATTATTTTACTGTACATAATTTCTCACATGAAGTTCATGTCATTTGTCAACGTGAGTCACTGGATGCTATTATGCCAGGATTCCGCCTTCCCTTTGACCATTGGACTGTGGATCTGGCTTGACGTGTAAAGTACATGGCACGAGGTTAAGCCTAAAGCAAACAAAGGTAAGCCAAGCAGAGGCCTATCTTTAGGCCGGGGATGACTATTACAATTATGTAGCCACCATCACACACTTCTGTATTACGTATATATTAACATACACAAAAACATTTTCCCCCAAAGACATTTGGCTGAGGAAGGTGGAGCTATAGGCAATGAGTTGACACAAACATGCATACACCCTTACATGAGACAACACAAGCAGAAGTGTCAAAGAAGTCTGGGAGGAGTATAATTCAAGGTGCAATAATCATTCCCAAACGCTGGGAACCGTGGACCATGCGTAGAAATATGGGGTCAGTCAGATGTTCAGAGGTCCCAATTGATGTCATCACATGATCTGAAACTACACAATGCACCAGGGTGGGAAGAGCCAATAGAATTTCTTGAATATTTGTAAAATAGCATGTGCTCACTTTGACTTTAATAAGACAAGTGAAGTGTTTATGCATTTTAGCGGGAATGTTATGCAAGTCAGATCTAAGGTCAATCAATGACCATGTGGGTGGTGTGTGATGCAATAAAGAGTGAGTCAACAAAATGGTTCTGCCTCTTAAGTTTCAATTGAGTCTTGCATCCCAGGTCAAAGCCCCCAATCCAAGGGACGAATTGACAGAAGTTTGACTGTCAAACCTAAGAGGAATGATTTTAAGGCCTAATCTGGTGAAACTGCTTATACTTATTTTTCTTTTAATTTAAGGCCACCGGAGTATGCACATTTTCCTTGCTCAGAAATGTACTCTTTACATTGGGATGCCATTTGGGAATATTTACAAAACATTTCAAGTCACCCTTCCCCCCAAGACAATGAAATGCAGATATGGGATAATATATTATATTTATTATAAAACATTAAATCATTTATTTCTTGAAACATATCAACAATTATAAAGTATAGAAGTGTCGTTAAACAGGCAAATAAACTTGTAAACATAACCTTATTCCCCAAGTAATGTTTACCCAAATTTTTTGTAACCCAGGCTTAATCAGGGACACAAATTTCTTTGCTAACCCGAAAGCCATAAATTGTTAAAATATCCTAAATATAGCTATGATGCCATGCTATAAAATTTTTCAACATAGATATTGCACAGCCAATATATACTAGCACATTATGCAAATGTATGAATGACTAAACATTTGCCAAAAACCCTGTCACTAAAATATGAATAGCACAATACAGTGTTTAACCCTCCCCAACATAAAAATACACACCAGTAACCTATATAACAGCCCAAAACTTGGTCGGGTACCCAACCACAGTTGTGAATCCGACCATAATTTTCTATGACTAATTACAAAATCTTTTGAACTGGCCAATTAACAAGTGACAGAGAAGCCAATAGGACTATTGCTACTTTCCTTTTATCTTTAGCAAGAGCAATGCCTGGCTTAGTATCAGCTAGTATTGTATTTGTATGTTTACACACATGAAATGTATGAGCTTCTGTGATATAGAAAGTGCCAAATGCCAAGCTAAAGTGAAAGGTGTTGCTGAAAGGTGCGAGAAACCTGAGAGGAGGAGGAAGGTACAGATTTAATGTAAGTCCACACTGCATTTGACGACCAAGTGCCATGTTTCATAATTTCTTGTAGAGGAACCCCATTCTGGAATGCCCAGGTAGTGGCTGATTTTCTGAAAGAATGGAAAGTTAATGGTGGAGAAACATTCAACAATTTGGAGATCATTTTCAAATGCTTCCTAGCTGCCGAATCAGCCAATGTCACAATTTTTTGTTGTTGCCTGCATAAAAATAAAGGGGAATTGCTAGGAGCAGGAATGTCATGAAACATTTTTTGCAAAGCTGCAATGGGACACAATGGTGAATCACCTAAGGCTGGAATAGATATAGTTGAGGTTTCTTTTCGATCTTGCATTGTTTTTGACCATTTAATTATCACTGTGCAGAATTTGTCACCAAAAATTAGATCCCCACGAGATAAATGCCTTGTATTGTCAAAAGCTGATGCAGAGTGTGGAAGAACGTTTGAGAGTCTCATGAAGGAAAAGAAGCAAAACAAATATAGAGCCTTGTATACTACAGGTTGTTGTAATAAACTAGCCATGTTTACAATTTCTTGCAACATGTGAATGGAAATAATTGTAACTGTTCTGGGTTTGAACACTGCGTTGATCTTAAGGGATTTGGTGTACAAAGTGATTCTATGGTCTTTGAAAGGGTCTGTGTTCAACCCATGAATAATAAACATGGCCCTAATTGCAGCTATATGGTTTGAAATATTGGACTGTGTCATGCCATTGCTGTAGCAAAATTCCATAAAGGACAACAATATGACAGTATTCACCTGCAGCAGTTGAAGATTTTCAATCTCCAGGAAAGCTAGGAAGAGTGTGAACATTCTACGATATTGTAACCATGTGGCTGGACGAAAGCCTTTGTGTAGCCTACTTATTGCTGCAGTAGCAAATCTTGAAGCATCTAAAAATATAATATATATTTAAATATTCATATTAAGGTGAGTGTGGTCCAGATGGACTGGCATCCATATATACTGTGGGACAAGACTGGACAGCGTCTGAAATTGCCTTTGGGTGCCCTTCCATCTGGACAATAAATCTGCCGTCTGATTTTGAGCACCTGAAATGTGATTAACAGTTAACTGTATGTTAAATAATGATGTTAACAGCCAGATATTCCTAGCACATGTTGCTAGTACATTATCTCTAGCTTTACCTGCCCTTAACACTTCTACTACTGCTAGATTGTCACATTTAAGTTCTATAAGTTTATCTTGCCAGTATTTGCCCCATATTTTTAAAGCGACCACAATGTTTAAAATTTCCAAATGCACTATAGTGTAATTTTTATATTCTAAAGGAATTTGCAAATGATACACCATATTATTAAAAGAACCTCCAAAACCAGTCAAGCAAGCATCCATATGCACTGTATGTTGTGGTTTCTGATGGTCATAGAAGGTCACTCCATTATATTGACTTAAGAAAGTATTAAACCAATTTAAATCTTTATAAAATCGTTCATCTAATGTAATTACAGGCTTGGTAGTATTATCTCTCAATAATTGCAACATTCTGTTTAAGAAAAAACGTGCAGGTTGGACACATTTAGTGATATAAAGAAGAGACCCCAATAGAGATTGAAACTGATTTTTTGTAACTTTAGATTTAAAGACAAAGTTTGAGCAAATCTGTTGAATTTCTTGTAATTTTTCTGAAGGTATTTTAAGCGTTTTAGTTACCGTATTAATCTCTATACCAAGGCATACAGCACATGAAGTCGGGGCAATTAACTTGGACTGGCTGATTTCTAGGCCTAGTTCCTGTAGCAAACCGAGCAGAGTACTGTAAGATTGGTGAATATCCTGCGGGAGCCCTGTATAGACCAGATCGTCAATATAGTTGTAAAGATAGGGGAATTTGTATTTATTCTTCATTATATACCGTACTGCATCCGTACACCTCTGAAAGAAAACTGAACCATGCCTAAAACCGAATGGCAGCGTACGATCAATAAAAAGATTTTCATGCTGAATTCCTAAGAGATCCAAGTCCCCAGGATTAATCCTGATGTGCCTAAATGCTCTGCTAATGTCTATCTTATAAAGAAGTGCCTTGGAACCCAGAGATTTTAAACTGTTAACTATAGTATCCACTGAAGGGTAATTTAATTCAAAGTATGTGTCTAAGTATTTGTCTTTTGATACGCCATCATTAACAGATTGGCCTACTGGAAAACTTAAATCTAAAATGACACGCCTGTTTTCTGAGTGAGGTTTCTCCCTGGTTAGAAAGGGGGATACATGACAAGGGAAAGGATATTCCGTAAAAGGGCCTAATATAGCCCCATATTCTATTTCAGTAGAAATATATTTATTAATATGTTCTGGAAATTTAATTGCCGAGGAGTGGTTTTGATATGTGGCATTCAAAGGCTTAGAACGATTAAAGTCAAGGGGGAACCCATATTGCAAGAGATCCACAATTTGTTTATCCCAATATTTGGATAAGTGTGACTTCCATGCTGGTATGTTAAACTGAGCATTAACAGGAATCCTAGCTGCCATAAAATTTGGCATATTCGAATTGCGAATAATTTTATGTGCTTGTATTATATTGGGTACATCACCCCAGACAATTTCTTCTCCCGAATAAACCAACAAATCATTCATGGGCAAAAAACCAAAGTTTCTGCCATTTTGCTGTACACAGTTGCGATAATCTTTAGAGTAAAATGCATTAAGGCGAATAGCCTCTGGTATATTACGTTTACGTTTATGGGCCATGCCCATCGTATCATAAATCAGAGACATATTGTCTGACAGTTGTTGCTGCCTGCATGCTAAATCATGACTTGCAGCTTTTGTCTCTTTATGAGAACTTGGAACATTTTGTTTGATTTCTTGTTTAGGTCCTTCAGCATCCTTGCCACTGTCATCCTGAGGCTCAGTGCCCAATTTAGCCCTAATTCCGTTTTTATTGCCCCTGAATTCGAATTGTGCCTTGTGACAATTTTCTGTGGCTTTGGTGCAATTCACTTGTATAGTCGGAGGTAGTGTTTTCAAGGTTTTATTTTCTGTACCTTGTACAGAAGTAGAATGGACCATACCATGTTTGTAATCACATGATTTTCCCAATGTTAGCCCAGTTTTGTTTTTATTGCCTTCCAATTTCTTTGTAAAAGTATCATGTGATACAAGATGATGATTTTTCACAATATCATCGGATGTATTTGTCAATAATTGAAATTTATTGCTTACAGGCCAGTAGTAATCGTGAGTACTACTATTCAATCTCAATTTCCCAGTACCAGCATTTGAGGAAAAAGTATCCTTTCTGTGTACTACTTGTGCCTTGCTGTTAGTCGGAACGCATTTGGTAGGAACGCATTGAGAATACTTGTGATCCGGTTTCTTAGGTATTTGCGATTGGCCGTTGCATTTAAGGCCCTGCCTGAGAACGCATCCTTGTGTTTTGTCAATTAACTTTGTAGTTGACAGAACTTGAGCAAATGTTTTATTTGTGACTTTTGTGTTAAATGATTTATTAACCATAAACCATCTGATCCACTGATCACGTGGGGCTTGTAATTCTTTGTTTACAGTATCACTAGAAACATTGTTATTTACAAATATTCTATTTCCATGGGTGAGCACTCGACTGTGTTCACCCATTGCTATTCGTTTTTTGAGCCTTTTTGCTTGTTCTTACATTCTACTTCTGAATGAGGAAACGTTTTTCCTGCAGATGCAAAACAAGAAGCACAGATGTGCTTATACAAGACCCCCCTGGTCTCATGGGATTTCTTCTGGAGACATGTGCCCTGATTGAAATAAGTACAAGGCATTGTTTTGGTGATTTTTGTGAATTTTTTGCCATTATTAAATTTTTGAGGGGACACTTGAGAATGCGGAACATGTTTTTGAGCATTAGCTCTCCTAATCCGATCTATGGCCGAGATATCAGCATATGAAACCACCTCTCCTTGTTCCATCCTACATAACAACACTGCATGGCTGGCTTTGGCCGAAATCCAAGAAAAATCATTAGCATCATCCATGAGGGAGATCATGTAGTCAAGCATATGTTTTCTGATTTCCGGATCTGATTCATCCCTCATGGTCCGACCAAAGCCAGCCACCCACTGTGTAACAGAGAGTTGGTCATACGTGACACGTTCTTTTGAAAGCCCTGACAAGATGTATTCATGAGGCCATTTAATGCGATTTTTAACCATGACCTCTACAGTGCCGCCTCTCTGAGATTTGAGCTTTGGGTTCATACCTGTCTTAGCAAGATCTGTAAGTTCTTGCAAGCGTTGTTCAACTTTAAGTTGTATAAGGGCATCCTCTTTCACAGACTGCAATGTGGGCAGTTTAAGATCATCGAAAGTTTTTGGTTGTTGCTTAGCAGTTGTGTTAACCACTTGTTGTTGTTTGACCTTTGTTTTCTTAATCTTTGCTTTATCCGAAGTTTTTTTACAAGCATCACCCTCTATTCTATCCAATCTTTTTCCTATTTGTTGCAATTGCTGCAAAATCTGAGAGTTAATCACCGATTGCACTTGCAAATCCGATACAACATCAGTTGGTTCAAGATTTGAACCATGAGACTGTTTACTCTGGTTATTAATACCAAGAGATGTGGATTGAACTTCTTCATCCGAATGTTGAATTAAAGCATCACAATCAATGTCACTATCTGATGCTTCGTACGAATCCGACATATTTGCTTCAGTACTAAGGGATGTCGCTTTATGATGTAACAAATCTGTGAAAATTGGATTATCATCTGCTATTTCAATTTGAACAGGGAACTGAACCGTATCCTTGTTACTAGATCTAAGATTGTACATAACGAGACATTGGTTACAATACTAAAATAGTATGAACACACACGTGTGTATCATATGACATTAATATGTGTCATAAAACAGTAATGTTGCACACGTTATATGTAAAACACATGTACAATATACAACTAGGAAGCATATAACTAATATATAACGAGGATAAAGATTGAATAAAACAATGTAATGATGTAAAATACTAAAATACTAAAACATAAAAAGAAAACCATACAATATCTGCAACCACGCGTTTGTTTTCCCACAATCTTCAGCATAAAGTTCTGTATGTGTGTCCTCGTTGCTTCCTAATATTGAAATGGCAGAATAAATATGGCAATTCAGAGAGGTCTCCCGCTGTCCAGTCTTGACCAATAAGGGCAGTGTATGCAAATTTTTGGTGTATGCTAAATGAAGAAAGAAGGGAAACCGAAATGAGCCCGATGGCACCCAAATGCCATCTTACATACTCCTCAAGCTGCATCCACTGTGGCCAAAACTTTCCAACAAACTATTCCTACATCATCCATTGGGTTTGGGCCCTTGTAAATACATTAATCCATACTAACAGGTTAGTTTAACTGTAGAAATTGTCTGCTAAAAATGCTAAGAGATACTAATAAAAAGCCCAAACTGTATTTATTTTGTGTTTGTAAATAATTTCACAGCTAAGGTTACATTGAAACACTACCAGCTATGCTGGGCTAAAGGGCATTGCAAGGTCGCTTGGTCATACCGGGATTGCTTGTGTTCCTCAATGGCCCCATATGTGCTGGGGTTAAGTCGTTCACATGTCAATCCATACTATTCTTCTATAATAAAATTTTCATCTTAATTTCTGTACCTTTGGTTGTAGACTGACTGAATATTGTACATAAAGGTATTACTAATGTGAATATTAATGATAATTTACATTGGGTTTGGGGTGAGTGATACATTTCAATGAACGTTTATGACTTGGAGGGGATCTCTACTGACATATCATTGAGATCCCAAATCAATTTTAAATAAATATCAAATTTTCTTAAGATGTTAGGCCAACTTTTCCCAGATAGTATCTCATAAGTTTGAGATACCAAGACTTTTTAATGACTCATATTTTATGTTTAGACATTTTACTATAATTTACATTTGTACATATTTATAAATACACATCACTTTTAATATGCCCTTTTTGTAAACAACACGGCAATCCCCACAGTTTTTACACCTTAGTCCACTCCACTCAACTAGAAATTCTAAATTATTATTATTATTATCATACGTAAATGCTTAAAGTTATACATAACCTTAGCTTGGCCCAAAACCTATGTTGTTAAAGTGTAATTCCTCAAAACTCGTACCTAATAAGGTACTCTGGCACAGGGCAGTTACACACAAACATGCAAGTAACCATACACAGCCACACAGACACAGATAGTTACCAAACGTAAGCATAATGTAACGACAACACACAGAGAGTGCTTTCTATTTACCCCCTGAATTGTTTGGCTGATACTTGGTTTTGTAAGCTTTGAGAAAAGTAACCCACATCTAATAGAAAGTTGAATATATCAAATAAACAAAGGCAACAAAAGGGACAAGCTGGAAGGACAATAACAACATTTTCTAGATCAGTCCCAATATGGCGAACAGATTTTTTTGTAAACATGAACAAATGACACGCATCAAATCTGACTAAGCAAGGCTTTGTTTAAATCCTCTTTTACAGTTTCCCGTGTGATTTGCCAGTAATGGGGGAAAGGTATTCCTTTGTTGGACTTTATTTTTGCCACTTGCCCTGAGACTGAATTTTATTCCTGAAAATTTCCACAACAAAAGCAAGCAACTCATGATAATTTCATAGGTTTGCACGTTTGGTGAACTTCATACGACCACCACATGCGGGTCAGTTCCCGTCCGTTTTTAAGGAGGGAGGGTTGAACTGCGACCTGTCAGGTCTTTACGAGTTATATTTACTAAAAAGTGAAAAATATGCTGATCTTAGGAAAACTGAATGTTATTCACAACAGCAGTATTTATCAGTATTATTACTATAAAAACTGTACTTTTCCTCCATTACAACAGAACTTTTGAAATGGTTAGCTTTGAAATTCATGTCGATCAAGCCGCCAAAATAATGTTTAATATCCCCACCATCCTTCTACCGCATTAGCTACTGTTGGTTTCTACAGTTTCTAAGCATGGGCTCTAGCGAAGCTTGTGCTTCTAGGGATAACTTTTTTTTTTTAGTTTTTTTTTGTCTCCGGACTTTCATGAATTGTGGCTTAGCGTGATGAGTGCCTGTCTCTTCACTCAAATAAAGTGGCAATTGGTTATGTTAGTACTGGGACGAGTGACCACTTCAGTGCACTACTCATGTCTCTGATGGCTTTGCGGCTAATGCTAGTAGACTGAAACCCCTTTTGGCCTTGCTGCAACTACATGAGACATTTCATCTCTTCTTGGTACATAGTTTGATCGCTGTATAACATAAAGCTTTCGCAAGGCATTAATTTTAGCTATTTCAGTAAATTAGCTTGGATAGTGAAAATTTACTTATAGTGAAACATTAATTCTATATTGATCTCCTAAGTGGAAACTAACCATTTGTGAGAATCAATTCCAGTGAATTTCTGAATAATTAGTGAAGTTTTCTTCTAGCTAAAATTTCTAGTTATACAGTATTTGTTATTACTTTCGAATGGTAACCCCCGGGTGGCAAATTTCAAGTACTGTCACCAATTTTATGCGTCTTACTTTAAGGTTTACAGTGAGTCAAACACTCCCTCCATTTCATTACTTTTTATTTTGCCTTACTTTTTACGGCAGTAATAACATTGTGTGAACTTCCAGTGTGGGTACTACTGGTCAAAAACACAGAAAATTAATTGGCTGACTCTTAGCACTAATGTTCACTTGGGATAAGATCACACACTTTATCGGGAGATAAGGTGTATCATAAAAATAGCGGACTAAAAAGATTATATGAATGACAAATAGGTCACATAATTGAAAAGATAGGCTGTATGGGAGTTACGTCTGAAAAGACTGGAAATAATGAGACACTAAGGAAGACCTTAATATCAAGGTTCAAATAAAGTTAAAAACTGGAAGAACCATCTATAATAACCATGACTCATAAGATAGCACATACAACAAGACTGTGTTATAAGTGCATTAACACAAACTGATAGTAAGCAAATTATGTTCATTGACAAATTTTGACAACATATCTTTCATTTGTACACAATAGTAACATTAACAGTAAGCAAATTATGTTCATTGACAAATTTTGACAACATATCTTTCATTTGTACTCAATAGTAACATTCCTAAAAATTTACTGTAGTCAAATTTTCTCTACTTCTGTATTCCTTATCTTCTTTCTTAAAGCAGTTCTAATTAGAACCACGTGTAGTGTTGGCAAATTTCCTTGTTGTTTCCTTGTTTCATTCAACTGCTGAAAAGTTTGTCTTACATTTTGGTTAAAGCTTTTACTTTTGATGCTCTCACTGTTTGGAATACTCTTACTGATAAGATTTGGGCCTCTCCCTCTATTACCTCTTTGAGAAAAAAGTATCCCATCTCCACACCAAGGTATATCCAGCTTAGTCTCTATATTTCACTTATATTCTCCCTGATGCTTGACCTTTTTTCCATCCCTGGATATTCAAATTGGTTGGCTGTTTTTGTGCTCTTGTTGATGATAGCAGTTTCTGTTAAAGTATTTCATTAAAAATATTAAATGATAGTGCTTATAATTTTAACTTATATAAGAGCATTATGAAGCAAACCCCAAAATATTCAAAAATAAATAAATGGTGTAATAAGTGCCAATGAAAGATAATAAGATATTAATTAGAACTGAAATACTTTTTGCATGAATATACTAGTACAAGTTAGGGGTTGGCATAATATTGGCAGGACTTTTTGTCCTATATTTTTTATAATTAGTTTATATTCATAAGCCCTAATATAATAATTTAAAACAGCTACAAGTAAGAAATTGCATGTTTCTGTAATTCTGCTGTAGTTCCATGCAACTTGTATAGCAAATCAGGTGTTAAGGAGTTATATAATTAATCTTGTGCGCTTAACAAAACTTAAGGATGAAAAGGTGCCATCAAACGGAAGATGTAATCCTATCGGTCCTGACCAAAAAAAACTTTAGTCTGGACACATGAGACAAACCGTGTACTGTTATTGGAACGTTTGGACAATGAAGGGTACTGGATTCTATGTTTGATCAGTGCACATTTGGTCAAATTACAAGATTAACTCTATAAAAATAGCCATCCCAAATTGAGTGAAACACTATCATGGGGGTGATCACATCCAAATGCCTGTAATGTGATCTAGGCATTACGAAGAGTTACAACAATGAAACAGTGGTAGTGTGAAAAAGACAAAAAAAATCTCATTTCTTAGATCTGTTTGTGAATATAAGCTATAAGCCAGATAACACAGTGCAATAGTGTAGGAATATGGATGCAATATAATGTAATATTGACAGTAATGTGTCTGATATACCTACATTTTTGATACTCTAATGAAATTGATAAAAAATATAAACTGGGTTAAACGTAGTAAGTGAACATAGTGTACAAACGATTTAAACTTTTGATTTTTTTTGCCTCAACAGGCATTTGTCCTATTTCTGAACTGAAAGAAAACCAACAAAATTTGAACTAGATAAAGCCACTGTAGAAAGTAGCAATAAAAACAAATAATAATAATAAAATTACTTTAGAAGTTAATATTCAAAATGGGTTTTCAGATGACTATGTATACTAGCAGTATGGCTTTTTCCTCAAGGGTAAATATATTTTGGATCCAGGTACTCTAAAATCCAAGTTGGCTTATTCTTAAAAAAATGCATTGTGAAGCTTTTTGTTGCCAAGCATTTTTCATTTTCTTTGGTATTATAAAAAATTAATGAGTCATACATACTAGACACTAAGTTTTATATTCAAATTAATAAGTAGTGTATTCAATTTAGTGTAAAATAAAGAGGCTAAGTCATACATGGGACTTACTAGCTAAAATACAACCTACTAAGTCATGTATAAAAATCACCAACTTACACACATGACTTAGTAGACAAAACTTTACATACTTTACATAAAATAAACTTTGGCAGATCAGATCTCCCATAGGTGACTGACAAATACAAATTGTTTGTCAAATTTATTAAAATTTACCCTTACAATTGTAGGTTCTCTTTCACACACTGCCACATGTGTAAACAGACCATCTCCAATGTTCTCAATAAATACTGGAGCAGGAATTACTCCGCACTGTGCTTTACACATACATTGGTAAAACACTAGTTTCCAACCTTTCGGGTCCTGGTTTCTAATTTCTAGCCTGAGATGAAATTGGAAAATTGATAGATGGTCACTGGTACCCAATAGTCTTCAGTGCGTAATCTTCAGTTCTGGGGCAAAGCAAACAAGAAAATCTCATTATTTAATTAACAGTCTTTGGGTTTATTCTTGTTAAAACAATATTAAAAGATTAATACACCAATGTTAAACATCCAATATTAGTCTACAACTAGGTTGGTCCCAATAAAGTAGTGTGAAGTGATATTATTTAGTCTAAGTATACACAATACAGAAGTTTTATAAAATTATGACTTCCAGCATTACAGCTGACTGAATTACAGTAATTCTGTCTACTTGCAAGTACCCTTCCTAGTGTTACTACTCACTACTAATTACTAACAAACGCCCCTGTCCTTCAACTACAGCCTGACATCCACATGCAAACTTGTGATACAATGGCCTGCCGTTTGATTCCTTGAGCCTCCCACCGAGGTTTTGAAATGTTTCAAATTCTGCCTCTGAAGGCTACAATGTCAGTTACCATCAATTGTGACTCGTTATCATTTCGGTAGCATGTGTTCATCCAATGGCCACCGAAGGTGAATTAAGGTCAGTGGAGGTTACCTCTCGGTGACCAACTTTTGTACTTCTATCTTCCTGCTGTTACTGATGGTTACACACCATGTTCTTTTTGTGGCCATGTGCATCTTACCTTATGGATACACCTTATCTTGGAAGATCTGAGGTATCCTGAGAGGCAGTTCTGCCACGGAGTAACTGCAGTGTATGCCGCCAGTAGTGTGAAGGGGGCATTAATTGATCAATCCCTAACGTTATAAGTGGGTGAGTACTACTGAGTTAGTCAAAATTGTAGTTCTATGTCAACAGCAAGTGAGTCAAGCTTTTATTAAGAAAAGCTTGGAACCTGGAATGGTGTATGAATAAGTGACTCACAATCAACATTAGTATGTTCACAAAGAAGGATGATATTGCATATGAAATAACAGCAGTCATCAAAATGTACATGTAACTTTACACATTTCAATCTCTCCTGATCTCTGATATAGCCACAGAATGCACAGCCACAGAATGCACAGGGTGACACAAATGATGGCAATGTATTTGGGATTTGGCATGCATCACACCGAGACAACATTATCTATCCACTGGAAAGCAGTCCTAAAGAGCAGACCTCCACCAAGGGGCGTGTCTGAAAATTTGAGAAATTTTGAATCTAGAACATGATCTGGATGTTTACAAAATTGCATCACTTCTTCCAATGATCAGGTTCTTATAACAAAAAAAATGTGAATTTCCTTTATTACATTTGACATAATGTCCACCAGAAAGAAGCCAAAGTCATAAAAAGTAAAATGGTACTAAAGAAATTTTGAGAATTTTTCTCAAGAACATGATCTGGATCTCTCCTAAACTTCAATAACTTCTTCCTCTGTTCCAGCCCTTCACACAAAAAATTCAAACAGATCCGTTCACTTCTTTACGAGGTATTACAAACACACACAGCCAGACAAACATATAAACACACACCATATACAGAACCCTCTTGCTGGAGATGACATATTTAAATTAATTAACTGATACATTTCCTCACAGACTAACATCTACATGTCAACAACCGATATCTGAACATATGGGAACATATTTCACCAACCTGCTCCACATAGCATCTTGTTTACCTGTTACAGGTCAAATGATTGTGTATCTTGCATTATTTCTTTGTTATATAAATTACCAGACTATTCAAGTCCTAGACAGACACTGAGGTATTTTGTGGGACAATTGAAGGCATACACTAGGATGTCTTGGTCTGTTGTGGTGCTCCTCTGCTTGTACACTATTGGATCTGTTTGCAATGCAGGTGAGTGTAGTAATGTACATATAAGCTATTAGTTGTTTCTGCTTTATTATATTTCAATCATAACAGGACAGGCTATAGTGTTATTGGTACCTACCATCGGTCCGATAAAGTACTTCTCTGGCTAGTGGTAGTTGGATAGAGTTCATGTAATCTAACTGCAAACCACATAATCTGTGTACTGGTAAATTCTTATAGGGGGCCACGGTGACAAAGTGGTAACACTCTCGCCTCCCACCTCTGAGGCCGGGTACGGTTCCCGGCACGGCCTCAAGTGGGAAAGCTGGTATTTGCTTGCTGTGTCTGGAATTGTTATTCTGTAAAAGCAAATTTACTATTTTTGTTCAAATTGGATAGTTTTATCTAGCCTATGATGTCTGCCACTGTGGCATAAAGGGTAACAAACTCGCCCAAGATCAGAGACAACCTGGGTTCAATTCTAGATAATGTCACATAGATCGTGGCTTTGATCACTGTTTATAATGGTGGTCCTCTGTCATTAGGGATGTTGATAAATGGTTATCACTTGGACTCTGTCTTTAAGTTAGGGGTACTCTGCTTGTGCAGTAAGGATTGGTCCAATAATGATTTGAGTCATGCAGTAAAAGAAGTATTTGTGCTGAGTATAAATATACAATACATAAAGTATAATACAATGACATTTTATGAAAATCATGTAAGCTATAAAACAGGATGAAGTACGTTACATTTGAATGGCTCTTATCTTTGACTATATTTTCATAGATATTTATGTTACATATATATTTAATTTCACACACACAAATATCCAAGCTTACTTAAGACCTCTTAGGAGTTATTTGGGTTTCAACTGAATTTGCAGATTGCCTGTGCTTGTCGCTGCAGTGTCATGATATCAAAGAGACCCAAATATTTTAGTTGTTTTTTATATTTTCCCCCTTTGGTCATATGAAAAACTTTCAAAATTTAAAAAAAGAAAATTTAAAAATTTAGAAAAAGGAAAAAAGGTGTCCAGGTTGGATTCTGACCCAGGACCTTGTGATCACAAGTCCAACACTCTACAGACAGTGTTACAGTGGCACCTGTATAGTTTTTATGTTTAAATGGCATTTGTCGAATGTAAATACAAAAACTTTATTGTTAAACTTCTGATTTCTCCATCATTTCTACATTGATGTTTACACAATAAAAACTATGACAAGTGGTGTAGTAATACCTTTCTAACGATATAAATAACATATCTGTATAAAACACGGTTTCCGAAATACTGACAACAAAAAATCATGAAGGAGAAAGTCTGGTGTGGCATTGATTCATGTATGTGACGAAGAGAAATAGATTTCTCTGTATATGTACAACTGAAAATAAGAATAAAAAACTGTCTTCTGACTTTAATTTCCACTCAAAGTTCATCAAGTATCTGCCCACTATTGTCGAGCATTAAAAAATCAAACTTGGCAATAGAAACGGGCAGTGCCTAAAGGAGCACTATCCATCGCCCAGTAGATCTGGAACCAGATAGTGGAATATATAACGGGAAATATTCGGGAATTTTGGTTTGTTTCCGGATTGTGGTGGAGGAGGACCGAGCCACCCATGGGTAGACCCTGCTTTGTGTGAAAATATGACTTCTATCCTATGCATAGTTTTGCAGTAATGTTCAATGACAAAAAAAACCAAGCAAACAGACAAACAAGCAGATGTGATTACAATAGCCCCAATAGGTGAAGGTAATAAATCCTCAAGATTTTAATAATTTGGCAAATCAAGGATAAAATAGAAAAAAGAGATGTGTTACCACGCGTTTACTCAAATATAAGAAATAAAAGATAAAACAAGAAAATAGAAAGTACTCCTGTAGCACAAACCCTCCCCAAAGGCCAATTATCCCCATATTGAAATTTCGTCAAAATACCGCCTTTTTATTTTAACTCCCATAATCAGACCGCATAACATGAATGTGTAAAGAGTAATGTTGAACACAAAAGTATTGTAAATTCAGTTAAAAGGGGACAGTTGGAGATTCAGGAATTTTTGTGTGTATCCAGATTATGATATAGATCTTTCCGAAAGTTTAAGTAATTCTTCCTTTGGTCAGGCAATACCCACATGAAGAGTTCTCAAAGAAACCTTCATTAGTTCTGAAGTAATCACAAAAACAGGCAACTAAACAGATAGATGAATGCACCTTAACACAAAACCTTTTTGGCATAGGTAATTACTGGTTAATAAACCACTGTGACATGTGGAATATTAACTAGTAAAGGTGAAGTTATTATGTTCAGGGAAAATGATAGGCATCACTATTTGGATGGAAAATCCCGAATATTTATCAATCCCATTCTCAATGAATGTTATGAATGTTATCCCCGCAAGGAAAAAAAAATAAAGTGGCTGCCTTGGTTGAGGATTGTGCTATAGCAGTACTTTCTTGTGTATTTAGTCAAAAAAGTGTTGGAATACAACTAAAACATAGATGGCTTACTTCATAGTGACATAGCATATGTTTAAACATTTATCAGGCATAATTCAACTTGTGAACAACAAGCATAGTCCCTTTATTGCGTTATAATTTTTGACAGATGACACATATGGCCAAATGTAAATGAGTGTTCTACATGTTGACACATTTCGGAAAAGAGTAAACATATTATTGAAATACATGTATATGATATTACACAATATCATACTTGACATTTTATAAAATCTTTGTGGGTGTGTTCATTAGCGAATACAACCACCCACAATGACTGAAAAACAAAACTATACTATGTGACGACGTCAGTGCTTACTTGTGTGAACTAAACCACTACATCCAAGATCAGTTGATTGTTTTCATAAAATAATCATCCAGTACAAATCTGTTATCTGAAAGAACTAAACTCTGAAAACACTAGCGAGCCCCCCCCCTCCCCCCCCCCCTCCCCCCCCCCCCCCCCCCTTTGAAAAATATTGTAAAGGGGTTCAACCTAAAGTACAAAATTATTTCTTGAGAGTGTTGTTAAATTTACAGGAAATGCACTATATTTTTTCCAAAAATTAATTTTTTTCCGAGGGGACATGGCCCCCGACCCCCTAGTTATGGTATGTCTGATGTGAACCCCCACCTTACTAAAAAGCTGGATCCGCCCCTGGAAAAATAATAAGAAATGCTTTGCCATCTCTGTCTGCAACAACCCCACAAGGACTAATGTCTTACCGAAATAAATCCACACAAAAACTGCAGGCAATCTCAATAATTTACAAAGATGTTTTACAACTGGCACATTAATATGTATTTATTTTGTCATATATTTATGCAACTGCAAACACTTATAGTATACATTTAAGTACATAATTGTTGTGTAATATATAAAATAGTAGTATTAAGTAAAGTATTGTTTTGGAACACAACTAGCCATGGATGCTACAGTTTCTGAGAGAAGTAGTTTTCGATTGAAAAAAAAAACTCGCATAAGAAAAGGCTGTCTACCTTAGAATATTTAAACTATAGTGATTTGAATTTCAACTGCAATTACAACTGATATTTATTACAATGTCTAACCTGTATGTTTTTTTTTTGCTATTTATCAGATCAACCTCAAAACTCAGAAGACTGGAAACTTTTTTTTCTGTTAGATAAATCCCCTTGTACTAAATGTATTTTTTTGTGTTTATCACTCTTCAGACAGACCTCCAGATCCAAATGACAAGCTAGTTGTTCACAAGTTTACCCTTGGAGAAGAAGAAGATGATGATGCCACATCCAAATGGTTCTATGGACATGACGCCAACAACATGATTGAGTTCATCCGTATTGAATACTTTGAAAGCGATGGTATCAAGTTTGTCAGATGGTATGTACAATAGGTAAAAAAAAACTCGATGGTGAACATTTTACCACAAGAAAAGACAGGTTCATACAATCCGAATCGAAATGATAGGAATTATGTGATTTTTGTAATCGAGTAATAAAATTGTAAATTTGAAAGCACTTCTAGAGTGCAGACCTTCACGAGGGACGTTTCAACAAAAAGGGGGTCTTCTTTTGTATCGTGAATATGATCCTATCCGTCCTCAAAATTTAATCAGTCCTAATTCCAAAGCCTCACCCAACACAGTTACAGAAGATATGGGAATATAAAAGTGTTATCAACAATTGATTTTATACTCTTTAAGTTACTACTAAAATGTTAAGATATTGCAGGCATTCTACATACATTAGTTCATTGTGACATTATTCTTTCATTACAATTCTCCCATAATGTCCCCATATATGCTTTAACTTTACATGTCCATTCCTCAGTGATGAGATTTTACACTTGTAGAGGGAAAAATGTGGTAATATTTTTTATTCAGAATATAATACAGGCTTTTCTTCAAAAATGTACCCACTACCCACACAGAAATTATATGAAGATTCACTCATTATGCTTGGATTTATGCCAAAGGTCAAAATCATTGAAAATATTTCACAGAGACGGATCAAACTGAGCAAATAATACGGTAAAAGTTCACAGAAAATGGCTCAGCTAATATTTGGCTTGAATCATTTTTAATAAAGTAAATCTGTTGTTGGATACTTGATCCAAAATTCATACCCTTTTAAAAAGTAATTCAGAGTTGATCCAATATTTAAGCCAAAAATTAACGGAACTTCTCTATAATTACCCACCGTACCCCTAATTCGAGTTTTTGGATAAACATAAACTAATTTTGGTTGACCTTTTACGTGTCCTTTTTTTGTGAATATAGCTCAAGAATCTTTCAATTACTAAACACTTTGCTGGTTGGTGTTTTATTTCTGTGTCTCTTATCTTTCTTAGCGTTGGCTTTGGTTATGCTGACAAAGAGTGTAATTGTCCAGAGGAGCCACCTATAAGTACACATGAGGTGATAGATTATCCATTTAGTAGAGACGAATATGTCAATGAAGTCAGAGGAAACTTTTACCTCAATATTGGAGCAGTAAGTTATACTTTTAGATAGTGTACAAGTAGAAATTTTAGCTAGAAAAAACTTTCACTTATTCTTCAATTTTAAAAATATCAATGGAATAAGTTTTCAATAATGCCTAGTTTCTGTTTGAGATATTAATACAAATTACAAATTTCACTAGAAAAATTAATTTTTCATTATCTAAAATAGCTAAAATTAATGCCTAATGAAACTTTCAACTTATACAGTAATTCTAGAGTATTTCATCTAATCTATTAGTTAATTATTATACGAGTGGTGCATATTTTATTAAAGTTTTATGATATATGGGAAGACAAATCAATAAAATGTGAATCAGAAGGATAAGTAAAACAAAGAAAAAGATGTAACTGAAGGGTTGTTATGTTTTTTCAACACATTGCTTCAAAAATTCGAAATAATATGTAGAAAAAAATTTATACTAATGAAATGGTCATAAAATACCAGTATTTTACCACATGAGTATTATATTGTTGATATTTTTGTAGATGTTTAATGGTGAATATTTTACTTTTACTATCCACCACTGTACTTCTGTAGAGTAAGAAATCTAAAATTCGCCACATATCTGAAATTTGCCACATGTCAAAATACTAATAAAATAAATGAATTGTGGTGAGATTTGTTGACTGTATTGTAAATTAAGGCTTTTTGAACTGAAAAATACCAATTTTTAGACAAAAACATCATTTTCTTCATAAAATTAACTAAGGTTTTAGAGGTGGCGAATTTTAGATTCCTGGCGAATTTTAGATTTCTTACTCTAATTAGTAAAACAGATCTATATTTTTACCAAAAAGAAAGCAAAACAGTCGACAGTGTAATGTATTCATAGCTAGAGGCACCATTGAATATAAATAAAACTACAATTTGTCAGTTGTAAGGGGTGAAGTCCAAAATAAAAAGAAAGTTCAACGATATCCAAAGTTTGGAGTTTATTCTTTTATTGTGGTCTTATTGTACTTATCATTTGTAGAAATGGTTGATGCGAAAAAGTAAAACATCCTTTATTAGACATATATGAATAAACATATCATGCGTGAGGATAAATAATATAAAACTTTTTCTACATACATGTCTTATGTTGTCATCTTCATTTATGATATATTTTTATACGTCATGTGGAAATTTCCCTGTTATATTTAAACTTTGCTATATATTCCTGAAATACAACAAAATTTGTGTTTCGTTTCACATGTTGTTTTATTGTGTGTGTTTTTTGTTCTTTAAAAAGTAATATTTGTGTGTTTGTCTATGTATTTATAATACCTAAATATCATAATTTTTGTACATTTATCATTATACCATATTAAAACAAATAAATATTCCAAAAAGAGGCAATTTGTTAATGAATGGATACATCATATGAAAATCTGCATTTTCTATCTAGCCTTGTATGGTGTTACCTTCACTTGTAAATTAAGCCAAATAAAACGAAAACATATATTTCAAACTGTAAGTGCAGAACTTTCTAAATTAACCTTTATAAACGGTGCTATTTTCGCTTGAGTTAAAAGAGAGAAGTGTTTGTCATGTTCATTTTATAAGCTCAGATTGCACGCTATCACTTCAGATTTACTTTAAAACCAACAAAGGAAGGTCCATTGGTCCATATGGAACAGAAACAGATATAGACAAGATGAACTTCAAAGCTTCATACAATGGGGCACCACTGCTGTATGCTGAGGGAGTGAAGGGACTCTGGATATATAAAATATCCTTCTTCTTCCATGGTACGTTGATGCGGTGTGATATGTTAATGTATGTTGAAATGTTTGATCTGGCATTGTATTGTTCTTCTTCATGTTATTATTACTATTATGAATCAACTAACCTATGCTAAATGATCTGCCTTGGTGTTCCTAGTAAAAAGGGCATGTGTCATTGATGTGGGCAAATTAATAGGTGTTACCACCCTTGGTTGGGTTTGCATATTTATGTGTAGAAACTAAGCATCCGGCCGAGGTAGCAAATTTGTATTTAGATTAAATGAAATGTAAGGCTACTTCCTAAATGATCAACATTCTGCATATTTGAGAATTTTATGTGTGTCTCTCCTATAGCTTTATCTAAGATGTTATAAAATGTTTCTATTTTTTCCTGTATTTTCAGACAAAGATGGTGAGTGTACATGGTTAAATCAACAAACATTGTGGTAAGGTCTTCATATTCAATGTTACTAATATTCTGTTCTACTTTTGGATTTGATTGTATGGCCCAGGTGGGTTGCTTCAACTCTTCTTGCCTAAAAAGGGAAGGAGCCCTTACAAAACATATGATTTGTCCCAAGTGAAAAGGTCAGTTATACACCGGCTCCTGGTGGACACAATTCATTAGTCAACTTGTACCTTATCTGTTCAGATAGGCATATCCATCACCATGGTTATCTCTCCAGGCCGGCGCTTACTGGGTTATGACCTCTGCCTGGTTTGGACTGGCCCTTTTAGGATTCTAGCCTATTAGAAGTTTTTATCACTTTTGTCATTATATATAAATGTTTCTATTATTTATTATATATGTTAAGATCACTTATGACACTGCATTAATTGGGGACTCCTATGAAGACCCTTCATTTGCAATAAGAGAATATAAGACCAGTCGTAGGAGTCAAAGCATTACTTATAAAACAAAAAAGTTAAGTGCTGACACCATTTTATCAGACATAACTGCCTTACGACTGATATAAACAGCCCTGAACAATTGACACAAAAATGTGCACTGATAAAGCTTTTTAAAAATATTGAGTCTATTTGATGGGTGTTTGTGATTGCCGCAATTATGCCAACATCCCTCGCGACTGAATCTCCAATGCATATGAGTAATAAGATTATGCTACATTATCGGGTCAGTTGAAAGGCATCCCATAACAGTGAAACAGGGTCATAAGCAGATATTCTCTATGGTCAAAATATACAACAACAAAGAACCTCTGTGATGTGGTAATATTGAAGTATTAGTAAATGAAAAAAAATGTACATTGAGTGAATTGTTGAAACTATTATCAACGACTATGTAATGATTTATTTAGTCATAAAGTATACATTAACAATGAATCAAAGTTTAAATAATGAATAATTGAATAATGAATGAATAAGTAAAAAATAATGAATATGTATGCACCAAGTATGTATCAAGTAAAAATAGTGTCCTTTAGTCCTTTACTACTGCATATGGCATTTATAGCAAATGTTTAATCATTTTTAGAAATGAATAAAAAGCCATTTAACTGAATAATGGACTAAAATAGTGAATGATTTCAAAAATGAATAAATCATTCAAAGTAGGACTTTTAAATACTTTATCACTTTATCAAGATGTAAAGCAAAGGCTTCTGCATAAATGAGTGAGAGAATCATAAACAAATAATAATAAAACAATTAATGGATGTAAAAATTACTGAATAAAATGATGAATTGCAAATGATATATTTATATCTGCATTACCAACTTGATGAATAAATTCAATATTGAGTTAGCTAAAATTTAAAGAATTGCATTTTAAAGTAAAAATAACTATGATTTAGTGCTGGACCTGGAAGAAATAGCAAATGAAGTTGCTGACGTGACCTATGACTCAGTGAAAGGAAAGATCAGTGACATATTTGAGGTAAGTTGCTTCAACATTGTTCTGATAAATGTCAACAAACATACAAGCAAAATTAACTTGTCAATGAAACAAACAAACTCTTTGGACATCAAACTTACTGGTTTGCGAATTTGGCATCATCTAATCAGGAGCTGTCTCCTCTCTGTGAGCTTAACTCCCACAGCTGACAATGCTGAGGGCCTGTCCCAGTAGGAACCTTGTTGCTGAACAGGATGCAAAACCCTGACACACGTCATGTTCCTCAGAACCTCACGATAAAGTTTTCTGTGTTCTTAGTGTTTTAGTGGTAGTCTTGAGTTGTATTTTGTTTCTTCCTAAATGCAGGGCATTATCAATTACATGTTGTAATATCCTCACGTATATCAGTTCTATTAATACCTGGGCTTCCGGGGATTCCCCTTTAGCTCAGCTGGTTAAAGAGCTAGACTTGTGTTTATTTCTGTGTGTAATGAGAAGGCTGTGAGTTCGAGACACAGCACAACCAATCAATAATTTCTCCCTTCCCACTACAATGTAAAAGCTTAAAGTATTATTAGATTATGGAAGTGTGTACATTTTAAAACGTATACCAATTTTGATATCACATGACCACGAAGTGTTTTGATTATAACTACATGTGTGACTCTTACATTGCAGTCTGTTCATCTAATATTAAAAATTAATCCATTGCTATTTGGATAATTATAAATTAATTACAAGTTGATTATTTCAACCAAGAAACCCATCTTTAAAGTTCTTATCTTGATCAGGTTCAAGTACTATAGAATAAGTTTACCAAAGCATTCCTTTAGAAGATATTTTGAGCTTACAATTAGGTTCCAAGTTGTATAGGCATTTGTGCGTTGAGAATTTTAATGTCAATGATGTAACAACAAAACAACCCAAACTCAACCATCCCCCCAAAATGCAAACGTCTGTCTGTCAGAAGCTCCGAGTCAATGAAATCCTTGTATTCAGACACAAAGTGTGACTTTTGTAAGCTAGTAAATATAACAAAGTGGTCCATATGCTGGATATTCACACTGCCAAGTTACAGTAATTTCAGTAAATGTTATGTTCTGTTGATACTAAGGCGGAAGTACATAATGATCCGTATTCTATCTATTAATCAGCCATAAAGTATCTTATTTGTATATATTATAGTGTAATGTGGACTTCCATGGCTTTTAAAAACCATCAATTGGTAGATTCTAAAGCAAAACTAAGCATACACAATTTGAAAAGTATGAATCCAATTTATGGTTGAGACAGTGCATTAGTGGAAATTGATTTACAGATTATAAAATTTTTAAAATTTCAAAGTATATATTAAAAGCATATTCTAGCTCTGATCAGATGACAATTCTAGTTATTCACGTTAGCCTAAGTTGTCCAAGTATTTTACTCCCCCTCCCACTTTGTTACTGAAGTAATGATAATTGTTTAAATCATTTGCAGATCAGGGATAATTATCAGCGCATGCTGCCTGACGTCGCAAGGAAAGGATGTGTACAATTTGAAGACAGCCAAGATCCAAAGGCTCAGATTTCCTGTGACTTGCAAGTTTTATTGGATCAGATTAATATCCTGGCTACAGCTTCGCTCGCTTTGAGAAACCATGATGTGTGTATATTCTGAAAGAAATCATATATATATATGTATGTGTGTGTGCAACATAATAAGAAGCAATAGAAAGTAATAGGTGTAATAGATAGAATTTCAATCTATTACTGTTACTTTTTGCATTTGATTTTTTTTTTCAATCTATTACTCTTACATCAGACTTGACTCCAGTATATTACCTTTGTATTACTTCTGTTACTTTGTTTATAAAACATATTATATATTCAGGTTTTATAAATAATTTATCAAAAGATATGGTGAAACACGACCATATTTTATGGTTTATTTCATTTTCTATATGTGTTATTTCAATATAAACCAACACAAAACCGATAAATTCAAATATATCAACAGGCGCTCATTAGTTGAGTTGCACATGATTCTAGACTTTGTAGAAAAGTTTTCTTTCTTGTAAGTTTTCCCTGTTAGAAATTTAGACATTGAAGAGTACGTGAAATGCATTTGAAATAAATGCATTTTCAATTTAATTTTGAAATAAAGCTATATTTAACTTTAGAAATTCGTTGGTATTTAATAGTCTTTATCCAGTCAATCAAACCTGATTAACTTCAAGTCAAAGCCATAGCTTTAACATTTTTGGCAATATTAATATCAAATATCATTTCCACAATATTGTGCCAAAACGATTATAGCAGCTATCATTTAAACATATTTGCCTTATTCAGATGGTAATCAGGCATACACGTGATGCAAACATATATATTTTACCTTAAATGCATGAAAAAATGAAAACTATATATAATATTGTTTTGTATTTCTAGAGACGAAATTTGCTAGAGTTGAAAGACTATGACAGTTCTAAATACCTTGAGGAGGTGAGAGAAGCTAAAGACTTCCACAATCTGGTAACTGGCATTAAGTTTGACCTCAATACTGTAATAAATGTCACACAACAACAGAGCCAAGATCTCAACAGATATTTTAGGTGAGTCTAATAATAAATATAATTATAATAATAATAATAACAATAATAGTCTACAATTTGCATAAACATTATTCATAGCATTACTATATATATGTAATTAATTTATATAACATAATGCCCCATTTCACGCAACAGGCGGTACATCCCGCAGTTAGAACCGCCTCCCAGGCAGCCCCATTTCATCCAAGTTGTTCACACAAAATATGGTGTAATTTGTGGTTATAGTCATTGGGTGAAACACCCCTGTCCTTTGACTATCATTTGAGGTTCCTATGCAAACTTGTGATGAAGCGCCCAACACCTCATCTCAACTTATGTCACCATATTACTCCAAAAGACGACCGAATCTCAACCTTATGTACACTGTGGGCCACACCTTCGGTTAACATAGCAAAAATTTCATTTTTCTATGTATGCACGCCTTTATCTGCACATGCTAATTGAGATAACAGACGCTAACAAGATAATGGACGCATTAACTAGAACCCAGGGGGAAGAAGTGGGAGTTTAAAATTGATTAATCTTTAACATATTCTTTCAAGCACAATTAATACGTAACATGAACCAAAATGTTGATGTTAATATTAAAAGTTGTAAGCACTAAATATAACTGATAGGTAAAACAAGTTCTAGTTAAAAGTCTACATGTAATTCAAACTTGGCTAAAACATGATTAACTATAATGAAATGGTTCAAACTTCAACAGGCCTGCTGAATATTTTATTAAATTTACGTTACGATAACCATTAGGCCTCTGTGCCAAGGGAGCTAGAGCAAGATGTAAAATACATCTGAGGTGAAAAGTCAAAAGGTTGAACATCAGATTAAAGTAACAGGTAAGGTCAAAGAGGTTCCCGAATAAAAGAGGGGGAGACAATGAATACGTCTCCCAGTTTTGGGAGCAGATAATTAATATGTTTGTTCTAGCTCACAAGACATTGATATCATGGGAATGGAATAAAACTGAATTTAAGCACTTTTGGTATGTACCAAGCAGTTAATGTTACAAATGTGACTCCCAAGCACCAAGCTTAAGAATGTAAATATTGTCAAAAGGTTTCTGTGATTGGAGAAGAAGAGACGGGAAAATTGAAAGGTGATCATATTAAATGTGTTAGGTATGTGAACCAGACCGTACATATTCACGACTAATTTTATTTAGCACAAGAACCTCAACAGAGCCCCCGCTTAATGACTTTTGCTGATGTGTACCTGCTTTTTGTTCTTCAGCCAGGTCTTTGAGTCTCTTTTCAACTTGGGCCTGGATCAACAGATCTTGTCTGATGGCATTTAACTGTGGAACGTCATCAGCTTTTTTTCGCTATGTGTTTTTGTCTCATTCTGGTCTGAAATTGTAGGAGTTTCCCCAGGATTTTCAATTGTGCAGTTTGCCTTGTCAGTACTGGAGTGCTCACGTTTTTGTTTTTATTATTTTTTTAAATCTGTGGTTTTGTTAAAACGAATACCTTTTCAACTTTATCTAGCCTTTGACTAATACTCTGTAGTTGGTTTAATATCTAAACATTGATCATTTGCTGAGCTGTCAAATCATCTGCCTTTTTGAACCCGTATCTCCGGATTTGTCACTTTCTTGCTCCCCAGTTTGATCTTTATCTAAGTCAGCTGCAACATCACTACAATTCAATTCCGAATCAGAAGAGTAAACGTCTGATTCCTGTTCACTTTGGTTGTTGGGATGACTGTTTACTTGCAGCAATTTAGAAAGAAATTCAGTATCAGTACATTAACACACATAACAAAATTACACTTATGTGATAACTGTAAATCAATGCATGTAGAAACTGATATTTCTATATGGACAAATGGTATATCATTACATATAGAAACCTAAGTATTAAATATCTACATGTATCAATCGTACATCAAAGCATATGGAAAATGTAAACAATAAATTTCTGTGTGAGTTAATGGAACATGATTATTTATAGAATTGAAACCACTACATAAGATATGTGTATAAATGGTATATCAAATAAAAGAATACTGATTAAAATAATAATAAAGTTAAATTATGAAATAGAATAATAAAATTAAGTTTTAAACTAAATTCCACTTGTAACCAGAAGGCAAGATGTCTGCTGTTTTCAATGTGACCCCAATGCAAGCTAAAGTTTGAATGACATACGGAAGGGCAATTTCCTAATGCAGTGGGGTTCGACCAATCAAGTACCAGATATATGTGTCAGTTGGAATATAGTAAAACTGGTTTAGGGTTCCCAGTAATGAACTTGTACTAACTGAACGTGGACCCATATTTCTCTACTGTGTCGCAAGGTCACATACGAACCTCGGATGGTAATTGAAGGACAGGGGCATTTCACTGAATGCAAATAACCACGGGACTTACCGCCATTTTTATGTTTAATCTGTCTGAAATTTCCAATTGCTATTGCTATCTGTTTTTGGTTAACTTTTAGTTCAATTGCTGCAATTGACATAGAAATTGCTGAAAAAGATTGGAAGTATATCAAGGATGCAATCAATGCCAGGCAAGATGGTAAGTATGGAAATAATTTGAACATATAACACAATGTTATCCAGTTTATGAGTCAATTCAGTCTAAAAAAATATAGTTCTCACCTAAACATAAATGGCCAGACAATAAGTTGCAGTCAGATTATTTTAAGTTGTCCCCTTTTCATTAAATAACCTTTAGATGGGATCTATATAACCAATAAAGTCATTAATAACTGTATTGTATATTATTTTGAATTGTAATGACTAATAACAATGCTCTTAATAATAATATAAATGGACAATATGTTACAATCTTTGTCTTACTGAAATAATAATGATAGTTATAGACAAATAATTGTCTCCAAGAGTCCAATAATATACCAAGTATCTTGCTCTTTTCATATAGCATTTGGTTGTTTAATACTATTGTACTACGCTTTTGTTATACTTAGAAAAATGTATACCAAGTATCTGAAAAGCTGATAAAAGATTCACTCATAATATAGAAAGAAAAATAATAAATAGAAAATTCTTCACATTATTGTCATATATGAGGTCTTCTGTATGACATAATTCATCAGATCTTATGGGTAGGGTGGTGTAAAACTGTGTAATCTTAACCATAGACAAATTGATCATTTGCCAAATTGACTTAAATCAAAGTGGCCTATATCTGCCCGTTAAATCGGTTGACAGAAAAAAATTAGCTGGTCGAATCAACCACCAGAGAATTAGTGTGGTTTCTAACTTAACCCTTAGATGTCAAATCCATTTTGATGTTAGATTATGAGTAGAGACACAGGAATGATAATATTAATTAGCTAATGTTTAAAAAAAACCATTAACTTAATCTTAGTTTTTATATTAATATGTTTACAGCCATATGAATTGAGTATTAAAAGTTTTAAAAAGTGGACAAGATGTCGCATTTCTGTCAAGTTTTAGTTATTTGTAAAAATAACATTGTATAAGTATGAAATTATCTTTAGGTTTTTATCATATAAATCAATTGTAGACATTAAAAGCCAGTTATTCTAAGAATAGGAATATTCTTCAATAACAAATATCATAGATCACAAAGTTATAATTCCATCAACACAAGCCATAGAGTTAAATAAATTGCATAAACAAGGGCTGAGCTTTTGGGGGCCGATATGCAGAGGTTTGATTTGGGAAAGGGTGAAATTGTCTAGTTTCCATCTAAGGTATACAGTGAATAGTGCATATCTGCATGTGATAATGTAAGCACAGTTTTAGCATTCAAAAGGATTTTAAAAATCTAGAATACCTTTGTATTTCTAATGCTGGGTCATCTACTCAGTAACTATAATGCACGGGGAGAAATTCAATTCATTAGCTTAATCAAGTTAGGGGATACAAAATATGACGGGGGATATGTAAAATCATGTCTTTTAGACCCAGTCCCCACTTTTCTTCTCAAAGACTGTGTGGATATTTTACTCCCATCTATTACAAAACTTGTCAATTTGTCTTTATTTGAGGGTGTTTTTTTCCGAACAATTCAAGAAGGCAGTTGTCACTGCCCTTATTAAGAAAGCATCACTTCCAAGTGATGACTATCATCCAGTATTGGGACTATGTTTTATGTCAAAATTTGTGGAGCTGGTTGTTGTCAAACAGCTTATGCAACACATCAATACTAACAATGTGGACAATCCTCATCAATGTGCATATAAAACTGGCCACTCCACTGAAACTGCCCTACTGCATATTAAAAATGAAATCCATTCGTACTGACATGTGGCATGCCTACTGAACTTGTCTTACTTGATCTGTCGGCCGCCTTCGATACAATTGACCATGATACTCTTCTGAACTATATTAAGTCCTGGTTTGGTGTGTGTAGCATGACCCTGAAGTTGTTCTCCTCCTATCTCAGCCACTGATTCCAAGCGACTAAAATTGGGTCAACCCTCTCAGAATTGCATAAGCTGCTGTTTGGCATGCCACAAGGCTCTGTCCTTGGCCCTCTGCTCTTCTCTCTATACACCACTCCTTTGAGTATGATTATTCAAAGGCATTCCGATATCAATTTTTCCATTTTTATGCCGACGACACTCAGTTGTTTGTTCATTTGTCAAAAATGCCACCTCAGCCTTTGCTAAATTGAATTCTTGTCTTCAGGATGTTCAGGAATGGATATCGTCAAGCATGCTTAAACTAAATCCTGAAAAACAGAGTTCATTATATTTGGATCTCATGCTCAACTAAAAAAATAACTTACTTTCCTGTTAGGATATTTGGTAAATGTTTGCATCCATCAGCTGTTGTAAAGAACCTGGGTGTCTGGTTTGATGCAAATTTTTCCTTTGGTGATCATGTCTGCAATATTTGTAAGACTTCAAATGCATGATTTCAGGCGGGTCAGACAGTACCTGATGAATGAGGCTGCTGTCCTGGCGGCAAATACCCTGGGGAGCAGTCGTCTGGACTACTGCAACTCTCTTTTTAGAAGTCTGCCTAGTTTCAACATGTGCAAATTGCAGTGTATTCAAAAAACACTTGGTAGGATTGTCACAAATTGCAATAGATACTCATGGGCTACTCTTTTTCTCAAGAATCTCCATTGGTTGTCAGTTGAATTTCGGTGTATTTTCAAAACTGCCACTTTGGTTTGTAAGTTTCTCCACAATGACCATCCAAGTTATTTCAGCCCTCATCTGTCTATTCGTTGTGCAAGATATGCCACAAGATACAACCACCCAGTAAAAGGTTCCTGGAGGTTAGTCAGTACTACCCATTGGTTCACAAATAAAACACTACGGTCACAGTTTTGCTTTTGATGATCCCCCACTTTGGAATGATTTGCCTGATGATGTCTGTTCTGTTCCAAATCTTGCCTGTTTCAGGAAAAAGAGCTAAAATCTTATCTCTTTGATAAGGCGTTCCCACCTTAACATGTAAATATCCTGGTGTCTCCGTGGTGTCGACCTGGCTATGTCTATGGAATGATGATTATTGATTAATGTCCCTGGTGTTGCACCTTAGAGTCTGCCTTGGCAGAGATTATGCATTCGAATAGAATAGAATAGAGAATAGAGATTAATCGAATAGAATAGAATATGGCAGGACATATTGCAACCCTCCTTGATATATGTTGTATCACCACACACTTTTCGGGGAATAGTATGTGGTGCTATACCCAATTCAAATAATGTTAAGACATGCTATTTCAAAACAAGTAGTTGTCTATCTTCTCTGCAGGTACTGGAATGTGAATAGACAAATTAAATCAGGGAGTAGATAACACTATATAGTGTATACATTATATAGGGTTATCTACTCCATGTGCTGGTGTTGAAGTGTATCCTGCCATATTTTATACCCAATGATTTCTTGTCTACCCTTGATACAGGTGTTGAAGAATGCCTAGGTGTACTAACTACACGATTTGAAAGGATCTTAGGAGTGGGAGTAAGCCTTGCAGCAACACATGTCATAGAACAAGGCTTTCGAATGGCAACTGTTATTGCAGCCAACATGAATCCTTTCAAATGGTTATTTGGAGGACCTGACTTTGATGCCATATTTGAAGCACTGGATGCCCTACTCGAAGCAGTTGAAGACTTGGTCATGCTTGCAACTCTTCTTGGTCGACTGGGGGAATTTTTAAGCCATGCAGAAAAGGTCATTGAGTTGTTGCAGAAAAATATGGACCAAATAGAAGCAATGGAAAACCTGATTGAAGTATTGGCAGTTGAGACCGACCCAGATGTTGTGGGAGAACTTGCTGACACCTATGTGAAGATGTATGGTGATTATACTCCCATGGTCACTGAACAAGACATCATGTATGCAACTACCCTCTTAGGTGCAATTGCAAGTGAAGCCTGTGACATAGTGGGGGATTTTACTGGCATGATTGATAGTATCCTTGGTGCAGGCTATGAACCAGCCACATTGGATTGCCAGTTCATTCAAGCTGATATAGCTGTGTTGGAATCTTACTTCACAGATACATACACTCTCCAGTTTGAATTGATTGATGCATTGACATCAATAGTGAAAGGGACTATAGCAAAGGCCAATGCAGGTGAGTTTATGCATATGAGACACAATGTGAAGCAATGAATTATTCTTTATTGAATTGATAAATTTGTTACATATATATTACCTATATATTTGAATTTTATTGAGAATAAACTATAAGAGAATAATATCACAGATTGAACTCCTAAACTCTAAACGTAGCTGGTCATTATATGTGCAATATATGGTTGCATATTCAATTATGAAAAACTACACCATCAAAATATATTTTTTTACTTTATTTTGATAGAAAAAACATCACTTTGGTTTAACATATATTTTTATGAACAATTTAAAGTTTAAAATTCTAAAACGTTATGCACAAAATATAGGTATTGTTCAATGTTATATCTAAGAAATGATTTTAGACTGTTACATTTTATTATCTACATCAATACTATGCCAAGAATTAGTTTTAGAAGAAAAAACAAAATGGTTGATAACAATAAAATTAATTTACTTTAGCAATTTTAATCATCAAGTTGTATGAGAATATTTAACCAGAAAATAGTATACAATAAATTTAAATCCCCCTGCACAGATCGCATTGGTTCAATTCAGACAACAATTGATGTCAGAACAGCTGCCATTGGTACAGCCATGTTAGAAACCAAATATCAAGCGGCTTCAATGGGAAGATGTGACATTCTAGAGTACATTGAAGCTGGTAAGAGACCAGGTATATGTGAGAAACTACTGTTACAAGATGATGACATCCAAAAGTTGATTGCATACACAGGTTCTGCCCATAAGTCTCCATGGTATAGTTTTGCTAGGCTACCTATTGGTCATGATAGTGAGGATGTCAGCATACCTTTCCTTAACATCACAAATCTTCTTCGGGGTGAATTTCAAACCATTCGTCTGCCATCTAGCAACAAAGAATGGCTGAAAAAGCATGGTTGGTTGCCAAGTGTCTATGAACCCGAAAGTGCCTTCTACTACACTGGAATGGAGATGTATATCCCTGGCATCAAATGTAATGAATCCGGAGAACCTGTTCACACTGTAAATGTGAGGTCTGTGTCTGTATATCCTGTTGATCTCTACTCTGAAGATGCTCCCCCAATTTACAATGCAGACAAGCAGATGACTGTTTTTGAATACTTTGAGCCAGCTGATGGACCATGCCCAGGTGCAAAGGTAACAAAAATATGTTTATACTATGTTTTATTCATATATGGCAGTCTTGTCCTTAAATCACTAAAGCATACATATTTTGTCCAGTGATAATTAATGTGTGGCAAGCTAGTGGCACTGTTTGTCTTGGGTTTAAGTATTTAAGTAATCATAAGAAAATTATGTCATTAATGAAGACATGGTGATAATAATAAACTGACATTAATACTGTGACATGACCATTTGAGAATCGTGGCTGTTAATATTTTGACACACATTCAATGAATTTCCAGTTGCCAAAAATTAAAATAAAACATTTAAATTCAAAGATTCAAGTGACATATTTTGAAAATAATAGGAAAACAATGTTAATGGGGTCACATGTGACTCTATGCACTTGTAAAAGATACAGATTAAGTTGAAGTTAAAAAACAGTTTCTCTTTTTCGATTTACCCTTGCCATTTTATTTTGATTAGTTTCTTTTCATTTTAAGTGTTTCTTTCTCAATTTCCGTTTTTACAGCAAAAATCACATCCATACATACTAATGATTTCATTTTATTTTAATTGTAGCAAGATTTTAAAATTTATGACAGTGAAACGGGTAATGAGGTAGATGAAACGACAGTCTGTGTGACATCACCAGGTGAGTGAATCAACCATATCTATGATATAAAGTGGTTCTTGGTTGAGCAAAATCTGATATCATTGTGTGAAAAAAATTGTAAACTTCAAAATAGCACAGAGATACTGACCGCACTTTTCTGTTGTTTTTTAAGTAATCCAAAGTCAAGGATTATGCATATTTATTGTAAAGTAGTGCAGTACTATTCCACACACAGGTGAATTTATTGTTTCTTGTACTTTTCCCATGATTGAAGCTAAAGAAGCATGAATATATCAGTTTGTCTTTTGTTATCTGTTGAGTCAAGACAGAAAGGATAAAAACTCTCCTCAGGATAAGACTTACCAAGAACATGCTCAATGCTATTTCTATTGCATTTTTGCCCTAGTTAAAAATGATGGGCAAGGTGGACGATTTACGTTGATGATATCTTGTTCAGCTACACTGTACTTGTTTCATCTGTAATTGGGCTGTCAAGACAAGGTGGTCACAGGAAGCATGGATGTGTAGTGACTTCAATGTCATGCCCATTCTTAAATGGGAGAAGAAGTAGGTCGTTGATTAGCTAACTACACAGAATCTTGACAAAATATTGCGTGATTGTCTCACATACATCAGCTAGTCATTGCGCTATGATCTGCACAATTGTGTTGTAAACAACCTACAACTAAATTAAATCAATAGAAATGATACTGTACCTTTGAACTATGTGCCAATTAGGTGAAGTGACAGACGGTGTAAAGAATGACTATACATACCCATCTGGATTCAACACCTGGACAATAAATGTGTTAGGGACCACGGAATGCACCCTAGTTGTGGATGATTCTCTCGATTACAAGCCAATGGCCACAGTGAGACTGATGATGAGGCAGGTATTTGTGAAGAAAGATCCAAACGACCCAGGTAAGTAAGATTATTTATTTTATATGTAATTATATGTGCTTGCTGAAAAATAGTTGGCTTATATTAATAATCATTGGATTGCTGATAAACCACCAAACTTACAAAACCAGATTTCGGTGAATATGAAGACGATGTAATACCAAAATTTTATTATGGTCCATGACCCAAATTGTCTGTTGTAATGAACCTTTACAATTGATTAAGCATCAGTGTTATAATATATAGAGATATGTTTGCACATTGCAGTTAGGAGAACTCTAAGGCTTTGCATTTAAAACAATGCCTCTTACCTCATAATGTGACATAGGACTAAAATACTGAAAATTAAACTGTCTGCATTTTGAAATTCTTTATCAGGAATTAATCATTGCTGGCCAGAAGACACCAGATGTGAGCCAGAAGAGTTCTGTGTCAATGAGCCCTTAAGCTACCGATGTCAGTAAAGTTTACCCAAGTCCCAAAAAGGTATGCAAGATACACACAGTGTTTGGTTGGAGGTTCACATCATTTCTAATGCCCCTTTCACACTATAGGTGGTCGTCCCTTGGTAATAAGTTTTTCTCGGCTGAACCGCCCCACAGGTCACCCCTTTCGGTTCGAGTTGGTCACTCTAGAGGCATACCATCACTGATTGGACACAGATTTTAACCATCAATAACAGTAGGATGACAGTACTACAAACATTGGTCACCGTGAAGCAGCCTCAACTCACCTTCGGTAGCCATAGGATGAAACAAGCAATACCTTGACTCACCTTATGTCACCATATTAAACCGAAAGCCAACTGAATCACAGCCTTATGTACACCGTGAACAACACCTTTGGTTACCATAGTCAGAAATTCATATGCCCATGTGCGAAATTGTCTGAGCATGCACACACTACCAAAATCAGAGGTGGAAATTTTAAACAGTGTAAAACTTCTGTAGGACTCGCAAGGTAATGGATGATTCGACACTGACTCGCGAGGTTGTCTACAGACATCAGACAGGGATCCAAGGACAGGGACATTTCCCCAAAAGTGGCCTACCATGGATTATACTTTATTTATTTGGTATTTTACGTCACTTTCAACACTGTACAGGTCATATCACAACGGGTAGTTGGAAGGGTAGAGGAAACCAGTACATACAGTTGGTCAAGGTTCTGTATTGTAAACTGCCAACCTTCAGCAAGCAACTACCAGCTTTCCCACTTGAGGCCGTGCCGGGAACTGAACCCTGGCCTCAGAGGTGGGAGGCGTGAGTGTTACCACTCTGCCACCGTGGCCCCCCATGGATGATACTACCTGTAGTGTGAAAGGGGTATAAAAGGTCATATTATGGCAGCCCATAGCAACTACCAGGCTAATGAGTGAGTGTGGCACACAGTTTTGAAATATTCCGAAAGACATATGCAGAAAAACTCTTTCACATGAACATACATTGTTCCTTTTCAGGAATGATATTTTGTTTTTCACATTTCTATGATCTTAGGAACTTTTACTGATTACTATTTTCAGGCATTTCGTATGAATAATAAATTAAATAAGCTCATATTTAAACTAAGAATGCAAGCATGGCGGAGATATACCAGTGAATATATATATAGTGAATATTCAGCTTTGAGTGAATATTCACCTTGACATTTATCCACCATTCCTACATGGATTTCAATGCCTCAAAATGAACAAAAGCTCTGTAAAATACCTTTCTAAAGACCAAATATTGGCACTTGTTAGCACATCTGTAATACTGACTACAAACAGTAAGTGGCATGGGGAACGCAAGAAAACTAGCCAAGCAGTGTACATAAGATGAGTTAATGTGTAGTCAGCATAAGCCAAAAATAAAACAGCTTTTGTGGAGCTAACTTTAGAATCACAGAATATGAGGCGCATTCCTCAATTAAAGCAACAAAATAAATTTTAATTACTTATACACACAATAGGCTCTGTAACATACTCAACATACTGTCATTAAGCTATAGGCATGATTTACACTGTCTGAATGATTCACCAACTGTAAGACGAAATCATATATTTTAAAGCATCATTAAAATTATGGCAAAGTATCATTACACTGTGAACATTAAACAATATCACAAAGGAAATAAACAATCTATTGAATCATGCAAATATATCTAAGATGTTTCGTGTGCTCCAGATGAAAATAAAATGACTGACCTCTATACATGTATAATATTTTCTGTACACTGGAGGAGCTGAGATAAGGCAATTATCCAATCATCACATGCTAATCATACAAAGAATGAATGCACTTCATCAAAAGAGTCAACTAGTTATAAATGTTTTAGTAGCAAACCTTCACCACAACGGATTTATGATTTTCTTGCATGCCACAGTGAATGAGGACGTGCTTCAACTACTACAACAATAATACAAACACAATATTCAGCATCTCGCCAATAAGGCTCAATGACACAACTTTGTAAGCAATGTGCTGATTGGCTGTTTGCCAATTGGGGCCGCCAATTTCATTGAAAAACTGTATGTTATCGACCTTAATCAGCATTTTTGGTTCAAGGTATATTTATATAGTAAGCTTCTGCCAGTGCATAATTTAATCAAATCAATTAACATTAAGTTACAGAAAAGAGGACCAAATGGATAATTTGTTGTCTAATTGTGCCAATTTTTAACGGTAAGCAGTGGCATTGCAGTTTTGTTAATTTAAAAGTAAGCTCCAGAGGCATTACCTGTACCAGCACTCCACCAATGAATGCCCACCTTATATTTCTTTGTTACAGGTCAAAGACAAATGGTTATATTTATGTACCAAATGGACGGTCACTGTTATTTCTGGTTTGCAGTACAATCGCTGATAATAGAAATCATTTGCCAAAATATATATACATGTATATTAATTTACAAGAAATCTTTAAAAATTTAAAAGAAGTATAATTACAGCTAAGTATCATTTAATAGTTTGGTTTAATAAATATATGATCCAAGCCTTTCGGTAGAACTTAAATTGAAATAATAACCACAACCTGTGCATTTTACTGGTAGAATGCTAGCAACAAATTGGAAAGCATAAAGGTTGCATTCTGACCTCACGAAACTAGATTATCTACATCAGAATCTAATCAATGCCATGTGCTGGAAATATGACAAAATAGAAATATGACTTAATTTGAGCATCTCCCCATTGTTTTGTCAAAACTATAGATGTTTTATAAGTGATTTGACTGTTGTTTTTTTGTAGTCATGTTGTCAAGATGGCCTTTCGACGTGGAAGAGCTGAAATGGACTGGGATGACATACCTGATTTTACCATTGTAGTGCACTTATCTACTGTATCTACATTGGCGTTTATGCTTTGTATATCCGAATGTTTATTAGAAAACTCAAAAAGCTTCTGTTCTTTTTTGTGTACTGGATTGTGACCTATGGTCATATCCATTGATGTTCACCAGTATTTAATTGGTTGTTGTTTGAACAATTTATGCCATAGTGCTGTATATTTTGGTGGTGGTAGAGGTTGGCACACATGTTTATTTCTATACCAGTCTACTATATGTCACATTGCAAACGGTGTACCTTATAAAATAACCTGTACTTTGATTTTGCCTGAGAGCTCTCCAAGTTAGCTTATTTGTAGGGACATCAGAGCCACATCTTTTAATTTCACCCACTTTTCATAAACATTTTAGCACAAAAATTGAGGCATGGTAGATTTCCCCATATACCTTCAGACATTATCACTGTTTCCTGTCGCATAATTGTTGAATAACTCGTGTTTTTCAGTGACAAAGCCTAGGGGCTTAGATTCAATATCTAACCCAAAATGAATGAGAAATACTCAAATAACATAGTTTATGGTTTACTTCAACCTAGCCACTTCTATTTGCTATTCTTACAATTTAGGAAAATTGGTATTCCGTGGCATCCCAAGTCCCTTTATGTAAGATCCATTACCGACAACATATAAACATAGATTCAAAAAGTATGGCCCACCGTAAGTTGACACCACTGAAACACAATTTGTATAAATTTTTCTCGTGTTTGAGCAAGAAGGTCCGAAGCTGCCTAGTGGTTAATAAGTTTGACATTTAATTAAAGGCGTCCACGTGCAAGTGATAATGTTTTGGGCCTATCCCACTGTGAAACTGGTTGAAAAAGCCTAAAGTTGATTTTGTGAGCATACAATGAAGTAGGTGATCCTAATTGTTTGATAAAAATTCCCTGTAAATGTATCAAGCTTAATGGATCACTTGAAGTGGTGTTTTAATTATTTCACAGTTTGTCCGGTATTTTTGGTATTTTGAAAGTTGTACAACATATCCCACTTACTAAGGAATTGGTAATATTTATTTAACAATTTTATTGATAGTGGTATTTGTTAAGACAATATACAATAACTTATGTAAACATTGTGGATAAAGGTATAAAGACACATTCATGGAAGGTTTACTGATGTTTTCTCTTTATTTATACAGCTACCTTTGTGTACAATTAACTTTTCTGAAAAATGATCCTGAGTAAAATTCAATATTATAAAATATATGTCTAAGAAGGATATATGAATGTTCTATTTTATCTATGTAGTTTAATTGTATAATTGTAGTACTCTAGTTGCTAGTAAACTGTAACAATGCTTACTCATGCAAATAAAACAAAACTGTATGTTTGTTTTCTTTATCATTATACCTTTATGAAATTCTCCATCTGCACTCCTGTCTAGAAACATCAGATTCAGTTGTTCAATATTTTAAGGTCCTTCAAACGCCTCAGTACCAGTGTTTTAGAACTCTTTTCCTCTCCATATAGAGAAGAATACATATCCTCTTCAGTGCCTCAGCAATGTCCATTAGGATATTCAGGCCCACCTCTTCAACTTAAGTTTCCCCAGTTAGCACTCAAGCCTGCATTACTAACCCAGAACATCCCTAGAATATCATTTTCCTGCCCACTCTTTCTCCAGTTTGTCACACTGAGCACCTACTTGTATTGAAGCTGACCCAAATCAATAAGTGTTGATTTGCATCTCATTTGGACGATTAACATTTTCCACTCCCAGGTACATGTTGCATGCTGCCGTGGAATAACATCAAAAGAAAATCATCTATCCATCCTTTCTCCCATTTTCCTTTGCTTATCACACAGTTGAGAGGTTGTCTGGTTGTCCTTGACTCCTTTACTGTGCAATAAAGGGTCAAGTATTGGCCACCAATTTGGACAATTGGCGTTCATAGTTACACCTAGTAATAACAGAGAAAATTGAATATAAAGTGTATGTAGTCAAGTCATTTGGTGCATACTTTGACATTATATCCCCTTTTAGTGTAAAATGTAATTTTTAATTTTAAATGTAAATGAAGGTCAAACAAAATATTACTTTATAAGCAATAAACCATGTTGAAATTAGACTTCATGGTGTACATGTAATATCAACTCACATTAAACTGATATAAATAAATAACTTATTGAAAATATATGACGACCAGACTTCCCAATGCATGACAGATCAATGCTGCATTATTGAATACTGATAGTACTGGTGTTTCAAAAGATGCTTCGATCACACAATTTAACAAAAATGAAAGTTTACCCCTCTTGACTGCCTTGATTTGTTTGTTTGTTTATTTGGGGTTTTACGTCGCTTTCAACACTGTACACGCTTGACTGCCTTGAGAAATGAATTTACAGTCAAACCTGTGAAGAGCAATCACAGAGGGGAAAATCCAAAAGTGGTTATTCTTAAGAAGTGGTTGCTCTTCCCAAGTTCTCTTATGACGGCCATAAGTGAGAATTATGTGCACTCTATCCTGATTTGTTGAAAACCAAATACCTATGATTCTAGACCACTTATTTCACAATTACTGGCATCAGTATTATTTATAAAGAAAAAATGTAACATAAAGAAAGTTGTATTTTGAAAGGGTTAAAGCATTTCTAACTTTCAGAACAACACTGAGGAGTACCTTTGAAAAGATTACTTACTTTGATAGTCTTTATTTTTATAAGTATAATAATTTTAACTGAATAAAGTAGGAATTTTAGTGCCTTCTGATAATTTAAAATTAACTGCTGATAATGCATGCTTTTGTGATGAAAACCATGAAGTGAACGGGGATCCATAAAATCCCCACACTCATAATTGTAGGGGTCATAAAAACTCCATTCTGAAAATAAAATATCTAAGAAAGGTTTTAAACTGCTCCAATGACACCAAAAGTTGAAAGACTATTCATTCATTCAGCTGTGTGAAATCATCCAAAATACAATACCACAATACTGAAACATGTTATCATAGACAATAACCTGAAAATACGTGTCTGATGTTGACATGTTAACATGTTTATGGAAAATAGAATATTTTAAAAACCCCATATTCAAAAACAAAGTTTCCCACTTTTTAGTACCTTTTAAGTACTTTTATATTATTAGTCTTTGGATGATCCTAGCAATTTTCATGGTTTGTGGTAGTGACACCGTATGTGGTATGATCTGATCCATCATGCAAATGCACATATATCAAACTCCTTCGCAGTAGGTAGTTAGTGCCACAGAGGTGAGACCAAAGAACAGTCATCCAATGGTATGCAACTACTACAATTTAGGTGTCTGTAATTTTACTAAAACTAATAAAACCAGGTGAACCCTCTGCAGACACATAGGTTCAGTTTCTTTGGAAAGTTTGCATAGAAGCTCCCCCAATCCGGAGTATCAGTGCAGAAAGAAACAAAAACAAGTTGGTTCATGAGTGAAGTCTGGATATGTACGTTGAAAAACATTGCATCTATTAGACTAGAGAATTTGTTGTCATACCTGTTTGTCATCACATCTCCAAACATGAAAGGTATGATGGTCAGAAAGTCTGGAACAAATGGTACAATAGTGTTTCAACTTTTCAAAATTGAATGGATCGCAGCTTCTTAGTTCTAGCACTCGTTTTCTTGACAAGCGCAAATACATGCCAAACCATGTGTCTTCAGCTTCAAATTCAAATTTCTCAACTCAGTCGTTGAATGTGACATTTTCTACTTAATTCCAGTTGTTTGTTACAAATTGTCCTTAAGAAAAAGCTAGTGCAGAATACTACAACTTTTCTCCAACTATTCCTCATAATAGAAGACCATAAAGTTTCTGACCAATATTCGCATTTTGACAAAGTTCATATGGCACTTTGCCATGTGTCTTCGGGTTCAAAGTCAAATTTTTTCTCAACTCAGTAGTTGAATGTGATATTTTCTACTCAATTTCAGTTGTTTGTGATAAATTATCCTCCACAAAAAGCTAGTAGCGAACACTACTACTTTTCTTCAACTATTGCTCATAACACAAAAGTGCCTGATACTTCCGTTAATATATTCACAGTCCCCAAGGCCCCCCAATACAAACACATGGGGATACCAGTTTATTAATATACATAGTATCAGATTAATAGTATACAATACTAAATACTAATAATTATGTACAGGTCGATAAAAATTACATAAAATCGTTAGAAATAGTGGTGTAAATAGTATAAAGTTAAGTACAACATCATCAGGCTGCTTAACCAGTAAAGTTAACTAATCTAAAGCAGCCAGATATTAGTCTCAAATTAGTACATTTAACACTAGGCTGCTAAGCAAGTAAAGTTACTGATGTAAGGCTGTCATGTATATATATAATTGAATTTCAAGTCCATGATAACAAGCAGACTGATTAAAGTTCATGACAGAAATTGAAAGTTACTGTATAATTACATGATCATTAAAATAACCTCGACTAAGAATATGATCATTGGGGTGACCTTCGACCCCAGCAGAAGGGGTGGCCTGGAGGTCAGTTACTTGGGCAAGGACAAATTTAACAAAACCTCACAACTTTTGACTAAGATCAGACCACAGCCCCCCTCCCTCCCTAGACTGCCCAAGGAGGAAAGAATCTTACAATAAAAGTTATTAATTTGTTATTTTTACATGAACACCTACTGCTGATATTAGCATAACAAAAGAACCCTCAAGCCAACCGTATGAGCAATATCTGTAAAGCTTTTATAGAGGTAGCCAATGCATTACCTAGAGTCTCTCCTGAAGCGTGGTAAGACTAGATGTACTACCAGCCACAGTCTGAGGACCATGTGCCATGTCTTTTGATTTCTTGTATTGGAATGTGGGTGGGAATTGTACACAAAAGTAGCACCTCACCTTCGAGGGGCATGAAAAGTAAAGTAACTTGACTGCAAACCAAGGGCCAAACTAATACCTTTTAGGACTTTTCGCACCTTATGGTCAGTCAAGGGAATGAGACCATGTTGTGTTGATTTTTGCAATAAGAAAGTACTACTTGTGAAGGGATACAATTCACGTAACTGTTTAACAGCTGTGTATGGACAAATGACTACATTCATTAATTTGGGGAGAGTAATGCACTGTACCTTGTCCCGCGCTTGCATTGTTTTAAACCAATTGATCATTAACTTGAGACACCTTCTAAAAATATGTCATGGCCTGTGAAATGCCTGATGTGGTCAAAGGTGGAAATGGAATGAGGGTGAGGTTTGAGAGCCTTAAGAAGGGAAAGAAACTAAACAGAAGTGCAGCTCTGTAAACCTGGCCAGAGGTTAAAGTATCACAAGCTAGAGAGAGGTCAACTAACCTAGAAATGGTAATTACATTGTAAGATCTAAGAGCAGGAGTCCTAGCAATCTTGACTGCTTTAATAAAATATTTAATCTTTGGACGGTCCAAGACTTGAAAGGGAATGTCATATGAGACAAAATTGGTCTTTGTGGCCGACACATAATTGGCAATCATGCAAGGTGACGCTGTATTTGTGAATAAACATTCTAAGAAAGACAGAACCACTTTGACGTTAACATTTTCAATAAATGCTTTGGTGAAAATACAGAAGGCAAGAAATGTTCTAAACATTGTGGCATAAGCTCTGTGGGTTTTTGGTCAAAATGCTTGGTGTAGCCTTGACTGACCATGCTGTGAGTGCCTCGTTCTCTAAAACACAAAGTGTAGAACCTTTCAGTATCATATAACGTATAACACGAGCCTCTGCTGCACAGTATATTAAAATTCAAATTACATTACAAGGGTTCACCCTTAGCATTATATTACAACTATAAAACACTACAATTCTGGATCAATGTCCAACATTTCATGTGAAACAAATAACCACACTGGTTTTACAATATGTGCATGCAATAACTATTTGATCAACAGTTCCCTACCATCTGGATAATACATCCGCAAATTTCTTGTTAACACCCCTAATGTGGACATACTGGAAATTAATATCAGCAGCTGCATACAAGATGCTTCTGGCATGTTGCCCATGACCAGATCTAAGGCAACAAGATACGATCCCACATTTTACCAGACCTCAGAACCGTGACGACTGCCTCGTTATCACACTGTATTAGGACTTGCTTGGTGGTCCATTGAAACTTGAAAATTCGAATGACAAATAGAATATTGACCATTTCTAGATGGACAATTGTCCAATTGCAAAAGCCCCTGCTTATTGGGACTTCCAAAACCTGTCAAGCAGGTGCTAAGCTCAAGCGTCACATCAATGTCTTTGAGGTCATATTGAGTGGAAAGTGGGCAGGAACTATCTTAGGTCTCTCTTAAAGTCAGGGGTGGGTGCAATTTTTTGTTTCCCATGACCAGATCTAAGCAATTCTAAAATCCTGTTCAAAAATACCCTAGCATGTTTAGGCTCATTTGTGAACGTACAAGAGAAGACCTAAGGTGGATTTCAACTGATGTTTTGTGGCAACATCTTTAGTTAACCACTGACACACTGCGTTTGTGATGTCATGCAACTTCTCTGGTGAGATAAAGATGGTACCTTGAATAGTATCAATCAGTACGCCTAAGCACGTGACCTGCATCACAGGACTGACCAGCTTCTATTCACTAACTGTGAGGCATAATTGTGTCATCACTTCCAGAAGTGCATGAAACGATGGCCAGACAACACTCGGGACACCAATTAATTAATTGTCTATATAACCTATTATGGTGAATCCTTCCTGACTCATGACATACCTGGAGGTGCCATTTAATCGCTGAAAAATTTGGCTTCCATGACACCTCCCAAACGGGATTCACAAGTCAATGTAATGGCCGTTCCATTCTAGACCCAAGAAATGATAATCCCCTGGGTCCACCTTGATGTGGTGGAACGCCCAACTGATATCCAATTTGTAAAGCAACGTGCCATGCCCCAAACGATAACGTTCTTTGGTTATATCATCCATAGTTGGAAATGTGAGGGAGAAGGGTGTGTCAAGATAAGTGTTTTTATCTATACCTGCATTAATTAATGCCGCAACTGGCCACCTCAGATCTATGATCACCCTACGCCTGTCAGAATTAGGTTTTTCCCTAGTCATAAATGGAGAACTGTGACTGTTTGGAATAGGCTTTACGTCAAATGGGCCCAGTATAGCATCATACTGTTTTTCTTCTGCAATGTATGCATCAATGTCACTAGGGTAATCTACCGCCGACTTATGGTTTCCTATTTCATTAACCAGATCACAAGCCCTGTTAAAGCTTAGAGGAAAGCCAAACTGTATCAATTGCAAAAGTTGTTGGTCCCAATAATCCCCTAGATTGTCACGCCATGCCTGTACATTAAGCTGCCTTTTGACTGGTAACCTAGCTTACATGACCATAGAATCATTGACCACGTCAACTGATGGCATTAATTGATTCCCTAATCAAATGAAGCCAAAGTTAAATGCAGATTGACGACGCCACTTGAAAAATACCACTGTCCAGATTAGGGTCTTTGTTTCTGCCAATAGACTGTTTGGCATGCAAGATTGAATTCACAAATTTGTGATCAATACCAGAATAATTGACATCACAAATCAATTGCTTTGTTTTATTATTTTGACACTTTTGTCCCAATTTGTTTGAGACAGAGTTCATACTAACCTGGCGGTTAGGCCCGGCATGTGTGATGTCCACACACAATTCATTTTCACTGTCAGATATGCCCTTAGCTGTAGCTGAATCGTCTTAAACAGACTTCACACTCAGCTGGTGTTTGGGTCCGACATGTGCAATGTCCACACATAATGCATTCTCACTATTAGATATATTCTTCTTATGTGTGATAAATTACAAGAACCCATTCTTTTCAGAGCTTTGTTCACCTTCTTTTCCTTTTTACGTATGTCCAACATCTTACCTCATACAACAAATCAGTTTGATGTGACCAGGCACCTGGTTAGGGGTGATCTCATATTTCCTGAACAGCAGTGTACAGTAATCAGTAAATGGTCTAAAACTTTACAAGATAGAAAACAGAGCCGTACAATTTCTATACGACAACTGGGTGTTTCAACCTTGTGTCCGGTACAGGCTTTGCAGATCATGTTTCAAAAATATCCTGCTTCCAAAAATCAACCATTGTTTTCAATTTTCAAACATGGCCATCTCATTCTTTTGACAGACTGGGTAGCCAGAAAGCACTTAAAACAGATCTCTGTAATGATACACATCCACCCTCCTTTGACTTTTCACATGTTCAGGAAATCAGCCACCACATGGGCTTTCCATAAGGGTGTATGAATGCAGGATATAATGCACCATGGGACATGGTCGTCGGATGCAGTGTGGAGGTATATTCATTCCCTTCCCTCTCAGTCTTCACAGGTTTCTCGTACCTTTCGTCAATTTCTTTATCTTTAGCTTTGGGGTTTGGCAGACATTTCTTTCACATTTCTTTGTCACATCCTAGGTTTACAAAATATGCATATACACATACACAAAGCCATGCAACTTTAATTTCATAAAAAATGCTGTAATAGGACGTTATGACTTTCAAATATTCATGTTGCAAATGGCTTGCTTTGTCACCTTAGGATTTAGAGGTTATTTCTTTTATAAATTCCTATAATATTGCATTTTGTTGCATAATTCTTACTTCGGTAAAGTTCTTTACTGCCCTGAAGTTGAGGGTGTTTCATAACTTTCATTGGTTATTGGGTTAAATTTTGTGTTGTTGTGTGTCAGGTGACAAGGTTTATGAAATTCATTGCCATGCTTTACTTGTATGACGTGTTGCAAAGATGTGTTAAAAATTAATAAAAAATATTTTAAACCCATATAATTTCTTATTGACTTTGGGGGTCGCTGGAAAATGTCAGCATTTCTTAGTCAAGACAATAACGTTTCTGACCAATATTCATATTTTGACAAAGTTCATATGGTAAACAAACCAAAGAAATTTGCAAAGAGTAATCAGGGCAGCAAACAAAACCAATAAGTGCGATCGGATTTATCATTTAGCAATGTCGACTTTGAAAGTCAAATCACAACTAAGGTCAATAAAAATCATGAGAGTGTTGACCGTGTATTGCCTTTGGATATTGACCATACTGAGAAAGAAGATAATGAGCAGTCATTATCTTGCCTTGGCTCTGCATCAAAATGACAATAGTTCCCATACAGACTTTGAAGAATGTCTATTGGGTAGGAATCGTCAAAACTCTGATGTCAACATCAATGATGAAAAAAAAATCCCAAAACAGTCATTGAACAATACAAAAATATCAGTATTGCACATTATGCCCGTGAGTTTGGGTTCTTTCCTTTAGTACCTCTAAAGTTGTAAAATAGAGATCCCAAATATTATGAAAAAATCCACATTTAATTCAAACTTACAGTATTATTACAGGTAGTAAATTGCACATAATCCCTTGAGTTGTTGTATATCTTGTTACACCCAACCTGATTAAGAGTAAGTATTTATCTAGTTATTAGGACAATTTGAGAATTCCTTAGCTTGTGGCTTCTGTCTGTACTTTGTTTTGTCTGTTAGGTGATACAATCAAAACCACAGTTTGGCTCTACAATATACGGATCATATACAGACATACTTACAGGTAGAGTGTCAGTTTGGCATCATACAAGACTCTGCAACATTTCTGTTACACGTTTTTTTTTCATTTATGACGTGTGAAATAGACTTTAATAAACGTCTTGGACTTAAACTGGCCTGTAAATAGTTGTGTTAATACTAAGTTTAGTAAAGTAAAAAATCTAGAAACTTATTTCCAGTTAATGTCTCCATCTGTGAAAAATATTGTTATCTCTGTTATATTCTATGTCCTTCAGATTTGCAAACTGCCTTAAAGTCTGATTGGTCCTTTTGACGTTGATTTAACATGACTTAAATGTAAATATTGTGTCATTGAGACAAACTTGACAATTGGATTTTGTCATGGTTCTGTTTTTGTTCAGACGTTTACAGACACAATTAGGAAATACTTTGGAAAAAATGGATCATTCGCATTTTTACAATTGTATAAATGCTCTTTAATATACTGGCGCATCCTCAGATATATAACCTGCTTTCATATATCTCATGGTTTCATTGCAAGAAATAGGTTGGGATATTTACCCCCAAAAGTTGGTGACCCTTGCTTCTTACTTAGTGTGCTTTGGCATTAAAGTTGGCACAGTCTCAAGGCTACATATTTTCCTGATGGAAAGTTACAGGAGATAATTATTATGTTTTATAATTCGCTAAATAGGAAATATTACACTAAGAATCGGTTATAGAGATATTACTGTATAAAATGAAATGTGTGAAACCAGATATTGCTTGGCATTTTTTAAAATACACATAAGTAGAGCCGTCAGACAAATCTGAATAGATTCTGGTGAAGTTGGTTTATTAGGACCTATACATAACAACTATTACAGCATTGCCATTATGATTTTCTTTTCTTTCAGAGGTTTAGAGTTGCAAGTAGGTACATTATCAAAACAATGAGTCATACACATCTTTACAATTACATAAAATATCTTATATATCTTTATTTGCCTAGTGGTTGGCAAGTTAGGCATCTAATCACAGGCTATAACCTCTCTGTATGTTCAACTTCGAAAAAGGACATTGCTGAAGAGCTCTCCTATTATGACGCTGGAAGTTGAACATTATGTAAAACATTAACTTTGAACTTTATATAGGCTGACTTATCCTTAGATACATATCCTAATTTCACAAGTCTTTCGGGTTTATTAGGAGAACTGTGTTTTTGATATTAACTCTACAATTACGCCATTTCCTCAGTGTGCTTTGACATTAAATTTGAAACAGTCTCCAAGTAGTGTATAGTAGACCCCCCCACACACACACTGCAGTGATTGATGTTCACTTCCGGTTCCAGATGCATGTGTGCAGTGGAGCATTTCCGGTTCCAGTGCACATGCGCAGTAGGTGGAGAAAGCATTCTGATGAAGTTGATGAAGTTACATGACTAAATGTTGCAAACAGATTAGTTCGTGACATCATGTGACTAAATGCTGCACTCTGTTTGGAAGAGGGATAATGCAGTCATTTGATTGGCTGATGGGTGATGCAGGCATAGTTGCTAGGGGCTACTTTTGAATAATGCCATGGTTTTAGGGGCTATTTTTGAATAATACCATCAATGTTAGGAGAGTATTTTTAATGATGCCAGGGTTGCTAGGGACTATTTTTTCATAATGCCATCCTTGCTAGGGGTATTTTTGAACGATTCATGGATGCTAGGGGCTAATTTGGAGCAATACTATCATTACTTGGGGCTACTTATGAATAATGTCATGGTTGCTAGGGACTATTTTGGAATAATGCCATCTTTGCTGGGCACTATATTTGAATAATGCCATGGATGCAAGGGACTATTCTTGAATAATGTCATTGTTGCTAGGGTATATTGTGAATAATGCCATGGATGCTTGGTTTTTTTTTGAATAATGTAATGTTTGCTAAAGGATATTTTGGAATGATGCCATCGTTGCTAGAGGCAAACATTGTTGCTAGGGCATGCTATGAAAATTTCTGTTTGAGTTTTTGCACATGTGCATATTTATAAGACATAGGTTTACACAGGTCTAATGCCAAATCAAAACCAACACAGATGGGCCTCCACATTCCCAGTGGGGACATCTTCCCTGTGGGGACAGGGGCTGTTTCACTGACAGACTGTGAATGCTTTGTAGATTTAAAGCCCCCCAAAAGGACACAAAGTGGAACAATCTGCCATCAAATTCATCAAATGTTTCCCAAATGTATCAGCAAATAATCACACTAATTCAATACAAAAACTAATAGTGCCAAAGCTTAATACTCCCCTTTTGCTTACATTTCCTTACCAGCACTAAAGCAACAAACATTATGTTTTAACAAAGTTCATGTTACCAACTTCAAACAATGCTAAAATCAAAATGGTAATAATATTTAACATTAACTGAAATCAACATAATACAAGTCCGAATATGACAATGACACACTAACACATAATCAAATAGCTATAAAGTTAGAATAATTATCTCACAGATTATTTTTGGTAATTTAAAGATACCTAGTTTTCCTCCTTAATTCTAATTATATTTCCTCCTCCTCCACGTCTTGCCTCTGACCCTTATTCTCTTCCCCCCTCCTCCTCCTCCACTGGCCCTTATTCTAAATCCTCCTCAACACCATCATTATCATCAGTTCTATTTATATTTTTCTTTTCTCACTCCCCCTCCTCCTGCACAAATAATACCCTTTTAATTACTATTATTGAACTGCCTATGTACAACTCCATGTTTTGATTTGAAAATACAGTACAGTTCCAAAATTCACACAAAATGCTAGAATCTTGGTATCATTTGTGAGTCTTATCAGAATTTGTTCTACACAGATTTCAGACTAGTTATATTTCTACATCACAGTTTTCTGCACTTGAGTCCTGTCAAAAGCTACTATCGGCTCCCCAGGGACTTAGCACTAAATCTGGAGGTGCATATAGTCTGTGGACTCTCTCTTGTAGTAAAAGTTAGAAAATCCCGCCTGTTTTGCTCTTAGGTGAATATGGTATTGCCATGCACTCTAAAAACTCTTGTTGGTAGAGAAGAGAGGTTCACCACAGTTCAATACCTGTTTACACTTGTCAAAGGACTGGGACACAAATTTCTTGTTCATGCCTTTCAGACACTTCTTTTTAAGTTCTTTGCCATCCCTCAGGACATCGGTTTTTGAACACAGAACCACCATCACCACCCCTCTCCCCCCTTCTGCAAATTCAACAGTCCAGGCCACTGTTCGAGGAACAAGTCAGGTTTTGGATGACTCTACTCAAGACAAGATCCCTGAATTCTCATTTTGAATTGTGCTTTCTTCTCAAGCTAAGTCAACTGTTACAAAGATGGCAAAATATGCACTGTTTGTATCTATTTTATGTATTCAAAGTCAACCTCTGTCTACAAACATGTCTAGAAAGTTGTACTACCACTCCAGAATTTTTAACTTGGCACACTGCAAGATGACAAATCCAATCTGCATGGGTAAATTCAGTTTCTGTCTGGATTGGTCAGTTTTAATACAGCAAATCATCTCCCAGCGAATGCAAGTTCTTGAAGGTGGGTAAGTCGACTTTCAGCCCCATCTCTCTGTTCCCCCTTTGATGTATTCCAGTCTCTGGTGCTTTTCTTGATCCATGATCATGCTTCCATAGATGTTGTTGCCTGAACAGAAATTAAAAATTGTGTGTGCAAGAATCACTATAAAAATAACAGCTACATAAAACTTTTTTTTTTCAAATCAAAACAAACTTTCAAATGTTGTGAACAACAATATCTTAAATAATTCAATAATAGTTATTAAAAGGGTGTTAGTTATGCAGGAGGAGGACGAGTGAGAAAAGAAAAATTGAAATGGAAATAAACCAAATGATAATCACACTCATTGACTACCACCTTGTATCCCTGTGTCTTCATGTAGTCTAACTTGTCCTTGGTACATTACTGCTTCTTTCCAAGCCGCAACTGTCAGTCGACACTGATGCCCATAGAAATAAAACCACCACATTCATTTTCAGTTTTTTTCGCATCATCATACCAATCACAGAAATAGGGGCCTAATCCCAGCATTGAGTTTATGGACAATGTGTACTTGAGACATCCTGTCCATCTAAGCACATATATGGAAATACTTGTCGTTCACTTTGGTTCTAAAATGGGGAGTTTCTCTTCTCACGAAATAGCCTGTGGGCATCTCTTTTCTTTTAGCTACCCTAGAACATTGCAGTCATAGCCCACAATAGCTTGACTTACCTTTTTTACCCCTGACCAAGATTTCCCCTACCTGGTGATAATGGGTGAGAATAATGGAGAGATGATGTTGTACAGATCCTTGTCCTCTCGTCCAAAGAGAATAAAGTAAGCTTTAGTATCCTTGAAGAGAAATTTTCTGGCTATCCCCGGGATAGAATGGCTTCCTTCCAATAACCAGTGTCTATGATAATAATAACAATAATAATAATAGTTAGTTCTTACATAGCACAATGCTAGTCACTGATTGGCTAATCACTGAGCTACTCCAACAAAAGCACTCTTAAATAGAAAGGTTTTAAGTCTTTTCGTGAAGTCATTTTAATCCAGTTCGATGTTGTGGACATCAGCAAAGGGGCTATTCCAGTGGCGAGGTGCTGCCTCATTTTTCAGTTTCCATCGATGCTCCTTTAGTTTATACATTTTGTCACCCGAACATAATGGTCTTGCTAGTTGGTTTGTGGAAAGGATTGAATGTAGTTGGCGGCATCACCCTTTAATGCCTAGAACACAATGAGGTTAAGTTTGTAGATAATATGCTGGCTTACAGCTAGCCAGTGCAGTTTCATCAGATAAGGTGTTACAGAGTCGTACTTCTTTGAATTCAGGACAATCCTAGCAGCAGCATTTTGCACGAGTTGTAACTTTATGATAAAAAAATCTGGAATCGACAAAGAGAGAGTTGCAGTAATCCACTTTTGCAAGAGACAACTGAATGCACAATGGTTTTAGTTGATGATGTGGGCAAATATGGCCGAACTGTATGAATATTCCTCAGATAATGACAGCAGGACTTGCAGATGTAAGTTATGTGATTATTTAATTTCAGCTCGTCATCAATGATAACACTAAGGTTTTTAACACAGCGACTAGCTGGTATAATTGTTCCACTTACAACACTTTTGCATGCTGTTGAGGTGTTCCAGTTATTAGAAATTCAGTCTTATCTTCATTAATTTTTAACTTATTCCTGTTCATCTAATCACTTATCTCAGATATATAATTTTGAAGCTGCATTGCAGAAGTCAGTTGGTCTTCCTCAATATTTTGTGATACTGACCTTTCAACTGAGAATCATCTGCCTACATGTGGCATGAAATCAGAAAATTTCTGATAATAATCCCTGGAGGTATTGTATAATCACAATATAGCTGTGGGCCCAAAACAGAACCTTGAGGGACACAGCACTTTAAAGCTCTCTCTTTGGACATCATGCTGCCTATCATGACAGACTGTGTCCTACCAATTAGATATGAGGCAAACCAGGAGAGTGGATCTCCACTGACACCAAACATGACTTGAAGTCTCAACAATAGCATGCTGTGATCAACTGTATCAAACGCTGCAAATAAATCAAGACAAGCCATCAATGCCAATTGCTGCAACTATCAGCAACCAGCAATAAATCATTCCTTATTTTCAACAGTGCAGTTTCTGTGCTATGCTGTCTTCTATATGCAGGCTGATGTTGTTCATTTAAATTACTGGCAGTGACAGTTAACTGCTGTTATACAACCTTTTCAATGACTTTGGATAAGATGGGTATTCCAGATACAGGGTGAAAATTTTTGTAAATAAGCTCTAAACCCTTCGTTTTGAGGCACAGAGTAATAACAACATGTTTAAAGTCATTTGACATCTCACCAGTTTCAATGGACAGGTTAACTATTTTAGTAATAATTGGCATCAATTCAGACTTACATTCTTTCAGTAGTGAGATGGTTATAGGATCTAACACACATGACTTGGATGGTGCCTTCAAAACTATTTTTTTTTGGATTTCCTCAACAGACACTGGTGTGAACTATGACAGCTTGTGTACAACAAAATCTTTAGTACCATATTTATCAAAGTCTTCCAATGTTCCAAAATGATCTCTAATTTTGTCTATTTTTTCCACAAAAAATTGCTCACAATTCTCTGCTAATTCTTACTTGCAGCCATGTTCAGGTAATGGTGATTCCTTAAATGATCTGCACAAACCTTTTACAACTTTAAATAACTGTGTTTAGTCATTTTCATTTTTTTTATTATAGAAGTAAAATGATCCACTTTAGCTTTCCTTAGTATCTTAATGCAATTTGATCTTTTTGCAGAAAATAACATGTAGTCATGATCGCTCCTTGATTTCCTCCATTTTTCCTCAGAAATTCTCATTTTACTGGTTTAAACATTTTTATCATACCAAGGCTGTGATTCTCCCATTCTAAGCTTCCAGGTTTTTAGATGTACATGCTTAGCCAAGATATTTGAAAGGGTATCATTATACTGTTTTACCAAGCCTCCTAGGTCCTCAGTAGGATTCTTCACTATATCAGATTCTATAATATCTTTCTTGAATGATGACAGATCAATATCTTTTATCTTCCTATAGCACAACTCTGGATTAGGTTTAAAGATTAAAGGTGACATATGATTACTGCATGATCTGAAATAAAGTCCTTAACCTTTGGTTTTGCAAGCAAAATGTCATCAGAGCTTCTGGTCATGACCAAATCAAGAGTGTTGAAGGACTTGCAAGTTGGTGATGTGACATGCTACTGCAGTGAAAATTCTTCCAGTAATTTACCAAACTTGATTACAAATGTCAAATGTCAAAGTTGGGGTTTTACGTCCCATTCAACAGCCAGGGTCATATTGGGACAGGTCCTCAGAATTGCCACTTGTGGGACTCGAACCCACAGAGGTGACAGCCTATGATTAGATGCCAAACTTGCTAACCACTAGGCCACTGAGGACCTCAAACTTGATTACATTTGTTCACTTGTTTTTGTTAATGTGAAAGTTAAAATCACCAAGAAACAGTAATCTTTTTGTCAACAATAAGTATTTCAAATAATTCAGTAATTTCATCAAAAATATGTTTCGCTAGATATTCCATCAATAAAGGGGGTCTATAAACTACACATACCTGCATGTTCAGTGTTTGTAGTACTATTGAGATATGTATAAACTAGGTATAAACTGGGAATATACCTGCATGTTCAGTGTTTGTAGGACTATTGAGATATGTACAAACTAGGTATAAACTGGGAATTTATTCAACTTAGCCTTGAACTGGGTCTTAAACAACACTGCAACACTGCCACCTATCTTTCCTTTTCTATCATGATGTAATATATCAAAGTATTTGGGTGTTAAATGCTTGATGAGCAATTCATCATTCTCCCTCAACCAAGTTTTAACAAAACAACATAAGTCAATCTTTTGTTCCAAAATTGAATAATACAAGATGTCTGTTTTATTTCTTACTAACTCTGCCTTCACTAAGCCATGGTTGTTTTAGACCTTTGTCCACCCCTCTTGCCTCATCTGTTTGTTCTTTTCTTGTTTAAGGACAATTCACACAAAACCTGGCAAATATCATATTTCAGTTTCACATAGTTGCTGTGGTTTTTGATGAGTATAAGTTCAGATTTGTTGTAGCTAGTCTTTATTTTGGATTTAGTACTAATCTTATCATCCATTGTACAACACACACATACTAATGATAAAAAACTTGCAGGAAACTTCATGATGTTTATCCAGTAAAATTATCCAGCATTACCTTGAAAAAGGAGATCAGAGCCTTGAGCAAGTCTATGCTTGATGTGCACATCACTCTTGTGTGTCTGGCAGGGAAGTCATCTTTTATCACAGACAACAGGAGATCTTATTTCTGCTTCCTTGAGATTGTTTACACAACCTCTGTATGGTTCAGGTTTGTGTGCAGTAATCAAAAAGCACTGTCAAAAGACAGTAAAAAGATTGGTACTATAGACTGGTAAAAGACATGCATCTTTTCCAAGGCTTTGATAAAAAATCCCACATCTAAATTCTTGTAATACACCAAAAGTCCCTGAAGCTAGTCATGTTTTCTCTTTGCCACACCCTTTCAAAAGCTGGTAGTTTTGCTCCACTTCCTCGTCAGTGTCTTTCAATATTTTCATCTGGTTCAAACTTAAATGAAAGGCTTGGACAGAGGAAAGGCTTAGAGACTCCAGATTGTCCACACTGTTGAATAATGTGTAAGGAAACAAAAACCTGACCTCCTCTGTTTGGTACACCTTGAGGGTTATTTTTGCATAGCTATTACCTGGGGCCCAATGGTGAGTAATCTCTAAGAAATGAAACTGGGATATCGAAAATACACAGGTGTTGACTGGATTTTCTCACCACCAAATAATCTTAACTTTTGTACAGACCAAAGACTTTGGCAAAGTCATGCTTGATCAAGTTCATATCATACCTGGCTTAATTTAACCCCCCACGGTGGGTGCTTGTACTTTTCCAATTTCACATTCAAATCTTGTTGCACTAAATCAATAAATTTAATTACACTAAATTTAACCCCCCACAGTGGGTGCTTGTATTCTAATTTTACATTCAAATCTTGTGGCACTAAATCATCCCAAATTTCAGAAGCCAGAACATAAATTTTAAAAGTGATTTATCTCATGTAATCCACCATATGCCCCAGCAGCTCAGTCAATATCAAAACATACTTGTTACTGATTTAAAAGAGAGTGGGGAAAACAGCTGGGGCTGGGGTAAAAATAATGGTATTCTCCCATCTCTGTATTCCTTAACCATTTCACCCCTAAGTTTCTAGATAAAGCCCTGCTAAATTCCTGAATTTCTGAGGAAATTTTAATTTCAAAGTAATATGTATGGGCAATCAGGAAATGGGTCAAAAATAGTTGAAAATACCAAATACAAACCATACATCATATTAAAGAGCATGGGTCTCTCTAAAAGCAGAAACAGGTATTTTTTAAAAATTCCATAGCATAATTGTCCTTAGGAACCATATAAAATTGACCTTAAAATTTGACTTTTTTGTATAATTTGTGGTAAGAAATTTGTGTTATTCATGTTTAAGGTAATGACATAGGTAGAAGACAACAAAACTATCATGTTGGTCACACTAAAGCCATAGTAACAGGAAATGCATCATTTATGTCTTGGAAACAACTATTCTTCATGTGCAAATTGTGGTTACATATAGGAATAAACCAAAGCTATAACAATTAAAAGAACAAAATCTGTTGTGGTAGTTTTACAATATCTTAACAAAATTCCTTTTAATACCATGAAGGGTATTTACCAATGTACATAAAGTTTATGAATTAATTCATCTGTTCCCTTAGTAACAGGTAAATTTCCATAGCAACTGTAGGAAATTAACTTTTGTTTTTTTGTAAGTTTTTTTATTTAGACCAAAATATATTTTTCCTTTCCTGGAGTATGTATATATATAGCATTTTATAACCATTATTAATGTATTTATTGCCGCAGAATTTGAATTATGATAGATGTATCCCAAAAGAACATCCTCAGGACTGAACTGAATGTAAAATCCAGTTTTATTGAAAATTCTATTTGCCAATTGATGCCATAATTGGTTAGCTTTTGGGCAAGAAAAAAATAGATGAAGGAGAGTTTCCTCTGATGTGGATCTACATAGTAAGCATTTATTAGAGTCTGCCACACCCTTTTTATGAAGAATTATCTGTGTTCCGAGTATTCTATGCATTATTCTGTACTGAAACCATTTAAAATATGGATCTTATATTCTGAATAACTGTCTCCAAATATTGTCTTTTAAGTCCACTTTTAGATCATCATGCCATTTTTGCTTAAATGTTAAGGTAAGATGTCTTTTATTTAAATTCTCATAAAAATACTTTGTGCCTTTGCCACCGGATAGAATAATTCTGATGGAGTTTAAAATACATGGCTGCAAAAATTTAAAGGAGTCTCCAGTTTTATGTTCCTTAATGAAGTTATCGTTTACAATTTTTAAATGATAGTAATCTAAAAAATTGATTCTTTGGATATTAAAAGCTCTTTGAATCTCTTGTTGAGATAGAACACAGCCATTATTATCCACTATATCACCCACCGTTATAATCCCTTTTTTAAACCAATCTGGAAAAAAAGTGTATTTGATCAGATCATTGCATTGTACCAGAGTGGAGATGCCAGAATATCATCATTACTCTCAATTTTAATTTTCTCACATAATTTTATATAAGAATGAAAAACACCATTCCAAAAAACATTTCCAGTCCTTTTAATCAATATTTTTGGCCAATCTGAACCAAACTTAAGAAGCTTATCAATTGGAGATATGGATTGTTCAAAAACTGGGATAAAAGCACTTTGTTCACCTCTAAAGAGTCTGTATATCCAAGATAGTTTCAAAGCATGGATAAAGTTATCTAAATTTACCATTCTGAGTCCAGCATCTTGGTAATCCTGCATAATATATAAACGTTTTATTTTATCCGGCTTATTACTCCATATATAACTAAAAACATTCCGTATAATGTATTTATAAAATCTCTGTTTGGTAAAGGAATATCTGAAAAGAGATGAATGAACTGTGAAAGAATAAAAGTCTTTATTACTGTGATTTTACCTAAAGGAGTTAAAGTTTGTTTGTTCCAATTTAGTATGAGTTTCTTTGCTTTTTCCAAGGCGCATGTATAATTCATACATGGGATTTTTTCCAAGTCAACTGAAAACTGCAGTCCTAGTAGCTTAAAGCTGTTTGTTCCCCATTCTAATTTCGAGGTTATGTTTAGTTTATCTCTAGAATGCTTTTTCTTGCCGATCCATACCACTTTAGTTTTTGTAGTATTCATTTTCAACCCCGAGAATGAGCCAAAAATTTTGATTGTATTTAGTGCAGCTTGTAAGGATTGGTCAGATCCATTTAATATAAGGGTGGTATCATCAGCAAATTTGCAGAGTTTAATATTATAATTTGCAATGATTAATCCTTTTATTTCTTTGTTTTGGGTGATCATTTAGGTCATTATTTGAGTACATAAAATGAATAAATATGCAGCTATTGGACCACCCTGCTTGCAGCCTCTTTCAATTTTAAAAAATTCAGACTTTACACCTGCTTGTATAACAGAAGCAGTTATATTTTTATTTAAAATTTTGATCCATTGTATGAATCCTTGGCCAAAACCAAGTTTTTCTAAAACATTAAACATAAAACTCCATGATATTGAGTCAAAGGCCTTCTCAAAGTCTATCAGCATCAACAATCCATCTATTTTGTTTTTTCAGTGTAATTCATGATATCATAAATTAATCTTGTTACTTCACATATATATCAGCCTTGCATAAAACCACACTGAGAATCCGAAATTAAATAATGAAGAACTGTTTTTAATCTATTTGCCACAACAGTAGATATTAATTTGTACAAGACACAAAGTAATGAAATTGGTCTCCAGTTCTTTAGGAAATGCCTTGGTTTATCTCCTTGTCGTAGTTGTAGTGTAACTGACACTGTCTTCTTTTGGTAGGATAAGTTAAAAGCTTTTAAAATTAAAGATTTCAGTTTACACCAGAACATTTTAAAAAATTCGGATGGAAAACCATCTATGCCTGGCGTTTTGTTGTTTTTCATACTTTTTAATGCATTTTCCAGTTCTGTCAAAGTAACTGGTCCTTCTAATTGCAATGCAATTCCTTCTAATTGTAGGAAATTAACTTGCTTATTTTCTTTTCGTCCTTAAAAGTCATTAATCGGTGGTAATAAAATGAATTTTTAAACTCACACAAGAGAGAGAACTAGCACATAATTTTGTTACAATTATGTTTAAGGATATATAGCTTACACAATTAATCCAGCACCCTTTGTTCCTTTGAAATAGAAATGGTTAGTCTAACAAAAAGTGTTTGAACCTCATACCACAAATCAAGCTTCAGAAACTACAATTAATATTTTAGGAGCACTTTCATGTATTTGTGTGGTCTAATATCTTAAACTCTAGTCCTATAATAAATGAACATGACAAAATGAAACATATATATTGTTAAAAAAAACTTTTATTAATTTCCCTAGCAACAAGATATTTTCCATAGCAACCATCAAAAATTAACTCTAATTTTTACATTTCCTTCCTTGTCCACATTAATATTTTTTTTTTGTTTTTATGTACAGAAAAAGTATAAAGGCAACAAGGAACAAGAAAATATACTGAAACAATACAGTTGTTTATTAATCTTGATCTTTATTACCATAAATGTTCATACCTGTGTTGGCACTCTGCAGGGTGTGTACAATTTTTGACAGTAAACATTCCAAAACCTTGTAATGATTTTCAAAGTACATTTATTATATTATACTTGAATCAAAGTCAGGTTATTTAACTTGCACACCAGATTGTTATATAGCAAAATTAAAACTGCATATTCATAAATTACAAAACCAGGAAACCCATAATTAAGTGACCCTGAAAAGGTGCTTATTTGTTTTCACTTCAGTTTCTTTGCCGCCACTGCCGCTGTATTATGGTCTCCCTTGAATATCTCCCTTATTATTGGAAACGTGCTAACTATATTTGGCAGTTATATACCTTAGGCGTGGGTAAATTTCATCTTTGATCTTTATCAAGGTCATATTATCAAAAATAATTTTTTGAGGTAGACCAGCCCATTATTGCCACTCATAACTCTCAAAATATCTTCTAACTGCAGAGGCTTGTAATGTCATATACATGTTCATACTATCAAAACACAAGCTGATTAGATTTGGGGAGCAATCCGATGAAAATTGACCACTTTATGAGCTTAAATTATCTTCTAAGTATTGCATTTAGAGCCATAAAACGTATCTGAAGGTAGTAGGAAACCACATGTAGATAGTCTAAAAAGCAAGTCAAATTTCCCCTGACTCCCATATGTGGAGAGCCTATATAGCCGGTTAGATTTACCCCCTGACCCACCTTTATGGGTGAAACTAGGGTCATAAAAATAGCAGATTTTGTCTTTTTGCCTTATATCTCCTTTATTATTTCTTCTACAGCTTTAGAGTGTATTGAGAGAATATAGGAAAGGATGTACAGAGAGTCTACATAGCCAGATTTACCCCTCTTTCCCCCTCCTCTGACCCACACCTTATGGGACAAACTGGGTTCATAAAATACCAGATTTCTTTGTTTTTGCCTTATATCTGCTTTATTATTGCTTTTACAGCTTTGGAATGGACTCCATATTTGGGGTCTTACCCCCTGACCACCTCTTATGAGTCAAGCTGGGGTCATAAAATAGCAGATTTTCTGTTTTTGCCTTAAATCTCCTTTAAAACAACTCTTTTTACAAACTTTCGCATTTATTAAATGAACTTTTCACAATTTATGACCAGAGAAAACAAAACAAAGCTTACATTTTTCTTTCATGTTAATGCATAAACCTCCACACTGCTGGCTTAACTTTTAATTCTCTCAGTGTTTTTGTTTTCAAAAACTTTTTTCTACTTTATATGATATTGCATTGAACCTTCGAGGATGCTTTGTTTTTGTTAGCAAAAACATTTTTAAAGTTGTTTTTAAATGGAGAGAATTGTTACTCAAATGAGCAAATTTAGGAAAAAGATATCAAAATAAAGTACAATATAAGAAAAATAGGTGTAGATACTTGCAAACTTAAAGTTTTCATTTGTCATGATAATGCATGCTTTCCATCAGAAATTGACATAATATAAGCCTCTAAACAGGCCTGTAGTGGTGACTTTTCACTTAATAAAGGCTTGTAGGGATGAAATGATTAAAATCATCCCTAAAGACATGGCCACCTTAAACACTCCCTGCTGGTCTTCGAATATCTACGCCAAATTATCATTTATTTCATGCAATTCTTGTGTTCACAGTGGGTAAGTTGTACACCATTACATCATTCTCACATTGGCTAAAATGACATGCCTGTTGTGCTCATACATATCTATCAGTGCGGAATCTCCTGCATCCCAAGGTGCCTCCCCCTCTCTCCAGGGATAAAGTTGCAAAGGACCTCTATGCTGATAATTTTGATGAACACATAATATTCTTTTATCATCACTTACATAATCACACGAATAACAATGGAACCTTCTGGCCTCATTCAACACAGATCATCTGCTGGACATTTCCCCACTTACTGGACCTTTGGTGCTTGTGTCAATGCATATTTTAATATAAAGAAATCCACGAAATTATATTTAAAACAAAAAGTTTTTTGTGTCTAAGTGTGCAAAGTTACGGCTGGAAGTACTATAGCTGTACCAGCCTTCAATTCAAAGTTGAAAGAATGTCACTTTATTTGCAATGATTCATTAAGGTCGAAATTTCCATCGCTCATATTTACTGAAACTGTAAGAACCAATGTTGCTGTTTGTGATCAACTGCAGGTCCTCTAGTTTTAGAGCATTTTATTTATTGGCATTTTTCTCAGTTCTTAGATGTTACCTCACACAGTAAAATTTATTGTCCCTGCTAGATATCTATGTAAAGATGCAATAATTGTAGACTTGAACATGTGGGTGAATCAGTCTTTCTGACAAAGATTGTCCTATTTGTTAAATGAGATGAACATAATTCATGTGTAATCAGTATATTGCATTTCTCCAGCGTCTGTGTCATTAATTTTCAAGAAAATATTAGCACAAGTATTTTTATGTAAAGTATGCCAACCAAATGCATATAATAATTGTGTGCGAAGTCTTGTTATACTGTGGTTACACTCTTTATTTCAATTTACAAAAGTTACACTATTTTTAAAAGCTTGCTTCTTATTCCCGCTTCTTTGTGAAATGCTAAGGTCTACTAGGATGTAAATTACATAAGTTGAGGGACAATTTTTTACAAGCAAATATACTTGTTGTACATTGGTATTCCCACTGAGGGTTTTGTTGGTGACAGTGAGTTAATCAATTATAATGGTAGTGTGGGAATTTTTCGGGGAATTTTTCAACATATATCTAATTAATTGTGTTTGGATGACTGGGAGGCCCTGAATAGATCCTTAAAAATTGAGTGTGATTGACTGGTGGGTACTACTGTTGCTGTTATGAGGCTCGAGAAATTTTTTTGTTTTTGTAACTCAATCTTACAGCCATAGAAACATAGCCTTGTACATGCCATAGAAACTATGTATCAAAACACCAAAGCCCAAGTACTAACACCAGATGGTGAAACTGAGCAATTTGACATCACCGCAGGAGTAATGCAAGGAGATACACTTGTACCATTCTTATTCATCATTGTTCTCGACTATGCTCTAAGAGGGGCACTCAATGGATATGAAGAGCAACTGGGCTTCACCATATCACCCAAAGAGACAGTCCGCAGTTACATTAACTGACCTAGACTTTGTGGATGACATTGCACTGTTATCGGACAAAATAGACCAAGCACAAAGCATACTGTCAAGAGTTCAGAGGGAGTGCCAAAAAGTTGGCCTCACTCTCAATGCCAAGAAAACCAAATACATAACATACAACATAGATACAGATGGGTCTGCTCTAAAAACAAATGATGGTACTGAATTAGAAAAAGTAGAGGATTTCAAATACCTGGGATCATGGTTTGACAGCACTGATAAAGACATAAAAATTAGGAAAGCACAAGCTTGGCAAGCACTGAACAAGATGAACTGCATGTGGAATTCGAACATGAGGAAAGAAATCAAAGTTAGATTCTTTGTAGCAGCCATTGAATCTATACTTCTATATGGCTGTGAGAGTTGGACAGTAACTCCAAAGATAGAATGTATGTTGAATGGAACTTACACCAAGATGCTCAGGAAAGCCAATAATGTCAAATGGTGGAAACGCAGGACAAATGCTGAGGTGTATGAAGAACTCTCACTTATTGAGAAATAAAATAGCAGCAAGAAGAATAAAACTTGCTGGTCACTGCCACCGACATCCTGAACTAGCTGCTGGTGATCTAGTTCTGAGGCAGCCCAACCAAAATCTGAGAAGAAGAGGAAGACCTAAAGTGGACTTTGTAGAGGTGTTAAGGAAGGATGCGGAAAATCTTAAACAACAGAGCTGCGTACAGTGATGGAAGACAGGACTGTCTGGAGAATCCATGTGACTGCTCGCATGCGGGTGACCAAATGATAATAATAATAATTACAGCCAGTCTTACTGACCTGATGAAGTTTGTGGGCACTGTTGTGACTGGGGGAGGGGGGTATCTGGCCCAATTACATGTGATTTAAATTTCCATAAACAGTACTGTGGGGCTGGAATCACCTCTTGCAAGCACCCTTGTCCATCCTATGGGTTTTACAGAAATCATCTCTGTCTCTCTTTATGAGATAATTAAATTCCACAAGGTGCTTGTTATAAATTAATTCATTGTGTCTGAAAAGTCCCACCAGGAGCACCCCATCACCTTGAGTGAATGTGACTGCATGACTATTCACCATCGCCCTCTGCACTAATGGCTCTGCGTCGGCGTCATATACACCTGCGGCAGCATTTGAGTCACTTTTCTGGCTCTTCCCCCTAATAATGCCTCTACAGTAGTAGCCTTGCTCTTCCGTTTAGTTTTTGTTGGCCCATTGATGCACATAGATTATGACACTGAGGACAGTAAAACACTTTTTTCATTTATTAAGCAGTATTAAGTCATATTTTTTCATTAATGTTCAAAGCGTTCTTCTCTCATTAAACTCTAACCACGACATGAAGAACATGTCACAACATTTTGGGAGTCTATATAAGCACTTTTGATGCCTTTGATATGATCTTTTCAATCGAAAACCTATATAAAGCCACTTGGGAACCTTTTTTCCCCAAAACCTCAACCATGATGGCTTCTTAATCAGAGACAATTCTATTGTATGAGTGTATTGTCTTTTGTTTTCGATGGCATGGCCTGTTTAGGGACCTGCCGCCTCAGTTTCTACCCCATCTTAATACACGATTTATTATTGCTTTTCTGGTGTGAATGGTATTATCAATCACAAATAAAGTCACAAGTCATTGAGTTTTTAAATGATAGGGTCCCTCATATTGGAATTTCAAATCAAAGGTCACACAAGGTGATCTACATGAACTTTAAAAATTAAAAAAAAACTGGCATCCCCACCCTGACTGCCACTATTACACAATAAGACATAAGGTAGGACCAGGCGATACTCTGGTTCTGCTTTTTGATTAGACATATAACAGAGTCATCATAGTTCAAGGCAGGACCAGCAAGACCTAGTGCCTCCCTCACATGTCTCAACAAAGTAATAATCATTTTATGCAGTGAAAACATGGATTGTGTGACCTGTTCTGAGTGAAAGAGTGGTCAGTAAGGGTGGTTGATGCATTGTAACATGAACAGGGTCCTGGGTCATATTTTGAAACTCTAGCATACTGATGGCAAGAATTCAGCAAATGGTACGATTACACTGGGCTTATATTTACAACGATAAACATCCAAATGGAATCTATCATATCACATAAGGATTCAAAGGCACAGATAGATCCAGGCTAGGTCAAATGTGCTACCACAGGGTCCATTGAAAGCAATAGTATTATACTTAGTTTCTGGATTAAGTTCTGGCTGAGGAAAAGAGAGGCATATGACCACTATCAGGCACACATCTCAGATTTATATTCATGCAGGAACCTTTCAGGATCATACAATAATTTTTTAGCAAGAAGTGAGAAGAGGGGGCCCAGGATTGCCACGAAGACTACATCTTTCAGAGGACCACTGGAATTCGTCCAAGATTGGGAGTGATAGATTGGTACCTGGCCACTGTCACTGTATCCGTCACCACAGTACAACTTCAGGGTTGTCAACCACAAATACGTTCATCCCAGATGGCAAGTATTATTCAAGAATACCAGGAACAGAATGTGATATGCACCATCAGAGGCAGTATTTAATAACATATGTAATATCCCATTTACCCTTATACATCCACAAATTGAAAGCACATTATAATAAGACGTCGATCACATCAAGGGAGAGAAGTATTTAGCACCAAGGGCTTCCACACCTTTTAAGTCATGAGGGTACTATTTCAAAAAAGGCTTAAAGAGAAAATCATAGATGGATCCTTTTGCTTTTCAACCAATGAATTTCTGGCGCCCAAGATGATTACATCCTGGCTGTATATAATAGGAATAATAATACCTATAGGAAAATTTAGGTTCTTTGTCCCCCATGGGCCACGTGTGGTAGTCAACATAACCATTGCTTGTGTCAAGCTGCACAACATAATAAAGCAAGAGTCTTTGAAAAATGGATACCTCCACCAAGGCCTAACACCTTCAATATTGCTTATGGGTGCAATGACATAAAATCCCTTAAAATACCTGGATCCATGTGATGATACAGATAATCCCTAAAATTTAATCATCTCTCCCTTTTGCCAATGTCGACATGTCCTGAAAATTTCATTGTAATACTTCTACAACCTTTTTAGTTGTTTAAGAAACAAACATTCCCAATTACACAACCACCTTTGTTGGGGTAAATGATATGGAAACATCGACCCAGAGCTATGGAAGTTAAACAATATGGAATAAATACTATGAAACATATTCAAATGGTATAACTGATGTATTTGTCACTATACTGAGGGTCCAAATCATTTCCTAGGTGTGTCTCGCAAGAGGTACATTATCCTGATGATGTGTTGGTCCTTAGTGTCACTGGTTTTCCCAAAAGTTTAGTATCACACACTTGGCAAAATGAAATAGTATATCATGTGTTATGGCACATTTCTTGGTAATGTCTAACATCCTGATCAAGTAGTTTTTGGATGGAGCCAGTCAGTTGATGTCACCTGAATATCGAAAGTTACTTTCTAGTGATGTGTGACCTATATGAAAACCTGTACTCTTTTTACTGAAGTCCATAAAAACACCTAACCAGACTGCAAGTAATGTGGATGGATCCGCCATGTTTCACACCAACATTGCAGCAGTTATAGGTTTTGATATTACACCTCTGACCAATTTTTGTACATACATACACTTTGAGTGTATAAGTTCAGTAGGATTCTGCAGTGAACCCACAAAGTCTAGATTTATGCAGAGTTTAAACAACAGTCGGTAAATGACTATGTCAAATGCTTGGCTATCATCATGCAGTGTTACGTGAATATTGTTGTTTTCATTTTTGTAGTACTGTGTTATATTGAATGGCCAAATTATCACACTGAATTTGAATTGAAAGTAAGTAATTTGTAATTCATGGCTTAGCATAGATTTCTTTCGAATCGTGTAGGGCTTGTTAATTAACTGACCTAGATTATTCCAGACATACACATAATGTGTAATGTTATGAAAATCTGCTACGAGTAGTTTTTGTAATAAAAATTTATTACAACAAGAAACATCTTCTCCTAATGTTGGGCCTAAACTGTTGCATTTTACAATAACAACATGTTATCAGCTAACTGAAAGTTGTTAAATGTAACAGGTTATTCTGGATATAGAAGTCTATACAGCTGTGTCAACAACTGATACCCGAACATATGACAACATATTTTTGAAATTGCTCTATAAAACCTCTTTTCACTTCAATGTAGGTTAAATCATTGTGCATATTGAAATTTAGCGTTGTTATATAGACAGTCGTAAACTTCAGTCCTCTAGACTGGTACAACAACTTTCAGTGGATCATACTGAAAATTCACAGTAAGACACAGTAGGATGTCTTGGTCTGTTGTAATTCTTCTCTGTTTATACACTATTGGGAGTGTTTGTAATGCAGGTAAGTGAATACAAACAACCTATTATTTGTTAACGGTCATCAAAATAATTTTTTCCTTGGTAATTTTTGTGAAAAAGTCATATATAGTGCAATTAATATCATGTTTTATGCGGGTCTATGTAATTTGTCATTCATTCTCTCACTGAAAGCAGTCACATAAATTGAGTGCATGTTAAATTTCAAATAAGTACTCAGTCAATGCTCTAGAATATAATGGTGCGCGTGAATGAAAGAATAATTGTTCTAAAACATTATGTAGTCCTTGAAAAGTTGGAATTGGTGGTTAGTCATGAAAAATATTATGGTAAAGAAACTAATTACAAAGTTTAAAAAACCTATACCAGATAAAACTTTAAGCTTTTGTTTCAAATAAGTCAGCTACATATATTGTTTTTTATTAGATACTTCATTTTATATGATTTAGTTTCATTAGCCTCATATGGTTTATAATCTCAGCTACTCCACGAACGTGTATGAGGAGTCAGGTAAATAAAGAAACCCAGTCAACATTTTACTTGGTTATGTGCTGTTGATCCTCAGCCCATAATGCCTCCATGTAGATGTTTACATAGATTGGTGATTTGTATCAAGGTGCCTAAAATATATTAATGAAAATGTTATCACAATAATTTACTGTGATATTTGCCAGTCATTTCATGATGTCTTTCGATATCTGATTGAGAAACTTTTAGCAAAGTCATTAATAAGGCAAAAACTTTTTGTATCCCATAATATTGTTCAGACTTGTCTTCACACATTGTCAGACAAAGTGCTAACTTAAACCTTTTGTGTTTTACAATATTGTTCAGACTAGTTTTCAAACATTGCAAGTGTTAACTTTAAAGGAAATGTTAAATGGAATATAAATTAATGTGGGTCTCTGGTAACACATAGCATTACTTACAATAGTCATCAGTATAAATTTGCATGTGATGTAAAAAGGCCAATTTTGAGAGTATTTAAAACACACACACAAGATAGGACCAAGGTTTATACAAAGTCACATGTACACAATAGAATTAAGGACTTTTTTAACCGCAGCCCATAAAGGCTGGGGTTATAGTCGTAACCTGCGCCGTCTGGGCCATGTTGGCGTCGGCAGAGGTGGGCATAAAGCTTGTGGGTGTTCCACAGACTAAACCCCTACATTGATTTTCACCAAATTTTCAGGGGATGTTAACCCTAAGAGGATCTAGAGCTGGTTTTGTTTTGGGGGGTATCTAGTAACAATTGTTGCTATGGCAACACTTTTAAGATTTTCGGGTCTTAAAGATTATGGGTGTTCCACAGACTAAACTCCTACACGAATTGTCACCAAATTTTTACAATATGTTTACCCCAAGAGGATCTAGAGCTGAATACACTTTGGGGGGTATCTGGTAACAACTGTTGTCATGGCAACACTTTTAAGATTTTTGGGTCTTAAAGTTTGTGGGTATTCCACAGCCTAAACACATGCCTGGATTTTCACCAAATTTTCAGCATATGTTTATCCCAAGAGGATCTAGAGCTGATTAGGTTTTGCGGGGAATCAGGCTCCCACTGTTGCAATGGCAACACTTTTAAGATTTTCGGGTCTTAAAGTTTGAGTGTGTTCCACAGCCTAAACCCATACATGGATTTTCACCAAATTTTCAGGATCTGTTTAACCCAAGATGATCTACAGCTGATCAGGTTTTAGGGGGTATCCAGTGGCAACTGTTGCCACGGCAACACATTAAAATTTTGGGGTCTTAAAGTTTCTTCTCAAATCTTTGATATTTTTTTCTTAATTTCTTTGAAATAAAATATTATTAATGTACTTTTAGAGGTCATACACAGAATGTAATAATTTCTTTGTTTTGAATGGCATGCAATACTCTGAAACTAAACCAATATAATGACTATGAAGTAATTCTTCACTAATTGATGCTAAAATGTAATGTAACACTTGCCATTGACACTGTCTGTAAGATTCAGAATTTATATTGAGCTATATGGAATTTGAAACATGCCTAAGTAGCAACCAATGCATATTTAGAAATCTGATTTTCATTGCTTAGTTTGATATAGAATTAGTTCCACATCACATTCACTAGCTTTGGTAATAAGAAAAACAAAAAAAAAAAAATTTAACAACCTACATCTGGAACAAAAAAAAACTCAAATAGCTAAAACATCGTGCCTTATTTTTCATGGCTTATTATACAATGAATATGTTTACTCTTCATCCTATATAAGTGATTTGGTGAACAACAAGCATAATGGTGTTCTTGTATAGCATGATGATAACATATGGAAGTATGTTGGGGGATTTTAAGTGTTCTAAATTTTCATGCATGTCATCAAAGCAAATGTTGGCAATACTTATTTATTTGTCTATAGATCTTTACTGACACTTTTATCTAATCATTGCAAAAGGACATTTATTACCCACACAACAATACATAATGTCGGGAAGTGATCACTGTGCTTTGTGAGTAAGTCAATGTCAAGGTATTTGTCATAGGCTTTTTATGTCTGTGTGTACCCGCATATGATGTTTTCCAGTGAAAGGTAAAAACACAATAAACAGAATCAATCCACTGTGTAACGCACACTAAACATTTGTTAAAATTATGTTTTGGTACGTTGTGAATCAAACCAATACCCAACATGTTTACTAAGTTTAACTCATCTTACATGGATGTACAATGAACATTTGGTCAAAAAATGCTTAGCTTTATGTGCGCTGGTGATATAGTCACTGTGATTGAAAGGCCCAGGCATCTTTCTTTACAACATTGCAACTATTTTCATTTTGAATATCAAAATTATAGCTTGTAATCAGAACAATTTATAAAGGTTGCTCTCTTTCTTATTCTTCAGATAAACTCTAAGTTCAAATTGCAAGTTTGTAATTTGTTCTATACTAAACTTTCTTTTATGTTTTTAATTTGATAAAACAACACGTCCGAATTATCTTATTTATCTTCTTACTCTTAAGATAGACCCCCAGAACCAAATGATAAGCTAGTTGTACAGAACTTCACCCTTGGAGAAGAAAAGGATGATGATCCAACATCCAAATGGTTTTATGGACATGATGCCAAGAACATGATTGTGCTTGTTCGTATTGAATATTTTGAAACTGATGACATCAAATTTATTAGATGGTATGTACAAGGTTGTCTGTGGTTTGAATTTTAGCAAAAAACTTTTGTTACATGCAAAATTTAGATATTATGTCCCTTTCAAAAATAAGGTAACACATCTGATTCTAGTACTCAATAAATCTAGGTTGCTCCAACTTGTGCTATTATTACCAAGGACTTTGTGATAATACATTTCCTTTTAGTTTATAGAAAGTGAATGAAAATGCCTTATCAGTAGCTCAACTAATTTTAGAATGTACTCATAAAATAATCGTTAAATATTCTACTCAGGTGTTAAATTATGAGGTCATTAATTATCCATCAAGCATTTAGCATTCCAAGTATGAATGTAGCATTATGTGTAAAGCTTCTGTCAAATTTTACAAATCATCAGAAACATTGACTGAATGATAATATGGTCATTATTATTGTTTTGTTTAGTGTTGGCTTTGAGTATTCTGACAAAGCGTCCAATTGCCCAGAGAAGCCACCTAGCCCGAGTAAGGTGACAGATTATCCATTGACTAGAGACGAATACATTAATGAAGTCAGGGGAAACTTTTACGTGAATATTGGGGCTGTAAGTTATATTTATTGATAAGTTTGCTTATAACATTTGATATACAACATCATTGAATACATGTATAATGATATTTGTGAATCCTAAGTCTCTGTATCTCAGAGTCTAACTAATACAAAACAATCGATTGTTCCAAATACATATAACCCTAAAGAAGTATTGTTCATCAACCACGGTCTGCAAGGTGGACTAACGTGAAAAAGTCTTGTTTAATAAGTATGTTTGAAGCTCTTGGTTAAAGTAGCCCAAGAAGATGGCACAATGATTCCACCTGATAAATCAATACAATATAATACGTAAAACTATTTATTTCTTATTATGAACACAGTTTCGAAAACTTGGAACATATGAAACCGTTTATCCAGTCTTCTATGCCTGTTGCTGTATTGAGTTGTGTAATAAGTCAGATAAAATGAAAATGCATGATCTTAATCTAGAAGTTTATAAACTAATTGCCTATCAGAATATGTAGTAGAATCTCTGTTTGGACAAAGATTATTCTCGCTTGCTGTTTTTTATAGTCAAATGACATGTACAACCACTCTTTTCAGATTTACTTTAAAACCAACAAAGGCAGGGAAATTGGTCCTTATGGGACAGAAACAGACATAGACCAGATGAATTTCAAGGCTTCATACAATGGGGCTCCACTTCTTTATGTGGAGGGTGTGAAAGGAATGTGGCTGTATCAACTTTCTTTCTTCTTTCATGGTATGTTGATATGGGGTGATGTGTCTCTATTTAATTATATGCTTGTGGTTGTGTTCTTATTGCTATTTCAAATATCAAGGTTGGATTGTTATGTTGGACTATCTCTATGTCTCTTATAATTGTGTGTTTTAAGGTGAATGTGTTAATGATATGAGCAATTTGACAGATGTTACAAATTGAATTTTTCTGTATTTTTCACACTAACACATAAAGATTCGCGAAGTTAAGGCAACAAGTTCATATTTAGTAAGTATTGAAATATATTTTTGAAGACATAAGTAATTTGGGCATGTTGTTAAAATCCTGCATACTTGACATAACAGTTTCTTTTTTGTGTATTTTCAGACAAAGGAGGTGAGTTTACAAATTTACTTTAAATTATTATGGTAGTGATGTTTCATATTACTGTTCTTAAGCAGAGATCAATCATTGTTCAAAGTGGACCAACAATTTGCTGATCCACGAAATCCTGCAATAACCTGAATGTCAAGTATGAGCTTATATATAAATTTTCAATTAAGTGAATTGTCAAATCTGTTACAAACAAATAAAGAAATAATGAATAAGTCAGTAAGGAATGTGTAAATAAATTATAAATTGACAAAGAAGTAGTCAACAAAAAATTAAATGAATCAAAGAATTACTAACTATTTAGTCACTCAATTATGAGTCAAGACATTAGAAATAATTTAGCAATGAACAAAGGAATAATAAATACAGTAGAACCCCATTTATCCAACCTCCTTTTATCCGTATCTCCGGGGTAACCGACCCTAAGCTATGTCCCCCAAATATTTAAAGCATATATTAGCGAACCCGGTGAGCGATAATTGGTGATTTTATTAAAAAACTCTTAACCACACCACAGAATGACTCACAACAAATATAAAACTTAAAGATCGACCTGTCCTTTCATCTGCCATCTTTTGTCTTCTATATGTGCGTATGTTAGGGATTAATCTCTTCATCAAGTCTTTGTTGTACCGCAATTGGAACGATTACATAAGCCGAGTTCTCTGTGTTATTGCTTTATGATTACAATTGTCTCTTTCTGTATGGTTATTAATCCCCCGGAGTAGCTCCCGGAGCAGTCCCATTAACCTCTAACACAGGGGACTTAAAACGCATCAAAAGAGTATCCTCAATGACAATTAACCAACTTATTTGACTATAAATATGGGATGCCACAGGATCCCACAAGCTGCCACTCCTGCTCTTAGGGAAGTCCCAGAACCCTAGGTGCTTTAAGCACGTCAACCTGGACAACCTACCTGTGGTATACAGAGCCCAACAACACATATGGATGACCTCAACAATCTTCACAGATTGGTTTAAAGGTGTTTTTGTGCCAAAGGTGAAGAGTCACCTTCTCTCAAAGAACCTACCAATAAAGGCCATCCTCCTGATAGATAACTGGCCAGCCCACCCGACAGACCTGGCAGTTGAGACACCAGATGGAGCCATTGAATGTAGATTCTTGCCACCAAACACAACATCTCACCTTCAGCCCATGGATCAGGGACCTCTTGGGACCATGAAACGAAATTACAGAAGGTTTCTGATCCAGAAACTTGTGAGTGAGGACACCACCACTCTAACTGAAGCCACAAAGAAGCTGACCCTGAAGGACACCATCTTTATGATTGATAGGGCTTGGTGAGCTGTAAAGGAGAGCCACCTACAGAAATCCTGGGCCAAATCCACATTGATGGAACGTTTTTCCAATGTGGAGGGGCAAAGTGAGACCGTGGAAGCGGATGTCCAGGATACAGATGTCCAGGAAATAAGGGAGTCCCTAGGTGATGTGCCAACAGAGGATGTAAAGGAGTGGCTGGAATGTGACAGGGGTGTGGATGCCAGTGAGGTTATGAGTGATGAGGCCATTCTGGAGTATGTGGAGGGGCCTGCAGACGAACCAGAAGACCAAGATGAAGAGACCACAGCTCCCCCCAGGCCCATGATACCAGATTCAAAAGCATATGAGTGCATCTCAATTTTTTTGAATGGATTCAACATAAAAGTGATTTGCAAGTGCAAGTCTGCCTCATGCCAACAAGTGTCACTAAAAGACTTTTTTTAAAAGTAACCTATGAACCTAATGGAATGTTGTATAGTTGTTCTTTTTTTTTGCACATGTATACCATATACCTCACATATATAATGTTCATTCTGTTTTAATAAAGATTTTATTATTATTATTATTTCCGGGGTTTATTTCCTAACGTCCAAACTGAGAGATAAAAATAACGCACCCAAAATAAATGAGGCGGTTCGTAATGAATTGCATAAAACATCCCAGTAAAACATGGCTTCAGTATAAAATCACAATTTAAATAGGTGTAAGTACTAAAAGGAACCTTTTTATCATAATCCATCAGTTTTGCTTGGATTCAACATGCATGTAAGTACATTTGTTACCGATCTCCTATTATTGCCCATTAAACCCTTGACACTGCAGTGTCATTCATGTATCCGAACCTCCAGTGTATCGGAACCGACCTTATGTTTCCCCAGTGGGTCAGATAAACAGAGTTCTACTGTAGTTCAATTGTAAATATCAAATTACAACCTTGTTCCAATGTTCAATAATTTAAAACTTGATCTCAGTGTTCATTTAGTAAGGAACAAATAAAAAATAGAATTTAACAAATACGTATTATCAAATCTATTCCGATAACTAAATAAAACATGGATCTCAGTTCAACCACCGAGAGTCTCCCTGTAAAAAAAAGTTTTTTTCCAATTTTCTAGAGACAAGAAACACTGAAGTACCTCATTACATTCGCAGAATCCTGCAATGTATAAATTGTGAATACTTCAGGTTATATACCTTTGTATGACTTTGCAATCTTTAAATTAATAAACCTTAGAAACAAGAGCCATTCTTACTGACTATGGTAATATTTGTGCACTGTCATAAAATGTTAATAGCATCAAGGGAAATTGTGAGATATTTTTAATTAGTTAATACCAAAATATCATTCAACCCTGTGGTAAAGTCCAAATTGGTTGTCAAAATTTGTTACAAGATCAATTATTTATACTAATCATTCAAACTTAAAGTGATAACTTAGGTTAACATAATAAAAATGTGCTACAAATAGACTTTTTTAGCATTGTACATATTCCTTGCATATACATTATAAAACAAACGTGATGACACATGAATACAATGATAAATAATGAATAAACACAATAATAAACGGATACTTATATAATGCATTAATATTACTATGTTACTGTATATTATTGGATATAGATGCTGTAGAAAATATATACGGTTTATTTTATCAATTAATTAACAATATAAAATCCAAATCTCTTATGTAAAGGAGCAACAAATATTGTAATAGTAAATAAATCTATAAAAACATAAGTGTTCAAAATCAAGCTTTTGAAAGTAAAATCACACCTATCTGTTTCATCAAGAGACTCGTAAACCAGTTAAATAGATCGGGCAACTATCACAAACCTATAGGAAGAAATTTCAAGCCAATGGCAATGTCTATTGGAAGGCTGTCGGGAAAATATCCTGTACACCAGGAAGACATCTTAAACCTATCGTAAACTTTAAACTGGACCATGTATTTTTTATTACTGCATCCTATTGTAAACCATACCTGCAGAAATGGAACAGGTCCCTTGACAAATTAAGTACAATTGACATTTTTAATATTTTCAGTAATAAATAAATGAAAAATGGTGAAATCAAGAATGGATATCTGAATAACTTTATTGTGTTAAAAGTTATGTTTGGATTTTTAAAAATAATTATATTCAATGATTCAGTTCTGGATCTGGAAAAAATAGCGAATGACATTGCGAGAGAGTCCTACTCTACAATGAAAGGAAAAGTCACTGAAGTATTTGAGGTATGTTACATGTATATCTTTTCAAAAGTTTTCTGTTTATATTACGTTCTTCATTATACACCAACAAACTGATCAAAAGGTCTAATGTTAATGACATTTGTTAAATAATTCTGATAAGATTGTCTGTTATGGCTTATTTGTTGAATCTGTTGAGTAATTACTGACTTTTGAAACTTCCTATTAAGCAATCAAATGTTAAATTGTGCATATTATTTGCATACGTATTTGTACATCAAGACATAAATTGAACAGTCTACCATTCAGTTTTCGTTTGATATTTTTATAAGGGAGTATAAGAATCTACTCATAGAATAATAATCTACTCATAGCTCAAGTAAAAACCTTTCAGACAACTTTGCTTTACTTTTCTGTAAGAAAATAAACACTTCCCTACTTCTCGTTCTTCTACCGTTGTACCTGTTTTGACACCTCCTGCTTTCAATGACTTTGAGGAGAAGTGAATATGAAATTCACAAAATAATCAACATTTCTCCGACTAAAGCATGTCTACTGGACCCAACCAAGTTGGTAATTTTTCCCTCAGTGAAGGTTCTTTTCCTGATGTATTCAAGACGATTGTTACCCCTCTCATAAAGAAGGCAGCTCTACCTAAGATTAACTTAAGAATTACCATCTAGCGCAAATGCCTTGCTAAGTAGTCGCCTGGACTATTGTAACTCTCTGTTTTGAGGTTTGTCATGTTTTAATCTGCACTAGTGATAGTGTATTCAGAATAATCATCACATAAACCATAGAAAGTATGCCCATGTCATACCCAAGCAACTCCACTGGCTGCCTGTTAATTACACCTGCATGTTCACGAATGTCCCATTGGTTTGTAAATTTCTCCAGTCGGTCTCCAAGTTATTTTTGATCATCATTTTTTTCATTGCAGCTGCTCCTAGAATAGGCAAAGTATTTACCCTGAGCATTAATACTTGACAGTTCCTCCTCTTTACTCTAGAAATAAGTCAAACACTTTGGCTATAGCTTTGTCTTCGATGCTCCTAAAATCGGAAATGAAATTCCAGACAATGTATGCTGTATTATATCTATTGTCTCCTTCAGGAAACAGCTCAAAAGTTACCTGTTTGCAAAAACCTATTCGCCATAGCCGAACCACCATCTGTAAATTCGTCCCCTAGGTCTGCCGAACCATCCTTGCCTAATTCCAGGACAAATATTTGTGCTGCCCTACTAGCCCCGATGAGTTAAAAAGCGTGGAGGAGAAGTTCAGAACCATAAATAGATTGTGGGTCAAGTGGATCTTCATCAGATGGACAGATTTTCAACAGAAGCCATTTGAGGGAGAAGATCAAAGATGGCAGCTTGGGGCTTCTGGCACCTGAACCACTGGCAGAGGGAGGTCAAGATTTGCACTATTTCTTGCTGGGTGACGAAATATTTACCTTGATGCCATGTATGGTAAAACCCTACAAGGAGACAGAAGACAACTCACAAGGGAAGAAAGAAGGGAGGAGGGTGGTGGAAAACGCCTTTTGAATCTTAGTGAGTAGGTTCAGGGTACTACTGGGCACCATGGAGCAAAAGCAAAAGGTTGTCAGATACATTGTTTTTACATATGTGGTGTTGCACAACATGCTGTGGACACACCAGACAGGGCACCCACCCCAGGAAAGATGTAGCAGCCCTACAAAACAGTGTATATCCCTAATGAGAACTACAGGAATCCTTCAACGGAGGCCAAACATCAATGAGAACTACTGAAAAACTACTTCAGTCACGTGGGGGCATTGGCTGGGTCAACTAACAACCCTGGGGCAGAAGAAGCTGGCACCTCTCAGTCATTTTCAGGACTAACCAATTATGCCAAGAACTTTTATTAAAGCTGGTGTCACTCAAATTTCCAACAAATTTAAAAAAAAATAAAAAAATTTAAGTCATTTCCGACAAGTTTCAAAACTATTTCAAACCAAGTCCCCTGTTGAAAAACTTCAGACCAAGTTATGTAAAAATGTCCCCATTAAAAGTCCAATTTTATTTCAATGAAAAAAAAATATTTTCTTCAAAATTATTTTCTTGCAATCTTGCAACTTGCAGAGGTTCTACTGCTGCTGTTGTTTGACATTGGCTGACTGTGGATTGGGCTGAGACTGGACTGCTTCCTGCTGCTGTTACTGTGCCATGGTGGTCGGAGAAAAAGGGGCTTGTGGTTGCATGTCAGGTGGTGTGTCGATCTGTTGGTAGCTCAGCACTGAGGGTAGATCCCAAAGAATCTTGAGAGTCCTGATATGTTGTGTGGACTTTCTTCGCCTGTGGCAGACGCAATTGATGGTGGGTTGAACTACTTTGTCAAGGTCAATATGAAGGTAAGTGGTCTTGAAGGTCCAGCCTGTTGGTCATCAACTACTGGGAAGGAAGTCAGCTGCCCTCTGGATTGCTGTTGCTGTTCTTTGTTTGCCACTTGGCTCTGCTGAGAGCAGTTTGGGTGACCTGGGTCGCTGGCATCTGAGTCTTTAGGATGGTTTAGATGTATTCCCTTGCAACTTGTGCTGGTTGCTGTAGCTGCTGAAATGTCTGTGGCATAAATGTTTTTTGCACTTGAGATTCCTGAAAGTTTCTGTTTGCTTTGGTTGCTGGAGCTGACAGCGTCTTTCCTTTGCCCTGCCTTGGAAGCTGCTTAAAAGTTTCACAGCCTCGTTTCTGAATGTCTGAAAGTCTTTATCTTCTAACCCCTCCACCTCTGATGCCAGGTAGTTACAGAAGGCTGTTCTTGTTGTTTCCTGCTTTTGCCCCAGGAATGATGACAGCATGGTTCTCATCTGTGTGGACTGGTCCATGACCTGCTGGTCAACTGAAGAATGCACAGAAACTGGCTGGGGATTGTGACTGAAGGCTGTATTGTGGTGTCTGATCGCATGCTGATCTCCATACTGTCTGTGTCAATTGAAGCTCTGAAGATGTAGTGTGCTGAAGTACTGGCTCCTCGGGACTGAGACTTAAAGCCTGATGAATTACTAAGTCCTCTGTGGCTGATGTGTTACTTCAGGTAAAATGTATCCCTTATCCAGTTCTGCCTTTCCGTCATCTCTTTTTGGGATTGATTGCATGAGCTTGCCGTAATGTGTCCTTTGCGAGTCAAAACAAGTCTTGCACACCTTGACAGAGAGGTTGCAAATTTTGGGCGAACCTCTCCCAGAGACACTTCCTTGCTTTGTCCTGAAAATGTTTCCATTTCTGTGTCACTTTTGTCTGTCCTTGCACGCTTTTCTGATACACCCTCATCTGCTGAGTGTGTAGTTTCCTCCCTCCTGGCCTCCTCCCTCTGTTTCTGTGCCCCTTCCTCTTACCCCCCTCTCCTCCCTCCTCTGCTGTATATCTGCTACTATGTCCCCAGCTCATATTTAGGAACACTGACAATGGGAACTGCTATCTTCCTCCCTCTTCTGCCCTTCTTAGGACCAATTTTTTTTCAAAAGTCAGCCCAACTTCTAACTCAACACAAAGTCCTAGTTAATTTGAAAAAAAAACTCCTATCTTAAAATGCTGCCGGATGTAATCCATCAGATACCAGATTCCAAATGATGCATTGTGCAATCCAACTCGCCTTATGTAGACAGGAATTTCATAAATGATAAGCTGTGGGTCGGTAAAATGATGCCAGCTTGTCCTACACAGTTCTTGGCTTGTCTGTTACTGTAACCGCCTTGCCGGGTTTCTGTTTATGGCTCATCTATATGTGTTCCTGGCTTTTCCTGCGGAGCTCTTACTGACTCTACTGTTGAAGACTGGAAGACTTCTTGATGGGAAGTGTCCAAGTCATGCCGGTTATGTTTACGACAGGCAGGTTTCTGTTCTAGTACGGTTGGTTAGTGTGGATGGCCTGTCGGTAAGTGCTTCACCATGACAGGATGGCAAATTTTTCAAGACAAGATGGTAACAGTATAGGACAGGACGGGAAATTTAACTGACAAGCCATAGCGACCCATGACATGATGGTTTCCAGGTGGGTGGAGCCAGGTCTGGATACCGATCCATACCAACTAAACAGTGCTCCAGACCCTCGAAAAATACCTAGTTACTGACAGGTCGGCTACAGTGGAACACCCCCATAATAAAATAAAATATTGGCAAGTAAGAACAAAGGTTTGAAAGCAATTAATGTGTTTCTTATGAAAACAAGATCGTTTTGTTTCACTTTAAAATACTTATAAGCACTGAATATGGCCACGAGAAATATGGAGGAAGATGTATTGAAAAGGACCTCATGCTGCATGTACACAGGCCATAAACATTTGAAGGGCATATATTTTCCTAGTTTACTAGTAAATTGAATATTTTTTCAAATTATTTACAGTTTGCTTGTGTAAAATATAGATTTAATATGAACATTGAACATGAACTTTTATGTAATCCAAATGATTTTGTATTTTTTATTTCAACTATTTTGCTCATACTACTTTATATGTACACTTCCGATTTAACATACTACGTCTTCTGCCTTCAAAATCATCATTCAAACTTTGCAGTCAAATAAAATGACCTCAATTACCTCAGAATATATTTGACATGTGCAGAACCTTGAGATGTTACAAATCAGAGCCGTTGAATTTCTGCAAATAAAAAGTGATAAAACTTACACTTATTTATGCCCCCTGGGCGCTGTGCCAACTGACATTTTGCAGATCACAAGCAGACACAATAAATACTGGGTTCAACACTACTTCAATCCAAAGATTCGACTACTTGGTTAGGTGAAAGCCAGTCACTGCATTCTTGTTATATGATGTATTAACATTCCATTTAGATTAATGTGCTATGACCTTCACTGTCTCATGATGGCACCTTATCAGGTCAGAGGTCGAAATCACATTACAGGCTGTTACCTCTACGTGGGGTTGCCTCCTCAAGCTGGTAATGTGGAGGGGAGTACAGCTGTGGCTATCAAACAGAATGTAAAACCATAATTCTAAACTGCAGTCCTTAGCGGCCTCGTGGCTAGCAAACTCGGCTTCTAATCACAGCGTGTCACCTCTGCGGAGGCATGATTTCTACTATTGGAAAATCATGATGACATTCCCATATCTGTCTGCTATCTTTTGAATATAACATGAACCTTAAATATATACCCCAAATATTGGTAATATGTGTACACAGTCTCCCCCTAGTTTCAGGGTTGAACAAGACAGAGGCAGATACAAGATTTTCTGAAAAGGGAGGCGTGGGTTGTTCAGGGCATGGATATTTCATACTCGGATATTTCATTGTGGGCCAGATGCCATTTAATCTTTCATTTCACAAGGATAATAATTGCGCTTAAGTTTAGTGCCAGTCTAGGACAGCAAAGGATTGCTTTTCTTCTTCTGAAGGAGGTATGAATTGCTTTGACCATGTGTAATGTACACTTCAACTACTTTCTCAGTGTCCCGGTTTTAAAGTGTCTTGCTTTACATAATGATGATTAGAGCCTGTGGTGGCATGTCTACTCTATAGTAGTCACCAAAACTGTTTAATGCACTGTCCAATGATACAGACAAGACGTTTTTTTTGAAAATTAAAATTGTAAAAATTCAATTTTGAAATGAAAAGCAGCTGGCAAGGGCAGCAGATCCTAGATTAAGAAGTCAAATCTTAGCCAATGGTGTCTCTCAATCAGTAAGGGGCCAACTGAAAATTATTGAAATTATATGCAGATAATATTTTAAACTGCATCTTAACACACTGACACTTTGCAACTAACAATGTGTGTGGTATCAGATATATATCAGATATGCCATCATCTGTGTTAGCATCTCTAGTTAAACGAGTGAACTTTTAAATGTACTCATTCAGAAAATAAAGTATTTCAGTCTTTATGCACGAGTTGCAAAGCCATCAGACTAACAAGTAGTGCATTAAAATTTAATGATAGTCTGGTGACAAAAACAAATTCACAGTCAGATACATCTTATACCTGGCCTAGAACTTAAAGACAGTCACCCATCCAAATACCAAGTGGTCCATTGCTTCTTAACATCAGTGCTGAGACAGGCATTCAACATACAATGCTATAATTCATGAAGGTCTGGTGACAGAAAACAACCAAAACAGTAAACATACGTCAAAAATGATCTCTAGAATTGGTTAAATACACCAATTTTATCAAAACCTCCACCAAAAATTAATAATCTATGAAGTGGTGAGTGGCCATATGCAAATTATTGAAGGTCTTTACAGATAAAACTTCAAATTGTGCTGAATGCTTGATTTTCCTCAAACAACCTCGCAGATATGGCAATTCGCCTTTGAAGTAACAGATCAAAAGATTTAGCTGTTAAACAAAAGACCATTACTTCAAATCCTTTGACTACATCCTGACACTTTACAGCTGTTAATATCCAGAATAATGTAGGTGAAACAATGTGCTTTACCCCCGAGGGTTAGAGGGTGTAACTCGGTATGTAAGAGGCAGAATATTAGAGTCTTTCTTTTATTAACTCCACTCGGTGATAAAAGTAACAAGTCCAATATCTGCCCCTAAGTTCTACTGAATTTAGAATTTTGACGTCTCTATGGATGGAAGGCCAAGAGTAAAGTGCGAGTGAGAGTGTACCCAGCTCCAGAGCTCTGAGCTTCTGTGGAACACCTTTCCTTTGATTGGCTGCTAAGATGGTCCAATAATGAGTTTTAACAAACATGCAGGCTCTGCCTACTCAAAGATAAACAAGAGTAACACAGCTCCATTGTGTAATCTATTTTCAGAACAGCCACACTTTTTAGGACAGTGTGGTAATGGGTTATTTTCTTTGCAGATCAGGGATAATTATATGCGTATGTTGCCAGACATTGCACGGAAAGGATGCTATCAATTGGAAAGCAAAGATCCAAATGCTCAGATTTCTTGTGACTTGCAAGCCATTCTGGATCAGGTGAACATACTAGCTACAGCTTCATTGGCTTTGAGAAAGCATGATGTGAGTACATGCCTTAGGAAATTTCTCCACAAATCTGTTTTTTTTTCAGGAATATATGAAAAGCTGGATTTAAAACTTAAGTTTATCAAGTGGTTGTCCAACTGGAAGATTTTTGTTACTGCAGGTACATGTTTCCTTGCTGAGTTTATAGATAGGCTGAATATCCTCCAGATAACTGATATGTAACATCTGTTTAGTTTTAAAGTTATAAGTTCTCATTAAATATTTTATGCATGGCAATTATCCATGGAGGACAGATTGCAAGTAATTTGAATGTTTCTTATCCTCTATGAGACATATTTGACCTAAATAGTAGAACATAGACTGAGTAATATATGCAACTGCACTTTTTCACATATTTTGTCTATTTTGTAAGCAAGTGCCAATGTTTGATAAATATGACCAACAAATGCATTATATGTGTCATTAGAGGTGTATTTTTACACTGGTCTTCTCCTCTCTCTTGGGGGCCACGGTGGCAGAGTGGTAACACTCTCGCCTCCCACCTCTGCGGCCGGGGTTCGATCCCCGTCATGGCCGTAAGTGGGAAAGCTGGTAGTTGCTTGCCGTTGGTCGGCAGTTTACAGTACACAACCCTAGCGAACTATATGTACTGGTTTCCTCTGCCCTTCCAACTACCCGTCGTGATATGACCTGTACAGTGTTGAAAGCGACGTAAAACCCCAAATAAATCGTAAATCTCCTCTCTCTTGAATTGTAATACATCTAAGAGAAATCAAAGGTTACAAATGGAAGAATTCTATATACATAAGTGTTTTACTTGGATAAGTATGAATACATGCTGCGTTGTTATAAATATTTAAAAACTAATACATGCACAAATTACATATCTCAATAGAAGGTATTTTGACATCATTTCTACGTGGTTTGGTGACACTATAATCCTTACTAATAAGTGAAGACACAATCTAAAATCGTACAAAATTGCTGTTTTGTAATTTTTACTATTGTTACCTGAAACAAGGGGGTAAAATTATTTTGAAAAAAAACTGTAAAAATTTACGTGTCGAATTGATGTGCAACTAAATCATTTTAACATTTTATTACTGTTGAAATTATTTCTACAACAGAGTGAAATAAATGAAAACCATGGTTAGACATTTGTTACTTGGCTACTTTCATTTGAACAGTTTCCAAAATCAGCTGGCTTGGAGCCTATCACTCAGTACTGCAGAGGTCGTTTTCCACAACTGGTAACACCGAGGGATTATCCCAAAGTCACCAAGGCTATTGGCTGGGGCGTAAAATATCAATATCAATGATTAACTAATTTGTGTCATTAATAATATAGGAAGCTAGTGTGCTTATGAGTGTAAACACCATACCCCCATATTTTCACAAAGGAGACAATACACACTCAAGTACAAATTTAACACTTTTTTCCGTAAATTAATGAAAACTAAAAAAATATATAGATTTACCTGTACCACAAACTTTATCATTTTTTAGAGAAGAAATTTGTTGACACTGAAAGACTTTAACAGTGCTAAATATCTTGAAGAGGTGAAAGACTCAAAAAACTTCCATATTCTAGTAACTGAAATTAAGTTTGATCTCAACGATTTACTAAATGTCACAAGACAACAGAGTCAGGATCTCAACAGATATTTCAGGTGAGTATAGGCTCAATCAAAGCGTATCAAAAATCTTCAAATTGTGCATATTTCTACAGAAGTTGTAACTGTTTCTTCATGTAAATGTTATTACGCTTAATGCAAAACTTGAGTATACTGACATTGGCTTGAAAGTAGCCCAAAACATTTTACATCTATTAAACTGTGCATATGTGGTCTATCTCAATAACATTGTAAATTTGTACTTTGCAAATCTAACCTTTGACGACCAGGCTTGTTAAGGGGCCTGGTTTGGCAGTTTGCATTTACTTTAATATTGCATTTAGATTCGGAAATTCAATTACCCAATTGGGGTCTTACAGGTGAATTCAGATAGGCCATATTAGATTTGAAAGTCAGTTCAGATGTTGAAAATATTACCCACTTGCCCACACCTAGCACAAACCTTTAAACAGAGTAATGGGTTGGTCCCTACCATTGAGTGGGAACCTAGTGACTCTTGCAGCCAACTGGGGTCATGAACGTTTTTGGCTTTCATGGACCCTGACCCCTTCCTGCCATGTCACGGCAGAAGAAATATCTCCTACTGGATAGAGGTAGGCCCATGTCACATTTAGGGATAGGTTGCATCAGGCTGACCCTGATTGCCCTCACTGACTGTGCATTTTGTTTCGTCAGCTGTAGCTGAAACTCAGGGCTTGATCACCCCTAAGTCTTATGATTGATCTAGCACTCCATTGGTCCGCATTGAGTTCTTAAATTTTGGACTTTCAACACCCCCGTCCCCTAGTCTTATCCTGAGCCATGGATTCTTGGGTGAACAGATATGCTATCATAATAGGGATTATGCTGCCCCTGGCGGACCCTGGTGGTTCCTACTGACTTTTCACCTTTTGCCCTGAACTTGACTCTTTTGATGCTATTTTCACTGTAACACTCTTTTATGCCGAGTCCCAGTGGGGCTTTATATTAATTCTTATGTTCTAGTAACCACTTTATTATTATTTTATGTTCCAGTAACTATTTCACTTGTACATGATGCATCCTAATAGCTGTGTTCATAATATGCTCTAGTAGCTTTTACATTTTTGTATGGTGCTTTAAAATTCTTACTTTGTAACTAATTTTGAAACTATCTCCTTTTTTTCAATCGGTACACAGGATATTAACATGTAAAATAAATTCCTCAAACAAGACTTAACCTTTGACCGTACTTTTAAATTCTTGACCTTGACAACTACATCTAACCTAATGAACCGACAGAAGACTGTTAACTTTATACAGATATTACTCAGTATTGCAGAGGTCGTCAGTGGCCTAAGGTTAGCAAGTTTCCACAACTGGTAACACTGAGGGATTATCCCAGTAGTAGTCACCAAGGCTATTGGCTTGGGCGTAAAATATCAATATCAATGATTAACTTATTTGTGTCATTAATAATATAGGAAGCTAGGATACTTATAAGTGTAAAGACCATCGCCCCACATTTTCATACAAGAAATTAAATTTGAATAGCAGTTTCCTTCTTTACCCCTTAACTGTTCATCATGGTCTCACGTGTGTCATGAGCTGAATACATTTGCAAACTACAACCATATCAAAGCCTGTTATATTTTGCATGTCCTAATGTGGAAAATAAGACATTTTACGTATGACCGAAACTGCTGTCTGTCATTGAATTGTAGTTCAATTGCTCAAATTGACATAGAAATCGCAAAGAAAGATTGGGAATACATCAAGGGAGCTATCAATGACAGGCAAAATGGTAAGTATTGTTTTTTACTGAACCACTTTCAAACACAAGCTGTTTCTTCTGCTAATCATTGACTTACAGCCTTGCAATACACCACAATTATGTCTCATTTAATAAATAAATAATAAACAAATAAATGCAGAAAAAATAGGGCACTTATCTTAATACAATGTATATGTTGGCTAAATAATATAGCAAGTCAGTCAAGTTATTCATTCAAATTGTTTATCTTTGTTCCACATAGTCAAAGATCAAATTATAAACTCATATTTTTTTCTATTTTTGCATTTATGTTGGTGTAGTGGGCTTTCTATGTGTGAGGTATTGTGAAAAGTGTAACATTATTATTATTTTTTATTCAAGTTTACATCCTTCAGACTAGAGATTTGAGTTTACGCTTAACAAAACATGAGCATTACTGACTGGTTGCCAAAAGGTCTGTATCTACATAGAAAAGGCATCCCAGAATTGTTAAGTTAAAATTTAATCATTTAGCATAATATCTAATAAATAACAGATTATTGTCCACGCCTCTGGATACAGTTTGGACATATACCAGATAATGAACATTACATGGACACAGTTAATCACAACAAATAATTGTCAGCCCTCTGTGACTGTAATGAAAATTGCCTTAACACATCTATTTATAAGATATTATTTTTCTTTCTATCCAGGGAATGAATAATATCCAGACATATATATTTAACGATAAATTGTTGTCTACTCGTATTTAATAGGTGCCAAAGAATGCCTAGACACAGTAACTACAAGGTTGAAAATGATCTTGGGAGTGGGAATTGGCCTTGCAGAAAAAAAGGTGTTAGAAGAAGGTTATCAGATGGCAACTGTGATTGGATCCAACATGAATCCTTTTAAATGGCTCTTTGGAGGACCTGACTTTGAGTCCATATTTAAGGCACTGGATGATCTACTGGCAGCAGTCAAAAACCTGTCTAAGCTTGTGGCTCTTCTGGCTCGGCTGGGTGAATTTTCAAGCCATGCAAAATATGTCGTAGACAAGATGTTGGAAAACATGGCCCAAATAAAAGAGATGGAGGAACTAATAAAAATATTAGCAAATGAAACAAATGCAGAGGTTGTTGCAGAACATGCTGACAACTATGTGAAGATGTATGGGGAATATACACCTAAGGTCACTGAACAAGACATAATGTTTGCGACAACCCTATTGTCTGCAGTTGCAAGTGAGTCTTGTTCCATAGTGGGTGAGTTCACTGGTACTATTGACAGCATCCTGGGTATAGGATATGAGCCAGCTACATTACATTGTCAGTTTATTGAAGCTGATATAGCTGTGCTTGAATCTTTGTTCACAGATACATACACTCTCCAGTTTGAAATGATTGATGCACTGACATCAATAGTGAAGGGTACTATAGCAAAGGCAAATGCAGGTCAGTCTACATATATTGACACTCATGTAAATAAATTGTTTCTGTTGCTATAACATTTGCATATTTGGTTATTATCTCAATAGTATATACTTAAAACTTTATTGTAATAATTACAAGTAAAAAAATGAGGGATTGCCACACAGATATATAAGGAAGGACTGCAAGTAGCAGATCAATTTATTCCAAACGTATGGTTGCTGATTTTAAAAAGAGCAAAACAAAATTGAGACTAATTGAAAAACTGAAAAAGCATTGTTTTGATTTATTTTGGCAAGAACAACAAACAGTTTGGTTACAGGAAAAATAACATTTGAAAGTCTTAAAGTGCAGTATAACATACAATGTTGTTTCTATATCAATAAAATGTAATTATCTGGAAAAATATAAACAGCTAAAGGTTAAAATAAATATTATTTATAAATATTAAATATGAATGTTTGGCATAACAATGTTTTTAATCAGAATATATGTTGTCATGTATTTAATTCCATCTTCACAGATCGCATTGGGTCTATTAAAACATCAATTGATGTCAGAACAGCTGCCATTGGCACAGTCATGTTAGAAACCAAATACCAAGCAGCCTCAATGTCTAGATGTGACATTCTAGAATATATTGAAGCTGGTAAGAGGCCAGATATCTGTAAGAAGCTCCTACTTCAAGATGACGATGTCCAGGAGCTGATTGCATATGAGGGTTCTTCCCACAAGTCTTCATGGTACAGTTTTGCCACTTTACCTATCGGCCATGATAGTGAAGATGTCACAATACCTTTCCTGAACATCACAAGCCTTCTACGTGGTGAGTACCAAACCATTCGTCTGCCATCTGAAAACAAAGAATGGCTGAAAAAGAATGGATGGCTTCCCAGTGTCTATGATGAGGAGAGTGCCTTCTACTACACTGGCTTAGAACTTTATATTCCTGGTATTAAATGCAATGAATCTGGGCAACCCATTCACACAGTAAATGTGAGGTCAGTGTCTGTACATCCTGTTGATTTGTATTCTGAAGATGCTCCTCCAATTTACAGTGTAGACAAGCACATGACTGTTTTTGAATACAGTGAGCCAGCTGATGTGTCATGTCCAGGCGAGAAGGTACTAAAAATATGCTTTGTGTCTGTCAAATGTAATAGTAGGAGGAAGAAGAAGAAATAGGTTTATTCAGTATAGACAAACATAAAGTATAACCTTACCAAAATTACACTGAAAGGTTACAATAGATACAACTTGCTTTTACAAGGTTGTAACCTCAACTTTTAATCACACACTATAGCCTAACTGTACAATTAACTTATTTACAAGTATATAATAATGTCATGTAGCTACTTCACTAGTTTTCTAAATATGTCTTTCTTTTAGTTTAAATTAATTTAGTGAGTTACATACTTCAAATTCCATATCTTTGAACCAACAATTTTAAATGATGATCTTTTAATTTCAGATTTATATTTTGAAAAACAGTATTGGTTATATTGCCTAGTACTATAATGGTGCACATCACTAACATTTGTAAACATGGATTTTATTTTTATTGGCACCTGTTGATAGCTAATCTTATACATCATGACAGCATTGCCAAAAACTAAATCTGTAAATTTCAGAATATTTAGTTTTTTAAACAAAGGTAGTAATGTTCTTGCCACTAAATATGTATATTGTGTCTGAAAATAGAGAGAGACAAACTGATAACATGATTGTCTTCAAGAATGACATATATGTCAAAGGCTTGCAGTTAAGTGTTTACAAGGAAAGTGTTTTGTTTCTACTAAAGACATGTTGTCAGTAAGGATACTGTTCATTTATAGCCGATGATATATTATTTACGCTATTTTCTACAAGTTATGAATGGCTATGTATTTTGAGGAGCTTGGTGGTTCTATTAACCTTAATTATTTGGTAACAGATTGACTTATATATGGCTGGACATTTATTTTTAAAAAGTAATAAATTGCTAAGTAAAAATTGTAATTTGTCCAGTTAAGACACAGCTGTAAATATCCAACTATCAAAGCATAAACTGTGGTTTATGACAATAACTTTTACTGTATTGGTTTAAATTTTTCAGTCAGTTCTCTCCTCAACTTTAACCTCACAGGTATGTTAGAAAAAGAACAATCACATAAAAGATTTAATAATCTATTTAATTGTAGCGAAGTTTCCCAATTTATGACAGCAGTACATCACAAAAGGTAGAAGACAAGACAGTCTGTGTGAAATCACCAGGTGTGTGAATAAATGTATAAAAAATAAAGCAATATTTCGGTAAAACTAATGATGTTTAGTACCAAATGTTTAAGTCTATCAATCTACTGTTTCCTGCACTTTTCCCATTACTGGACAGGCTGAAACCTTATAATGATAATCAGCTTTTTTTGATGTGTCATAGATCCAGTCAGAAACAATATAACGTGCCTACTGTTATAAAACTCAAGTCTATTGACATTTGTAATGATAAAATTCTGTTTTATACGTACCACTAATCTAAATTAGAGTTAACTCATTGTACAAAAATTCAACCTCTGATTAGTCAATATAAAATATAAAAAAAAATCCGTGATATATTCATCACCACAAATATAAACAATTAAGATTCAACAAGATAATAAAGACCATTTCTATATAATTCATTACCATGTTTACATCAATTGCTGTGCCTTAGAAACATCCATGTACTACTGTACCAATTACTTCGAATTGTGAGTACAATTGTTTCTGATAGTTGGTATTTTGTATAAAGGTGGACGACCTTTCCCCAAATCATGAGAAATGCTACTATCCCTTAAAAGTTTAATTTATTTGCCAATAAGGTAAAGTGACACCTGATGTAAGGAATGACTTCACATATCCATCTGGATTTAACCGCTGGACAATGAATGTTTTGGGATACCGGGATTGTACCTTAGTTGTGGATGATTCACTGGACTATAAACCAATGGCCACACTGAGACTGATGATGAGGCAGGTATTTCTGAAGAAAGATCCCAGTGATGACGGTAAATGTGATTTCTATTCATTAGTTTGCAGAGTTTCTGTAGAAATCTACTTAAAACCAGTGAAAAACTAATTCCTTTGATTGCCATTGACATGTTATAAATACAATACAAGGTACATTTCGCTTACAAAATGATACAAAGTTAGTATAATACCAAGGGTTACTTTGGTTTATGACCTTGTTTATTGAACCATAAACTTTTCCAATAATTACTAGATCTGTTACAATGTGATAATAGATATTTACAGAATAGTATCTTAAAATATTTTAATTTATGAAATCTGCATTGGAGAAATCGATAACATATAGCAAGACATATATATATATACAAGGCTTACATTATGACATCTTATGCATTTTGTGTTAGGAATTGATCATTGCTGGCCAGTGGATACCAGATGTCAGCCGGGGCAGTCCTGTGTCAATGAGGGCTTGAACTACCGATGTCAGTGATCTACCAGACGTCACTATTTTTTGTTTTACCATTGTTTTATTTCATGTTATTTGTATAAGTGTATAACCATAGTTACGAGAGTAAATAGGAAAATAAGTTGAAGGGTGTATATTTTTTCGTTCTAGTGCTCAATTTTGAGACAAATCAGTGCTATCCAATTCCAAAGGAAAAAGATATGTATTTTGTCTTGTGTGATCAAATTTTGAAATGTGTCCTACAAGGGTTGTTTTCATTTGATTATCCACCCCTTTACTTCAATAATAAAAAACAACTCTATATTTACCAAATAAAAGTATCAACCTGTACAATCCTGGTATCCCAAAACATTCATTGTGATAAAATTACTACTCACCTCTCGCTTTTTAAAAATGGGTAAATATCCTAATAACTAATGTGCATTCCAAAGGATTGAGTACATTATTAAACGGTCATTTTTGTTGGGAAACCAGACAAATATATGTTAAATATATCTTAAACCTATGTCACATTTTATCCCTGTAAAAAGGTAATCCCTGTGCTTTAGTGTAAATTTCTCGCAAACTTAAAGTTTGCAAAAGTCTTGATTGCAAATATAAAAATAGTTTAACTGTGTGATAAAAATACAGATCAGATTTAGTTTAAATGAATACATCAATTTAAATTTTATTTTACAAAAGCGGCTACGATGGTTTCAACTTGGTATGATTGGTATTGCATTTTGGTGTTACAAAATTGAGGTACTGTTTTGTCTAGTAATGGGCAGATTTATCACTTTTCAGTTAGCTTACTGTCCTTCCATGTTTTGGTCAGACTTAATGGTCCCTACATTCCCTGATAGCATTGTTTTTGGTGCTTTCCTTTTCTTCTGGAACACCTCTTTTTTGTCAACAGGGTCTCTATTCTTATAGATGCATAATGAACAATAAGCTTTCTGTATTTGAAGAAAAAGAGTTTTGATTTCAAAATGTCTTTTCTAAAATTAAAACATTTTTAAAGTTTGCTACTCTACTACGATTTATTCCATAAAACCTAGAATGTGAACTACAAAAGCATATATGGCAAATAGTTCTAATGAAAGAAAAACTGATTATGGTCATAGACTCAAATGTCTGTGAATGTTAATCAATTGATAAATAGCAATTATGAACTCTTGGGATAAACATACCATTATATATGCATATCATGGCTGATAGTACTATAATTTGCCAACTACAACCTCATGTATGTGATATGATTTAAAATAAAATTGTCAAATATAGATCTTCACGGAAGTAACATTTCTGCTTTATTGTATTTATCGTCTAATATGTGTAATCATATTACTGTTAATGCAAGGGTATTGGGTTCTAGTTACACTGGCAAATAAATAACCAAAACAAATATATAAAATTGTTTTATTTACAAAGCTGAACTTAGTTGTATGTGCACTAATATAAGTATCTTGATCAAGTATCCAACATTTGGTACACGATCAATTCAGTGTTAGTTATTTGGATATAAAATCACCTTCATCATATTATATAGATTGGCATTTTATCACTCTTGAGTTATAAGAATGGCTACCATATTATCAGGGGCAGCTACCCTCACAAGAAAAATACAGTTTGACTTGAATAATTTATGCTCTGAATGGCAAGAAGGGTTAGCCAAATAGAGTTCAGCACCCCACAAAGCATCTATCTGGAAATAGTTATTGTGGTAGGAAGAAAAGATTGAAAAGAAACTGAAGGAAACCATGCCTGTTTGAGACCAGGCTGAAAGTGATTGATTTCACTTGGCTGGTGCTGCAACTGCAAAACACTATGAACTTATTTGTTATTACAGGAATTGGGGATGTGTGGCAAACCAATTCACTATTCACTCATCATATTGAGGATGTACTCCAACAAATAAGATTATATGTGTAGTCTAATTCATAGAACCTTAAAAAATTATTTCATTTTATTCCATTTATGCTAATTGCTTTGTGATGTATTCATGCTCTGTTGATTGGGTTTATTAAAATATTCTTTTAGATGTTTAAAATAGTCGATACATTGATACATTTACCTGTATGCATATTAAGAGTCCTTGTCAAATACAAAGATTGGTAATTACATTTTAAAGCTCCAATATGTACAAACATATGTAACTAGAGTTTTAAATCTACTCCAAACTTTGAAAAGTCAACTTACAACTGTAATAAATACAATAAAAGTCAGTTTAAATCTAAATTCTTCTTTGATGTCATTTAAGTTGTATAGTTTAAGAAACCACAATCTGAAATGAATAGACATTAAGTTATTAAGATTCGAATTGCTTACAATCAAATCTCAATTTGGACTAACAGAGTCCTATAATTTGGTTAAAACATCACAACTATGGTCCTACGCCAGTAGAACTAGAACAAAACTTGTAGAGACTTCCACCAGGGACATTTCCGAAAATAAGGGATATTTTTTATCCAGTTTTGATCTGGATCTTTTCTTTTTAAAAATTTATCACATTTTCCTTTGATTAGGCCCTATCACCAAAAATTCAGAAAGTTATAGTCTTTACTTTTGGAATTATTATGAACACAGGCAAAAACGCTGGTAAACAGATAGATGAAAAGCCAGAACAATAATTCCTGGCGGAGGTAAACAATTGCATAAATATAAGGAACTTTAACTTCCATGATTTTCCATATCATAATCGTATTGTCTCATTTTACTTGACTGACCACCAGACACAGACTCAGGTGTTAGGCATCAGGTGTCCAGGCGCTTAATCTTCAAACTAGTGGCCTGTAGGGCACACCACAAGATCCACAAGATAAGCCGCAAATCAAATGTCATGAAACATGATAAGGATCACAGCCCCTGCCCCCAATAAACAAGTAATGGAATTATACATTTTATTATACAAGAATAAAAGTTTTTACTAAAATTATTGTAAACACATTATCATATAACAAGCATATTAAATGAGGACATAATAAAATATACATAGCTTTGATAGAAGGTGACATTATGGAATCATACATATATATATATATATATATATATCCCAATAACCCCTTGCCCCAAATATAATGATCTTGACCGCAAGGTCAATCTACCACATGACAACCATAACCTCAAGGCGAAATCTTACAAATAAACAACCTAAGAATAAGGTCAGGAAGTTCAAACTCAATGGAAAGGTGAAAACAATGACCCCAAGAGGTGAAGGTCAGTATGACCACCCTGACCCCAAGGTCACATTACAAGATAATAATTCCCATTCACTCAGGTGGAAACACAAAGATAACATGTAACAACAAGCCAAAACATCGACCAGAGTGAGTGGTGAAAACCACTACCCCAGATGTCACAAGTTAAGGTCAAAGGTGGGTTAACCTAAAGCAATCATAAACCTTGAAGCTGGAATAATGTTAACACATTTCGAAAGTATAAAACTTACAAGTATGAAGATAATAAGAGAACAGTCAAGTAACAATTGCAATGAGGAAGTAACATGTCCAAAGGTCATGTAAACTGAGGTCAAAGTTCGTGGATAGTGGAGGTCAGAGATTATAAGGTCATAAAAGTGTGTAGATTTGTAAAATCAATTGTAAATTAGTGTTAATATAAGAAGTTACAGGGCCTCAAACACCTAGTAGAGGTAGGAAGAGGAAAGAGGCTAGGCAAAGAGGTAAGATCTAAACGCATTGGAGACCTGTGATGAATGGGAAGAGGGAAGCGTGATGTAGCTCCAAACACATTCTGATGTCCAGGTACCTTGGGCCTGAATTTCCTGAAGGGGAACCCCCGGAAAAAGGTCCAATAAGCCCCACCCCGATGAAAGTAGTGAACGGTAAGAGACCTGGAAAGATCTAACAATGTAGAAACACTTTTAAGGTGTTGTCTTACAGCACAATCAGTGAAGGGTCTCAGTAGCTGCCGCTGTGGTATCTGAAAAGGGGGGAATCTTGAGTGGTAGGAAGGTGGTATAACATCGCATTGAACACCTTCACAGGACACAAGGCTGAAGAACCTAGACCAGGAATATCTATGGTAGTGATCTTAACACGGTCCTGGAAGTTTTGGACCATTTAACCAGTATTACAGCCTTGTCAGTGGAGAAAATAATATCCCCAACACAGAGATGCCTAGTTTTATCAAACTTATTAATAGAATGTGGAAGAATCTTTGATAACCTGAGGAAAGAAAAGAAAGCTAACAAATATACACCTCAGGAAACGGTAGCTGTGCTGTTACTGTAATAATTTGCATCAACAAGGTTTCATTAATAATAACTGAGATTTTGGAGCAAAGGGACGACTCCACTTTAAGGATTTGACGAATAAAGGGATTCTTTGGTCCCTGAAAGAAAGTGTATCACAACCATAGACAATGCACATGGATCTGACTGCAGTTAAATGATCAGGAATATGGTCTGGAGAAAGACCAGATTGTGCCAGAGATTCCATAAAGACTAGAATATCTATAGTAGAGACTCCAGGAAGCGACTGATCCACCACTACCAGGAAAGCCATGAATAACTGGAACATACGCTGGGCAGAAGCCAGACCAAAGTCTCCTGCATGCCTGGGAAGCCAGTGGAGCCGTCACCGCCAGGGAGCTGAAAGTATAACAAATCTGGCTATATATCATGATTAAGTAGAGTAAGATCCAAATGTGCATTGACCCATAAAGGGGACTCTATCCAATGACTTAACTTTTGAAAATTATGAGGAGTTTGATGCCATCTGGACAGTAAATCTGCCACAGTGTTGTCCAGACCTCTGATATGGCAAACTATAAGATTAATGTTATACATAGCAGTCAACAGCTAGATATTCCTGGCACAAGTGGCCATAATAGAATCCTTTGCTCTACGATATGATAAGACCTCAACAACAGCTATGTTGTCACACATAATCTGTATAGACTTATTAGGCGAGACCTGGCCCCAAATCTTGAGGGCCATGACCACAAAGAATCTCGAGGTGTGCTATATTATAACGTCTGAAACCTTTTGGAATTTGTAAAGAATATACATAATTATCATAACAACCACCAACACCTTCCAGACAAGCATCCAGATGAATACGTTTGTGTAATGGAGTTTGATGGTAAAAAGTAACTCCATTATACGAACCATAAACGACTTGGAACCACTTTAAATCTTTAAAGAAATCATCTGTCAATAAAACTGTATGGTTATTTATATTTTCTCTCAGCAATTGTAACATCCGGTTAAGAAAAAATCTGGCCAATTTTTCTTATTCTCTTATCCGACCAACTGTTACAGACATTGCAAATTTCTTGCAGTTTGTTATCTGCAATAGACATAGTTCTATTGATAGTATCAAGTAGTATACCAAGACAAACCACCCTAGTATTGGGTGGACAAAGTTTCTTAACACTAATGTCAAGTCCAAGTTCCTCAAGAAGATCCAGAATAAACTGATAAGAATGTGAAATTGTAGATGGTAAGCCGCAATAGATAACATGATCTATATAATTCAAGAGTGCATTATGACCATTTTTGCTCATAATAAACCTAACTGCATCTGAAATCTGAACGGGAGCGACAGATCCAGATACAGCTTACCCCTATGCTGCAAGCCAAAGAGATCAATGTCACCTGGATCTAAACAGATATTCCTAAATGCTCGGCTAATGTCGACCTTGAAAATGTGAGCCAAAGGTCCAATCTCATTCAAAGTTCGACTTTTCCCTTGTCATGAACGGGGAAATGTGAAGGTCAAATGGTTCCTTATCTAATGGACTCACCATGGCTTGAAAACCAACTTATTCCTGAATATATCTATCTACATGTTTCGGATATAATCTAGTAGAGGCATAATTAACAAAGGTATTCTGTAAATCTCTGGATCTGTCAAAATCAAGAGAAAATCCGAACTCTTACAGATCAAGTAACTATTGGTAAAAATAGTCAGCCAAATGTTTCCTCCAACTGCAACATTTAAATTAGTTTTAACTGGAATACGTAAACCCCCAAAAATTGGGGATACCAGTACTATTTATGAGCCTATGAGCAGTAACAACATCTGGAACTGGATCCCAAGTCCTGGGACCACCCTTATACACATAAATTGGTGTAAGGGGAACACAACCAAATTTGGTAGCTATGTGCTCTTTACATTTTTGAAATTCCGGGACCTAATTTGAATTATCAGCTTTAGTATCCATGTCTGTGAAAACCAGACACAGAGTGTACCAACAATCCTGTACAGCCCCATTTAAGATAGTATTGGAAGTGTACAGGACAGCTGGTTTGTTAGTTTTAGCTTGCAATGGTACAGCATGTACTCCCAGCTCCCTATCATCTTGTGGACACCTAGGTAAGTCATTACCTACATTGGCTATACCTGCTTGTATTTCCTGTTCCATTTCCAGTGCATCATAGCTATTTTGAACAGGGATATTATACAACTGTCTCACCTGCCACTTACTTATCTCCAGAGAATTGGAAACCGGGTCCCGAGGTCCTCAGTGGCCTAGTGGTTAGCAAGTTTGGCATCTAATCATAGGCTGTCACCTCTGTGGGTTCGAGTCCCACAAGTGGCAATTCTGAGGACCTGTCCCAATATGACCCTGGCTGTTGAACGGGACGTAAAACCCCAACTTTGACCTTTGGAAACCGGGTCCGATTCAAAAACATTAACCTTCGGTACTCCAGTGTTTTGATTTATACTGCGCTTACCTTGTGACTGGGAAGTCTTCTGATTAATACTAGTACTATTATTGACCATACTAGTATTGGGCACAATATTGGTGACCAGTTGTTTTGGTACAGAAAGGTCAGTAACTGTCTTGACACATTGGCCATAATTGTAACATACAGTTTGACTACTGTCAGACTTACCCAACAGGACCTCAGCATATGTTCTGTGATCCCTCTGCCTTATACAAGCAAGGGAAGATTCAAACCTTTGTTTAATTTTGGACCAGTAAAGACATCAAACCTATCTTAGAATATTTAGAATTGATGACAGTTCTAGCCTTGTGGACATGACTCGAACTCAAGGTCTTGTCCAGGCTTAGTCGTTTGTATTGTTATAACATTTGGTCTGGGATGAGGATATGACTTACCATCCTTGGTCCGACATGAGGCACAAACATGCTTATATAGGACACCTTTTGTCTCATATATTTTTTCTGTGAACAGACACCTTTATTGTAATAGATACAAGTAGTTGTTTTTGCAGAAGAGTGCTTATCTTGAGTTCTTTGGACTCCAGTTTGACCTGTGTTATGTCTTTGAGCATGGGTCCGGTGCACCCTGTCAATTTTTTCAGTGTCCAGCCAACTTTTGATCTCCCCCTGCTCCATTCTACATAGGAGCACAACATAGCTGTCCTTTGCCAAAGGCCAGGAGAAGTCAGTAGCATCATCTAACAAGTCAATAACATAGTCCAACATATGTTCATGAATTTTCATGTCTGACTCCTCCCGGATGGTTTGACAAAAACCAGCCATCCATTGAATTGGAGATAACTGGTTATAAGTAACTCTGTCTTTGTTTTAGTGTGACAGGACAAATTCATGTGGCCATCTGACCTTATGATTGACAAAAACATCCACAATGCTACCCCTTTGGGACTTAATCTTACCCATACGTTGTTCAACATTGTCTGCCAAATGTCTGAGCCTGCTCTGTACCTCTTCCTGTATCCTAGCCTCCTCCCTCAACTGACTGGGTGGGGGAATATGAAGAAAAGGAGAAGCTGTCCCAGCCCCTTTTGATCCAACAAGTGCGACATTAGCTTTAGTTTTAACTTTTGTACTATCATTTGTCTTTTAGGCTTATTTCATTGAGCTTTCCATACTGTCCAACCTAGAACCCAGAGCACTTAGCTGAGCCAAAATTTGGCTGTTGATATAGTTCTGATCCGTTGAATTGGGATTCGAACCTGAGGCATGTGAGGCATGGCCTTTGGGAGCATTATGAACACGGGAATCAGAGGACACATTTTGATCTGAATGGTCAACCAAAGTATCTATGTCAATATCAGATCTGGAATCAGATAAATCAGTATAACTAATTTGCCCAGATTGTGAGGAATCTGGTCCATCTCCCGATGCCATAAAAAAATCAGCATCTGACGCCAACTGCAGCTGTATAGGGATACGACATCCTCTTCTGTTCGACCTTAAATTGTATCTCCCTTCATTCATAATTAAAGACTAAAAAACTAAAATACTAAAATGAACAAAATGGCATCACAGAAAATTTAATGTTCACAGGTTACCTTCCAAATTCAAAGTGACCAATTTACTTGCAAACCCAAAGGTCTCGCCTGATTATCACAGAGGTGAGAGCATTCAGCACATGGTAACAAGAACCTACAAGAAAAAGTTACATTAAGGTTGTACCAGGACTGAGCCCCGAGACACCCACATGTCTCCAAGCATAACCAGATCATTGGTGTTCAGTAGTCCAAAACTGGGAGGGAAAGACTTCAAAAGGTTTCAAAAGGTTTCAAGTCAACTTATCATTCCAAGCTTTTCTAGCATCATATGAGGATGCGTTATTTTACAGGAAGTCAGTGAAGAGACTTGAATATTGGAGTAATGTGAGTAAACCTGAAAGCACCAGTGTGCCAAACAATTTTGGATATTCTGGAGGCTTGTGATATTTTATGGATGACAACCTATGAAATAGAGAATTGCAATAATCTAGACAGCTACTGACCAATAGATCTGTAACTATGACTAAGACATCAAATTAAAGAGAGCACTGGCTACAATACAAATCACTCAGGTTAGCAATACACGATTTAATCACAAAACTGTGTTGACTTTTGAAGATTAATTTTCAGTGAAAAAATACAACGTGGTTATGAACGAAATGAAGATCCTTGACCATTTATAATCAGTTTGTAATAAAAAATAATTTTGTTGATCACGACAATATACGATAATATATGTGAAAATTGTGGAGGAAGGTTGTGAAGGAATGTTTGCTGATAGTTTTTTTTTTCATTTGTGTAGCATTATTATTTCAGAAAAAAGGATCCTCAATGAGATTCACTATTATATTTATGTCTTAAAGAAGGAAGTGTGAATTATTGTTATGTTTTATTTTACCTGTGTAGTTTAGTTGTATAATTGTGATATAATTGATAATGCATTGTCACCTATAAATAAACGAAACAGTATCTATGTTCGTTTTCTTTATCATTAGATACTTCTATCTAGAAACATCAGATGCAGTTGTCCAAATTTTAAAGTTCATTTGAACCTCCTTCTTTTGACAATTGACTCTGTGAGCCATTTTGTACCAGAACTCTTCCTCTTCATATAAGAGTTAGGCCCCTCCACAATATCCCTTATGATTGTAACACCCACTCAATTGGGCCCAGATCATAGAACATCCCTTGAATTTTGCAATTCGATTTCGAAAGTAATACTTCTGCCGCACCTCAGTGGTTTTAATACAATCTAGCTTACTGGTTGGATGACCAAAAATATCTCCTCACAGCCTATCCCAGACAGCCATAATTCATAAGGATCATTTGTCACTCTCCTCGAAAGCAGAAAAGTTTGATTAGTAGACAGATAGGTTGTAGCACCTAAAATATAAGTCATGGAACCAAAATATTTGTTGCAACACAGTTACAATTTAAAAGATGAATCTCAATATTCAGATGCTTTCTACTGTCATAGTCGAAAAAAAATCAGGTCCTAGGATAATAACATTACATTTTGGACTGCACATTCAAGGTGGTTAAGAAACTCATGATAGAGGATCATAGGTATTAAACTAATTCTCAAATCGATAAATATCACTTTGAAAAGTATCTGAGACAGGAATCTATAAACATATTAAGAACAGTCTATATGAATATGATAGAAAAGTACATTATATACATTGAGTAGAACTTAAAGAAGATGCATTGGAGTTTGAAGTGAATGTGTGAAGGTGTACAAGCTGGATCTGGCATGAAATTTGCATATCTGTCTTTGACTGACAGACCAACAAATGGTATCATCCTTATCGTTTTACCAAAAAACAGTTTTGTCTTTGGCATCATAGAAGCCAGTTTAATCACCAAGAAAAATGCTGCTGTGGAAAAGGAAAAGGAAGGAAAATGTTTCAGCATTACAATTTATTAAGAATGCAATGCAAAAGAGAACTTACAGTAAAGATTGCATTGGTTGGGACTGGTATGAGGTCTGGGTGCTATTTTGACTCAACCATCCCAATTACAAAATGCAACCTGACTGATGAGAGATGAAATTTAGCTTACAAACATCACAAAGGCCTAAACACAAAGCTTTAATTTTGAAACGTACTAGCACTTCATCTTACCAAACTAGAGCTGCATGAGGTTCTGTCTCAGCAAAGCAGAACCTTAGATATTCCTTTGATATTCCTTATCATAATCATATATTACCTGCCACTTTAGCCTCATGGTTAACATGCTTGCCTGGGAACACAGATATATATAAACCCCTCTGTTGATCTACTTGTGTTTCCTACCCTTGCTTTGGGTTACAATGAAATTCAACTTCTATCCTATATTGTACCTGTAGAGCAGTTTATTATAACACCATTTTCTTTCCCGATATGCTTTTGCTTGGGTTGCTGGATTCTTGGCATAAAAATGTTCTCATGTATTTCAAAATTTTTAGACTATTTTAAGTAAATATTTTATGAAACATACTATTAATATAAACTGCTGTGATTAAAAAAATTATCTTGAACGATAATAAATGTATTATCACTTTTATAAAAAATATTTTAAAACCCATCAGGTTCTTTATTTTCTTTTGGTAGGTAACCCCTGGTGAATGAGCTATATAATATCCTAATATTCTGACAAAAAAAAATTCCAGGGCACATTACATCTTTAGGTTTGAGAAATTTCCTACCATTTTGCCATGTAAATATATTTTTTTCCTAACAAATTAGTGAAAAGATTGAATAAAGACCCAAAGTTAAGGGATGTATTTCCAGTATATGTTGGTAATTTGGTGTGATATATCTTCCCTTTTTCTAGTTACTACACTTCTTTGACAATAAACCTTGCTCCTGATAATGAAAATGTGGGAATCAGGAAAATTTTCTACGGATGGATGTTAAACGGGTGGCAGTCTGGAAAGTTTACAATGGGTTTGCGATCCACTAGCTGATGCAATTTGAGGGTTTAGGATCAGAATTTTGCCCTGATGAGGTTTGTGATGTGATCCCAATCTGGTAAAAAATCTATACCATAGCCATACAATCTCTACGATTGTGATATGACAAACACGATTGGGTTTATGATAGTCCTGATAAGATTTACAATATAAAAGATTGGGTATATGATGCAAAAGATTGAAAAGACTTCTTAATGACATTTTGTTGATCCCCTGGTGATTTGCCTAATTTGTCAAATCCACACTGGATCCCCTATATATATCAGTCGTTGGACAGGTTAAATTTATTGACCAATTGGACTTTGAACAGCATGGATCTAGTAATAACTGAAGTGCTACATATTATGGTAAAATTTTTGCAACTGTTCAGAGTGATGCTAGACTTTTTCCTTCAGAAAAAAACTTAAGGCATACCTGTTCTGCCAAGCTTATCCTCCTTAGTATTTTCCACCTCATATGGCGTTCTCCGTGATGTCGACCATTGCAATGGATAAGGACGATGATTTTTGTGACTATACCTATGATGTTGCGCCTTAGAGTCTGTCACTCTGGCAGAGATTAAGCGCTATAAAAGTTGAATTGGAATTGGAAAGTTGGAATTGGAATTGGAATAGATGACTTGATAATGCTGTTCAGAAGAAGAGTTGTTACACAGGGTCCCAGTCATTTGGGTCAGACAGTGCCTAAGGAGACATCAGGACAGGGATCAATACCATAATCTTGTTGCAGAGCTCTGCAGAAGAACATTATGGTAATGACCTGCAGAAGATCAGCCTGCTTTCACCAACTACATGCAGAGATATGTCTCCCGAGATATTCACTGAAATTGAGTACCGGTTAACACCAAACCTCCAGGAGAAGCCCACCTTCCTGGGAAACCCACTGAGCCCAGGCCTGAAGTTAGCTATTACACTTAACATCTGGCCACAGGCGAGAGCTGTGTCTTCCTTAAATTTGCCTTCAGGCTGGGGAGATCAACAATTAACCGCATCATCCTTGAGGTGTATGACGCCATAATCAGACACTACTGTGATGAGGTTGTCGCTTATCCTACATACCGTGAGGACTGGTTGGAGTAGAGCAGGTCATCAGGGAGAGATGGAACCTACACCATGCTCTTGGTGCCACAGATGGGAAACACATACCCACCAGGTGTCCCAGACGAGAGGGGAGCAATTACTTCAAGTCTAAGGGGCTTCCAGCCCATGGTCCTGCTAAGTCGGGTGGATGCAGACTATAAGTTCAGCTGGTTTGACATTGCTGCCCAGAGTCAAGCTCTGACAGCCAGGTTTTCCTCTACAGTGACCTGAGGCGAAAGATTAAGGTTTAACACCATTGGCTTCCCTCAGGCAAAATCACTGGTGGACAATGGGCCTCAAGTTGTGTACTTCATCATTGTTGATCACTCCTTCCTCCTACGAACCTGGATGTTGAAACCATTCTCCTGCAGAAACATGGACCTAAATGAACGGGTATTCAACTACCAGCTGAGCTTCAAGAGAAAGGTTGTTGAGAACGCCTATGGAATTTTCAGCCATGAGATTTCGAGACCAACAATTAACCATGAAGCAAGAACCTTGGATCGTCATGCTGATAGTCACAGCCTGTGTAGTGCTGCACAACTTAGATCTAGAAGAGGACAATTCCAAGTGGAAAGCATGGGTTTGAACATGGACAATTTGTTGCAAGGGAACCAGCTGCCATATCAGAAAAGAAACCACACTGAAGATCACAAAGCACAATGAAGTGTTCTGAAAGATTACTTCAGAAATGAAGAAGCTGTGCCTTGGCAGATGGGCAGGATATAAAATATGGACAGTATAATAGTGAGGTGACAATTTACGCATGAACAATATCAGTATTTTTTATTTTGTGTTAAATATGTAACATTTGTTTGGGCTTTGGATGCCAGACAAGTGTGTGGAAACACACTATTCTTTGCAATTAATTGAAACTTCTTTGTTGTTATGGTGTCTGGAAAGTGTGTGGGTCTTAATTCCCCCCTTTGAAATGCACTATTCTTTTTGTGGGGGTATGATTACATGGGAAGCATACGCTTCAGTTCTGGTACCAGCTTGAAATGCTGCATTGTGGGATGTTACGGTTCAGTAATTTTTACTATAAAAGCTTCCCCTCTTTTGAATTTTGGCGCCACACTCTTTGGATTTAAACAGTATACATCAAATATTTTACCCATCTCCCCCCCCCCCCTTTGTTAGTAACGTTATACTGCTCAGTGTCATTTGTGTTTTCAGGTGTAAAGATGTTGAATTAGCAGAACTTCATGGTTGGACCAAGGCCATGCTGCTGCTACCTGGAGCAAAACTTGCTGTTAGAATTGGTTGTCATCTGTGTGCTTAAGCATAAGATGCTTAAATGTAAGACAGTGTTTGGCTCTCGTCTTTACCATGTAATGGTTAGTAGTCAGCTTCAACGTTACTGGCCTCAAGTTTAGGGATGAGAGAGACTGGGGCTGTATTGCTCAGCCCTTTAGGGCAGCTTGGGGCCTTTGAGAGGAAGCTGCATTTATAGGTAGCAGAAGCAGCTGGGGTAGTCCCCGTTAATTTGATTCACATTAATAGTAGATATTACATTGATGTGGCGTCAGTTGGTGAATCTAACATATCATTGATGTATGTTTCACAGTATAAGTAGATTTTATGTTGAGGTGGTGTCGCTTAGTAAAATTTAAATTATTATTAATGCATATGTTGAAGGTCTTGCTCAATCATGTGATGCTGTGAGGCAACATTGTAACAGTAAATTGGCTATATTAGTGCTTTGTTAATGTATAACTTCTTATTAGGTCTGGAGTACAGTGTACTGAGCAGTAATTACTGTTGAGGTGGCATAAATATTGTTATTAATTTTAGTCATTAGTGCTTTTGCACGAGTTCATACCTTATGTGTGGTTTTAATTTATGCATAGTACATTGACTGTATGGTCGTCTATGCACAACAGCAGTTAAGAGTGGGTGTACAGGACCCAAAGCATGGCAACAATTATGTAACAATACTTGGTTGGGTTTATAACTGCGTATCCATGAATGTCATAGCAGTTGTGGCATGGCTACAAGTGTAATGTTATAAGGAAATTGTCAGCTAGGATATGGGAGTAGTTAAATGTAATTTAGCAGTATGCTCTCTCTCTAAAGACATTTGTACATACTGTGCGTCATACATTACTTTAACTTTTAGTATTTTGTCGATGCATACAAAGCCTGCAGTAGTACCAGGTTTCTAGATTGTAGTTACATAGCCATGTCCCGTTATAAGGTAACTAAAAGGTTGTATTATTGACTGGTTGCTATAACTTCACTTCTTGTCTTGCCATGTAATATCAAGCATGAGCGATTGTGGCTGTGTATACTAAAGAAGTGTATTGCGAAAAGTGCAGGGTGCAAAAGTCTTTTAAACTTTTAAAATTCAATTCATATCGAGTAAATTATAAAAATTATTTCAGTAAATATTAAATTCATAAGGTCACCTTACCATAATGCCCCCTTTCATATTTTCTTCCAAATTCACTTTATTTAACTAATTTTGTTACCTTAACTTTATCACTTTACCTTAACATTCAAAATTGGGCTCATGGTAAGGTGACCTTATCAATTCAAACCTTAAATGTAAAGCTTTGAGTATTGACTTAAACTGTCATGATTTGTAAATATAAAGTAATGTAGAAATCTTGTAATGAAATAAATATTTTATCCCGCAATGCTGCTATCTTGTTGATCAAAGGTCATAGGTCAAGGTTATCTACTTACTGGTCACCGAGGAACTGTGTAAAATGCAAGCCTTTTTGTTGTCATGATGACAGGTAAGTGTGTAGGGCTTTTAATCCCCCCATTGTATTATAATCGTATTTGTATTCGTGATGACAGAGGTTTGAAGGTTAAACCCAACTGCTAAATTGTTTGGACTGGAGATGAATTGACCCCCCCCCCCCCCCCCCCCCCCCAACCTTTAAAATAAAAACATGGCTCGGAGTGTTATTTAACTGTTCTTGTCTATAATTTGTTTTTGTTTTGGTGGGGAGAGGGGGGCAAAGTGTGACACAAGATTATGGGTGACAATACAAGGTAAGAGTGTGAACCCTACGTTATATTTGAATATGAAGTTGGGGTAGGGACCAAATTACTAAATAATGTGTAAAAGTTTTTGCACAATACTGATGTTGCTCCTGTTGCTGTCTGTGCTTGCATTTCAGTGACCTTATAAGTGCAAAAGTCTGTACTTGAAAGTCCTTAACTTACTTTGGGGAGAGATTCTTTAGTTCTGAACGTAACCACTCACAATATGCAGCTGTGGGGTCATTCTATGACTTCTGGTAGATTATATGTGCCACCTTGTCTTTAAATGCCTCTAATTTCTTCCTCCTTTCTTGGACCTCCATCTGGAACTCTGATTTGCACACATTTGGGGTTGCACAAGGTTACGTTGTGGAAGGGTTCTGTGATGGGGTTGGGGAGATGCCAGACAGTCTTGATGGTTCCTCAGTCAATCCACATCTGCTGCCAACATCAACTCCATTGAACTGGGCTCTCCAACTGGGGGTTGTTCTGACTCCTCTGCTGATGGACCAGCATCGGGTGGCCTTGACATTGTTGCTTCATGGTCTGGCTTGAAGGCACTCTTTGAGGAATACTGGCGCACAATGTGGGCACGTTGAGCCAGGTCTGCCTATCTGTGAGATGAGGTGCTCCCTGCCCAGACTACATATGTGTGACCTTGGCATACATTGTCCTCTGGCTCTGGAACCATCTCCTACAGGCAAACTTCTCCATGAATTCTCAGCACAAAATTTATCCCATACAGCCCCTCCTTTTGGTTGATTATTTAGTCCATGAGTCTCTTGTACAGCAGTTCAGGAAATTCTATCTTCAACTCACCTTCCTCATTAGACACAGCAACTCTTGCTCTCCTTTGTAGCCTCCTCCCAAGCCTCCACAGAAGCCTCCTCTGTAGCCTTGGTAGTAGCCTCCCGTGAAGCCTCCATAGTAGTCTCTTGTGTAGCCTCCATAAAAGCCTCCTGTGTAGGCTCCATAGCAGCCTCCTGTGTAGCCTCGACCCCAGTAGCCTCGTGGATTTCAGCCACTCTCCCACTCTTGCTCTCTGGGTTTCTCTGCACACCTTCTTAAAATGAACTAAGAAAACCAGAAATACCATATCAAAATTATTGTAGAGTATTAACTCTGATGAAAATATGTCCAGTTAGATCTCACAAGTATGTGAACCCCTCGATTGCTAACCATGAAATGATTGAAAAGGACTGAATTGTGGGGGTTTATATAGAGAAACGCAAACCTTTGATATGTTAATCCCATCCCCATCTGGAAGCCATTATAAACCCATCTAAAGACATATTTTTAATCCTATCTAAATCTTTTTTATTGTAAACCCTATCAGGATGGAATCTGTTAACATTGCATATTTTTATGGTCCTTTGCAATGCAATCATATTAGCCAGATTCAAATCGGCAAGGGAGATAAAAGGTTTATAATTTCTATACAATTCCAGGGTTCCGGATAGGTTTACAAGCAAGAAGATCTCTGTACGATGAGAAAGATGGCCATATAATGGCCATGATAGGTATACAACAAGGTTTACTAGTGTAAGATCAGATAAGAATCTGGAAAGGTTTATGATAAAGTCATACCATTTGAAGTTATCGGGCTCCTTGGAGATTTCTATGTGATAGATTTACAATGCCCAGCATGGTCCTGAGTGAGGTTTATGAGGAAAAAGACCAAAAAGATTTACTTCTCGATTCCCAAATTTTTAATCAGGAGCAAGGTTTATTAAATATTGCATAAATGGAACAGCCATCTTTATTATTCTTTCATACACACACTTAAGCTAGACGTTCAGACCATCTCTTTTGGCTGAACTGTAAACCTGTTACTTTTATTACTTAGTAACATTAAGGTGACCCTTAAATTTTAGTAGCTTATGTAACTGGCAGTGAGCTACTTTATTTATTTATGCCTTTCTTCTTGTAATGTTAACTATGATATGAAGTGATACTGATAAAAACCTAAATGATAGTCTGTTAAAAATATGTTAATCATAATTGAATGTTTCATGTTACAGTATGTGTATACATTTTAGATGTACATATTAAGATAGTAGTGGTTTAGTGGATATCACACTCTCCTCCCAACCGGCAGCTCGTGGGTTTGATTCTGACCCAGTCTGAAACCAAAAAGTTAGTAGTTGCTCATCGGTAGCTGTTGGTTTTCAGTCTTATCTAATCCAATCTACTGCATTGCAGGTACAATATCTTTCCCACAAAGGGAACTCAGTGTGCTGGTTAGCAGAACTTTTTTATTGTAAGGAGAGTCGATTGACGGTCAAGGTCAGTGATCAGGAATTATGGGTGTGGGAAAGAGGGAAGGAGACTAAGTTGGAAAACTGGTGTAGAAGAGGTGGGATTTAAGGTGTATCATGAATGATGCAACAGAGGGGATATTTCTTATTTGGCAGGAGAAAGAGTTAGAACTGGGGCATAGTGACTAAAAGGATTAGAAAAAGTGTTTGCTTTATAAACTCAGTGGTCAAAAGTGGGGGTATGGAGGAACTTAACTTTGGGGGTACTTTGCCTTGTATTTCTGAAAGAGGTGTAGGGGTGAATTAATTCTCTTGGGTAAGCTGGCTGACCTTGGTTGAGAATTTTGTATGTAATGAGGCCTATTTTAAATTGCACCCTGTACCTGACTGGGAGCCAATGGATATTTTTCAGTTTAGTTTTTTAAATGATACAAGAACAGGAAATTGCAATAGTCCAATCTGCTGCTCACCAAAGTATTTGCTAAGAGAACTGATGTTTTAAGGTCTAGAAGGTGACAAATTCTGTAGAGGTCTCTAGCATGAACTCTATGACTTAATGACCTGTGACACATGGTCTGAGAGAGTGAAGTTAAATATGAACACCACTCCAAGGTTCTTGACACTTTGTGCTGGTGAGATCTGATTACCAAGTATATTGATCGGAAAGTGAAGAAGGAGTTGTTTACAGTGGTTTTTGGAGCCTATCACAATAGACTCGGTTTTGTCAGGATTCAGTTTTTATTTGTTTGTGAACATGAAATTTTGAATGATGTTAAGGAAGTTCAATAGTGTTTGCATAAAGTGAGAGAAATTAGCTGGTGAGAGTGTTATATATAACTAGATATCATCAGTGTAGAAATAATAATTAATACTACTGTGAGAATAAATGATTGAGCTGACTGGGTTTGTATAGAGAGAAAAAAAAATTGGACCAAAGACAAAGCTCTGGGGCATCCCAAACTGGAGTGCAGCAGGATGTGAGAGTGTGCTACCTACCTTGACCGAGTGTGTCCTTTCTGACAGGTATGATTTGAACCAGCCAAGTGCTAGTTCACTGATTCCATTGCAAACATTAAGTCTGTCAAGGAGAATGGTGTGGTCAATGGTATCAAAGGCGATGGAGAGATCCAATAAGGTGAGGGCTGTGACAGACCCTTTGGCTATGTTGAGAAGAAGATCATTCTGAATATTAAGGAGTGCATTTTCAGTAGAATGATGTTTTCAATAAGCATATTTGAAAGCAGTCATGAGGCTGGCTTCATCAAGGTGAGTTGGTAGCTGGACTGCTATTTCCCTTTCAAGTATCTTTGAATTAAAGTTAATATTAGAGACAGGCCTGTAATTTTTGAAAACTTCTTTGTCTAAGGATGATTTTTTGAGGATTGGGGAAACAAAAATGGGCTTGTTTTTAGAAGTTAAGACACTTACCTTGTTCAAGAGAGGCATTAATTATTGAAGTAATGGTGGTGACGAGGATGTCTAGATAATCAAGAACGAGGAAAGTGGGTCAAGGGAACATGATTTAATTGGAGAGTTCATAATGATTTTGGTAACATGATCCTCGGTTACAGTAGAGAAAGTGGAAAGCATGGAGGGAGGAGAGTCAGGGGTGATGTGTTGAGAACTCAGGGAAGCAGGGAAAGTTGAGCAAATTTTTTCTGCCAAGAACTCCACAAATCTGTCAGCCAAAAGCTGAGGGGGATTTATTGATGGGAACAACTTGGCTGGTAGTCAGTGTAACACATCGTCTAAGACTCGCCATACTTTTTTGGGGTTGCCGCTATTGTCCTGAATTTTTTCTCTCAGGAATTTGGATTTCACCTGCATGCAGACAGGTTGAAGGTAGATTTGTTTCTGCACCAGATGCGTTAAAAAACGCTTGGTCTCGCTTGGCGTGTTTGGTATGAGTTGGTGCATGTTTGTCGATGAAGGGTTGACAAGGTAGAGTGATATTGCTTGTAAAGAGTATCAGCTCCCTTGGACGGATTGCTAAGTATTCTAGAAACAAGGAGTTCTGTTTTCATTTTCTAGGGGGTCGAGAGATTTACGGTGAAACTAATTGAAAAACAGTTGGAAAAGGCATTAGTGGTATGGGCATTAGATATATTGTCATTATTGGATTTGGTTAAAACCAGATCAAGAGTATGTCCATGAATATGGGTCGGAAAGTTAACTTTCTCATTTAGATCAAATGAGTCAATCAGAAGGTGGAGTACTGGAGGATGGTGGTCTGTATATATTCAGAAGGTGAAAAGATTCTTTGTGTAAGGATATTTTGATGAGGAAATTTTTGAATGTAGTGCAAGTCTTTGTAGGAACAATGGAAGGATCCATCCCATTTTTGACAAAAAAAATCCAGGCCTCCACCGCAGCGAACCTCCTGTGGCTGTTAGTAAAGATTATAACCTGGTGGGGTTATTTCACACAGATTAGCATTCGTAGTGTCAGGTCTGTTCCAAGTTTCTGACATGGTGAAGAGATCAGTGTCATTGTCAGAAATATATTTTACAATGGCAGGGTATTTGTTCAGTTTTGACAAAATAGTATGCACCTGTTGTGCATATGCACCTGTTGTTGCACCCTCAAGTACCTGTTGTGGTAAGCCATATAAAATGTGTTGAAAATATATTAAACCCAAATCAATCATTCAACCAATATAAGACAATAGTATAGAACAAAACTTACTTTCATCACTGATCGTTAAGATTAGGACACTGAATACTACAAGTACTTTACACTCTTATTCATAATTTTAACCTCTTGACAAAAGAGAAATTTAAATCATTTAGTTTCAACATAAACTTGATTGTTTGATATGTATAACTCACTTTCAGTGTGTCAGCCTTAGTCAATATGATAGCAAAAAGAAAGATTTATTTTTAAATTTATTTTATGTTTTACATCGTGTTCAACAGCCAGAGCCATATTGCGATGGGTAGTTTACTGGTGGAGGAACCAATGCATACTAGTTGGTCAAGATTCTGTACTGTAAACCACTGGCCATCAGCAAGTAACTACCAACTTTCCAACATGTAGTGCCCTGGCCAAGATTTGAACTGGCAACCTCAGAGGTTAGGAAAAAGAAAGGCAACATTTCATAATATGCATTAAAAATAAATCATAACTTCAACCAGAAATAAAAGCAATTGTATTGTGATTGAGTTCCTTCTGTGAAACACTGTACCACTATTCATATTGTAGAAACTGGTAATATGTGTTGAGATTCCAAACTACAAAGCTATAGTTCATGTTATTCAACTATTTGTCTAGACAAAACGTCAACAACTAGATGAAAAACATCTGGTACAGATTTAAATGAATGAAAACACAAAGTGTTTATTTGTCTTTTACATACTCTAGTTAATATGTTTGGCTTACATTTTTGTTTTAACCTGAAAACATTTGTATCATTTGTTTTGTTATTTTTTTCAAAAGCTCTGGTTTTTGTTTTGTGTGAACGGATATTCATAAATTTATATGATATCGTTCCCATGCACTTGCTCAAGGCATATGGAATTGAGTAATTTACTTTTTAAGCTTTAATATTAATTAGCAGTAATTGTAACTGTGAATATCGGTAGTTACATAAAGTGTTACTAGTAATTTTAAATCAAAATGTGTTTTATTGCTGAAAAGTTGGAATTTGGGCTACAATGCCCTAGAATATAGAATATGATAAAACAGATATGTTCATAATCTCTTGCACACTGCACTAAGGAATAGTGTAACAACAAATACTATAGAGATTTCCGGTATATCTGGGTTATAGAAGGGTTATTGCATACTGAAATAATGATCAGAATAATCTGACATGTTTTCATCTCAGTTTCAATAATTTGTTCTGAATACGCAATACAAAACAGGGTAAAGTCTTGTTCAGTGCAATCCTTGTTTCTTCTAGTATTTTTCTAATTAACCTATACAATAGACAAGTATTCTGACCAATTTACTACATTTCAAATATGAGCATACAGACCAGAGTTAATTATAGATGACAGTTTAACTTTGCTTGTAAGGCAGTCTATTAATCATTGTATGGATTTTTCGGAGTCTGCACAGCAGCCCAGAGCCCAAAGACAGTAAAACACCAGATTGGGTTTAAAATATATTCTTCTAATTTTTATTTTTTAAATGCACATTTTATTCTTTCAGATACATGTCTATAACATTTGTTAAACTGACCACATCTATTTACTAAATGCAAGGGGTTTGAACCAGCTCAGACCAAAGGTCAAAAGGTTGAGTCAGAATGACGAGACTGAGGTCAAGCAATTTAGGCCGACCTTGCTCAAAGGTTAAAGGTCAAACTGACAATTGAAGGCATAGGCCTGTAATGATGTAGGTAGAGGAGAGGTGGTTCAAGCCCAAAGCGACACCAGAATTATTGACTTCTGATATTAAGTTACAGTATTAGTGGATAAGGAGGTAAGTGGAGGAATGTTGTGATACACAACTGTAAACCAGCATTTAGTGCCGAGATGCTAATAAATAGAATTTTGAAATTTTTGGGAGATTTTCCAGATAATTGAAGTATAGAGAGAGACACCCAAAGCCCAGGTAGGACTAGTGACGTAGGGCTGCTTGAAAAGCTGCAGAAACTGGGGAGACAGTGGAAGTGGAGGAAAACAGATATGTCCAAATGGCATCTGACTTCCAAGTGCCATGCCTCATGATATGCTCCAATGGGACGCCCTGGCTGAAGGCCCAGGAAGCCCCAGCCCTCCTAAAGGCATGAAATGTCAAGGAAGGGGATATGTTTAGAGCATGAGATGCTTTTTTAAGATGCTTACGAGCAATAGAATCTGTCAGGGGGGCCAGACCTTTGATGGTTTGCATGGTCAACAAGGGATCATTGGGATCAGCTGGAATGTTTTTTATCATGAGGTTGATGGCCTTGATGGCACAATTGGGGAGTTCCCCAGGGACGGGAGGGGGATGGTAACAGTGGACTTGCGGTCTTGAATGGTTTTAGACCATTTCAGTAGTAGGACTGCCCCCTCCCCAGACATGATGAAATCACCCCTGGCAAGGTGTCTAGTGTTATCAAATGTGGCTGCCGAGTGTGGAAGGATATTGGAAAGTCTAAGGAAGGAGAAGAAACATGTTACATACAATGCTTTGAAGATTGTGGAATATGGAACTGTGTCACAACACATGTGCAATAATTGTAATTTTTGAATATCTACCATAGGACGAATGGTGGGATCAAGGGGGCACCAATTTTGAGTGCTTTAAGGTATAACTGAATCCTTTGGTCTCTAAATGGGTGTGTTGACAGACCATGTAGAATATGGAGGGTTCTGATAGCAGCCATGTAATTTGCTATGCTAGCCCTAGATTGACCATTCTGGCATAGAAACTCCATGAAAGACAACAGAAAATGAATATCTACCTGTGAGGGGGGAAGCCCAGCCGCCACCTGATACAGAAGGAAGTCCTGCCACATCCTTTGGTACTGCTTTTTTGTGGAAGGCCTAAAGCCCTGCAGCAGGCGAGAAGACGCCAAGGTGGCCAACTGGGCTGCCGAACCCTTGAGATCTGAAAAACAGTAAGAAGTGCTATATTGAAGTATTAAGGGATGTTAGGGTAAGGTGGGTGGGAATCCATGCATAGTTGGTGATGAGTGAGTTTAATTTTTCAATTTTGTTATGAGCCATATGCCATCTGGATAATAAAACAGCAAGATTGTTGTGCTTACCAGGAATATGGGAGAATTAAAATTGAATGTTGTTGAGAGCTGCAATTAGCCATAAGTTGCGGGCACATGTTGCTAACATTTGATCTCTAGCTTTGCCTGTAGTGAGGACCTGTATTACAGCCATATTATCAGAATATATTCTTATTGTTCGGTTTGACCAGTGTGAAGCCCATATCTTTGCAGCAACTATTATGTTGACCATTTCTAGGTGTGTGATGTCATATTGCTGAAACCCCAGGGGTATGGGTAAAGTGTATATCATATTTCCAAAATGGCCACCTAGTCCTGTTAAGCATGCATCTAGATGGACTTCAATGTTAGAAGGGAGTTGATCGTAGAAAGTTACACCGTTATAAAGTTGGAGGAAATTATTGAACCATGCAAGGTCTTGGAAGAAATCTTGTGTGAGTAAGATTTTTGATACATGAGCATTGTGGCGTAGCAACAGTAACATTCGGTTGAGAAATGACCTGGCAGGGGCCATGCATTTAGTTACATATAGTGAACTACCTAGCAAGGATTGAAGGTCTTTCTTACTGCAATAAGTTCTGGAAGCCCAACTTCTGCACAAGTCGACAATTTCTTGCAATTTACCTTCCGGAAGTGAAAGAGTTCTTTTGACAGTGTCAATTTGTATACCCAAGCATGTTACTGATGTACTAGGGGCAACTAACTTCTTCATAGAAATATCTAAACCTAGCTGTGATAAGAGATGTTTTAAGAAGTCACATGAAGCATGAATTTCTGATGGGAGACCAGTATATATGAGATCATCAATATAATTGTGAAGATTATGGAAACCATGTTGGGACATTATGTATCTAATTGCATCTGTACATCTCTGGAAGATCTGGCTCCCATTTCTAGATCCGAAAGCGACCGAAAATCCAGGAAATAGTGATTATCAACTTTAAAACCTAGGAGATCAATGTGCCCAGGATCTACTTTGATCTGACGAAAGGCTCTGCTGATATCTATTTTGTATATCATTGCAGCAGGACCTAGTTTTTTGAGTGAAGAAGTAATACTATCTATAGAAGGATATTTCAATATGAATTCGGTACCCAAGTAAACATCTTTGGCAACACCAAAATTTACTGAATGGCCCTCAGGCCAACTGAGATCCATGATGGTCCTCTTGCTATCACTATCCTGCTTATCCCTAACCATGAGTGGCGAGGTATGTAAATGTATTGGCTTCTTATCAAAAGGGCCAAGAATGGCCTGATGGTGTAATTCCTCAGCAATATATTTACCTACATGGGAAGCATTTAATAGGGCAGACTTGTGATTTTCTTCTGTAGAGTGTAGAGAACAAGTACGGTCAAAATCCAGAGGAAATCCAAATTTGAGTAGGTCAGTTAACTGTCTATCCCAGTATTTTGTAAGATATTGGGACCAAATATGACACTTAAGATTAGACCTAACAGGTATTCTACAGCCAAGGTAATTGGGGAGCCCACTTTCCCTAATTAGTAGATGTGCAGTTATTATATCCGGGATGCGATTACAGAATCCTGGATTGCCATTATACAGTTTCAGTGGACCCTTGGGTATGAAGCCAAAACGTGTCCGTATTTGTGTCGTATCAACAGTATCACATGATAGATTCTGGTCGTGACTTGAGTCAGCAATGATATTAAGGCTACAGTTTCGGTTTGATTCCTGATCTAAATTTGCAGTGTCCATAATGTCAATGACATCACCATTATTCTCAGACATGACATTGAAATCTTGTAAGACATTGGCATTTATGACATCCCCATCAAAATGCCCAGTTTTGTTTTTATTCCCACAGAAAAATTGGTTTGTTTCAGCCAACTGGGGCTGTTGGATAATGCCAAGGTCTTGTGGTAGCTGTAAAGAGTTGGTAACCACTTGTGATGTTCCAAGAGGAGTTACATGTGAATCCGACAAATTTGTTACTATACATTTGTCGGATTTTGTCTTGGTATGTGCCTTATCCCCAATGAAAAACCCAGTTTCATTTTTATTCCCATGAGAAAGTGAATTTGCTTGTACAGCCAACCCGGGCTGAGGTATACCAAGACTGGAGGGATGTTCGCACTCGTTTGAGTGCTGCAAAGAACGCTTGCTTGCATCCCCGTCATTTAAATCAATGTTTTGCCTGCTTGAATGGGGAGAAATACTTTGATCACTACAAGCAGTATTGTCATCGGATGTACTAGCCAATACTGTAAATCTATTCGACAAAGGAACGGCTACATTCTGTTGTTTATGCAAGGCTTTTGTTTTCCTGGCAGGGTACACAAATTTATCACTAGCAATGTTCACATGCACGGGGTGTTTACTGTGAAACCGAGTGTTGTTGTGATTACTGAGGGCAGATGCAAGCAAGACCTTCTGATCCCTAGCAATATGACAATTATTTGCCTTATTTTTTAACACAGCCTGAGCGTATGTCATGTCAGGTGATGTGTTTTTGAAGCTAGCCCATTTTCTGTACCAATGGAAGGCTATATTTTTGTGGATTTGACTTTCTGACTTAGCAGTTGGATTATTAGAAGAAAAGACAAGTCTGTGAGAATAACTGTGGGTACTCTGAGGTCGAGCACCCAAAGTTATTTGTTTTTTGACAATTTTCTCAATTTGTTTTTGCATTCTACTTCACTGTGATTGAAAGCCTTGCCATTGGTGAAACAAACAGAACATATGTGTCTGTATAAAATCCCTTTTGTTTCATGGGTTTTGGGCTGGTTGCATGTGCCCTTGTTGTAGAAAATGCAGGGCATGGACTTGCCATTTTTCTGACCTATTTTGTTAACATTTTGATGGTTTTGGGATGAATAACTGTGTCTTTGAGCATGTGCCCTTCTAATTCTATCAATCTTATGTGACTCAGTGTAGTCTTTTATCTCCCCCTGTTCCATTCTACATAGTAGAACGGCATGGCTGGCCTTGGCCGCATCCCAAGAGAAGTCATTCGCATCATCAAGCAATGAGACCAAATAATCTAGCATAGAATCTTTAATTTCAGAATTTGTTTCCTCTTTCATGATGCGACCAAAGCCAGCCATCCATTGTGTAATTGACAATTGATCATAGGATATTCTTTCTTTTGAATTGCCAGAAAGAACGTACTCATGTGGCCATTTTACATGATTTGGTACTAATACTTCAACTGGGCCCCCCCTCAAAGATTTAACTTTGGTACCTGTTTTGCTGAGGGAAGCCAATTCCTGAAGACGTCTTTCGACTTGCATTTGCAAGTTAGCATCTTGCCTCAAAGAATGTAAGTCATGTACGTTAGTATCATGGTGAACAGGGGAGGGTGTGACCACTAGTTGAGCTCGGACCTTAGATTTGTAACTTTTGTTCTTGATTTTTGTAGTGTCAGTACTCTTTTTACAAGATCGTTTTTCCATATCATGTAACCGTTTGCCAAAAGATTGTAGTTGTGCAAGGATTTGGATATTAATGGCTTCTTGGGAGGTACTTTGGGAATCCAAAGCTGTCGGATCCGATTTTTGGGATGATTTATGTCAATTTACAACTTGTTGCTGAGAATCATAATCATCATCAGAACTAGCAATTAACGCTTCACAATCTGATTCATCTATAGAAGAATCATTGTCCGACACTTGCCCGGTTGTTGGTTCTTGCTGTGAAACCAGAAGTTCCTTCATGAAGGTGTTGTCCTCTGACATGTGAAGCTCCACAGGTACTTCTACAGTGCCCTGACCAGCCGATCGTAAGTTATACTGACGAGTGGATGCTGCCATGTCGTCAGAAGAATTTAAAACACTTGAACTAAAAACCCTAAAATAACTTGTAAAACTGAATGTAAGTAGTTTCTGATGATTTGCAATGTCACCCCTGTCACCTCCAAGTTTCAAATGGCCGAATGTCTGGTCAAGCCCCAAGGTGACCAGTCACTGACCAATCAGAAACTAGGACAAGCTATGTGCTAATACCTGTAGAAACCGAAATTCTTGGGACCCCTAAGGGCTGAACTACCCGGCACCCAGATGCCGGGACGTATTCTACAAATTTGTTGTTGGGCCCAGGAGAACAGTCCCTGGTCCACCATTACCTTAATTTCCCTTTAAACATATATGCAAACTGCCCCATCACAAAAGAATCAATTATTTAAAAAAATTTATGACTTAGTTATATATTTGTTGTGCATAGGCACACCATGTTTGCCTAGAGTATCCAAAGTTAAACTCAGAGGTCCTCAGTGGCCTAGACGGTTAGCATGTTTGGCATCTTATCACAGGCTGTCACCTCTGTGTGGGTTCGAGTGCTGCAAGAGGCAAATGCTGAGAACTAATCCCAATATAATATAAACCTTGGCTTTTTGAGTGGGATGTAAGACTCCAACTTTGATCAACTTTGACAAAAGTTAAAATCTTCTTAAACTGTTCAGCTCTGTTTGAGCTGATGTCATATTCGGCACATACCGATTGATTCAGTGTTTGCCATATGTTATCACTAGCCAGCCACTTAGACCCCACAGAGGGGTATATGAAAATTATTCTGATGATATTATCATAGAGAATATTAAAGGAAAGGAATGTAGACCTCAGATAATGTAACATTAATACGAAAATATATGTCAAAAATGGAATTGATGTAAAACAAACTGCTTGTGACCAATTATTAACTATGTACACATTTGAGCAATTAAATTTTACAAAGAACCACCTCGCTACTGGAACAGTCTCCCTGATGATGTCTGCAACATCAAACTGGATTTAAATGACTTCAAAAAAAGACTATTTTATTTCTATTTAAGAATGCTTTTGTTGGAGTAGCGCAGTGATTAGCCAATCAGTGACTAGAATTGCGCTATATAAGTACTAACTATTATTATTATTTATAATTCCCCTAGTGCCGCTTCTAATTAGAACCACAACTAATGCTGCCTCTAATAACAAGCAGATGAGCAACAATTAGAAACAACACTAGTTGTGGTTCTAATTAGAAGCAGCACTAGGGGAATTACAAACAGCACCTGTCAGGACCTTCCACTATGATATATACATTTTGTCAACTTGTCAGCTGAGTTGCATGATGATGATAAAAGTACATTAAATGTATAACCAAACATACAATTTTGAAATAAAATCTTGAAATACACTAATGACAAACTTGTATACGTGTAGAAAATTCAGACTTTTTGATCGTCCTACTTATTAAAAGAGATGAAAACAATTACATCTATGAAGTAGGTCTTTGGCTCATAAACAGATGACGTCATTTCCAATGAAAAATAGACTGCCACTGCAAACATACTGAAAGAACTTTTTTTAAATTACTTTACATCATCACAACAATAACATGGAAGAACTTGTTTTCTTGTGTTATTACTTTTACCAGATAATGTTTTGTTGGGTGTATTTGTTTATATCTTATCCTGTTTGTCTGTATTTGCAATTACTCCAATTGTAATGAATCGATCTTTATGAAACTTTGAATGTGGGTAGGGCCTAGTCAAATGAAGTAGGGACCGGATTTTGGGAAAGATGCAGATCATATTCTGGATATAAAAACTCCCAAATTTTTCCAAACCTCCTAGGTTTGTGCTCTATGAGTGATTTGTTAGTTTGTGAATGCAATAGTCTTGATCTATGTTTTGCATTCTATTGTCAGGCCTAAGAAGTTCAAGAAGTCCCCAAGGCCAAAACACATCACTTTTTGTCAGTAGTCTGTAAAAAGGCCCTCACATATTTGTATGATGGGTATTTTGGAGTATTTTCTGTTTTCATTATTTGTAATGAATAACAAAGCATCAAGTATCACTGTTTCATTATTTTACAATTACCATTTACACTTAAAAGTGTCAAAATTCTACAGTGCAGAAATAAATGGTCGTTTGAACTTGTGACATGCTGAAGGAGCCTCTACACAAAACAATAGGACTTGCAAAATTTAATGCTAAAAGAGCTATCGATCACTCTGGTAACTGTAGTTGACGCTGATTTCTGATCCAATCCAGCATCTTTGATGACTATTCTTGGAGCAATGACTTAATGATGTATAATTTTTTAAAAGTGTTGTTTACATGTATTGATTACATTTAACATTTCTGTTAAATTTGTTCTCACAATAACAGTCTATTTTTCCCCTCAAAAACAAATGTTAGATAATTATCTCCAATTTTGAAAAGACCTTCACAATTTGCCACTAAGAAGAAACGAGAAGTTAATATTTAAACCAAAGGGTTTGACAAGGTTAGAGATAACATCCCAGCAAATATGTCATTTTCTTTGACTCACGGTAATGCACATTTCACATATAGAATCTATAATCAAGTTAACAGTGTTTTTATCATGTGTCTTGCTCTGAGTACAAGAATGGTCAGTATTGTGCTACAATTTTACAGCCAACCACTAAGATTCCACAAAGTTAGTCGTAGTACCAGCTTACATGCCATAAATAAGTTGAAACTATCCCACAAATCAGCGGGGTCACGCAAAAATAGGTCATATGAAATTGGCCAGACCCACGCCAGAGAATCTGTATTAAACTCGTGGGTGCCATTGCAAGGAAGGTTATGGAAGGTAATATTTGCAGGGCCCTGGGTTGCAATGAGACACCACTTGGTCATGATAGAACTGATTCATGCTCTGTGCAACCTTAAATTAAACTCTAGTATAACTCTCAGTGTCATACAACTGGTGCTCTCTTGTTAATTACTGTTTATCATATTCATAACTCTTGGTAAGGCAACCTTAACTAAAATTTAGATTATTATGTCCCATCTTAAGTTATGCCTTAACCACTAAATTATTAATACCAGCAATGGTTGCTTTCACTCTAGTCACAATAGTGCTAAAATCCAGTATATTAGGGTCAGATTAAGTGAACCCTACTCAGTATACCTAAAACCCATTATATCAGGGTCACCTTAAGTGAACCCTAATTTTTTTAACTCAAGCAGACAGAATGTTTTCACAGTAAGCTGATCTTAACTTATTAAATTTCATCAAAAACTCGTAACCGTCATTCTGAAGTTAGTATTATATCATAACCATAATTGCAATATTTAAACTTGTTCAAGTCATGGTCACCTTAAGTGACATGTGAGTTATTAAAGTTCAGGGCACGTTGTCACGTGCTTCTTAAATGTCAGTGTTTTATGTACATAAGGTCACCATAAAGTGACTGTAGTGTTAACCTCTATTATTATGAGATAGGCAGGCATTCCCTAGCTCATTAATGTTTTTTTAAAGGTCCATAAAACACCATATTTGCACAGATTCTTTCATTATCCGCCCGCTATTTTGGGAATAATAATATTAATGCATGTTTTAACGTTTCTCGTAAGTTTGTTTACAATAGATTTGCTCCCACTTGAAATTTTCAAAATGCCATATCTACCTTATTATTTGATGGATTTTGATCAAATAAAAAGAGTATAAACAGCTTAAAAGCATTTTTACAATAGAACGAGTACAAATGGTATGAGTTAAAGTTAAGGAATGAAAAATCGTAAAAAATGTGAATGTTTTGAATGAGTGCATTACTGATGGTGGAATAAATAACATTTTACAGGGTCAAAGTACATGAGTCTTGGTGGCCGTGAGTGTAGAATGCTTAATATTTTAATCGTGGGGCATGGGGTTCGAATCCCAGCAGGACAGTTTAATTTTTTTTTTTTTTTTTTTGTATTTAGCTTTTTAAAGCAATCTTTTAAAAAGGGTTTTAACATTAAAATTATTAAAATTAAAATTATTTTGAACATGTTTACAGTTACAGATAAACAATTGAATCAAAATATATGGTTTCCTTTGAAGTACTACAGTTTTGCAAGAAAATGTTAGAATAATACTTAATATTTATGAGAATTTAGGTGAATAATAATGACAAATGCAGATCTAATAATAATAGTAATAATGTGATTTTGCACGGGCATTATAGGTTTTTACAGGCACTTCATGAATCATTACTGCACTCGGGCCTAACGGCCCTCGGGCTGTAATGATTCATGGCGTGCCTGTAAAAACCTATAATGCCCTACAAAATCACATTATTGTACTATTGTTATGCTATATTGGCCACACTAGGTGGCAATGTAAAGTTATTATGTGATTATGTACAACGAGTAGCATCATAACATAGAAAAATCTAATAAAGGTTATAAACCCCATTAGGTTGTGTTAATGTAACTAGGCAACTGTGTTGGTCAGGCATCGTGGGTGTCTGAACTGTCAGTGGCGTTTGTAAAGAATTCTCTTGTTCATGTAACCTCTTCTACGTAATGGGGTCATGACCTTTGAACTTAGTATTCCCGCCAAATGCAGCCATTTTCATTAACTTTAAGTTTTCAACGGGGAAACACCCCTTTTATGAAATCAAAAATTTCTGCTTTGGATAATTCTACTCTTTGTCCTGTTACAGCATTGCAGGCTTTATTAGATTCTTGATCCTTTCCTGCACACGCATTGTTGTTTGAACCCCCTAACCTTCCAGTCATTACACTGCTATTAGAGACTTTTTGAAAATGATTTGCGCCAACTTTCAATACCCAATGCAGATCATGGTTCCCATGCCTTCCATCAATCGGGAGCAACTTTAGCCTTTGATAGTGGTGTAAGTTTTTAGACTATCAAGGCACATGGACTTTGGTGGAGTTCTGCCATATGGGCATACTTACAGAATGCCTCTCTTACCTCTTTTTCAGTTCCCCGGACCTTTGCTTCCATCCTCCCTAACCATCTTTGATCTAGGCTTGGTGCAGTAATTTTTTTTAAAGGTTCATATCTGGTAACTTCTAACTGAATGTAAATAGTTTACTAACCAGTACAACAAATCCAGCAAATGCTATGCTTGTCTTTAAAGGTTGGATCCTAAACCCATGACCTTGACTGTGTCCATATGTATAATGATTTTACCTCTTGAGTAGTTGGAAAGCTCTGCTCAGGAGGACTGTAGAGCGGCACCACCTTAGTTGACCTGACTCCCCGTCCTTATCCCAGCTCGGGGGAGTTCTTCCTTGAACATATTAGGAATTGATATAGTCAACTATTGTCATTGGGCAGGACCAGGCCGACCCTGCCCCCCCCCCCCCCCCCCCCCCCCCCCCCTTCATGAAATGATGTTGAAACAAAGGTAACTGTACCTATTGTATACCTTGTTTGATATATTGATTCAGCTTAACTTTTTAAAAAATATTGTTTTTAACTTCAGTTTTTCAATTTCAATATTCCCAATTTTTCAAACCTGATCATATAGGAACACACTTTATGAAACTGGCCTCAAAAATTGATTGTTTGTTTAGATGTAGGTTATATTATTGTGTATTTTGAGTCCGGTCTTTGTAATACATGAATCACCAAAAGTTTCCTACCCTGTCCAGGAATAAATTATGTGAATTAGTTATGGTATCTTTATACAGTAAATAATGTTTTTTACAACAACATAAATATTTTCCTGATGTATTGCCAAGCAATATTGTATCTCACAATAATGACATTATCAGCAAATTCAAGCTTGCTAAATGACACAGATTATTCTGGATATAACAAAAATATTTGCAACTGGTATCTGAACATATGAAAGTGTGTTTTATGAAACTGCTCTATAACTCCCCTTTACAATTCAATGTAGGTTAAACGACTGTGTCTCTTGAGTCTCATTTTTGTTATATAAACAGCCATAACTTAAACCCCCTAGACTGGAACAGAAAATTCACAGAAAGGCATACAGTATGATGTATTGGTCTGCCGTGATACTTCTCTGCTTTTACACCATTGGAAGTGTTTGCAATGCAGGTTAGTGTAGGTACAGACATACAGCCTACTATTTGTTAATGTTTATTGAAGAAAGTTAATTTTGCTTGGTGGTTTTAGTAAAAAAATGTTATTTAGAGTGTAATTGATATCGTAATATTATGTTGATCTATGGCGACTGTAATTCTCTCATTGGTAGCAGGATAAATCTGGTGCAATGAAATCACAAGTTAGAAAATTATAATTTTTTATATTAGTAATAGACGTTTCCATGTAAAATACTTGATCTTCAAGCAGCATTTATATTTATAATATATCAAGAAAGCTCAGCATTTTGCAAATATATCTATATATCCCATGTACTCAAGTCTATCCTAGAAATATGTTTTGAATTGTTGCTGGTCACTGTCTCCCTACATAACTTCATGTTTAAACAAAAATAGATTAACAATAATAGTATATTTTCTAACAATTACAAGTCTGGTCACATCAAATCAAACATTTTTCTTTGTCCAAATGCATCTTGTATTTATCGCAGTAAATATTAAAAACGCTTTGAAATGGTTTAAATGTTTACATTTTTTTAAATCCATTTACTTAACTTTCCAAGTAAACGTTTACATTGTAATGTTTAAAATCGTTTATAAACATTCTCTGTACAAATATTTTTGCTAAAAACATTTACTTCATGTTTATAAAATAACTTCAGAAACTATATTTGACTGGCAACGTTTTTAAACATTTGTTAATTAGCTGAAGAAAAGAAGGTTATGTTAGAAATATTTTTCAAACATTCATCATGAAATATTTGATAAACTGTACATATAAAACATATAAAAAGCATTTGTTGACAATGTTTTGCAAATTTTGCTCTGAAAATGTTTTACAAAAGTTTAATACTGGTTTTCATACCCATCAATTTAAAACATTTTCCATATGTTTTCTATCAAATGTTTTAAAAACTGCTCACAAACATTTTTAAACCCATATTTTCAGAATGTTTATTAAATGTTTAATCTCAAACACTTCCAAACAAAGATGGCGGTGAACAATAATAGGGGATTTTAGAGGACTTTGTCAAAAATTACCCCAGATGAAATCCCTTAAAGTAAGAATTGAATGTGGGGCACAATTGTAAAGCCATTGTCTTACAATTTTAGACATAAAAATATTATTTTTTCCTTAGTGAGAAACTTAAAAAGATATTGAATTTGACCTCCGATCCCATTATTATTGAGACATTATTTTGTTCATATCCAACATTTTTCTAACATTTGCCATTAAACGTTAAATAAATGGTATACATAAAACATTTTGAAAACATTCTATTATAAATGGTTTTCATGTCCATTGTTTCACACAACTTTGTTTCCTTTCCAACATTTACAAAACCCAAAAATCTTTATTGGGATTTTATGTAAATCATATTATTCATGGTTTGTTTTTAAGTAGTAATATGAGTGTACAATACTAATATAACAAGAGTACTCAGAGGTGAGAGCCAAGTGTAAACTCTGCAATATTTTTACCCACAGTATTAAATGAATGATTGCATTGATTTCTTTGGTAATCAGAGGCGTAGGAAGCAATTTTTTGTTGGGGGGCGAGGAACCAGATTGCACCAACTCGAGTAGAAACCAACAATTTTGGTTAATTTTACAGAATGTATTGCATGTGGGTAATACACAAATTCAAGTGGTCCAATTAAAATAATTTTAAGTTCCATTTACCAAAGGAATTCATTGAGAAAACAGTGTGACTGACATTAATCCTAAGTTTCCCCGCCCTTGTCCGGGTATAGATATACATATAGTCACCTCTGCATTTGAAAGGTATTTCTAACATCTTGACTACATCTTTCCAGAACCTGTGACCTTTCCTTCATGTGCCGAGCTGATACAAGATCTATTTTTAGCAAGGTAAATCCCCAAATTGATGGGGATGTATAATTATTGGACTGGCTAGGTTCAATAAACACACACTAAAGAAAGAAGAGTTTTCTAGGAAAAATGTTATCAGCTGACAAATTGCTGTGCTAAACCATTGCTCTGTGTGAATTTGAAACTACATGTCTAGGTTCTAAATAATTAGCAACATGGTAAATTAAATGTAGAAGATTAGTTTATGTTGATTTAGGCATTTCACAGAATTTTACAAATCCCATGGTGTTCTAAGTAAAAGTGTTCCTTTTACAAACCATAAAAACATTATAGCTCAAATGGTAGCATACACAATGATGGATGTGAATTGTGAACAGGGTCAAAGTGTAGTTTGACCACATATTATTGAGTTACCTGTAAACATTTGCATAAACTTCAAAGTTAGAGTTTAGTTCTATTGCAAAAAGTTGGGGGTGAAAAGATATCCCCACAACTGTATGGTTGCCCCCAGTTCCTACGCCTATGCAATAAACACAATCAACTCACTGTTATCTAATAACTTTGGTAAGATTATGTTGAAAGGTGAAGATAAATACCACTCACCATCTTTATCATTCATCTTAGATAAATGTATGTTTAATATTTGCTGGAAATATGCCTAGCTCTATGGGGGTTGAGAACACAGTCACCAGACCTAAAAGCAGGCTCAGGCATCTGTGATTTATAATTGTACAACTGTTATGGTTTCGATGTCAAAATTACAACTTACAGTCATTACAGTGTGTATCCATTTTTCTTTCTTATTATTCAGATACACCATAAATTCAAATGGCAAGCTTGTAGTTAGTACAATGTGATATTTGTTTTTTTATCTAAAAGAACCATATACCAGTTGTCATCTTTATCTTATTTTTCTTCAGAGAGACCCCCAGATCCAAATGATAAGCTAGTTGTACACAAGTTTACCCTTGGAAAAGAAAAGGATGATGATCCAACATCCAAATGGTTCTATGGACATGATGCCATGAACATGATTGATCTTGTTCGTATTGAATACTATGAAAGTGATGGCATGAAACTTGTTAAATGGTATGTTTAAGCTTTTTCAGTGGTTTCAATTTCGGTATGTGAATCTCAAATTTCGGATTTGATGTCCCTTTTAAAATTATATAACACTTCTCGAAGATACTAATACTCACTCAAGGGTCATTACCAAACTTTTTGAAGTAATGAATTTCCTTTTACTTTATATAGAATGAATAAAAGTGCCCTATAAGACATCTAACTCATTTTATAACTTCGTATCAATTATTTTAAAATATTTTTCTTAAGTGTCAAATATGATATCAGTAACACAGCAAAAATCTAACATTTAGCATTCATGTATTAATATGAGAGTATTTATACAGTTTGGATATTACACTAATTATCACAATAACTGAAAATCAATATAATCATTGTTTTTATGGGGTTTTTTTGCTTTATTTAGTGTTGGCTTTCAGTATCCAGACAAAGAGTGTAACTGCCCAGAGAAGCCACTTGTAGGGTCACATAAGGTTACAGATTACCCATTAAGTAGAGATGAATACATTAGAGAAGTCAGGGGAAACTTTGACGTGAATATTCGGGCTGTAAGTCATACTTCTAGATATTTTAGTACAACATTTTATACACAAATAGAGTATAATGCTATTTGTGACTCCCTGAATCTATGTAGCAGCAGAGTCTAACTCACCTAAGACAAATGATTGTTCGAAATACACATAGCCATTGAACAACCATGGGTATCCAATACAATCTTTAAAGTAGAATAAAATTAGCAATCTTTGTTTAATCAGTAGGTTATGAGTATTTAGATGAAGCAGGACACTGATGTCGCACATCGATTCCAGCTGATAAATCATTACAAAGCCTTGATTTATTTTATTTATTTGGGGTTTTACGTCGCTTTCAACACTATACAGGTCATATCACGACGGGTAGTTGGAAGGGCGGAGGAAACCAGTACATACAGTTCATTAGGGTTCTGTACTGTAAACTGCTGACCAACGGCAAACAACTACCAGCTTTCCCACTTGAGGCCATGCCAACGATCGAACCCCGGCCTCAGAGGTGGGAGGCGAGAGTGTTAGCACTCTGCCACCGTGGCCCCCTACAAAGCCTTGAAGCATCATATGCAATACCTTTTATTAATGAACAGATGGAGGAAAACTTGGAACACCTGAAGATAAAAATACCTTAATCCAGTCTTCTATGTCTGGTGTTGCACTGATACGAGCAAAAGTGACTTAAAAATGAAAATACAGTTCTGATCCTAAGTCTGAAGGTGACAAATTACATCATTAGAACTGGAACATTCACATATGGTGAGGTTACGTACACAACTATTTATTTCAGATTTATTTTAAAACCAACAAAGGAAGGGAAATTGGTCCTTATGGGACAGAAACAGATCCAGACAAGATGAGTTTCAAGGCTTCATACAATGGGGCACCACTTCTATATGTGGAGGGTGTGAAAGGGCTGTCAGTTTATCTTCTTTCCTTCTTCTTTCACGGTATGTTCAAATGCAGTCATTTGCCTATGTTTGTTGATATGCTTGTATTTGTGTTCTTGTTATAATTTGAAGGTACCAAGAGGCTTATGTTGGAATATCTGCATATTCCTTGATATTGTTTGTTGCAAGGAAAATGTCTCAAATATGTTAGCTATTCGGCAGATGGTACCGATATGGATGTCTTTTATTTTTTATATTGACCTAGAGAAAACAGCGAGAGTAATACCCCTTTCACACTACAGACAGTATCAACCGCAGTAACCCAAGTTTGGGGAAACATCATTGTCCTTGAATCACCATCTGACATCTGTGTGCGACCTTGCAAGTCAATGGAGAACCATCCATTACCTTGCGAGTTCTATGGAAGTTTTAGACTGTTTAAAATTTCCGCCTCTGATTTTGGTACCTTGGGCATGCACAGACAATGTTGCACATGTGTGTATGAATTTCTTTCAACGGTAACTGAAGGTGTGGTCCTTAACTTGGAATGCCTTAAGACCAGAAGACCTTAAACCAGTCTTCTGTGTTTGGTATTGTATATATATTAGTGAAAATCTAGAAAAAATTAATATACACTGCTTAACCTGTTTTGAAAGAATTCTGAATTCTGGTTTGTAAGCCTGTTGTCAAAACTCTGCATAATTGTTAATATCAGATTCATTTACCTATATGTATTGATATAAAATGTTTCTTTTTGTGTACTTTCAGACAACGATGGTGAGTGTACATATGTACATTAATTGCTTGTGGTAGTGAACAAAAATGGACAAACAAGATATTCTTGGATTCCGCCACAGTGAACTCTGAGTTTACCAATAAACTGTCAGTTAATTACGTTGTCTAATATATTATAAATAAGTAACACATGGTAAATAAGTCAGAACTAAATGAACACGTAATGATTTAACAATGAATTACATAAATGAATGATACAAAACAGTTATCATAAGAATGAAAGATTTTTCAATATATTCGGTCATTCATTTATGATTTAATAGACAATGGATAATTCTGCAATGATTAAAAGAAAAATAAAGAATTCAATAATAAATATCTTATTACAAAAATTTTTGAAATGTTCTATAATTGAGAACTTGATTTCAGTGTTCATTTAAAGAGAAATAAAAAAATAAATATAATGATTAATGAATACTGAATAATTTATAATAACGGCTATGTTTTCATATATAGCAACTCTGAGTTGAGATTGCTGATGGTCCAAACAGAATAATGGGTTCCTTAATGAAATTCCTTGAAATACAACTTGATATTTTTATACTTTGATACCAAGACAAACACTTCTTGTGTAATATCACTTTTAATCGGCTTGCTTTTGGCCTTTTGGTGTTTTTGTAACTAATGAGCACCTTTCTTGCTCATGTTTAATCAAATCTTTTAAAACTGCATGATATATTCAATATCATATTTAATCAATGGGTGAATAAAGGACAGTTCAATAATGGATAAATAAATAGCTTAACTGAGTCAAAATATTACTTGTGGAACTAAGGTAATTATGTTTTAATGATTCAGTTCTGGATCTGGAAAATATAGCCAATGAAGTTGCTGCAGAGACCTATCCCACGATAAAAGGAAAAATCACTGAAGTATTCAAGGTATGTTACATGTATACCTTTTCAAATTTTGTTCTGTTTATACCAAGTTCTTCAGGAAGGACGCCAGCAAATTAATCAAACCTTCTCATATAAACAACATTTGTGAAATAATTTTAATATGACTGCCTGTTATAATTTATTATAAGATGTCATGATGTGGCCAAGTGCTTTTCAGGTATGGCATCTAATTGTGGCCTGTCAATACAGGTTTGACTCCCCAAGCGGTAATGCTCTGGGCCTGTTCCAGTACAGCCATGGCCGTTGAACAGGATGTAAACCAATACTTTAAACTAAGGTCCTTAAAAACTTTGTGGTTGGCAAGTTTGTCATCTTATTCACAAGTTGTCTTCTCTGCATATCAAATACGGGCAGTCTCAATAAGTTAGTTGAACATGACACAAATACCAACTTTGACTTTGTCAGTCATAATGTCGGGATGGAAATTGTCTGTGCACCGAGTATTGCTAGTACCTGGACACTGCCTCCTCTGACTTTCATCATTGAACACAATGATATCCCAGTTAAGGTGAGACATTTTATTGAATTTACACACACAAAGGGCGACCCTTTGTTAGCTTTTGGAGTAGCTAGAACTAGAATGAATTGGTAGACTGCAAAACCGGGTGACAGATATGCAAAAAGAAAAACAAAACTGTTTTAAGTACTTATCCCAAGAATAGATGGTCAAATGTTCTGCCGAGTATAGGTATCTATGACATATTAAAGTTAAGGGAAACCATCAAAAGGACCAATTAAGGGTCATGGCTATCTGGTAAAAAATAAATTATAGGATCTTGGAAGCCCAAGACTTCCATATTATATGCAAAAATCATAGCTGCTAGAAAACAGACTACTTTAAAGAACTAGCCCAAGCATAGATGACCAAATATGTGTTCCTTAAAGTATAAATATCCATGAGTTTTTAAGGGAGACCTATAACTGTCCTAAAATGAAAAATAGGGGTTTTGATCGCTGAAAAGATACATTTAGTGGCAACACACGATGATCTTTTCTGAGGTGGATAAAACGTCTAAGTATGGTGTCATAGGAACATGGAAGTCTAATTAAGTCCTGTGTGAAGTCTATAAAGCCAAGGGAGACATCTGGTATAAAACGCGTTTCAAACAGGCAAACAAACGGTTACATTCATTGGATTCACAAGAATCATTTTATAAATTGACAGAACTCCTCAGTAGTCTAGTGGGTATGCAGGTTTGTCATCTTGTCATAGGCTGTCACATCTGTATGGATTCAAATTCAACAAGAGACAATGCGGAGGTCCTGTCCCAATTTGACCCTGGCTGTTGAACAAGATGTAAAATCCTAATTTTAACCTTTGACTTTGTGAATTGGAGGGAATTGGTGTAAATTACCTTGCAGATTAACCCCCTTTATAAACATCAATTTTGTTGGTATGACAGGGAACTTAATTATATTGATTTGTGTGATATGAGATATATATCAGATATATCAACCATTTTGGAATGAAATGCTGGTTGTTCAAACGGAAACGACGATTCAAACATTTTTATTGATAAACAATTTTAGATTTTGTTTTAATTTATTATTATGTGTGAACATGTTGTTTGCAGCAATATATTTTGAGAAGTAAAATAAAAAACCCAAACCCCATTTGGATACACAACATATACCGGTGGATGATCATACTTCTTAGTTATGTAAGCACATGTTATGTGGTACGATTTGTTTGATAAAGAGGCCTTATCAAAAACCTACATAAAATAAGTCTTAACCTCTTAGTTAGTAAGCGGCCATTTGAAAGTATCAAACTTATTTGCAAATGAAATTTAACATTTTACCATATGTAAAACGTAGCTAATCTTTCAATTCACCTTCAGCCTTAACTGTTAAGCAAAAGACTACCACTTCAAATCATTTGACTAAATTCATCTTGACTCTTTGCAAGAGAGAATCCCCAGAGACATATCTTAGTCTTGGCTTCTGTTTGTGCGTGAAATAATTGGTTATTCCTTTTTTTTTCGCAGATAAGGGATAATTATATGCGTATGGTGCCTGACATTGCAAGAAAAGGATGCTATCAATATGAAGAGAGCCAAGATCCAGATGCTAAGATTTCATGTGACTTACAAGTTCTACTCGATCAGGTTAACATCCTAGCTTCAGCTTCAGTGGCTTTGAGAAAGCATGATGTGAGTATATGCATAATGAAATTTATTCACAAATCTTAGTTTTGTCAAGATACATGAAATCTCACACTGACATGACATATGCTTATCCTGTGGTTGTCTTATAGGAATAAATTTGTTACGGCTCCAGGTTTTCTTACTGAGTTTTGAATTAAGTTGAATATCCAGGAGAGGATTGATATGTAATATATGTTTATGCTTCAATTTATAAATCTCATCATGGGTATTATAATTGGAAAATGAATGTTGAAGTTGTGGTGCAAATACCTATATTTTTATGTGCATTTCCCTTGGACCCACATGAAATAGTTTATTAATAATTAGCAATATAAATGAGACTACTTACATAAGTAATAATAGCAGACGTGTGTTAATAATGATGAATAGCTAATCAATTTGCAAGAAGCGTGTTCAATACACATAATAATAAGCAAAGGCCAACCATAAGCCATACATATCAGCCATCGACAAGTAAAAGAGGAACTTAGTGATGTGCCTACTAGATGAAGTACTAATAGTGGTTTTATAATACTACTAATAAAAAGGTTCGGTAAGATTTAACAAAGCATGCCACCAACTAGGCAATAAATACATGAGCAAGCAATATATCACAGCCAATGGTGAAAACCCAGGACCTCAGGCGCAGTAGTTAAACTCTCTCTAATAATAAGCAAAGGCCAACCATAAACCATACATATAAGCCATCAACAACTGTTGTGCCCCCTAAAGTAAAAGAGGAAGCTGGTGATGTGCCTATTAGATGAAGTACTAATAGTGATTTTATGATACTACTAATAAAAAGGTTCGGTAAGATTTAACAAAGCATGCCACCAACTAGGCAATAAATAAATGAGCAAACAATATCACAGCCAATGGTGAAAACCCAGTGTTGTAACCCAACACATATGAGTAAAACTCAGAGCTTTTATTTTAAACTTGTATTCAAATGGAAAGCCAGCACAGAATTGATATAAAAACAAAATACTTCCTAATCCAATTATGTAGCTTCCTACAGTTGTCACATAAATTAAACAAGGTTATAAAACTGCCTAGATGACACATAATTTCCAGGAAATGGACTTCATACATGAGGGCTTATACTATGATGAGGGCTTCTACTAGCCTGGATAAGTCTCAGTAGTTCACTACACCCAGGACCACAGGCACAGTAGTTAAACTCTGGCCTGTGGGGAAAAATAAAGCAATGTTAGTTTTTAAAAGGTAAAAGCAGGCACCCAAATATCTAACGGGGGATTAGTTAGTCGTGGAGAAAACTCCTAAAGGTGCGAGTTACAAGGGAATAAGAGGGGGGACCATACAAAACTGAGAGAAATCGGGAGTCTTGCACCTTGATCTGCTCAATAGGGACACCATGACCAAATACCCAGTTTGCACACAAAGCCTAGAATTATGGAATGTGACATGCCTAGGCAACGCAAGTATACAAATTGATTCTAATACTTCCAGGCCTGTGAATTAGTAAGGGAAACACAAACAGCACCTTTCTTAATTTGAAACAGTGATGAATGCCTAGGTACAGGGATGGTATGACACATGTTTAATGCCTCTAATAGGTCACAATATAGAAATGCCTAAAGGAGTAGGGACTATATCAATATGTCGCCTGCCTTTATAGGTTTTTGTCAGCATAAGAACAGACCTCTCCTAGGAAAATATAACACCGGTTCTGCACAGAGGCCTAGAAGCATCCAATTTTGATGCAACATGGGGGAGTGTGTTAGGTAATCTCCAACAGAGAAGCATAAAGTACAAGTGCATTGAAGACGTATACAAGAGGAAAAGAATCACATGCCACATTTATCTTTTCCATCAGGGTTGAATCCAAACTAAAGGGAAAGACTGCTTGAAAAGTTCTGTTAATTTTAAGAGCTTTGATAAAAAGCGGAATGTGTTGGTCCCTACAAGGGGAATTAAACCTTGATCACATAAGTGATTGCTGTGCTGTAATATAATTAATAATATAAGAAAACATAGTTGCCTGGACCGTATATTCAATACACGTCAAAATTTCTAATGCTGTAACCTAAGGCCAACACCTAATACTGACCACTAAATATGCCATGAACATCATTGGGTATGTTGACAAGGAACCAGACCTAAAACACACCGACAGTGGTTAGGGCAGCTGTAATGGACTCTGGCTCTGGCATAACAATTATACGTACCAATTTAACAGGGTCAGACCAATATGCATGTAAGTCCACATAGGATTTTGTATGTTGCTGGTATCATTTCCCTCATACTTTTAGATAGCAAATTGCTACAGTATGCTGAACACCTTCTATAGGGAAAACTATGATATTCTTTATAGATAGCAGCGCTGTTTCGGTTTGGTGACAAACCTTGTAGGCAGATTGATTCATATTGTCAAGTCCATTTAAATTTATGTGATCAGTCAAAAAAGCAACAACTCATTCAACTAGTTTAGATATAAAGCACAAGCCAGTTACAGGATGGTAATTCTTCATACCATAATGTGGCAAAGAAGCCTTTTTGATTAGTGGGGTAACAAGTGCATTCTTGGAACCCTCTGGAACAAACCCCTCAGACGTTGAGCCTTTTACCAGTTTTGTTGTTAGTGGAAGAAGAAATATTCTTTCACAAGAAAAGTGGACCAGTGGGAAATTTTGTGGGAGATTTAGTGATATTTTTCTGTATTTCTTCCTCAGAGACACGGTTAAAAGCAAAAAAACCAGGAAGCTGAGGAGAGCGGGAGTCTTAAAAGAATGAGTGTTTGAGAATGCTTCACCAATCTTGGTAATCTTGTCATAGAAAAAGACACAAACTAGTGATTTCATGGATTCAGGAGAAGGAAAAAAAATTTCAGGGATCCTATAAAGTATCTTGTATAGTACCTGTCATAACCTTTTGCAGTCCTGCCCATTTTCAGAGATTAGATCTCTGCAGTACAAAGCTTTATCCTTATTCACCAATGTCTTACACCTGGCAATCTGCTTGTATAATCTGGACCTATTGGATTGGTCTTGTTTGAGTGCCAAATACGCTTGTACTGGTGCTTGAGTGCCCTTGCCCTCCGATATAAATCAGCTACAAAATTTGATCCCTACTGAAAAATTACACAGACTGCAAACCGTACATTCAAAATGTGTCCGCAACCTTTGCACAAGGAAACAGTCTTTCGAGATCTGTATGATATGAATTTTTTTACTACAAGCCACATCTGCATGCCACATTCTGCATCTTTGTACTTTCTGAAAACATTGTTCACCTGAACCCCAGTCTTAAATATTTTTAGGGAAGAAATTTATTGACACTCTAACTTATTGACAAACTTTATTTCTTTTCCTAGAGAAGAAATTTGTTGACACTGAAAAACTTTGACAGTTCGAAATATGCTGAAGAGGTGAGAGAAGCAAAAGACTTCCACGTTCTAGTAAATGAGATTGAGTTTGGCCTCAATATTGTAGTAGAAATCACAGAAAAACAGAGTCATGATCTCAACAGATATTTCAGGTGCGTACAAACTCACAGAAAGCATTCCAGGAATCTTTAAACTTGTGCTTATTCTAAAAAGCATGTAGCGTTTTGCATCATGTAAATGCTCTCACTCTTAATGCTAATCTTGATTATCTTTAAATTTGCTTAAAATTACATATACATATACAATTTTCTAAATCTAAATGGTAATTTTCTAAATGGTGGACCCATTTAAAGTGGCTTGGCTCCAACCTGAGTAATCATTACCATAGGTTCTACACTATCTGAACTAAGCAAGCTCATCTATGGAACCTCTGTGCTGAGTCCATTGTATTTCTCACTTTACACAACTCCACTTAGGAAAAATCATCAGCCTTCATCCAGATATAAAATTTTACTTCTATGGAGACGACACCCAACTATATGTCCATCTATCTCATAAGAATGCTTCTGCTGCTCTTACCAAGCTGAATGCCTGCCTACATGAAGTACAACGTTGGATTACCTTTAGTTAATTGAAAGTCAACCCTGATAAAACTGAATTTATTGTTTCTGGTTCTAAGGCCCAACGTCAGAAAATCTCTCATTTTTTCTGTCAATATTCCTGGAAGTCTTACCCATCCTTCTGACATTATAAAAAACCTAAGTGTGTAGTTCAATGCTGGTTTTTCTTTCTCAGAACATGTAAAAGAAGGCTTGATCTTCGTAGATATTTGACAGTATCTTACTTAATAAGGGACAGTCCTTGCTGCAAATGCCTTGGTTAGTAGTCATCTGAACCACTATAACTCTCTGCTTAGAGGTTTGTCATGTTTCAATAAGCACAAGCTACAAAACCTTCAGAATACTCTTGTCAGAAATCATAGAAACTATGCTCATGTTACAATCATTCTAGAGTGACTCCACTGGCTGCCTGTCAATTACCGCTGTATGTTCAAAATTGTTGCAAAATTGGTTTATAAATTTTTAAAAAGTGGTTCTCCTAGCTATGTCCATCCTTGTCTCTTAGCAATTGTTCCTAGAGTACCAGGCATAGTCACTTCGATTGTAAATACTTAATAATTCATCCTTTCCACTGATCACTCTACAAGTCAGTCAAACATTTTGCCCATAGTTTGGCTTTTGATGCTCTCAAGATTTGAAATGATATTCCTAATAATGTACACAGTGTAATATCTATTGTCTTCTTCAGGAAAAATCTTAAAACTTGTTTGCAAAAGCCTATCCACCATAGCCTCCCTGTATTACCTGTTTCTTCTTTGGCTATGTTATTGGAGTGTATCAATTTATCTAAATTAAGCGGTATTAGATTACATCAGCATTATAGAGATCCTCAGTGGCATCTAATCACAGGCTGTCACATCTATGCGGGTTTGATTCTGACAAGTAGCAATGCTGAGGGTCTGATATTAATCATGGCTATTGAACTGACATTTGCTCCCTTGGTCATATTGTTACAAATCATAGAAAGTATGCTCATGTTACACCCATTCTAAAGAAACTCCACTGGTTGCCTGTTAAGTACAGATGTATTTTCAAAACTGCAACACTTGTGTATAAACTTTGCATAGTGGTTCTCCTTCCTATTTTGAACCGTTCTTGTCTTTTAGTAGTTGTCCCTATAGTACTAGGCATAGTCACCCAGATCGTCCTTACAGTTCCTCCTTTCCATTCACCAGTCTTTAAGTCAGCCAAACATTTTGGTCATAGTTTTGCCTTTGATGCTCCTAAGATCTGGAATGAACTCCCTCAAGATGTTCGCAATGCAACATCAGTTGCCTCCTTGAGAAAGAAGCTTAAAGCATACCTGTTTGCAAAAGCCTACCCACCATAGCCTCCCCCGTTACATCTGTGTCTCCTTGGTATGACCTGGCTATGTCCCTTGATTAATTTTAACTGCCTTGCTTTATGTTTAGATGCGCCTTAGAGTCCATCAGTGATGACGATTAAGTGCTATAAAAGTCCACATTAGATTAGATTATATATTGAACAAGACATAAAACAGTCACTTTGCACTCAGCATTATAGTCAATACCCTGATTGGTTTAAATTAGGCACATCAGTTATATGCCTGAAATCTATAGATTTGTATTTTATTGTGTCATTAATAATTGTGGAATCTTGAATACTACATTTTGTAACAATAAATTAAATTTGACAACATTTTTTATTGCTACCCGTAGTAGTGTCCGTCACCTCTGTTTATCATGCTCTGGTCTGTGGTGCTAAGCTACAACCACACTAGAGTCTTGTTATGTTTGGCCTATCTTTATGTGGCAAATAAATCGTCTCTGAGTCTATCTGAAATTTCCAATTGCAATTACTGTTTTATTTATGGTAAATTTCAGTTCAATAGCGCAACTTGACATAGAAATCGCAATGAAAGATTGGGTATACATCAAAAGTGCTATCAACGAAAAGGAAGATGGTAAGAATTGAAACAAATTGAATGTTATAAGTCACAATAGTTTTTACTAAACCACCTTTAAAGGCAAAGCTTCTTAACTATTTATCATTGAATTACAGCCTATCATAGAGACCCTCACGAGTATAGTGGGTTAGAAGGTTTATCATCTAATCCCAGGTACCCCCTGTGGTTCCGGGGAAGTAGAATAGGCCCAACGTTTCTTCCTGCATGTCGTAAGAGGCGACTAATTGGAGGAGACACTAACCTTGATTAGATTTTATAGAACAAATTTTTATTTTGTTCTTAATTTTGTTCATTTGTACATTTTACACTTTTTGAGAATTCTATTTATGGTTTGTATTTATTTTATTGTATTTGGGTATTTGTTTCTGAAAATTTTGTTGTTGTATGGTCTAGTCAGTTTTTATGACCTTATCTTGTCATTCTTGTTCAGTGTATGTCTGTTTTAAATCTGTATATCTAGTCACTAGTTTTTTGTATATTTATTCATGTTGTATATATTGTTTAGTTAAAGTATTTATTAAATTTATTGGTGCAGAATAACACTAAGGTGTTCTTGCACCTTAATTTTTAACTAACAAAATCTAATCGCAGGTTGTCACCTCTATATATGTTCGACTCCTACAAGCGACACTGCTGAGGGCCTATACCAATATGACCCTGGGTGTTGAACGGGATGTAAAACACCAGTTCTGACCTTTATAGCCTATAATAATGTTTACCTTTTAACAAACCAGTAAAAGCAAAGCACTTGCCTTAATAATATATACTGGCTACATTATTAACCACAGTCAATCAAGTTATTTATTACAATTATTTTTCTTGGTTCCACATTGTCAGAAATTGAGTAATATACTCATACATTTTTTTTATATTTTTGCATGTATTTTGATCTGGTGGACTTTATATTTGCGAGGTGTACCGTTAGTGAAAAGTGCAATATCCTTATTATTATATATTTAATGACAATAATGAAGCCTTTATTTGCAACCTCTAGGCTAAACGTTTGAGCTTCCCCCATAATAAAACATGAACAATGCTAGAAACGCTGACAGAAGGCATGTGAAAACATACCCCCCCCCCCCCCCCAAATTTATAAAGCCCCAATTAATTTATTACCATATAACATTACAATCTATCAACCCTATCTAAAAGAATTGGTTAATGTGGAGACCATATTAAACTGAAAGACTATAGAGTACGCAACAACAAATAATTGTCAGGTATCCTTGACGACAATGTTAATTGCCTAAACACATTTATGCATAAAATATTATTGTCAGTTTTCTGTGTAGGCACTGAAATGTATGAAATGTATCTGGATCTGCATAGGGTTTATGGCAACACATTGTTATCTGGTTTTTACTTACTAGGTGTCAAAGAATGCCTAGACGTACTGACACCAAGGTTTGAAAGGATCTTGGGAGTGGGAGTTAGCCTTGCAGCATCAATGATCATAGAAGAAGGCTTTCAAATGGCAACTGTTATTGCAGCAAACATAAATCCTTTCAAATGGCTGTTTGGAGGACCCGACTCTGGTGTGTTATCTGAGGCACTCGATAATCTACTGGCAACAGTCAAAGATCTGGTTATGCTTGCTAAACTTTTGGGTCGACTGACTGAATTTTTAAACCATGCAGACTTGGTTGTCAGGAAAATGCAAGATAACATGGGCCAAATAAAAGAGTTGGATAATCTTATAAAACTATTGGCAGATGAGACAGATCCAGATATTGTGGCAGAACATGCTGACAGCTATGTGAAGGTATATAGTGAATATACTCCCCAAGTAACTGAAAAAGACATAATGTATGTCACGAGTCTTTTAGCTGCAGTGGCAAGCGAGTCCTGTTCCATAGTGGGCGAGTTCACTGGTACTATTGACAGCATCCTAGGCATAGGGTTTGAAGAAGCTACACTCGATTGCCAGTTTATTGAATCTGATATAGCTATTCTTGAATATTTGTTCACAGATACCTATACTCTCCAGTTTGAATTGGTTGATACACTGACATCAATAGTGAAGGGGACTATAGCAAAAGGAAATGCAGGTCAGTCTACATGTATAGTGGATTTCATGTAAAAATGGTTTCTGTTGCAATAAGGTTTACATGATTGCTTGTGACATGGTTAATATCTATATACTAAAATGCTTAGAATGGCAAAGTGCAAGATAGATAAACAACAGATTGCCATATAAAATCCAATAAAGCTCTACAAAGTAGCAGTCATTATATGCCATATCTATGGTGGTAATTGCATATTTTCAAAATTCAGACATATAAATCAACTGAAAAAATTATAGTTTTTATTTTTTGATATTGTAACAAGAACAAATAACCAGCAAGGTTTTAAAGAACAGGTCCATATAATATTTATGAAGTTTTTAAGCTTTATAATTCATTATCTAAATAAATGCAATAGAATCATTTGAAAGAAATAAAGTGGTAAAGCACTCTATGGGTATTAAATATGAATATTTGGATCAGTATAATTTTAGCAGAATATTTTCTACAATGGTTTTATTCCCTCTCCACAGATCGTATTGGGTCCATTAAGGGAATGATTGACATCAGAACAGCTTCCATTGGTACAACAATGTTGGAAACTAAATACCAAGCAGCTTCAATCTCTAGATGTGATATTCTAGAATATATAGAGGCTGGTAAAAGACCAGATATCTGCCAGAAACTCCTATTTCAAGATACAGACATCCAGAAGCTGATTGCATATGAAGGCTCTGCCCATAAGTCGCCATGGTACAGTTTTGCTAGGCTACCTATTGGTCATGATAGTGAGGATGTCACAATACCTTTCCTGAACATAACAAACCTTCTTCGGGGTGAATATCAGACCATCCGTCTGCCATCAGAAAACAAAGAATGGCTGAAAAAGCATGGTTGGTTGCCAAGTGTCTATGAAGACGAAAGTGCCTACTACTATACTGGCTTGGAGCTATACATTCCTGGTATCAAATGTGATGAATCAGAGATGTCCATACACACAGTAAATGTCAGGTCAGTGTCTGTACATCCTGCTGATCTTTACTCTGAAGATGCTCCTCCAGTTTACAATGCGGACAAACACATGACTGTCTTTGAATACAGTGAGCCGGCTGAAGGAGCATGTCCAGGGGAGAAGGTAAGAGGAATATAACAATATATTCTTTGTTCCTATGAATTTTATTGCTGTAATAATGGTTATACTGTACTAATATTCTTGCCACAGAAGAAGTATAATGAACTGGAAAATAGGGCAAGTGCTAAACTTGTGGCACTGTCGCCTTAAATTACTGATGTACATATTGAAAGGTTTCATTCAAGTATATATGCTGAAAGTATAATGGGTTTTTTTCTACACTGTGTCAGTTGTAATACCGTTGTAACAAATTTCACGATAAATTAGTGATATTATTTTCTGTAAACTATTGATGGAATTTGAAAAGATTGGTTTCTTTTTAAAAATCTATGCATCAGAGACAGCCGAAGTTATAAGCTGTCGCACTTTTAACAAAAATACTAATCTTTTTGTAGAAAATTATGTTAAGGCTAGTTAAATACACGTGTTTTTGATTTTATCATCAATTTCATTGTAGCGAGATTTCGAGGTATATGACAGCACCACATTAGAAAAAGTAGAGGACAAAACAATTTGTGTGACATCACCAGGTGAGTAAATCAATATATATCAAGCATAAACTAATATTTTGCTAAAACCAATACTGTTTAATATTTAGGGTCATTATCTGACAAATATATACAATACAAAATAAGTGCAAAGATAAATAGTCAACCTTTTCTGTTTGTTAGAAATTTACAGATTTTAGTTACTAATTTTACTGAACCAAAATTCTATGCCATAATAAACTGAATTAGTGTTTATTTAATATGATTATTTTAAAATAAACATAACTATGAACATATTTTGCACATAAATGTAAACTTGTATCGTTTAGTAAACCAGTCTACTATTACTCATTGGACATGTATCACCATCCACACACATCTATAAATTTTGAGTTTCTTCATTCTCCATGACTGAACAAATAATGGAATATGACCTTCATCTTCAGTTTGTTACTATTTCAAGCCAGAAAGAATATAACATTCCTATTGTAGTTTGAACTATGTCTATTGGTATAAATTATGGTTAATAGGTGTTCTTAAAAATCTAAAAAAAGTTACCACATTTTATATTCCATTAAATTCATGCCCCAGCTTCAATTATGTACTTGGCATCCAAAATACCCATCAACCACTGTATTCAGGCTTTAAATTGTGAGTAAGACTGTACTGGTTACATTTACCATTGAAATGTTGGATGGGTGGTCGGTGCTGGAGTGGCTACTCTGTAATGCCACACCTTATGTAAGAGACTAGCAATTATTTGGATGATGTTTTTTGTACAAAATTGTGACGAGTATGTATATTTCACTAAAAACCACCTTTCCTTATAAATCAGTAATGATACTGCACCTCAAACAGTTTAACTTCTGTGCCAATTAGGTGACTTGACACCTGATGTGAAGGATGACTTCACATATCCATCTGGATTCAACAGCTGGACAATGAAGGTTTCAGGACACCCAGATTGTACCCTAGTTGTGGATGATTCTCTGGACTACAAACCAATGGCTACAGTAAAAGTGAAGATGATGCAGGTATTCCTGAAGGAAGATCCCAGCGATGAAGGTAAACATGAATTTTCTTTGCTTATTTTCATAACGTTCATGCTTTTGTAGAAATCTATAAACACGAGTGATGAGCTAATTAAACGTCCATAAGATTGCTGATAAGAGACTATAATTTCAATATAAGGTATACTTTACTAAGAAATGTAAAATAAAGTTTGTTTAAAAGCAAGTTTTTGTCTGGTTCATGACTTTGTCTGTTATAATGAATAAAACACCATGCAATTAATTAATATAATGGTTACTACATTCAGAGTGATATTTACATATAGAAATATCAGAATTGATTTAAAATTATTTTAAATACTTTAAAATTTTTAAAACATGCATTGTGAGAAATCAGCAACACAATAAAAAATATTTCTACATGTGTATAGCTTAGGAACTTGACTTCTGTCTCAGGGCATAACATGCGAAGCTTACAAAAAACCAAAATACTGCAGATTACTTTATCCCGTCTTATAAATTCTGGGTTAGGAATAAATCTTTGCTGGCCAGAAGACACCAGATGTAAGCCAGGAGAGACGTGTGTCAATGAAGGCTTGGGCTACCAATGTCAGGGATCTACCAGGAGAAGTGACATGTTTTCACAGAGCAAAACCCTGTGAATAAAGCTTCAAGAAAGGTAATCAGAGTTTACAAACTTGATTTTATTATGCAAAGTAATTCTAATTGGACTTTTATAGCGCTTAATCTCCCCTATTCAAAGGGGATTCTAAAGCACAACAAAACAAAAACAGCCAACCAATTTCAATATCCAGGGACAGAAAAGAGTCCAAGCACCACGGAGAACACTAGGGGTAAGTAAGAGTAAGGAGGGTATGCTTGGTGTACAGGTAGGTTTTGAGGCATTTTCTGAATGAGGCAAGAGAGGGGGACACGTGAATCTCCTCAGGAAGAGCATTCCAGTGGGAGCATCAAAAGCATAACTATAACCAAACTGTTTGACGGATTCATGGACTGAGGGTTGAAACTTGGGAGTAAAGAAACTGATGATACCGTAATGCAATGCAGATACCGTAAACAGGGTTGGGTTTGGGTTTTTTTGTAGTATTACATGGCAGGTTGTGATTGGATCCAACAGTTTGGCAAGATATGATCTGGGATTTGAAGTGAGAAGTAGATCATAGACGTGGAAACATATATATCATTTTTCTGAATCAGATCATCCCCGCTGAAGCATGTTAATTTTATTGATTTGTTTTTGTGACATGTTTCTATCCTACAGTAAAACAGGTACAAGTAGTCCAGACATTTTACACAATGGTTGCTCATGAGTTTATTCTCTAACATTGAAGAGGGGGCCACGGTGGTGCAGTGTCCCCTCATTGGTAACATACTTGCCTCCCACCTCTGAGATCAGTGGTTCAGAACCTTGACCAACTGTTTGTACTGGATTCCTCTGCCCACAAAACTACCCGTCATGATATGCCTGTACAGTGTTGAAAGAGATGTAAAAGCCCAAATAAATAAATAAACTAACATTAAAGAATTTTTATGGCTAGTGGCATTACAATTAAATCTCCAGAACATTAGATCAAATTTGGGGTTTTAGTTCCTTTCAATACTGGACTTCATATTGAGAAAGACCCTCAGTGGATTGCATGTGTTTCCCTGAGCTGGATTGGAATCCACAAGCACAGATTAACTGTTGATTTTCCCGCACTGAGGACCAGCAACCTACTTATATTTACCACAATAGTTTTCTGTTAGTTTAAACTTTTCCAAGATGTTTTCCTCTGTTGAGCATTGCACCAAATTAAAATAATTACCCTCGGCAAACTGCCTCCACTATTTTTTTAAATTAAAAATGCATTTTTTTATTTTGAAGGTTACCAATCAGCTAGGAAACCACAGAAATAGACTTGAAGCCTTTGACATATTATTTTTGTTTGTATTACTTTGTTTAATATGAATGTATTTTATGAAGTAAGTATAAAATATGTCGAATGGTGGATATTTTTCTCATTTTATAATTTTAGAAGACAAATTAAAACTAGTACAAGGATTGTGTATTTTGTCCTCTTGTGCAATGAAAATTTTAAAATTTACCCCACAAGGGTTTTTTTTCATTATCCATCACTCCAAAAATCCAAAAATATGTGTATAATATATCTATATCAATAGTAAGGGGCACGACTAAATATGTTCTTTTAAACCTCATTTCTGTATGCATTATAATAATTAGTAGAAGCTGTGGAAAAATACTTTAGTAATCATTTGTATGACATATTTGCAGCTTCCTCAGTTATTGAAATATTGCAAAATCAGTAACTATTTACACCTTCATGACACTAATTATCCTAGGAAATTCGTAAAAATATAGACTGCCCTTCATTTCCAAGTATTTAAGTCCAATGTAGTGTGTGGTGGGTAACAAAGTATATAAAATATTGTATTAATATATTTACTGGTATTTTTGTGGGGTTTTCTCTTATTATTTTAACTATTATTTTGGTGTATTTCACAATGTTTGTGGGGGCCACGGTGGCAGAGTGGTAACACTCTCGCCTCCCACCTCTGTGGCCGGGGTTCGATCCCCGTCATGGCCGTAAGTGGGAAAGCTGGTAGTTGCTTGCCGTTGGTCAGCAGTTTACAGTACAGAACCCTAGCGAACTATATGTACTGGTTTCCTCTGCCCTTCCAACTACCCGTCGTGATATGACCTGTACAGTGTTGAAAGCGACGTAAAACCCCAAATAAACAAATTCACAATGTTTGTTTATATAATTGAAAACTGGTGACATCAAACATACGGATGTAAATAATAGTTTCTAGTTGAGTAAGTATGAAAGTTTTATAAAATCATCTGTTAATGCCAACTGACATTGGTGACAGGAGAGACATAAGAAAATTTTGGTTAAGTTGGCTTCGGATTATCAGGGGTTCAGATAAGCCAGAGTCCACTTTGCTTAATACAGATCCACAATGTTTCTACAGTTTGTAGTCTTTACATAATATATCTAGCATAATAAGTCTGTGACATATTTGGGAAAACCAATTTCAATGTCCAGGGCGTCAAGACTGTCGTGATGGCATCCATAATTAGTTCAGAAAATAGAACAGGTTTTCCTGTAAATTCGTGTATTTAAAACATGCATTCCTATGACATTCCCATTGCTGTTTATATTTTCAATCACCAGATGTCATTGGTGCATGGTTTAGAAAAAAAAGCACTAAACAAACTTCCAGTAACAATTCATGTTAGTTTATGGAATTCACATTAATGGAAATATGTGCTTCAGTATGTAAATATTTTAAAACACTGTATTTCAGAAATATGTATATTCCATTAACTCCATGACTTTTCAGTAATTTATCCAGATTTTGCTTTAAAGAAAATTAAGACAATTTTATTGTACTGTCAGAATGTGTATCACCCATGTACATGTTAATCAAACACTAATGTCTTTTCAAAATAAATTCCTGGGTTTTTTTAAGTAATGTGTATTTCAAAGGATTGAGTACCTCCTAAAATGGTCATTTTTGTTGATGCACCAAAAAGATATATTTAAACTTATGTTACACTTCATCCTTTCACAACTTTTTGTCAATAAACAGTTTGATTTGGCAATATCAGCTTTGAATTAAATAATATCAATTGTGGTGGTGCAAAGCCAAGGCTTTTTTACCCAGTAAAGATTAGAAATGTTTTTAAATGGTTTAAACGTTTACAAAACGTTTCAAAAACCTAAACCCTATGTTATGGCTTTCCAAACATTTCAAAGTAAATGATTATACTATAATGTTTAAAACACGTTTTATGAACATTCTCTATTCAAACATTTTTACTTAAAATGTTTATTAAACGTTTATAAAATAACTCAAGAAGCTAGGTTTGACTGGAAATGGTTTTTAAACACTTATAAAATAGCTGAAGAAATGAAGGTTTTTACCAAGCATTCATCATGAAATGTTTCATAAAAATAACACATAAAATATTTAAACAACATTTGTTGACAATGTTTTGTAAATGTTCGCTCTAAAAATGTGTTACAAACGTTTAATAGCAACTGGATTTCATACCCATCATTTTAAAAATATTTTCTATTCTATCAAAAAACATTTTAAATCCCTATTTTCATGATGCTTGTTAAACTTTCACCTTCAAACATGTCCAAACAAAGATGGCAGTCAGCAATAATGGGGGATTTTAGGGACACAATTTCTAAGCCACTATCTTACAATTTTAGACATAAAATAATATTTTCATTAGTGAGCAACCTTGAAAAGATACTGAATTTGACCTCTGTCCCCGTTATTATTCAAACATTATTATGTTCATTTGTAACATTTTTCTAACATTTATCATTACATGTATAATAAACGATATACATGAAACGTTTTTAAAACATTCCATTATATTAGGTTTTGTACCCATCATTTTTTAACCTTTGCCAAACATTTCCTGTTCAATGTTTGTACAACCCCACAAAATGTTTACAGGTATTCTAGTATGGGTTAGATTTTATCACTTTTCGGCTTAAAATTGCTAACATGTTCCCTTATTGTCCTTTCAAATTCTGATTAGCCTTAATGATGTCCATGTTCCATGATAACACAAGGATTTACATCGTTTTGGGGGGCTGTAATCACAATATCACACCATTAAGAATAATCTTTCTTTATTTAAACAGAAGTAGTTTTAATTTTTAAAATGTTTCCATAGTTTTAAAAAATAATTCTTTTGTACTAAGGGTGAATGTAGCAATGACATTTTCATTTTTTAACAAAGGGTTATTTAAAAATCTTATAAACTCATGTTAAATTATCAATTATTTTTTCTTTATTTTACTGAAGGTGCTTGTGTTTACAAAATAATAATATATCTTTGTACATTAGCCTCAGAGTGAGTAAGACGGTGTGTTACAGAAAGACTCATTCATGTTTTATCAGAGGTTGCAGCTTAATTTCTGGTTATTTTGTGTTACATGAATAATGTTTTCAAAAATCTGTCTTTTTAATTGTCATTCCAGTTCTATCGACAGATTTCTTTTGAAATTATGTAGTGCTGACGGTTAACACGTTGTATATGATATTTAAAACATAATGTTATGATAACTTGTATGGAGTCTTAGATTGTACATATGGTCACTCAGTAGAACTCATCCTAGAGATGCTGAGTGTGGGTAATAATCAGTTGATAAACAATAGTACTCTCTTGTGGAAGACTGACAATAATATATGTAAATATCACAGGCAAGGCACCTCAGTTGGTACTAAAACATTGCTAATTAAAACTTGGTGAATGTAATAAAGTAAACATAAAATTGTCTTTATATAGATCTCCAAGAGTGTAAATGTACACTTTATTGTATCTATGTATCACCTAATATATGTAATGATATTATTGCTAATACTAGGGTATAAGGTTCTAGTTACACTGGCAAATAAACAAACAAAAAAACCAACAAATTGTTTTATTTACAGAGGTGAACTTAGCTGCATGCAGAGTAACATAAATATGACGCATCGGTCGGCTAAAGATGACGGACAGTGATGAATTACCTTGTAAGCGAGGAAAGAAAAACATCAACATCTGTCTTGGTCAAGTGTCTAATTTTTAATGCATGGTCAATTTATTGGCCGTTATTGGCATTTTACCATTTTAATGTCACCTTTCTGTTTGTCGGTTTAAATCCAAATAATGACCAACCATGTGTGGTCAATCACGGCGTGAATTTTGACATGACCTTCACTGTTCATTGGGATGTGAAAGCCCTAACTTTGAATTTGGTATTGAACATGATGGGTATTAATGAGTCACAATACGGAAATAAAACAGGTAAATGAGAAGAACTTTTGTAAAAATAGATGTAAATTCCCAATACACTAATCTTTAGTATATAAAATTAAATTTTCTATATTCAAAAATTACTATCTCGTTAAAAAGTCAGTTTAAATTCTTTGGTATATTTTGAGTTGCATGATTCCAGAAATAAATCTTATTAAACGACAAAATATTAAGTTATGAATATTCCAATTGTTATCACTGAAATCTCAGGATTGGCAATAAGAGAACTAAGTTTGTTTAAAATACCACTATGGCCCCCACGTCATTAGTAATTTGCCTCTTCCAGGGACACTCCCAAAAATTACAGATTACAATAAGATCCGTGTCTTTCCAAAAATTTATTACCTCTTATTTTGAGCAGATCTGACCCACATAAATAAATGATTTTTTTAGTAATTCACAGAGAAAAATAGAAATGCACCCTAAAAACATAACCTTGTGGAGGTTAGGAAGTGAAACGCTGCCATAATTTTTTTTTCAAGTATAATAGTGTTAGGCTGAAAATATTACAACACTTGTAATAGTCTTGCACCCTTAAAGAGTATAAAACCAAGTTATATGACGTCATTAAATTTAAACTGGGTTGTCTTTATATGTGGAAAATTAACCTTAAAGTCTTGAATATGTAAACAATCACATATAATTTTAATTCTAATTCTAATAGCACTTTTATAGCGCTTAATCTCTGTCAAAAGACAGATTCTAAGGCGCATCACACAAAAACTTTGTTCAATATTCAAAAACCAGAGACATTGCAGGGGTCAGCACCGCGGAGAAAGCAGAAGGAGATTGGAAATTTAGGGTGGGTATGCTTTTCCAAAGAGGTATGACTTCAACTTTGACCTGAAAGAGGCAAGTGAGTTTGCAGAGCGGACCTCATCAGGAAGGTCATTCCAAATCATAGGTGCGTCATACGCAAAACTGAGTCCAAAATGTTTTTGAGACTTGAAAACTGAAGCAAAGTGGGGAACCTCAAGAAATATGCCATCAGATTGACTTTGACGTGTGTTATATGCACTATGTCTGGGAATCAGGAAGGGTTCAAAGTATTTGGGGTTACCACTGTGTAGGAACTTATATACCAGCATGGCAGTCTTAAAGATAGAACGGTACTTAATCGGCAACCAATGTAGTGCTTTTCTAACTGGAGTGATGTGTGGGTACTTGGTGGTGTTGGCAACAATTCTGGCAAGGCTATTCTGAACACATTGAAGTTTGCGCAGATCTAGAACTGAGAGACCTCTGAACAGAGAGTTACAGTAATCAAGTCGACTTCCGACCAGAGCATTGGCAGCCATAAGAGCCGCTTCATGTGTCAGATGTCCTCGGAGTCGCTTAAGATCCCGGACATGAGCAAAACAGCCTTGCAGACCTTCATAACATGGCAAGAGAATGAGAAATCTGAATCAAACCAGACACCAAGGTTCCTAACTGCATCTATTGGTGATATAAGATTACCAAGTATGTTGACCGGGAAGGACTGATTAAGTTTTTCGCGCTGAGACTTTGAGCCAAACACAATGAATTCAGTCTTATCAGGATTAGCGTGAGCTTATTTGTAGAGAGCCATCTCTTTACGTCTTCAATGCAGTGTGACAGCTTATCAAGGGCCGAGGCAACATTTTTATGTGTGAGATGTACATACAATTGTGTGTCATCAGCGTAGAACTAGAAACTAATACCAGGATGATTCCGTATGACTTTACTCAGTGGAGTAGTATAGAGTGAAAAAAGGATTGGCCCCAGGACAGAGCCTTGAGGCACACCATACAACAACTTTTTGGCATCAGATAAAATTGACCCAATCTTAATGCACTGAACACGGTTTGAGAGATAAGACTTAAACCAATCGAGGACAACCCCACTCACACCAAACCAGGAGCTAAGAGAATTAAGTAGCGTATCATGATCAATAGTATCAAATGCTGCTGATTGATCCAAGAGAACGACAGCAGTAGCCTCACCTTTAGCAAAAGCCAAATGAACATCAAAAGCCAAACTGTACAAAATAAACAAAACGGACTAATCTTTAATTCAGTAAACAGTTTCAGCCCAAGAAAAGATGTGATGGAGTTTTACTATTTGGACTGAATATCTGACTAAAATTCACTTAATTTCAGACAAAAAGTTGTGGAAATTCCAGCAATAAGAATTTTGCAATTTTTCACTGAAACAAAAGTTATACAATATCAATAAAAAATAAATCATAAAAAGTGGGGTCACTGAACAAAATTTTGAGAAATCTTTGAAGCAAAGTTTACATGTGCTTTGAACATTTAATAAATGCTGACTCAGCAAATTTTAAATGAGTGTTAGAACCTCCAGTTTTTCCACACATGGAAGTCAGTTGGTTTAAAAATGTGTCATGGCCCTTTGAGAACCAGTTATGGTAATTTACTTCAGTTATATTTATTAAAATTGAACAAATTGTGACTTTTTGCCGATATCTGTTTGATAACTTATCAGTCACTGTACTATAACCATTTTACTGTGTTGTTGATAACAGCACAACTCTATTGGATTCAAAAATCTAGTTTACAAACTCTTCCCCTTTCAATCTAGTTATATTGTAAAAATAATATTTTTACAAACAAAAACCGGAAGTTTTAAATTCAGTTTTGATCATCTTATAAAAAAATTCAAAATGTTTTTATACCAAGTCAGATCAATGCCACACAATATCAAAAGGGCAGCCATGTTTTCCCCAGATATTTACTGTTCATGTATTGGTGATATTGTAGATGTTTTAATCTAATTGTAACTGGTTTTGAGTTTAATTTCTTTTGATACAAAAACCTCAAATACACATAGACTTTTATTTGATTTTATTTCTTACAATGTATTGAACTGTAAAATTATGAAATGACTCCCCAGTTCAATAATATTCATATTTTACATAATTTGCGCCTAGTTGTAACTCTAATTGTCTCTCCTGTTGAACTAACTATTTAGTTGATGTTGAAAAACATTGATCAGAAAAAAAATTGATGGTTGATAAAAATTCAATCAAAAATTGTATACAGCAAGGGTTGATAAAACTCAGTGGAAATAAACTTTCATTTGTTTTATTTATTCAGTCAACAGACACTGTATATAATCTACATGCAAGACAAAACAGCCATACATTTAACTGAAAAATTGCCTCTTCTTTTCTCTCACAATATGATGTGCAAGGCACAGAGACACACATACCCCCACATAAACACACACAGAGAAAGACTCTCAGATGTCTGTATTAATCCAGTTTACGCTGCGCAATAAATATGCGCCCTGACAAAAGACGCAATTGTTCTTAAAACTCCGATTGGGCTGGTGGTTTCTCCAAAAGTCATACAGTGCCCATATATTATGCAAAAAAACCAAAGTACTTGGTAAAAGTCAAATGCATTATGGTAGAGAAAAGGAAAAAAGTCCAAAAATGGCAATTAAAGTGAACAACTTTTTAAAAGATACCTTATTTATCGAGGATGAAAAATTGTTGAAGGCATGCAGATCTGTTTGTTGGTCTGTTACCCAGAGTGATTACAAGGGAAGTACCCCCACCCAAAGTGTGAAACTTTTAACACTTTATCACAATTTTCTCACTGACTATTACAGGGATTCCTCTCTCATCTTGCATATATGTACCAGGCCGCAAGTACATTCCCTTGTGTCAGTATCAGGCCTGGATCATTCTTAATTATTTTTCATCTGTTCAACTACAACCACAGTCTAAATTTGGCTATGCAACTGCGAAGGAATAAAAAGTAATTAAGGTAGACCGTCCCTCTTGCTTAGCCAAACAGAGCCTGAGGTTGTCACGACGACTACTGCAGGTACAACAAGTCCTTCAGAGAACGCAGCACAGTCAAACCAGTTCAACACACAACACATATAAAATGGCAATAATAAACTAAATGACCGTTCATATCACAACACAAATACAAACTTCCTAAAAACACTTAAGCTAAGCCAGGACAGCATAATTAAAACTTTTCATGACCAGTTCCTTGTCCTGCCTTTGCAAACTGAAGCTCTAACACTACTTTCCCTCCAATTTACAAATGAACCAATCAAAAACCCTGATAAAAAACTGTGTCATGATGAAATGGGGTTAGACTGGTACCCTCACCAATGCTCCCATACTCACACCAAGCTTCTGCCGGGAGGGGGGGGGGGGGGGGGGGGGGGGGCTGACAAACGTGATGCCTTGACACCACTCCTGAAAAGTTCAACCTTGTGCCCAACATGATTTTATCGTTATGTTATCATGTGGAAGATTTATGTCAGAGAACTTAGTTCATGGAAAAAAGCGATTCTACAAGACAACAGACTATTTTAATGAAATAATAACAGATCATAGTCAGAGGGGGGAAATATTAACATGTCACTTGTTAGAGAAATACAGATCAGGTTTTTTTATGATATGTTTGTACCTGTTTTAGTGACTACTTTGTGTCACATGATCTTTGTGTTACAAAATTCTGTTTTCTTGTTTTGTGATAGAAGTTGTATTGACAGATTTCCCTTTGAATAAGTGGTCTTGGTTGATTTGCATATTGTGTGTGATCTCTTAAACATAACGTGATAATGTACGTGGTATATTTGGTTGTTCAGATGATCACACAGTAAAAACTCATGCTAACGACATTGAATGTGTGTGTTAATCAATTAATGAACAACTAAGCTTATGTTATCATGGACTCTTAATGGACAGTAAAGTCAGTAATGTCAAGTAATCTTAAATTGATGTAACCTTAAACTTGTTTGAGGGGGCCTTAAACTTAGAATTTTAAAATTCTTAAGGTGACCTTAAGCATAGATGCCTTTTAGTATTGTACATAAAAATAGTTGAATAATAATATGATAATAAAAATATTAATCCCATCTGCTGTGTCATATACTGTCTTCTGTAACTTTGCAATGGTAGGGGCACTGTGGGGGGTGGAGCGATAGGCCCCACCTTATTCAGTGCACCACAGCAAAGGTTGTTCTTGTGATCCAATATCTTTGATAGGGTAGGGTGTTATTGGTTATTGATTCTGGCGCCAATTTTAACAAAACATTCATTCAACATTGGGAAGTCAAAGGGGCAAGACGCCATTTTTAGTGAAGAAAAATTTTCCCACCTCCCACCCTGGTTCATCTCATTTCATATAGGAGCAAGTGCCAGGAGGCTGGCCCTCTGCCAACCTAACTTAACACCTCCTGTGGCGCAGGGGAGGGGGTGAGTTCCATGTATGTGCTCCTGGCTTGTTAACAAAGGGGTTCACAGCACTGGCGCTTGTTAGCTAGTATGGGGGCCTTCCTCCTTGTCTCCTTGAGTAGACCCTTAGGGGTCCCATTGCCTTAAGTCATCTTTCATTATTCAGGGTGTTCTATTCAAATTTAAATATAATTATTAATTATAAACATAAGAGCAGTCTGTCAGATGGGTGTATCTTGTCAATTGTGTAATAGATTAAAATAAGAAAAACGTCATATGGCTGCTGGCTACAGCTTGGTCTACTTATTCTTTAAGCAGGTGTGGCTAATAACCTTATAGGACTAATAATCTGTATATTTTGTCACAGTTTGCTAATACAGTGTTTGTAGTTGTAGATGCTGAGGGGACTGACAAAGCAACCACGTTACAAGATGGCTGCCATACAAATTACTCAGATCTCCAAAGAAGTCTGCATACATATACATGTTAAATCTTCGATTTTCATGGCTCTTGTAACATAGGGGCTAGTCAAAACAAGGCATGTTCATACTGTGTCATGTTAGTGCTAAGGGATCGTATTATTCGGTCATTTAGGCATGAGTTAGGCTCCACTGGATGTTGCTTACGGGACTCAGTTTTTTAGTCAGGAACATGTCTTATATATTTGGTTGTTAATTGTGGAGGTTGGCATCTACCTCAGACATGCTATTTTTAATTAGTTTTATCATGTATTAAATACCAAAGGTCACCTTACATTGGTAAAAAGTAAGTTTCATTTCAGTTTGTATGGCACGGCCTGTTAAGGGGCCTGCCGTGGCAGTTTACCTCGACCTTAAACAGTTATGGGTATGCTGTGCATCGTATCTAGGGTAAATACATGGCATTATTGACAACCCCAATCGAATTGCAAGTTCTGCTTGATTAATCCCACGCTTGGGGTTGGCTTTTCATATTACAAGTAGCATTGAAAGACTACACATGAAGTTTGAAGATTATGCAACGGAAATTTTATAAGCTTTTATACAGTTTTAGTGTTATATTTACAAAGTGGAAAGCACACAAGAACTAAATTATAAAGTGCTAACGTGATTTACAACTATATACAAGGTTTATGTGCATATTAACAAAGTGAAATCACAAGGAAATTGGCAATTACATAACGAGCTGGCATTACACTAACCAGTACAGGATTTTATGTGCATATTTACAAGTGTGGACCTGACGATCACCCAAGACATTTACAGCATTATCTACAGGTATTTACAAGTTGTATGTATGTTCTCAAAGTGATGTACATCAGAAACCTAGACTATCTGTGATTGCTTGAGTTCACATAGCTACGACGTCACATTCACAGAAGGAACTCACTTCTAGGAAACGAAATCTTATCTTCTATATACAACGTACTTGACACAGTCCAACATTTTAGTATTTTACAATGTCGACCAAACCCAAGAAAAGTACAGCTACAAGCAGGAAAAGAGTAACTGCATCAGCTCGTGCGAAGGTATCCACAAAGAAAATCCGCAAGGCCGACCTGATGTACGACGGTTCATTCATCCAACAAACGCACCCAGTAAGGGCTGTTTCCACTTCTTCACCCACTGACTTGCAACCTCGGGTCCCAGTCCACGAGAATGACTCTGTGCTCACAATTTTAAGTCAGATCCAAGCGTCGAACCAACAGTTAGCCGACAGGCTGGAGAAACTGGAGAAGTGTCAACCAGATACATTCATTTCCGCGCCCATCAATTCGTGGTCTCATCAGTTTTCATCACAGGGAACTGGGCTGACAAACGCTAAAGGCCAACACTTCAACTTACAACATCAGCCTATTGTCAGGCCTACTCAACAAAGTCCTGTACCTCAGGACACGGCACCCCTGGCCATGGGTCAACAACAGGACATAAATCTGGCAGCCAACACGGCAGATCTGCCTCGCGACGCCATCATCCCTGGCCTGGATTCACTCAGGAAGCTGCCAAACGTATCTGAGGCAGTATCGAGTATCCTGGCATCATACGAACAGCAAGCCAAGCACGAGTCACTGCAAGGTAAGAACTCTCGTAGATCAGGAAGATATAATAATTTCGACACAGTATCCAACCCTCTAGAGAGAAGATGGCCCAATGAGGGGTACCACGGTTCAAATGGTAAGAAACGTTTATTATACGATGACCTCTCCATGCCACATTGGGTGGCGGGGCAGTTGACGGATATCCTACATATGCAAGATCCCCTGACTTCAAAACAAGCCCTCACTCAGGTAGTATGTGCCATGAAGGATGCAGAATCCCTACCCTTCACAGCAGTGAAAAATGCATGGGCATGCTCTATGCATGAGCTTGAAGAAGGTAATCTATCATGGGCTGACTCTACTCAATGGGCACTCAACAGGCTCAGTGCCTCACAAGTTTCACTGGTAAATGCACAGTCAGTATCACAAAAGAGGCTGTGTCGTTATTACAATGAAGGATCCTGTTCACATGATGGTCATCACGGGTTATATAAGCACAGTTGTAGTTTTTGCAGCACGCAAGGGAGAACAAGTAATCACCCTGAAAGTAAATGCAACTTTAAGTACAAAAAGCAAGAAAAAATCAACATTCCTAGTAGCTAGTGGTGTACTCAACCAGCTGGACCTGCTAACTGTTCCTCAGATTCAAAACATTTTAGACATAACTTGGACAGTAACAATGGCTCTAAAATATGTAAAAATGAACGAGCACCCTTATATGTTTCACAATGTTATACAAATGATGTAACTAAGTTAAATAATGTTAAACAGAATGTAACTAGTTTACCTGGAGACAAATGTATTATGTACACAAATTTTCAAAATAACTTACCTCAGAATGAGGCACATGCTGAGGTCTTCTTTGATAATGTTAGCCAGAATGTCTTTAACCTCACTGGTCGTCACAACATTGCTTCGCAGAGTAATTCAAAATCTGCCCAAGATGGCGGCCGGTCTGACATCGGTGGTGGTATATGTCATGATAGCTGTGTCGTAGGTCACTTTGCTTCCACGACAAAAAAGGAGTGTCCCTGTACCAGTGGTGGCATCACTGTCAATCAAAGTACACCTAATTGCACAAATAACCGTCATTTGTATATGTACAATGTTCAGTTCACAAATTGGTACGATATGTCAGATAATTACATTGCTTACATTGTACACATTCAAAATTCTCCATGCGGAAACAAATTTTTTTGGATGGTTAGGAACAAATGGCATCAAGAGGTGACTATCCATGATTGTGACGCCATCCCTGACGGTCCACTTGTGATCACACACTCCCAAGTTATGGTTATTGCATTTTTAGATACGCAAGTGCAGTTGGTATCAGAGTATGAGAAAAGCAATGCAAAATTAACTGCTATGAACTTTTACCAAGATCAGTATGCTTTCCAGAATTATCATATGTCATACGAACAGTATATGGATAGAGTTATATTGAGCCTTATTGAGAGGCAAGACAAAGTGTATAAGCATGCAAACTGTGAGCTCGAACCTACAGAGCCCACAGCTGTTAACATACCAATTAATGTTATTAACATCACTAACAAAACTCTTGATGAAGATAATCCAATTCCTCATTATTTTGAGGCCCAGATCGGTCAAAGACTTGACAAGAATGTCACTGATGTAAACTTGAAGAGCAAAACCAGAGGGTTTTTGAACTTGGAATCCACCAATTTTCAATTCTTTGGTCCTGACAGAGACCTCATCAAATATCGAGACATCGATCATGTTTGTCAACTAGCAAAAATTATCCAGGATACTGGTTTACCCAACTATAAAATGGCTAGATTCCCCATTAAGTCAGGTTTGAATCTTCCTGCATGGGAACATTACTTGAAAGATTATCCAGACCAAAGATTGTTCCAGTATTTAAAATTTGGGTTCCCATTATCACTCACTGATCCTGAGGTGTTGTGCAACACTGATGCTGTCAACCATTTTTCTGCTCTTCAATACCCCACTGCTGTTCAAGAATATCTAGATAAAGAAAAGTCCTTAGGAGCTATTTTAGGCCCAGTGAACGAGGTAAACTATCCAGGTTTTCACTGTTCCCCAAAGACACTGACAAACGCAGAGTGATATTGAATCTATCATATCCCCATGGTTGTTCACTGAATGATAATGTTGACAAGCTCCACTTTGATGGCAAAAAATTCGTACTAAAGTTCCCCTCTGTTGATGATATTGTTCACGAAATTTGCAAATACTCTACAGAGGTACTGATCTCCAAGATAGACATATCAAGAGCATTTCGCAACCTTAGAGTGGACCCTGCTGACGTGATCAAGTTTGGCATTAAATGGAAAGATGCGTTCTTTCTGGACGTCGCGGCCGTGTTCGGCTGGGTCCACGGTTCGTCTTCGTTTCAGCTCATTGCCGACGCAATTACGTACATCATGGGACGTCATGGCTTTCAAACCTTTGCTTACATTGACGATTTCGTCATAGTCACTGAAAAGAACGTAGCCAACCAAGCTTTCCATACCCTCTATAACATATTTCAAGAACTAGGGTTACCCATGAACGAGGACAAAAGAATGCCACCAACACACAAGCTCACCTGTCTCGGTATCACTATTGATTTGCATAACAACACCCTCAGTATAGACCCAGTCAAGCTTGAAGCCATTTATGAGGACTGCATCGAAAAGGGCTCTTCAATCCTTATTAGGAAAACTTCTATACTTGCACAAATGTGTAAAACCTGCACGTAGTTTTGTCAATAGAATCTTGACCGTGTTTAGAAAACATCATGACAAGTCGAAAATCCTCATTTCTGAAGAATTTAGACAGGAAATTCAGTGGTTCATAACTTTTTTGCCACATTTCAATGGGGTTACAATTCTCAAGAAAGAACCCATTAGGGACTGTAATACTCTATACATTGATGCATCCTTAACGGGTTTGGGAGGTGTATGGGGCCACAGGGTATATTCTACCCCCACCTACCCCATATCTGGCTTTCACCTCAAGATTGTACACTTAGAAATGTTCAACATTCTCATGGCCCTCAGAATTTGGGGTGACTTCTGGCAACATTCCACAGTTTCTTTGTTTTGTGACAACTTAGCAGTTGTCCAGGTGGTTGAGACTAGCAAAACTAAGGACCCATTTTTGGCTGCATGCATCCGCAATATTTGGTTAATCACTGCTACTTTGGACATAAATCTTGAAATTAGTCACGTCAAAGGAGTGGATAATAACATAGCTGATCTATTATCCAGATTATATTCACAGAAGTCCGTCAGTAGTTCCCTTTATGCAGATTTACAAAATAATTACACTTGGCACAAAGTCCCAATATCTTACTTCAATCTAAACTTACACATTTAATTTCAGGTTCCAATCCATCTTCTTTGCAACTGTTGAACTCAGCCTGGCAGAAGATTGATCAAGCTTACAGACCTTCCACTTCCTCTGCCCATAGAACTCACTTCAGGACTTTTATTTCCTTCATATACTTCATGGATTTACAAATAGCAGTTAACATCCACAACTTACTAGTATTTCTGGAATACATGCATCAGAATTCCCTCTCTCCTAAGGTCATCAAAAATTACCTATCTTCCATAGCCACCATGGCCAGAACTTATAATTTGGACTACTCAGCAACCAACAACCCTGCTGTCCTCAGATACATCAGAGGTCTTTCCTTGACTTCCCCCTTTCGACCCACCCCCTGGGAAATTTTTGACATCCCAACTCTTTGATGCTATCTCAAAACAATGCGAAAGCTTATCAGACCCCATCTTATTCAGATCCATTTTTCTCACAAGCTTCTATGCTTTTCTAAGAATTCCAATATAGCACCTCACAGTAGTAGGCAATTCAATCCCCAAAAGCATTTATTGAGGCAGGACGTTATTTTTGCACCTCTAGGTGCCCACATCATTTTGAAATGGTGCAAAACAATGCAAGATGCCAAATCTACTCACATTGTCCAAATACCACAAATAGCCAATGTGTGGTTATGCCCAGTCAGGGCTCTGAAAACCCTGTTAGCTTCTAGGCACTTGCCACCTACTTACCCTTTATTTGCAAATAGTTACACTCTCAAATCATTGATACTCACATTAGGGATGCTCTCAAGACCATCCTTACAAGTTTAAAAATTTCACATACAGGTCATGGGTTCCACTCCTTCAGGCGATCCGGGGCAACCCTGGCTTTCGACCACAGTGTCCCGCTGCAAAACATCATGGCCCATGGCCTTTGGAGAAGTCCAGCAGTATGGACATATCTGCAAAATTCTACCCAGGCCTCTTCTCTCATTCCCTCCACCTTTGCTTCTGTTATTTCCTCTTCTTTTTGATGGGCTTGGTGCTTTAAAATCTGCCAACTCATATTTTAAAACCTCCCTTTTGGGACTATATACTGTGTACTTTAACTAATCTGTAAATAAAATGCCTCAAACACCTTTTTCACTTACTTTGCTCATCTTACCCATAACACTGTTTCCGCATGCAAGGTCGTCAGCTTGACCTTCATTTGACCTTGAGCTTGAATCCTCACACTCGGGGAAACTGTTCACTTAAGGCTACCCTAAGCTTATGTTATCATGGACTCTTAATGGACAGTAAAGTCAGTAATGTCAAGTAATCTTAAATTGATGTAACCTTAAACTTGTTTGAGGGGCCTTAAACTTAGATTTTTCAAATTCTTAAGGTGACCTTAAGTATAGATGCCTTTTAGTATTGTACATAAATTAGTTGAATAATAATATAATAATAAAAATATTAATCCCATCTGCTGTGTCATATACTGTCTTCTGTAACTTTGCAATGGTAGGGGCACTGGAACAACAACTGTAATTTCTTGGGATAAACTGACAAAAATGTATGTAAATATAATGGAACATGGTACCTTAATAGGTAAAAAAAATGGTAATTACAATCTGATGTATTCACCATTGCTTCAATGAAATTGTCAAATACAGATCTTGAAGAAGGTAAAATGCACGCTTTATTGTATGTATGTATCATGTAACTCATATAATGATATTATCGCTAGTAAAAGGGTATATGGTTCAAGTTATATTGGCAACAAATAAAGTTAGCAGAACATAAAATTATTTTATTTACAAAGATCTATTTATCTATACAGTGAGATATATAACACACACCGGTTAGCTAGAATTGACAGACAGTGATGGCCATCTGTGTAGGGGAACAAGGGAGCCACGGTGGCAGAGTGGTAATAATCTCGCCTCCCACCTCTGAGATCAGGGTTCGGTTCTGGGTGACCTCAAGTGGAAAAGCTGGTAGTTGGTCGGTAGTTTAGAGTACAGAACTTTGACCAACTGTATGTACTGGTTTCCTCTGCCCATAAAACTACCTGTCGTGATATTGCCTGTACAGTGTTGACGTAAACCCAAATAAATAAATAAATTGTGGGCGAACAAAGGAAACTGCATTACATTGAACCTGTGTTGGTCAAGTATGTAATTTTTGGTACATGATCGATTTATTTGGAGTTATTTGTGTATAACATCACATTCAATACATACCATAGATCACAGGTGAGTGAATAGTTAACAAGTTTTGGCATTTTGAAAAAGCGATTGTACAATAAAGAAGAAATATCAAAATAATCCTCTGGTGTATGCAATAAAATGATAAAAAACGTCCCCAATGACATACACAGAAAAGAATTATCAGGAATGAGGATAACAATATTATATGTGCATTAACAATACTATTGTACTTAATCTTAATTTGGTCAACAGAGATATGCACTATTGTAAAATTTGTTTTTATTAATCTTTTGTGTCAAAGTTACCTTTATACTTTGTAATGTGTTTGCATTTGAGGTTTATAGGCAATAGGGTCTTCCCATTCAGGGCCTCCTACAGCATCTACTTTCCTGTGCTAAATTTAAGTCAGTTTTAAATTGTGTGAAGATGTATAAACCATCGAGACACAGCAAACAACAACATCTTTCTTTGCACTTATGAAACCCAACTAGAAATCTTGCTTATCCTCAAACAGAAATGAACCAAATTTAATTTTGCTCGCAATCTATTGGTGGTAAATCTTCTCCCTATCCATACGGTTATTGGCTTAACCATCTTAAAATCTGCATAATCTACAATTTTATCGTTATCTTGGTAAAATTAAAATGATGGCGTTATATTTTTAAGTAAAATGTACAATATAATTCAAATGTCTAATTACAATTTGGCAAATTTGCAAATTCAGGTATCATATACAAAATGTTCCACAAATTAAGATTATACAAGATCTCATTATTGCCAAGGGACAGCTGCAATTTTAATATTATCTTTGGAAAATTAAAATGTTAAGGTCACACTTAAAAGTACAATGTACAATATAATTCAAACGCAAAATCCAATTACAATTGGGCAAATTTGCAAATTTAGGTGTCGCATACAAAGAGTTCCACAAATCAAGGCATAGGAATGATTCTGTATTGCAGGGACTGCTACCTTCACAAGAAAGATATGGTGTGATTTGATCTTACTCATTTACATAACCCAAAACTGACGTGCCCATCCTCTAAATCTCCTCTTGTAAAGAAAGGATAATTGTATAGCCATATAGAGGTCAGCACTCAAACAGCATCTCTAAGAGATAATTATGGTAGTAGGAAGACAAGTTTGTAAAGAGGAGGCTTTAGTTCGTTTCTAAAAGAAGCCATGGTTGTTTGTGACCTGATAAAAAGTAGTTAGCAAAGAATGTACATGCTGGAAAATTTGAACCCACCTACCCTCCACTGACACAAAGTTTTACAACCCGACTCAACTAAGTCTAGCCCTCTTGGAATTTGACCCACTCCAAGAGTGTATGTGGGTCACCTTTTTTCGACCTAGGGGCTGGACCTCTTGAGTTTGATCTCCCAGTTGGTATTGATATAGCTCCTGGCAATTTTTGATCACTTTCGACCTTTAAGCTGGACCCGTCAGACTGGATCCACCTGGAGAAGGTCTCCCTATATGGTTTGACATGGCTTAAGGCGAACTATATGATTAGGCAGACCAGACTGACTCTGCCCCCCCCCCTCCCTATCGATTTTGTCTACGTTTAGACCCTTTGGGGACCTAACCTACCCCAAGGGGGTAAGTGGTTAGCTGGACCTCTAATCCACTCTTGGTCTCCTAACGGAATGATGTGGCTCTTGAGATCGGGATTATTTTCGATCACTGAACTGTGCCCCCAAGCTTTGATCCATATTGGGTAATAATTAATTCTTTGTGGCAGGATTAGGCAGGGCCAAACTGACTCTGGTAACCCCCTCTAGATAATGACTAGATCTTACCGACTGACGTGGGAACAAACTTGTTGAAAGTAAACTAACTTGTATTAACTTTAATTGCATTATCTTACTTTTATAATCTTGTTGTTACCCATGGGGTATTTCTATGACCTTGAGAGTACAGTGACCTTTATGGTATTTTAGTCTTTTTTTCTCATGTATTGGTGATTTAAAAATGTTTCCCAGATGTTTTAAAAACTCCTCTTTGGGGGATTTTATTTGAACTTATGTCTAACATGTAAATGAATTTCCTCACTCTGTGTTTACTGTCTTTCCGTGCATGTATACCCAATTGTGGGTTTGAACCTTGGTGACTTGGCTAGGGTCAGTTATGACCCCTAGCTACATATGACCTCAGTCAAATATATGTGCTTGGTGTCCCACCTTGGGTTAAAATCTTGGTTACCCTGCCAGAGTCAGATATGACCTTTGGCCACTCATAACTTTACTACTGGAGAAACTGATTTGTGACCTGATAGTAAATGGTAATCCCTTCTACCTGGATTGTGCTGCAACTGCAAAACTCTATGAATTTCTTTGTGGGTACAGACATCGGGGATGTATGGCAATTCCAGATCAGTATACTCTCATCACACCAATACTCCAAAAAGCAAGGTTTAATATATTTTGGTCTCATTCACAGCACCTTGTTTGAAAATGTTTGAAGCAATTTATATCATGTTGACTCTTTTGGTGTATTCATTGCTCTGTTGGTTGGGCATGTAAAAGTACTTTTATAATATTTTGAATACTTAATTAATAAATATGATACTTTTACATGTAAGCATTTTGGTGTGCAGTGTTAAAGCTACCCCTAACTGTGGAAAGTCAAATTACTACTGTAATAAATGCGACAAAAGTAAGTCCCAAATAGAAATTGCTCTCTGATTTTATTTTAGCTGTAAAAGTTCAAATTAAAAAAACACAATGTCATAATATGCAAAAAATAAAAAGTCACTAGGATTCTGATTGATGACACTAAAATATCAAGACGGGATAACCATCTTGATCTGGAACAAGTTTACACACCTTAAAAACTGACAAACCCATCTGAAAGGCTGGCACCTTGAGAGTGGGTCATGTCCATCTAGATATTGTCGAGACCTAAAGATGAGTTAAATAGCACCACTATGGCTCCCATACCATTATGAACTAAAAATCACCCATAGAGTCGACACCTCCACGATCAAACTTTATGTTGACATCAGTTATACAGTGCTATTAACTTAAGTGAATTATAAATAACTGGCTTTCGTTTCTACATAACTGGGTGCGTGGCATTTGGCACGTGAAATCATGGGCTACAAATATATTTGACCCACCATCAAGGTCAAACATTTATTATAGTTTTTATGCTCCAACAGAGTTGGAAACGAAAAGTAAGATATATATAATTTGTGGAGATAACATATATTAATCTTTGCCTCTGATTTAAGGTTTACGTTTAGTTGTAATTTTTATGTTGCACCTGTGTCAAATCGAACAGTTATGTTACATAGCTAAATCTACTATGCTAGTGCATTGGAGGAATCATTCTTTGGGTGTAAGCTTACTAGTTAGGTGTTGCAATTTGAGAGAAATTATATTTTCAAATATTGATGAATGTTTGAAAGAAAAGCTTTCAAATAAACCACTAACCCTGAAAGCTAACCCACATATACTGGTGATATACATTCTACTGTAGACAATTACTAGGTAACATCAACTCAAACACAGTGGAGGTATGAATGCTTAAAGCCATTTGTCATATCAACCGTGAAGAAATCAATGGAGTATTGTATAAGTAAAAACTGCCAGCTAATTGCATTAGACTCATGGACTAATGGAGCTAGCTCCTTTTATGTTGACAATTATTTGGGTTGCCACAGAACACTGTCTGTCCTGTTTGAGGAGAGACTGTAGCTGCTGCCATCAACGTGAAAATTCGGCTTATAGAATCAAATGCTGTACGTTCTGTTGGTTATGTAAACTTGCCAAATATATGTGTATAATTACTGCTAGACATATCTTAATGTTGTGCAAGAAATGTAAAATTCACCACTTTGGGCAGCCTTAAAAACGTAGGGAAAAAATAGTCCGACTTTGTGCTAATTTTGTACCAGGGAAAAATACAGATTCAAAGAAAACAGTTACAAATGTGACATTTCACAGGTAAAGGAAACAGAATTGGGGCTTCCTCATTGGCGAGATATCCTATACTGTGGCGAAATTTGTATAACATACAACGTGGGCTGGTAAATTTAAAAAAAATACCGAGATAGAGGTAGTGTGTTTACATCATCTAATTAAACTTTAATGACAAGCAACAGTACATGTCATATGAGTCACAATAGAAACAAGGGAATACCAACATTCGATAGCAATGTTAAATGAATGTTATAGACTTCCAGTATATAAATAATTAAAACATTTTCTGATATCCATCTTTCCGTGTATGGCAGTGTTTTTTCTATGCCGTACACTTGCTGGAAATAAATATTTAGAGGCTGCTGAACACACAAAAATGAAACCTGAAGACAAGACGGAAACATATGCTGTGATATGAAATATATGTGCATTGATTTAGTGATGTAATGTAGACTGATACAAAAAATTAATCAAAATGGATTCAACTGGTTCTATGACTTGGATAATCAGGATTCTTGCACTGATATTACTTCCTCTCTTGTGTATTGCGGGGGTAAATACTCCAAATTCAGGTGAGAGAGCAAAAAAAACATTTCAACAGATTGTTACAGTCAGCTAACCTTTGGCAATATCCAGATAAGTCACAAGAAAATTTTATCTATTTTTTATACAATTCCAACTTTGTGCCTATTATATAGATATCAGATCTAATCTACTGCTTTGCAGGCCCAATATCTTCCCCACAAAGGGGAACTCAGTGTGCTGAGTTAACAAAAATCATTATCATAAGGAGAGTCGAGGGGTGTTCAAGGTCAGAAATCTGAAATTGTGGGTGTGACCAAGAGGGAAGGAAACTAAGTTGGGAAACTGGAATTAAAGGGGTGGGTTTTGAGGTGTTTACTGAAAGATGCTACAGAGGCACTATTTCTTATTTGGAAGGGGAAAGAGTTCCAAAGAACCGGGGCCTAGTGACTGAAAAAATTGGAGAAAAGTTTGACTGATTTATAAACCTTATGGTCGAAAGTAGGGGTGTGAAGGAACTTGAGTTTAGGGGAACTTCAACTTGTATTCCTGGAAGAGGTGTAGGGATGAATTAATTCTCTTAGGTAAACTGGTTGACCCTGGTTGAGAATTTTATATATAATGAGACCAATTTTGAATTGTATCCTATATCTGACATGGAGCCAGTGGAGTTTTTTCAGTTGAGGGGTAATGTGAGAGAATTTAGAGGAACGGGCGACAACCTTACAGAGTGAGTTTTGGACTAACTGCAATCTTCTTAACTCAAAATCTGTAAGTGACAAGAATAGGGAATTGCAGTAATCCAATTTGCTGCTCACCAAAGCATTTGCTAAAAGAATGATGTATAAAGGTCTAGAAGGGGACAAATTCTATAGAGGTCTCTCGCATGAACTATGGTGGCCTGTGACACATGGTCTGAGAATGATGGAGTCGAACACCACTCCGAGGTTCCTAACACTTTGTGCTGGTGAGACCTGATTACCAAAAATATTGATCGGAAAGTGAGGAAGGAGTTGTTTACGGTTGTTTTTGGAGCCTATCAGAAAAAACTCAGTTTTCTCAGGGTTGAGTTGTAATTTGTTTGCGAACATAAAATTTTGAATGTTGTTTAGGCAGTTTTTTAGTTTTTGAATAGAGTGAGAGAAATTTGTTGGTGAGAGTGTTATGTATAACTGAGTGTCATCGGCATAGAAATGGTGGTTATTACTACTGTGAAAGTGAATGATTGAGCTAATTGGGTTAGTGTAGAGGGAAAATAGAATTAGACCAAGGACAGAGCCCTGGGGGACCCCATACTGGAGCACAGCAGGTCAAGTGTGCTGCCTACCTTGACCAAGTGTGTCCTTCCTGACATCTATGATTTGAACCAGCTAAGTGCTAGTTCACTGATACCATAGTAAACATAAAGTCTGTCCAGGAGAATAGTGTGGTCAATGGTATCGAATGCATTGGATAGATCCAAAAGGGTAAGGGCTGTAACAGACCCTTTGGCCATATTGAGGAGAATGTCGTTGTGAATATTAAGGAGAGCACTTTCAGTTGAATGGTGTTTTCTATACGCCAAAAAAGGCAGTGATAAGGCCAGCTTGATGAAGATGTGTTTGTAGCTGGACTGCCACTACCTTTTCAAGTATCTTTGAAATGAAGTTCAGATTGGAGACAGGCCTATAGTTTTTGAAAAAAATTTTGTCTAGGGATGACTTTTTTAGGATGGGGGTAACATGGGACTGCTTGAAGAAATTAGGACACTTCCCATGTTCAAGGGAAGCATTAATTATCGAAGTGATGGGAGTGATGAGAATATCCAGATAATCAAGAACAAGAAAAATGGGCCAAGGGTCAAGGGGACATGATTTACTTGGAGATTTCAAAATAATTTTAGTTACTTGATCCTTGGTTACAGTAGAGAAAGTGGAAAGCACTGGGGGAGGAGAGTCTGGGGAGATGTGTTGTGACTTCAGGGAAGTAGGGAAAGTTGAAGAACTTCACAAATCTGTCAGCCAAGAACCGAGGGGGATTTATCGATGGTAGTATCTTGGCTGGCAGTCTGTGTACACCATCACCAAGGACTCACCATAATTTTTTGGGGTCATGGTGGTTATCCTGAATTTTTGCTTTTAAGAAATTCGGATTTGGCCTGCATGCAGATTCTGTTGTATTAGTTGCCTTTCTGCATGTATTGAGATCTGTTGAAGTAAGATTTATTTCTGCGCCAAATCCTTTCGAACAAATGCTTGGTCTCTTTTGCCGCAATTACAGCTTCATTAACCCATCCTGAGATGTACTTCGCCGTGGTATGTTTGGTATGAAGTGGTGCATGTTTGTCAAAAACGGTGGTCAAGGTGGAGTGATATTGTTCATAGAGCTATGAGATCTGTTTTCATTTTCTCTTTGTTGATTTTATGATATTTACAAAAGGAAATAGTAGCACTGATTTGGGATCTAGGGGTTGGGGGATGTAATGTGCAAGTAATTGAAAAATGATCGGAAAAAGCATCAGTAGTATGGACATTACAAATGTTGTCATTGTTGGATTTGGTTAAGAGCAGGTCAAGAGTGTGTCCGTAAATATGAGTGGGGAAGCTACTTTCTGAGTTAAATCAAATGAGTCGATCAATGAATTGAAGGTTTTTGAATTTGAGGATGTTGATTCAAGGTAAAAATTAAAGTCACCGATGATCACCAGATTTTTCAGTGGTGTGATGAATATCCTCTAAAAGTGACTGGAACTGTTCAAAAAAGGTAGAAGTACTGGAAGATGGTGGTCTATATATATTCAAAAAGTAAAAAGATTCTTTGTGTAGGGATATCTTGATGAGAAAATTTTTAAAGGTAGTGCAAGTCTTTGTGGGAACAAAGGAAGAATCCAAGCCATCTTTTATTTGTTGATGAAGATTGTAACCTGGTGGGGTGATTTTAGACAGGTTGGCACTGGTGGTGTCAGGTCTAATCCAGGTCTCGGACATGGCGAAGAGATCAATGTCATTGTCAAAAATATATTTTGCAATGGCCGGGTATTTGTTGTTTATGGATCTGATGTTTGCATAAGTGACATGCAGACAATTGGGTGGTCCTGGATTTGGCTTGAATATCACCAGCAAGCAGGAGTAGGATGAAGAGACGGGAAGGTGACAGAGCTGGTGGGATTAATATTGAAGACTTGATGCTGAAATGTAGACAGAAAATGGTGGTATGGGGTTTAAAGGGGCAGAAACTAAAAACATCAGGACATTGAATACTTGAGTTACAGTGGTGCTGATATGTAGCAATGACTGGTTTGATTGCCAGTAGGATATAGGAGAAATCGTTTTTGAGAATTTTGGGGGTTTATATTTGAAACTGAACATATAAAATGTGGGAAATTGTGTGATTAGTAGGTGTGTATTGTGAGGTAGATGGTCCCCGATAACGGGGAATATGAGCAATAAAAGGGGATCACATGATAAAATGGGCAGTTTTTATATGTAATTATCTAATAATTTGATCCAAAAGGGGACTATATAAGATGAAAAGTAGTATGTGGATTGAACACTAGAATTAGGCGGACATAGAGGGGGTTTAATTGTAGATATTGCGTTAACAGTAAATAATTTAGAAAAAATGGTACTTCCCTAACAGACACACATCAAGATATAACTATAGGTTGTTAAAAATAGAAGTACGATAAATCAAGTATTGTTGATTTTTGTTCACATTTTCATGGTGAGTGAGATAATTAGCATCCATCAAAATTAACAAAAAAATTGTAACCAAAAAATCTTAAAAAGCATTGGAGTCATTTTGCACATGCATTACTAAACTAATCAATAAAACATAATTGAACGTTGAAGCATAAAATGCTGAAGAAAGTCTGAATACATGAACACAATAAAACCAGTAAATATCATTAAAACCAGTAAAACCCATTAGAGTCACTTTGTCCATGCATTACTAAACTAATTAATAAAACATAATTGAATGTTGAAGAAAACATAGTTTACATAAACTCAGTGAAACCAGTATTTAGGCATCAGTGGAATCAGTTTTGAGGTTCCACGATCATTAGAAAATGCAATACCTTAGCAAGCATGTAAAATATATGCAAACACAACAAGCAGTTATCAGGGATCCGGAATCTGATATTGGAGGAAAATTTTGATAAAGCCAGCGGTACACTCCAGCTGCTGTGAAAATAACCCCCCGCCCACCCACCCCCACCCGGTGTGATTAATGGTGTTTAAATTTATGGAGAAAATATTTATAATTTGTAACAGGCAGACCCCACTCCTTGATAGAAAATGTAATCCCACTCTGATGTTTTATTTCCAGTAATGTGTGCAGACAAACAAATAAACAAACTGATGTGATTACAATATACCTGCACCATCTCCTTTGGGAGATATAGTACCGGAGCCTAATAATTGAAAGTTTCTGCAGTAATGCAAAGTGCACTTTATCAGTTTGTTCATGCAACAAGCCAGTTATTTTACCTTTGTTACCTTAACTCATTGAAGCTTAAAGGCAATCTTTAAACATTTAGTGACCTATGCCATATCCGATATTTTTGGAATGGAGACCCTGCAAACACTGCTTTTGCAATCAGTATCTGTTTCTGCTATGCAACACATCAACAACTTTTGTGTATTTCATCATTTTTTACAATTTACCTAGAAATGAGTTACCCCACCCCCCCACCCCCCTACCCCCGTGATATTATTTTAATTTATGTTTGTTTTTTATTATGATTTTTAAGTAGCGCTGCTCACAACCTCTCTAATGTTCCATGTATTTTCTTGCTGTGTCTCGACTAAAGTAGTTTGGCATATAATAAATGCATTAAATCTATATAACGTACCATCGCCATTGATTCTCAAATTTTATTCTCAAAATTAAAGGTTTACAAGGTGATGGAAATAATCCAAGTACATCAGACACTGAAGCAGATATTGGCTTACTGGATTGTCAAAAATCTAACTTTTCTGTAATCCGGAGTATCATTCCACCGTACACCCTCCCAACAGAGGAGGTTCACTCTCTCGAGGGACCAATACATGACATTGCAGCACTAGGCATAAACAGGTGTTGTGGCAGCCATGTTCCCATAGTTGTATCTCAAATGGCATCAACAGAACGTGATGTCGAGGAGAAGATGAAAGCAGAAGATCTAGCTTATCCAGTGGTGAAAACGGGTAATCTTGGAATTGCAGCAGGAGCAGTTGATGGCTATGTCTTTGTCCCAATTATGGAGACACCAGGTAAATGTAGAACTCTTCAATAATTATTTTTGTGCATCTTTGAAAATTTGATGTGATAATTGCACCAAGAACAAAGATAATTACATCTCAAAGCGTTGGTTCAAATATCTGGTAATATATAACTGATGCATACTTATACAAGGGTATAACTTCACTTGTGACTTGCGACTTTTCTGAATGAAAAAATACAGTTATTGTGTTGCAATGCCAACTGCCCCACAGCTAATATATGGCAGCATGTTATTGTTTCTTTTACTTTGTTTTTTTTTAACTGAATCACCAATATGTGTGATGTATTTTAGAATCTGTATGGAGGTTAGTAATGCTATTAATGTCTGATCACATTTGGTTACACAAACATCTATATTAAAATCGCATTACAGATAAAGACCTGTATTGGAAACGCAAGTTCATCAGTGTATAATGGAATTATGATTTATTTCTTTGGTCATTTGTTTGGTCATTTTTCTATTCCTTGGAATAATGCTTTTGTTAACCTAGCACACTGAGTTCCCCATTAGGGAAGGTATTGCGCCTGAAAAGCAGTAGAGTAGATGAGATTAGATACATCATGCCTTGTACCTTTGTATCAGTCATATTGTGACCGGTAGTTGGAAAGGCAAAGGAAACCAAAAGGCAAATAGTTAGTCAACGTTCTGGGCTGGGGTTTTATCTCCAATCACAAAGGTGCCAGATAAGTGTCTTAACACTGCTTCACCATGATCCACAAAAAAATTGTGAGATTTTTAGGGGCGTGGGGTAGGTCAAAGGCATGATATTTAGCACCTATTATTTATAATATTAAAGTACTTGGGCAATATCACCTTTATTGTGAGGAGGGTGTATTGGCAAGACAATGTAAAATGATCCAGTAATTAAGTTCGAACTTGTGTTAAATATCTATTCTATTCACATGGATGGTGACATGAGATGGGATGGCACTTTTTTATGAATTGGAAGGTATCATAAGCATGTAACACAAATTCAATTAAAACTATCATAACATCTATGTTTGAACTAATTTCTCATTATTTCCACGAGGTGGAGTCAGGCTGAATCAGTTATCTACTTGCTTTTAAGCAACTACACAGCCAATGGTGCTTATTTTATATCCAGGTTTTTAACAAATTTATTTTCATTTATTAACATCAGAATCTTGAACATTTTACCAAAAGTTAAAACAAACTCTTTTGTCTGAGGTAATTCTACAAATCAGAGGAATTTCAAGAAGAAAAATTCTTATGAATACAGACCTGATTTCTCAGATGCACAATTCGACTGTGGTCCTCAGTTTTACACGCACGTTCTTCCTTTAAATGCACAGGTACAGGTACCAGGTGCCTTGTCAACCACCAGATTATCTCAGGTTGTAAACGGTAGCTAAAAGGCCTCAGTGGCCTGAGGATTATTTCGTCTGGATTAAAATCATTTGTCTGTCGCCTCCGTGGTAAAGGTAACATATGGAATATACAGATTATCTGTTCCAATAATTTCTCAGCTGTTTATAGGAAATGTAAAAAAACTAGCATAGATTATGCAGTTAAACGCTACTGTCGGACTCCATACCCAATAGCTGATATGCTAAAGAAGGTGACATGAACACGCTAATGTAATACCCATGTTGTCTCTACAACGACCAAGTTAGTAATATTTCCAACGCTAGAACAGTTTACACAACAGTTGTACTGATGACCCAGATTTTTAGATTGAGGTTACAGCTCCATGACCTGTTTTTTTCTGATAAAGAGACTTAAGCTGAACACCTATTTAACATTTAGACACACATCAACCAACATTCTGTTTTGTTTTATCCTTATTCTAATAATTTTCTGATAAGCTTAGGGTTTTCCAAGAAAAAAGTAGCAGAATAACATTATTTGTCTTTACAACTATAACTATAACTAACTATACCTTTAACAATATAAGTACAAATCTAAGTTCAGTTTAGACGGCTATTATATTCAATTAGCCGCTTATAATATCTAGACTTCTAAGTTCTTCAAACGTCAAAGTTTGATTATATTTATTCCTCTGTCAAGGATGCTATGTCATTGATGACGTATTTCTGTATGTGTGTTTGCAAAATAACACTTAAGGTTGTGAACTGATTTTAGCTTTTAGGGAAATGTAGATATTTGCATAAGGAATGGGTGATTAAAAATGTGGTGGTGATCTGAATCACCAACTAGATCCAGAAATTTTAAACATTATTAGATGTATTTGTCCTTTTGCTGAGAATTGCACTCTCATAATGTCTTGTGTCTAATTAAATATAATTTACTGCTGTGTTGATATCTTTCAAATAACATTCAAACTCTGTGTGTTAAATTTAGATTGGGCAAAACTGATAGTCAAGGGAATTTTATTGTATATTTTAGGAATTGTCTTTAAAAATTCCAAGAAAGGAAGGCTTTTAAAAAAAACAGATTAAGGATATTTATGAATATGGGCCCAAATCTTTTCCACTATAATTTTCACTGATTGCCTGGAAACTATATAGTTTACAACCCATACTTATCCAATGACTATATAACTTTAAACTTTTAATTTTGTCTTTTGTTTTGTTTTTTTTAATTTGGTTTTATTTTGTCCAACTCTGTGTGAATACACAGATTGAGTTTCATAAAGTTTGATTAATCGAGCATTTCAACTGCTATTACAAATGTAAACATCGATATAAACTTGGTTAGATTAACCCTCCAGAAAAGTTACCATTAGGTGTCATTGACTGGGTTTAATGAAATGAAAGCTATTTACAATGTCAATATGGTTATTTTTTAAATTGTTTTATTTCTGATTTATTATTCTTTCTATTGGTGACTGTTATTTACAATGTATTATGTTCCTTCATAGATTGCTTATTGTGTATGATCTTCCCAAGGCAATTTACTTTAGGTTATCCTACTTTTTGGTATAGATTTACCTTATAAAATACAATGCAATGCAGTTTTTTTTTTTGTGGTTGAAATCAATATCGGTAAATCATACAAAAATATATAGAATAGAATGATAACAAAACATCAATAATGGAACATCATTCTTCTATCATGTCCTTTTTTGTCAGCAATTAGGCAACAGGAAATATAAAAGGAAACATAAAACATTAAGCACACAACCAACCTTCAAAGACATTTTATTTACTAGTATGTATGTGGGACATATATTCAATAATTTGCGTATCCAATATGGAGTAATGGAGTAATGAATTCAAAAATATGCTAGCTACGTGTATTTCCAATTTTAGGCTAGAATTTTTCTTTAAGTTATTTCGTTAGCAAACTGCAATTTCATGTGGCAAACATTCAAAGGTTCCATAGCAATTACAGAAACAGGCGATAATAGAGGGTTTTATCAATCCACCACAGTTTAGATATTAAATGTGCTTCTTATGTACACATCTGACCACATGTTGTCACTAATGCTAACTACAAAATAAGACCACATGCAACCAACATATGAGTAACAAACGAGGTACAAGCATGCTACTTCAAAAACAAACCCATGTCAATTAACACGTCCTTATACCCACACCACTTCTGAGATCGGGGTTCGGTTCCTGGCCCTACCTCAAGTGGGAAAGCTGGTAGTTGCTTGCCATTTTGTCAGGACAGCTACAACTTATGTTCCCAAATCAATCCTTATGTCCCCTTACTAACATGAAATCATCATCTTCTACAAACATCCTGCAAGTAAGTGTTGACTTACACGATGGCCATGTCTAAGCCATTTCAAAAGTGACATCTTACACCTCTTACAATGGCGTATGACCACAACATTCCCTGACCAAGCCATTAAAAGTCATATGTGGGATTATATATATATATTTTATTTAAAACTACTATATCTTTGTAAAACATTATAGTTTGTATGAGCACATTATGTATACAGGAATTATACTTTTGAAGTCCCTAGCCATCCCTATATTTGATTCAGGTGAAGTTGCTTTTATCCTTGTCTCTTATACACGTTTCATGTTTAGCAGTGATTATCATTATCTCAGATATTTTACGTACTCTGGCCCCTTGTTCCTGCCTATGTGTATGTCTCGGGTGCAGAAATCTTCATAATGTCCCTTATATATGTCCATGTATGGCAGTGCTTATTCTTGTCAGTTCATGTATTTTAGGTGCATTGGTTCTTATCATTTGTCATTGTATAACATTAGAACAGTGGTCCTTATATTTGACACTTCTGATGCAGTGTTCTTAATCCTTGATTCTCTCTTTGTATGTTTATTCATACATGAATGCTTCAGGTGCAGTAGTACTCGTTAAAGATGATGGGAAATCCCCGAATGTAGTGATACAGTCACTCAGTGAGTGTTGGCCTCTTGCTTTGGTAGTTATCAGCTCTGCAGGTCTTGCTGGTGTGATAGTATGGTTACTGGTGAGTTAAATGTTCATATTTGTGCTTGTTTTGTTACCTCTGCCAAGGAGGATATGTTTTTGGCGGCATGTGCTTAGTACTTTGCCAATTTTTTTGCAAAGTATATTACTCATTCTGTTTGCTTGTTTGTTTGTTTACAGCATAATTCCAAATGTTCTGCACAGCTCGTAATGAAATTTCAATGGAGCATCATAACTGTTACTAGGAAGAATTGATAAAAAAATGTGTTTATGATCGGGTCAGCAACAATTCTGGAGCAATTTTGTAGTCACATTACCATAGAAATCGATGAGGGCATTTATTTAATGCCCTGTAAGCAGATCGATGGTTTGCAAATAGAATGAGTAATATACTTTGCTTTTCTCGCATGTGAGTGCTCTTGTTTAATGTTTGTCTTTCAAATGCAGTATAACTTGACAAGTAATGGACAGATTTTGATGGGACTTTTGGCAAATAGTGATGATTTGCAGATGGAGTGAATGATTTGATTTTGATGATAATCCGAATGATCATCTGGATCTAAGCATTTTGAAGGCATTTTATCAGAGCAAACTTATATACTTAAGTTTGCTCTGGATCCTAGCAACATTCCGGATACCATGATCCAGAACTGGATAAAATACTGGTGGCAAGGACTTTGCTGAGTGTTTTTCTAGTTTGCTTTGGAGTAGTTTATATAACTGTGATTTACGAGTATCAGTGGGTATGGCTGTTTGTGACATTGTAGATATAAGCAGTAGGTCATTATTGAACATTACTCATAAGAGTGCGTTATTACTGTTTGGATTTTAATCAGGCAAAATGGAAAAAAAGCTTTCAAATAATATATAAAAGTATTTGTAGGTGGAGCCGTTATTATAATTTTTACCCAGAGCAGGTATTTGTTAACCGGAAATGAGTAAGCACATTTTTGTTCCTTAATGACCAAGACTCAATGATGACCCGACACCATTATCCCTTGCTCATGTGATGTTACAGTATTATACATTTTGATTCGGGTGGCTTTTATTAGGAAAAAATACAATTTGGTAAAAGGAACGGTTTGTTTAAGATAAAAACAAATTGACAATTTAATTATTAATATATTATAATATGAAGAGAATAATGCAACAACACAAAATATGAATATTTAATAATAATAGTAATAACATAATTTTATAAAGCTATTTTAACAGCAAAGCATTAAGCATCTACGGCTCGAGGATTACTGTAAGTTGTACTGCTAAAACCCAATAACACCCTAAGAATCACATTAAGTACTTTCAATACACAACATTGTCAAACATGAAATTGAAGAATACATACCACATATTCCCATATGTATCAACACTAATTATGACTAATACAGACGTTTTGTGTTATAGAGTTGTGAAGGGCAAATATAATTTAGTCAGATTTTAATAAAGCATATGATGTTCAACTGATTCAAGCAAATATTTAGCTGTGGCAATGGTTAGGCCTTGGTTGTCACACTTAGTCTCTAAAAATGTGTTTCACAAGCAAACGATTTCAGCTTTAAGATGTTAATTACAATCTTCTGTTATATACCTTACTTTTAAAAATTTGCATATTATGTCAAATTATTGTTTACAAGAATGTGGCATTTATGTTGTTGTATTATTATTCTGAAAATATTTCAACATTTTTTCTAGACATACAAATAGCTTTCACATTTAATCACTATTCTTGTGCACTTTTTCAGGACCACAGTAGAAATCCAGATGACTTTGCTAAGTCATTTATACAGGGAGGCTGGGAAGGAGGGATATGGTGGGCTTTTGTGACCATGACAACAGTGGGGTAATTTTTTTTCTTTATGTACTCTCTCTAGTTTAAAGATTATTTTACATTATGACATTCCCTAACACTAAATCAAATCTAATGTGGACTTTTATAGCAATGACTCTCCAAAACATTTCTCTACGCCAAGTCACTCGGAGGGGCCACTGGCTGGCACGGCCTGATAGGGGCCTGCTGTGGCAGTTGATGGCCACCTTAATCCCTAACTTGGTTTGGCCTAAGACCCAATTTCACGGGTCATTAGGCCCCAACCAATCACTATCAAGGTCTGTTTCTCACCTTTCCTCCCCTGTTGGAAGGGTCACTTTCAAACTGGCAGCCATTGTGCCAACATCAAAGCAAAAGAAAATTTGGGGAGAAGTTGAGAATACATGAAAAGATTGCCTTGTTATAACGATTTTAGGATTTTAGTTTTTTAGAAAATTTTTAGTTATTTTATCGTTAATTTATACTGAGTGTTACAATGGCAAACGACAGGAAGAAAACACCCAAAACTACACTTAGGAAAAGAGTGACGGCGTCAGCCAGGGCTCATGTTTCAACCACCAGAAGGAAGCAGACCAGATCTACCCCACAGGAGGGATCTTTCCTACAGCAGTTCGACAAGGACATTGTGAGTAACGCTTTAGCGTCATCTAACGACGCCTCAGGGCCTTCTATTCAGCCCCATGCAGTTCATTCGCCCAACCAAGAAATGTTAGACTTGTTAAGGGGCCTCTCAGATTCCAATAAGAGGTTAGCAGCTAGGATGGATAAAATGGAAGAAACTATTCTCAATCCACCGACCTTCAACACCAGGCCCCAGGATCATGAACGTCATTCGGTCAATGTAGCCTTAGGCCAAGGTCTCCCCCAGTCGAATTTTAGACCTTCTCAGAGTGCAGACTGTCGGGTTCCACAGCAACTACTTCACTCATCACCACAAAGGGCAGGTTACCAAGTAGGACCTCTAGTGGATCGAGTACAAGGGGACAGGCCCCTCAACATACCTCCACATTCATCAGTAGCTGACACTCGAAACGACGCTATCGCTTCGAATATCGACGTACTCAGGCGAATCCCATCTGTGTCAGCAAGCAGTCAACAAGGTCCACGCTACCTATGATTCACAGTTACATTCAGACCTCACCCAAGGTAAGAGTACAAAGAAATCTGGTAGATTCAATACTGTAGATGTTGTTACAGCCCCAGCCCATCTCAGATGGCCCAATGAGGGATTCCAAGGGGTCCATGGCAGGAAACGGTTGTCTTACGATGATCTTACCCTACCACAGTGGGTTTCTGGCCAGCTTTCAAACATTTACAATGTTCAAGACCCTTCCACTGTCAAACATGCCCTCTTACAGTTAATTATGGCTACTAAGGATGCATCATCTTTACCTTGGCCCACCGTACGCGATGCATGGGCCGTATCTATGCATGCAGTCGAGGAGGGCAGGCTCAGTTGGGAAGACACCAACCAATGGTCCTTCAACAGGCTAGGGGCGTCACAGATAGCGTTGTCCAACCGTGAACCCACCTCTCAGACGAATAGGAAGATCTGCAAATATTATAACGACGGATCATGTTCTCATGAAAGCAATCATGGTTCATATAACCACCTATGTAGTTTCTGTATGAAGCAGGGTAGGACCCTGCCCCACCCTGAGACCAAGTGTAATTTTAAAGCCAGGGGACAGGCCAAAACGAACAATAATTAGCAACAAGCAGGATCACCTGGGCAGCAGCCTGTGCACGAACGAAACTATAAACTGTATTTACATAAGTTAAATGAGTATTTCAGTTCCAATGAACATGTTTTCAACCAGTGCTATAATTTTTATGACTGTTGTATTGACACTTATGTACCTCATATTTCTGTTAATCAAATGTATTATGGTCAAATTGTTGGTCCTGAACAGTACGTTTATTGGCAGAATATAGTTGGTGAGGATGTCATATGTCCTTGTGCTTGTGGTGTCGGGTTCATACCTTACAATCATACTAACCTTGACCTTGCCAGAGCGCCATTTTTGTGTCACTTATGTTATTTTGATGTAAACAATTTCGTAAAGATCACATGTATGGAAACTGACACTCAGCAATCTGATTCTCATATAAACATCGCATCTTGTCACATTCAAATGTTAAATTGGATTGTTTTAGGTCCTCAGGGCCTTGCCCCCATTGTACATTTAATTGATCACTCTAGTGCATTAGACAATGGCTTCTATTTTTTGTATAGAACCAATGAAGCGGAAGCTAGAATTATTAAGTGTCCTGAATTACCTCTGAGTGTCATTAGAGTGTATGAAAACATTACGGTGCAATACGGTCATACCGTAAGCTATCAGAAATTGGGTGTTAACGACAGCGTTAAGGCCAGAATGGCTCATGAAATCTTTTATAAAGACATTCACTGTTTTGAGAGTTATGAGACCAGTTATACGGAATATATTAAAGACATTATAGATAAACTTATTCTTATGCAGGATGTCAGTAATAGTTTATATGATTATGGTGACACAGCTCTGGTAGATATAATACATGCTTCTAACACTACTAATACTTATACTAACCCTGACTCAGACGGTACAACTGAGGCAGACTTGAATTTTTGTAGGGCTACCCTTCCCAATGATAGCTTGCCAGACATAAATTTTCCTGATAAAAAATGGGGCTTTATAGTAACAGAAGAGAATTTTTTCTCTTTTACTGGCCCTGATAGGCCCTACCCTGTCATTAAGTGCATCCAGGATTATATAGATTTGGCCCATATGATTAGGGATACAGGGTTACCGAACTATAGGTTAGCCAGAGTCCCCATTACTTCAGGTCTTAATATTGACGCATGGGAGCATCATTTGAGAGATTATCCTGATACCAGGCTTATACACTACCTAAAATTCGGATTTCCCTTATCCATTAAAACTCACTGTACCCCCCCTATTTCCCAAGTAAAAAATCACTTTTCGGCCATTTCTCACAGTCAGGCAGTTCGAAAATACCTTGACAAAGAAATTTCCATGGGGGCCATCTTAGGCCCCTTTGATGTAGACCCAGCCCATGGCATTCACTCTTCCCCCCTCCTCACCAGGCCAAAGGATACCAACAAGCGTAGGGTCATTTTGAACTTGTCCCACCCTAAGGGTACTTCCTTAAATGACCAAGTGGATAGATTGTGGTTCGACAGCGTCACATTTAATCTCAAATTTCCTTCCATAGATAACATTACTGAAGAAATCCTTAGGATAGGTGAAGGTGTCACTTTAGCCAAAATTGACGTCTCCCGTGCATTCAGGAACTTAAGAATAGACCCTGGGGATGCTTTAAACTTTGGAATACAGTGGCAGGGGCGTCAATATCTCGACGCAGTGGCGGCGTTCGGCTGGGTACATGGGAGCGGGGCGTTTCAGATGACGTCCGACGCAATTGCCTATCTTATGGCCAAAAAAGGTTATAAAATGTTTCCATACATTGGTGATTACATGCTAGTAACCCACAAAGACCAGGCAAATAACGCTTTTCAGTACCTGATCCATCTTCTCACTGAACTGGGGCTCCCAATTAACCCTGATAAACTTTGCCCACCCTCTGACTCGCTGACCTGTCTTGGCATCACTATTGACGTCAAAAACCATACCCTTAGCATTGAAGATGCCAAAATTAAGGCTATTTGGCAGGAATGTATATTTATTTTGAATAAAACTTACCTTAGCAGAAATAAGTTCCAATCTCTCCTTGGTAAACTCCTCTACATCCACAAATGTGTTGAGCCCGCCAGGATATTCGTTAATAGGATGCTTACACTCTTTAGATCCCATTACAACCATAACAGAATTCCCTTAAACCCCGATTTCTTCAAAGATCTCATCTGGTTCACAAGGTTCATACCTGTCTTCAATGGTTCCACCTACTTTAACAAAAAATTACCTTCCCCTAGCAACCACGTCTTTATTGACGCCAGCCTTACAGGCCTTGGAGCTTATTGGAATGACAGAGCTTATGCTACACCTGTTTATTCCATATTGGGCTTTGAATTGGGCATTGTACAGTTGGAGATGTTCAACATCCTTTTGGCCCTAAGATGTTGGGCGAATTCTTGGACTCACCAATCTATCCTTATTCACTGTGACAACAAGGCTGTTGTCCAGGTGACCCAGTTGGGGAAGTCTCGTGATGGCTTCCTCTCAATCTGTTTAAGGAATATTTGGCTTTTCATGGCAGCTTTTGATATAGACCTTCACATTACTCACATACAGGGGCATAAAAATATTATTGCTGATGCCTTATCTAGGTTATTTTCCCAGAACCACATCAATGGGGATTTAGCCCAGTGTATTCGTAGGAATTGCGTATTTGAATCCATTCCACTTCATTATTTCCACCTTAATCTTTCCTTGTAATTGCAGGATCTTCCAGAGCCTCCACATCCCTCATATCTTCCGCCTGTCAGAGGATGAAGTACGCATACAGACCTTCTACTACTTCAGCTCATAGGACTCATGTTCGAGCTTATTTTGCCTTTCTTCACATCATGGACTTGCCTCCCACCACTACCCTACACAACATCATGGTATTCATTGAATATCTTCACCAAAATCACATTTCTTATAAGGTCATAACTGCATATCTGTCTTCTGTTAGATCCATGGCTACACTATATAACCTTCCCTTACAGAGTTTTTCTCATCCTGCCATTACCAGGCTCCTGAGGAGCATCAGCCTCACCTCTCACTTTGCCCCTACCCCCAGAGGAGTCTTTGACATCCCAACACTATATAACATTTCCATTTCATGTGACACTAGGGATGATCCCCACCTATATAGAGCCATCTTCCTGGTCCCCTTTTATGGTTTCCTTAGGATGTCAAATATAGCCCCCCACAGTTCTAAAAATTTTAGTCAACAACACCATTTTCTCAGGCAGGATGTTATTTTTGGCCCCCCTGGGGCTCATTTGATTTTAAAATGGACCAAGACCATGCAGGATCGCAAGTCCCACCATATCATTCAACTTCCCACTATCAGTAATAAGTATCTATGTCCAGTTCAGGCTCTTACAGCTCTCCTTAAATCCAGGGACCTCCCCCCCCCAGGCCCCCTTGTTTGCTTCCATCAAACCCCCTCATCAACCCATCATTGACACACATATTAGAGATGCCCTCAGGGCCATCCTCCTTCTTAGGAATATTTCCCCAGTTTCTCATGGCTTTCATACCTTCAGAAGATCCGGGGCCACCTTTGCATTCGACCATAGTGTTCCCCTCCAAAATATTATGTCCCATGGCCTCTGGAAAAGTTCTGCGGTATGGACCTACCTTCAAAATGCTTCAGTGGCCCCTTCTTTGATTCCTTCCACCTTCTCAGCTTTTGTCCCCTCTTCCTTCTAGCTGGGCTTGGTGTTTTAAAATTTTCTGAAAAATTTTAAACTTTTACCTTTTACCCACTATACTAACATGTGAATAAAATTTTCCCAATGTGTTTTACTTGTGTTCAATCTTCTTTAACATTATCTCAGTTTGACCTTTATCTGACCTTACCTTCTGACCTTCCCCTGGCCATACAGCCAGGGTCAACAACTTATATAGTGCTTCATCTCACCGGTGGCACCCTCAACTGGGTGGGGCAATGGTAACACAATCACCACCCACCTATAAGGACTGCGGTTCAAACTCAGGACCTATTTGGGAAGGTTGGTATTTGCTTACCGGTGCTTGACAGTTTACAGTACAGAAGCTTGACCGACTGGATGTACAGGATTCCTCTGCCCATAAAATTATCTGTCTTGATATGACCAATACAGTGTTGAAATCAATGTTATGACGCACATAAATATATAACCATACCAAGCTACCTCAACAGCTGAATCTTTGTATTTATTTATTTACCTATATATTTATATACATATTTGCCTATTTATTTACATAAGCAATACAGAGGAGACCAGTACATACAGTTGGTCAAGTTCTGTACTGTTCTATAAACCACAGACCAATGACAAGGAACTACTAACTTTCAGATTTGATTCACCCTTCAAATTGATGAAGCTTGATTTTTTATAAGCTAGAATCTTGCTTGTATTACAACATATGGAGATAAGACATAAGGGTCTATTTGTGGTTATATGTTTGGCTTACTCTCTAAGTCTTTGCATTGTATTTGCAGATAAAAAACCAAGCTGCCCAGTTGTATCTGTGGCTATATGTTTGGCTTACTCCCAAGTTTATCTTTGCCTGTATGCTTAGTCACACATTAAATCTTTGTATTTTTAGATATGGAGACAAGGCACCTAAGTCTATTTTTGGCCGAATATTTGGCCTAATCTGGATGTTTGTTGGTATTATCCTGATGTCAATCTTTACAGCAACCCTCACTACTGCTCTCACTGCTGATCAGTCTTCAGAATTGGAAATGAAGGGAACAAAGGTAAATTTTGCAATTTAAATTCAAAGAACCTAGCTACAGTAATGTTAGAACATAGCTGTAAAAGTAACATACTCTGTGTAAAAGTTGCCGCATAAGAAAATGACCAAATAAAGTAACAAAAAAGAGTATAACTAAAGTAACATAATATATACTCATGTAAAAGCTCTCTACTTGTAGCTAGTCCATATGTAACTGCATGATTGGCACTAGAAGGTTTGGTTGAGCCATTACCAATAAATAATATTCCTTTAACAATGTCAATAAATTCCCAAATTCAACATACCTTTGCTTTAATGTTACATGCTTTGAACAAGAACGTATGTATTTTGTTATCAGATTGGAATAGTGAAAGGCTCCAAAGAAGAAATATTAGCTTTTAAAGAAGGCGCTGTTATATCAGGTATCAACAGCATGGTTTGTATAATGGGTAAAGGTTGCTGCACACTAATACGATCTGCTAAATACAGTCTAACCCAATATCTTTCGTATTTTACCTTTAACATCTATTATCATACCTCCAGTGAGTTTCAGCCAATCAGATTGCAGTATATGATGGTAATGTGGCGTGATATTGCCCGTTTTGGATAAATAATACAACTCCGATGCCTTTTTGTCTCAAAATTGCCAAGGCGCATGTGCTATGACTGTAAACAAACTAGATGTTGTTTGCTAGGTACATCATTGTCAGATCACTCAATGACGTACATGAAAAAGGTCAATACATGATGAACAAGCATCCCAAACTGAAGGCTAATGCAATCACACAGTTATTCAGAATTTGGGGTCTGCCTTTCCTTCTCTGGATTGTCAATGTATATGCATTAATTGTGAATGGCATAATACAAATAATCATTTAAAATAACGATAATTTTCAGGCGCTATAAAAGAGGAAAATACAACCAAAGTGTTGTATAATTAGAAAACAAAAGAGTATTTTATTATGTTTTAACTTTGACATAAAATGCTTCAAATTGATACCTTTGTAGGTTGAAAACGCAATATTAAGAAATCTAATGCCAACATAAAATCATTTTCTTCAGTCTTTGTCTAGATGAACTGTGTACTTTAGACGTTAGTCGTGTTGGTTTGTGACATGACATTTTATTTACTGATACTTAGAGGGACTTTTACAATGCTTTTTATATGCAGTTGGTGATAAATAGAAAACAAGAAAGTTAAATACCTTCGGGACAATAAACAGAATAAAATACTTCTTCGTAGGTAATATTGTAGGCAATATTATGATTATGAAGCCCTTGGCCAAGTGATATTAACCCAAATGGGGGTGTTCCACTCGGGCCGTCTTGTCGGTAACTGTGGATTTTTCGAGAGTATGGAGCAATGTTGACTGAGTTGGTTAGGATAGGTTGTAGGCATATCAAACATGTTTAATATTTCACTGACCCTTCCTGATACTGGATTCAGCAATTAGCTCCGCCCACCTGTAAACCACCCGGTCTTGTGTTTCTATGGTTTGTCAGACACACTTCCCATCTTGTCCTATACTGCAACCGTTTTGTCTCCAAGCACTTCCTGGCCCCCCATAGGCTTTACACACAAGCCAAGAACACATCACAATGAGCTATAAACAGATACCACAAGACGTAAGTGTGTAGGACAAGCCACCTTCATTTTACTGTCCCAAGGCTTGTCAGTTATGAAATCTATGTCTATATTAGGTGAGTCAGTTTGTGCAATACATCATTTTGAATCTGACGGATTACATGTGGCAGTGTTTATTATAAGGCTTTTCTTACAAATTAACTAGGATTTAATGTTGAGATACAAGTTGAGCTGACTTATGGTTAGGCTTTTTTTTTACAAACGCAGATTATACAAAGAAAAATGGGCCATTAAGAGGGCAGAAGTCCACACAGACATGCCTACAGCGTTTGAATCGGGAGATACAGCTGCTGATATACAGAAGATGAGGAGGAGAGAGAGCAGAGAAAGAGAGAGAGGAGGAGGAGGCACAGAAACAGAGGGAGGAGAGGCAGAGGGAGGAAGCCATGATGGAGCAAATTACACACTCAGCAGAGGAGGGAGTGGCTTAAAAGAAGTGTGACACAGAAATGAGGCGTGGAGGAGAGGCAAGCACATCTCAATCGCACTCCAGGCACAAGAAGGGGCATATGACGAACATTCATGTAACAGATCCAGATGAGGAGCTATTGTGGAACCACTGCACTTGCCTACAATCAGTCCTCTTTAGGACAACTGCTGTAAAATTTATAGGTCCTTCTTAGGACCACCCAAATCTTCAAAAAACTGAATGTTTTAAAAAATCCCAAAACAAGAAGCATTACACCGTCCCACACCAAACATATATTCCTCAAACACAAACAAAAATCAAAATGAATAAATGAGTCAGTGATTGAAAGTTTGTAGTTAAAAAAATCAGTAATTTAAAAGATTTTTTAAAAACTTAAAACTATGAAATATTTAGCAAATTTGTCATTAAAAGACATTTAAAAAAATTTAACTTTTAAGGTTTACATATTTGGAGTTTCAATGTGGGACACTTTACAGAACTCGTGCTGAGGGACTTGTGATTCTGTTTGAAATAGTTTTGATACTTGTTGGAAATGTATTGGATACTTTTTTTTTCTGGCGGGGGGAGGCAAATTTGACCAGCTCAAATAAAGTTCTTGGAATAATTGGTTAGTCCTAAAAAAGGACTGATCGATGCCAGCTTCTTCTGTCGCCAGGTTAGTTGCCAGCTCATATCATGTCCTCCTGCCCAGTCAATGCACCAAGATGATTGAAGTAGTCTTTCAGTAGGTCTCACTGATGATTGACCCCCCTCGCAGGATTCCTGTAGTTGTCCATCTGGCACATGTGTTCATTTTATAGGGCTGTACATCTTTTGCTGGGCTGGGTACCCTGTATGTTCCACTCTGGTGTGTCCTTAGCATGTTGTGCAACACATGTAAAAACAATGTGACAACCATCGGCTTTTGCTCCATGGTGCTCAGTAGTACCTTGAATCTGCTAACTAATATTCTGATCGCATTCTCCGCCATTTTCTTGGCTGTAGAGATCCTGTAGTTTGCTATTCTCTCTTCCATTGTGAGTTGTCTTCTGCTGTAGGGCTTCACTATTCATGGCATCAAGGCAAAGGCGTCATCACCCAGCAAAAATAGTGCAAGTCTGGTCCTCCCTGCCCCATGGGTTCAGGTGGCGGAAGCCCAAAGCTGCCATCCTCCATATTTTTCCTCAACTTGCTTCAGTTACAAATCTGTGTATCTGATGAAGATCCACTTGACCCAACATCTACCAAAAGGATTCTGTATCGACCTGCAGCACCAGGGAAAAAGCCCTTGTAGTTGTTACAACCATTCCCATTTTTCTTGGGCTTCTTCATGGTGATATGTTTGAGGTGAAATACGCTCGCTGGATTCAGTCAGGATGGCCCAGCATACCCAAGGGATGAATTTACAGATGGTGGTTCAACTGACCAACCAGTAATACTGTGAGCAAGTGTACATCCTTCCTGTTGCCATGTGTTAGTGGTAATGCCATTTTCAATCTTCTAAGGGCTTCCTAAAATTGATGACCGACTTCTTGATGGGGGTGGTGGATGCATTATTTGATTAGGTCCAAAAAAGCAGGTGGCATCCTGACAAAATTATGGTGACCTGAGATATCAGTCTGTATTAAGTCGGCCAGGAGGGTTCTATAGCATCCCCTTTCTTCTGTTTAAAGTATCCATGGCATGACCAAAGGGTTTGGTGGCTTTTTTCTTCTCCTGGGTGGTGCCTGTTGCTGTGGTGAAGGTGCTGGTTGTAGGGCAGGTCCTGGTCCTTGGTTCAGATCTGTCTTTTCCTGTCTGCAAATCATGATGAAAATCAGAATATGAAACTAAAACACCAAAATTACCCTAAGCTTCTGCATAAAGTCTCTCTGATGTGGAACTTGCATCTTTGCAGTGAAAAATGATAACTTTTTGTTTTGTTGCAGCTTAGAGTCCTCTTGTGTGGGGAAATTAAGTGCTATAAAAGTCCAATTAGAATTAGAATGATTTATGGCAGCCAGATGAGGTTTGTATAGTTTTGGTTTGATCCCGATTAAAAAAATTAATCAGTCCAGTTGGGGTGAGTTGGGAATGCTCCAGTCCTGTTGGTTTATCAGTATGGCTTGTCGTGGCATGATACAGCCTGACGGCTTGTCGTGGCATGATACAGCTTGACAGCGTATCCTGGTAGTTTCCCATCTAGCCCAAGTCAGGCTGGGAATGCAGGATGTACTACATCCTGTTGGGGAGGTGAAACCAACCCAGATTTTTTTGACACTTTTTTCTATTTTAGTCCACGATCTCCGACTTTTGCAACCAACCCTTGAGTCATACAGTAGGTTATGGGGTCGGGTCCACTGGAACACCCCCATAAAATTCGAGAAATTGGTCTAGTTCATACTTCATAATCATGATAGTGCTATCATTATTAATTTTAGAAGAAAAATGAACATAAAACCTCACAAATGTCTTATGCATGCTAACTGCGACTTTATACAATTGGACAAATGTCTGGGATATATTACTGTTTAACTTTGCATCACAATAGAAAGGTTCTTTCATATACAAGTATTTTTACCTTAAACTTTCAAATTTGGCATATGGATGATATGGGCAAGTCCCTTTTGTGGCGACCATGACTACCAATGAGAATGTTACAGTAAGAAGGAAAATTTGTGACATTTATAATGTTTATAAACAGTAGCTTGGATCATATTTTGTATGTGTGTGAAAGCTATATATCATCTATTTACCTGTAGACATTTAGTTTTGATTGTCTTCTTCTTTCAAGATCATCTAGAGAGGGTGAACGTCCCCTATTTTTGTATGTTTTCATTCGACATATTTTCTTATGGTAATAATCATTGTTCCCTTAAAAATATGTCATGAGATATCGCTGAGTGTGTCATTATTGTCCTGTGAGATCTCCTTTATGGTCAAATGACATCACCATACCCAGGTGCCCCTGTGCCTCACTTTCCCTAGCACGGCCATGTAGGGGCCTGCTGTGTCAGTTGTAGCCCCACCTTATTTCATAAAGATTCCAATTACCTTAACATATTTTCTCTGTGTTCATTCACTTGGTTACAGACCCACCACCCAATCAAAATCATTAGTTCTGCATCATCAGTTCCAATGTGTTGGGGCTCTTCACTTCTAAATCAGAAAGGAATGATTGCACATGAAAAATCTGAATACTGGAATGCTTTAAAAACGAATTTTAATCTTATTGTTTTAGTCTTTTAACATACTGGATTTTATTACATGTGTGGTTGTGTGAATGATGTCTTCTACAAGGAAAAAACAGATTCCAGCTATACAGAGAAAAAAAGTGACTGCATCTGCCAGAGCCAGGGTTTCAACCTCGAGGGTAAGAAAAGCCACTAAATCTCGCCTGGATGAATCTTTCATACAGAATTCCCCACCCTTGGGGGTTATGGATGATCCAAATCAACACAATTTGGTCACTACACCCAATCAACCGACCATTAACAACCAGCATGATGCGATGTTTGACGTGTTGCGTCAACTGACTCAGTCCAACCAAGCTCTTCTCAAACGAGTCGAAAAAATTGAGCAGCAGGCAGTAAACTCTCACCAAACCACTGCAGCAGGGGGGCCATCCACCAGGTCACTACCCCCGGGTTTCTATGGGGTGTCGTTGATACAAGAGAATCTGCCACACCACCCATCTTCACAGCATCTAGGCAACCCGTCTGTGCACACACGGTCAAGTACTTTATCTACATCTAACAATTGTAACTGCAGTGCTTCACAGCAGAGCGCCACAGCATCAAACTTACATGGTGCAAGTGCAGTCCTTCAACATGAAGGGGTTATACCAAGCCTGGAGAACCTTAGAAGGCTGCCCAACATATCTCAAGCTGTAACCAACGCACTGGCTGCATATGAAGATCAGGCTAAATCCACTTTACTAGGTAAGCAAAGATGTTCTGGTCGTTATAACACCACAGATATAGCCCAAAATCCACCTGAAATTTGTTGGCCCAATGAGGGCTATCACTCCTCGACTGGGAAAAAAGGGGTACTTTATGACGAGCTGTCGATGGCCCAGTGGGTTACAGGTCAACTTAATAAAGTTTACAGCATGAAGGATCCCATCACTGCCACGCATGCCCTCCTTCAGGTCATTCTGGCCATCAAAGATGCAACATCCCTACCCTGAGGCGCAGTTAGAAGCGCCTGGGCAACATCCATGCATGACCTGGAGGAGGGCAACCTCCACTGTAACGACGCTACACAATGGGCAATCAACCGTCTCAGTGCTTCACAAATGTCAATGGCAAATTCTCAATTCACACAGCAGTATAATTCAAAGAAACTTTGTAAATTTTATAATGAGGGGACTTGCACCTACGAAAATCATCATGGGGCATACAGACATATCTGCAGCTACTGTGATAAGCTGGAGAGGGTACTCCAGCACCCACAGGTCAAATGTAACGCGAAAAACAAACCTAAAGACAGACAGACAGTAAAAAGTTAGGATGATCTAGGGCCACTTGGGCAAGGGCCCATACCTGCTTTCACAGAATGTAATGGAGAAGAGTCGTCTGTGTTGGAGGGGGGGGCCTAATAACAATAACTTTTTCAATAAACCAAATATATGTTATAACACTGCTGTTATGTGTGGCAATAATGTTATTACTTGTTCTAGAAAGCAAGCTAATGTAGCTTTGAAGTATGATTCAGATAGTGGGAAACATGCATTTAAAGGCATTAACAAAGTCTGTAACAATATTGACTTTTCTAATAATAGTAACTATGATGGCAGTTCATGTTCTGCAAACAAGTTGCATGGCCCTTCGGGTCAACATGTTGATGGAAATGTTCACCTGATTAAAAATACACTAGTTGTTAATTATGTGGCGAGTCCTTTTCATATTAATGACATTGAGGATTGTTGCATTAATGATACCAAACTTCATGAATCCCATATTTGGCCACTTTGTGGGGAGGTTGTAAACTGTATCGTGCACTTTACCAATACATATGGGTCAAATACTTGTGGTACTGGTACTGGTAAGGGGCTGGTTCTTATGGAGTCAAAACATGTATTCTGGTAAATTTTTAGTCAAAAAATGCAGCAATCCTCCTGGTTATCTACAAATAACCAGCGTGCAGAACGTGAGTATCACCTTTCATGAGCCAGTTAGTAAAAGTCAGGCTTATTTAGCTCACACGAATTTTGTGCAAGATACATTTTGTTAACTTTTGGTTATTCTTATGAAGCTTACATGGAAAAATTGTATATAAGCTTATAGATCAAGCTAGTTCTGATGGTGTTACAGGGGATCACCGTCAACATGCTAATAAAATTCATGGTGCTGTGACACCTAATTCCCCTGCTTCCAAACGTACTTATGCGTCATTTTCTAACGCCTTTCCGCATCTGGATGTCATCCCAATCATGTTGCTTCTGACATTTTCGACTCTGAAAAAAAACTTGGATTTTTAGCCCTAGAGGGCTCCCATTTCAAATTCATTGGCCCAGATAGGGCCAAACCCCCCTCTCTCTCCCTTGCTGATTACATTCACATGGCAATGGTCATTCATTCCACTGGTCTCCCCAATTATAAACAAGCCAGATTGCCAGTCAACTCCAATCTTAACATTCAAGCTTGGGAAAAGTTACTTGCTAACTCTTCTAAAACTAGGTTACTGGATTATCTTAAATTCGGGTTCCCTCTTTCATTGATCAACCACGAATCTTTGAATAACACAGAAGTAGTTAACCACTTCTCTGCTCTACAGCACCCCAAGGCTGTTAGTGATTACCTACATAAAGAGGTCGACCTGGGGGCTATCTTAGGCCCTTTGGATGCTATCCCCTATCATGAATTTCATTGCTCACCACTTCTCACAAGGCCCAAGGACTTGGATGAGAGAAGGGTCATTCTTAACCTTTCTTATCCACAAATGAACTCAGTTAATGATAAGGTTACTAGAAACCTATTTGACGGTCAACAGTTTCTTTTAAAATTTCCAACTGTGGATCATATCATTGATCAGATTAAGGCTACTGAGGGTAGGGTATTGCTGGCCAAGATAGATATAGCCAGAGCCTTTAGAAATCTGTGTGTGGACCCAAATCTGGTATAAAATGGCAGAATAAGTATTATCTGGACGTTTCGGCAGCGTTCGGCTGGGTCCATGGCAGTTTGGCGTTCCAGCTAACTTCCGATGCTATTTCTGACGCAATGCGTCGTCAAGGGCGTCATGTCTTTGCCTATATAGATGATTACATCTTGGTAGCAACCGAGGACTCAGCACACTCTCATTTTAAGGACCTATCTGACCTTATCAGCGACCTTGGCCTCCCCATGAACCCAGATAAAAAAATTGCTCCCCCCAGGAGACTCACATGCCTGGGTATCTCTATTGATCTTGATGCCAACACCCTCAGCATTGAACAAAATAAATTGGAGGAGATATATACTGAATGTTTGCAAGTCAGCACTAAAACTCACCTTACTAGGAAGAAATACCAATCTCTCTTGGGTAAACTCATGTACTTGCATAAAATTATTAAGCCAGCTCGAATCTTTGTTAACCGAACACTTGCAACTTTCAGAAAGAACTTTACTAAAAACAAAATCAAGCTCTCAAGGGAATTTTTCCAGGATCTCAACTGGTTTCTCACCTTTCTTCCTTCTTTTAATGGCACTTCTAAGATTTTTAAGGATCCCATTCCTGCTAACAACCAACTGTTTATTGATGCTTGTCTCACAGGTGTGGGAGGTATCTGGGGCCACAGAGTATATGCTGCCCCCATTCCACAATTCCAAGGCTTCCACCCTTCCATTACCCATCTGGAAATGCTGAATCTTTTGGTTGCCCTTCGCTTATGGGCTAACCATTGGGCCAAATCTTCTGTTTACATCTTCTGTGACAACATTGCAGTTGTCCAAGTGGCCTCCTCAGGCAAGACCAGAGACCCCTTCTTGGGGGCCTGCATCCGAAACATTTGGCTCATTACTGCCATTCACGACATTGATCTGGAAATTAAACATATTCAGGGCACAAAAAATCTGTTAGCTGATGCTTTGTCAAGAATATACTCAGATAAGGGCATAAATCACAATCTCCTTCATGAGCTTCAGAACTCTTATATTTGGCATAATGTCCACCATTCCCTGTTTGACCTCTCTTATCTTATCTAATTTCAGGATCACCCCAGAATGCTTCCACCCTTCTGGCTTCAGCATGAGAAAAGGTCATTACAGCTCACAGACCTGCTACAGTCACGTCTCAGAAGACCCACTTCAAGACCTACCTTGGGTTCCTGTTCTTTTACTGTCTTCCCCAAGACTTTTCATGTTCTAATCTACTAGGGTTCTTGGAATTTTTATATCAAAATAAACTCAAAGTTATCAGGAACTATGTATCATCCCTTTCATCCCTGTGTTCTTTGTACCAAATTCCATGTGATTCTCACCACCCAGCCGTGGCCAGGTTTATACATAGCATATCAATGAACTCTCACTTTAGACCCCCCCCCCCCCCTAGAGGGGTTTTTGATGTCCCTACCCTTTACCATATTTCTAGAGCTTGTGACCTTTTAAGTGACCCCATCCTATTTCGGGCAATTTTCTTGACCGCCTTTTATGGCTTTCTCAGGATGTTAAACCTAGCACCACATTCAGCTAAAGCTTTCGACCCTTCCAAGCATTTTTTAAGGCAGGACCTCTTCTTTGACCCACCAGGTGCCCACTTGCTCCTGAAATGGACTAAGACACTGCAAGACCATAGGGCCCACCACATCATTCAACTTCCATCAATTGATAACCATTTCCTGTGCCCAGTTAGAGCCCTTAAGGCCTTATTGACCTCCAGGCATTTGCCTCCCTCTTCTCCTTTATTCGCCAATATACATCCCCCTTTCACTCAAATTATTGATACTCATATTAGGGAAGCACTCAAGACTATTCTTCAATCTCTGTCCATTCCCCTGTCTGGGCATGGGTTCCACACCTTTCGTCGCACGGGGGCTACCCTAGCCTTTGACGACAATGTTTCCCTCCAGAACATCATGGCCCATGGCCTATGGCGTAGTTCCTCTGTGTGGTCCTACCTACAAAATGCTTCTGTTGCCCCTTCCATTATCCCCTCCACTTTTGCTTCCATCATTCCCTCCTTCTTCTGACTTGGGCTTGGTGGTTTTAAAAATTTTTATGCTATACACCAAAAAATTGTTAAATCCTATTTTATATGATTTTACTAACATGTATAATAAAATGCCCAAACTCATTCTTTCACTGCTTTAATTTTGGCTAACTACTTTGATTCAAGCTTGGGTTCAAACTTGCAATAATTCTGGTTTACATTCATATCTCACCCTAAGCCTCCACTTTTATAGCACATATTCTCACATTAAGGAGGCTTGCAACTGTCCCTAGCACGGCCATGTAGGGGCCTGCTGTGTCAGTTGTAGCCCCACCTTATTTCATAAAGATTCCAATTACCTTAACATATTTTCTCTGTGTTCATTCACTTGGTTACAGACCCACCACCCAATCAAAATCATTAGTTCTGCATCATCAGTTCCAATGTGTTGGGGCTCTTCACTTCTAAATCAGAAAGGAATGATTGCACATGAAAAATCTGAACCCACCTCCCTCCTCTGGTACACAAATTATAGGCATCAACCCATTGGGGGTATCTCTGGGCGTTACTCTGTTCTGTCCATCCTGGGATCCGAGGGATCCCTGGTTAACATCATGTATTCCCTTTGACCTGCCCATTCTTACGGAAACATATTGAGTGACGTATGACATTAGATCATTGCACCATTTTTGGGTATGTAGGCAGTCCAGGCTGTCCCTGGCTCCCCCTATCTGATTGACTGTGTCCTAGTCCTGACCCCTAGTGACCTTACCCCTCACTAGGGAGTTCTCCCATGTTGGATTGATATAGACTTTGACACTCCCTGGGTTCAATTCCCACGTCTTTTGCTAGGAAGTGCTTAAAGTTGCTTTAAGTTTTCCCTGGTTTGAGGATTTAAGCCTCCTCAGGCGTGATTACTTATTAGGTTACTGAGACCTGAAAATTGACCCTGACCTCACACTCAGGACTAAACTTAGAAGGGATCATAAGTTCCCTGCTTGTATGAAGGTTCCCTTGCTTTCCTTGGTAGACAACCTGGCAAGTGACCTCTTTGTATCAGCTTTGACCTTTTCTCAGATCTGTCACAGCAGTCTGAGAATAATTGTGAAAGTTTTCGGCATATGTAGAAGATATATGCCACTTTAATGTTTATGTGTATGTCTGTGTACTCAGTTTATGTATTCATGTATGGTGGTTTTAAAAAATTTTATGCTATACACCAAAAAAATTGTTAAATTCTATTTTATATGATTTTACTAACATGTATAATAAAATGCCCAAACTCATTCTTTCACTGCTTTAATTTTGGCTAACTACTTTGATTCAAGCTTGGGTTCAAACCTGCAATACTTCTGGTTTACATTCATCTCTCACCCTAAGCCTCCACTTTTATAGCACGTATTCTCACATTAAGGAGGCTTGCAACTGTGGAAAATTTTGGTTAATATGCTGTGCTACGTTTTTACATTCTGATACACTGTGAATGATACTCTTACACAATATGGTTTTTAAGCCTTCAACACAGCAAAGGAACTCATAGATGGTTTGACAGAAGGCTCTGTTGAGGGTGCTCTGATGGACTCAAACTACGCTTTATCCAAGGGGACAGATTTAGATAATAAAGATATCACTATTGCAGTAACATTAGAAAATCGTAAGTGAAAGAACATCACTGAGTTTATACATTTTTGCTTCTTCTAGCTAGACTTTATAATCCATCAACCTTTGGTGGAAATGCCAAAATTTCACAAATATTATTTAGTATGTATCTGAAACAAGTATTTTAGAATGATATATATTAACACTGAAATTAAATTACTAAAATTGTATATATTTTTTTCTGGTACAATTACACTAAAAAACAATAAAATTAGTTATATATTCGTCTTTGGTTTTATAGCAAAAACTGCGTTTATATCAAAACAGCTTTAATTCTATCTCAGCACTTCTATTTCCACTCAATTTGCAAATGCAAACCTTTTTATTGAGAAGGTAATTTCAAAGTTCAACACCAGCCTTTTCAGCATTTTATAGCATGAATGTATAAAGGACATATAAATGATACACTGTCTTTTAGCTGCCATTTTGGGGATTATTTTGCAAGGATTGGCTGCAGAAATTGAAACATGCTTCACCAAACATATATCAAAATCACAGTTCAAGGCGTATGATTATCTAGGCAGTCATGTGCAGAAATTTCATGTGAGTATTGAATTGCTATTGATTTTGATTAATTTAGGTTTAACTATATATTTGAACACATTACACAGATCATTTTTGTGATGGATAGTACAGGGATTCAGGGAAATCACAGTATATCTTCTACCTTGACATTTTAAGATAGGCTCAGTGTATCTGTTTATATGACAGAAGCTGCTTTAGTAGCCGCTTTGATAAGCATTACAGTGATTCAGCTTAATTCGCGGTCTGTTTGTGTAATCCTTTTCCAAGAGGTAATATCATAGTTACAAGAGAGATGCAGATGGTTTGGAATAACATAGTATAAGGTGTAACAAAACTCTTAACTTTTAAACGCATATTTAACAGGACAAATTTTTCTGAACCATTAAGATGCATGTTATAGTAGAATACTACAGACAGAAATCTAAGGAAAATCGTTTGTGAAAACAACATAATATTCACTTATTGTTTATATTTTTTAACTTGAATCCTGATAATTAATGGACTGAAGCTGTGTGTGATTATAAACGTCACAAAGGCATTAAAAAAGAAAGTTCTGCAATAAGTAAATTTAGTAATCTTGCTCAATCAAAGTCAAAGTTGTGGTTTAACGTCTTGTTCAAAAGCCAAGGTCATATTGGGACAGGTCTTCGTTATTGACACTTGTGGTTTGGAATAACATAGTATAAGGTGTAACAAAACTCTTAACTTTTAAACGCATATTTAACAGGACAAATTTTTCTGAACCATTAAGATGCATGTTATAGTAGAATACTACAGACAGAAATCTAAGGAAAATCGTTTGTGAAAACAACATAATATTCACTTATTGTTTATATTTTTTAACTTGAATCCTGATAATTAATGGACTGAAGCTGTGTGTGATTATAAACGTCACAAAGGCATTAAAAAAGAAAGTTCTGCAATAAGTAAATTTAGTAATCTTGCTCAATCAAAGTCAAAGTTGTGGTTTAACGTCTTGTTCAAAAGCCAAGGTCATATTGGGACAGGTCTTCGTTATTGACACTTGTGGGAATCGAAAGGTGACACACACACACAGAGGTGACAGCCTATGACTAGATGCCAAACTTGCCAACCACTAGACCCCCCCAAGGCCCTTTAATCGTACTCAGTGATGATTGAACATTTTATAGCTTTTTGGATGTTCAAGGATAAACGATTTGCTCCCCAAAATGTACATATTTGTCTGATTTGTAGTTCTCTAGAGGAACATTGTTTCTTAAATCCATGTGTCATAATTTTTTTTCAGAAAGATGAAACCCCCAGTGCAACTAAAGCCACTCAGAAGGTGTTACTGAATTTGACAGCAGTTTATGCTGTCCTCTTTTGTCTTTGGTTTCTCGGAACCTTGGCCTGCATTTTGTGGGAATGCAATAAGCGCAGGAAGATCGGTAACAATAAAACATCAGGTGAATATAAAATGCTATCTTTACAGCTATCAGGATTCACTCATTGTACCTTGTGATTATTTTACATATAAACTAAACACAATTCTGGCTCTCAACCAGACCTAGCCTAACCTCCAAGCTGTTAAGCTAATGGAGGATTTCCAGAAGGCCGAGTGTTACTAGAACCAATCATCAAAAGGGCATTACCTGTTTTCAATGCACACCAGTCCTAAAGTCTTAAATGAATGCACTATTACATTCAAACCTATTTATTTGTGAGAAGGAGCTCTTTCTCGTAATATTCCTATTACATATACTACTCTGTGCCTTTTGAGATTGGATACTGATTTCTTCTGATAGAGTTTAGCATAGAAACACAAATCTGGATTTTCAACAAGTTAACCTAAAGGAAGCCCCCTAGAGTCAACACAATCAAGGATAATAGTTTTGACAATGGCGGAACAGGGTTGTTGTTTCTTTGGCTTCAACACATTCTGCAGTTAAAATTATCAAAATGACTTAAAATATAAAAGGGGGCTCGGTCATATTGTGGTAAACCCAAGTCCCCCTTTTGGAAAGTTCGTAGTTGCTTACTGATGCCCAGCAGTTTACAGTCCAAAATCTTGACCAACTAGCAAAGTATACTTAGTGTTGAAAGTGACGTTGCCACGGTAACACCCAAATTAATACTAGCGTGATGGCTCCAGACCATCACAATAATTGAGCTCTGATTGTAATTTTATTGGTGGTAGACTCTTTGACTTTTTCCAGTGTAATCATAGCAAGACTCTTTGACTTTTTCCAGTGTAATCATAGCAATTCATGCAAGCCTATCCGAAGTGTTAATTCTTTTTCAAAACATTTCCCAGTTAACAGTTGCTTTCAACAGAGAACAGCCAATCGTATTTTGGTCTTAACTTACCTATATCTTAGCTTTATGATGTAATGGCTTTTCTTTATTGTGCTTTGACTAATCTTCTCAGAACTTCTAAAATGGATTGAATGATCCTGTCCAGAGACAAGATTAATCATATGATATTTTCGATTACTGCACAAGAGTTATCTAGGTTTTCGTTGAGACTTATTATCATGAGTCATGGCAGTTGGGAGCAGGTAATAAGGCCATTCTTTTTTCTTGTACCACTATTTTCTGTTAGCATAAATCACATGATATGTCAAGTGTCCCCTCCCCTTTTTTCAACAGGATGAAGTATCTTATTGTCAGTGCAATCACATGCATCAAAGTTGCTGTTCTTAAGTTTAATCATTTCTAAAAACATTTACTAGTTCGGCAAAAATCATACCCACTTATTGTTTAGGTATAAATGTACTGACCAATGGCAACCAACCAATCTTTTTTATTTGTAAGACAGTTACATTGCGATCTAGGTCGTGCAAAATCTTACCTGAATGGTACTGAGACTTATTTCTATGCTGCATAACAATTCTTTCCTAAACTGTTCTCTCAAACTGATTTTGTCAGTGTGTTCGCCAATTGTATCGAGTACACTACCCTCCCCTCCAATGTATCGGCTAGGTCACATATCTCATTTACTGACAACACTCAAAGTACGATTTGACCCATCCTGATAGCAGCACTACAACCCAGGCTCTCTAGATGATACTATTCCCTTAGCTGAAAGAAAGTATCACAGATGAATATTTATCAACATCCCTAAGCTTCTTTAGCCTGTCATTGGGTATCGGACCAAATGATAGAGGACCACCAATTTAGGTGGCCATCTGAACCACTACAAGCTGATCAAAGGACAATCCCCTGGCATCGATACAATAAAGGATATGGTGGTAATAATATATGTACAAGTAACAGTAATCAACAGTAACACCTCATAATCTCTTATATCCAATGCAATTTCATAACTCCAAATGATACACTAATTACTTGTGTTCTACTTCCAGAAGCAAGCAATGAAGTTGTTGCCTGGGACACAACAACTAAAGTGGGACCAGCAACAGCAGATGTAAACAATATAAAGACATAGATATATAGCATTAAATGACTAACTAACCACTACAGTGATTTGTGTGCTGAATACCTCTGCATTATAATCAGCTCGGTGTTTTAAAATGTATATACTTTACAGAAATTTTTACAGAAACATTCAGAAATTTTTAAAGAAATATTCAGAAACAGTAGAGTTAGAGTCAGCAATTAATAGGCTACAAGCTAGCATACGTTTATTACACTGAATATAATGATCGAAAATATTTATGCATGATCCAGTAAATATAAGATAATAAACACAATCATCTATATTCTGTAAATGCAACAATTCTACCATGGGATGGTTGTCTCAGTGAATCTGAATGGCAAATGGAGGAAACATTTCATTGGTAAAATCTGCATAACCTCTGTGGGTTGAATTATCGCTCATTTACAAAAGCAAATGGATGTTCTATAGATTAAACAGTTATTGTTTGTTGTAAGTACTTAAGCCATTCTAGTTTTGTTTATATTAAAATATTGAATATATTAAAAAGTATTTATGTTGTTTGGTTTTATAAAATATTTTACAATGTGTCCTGTGACATAGAAAAATTGATTCCAAATCATTATGCCCATAGCTAATTCGCATTTGTGATCATACTGTTGTTATCCATTGTAAAATTAATTTTCACTCCTGACACATTAATGGTTACTTTTACAATAACTGTCCTGGTATTTACATGGATCTTTAATAACTGCAAGGAACACATACAACGTTGTTTTTCATGTTAAAAATAATATATAATAATATAAAAATTCGACTATTACTAGAATGCATATACTGTTTAGGTGAAGTCTAGATATATGTTTAAAGCAATCAAGTTCAAGTTTGTCCTTCTGGCAGAATGCTTTACTTGGGCAGTTAAACATCCATGCCTGTAAAAGATAAAACATAAACACAGAAATTTAAAAATACTGAAAAAACTACACTGAATCTACCAGTGAAATGATCATTTTCAGGGAGGCAAAATAATATGATTATGCACCTTCTGGTATTTCACACACATCATAGTCATCGGTGAAGTTAGACTGGCCAGTTGCAGCAACGTCACTAGGACCTTGTATTCCCTTGTGAAAATTTTGATATGTATGTGCCACACCCCTTGAACCATGCATTCCAGCCTTAATATTTTGATAAGCATGTGCCACACCCCCTATAAATAATATATCATATATCCATTATAGTAAAATATATAATTGTTCTTTCATAAATTTTTTTCGCATTTCTACACTTTAGATTACAAAAGCATAATCCAGCAAAAGCACTAAAATATAGAAATTTACGAGTATTTCAAATTGTCTAAAAATATAAAGAAAATCTACTTTGATGTTGGATTCAGTGTGTGCAACTTTAACTTCCTACTACGAGATGAGTTGGCCTGCTTGACAATACATAATAAAACATGTGACAAAAATAATACACATCTGCTAGTGTTGTAGTTTCGGGTGTAATTTAAGACTATAACAATACATCAACAACTTCATGATCAGACAAAATGAAGCACTATAATGTCCAACACACAAAAGGGAAACAATCTAATTGTATACCTATGGGATCTTCATAATCGTCCTTATGCCTAGCATTTATGTTCGAGTGGTCCACTGCTGAAAGAACAATATAACCTTATTTGTCTTTATTGATATTTGCTCTCTCATAAGGAGTGCTATAGTTCTCACTACCACACAAAAATAAGATGAAGAACTTTGTTGTTTTTTATTTAAGAAGTTCTAGTGAAATAATCAACCATTATATCCCAAGGATACAATAAACAATTGACCAGACCCGTTTTGACTTCAAAATAATTCAACATTATTACATATCTTTTTCATGTGGCGCATGTAGTGTGCAGACAGATTTTATGAATTATTCTATAGAGTTGAATATATTAACTGTTCTATCTCATATTATGACTTCTCCTGGACAAAAAAGAGGCAGTTGTGGGAACATTATGGCTGGTTTTGATGGACATAGTAAGTGTGCCAGATGTAATGACAAAGGCACTGGGGTAGACCTGTGTGTCATGAAGAAGGACTGTAAATTATGAGCAACTATCTACCTCCACTTACAACACCAGCAAGGAACAGAAGAAAACCACCAGCCTTTCTGCTTCCCTAGTCGATCTTGACACTTTCCAGATGATAGGGTAGGTTGAACTTGACAAAGCTACGAATTGCTACTATTACTAAGAATTAAAACAGCCTCAGTGAAAACCACCCCTACTTAAGAGGCTAGTAGCCAGAAGAAATCCAGCATGTCCTCCAGTGATGACCTAAAGCTTTAGATAACAACCCAGAGATTTGCCAGGCTGGAGGCAATGTTGTTGCCTAAGGATTTTACATTCCCGGTGGCAGTGGTCCAACAGTCCTACAGTGGTGACATCTGATAGACCCTTCATCCCTCCGAATCAGCCTTCTACTGGTGCATGTATTGTTCAGTCTACCCAACTGGTCACCAAAGACTTCTAGCAGTCAGTCTCAGACGGCACTACCAGTGATCCTGTTTTGCAGACTACCAGACCAGTCACCAACCAGACTGTTGTTCCCGGTGAGGTGCCTTTGGCCCAGTTTACCAGTCAGATCACCAGCATACAGACTGCCTCTGGTTCCAGTGATATGCCAGATCTTCAGCTGACTGGACAAAATGTTGAGAAGACTTCAAGTCAGACCACTACCGACAAGAAAATCTTGCCCATTTCCCAATTGGCTTGTACTGCTCTCTCACAGGACCTGGACTCTGATCTGGAGCATCATACCTCCTCGCCTCCCCTGCTCATATCATGGAATAAAAGGGCGAGGAATCAAATCAGGACACTGCAATGCCAGAGCAGAACCTGGACCAACAGCTTAGCAAGGAACATAATTAGCGGGAAACCATTAGAGAGGTCAGATCCTTGATCAGTTGGCACCAAGTCCCAGAGTTTGAGAGTTCAGCCTCATCCCGTGATGATTACCATTTTGCCGGTTCAAGCTAACCGGCAATGTCTCAGTCAAGCTACCTTTAGATAAGTGGCTGTGCAGGAAGAAGGAAAACTCAATATAACTTTCACTGAAGGCTACAGAGCCCACGGTTCTGAAACTTTTAGACTTTCACGGGACCAGTTTGTCAGAGTTGCTAAGACACAGAAATGGAATGATATGTGTGCTGAAAAGAAAGATTTTTCCCAGTTAAAAGTGCACTGTTGGACTAACCTATCTTGGACCTGAACCAATTTCTAAAAACAGCAAAAAATCAACATGGAAACACTGTGAACTATAAAAAACCTCCCTTCAGCCAAGGGAGTGGGTAACATCCATGGATTTCACTGATGCCTACTTCCACATTCCAATACAGAGCCAGTCCAGGAAGTAGCTTTGCATTAAAAACACTACCGTTTGGTCTGTCCACAGTACACATTGAATTCACAATAGTGGCAAAGGAGGTCAAACTTATTGCTTTAGACAAGAGTTTAAAAATCTACCAGTACCTAGATGACTGGTTGGTCAGAGCCAGATCCGACCAAACCTGTCTCCAGCATACACAAAAATGTCCATGGAAAAATCGGACCTGGACCCGAAACAAGTATTCCAGTTCGACCTAAAAGGGGGCAAGGTCAGACCCACCCTAGAGCATTGGCAGACTTTGAATGCAAAGGTTCAAAAACTGCTCTCCAAACTGGCCTGTGTGGTCCAGCAGCTGTTAACTCTGACAGGAATATTAACAGCCACCGACAGACAAGTCCACCTAGGTCGACTCCACATTAGGCTGACACAGTGGCACTTGAAAAACAACTGGTGGGTACCAGAATCACTAGAAAATGTGATCCCTATTCCAAGGTCACTCAACCCTCACTTAAAATGGTAGCTCCAGGAAGAAAATGTTCTTCAAGGCCAACCATTGCACCCCCTCCGTCATGCTCTGCATATCTTTCTAAACATTCCAAAAGAAGGGCGAGGTGGTGACTTAGGGGAACCCAGTACAAGGGGAACCTGGTCCCTTCTAGAAATGAAATTGCATATAAATTACCAGAAACTAAAGGTATTTTTCTGGCACTAAAAGAGTTCCAAGACCTCTGCTTGAACATAGTAGTTCTTACAGCTACAGACAATACCACAGTGGTTGTCTTTTAAACGAGGAAGGAGGTATGAGGTCGGCCCCCTTGTGTGTCCTGCTGTTGAGAATACTGCTTTGGTGCTCCAGGAAACAGCTGACTCTCTGGGCCAGACCATCCAGACAGAGTGGTCTTTCCTCCCAGAGTTTTTCCAGTGGATATGAACCAGGTGGTACAAGGTTCAACAACTAAATCCTCAATTTGTGTCACCGGGTCCAGACCCCTGTCTTAGGCATTGGATGCTCTGGAGGATCTGAATCTCTATGCCTTAGCACAGGTAGCCATCTTGGCAAAAGATGTGGTAAAGAAGTTGCAGTGTTACTTATGCCGGAGAATCATTCTGATTGCTCCAGGGTGGCCCAACATGCATTGGTTTGGGGACCTAGTGACTATGTCAAGTGAAATCCCACTGTGCTTGTCCAACTCACAGGTATCTGCAAAATATAAACCTACATGCCTGGCTCTTGCAGCCTCAGCTTTCAAGGAGCAAGGTTTCACTGAGGCAGTTGAGGCACGAATTGAGCTCCTCAGAGAGTCTTAAAGAGCCTTAAAGAAGCATTTGACTTTCATGTCTGTCTTCCTATGAGCTTTAGCTTCAGGCAAACAGGTGTGAGATCCGTACTTGGCTCAGTAAGAACATCAGAACCTTTCCAAGAACCAAAGGATAAGTCACTCAAGGCTGATAGGTCCCTTTGTCAGGTAAAAGCCTTGTACAACTATTTAAATAGGCCCTCAGACCTGAGGAAGAACAATGAGCTGGTCTTTGCCTCCTTCAAGAAGGGTTTAAACAAAGATATTTTCCCTGCGACTATCTCCTCATGGATCAAGCAAACAGTTATCCTATGCTATGACCTCTCTGATAAGGAGGCCCTCACCCTAGATCAGTTTAAAGTCCATGATGTTAGATCTTTTTGCTGCTTCTGAGGCCTTCCAGTCTGGAGTTGCCTCAGAACAAGTCTTATCAAACTCCCATTGGAAGACATATAACACCTTCACACAATATTATCTGAAGGATGTGGCTTGGGCTGATTCTGAGCTAATCTATTTGGGCTCCGGTAGTGGCTGCTCAGCAGAACCACCAGTTGCCCATTTAGCGGGGCAGATTTGTATATATGTATACATTGTATACAGCTGTATAGAGTTACACAACAAATCTGATGTGCTTCCTTTGGGAGGTTTATTTCCTGGGAATGAACTCATACCTCTCTTCCCCTACCTCAGAACAGGTCTGTAAAAGGAGGGTGGGGGGAAATTTGGTATGCTGCCGCAACCTGAACACTGGTAACTGACCTATAGGGCCGACACGAGTCCTGTTAGTAAAATAATTTTTTATAAGTTAATACCTTACCCAATGAACAGGTAAGGCCCTCCCTACCGACCCCACTATCAGCTTACTAGGGTTTGAGTTTACTTACAGTCCCTAGTAACTGACCTGGCTACCAAGTAGTTATTCTACCAAATGTCCATTGGGTAATATGTATTAACCCAATAAGATTGCAAATTTAATAAGTAACTTACATTTTTGTAAGTTAATACCTTACCCAATGGGCAGGTAAAGCCCTCCCAACCGACTCGGCTATCAGCTTACCAGGGGTCTAACTAGGTTCAGTTAATGAAAAAGATGCTGTGAGGTCACGCTGTCTTGGCAGGAAAGAAGTATGATATATCATCTAGTGAATGTACAGTACCAGACCGGTCTTGCCAGTGGATGACATAAGACAGCTTTTCTCTTGTTTGGTGGAACCGGTCGTGCCAACTGGTATAGCAATTGTCCATTTGTTAAGGTAGCAACTTATAAAAATTTAATTTACTTATTAAATTTGCAAATTTATGTTCAGTGAATGGTAGCTTCGTGAATAAATGAAATTGGTATTTTTCATGGTTTTAATATCCAAAATCCTGAGGTTTTCCATTTCTTTAACAACAGGGCACCATGTCATTGGTTGCATTAGTAAAATGTTCTTGTTAAACAATCACCTGCCAACGCAAACAATATTTCCACCAGTTTAAGCCGACAAATAATTCTTTCTGTACCAAACTACACCCTCTGTTCCACAATATCAAATAATATGATTGCATTTTTGTAATTCTGTGTTTATATACGGAATCCTGAGATGTTAGACATTTGCTTTAACAGTACTTTTTTCAAGCTTTTAAATCTTAGATAATAAACAATTTCTTTTGTTACAGAAACATTTTTCACATCCTCTGCATGGAAAATTTTGAAAATTAAAATACAGTAGTGACGTCACTCTATTGTTAAAACAGTAGATTCCTACAACAGAATGCGCTGTTTTTTTCTACTGTTTTTGTAAAGGGACCCAAGGTACAAAGTTTGACCATTTACAGTTTATCCTTCAATTATCACTGCATTTTAAATTCCTGTGTCAGTATTTTACATTCTTTAAAAATGCATTCAAGATAGACTATTTTGTGTGTAATATTCGTATTTTTATGTAATACAAGTTGGGATTTAAGAAGTATGTAAAAATGTTAACATTTACCTACATGTTTTTTATCGTGCAAAACTTTAAAGAGAAAATATTAAATTTAGCAATATTTAAACCCTTTACGTTTTGCAAGACCATGTGTAATTTGTATACTCAGTCAAAGCCCAGATCTAATTGGCATTCTAATTTGTACAGTTTAAGTATTTAAGATCTTAGTTAGGCTGAAATGTTTATGATTTGACATATTTACAACCAGTAATGGTAATGTGATTATTTTGAAAAGTAACTAAAAATATTTTCATGCTATGAGAAATGTCTATTAAAATGTAAAAATAACTTGAAACCAAAAAACTACTATCATACTATTATTAAACAGTATTTTAAGTCAGAGAAAGCACTTGGAACAGTAGATTCGTAGTACAAATGTACTCGGGCCTTCGGCCCTCGTACATTCGTATCTACGAATCTACTGTTCCTTGTGCTTTCTCCATGACCTAAAACACGACTAACAGTTAAATACACTATTGTGGTGCATTATCAGACAATTAGTGATCATTACAAATAAGATTAATATCTAATTCCCAAAAACTATTTCGCACAAGTAGAACATTTTGAAAAAATCATGTACATACATTAATTACATTACATAAGTCCATTTTCTTAGTATTATAAACAAGAATTCAGAAGACATAAATAGTTGGCTGACTGGCAGTATTTTTGCAGATCCAGACCATCCTTGAGAAGTATCAAACCATGGTGAGGCTCCAACTTGTTGAAAAATATAACCTAGATCCAACGTACAGGATATGACAAATGGATCCAAGTATCTTTTGGGTAACCTACTATTAAACTGCTAGTCATATTCCCGTATATGTTAATGCACTGAGCAACATGGTTCCTGTTTTGTCTGCCTCCTCTGTTCAGGGAGGAAAGAAGGAACTACTTATATTTATCAGTTAGTGTATGGGACTTCAAACAAGCCAGATCATTGTTTAATATTGTGGAGTGAAAGGTCACTAAACCCTACAGATCTTCTTCAGGACTGTTTATATCCACAACCTAAAACCAGAAAAAAGTGTTGCAATGGCAATAGATGCCAGGTACTGCCGAAAATCTAATCAGCTCCAATCAGATCCCATAAATATATTTGTAAGTCCAAGAAACATAAAAGAGTGTTGTCATGGCAACAAGTGTTGCAATGTACTGTCGAAAAAAAAATTAGTCAGCTCTCATCAATGCAGGGGTTTGGAATGCAAAGAACCACCCAAAATGTTTATGCATAGGTAAAAGAAACAGAAAGAAAGTGTTGCCATGGTAACAATTGTTGCCAGGTATTGCCAAAAAAACTAAGCAGCTCCAATCTGTGTAGGGATATGGAATGCAAAGAACCCACAAAAATATTTATTTATGGGTCCAAGAAACAGAGAAATGTGTTGCCATGGCAACACTTCTTTCCAGGTATTGCCGAAAAACTAATCAACTCTAATCTGTGCAGGGTTTTGGAATGCAAAGAACCAATAAAATTATTTATAAGTCCAACACACAGAAGAAAAATGTTGCCATGGCAACACTTGTTGTGAGGTATCGTCGAAAAACTAGTCAGCTCCAATCTGTGAAGGGGTTTGGAATGCAAAGAACCCACAAAAATGTTTATATATAGGTCCATGAAAAACATAAAGTGTAGCCATGAGGTTTGGAATGCAAAGAACCCACAAAAAGATTTTTAAACCCAAGAAACATAAGAAAGTGTTGCCAAGTATCCACAAAAACACAATTTGAAAAACAATACAAAAAAGTATTGCCATGGCAACAGCTGTTACCAAAAACTTGCAAAACAGCATCATCACTACTCTTGTAGTTCACCTTGCAAAAAATATATGCTGAAAATCTTTGCATGGGTTTTATTTATAAACATCCCACCAATCTAAAAGTGAAAAACAACAGGAAAAGTGTTACCATGGCAACAGAAGTAGGCAAATGTTGCCTAAAACAAAATCACAGGTTCCTCTCTGATAGTTTTGAATAATGTTAAATGCCCACAAAATAAAAGACCAAGAAACAAAAAAGTGTCACCATGAAAACACTTGTTGCAGAAATTGACAAGAAAGCAATCACATGCAAGTTCTTACATTTTTGAGATACTGTCTGGAAAGTAAGTGTGACAACGACACTCACCATGTATGTTTTCCATCATAGCTGTTAGTGACACAAACTAATGCAACCTTAATCTCATAAGTTTATGAAATATCGGCAAATTACTATAACTTTACAAAACAGACCATTTTGGTAGTGATATATGTACATGATGATTATCAAGTAAAAGTCCTAATCAGCATATAAAATATCTTCCAAACACCAAAAATATTGTCCCAACCTTAAACTCAAAGTTTCTTTGCACTGCTGTATATTGTATCGAGTAAGGTAATCTTTTTCTGAAGGTTCTGTTCAAGGTTTGCTACATCCACAACTAAAATTTGCCTAGAACTACATAATATTTGAAATACTGTTAAAAATTACCAAACTTAAAGTGAATATAATTCTGTTATTAGTGGTAGTTTAAGGTCACCTTACTGTATGGCACTTACTTATGGCAAGTTACATATACATGAAAAAATTGAATGAAAAGTTATTTTCAGTATACTCCATGGTGAAACAAAAATGTAAACTGGACATATGTTCTTTATACGTGGGAGTTTAAGGTCACCTTAAAATAGGGCACACCTTCAGAACCAGTTACAATAACATGCCAAATTTGAATTGAATCCATCAAGCTATTTTTGAGATACTGTCTGGAAATGAAAAAAACTTAAATTGAGTTTAAGTAGTTTAAGGTCACCAAAGTATACAGCACACCCTCAGGATCAATGTCTTCCACATGCCAAATTTGAATTAAATCTGACAAGCCATTTTTGAGATACTGTCCGGAATACAAAGTGTGATGACAGACGCTGCTGCCTACTGATGACTACGATGTTGACGCCAATACCACAAAGCAATCCCTATATGCCACACAACATAAATGCTGGTGACACAAAAACTGTAAATGTAACCATTTTGTTGCTAATCTTTTACCGACTAATCCAGTATAGGTCTGTGCCGAGGATCCTTCTGTGGCAGAGATATCTTGTAATTCTGCATAAACATCTGGTTTGCTGTTCCGATTCCGTTTAGTCTTTCTTTTATATCTAAAGAAGTTTTTTCAAGGGTGTCAACTCGGCTCTGAGTGTATATGTAAAACTGGTAACTGATATTTTCTGGGTTTTTTTAAGTGATGCATATTCACCAATGATAATATCTGACAATAATAAAATGTAACACATATTAACTGTTAACACAGAAAATTGCAATGCATTACATGCATGTTCCTCAGAGTTACAATTTTTAGAAAACTATAACAATGTTTTCAACCAAAAGTTGTTCAAAAGAAACAAAAGTTATGCAGACCGGGAAGAAACAGATCACATTGAAAATTATTAAGACAAAAATAGAAGAAAATAAAAGAAAATTTTGGCCAAGCAAGATACTTATATCTGAGCCATTAGCCTAATCTTGGACATAAATGGATTTCATAAAAAGGTGATTCTTCTAACACCAAGCTCAGATTTATATGCGAAATAACTACAGTGGTCTTATATGACCATGGAAACCTTGGAACCACATCAAAATTTACAAAACTATTTTAGAAATATATTTGAAAATAAATTTAAATTTTGTGTACAAAGGTTTGGCCTATAAAGGAACAGTGTGAAATGGACATTTGTGTTCACTGAATGATAACTGCTTGAATGAATAAAAAATACCCAGCGTATTCATTGTTGTGTTTACATTTAAAACACAAAGGTCATTCACTGTCTTGATAACAGGCCACGACATCATTGGTCACACAGGCCTATTTCTCTTGCCAAGCCTACCAAAGCATCATGAAGTTGATAACCATCATAGATGGGGTCTTGTATATTACACTAACTCTTATGGCAGTCGTGTACTTAACTTTAAGCCAAAGGCTTAGCCAAAGATAAGATTTTTCTGCTTGTAATATCGGTGAAGTCTAAGACAACAAACTCTAGTCTAAGAGAACAAACTCATACAAAAATCTTAACTTTATGCCTAAAAGCAAGATCCCAATTCCTGGTACCCTAAATAAATGTTCTACTTTAATTTTTTTCTTCTGTTATTAAAATACAGTAGTGACATCACTCTATTGTTAAAACAGTAGATTCCTACAACAGAATGCGCTGTTTTTTTCTACTGTTTTTGTAAAGGGACCCAAGGTACAAAGTTTGACCATTTACAGTTTATCCTTCAATTATCACTGCATTTTAAATTCCTGTGTCAGTATTTTACATTCTTTAAAAATGCATTCAAGATAGACTATTTTGTGTGTAATATTCGTATTTTTATGTAATACAAGTTGGGATTTAAGAAGTATGTAAAAATGTTAACATTTACCTACATGTTTTTTATCGTGCAAAACTTTAAAGAGAAAATATTAAATTTAGCAATATTTAAACCCTTTACGTTTTGCAAGACCATGTGTAATATGTATACTCAGTCAAAGCCCAGATCTAATTGGCATTCTAATTTGTACAGTTTAAGTATTTAAGATCTTAGTTAGGCTGAAATGTTTATGATTTGACATATTTACAACCAGTAATGGTAATGTGATTATTTTGAAAAGTAACTAAAAATATTTTCATGCTATGAGAAATGTCTATTAAAATGTAAAAATAACTTGAAACCAAAAAACTACTATCATACTATTATTAAACAGTATTTTAAGTCAGAGAAAGCACTTGGAACAGTAGATTCGTAGTACAAATGTACTCGGGCCTTCGGCCCTCGTACATTCGTATCTACGAATCTACTGTTCCTTGTGCTTTCTCCATGACTTAAAATACAGTAGTGACGTCACTCTATTGTTAAAACAGTAGATTCCTACAACAGAATGTGCTGTTTTTTTCTACTGTTTTTGTAAAGGGACCCAAGGTACAAAGCTTCACCATTTACAGTTTAGCCTTCAATTAACACTACATTTTAAATTCCTGTATCAGTATTTTACATTCTTTAAAAATGCATTCAAGATAGACTATTTTGTGTGTAATATTCGGATTTTTATGTAATACAAGTTGGGATTTAAGAAGTATGTAAAAATGTTAACATTTACCTACATTTGTTTTTTGTAGTGCAAAACTTTAAAGAGAAAATATTAAATATAGCAATATTTCAAGGCATTATGTTTTGCAAGACTATGTGTAATATGTATACTCAGATCTATTTGGCATTCTAATTTATACAGTTTAAGTATTTAAGATCTTAGTTAGGCTGAAATGTTTATGATTTGACATATTTACAACCAGTAATGATGATGTGATTATTTTGGAAAGTAACTAAAAATATTTCCATGCTATGAGAAATGTCTATTAAAATGTGGAATTAACTTGAAACCAAAAAACTACTATCATTATTAAACAGTATTTTAAGTCAGAGAAAGCACTTGGAACAGTAGATTCGTAGTACAAATGTACTCGGGCCTTCGGCCCTCGTACATTCGTATCTACGAATCTACTGTTCCTTGTGCTTTCTCCATGACATAATTCCCTTTTTGTTTGAATAGTTTGTCTTTCTGATTGCATTTAACACCACCACATTCTGATAGAAATAGAAGTACATACTTTCAGAAGTTTTCTATTGCTCCAGACAAAGATTAAAAACAAAATTTCCAGATGAGTGAGCAACTCATATAAACAAACAGCCTCAAAAACTTCTGTTCTTGCATATTATTAAAAACCACGACAAGCAGGTTAGAAAGTCTATATCTCTGAAGAAATATTCAGCAAACTAACAAAAAGAAATGTCAGTTTCTATCCTGAAAATATTGGTATCTTTTCTGGATATCACATTTGGATATTAAATAGGTACCCACTTGGAGTCAATGGCAGTGCCTTTGGAAACACACAGAAATAAACAGGTATGATTCTTTAGTGGAGCTAAAGGGGAATCCCTGGAAGTTCAGATGTCAACAGAGTTAATATATATGTGTGTGTACTAAGTGGCATCTGGGTGTCAGCGGATTCACTGCTGGCAGAACAACCTTAAAAACTGGTTTTTGATCTTTAGAATGTAACGCACGGGTTTCTTTGTGGCTGTATTTCATTGGTTAATGCGCTTTGTCCCTGAAAGTTTAACAATGATTCTGTCATTTCAAATGCAGAGAGAAAAGGGATAGCATCTTAGAATATTTTATGTTAGATTTATCACTAAACATTGATTTTATGCAGTTTTAATATAGATTGTTCACTTAGACAACTGATCAGGTAGTGTCCACGTTTTTTACATTATGGCAGAAAGGTTGAAACAGTATAATTTCGGTTAAATAAATCCAAATATTTGGTTAATTTGAAGATTAATGTTCAGCTGAGTAATAAAAATGCAGTATTGTCAAAAATGTTAGAAAATTGCGCCATGTCTCTAAAACCAAGAGTCCGATAATAGCTGGTCAGACAGTGATTTGGACTTGAGTGATATTGTTTATTCTGACAATGATAATGACAGTTGTTCACATGACAAATATTTCCTGATGAAATTTCACATTCAAGTCCGATTTTCACAAAAAATGATGGTGTATTTTGCTTAGGTGTAACTTTTTAAGTGTGATGCAATGTTCCTCCAACTTCAAAATGGCAGAGTGAAGAGGGGTTCACAACCACTGACCAGGGAGTGACCAATCAGAAATAGCCACATATACAAATGATGATCAGAAACATAATGTTTAAGGTAGTACCCAACTTCCCCAGAACTTACCTAAACCCAAACCCACATGTGGCCACGCACATTTCCCAGGAAGTAAATTAGCCAGAATTTAAGGTCAAATCCAAGTGACATCAGTGCCTACAGTTCAAGGAAAGGTGAAACCAAGCAGGACAATGCAAAAAGGCAGACAGATTGGGTAGCAATATAGAACTGATCTTTTAGAGTTCATTGCTTATAATTAATTAACTCTGTCCAGACTACCTTCTAATCAACAATAAGTCATACCAGGCCAATACTGAAAATGAACCGAAAGATCAGAGGTAAACGACCTACAAGGTCAAAGAAAGGTCAAAAGTCCGACAATCTCAAAATAAGGGAGGTAAGTTGGCGAGCAAAATAGTCAGTGTATTCCAATTAAATGTTTCCACAATGATATAATATGTAAGATCTTTAAGATTTGGTGTTACTATTTGTATTAGTGTTCTTTAATCAGTGTTTATACAGGATCTAGCAACAAAGAAACACCCAAGCCCCAGAAGGACTAGGGAAGTAGTTCACGTTGAAAAATAAGTGACACAATAGGTCCATACGAAATCAGATTTCCAAGTACCATGCTTCATAATGTGTTCAAAAGGAACCCCTTGATGAAAGGACCAAGAAGCTCCTGCCCTTCTAAAATCGTGAAATGCAAGCGACTTTTGGAGGCCCAGGGCTTTGCAAATATCCTTCGAATGCTTATGGGCAAATCCATCAGTTAAAGGGACCAAGCCATTTTCCTTGGGATAACAAATACAGGAGAATTAGATTCCCCAGGGAAGGTTTGTGGTAGGGGGCCGAAACAAGACATAATGGATCACCTTTCAGATCCGGCAAGGTACTGTGGCAAAATCCCTTCTGTTTTGCATAGTTTTAGACCATGTTAATACCAGTACAGCCCGATGCTGCCCAAAAATAACATCCCCCGGGCCAACTGCCTAGTATGGTCAAAAGTGGATGTGGTAACAAATATGGTAACAAATTGGACAGTCTCATAAAAGAGAAAAAGGCAACGAAATAAAGTGGTTTGGAAACCACTTGAACACGCAATTTCTCATGCTGGTGAATAATGTTTTGCAACAAGTCTATGTCCAGACAAAGAACTTGCTTCGGATTGAAAGGGGCCTGCAACTTAAGTGATTTCAAAAATAATACAAAAAATGACTTAAATGCACTACTATTCAGGTCATTCACAATGTATAAATCCCTAAGAGCAGTAAGATAATTTGATGTTTGACCTGACCTCAACCCTACCAACTATTCATCACAAAATAACCGAAAAGGTACTAGGTGTGATATAAAACACCAAATAAACAGTTTCTACATCACTCATTTCCTAAAGCAGTTGGCCTAGGTGACATTTCAGATATCACAGAACTCAACAATATTCTTTTAATTGAAAAATCTAGGATATTGCCTGCTACCTTAGACTTTTGAGTTACATCTGTGCGATTAGTAAACTATTGTAAACAAAGACAAAAAGTTTCATTCGCAAGGCAATAAATATGTTATAATAAACATAATATTCACTTTGCGAGATTTTAATATACTTGTACATTTCTAAGTGATATCTAACATATTTCAATAGATTTCACTTCCCCTGTAAAAAACCTACCTGTAAACTAGTACAAATATCAAGGCACTGCACAAAAGTAATACCAAATTTGAGGCCAGAGTTCCACCAATGATAACAGCCCTATTCCCTCTCTCTGGTACAGCTGCAGACATATGTGTTATTTGGAAATTTACTGTAAGAGAATATTTTTAAACTTTAGTCATCATAACCAATAAATATGGTTGCCAAACTATTTAATGACACATCACTATTTTCTCTGTGGATGTGTGGATCAATTCATATGGAAAACTATTGACATTACATGCTCTTTTTATGAGAAGTCATTGATAGCAGTCAAAAAGAGCACAGGCAAAATAGATGTTATTATCAAAAGATTACCGTGACATTCAATTTGGATACAGTTCTCATTTAACAATTGTTGATTGAAAGAGCAAAATCTACATTTGTGGTGACTATGACAATCTGGGTTTACATGGTATCTAACAAGGCCAAAAGGTGTTTTGGTCCCCTAGCGCGAGCGCAAAGCCATCAGAGACGCGGGTAGTGCACTAGAATTTATGAAACTCTGGAGACACAAAGAAATTTTAACTCACACACATCCCACAGCTGGTCTAGAACTCAGACGGTCACTCATCCAAGTAATAACATAGCCCATTGCTGCTTAACTTCAGTGAGCAGATATTTTACCCATCATGCTGCGCCACAATTCATGAAAGTCCGGCGACAAAAAAAAGAGATCTGTAGAAGTGCGAGCCTCGATACATCACTTAAAAAAGGGATATGTGTACCATCATACCTAGGGCCATGAGTGTATGGCTATTGCTGTCATGTTAATAGGCATAAAGTGTCAATATTTTGTGTCCTAATTTATATCAAGTTATAGGTTTATGAACATTAATTTGGTATGAATAACGCGAATATTGTCATCATAGTAACAGCTAACCCAAGTTTATGGTATGGAATAAGGTTGACAGCTACAATTATGTGGACTTTAACATGTGCAGACTCACCTTCAAAACAATAGGGCATACATGTTTCATTTGCACACACACCATCTGTTGCAGTTCCAAGGCATGCCCCATATTTACAATGTTCAGAACATTTGCCCCTGCAGTTTTCACCATATGTCCCAGGTTCACATTCTTATATAAATAATAGATAACAACCTTTTATAGGTGCACTGTGCTTCCATTGAGAACTTTGTGTCATTCCATTATACCTTGTTCACACTTTTCCTTAATTCAGGACCACGTTTTATAATGTTTGAATAACCTCTCATGAGCCTTAAAGGGACCATGGTTGGGCCGTGTTTACACCCTAGCTTCTACCTCTGAGGTCGGTGGTTCAAATCCAGGACCTTATGAGGGAAAGTTGGAAGTTGCTTACCAATGGTCAGCAGTTTACAGTACAGAACCTTGACCAACTGTAGGTACTGGTTTCCTCTGCTGACAAAACTCCCCGTTGTGATATGACATGTACTTTGTTGAAAGCTACGTAAACCACAAATAAATAAATGAGCCTTAACAAGCTGTGCATATATATATATATATATATATATATATATATATATTGTATTGTATTGTGCATTTGCGGGTCCACATCTAGGTGTGGACGGGTTCATTCCTACAAACCCTCTCCAAGCTTTAGCAAGCACACTTGTCCTAGTTTTTCCTCTCCTCTGATTGGTCATACTTGAATGCTTTATAATCCTTCACCTGACATTGTCATTCAAACTTCAGCTGGCAGTGGGGTCACATTGAAAACAGCAGACATCTTGTCTTCTAGTCAAACTGGACTTTGGTTTTATAATTTCATTTTATATTTTCATTTTATTATGCTCTTTTATATGTTTTAGTGTTTTATATTAACTATATATTGATGTACCGTTAATACACATATCTTTTTATCAGATTCTATATGTAATGTGGTGCCGTTAACGCACATAGAAGTTGCCGTTGTTTTCTATATGTATTGATTTACCGTTACCGCATATAGATATTATTCTATGTTGTACCGTTAGTGCATATATGTAATTTATAATTATGCTATATGGTCTGACATTCTTTTGATCACAAAACACTTGTTAAATCTTGTCTTTTCAAGGTGATTGTATTATAGAGTCCAGTAGTATATAGTGAGTTCTGCTTAGGTTACTTGGCTATTTATGTATGTAGATTTTAAACATGTCGGAGAGCACTTACAATTTGCGGTCTAACAAAGCAGATCAAATCCAAGTTCCCATTCAACTACAGTTGAATAATGATTCTGATTTCCTGTCACAACTTCTCAAAACAAATACTCAACCACACAATGAGGAATCTGATAGTTCCTCGGAGTCAGATTTAAATTGTAGTGATGTTGTGGGGACTTCTGATGGGGAACAAACAGGGGGACAGGAGTCTGAAAGATCCGATAATGTTAGTGAGAGTGCTCCAGACAATTCAGCAGTCCAACAACTGATTAATTCCCAGATATTGAGTCAATTACAGACAATCAGTCAAAGACTTGATAAAATAGAACAGACTCGCTGTAAAAAAACAAATGATCCTAAAAAAGTTAAGACCAGCAAAAATAAACATCCGAGTAATGACAAGTCCAAAAGTATCAGTGCAAAACAAGGGGAAACCTCCGCTACACCAAATTCTACTCAGCATCAAATCTTGCCACAGAGTGTGGACCAAATTCCACAGTTACACACTATTAGACAAGATCTCTTGATCCAAGCCCAAGTTGAAAAACGACTCAAAGAGTTAGCTGAGGCAGAAAAATCAGGTACGCACAAACAAAAATCGTTACGCGGCGGCCCCGTAGAAGTCCTTGTGCCAAACAAAGTTAAATGGCCACATGAATATGTCTTGTCCGGCTCACAGAAAGAGCGTGTATCATATGACCAGCTATCTGTCATTCAATGGGTCACTGGCTTTTGCCGCATAATGCGTGATGAACAGAACAGGGACATTCAAAATTCTATGTTAGATTATCTGATAGCACTTTTTGATGATGCAAATGATTTCAGCTGGGAGGCGGCAAAGGCCAGTCACGCCGTTCTTTTATGCCGGATGGAACAAGGCGAAATCAAAGATTATGCACAGGTCGAAAAAATCGACCGAGTTAGAAGAGCAAACGCTCAAAGGCATGTTTCTCCGGTTAGTACATCCTCCCAACACATAGGTGCTAAAAAGCAAACGACTAAAGCCACCAAAAGCATGCCGTGCCAGTATTACAACCAGGGTTCCTGTGCCCACCTCAAATCCCATGATACCCGGGGAACCCTGTACAAGCATATCTGCACTCATTGCTTTGCCACGTCTGGTAAAACATTTACTCATCCTGAATCTCAATGCCGCAATAAACAGAAAAAACAGACAAAAAACGAATAACTCCGGGTATGAGTCTTGGTACCCATACCCGTCATTTTGGCACACGAGTCGTTCAGACCAACAATGTTCACCTTGCCCCCCGAATACTAGAAGTTGAGACAAACAAACAAACAGCCCTGCAATGGTATCACATGCAGAGGGCTCTTCGGGAAAATTCCCCACGTTTATCATATGCAGATGTCGTAAAGAAGCAAAGTACTAGCCTTGACAAACAGCTTTCGAAAACACTACCCAAAAAAACAAGTATCAACAATGTCAAGGCTTCTCGGGATCAATTCCAGAAAGAGGTTCACAATTATGCCCCCGCAAATACACAATTTGATGGTAACAAAAGATTACCTTTTCTCAGGAATACAAAAAAATCCGGCAAGGTAGAACGCGATGCACATAATCACATCCCCACCTCTAACCGTTTCCAAATACTACAGAACTTGAATAAAGATTCGGATACAGCTGGGGATAGTGTGCACACAGATAGCATAGGGCAAAGTGCATGTAATTTTAATTCCCAACGAAAGAGAGATAAGATTACTGACCGGGCACAGAAAGTCAGGTCGCCAAATTCTCTGCAAACAAATCCACCGATTGAGCAATCTCAGGTTGTTCATCACCTGACCACTGCCTCCATGCCCTTATTGGCCAGTAAAAACAAAACTGGGTTAACTCCCGAGGGAATGGATGTCACTTTGGACAGGCGTGACAATCCATTTCCTGCACAAGACGATTTACCATCACACGTTAACAATGGCATAGCAAAACAAACTAATGTTAACAGTTGCTACGCAACTCATGACCCCAATAGCCTCGATATTTCGACCCAGCGTATACCAGATCATGTGTTTGCCAACAGGCATAAATGTATGGAATACAATAACTGTGTGCAACAAAATGGTGAAGACTTTGGCTTCATCCCGCTTACGCCCCTCAAAGTATATCATGGCGATCCTATTGACTATGATCGACCTCCCGACATCATTACGGCCCATAAGATTGTTCGACAAACTGGCATTCCCAATTTCTTAGGGGCCAGAATTCCTATTGCTTCTCAGCTTAAGCCCCAAAGGTGGCGTTATCACTTACACCGATTCTGGGATAAGCAACTGCCAGACTTAATCGAATACGGCTTTCCGTTAGATTTCTGTCGAGATGGCATCCTCCATCCCTCAGATACAAACCATATGTCGGCACTCCAAAACACATCACATGTTGAACAATATATCTTGGAGGAACTGTCATACGGTGCAATACATGGACCATATCATGAAAAACCTTTTCCCATGCATGTCTCCCCTCTAATGGTAAGGGATAAGCCAAATTCCAACAAAAAACGTACCATCATGGACCTGAGTTGGCCAAAGGGGTTTTCTGTTAACCATGGAGTGTCTAAAAATAGTTATCTTGATACATATTTCACACTACACTATCCCTCAATAGACCATATCATACAAGCAATTCGTGACTTAGGCCCCGATGCCCTCCTTTACAAAATTGACATCAGTAGGGCCTTCCGCCATATCAGAATAGACCCAGGCGATCTAGATCTCCTAGGTTTTCATCACAATGACTATTATTTCGATGGGTCTCTTGCTTTTGGGTACAGGCACGGTTCTGTATTTTTTCAACGTTGCTCAGACGCTATACGTTACATCATGAAAAACTATGGTTTTCACACCATTTTCAACTATATTGATGATCTGATCTATGTGGGATTGCCCCATGAAATTCATCAGTCTTTTACGTTCCTCCAACACTTATTGCAAGACCTCGGCTTGGAAGTCAGTCCTAGTAAGTTGATCGCTCCTGCAACGCAGGTCGTGTGCTTAGGAATACTGGTGGATACGGTCACTCAGACGATTTCCATCCCTAAAGACAAGCTTCAGCAGATAAAAGATATCTGTTTTTCTTGGTTAAGTAAGACGTACTGTAGCAAACGCGACCTACAGTCACTACTAGGTTCCTTGCTATATATCACCAAGTGCATTAAACCTGCCCGTTATTTTCTTAATCGCATGTTGGCACTGCTAAGACAAAATGTCAATCATCGTAAAATACTACTCCACCAACAATTTTTTGCTGACCTAAACTGGTTTTTAACCTTTCTGGATACTTACAATGGCATTACATATTACAAGATCACTGAACAAGATGCCCAGGTTTATCTGGATGCCTCCCTTACAGGCCTAGGTGGAGTTTATGGCTCCTTTGTCTATGCACTCCCCATTCCAAAGGGGTTTCGCGACTATAGTATTGTCCATCTCGAGATATTGAACATACTGGTTGCATGTAAAATCTGGGCTTCTCAATGGGAAAATAAGAAAATACAAATATTTTGTGATAACCTTGCAGTTGTAGAAGTCCTAACCTCAGGCAGGACCAGAGACGAGACGCTGGCCATCTGTGCGCGCAACATATGGCTCTTGTCAGCATTATACAACATTCATTTTACATTTTCCCACATTGCAGGTGTCCAGAATACCATTGCTGATTTGCTGTCCAGATGGGGAAATAGTCACCACGATTGGTCTAAACTCCAAAGTCTTTGCCCTGATCATGTTTGGGTGGATTCCCATATCGATCTAACATTATTGAATTATACCATATAATATACTATTTTTCAGGCTTACCTGCAGCGGCGGCCCAGCTGGCGTCCCTGGCGTCTGTGAGCTTAAAGAATGGGTTTCGTCCCGCCACTCTCACACAGTACACCCGAATGTGGAAAGACTTTCTAGCATTCCAGGTGGCTGCTGGGTTGTCGTTGCATCAGGTGACTCCTTTAGTTCTACTAGCATATATGCAATACTTGATCAATGCTAGTTTGTCAGAGTCTAACATCTCAAATAATCTGGCTGCAATAAGGGCGTTTCACATAATACATGGCCTTCCCACACATCCATTTCAGGATCGTCGGATCCCTCTTCTCCTAAAATCCATCAAAATCAACAGGCCTTTTGCTCCAAAAATTGCTCAGTGCCTCACAATTGATACGCTACACCAAGTTATGGCCACATCGGCTGGTCTTCAACATAATATCACATTTACAGCTTTGTACTCTTTTGTCTTCTTCTCTTTTCTACGTCTTTCCAATTTGTTGCCACATACTACCAAACAATATGATTTTACTAGACATATGGCTCGGGGAGACGTCATTTTCACCCAGTTTGGCGCCACAGTTATCATCAAATGGTCTAAGACCATCCAAGATAGAAAAGAGACCAGAACCATTAATGTTCCATATCTAGGTGATTCACAAATATGTCCTATTGTAGCCTTGAAAACCATGCTTTGCCATATTCCGGGTTCAGAAAATGATCCCCTTTTCATGATTACAAAGAAAGGTATCCCCATGGTCCTGACCGATTCCGTGGCTCGTAAGCATTTGAAAAAGGTGTCTCAGTTATTACACATACAACCACCACTGACCTTTCATGCCTTTAGGAGAGCCGCCTCTTCTTGGGCGTTTCAGCATGGGGTCCCATTAGAACACATCCAGGCCCATGGCACATGGAAATCCAACGCTGTTTGGTCCTACCTTCGGGCCCTTCCGTCATCCTCCTCTCCCGTCGCACAAACCTTTAGTAAACACTTACACACTTAAGTTTGGCCTTGGGAGTCACATTATTTCCATTTCACCGCTTATTTCTTATAATTTAACTCCAAATTGGTGCTCTCTGGACGGTTACACCATATCAAGGTCAGGTGAGCCCGAACAATGACTCGGTCTATTAACCTTCAAAACTGGGGGACCTGTTCACGGTCTCCCCCTTTCAGTCAGGTCTCTCTTGACTTTACCTGTCTTTCAATCTGACGGTTTGACCTTTTGACCTCTTACCTCAGATTGCGTTCATTTCATGTTCGAGCTCCCCTGGCCCAGAGGCCAAAGGTTTATAAAGTAGTCACAATCTCACAGTGGGAAATTATCCTGAAGTTTGGATCAGTGAATGTAATCAAATCTTTATGGTTAGTTATCGTAATTATGCCTGTAAACAGTCACATTTATTAATCTTGAGTGTGCAGTTTGAAATATCATTATGGTTTACTTTTCTGTTAGTAGCATTGTTCTAAGCGTTAAACAAGTTAAAGTAATCAATAATGATGTATGTAGCTGAAGTTTGAATTCCCACTCATTTTATCATAACTAGTGCTAATATGATGATTTAGTTCATTTACTCCTATATATGTGTTTTAAACAATTGTACTAATTGTGCTTGCTTTAATGTTAAAGAATAAAAATTTTAAATCCCAATCTTCTGTCCTTGGGTTTGGGGGAATGTGCGGGTCCACATCTAGGTGTGGACGGGTTCATTCCTACAAACCCTCTCCAAGCTTTAGCAAGCACACTTGTCCTAGTTTTTCCTCTCCTCTGATTGGTCATACTTGAATGCTTTATAATCCTTCACCTGACATTGTCATTCAAACTTCAGCTGGCAGTGGGGTCACATTGAAAACACCCACCCCTAGTAAAACCCACCCAAATTTTATAGGGCGTGTAATCTGTTTAGGCCCTTGATACTGCATACATTATGTTGTGTTTCAGACTCTTGCCACACATGATCGTACAAAATTTGAGGTGCTCTGGTTCAGCTGCCGTCCTAGTCGGGGGCCAAGTGTTGACAGCCGCCGTCGGACAGTCACAACGCAGCTTACCAGCCTTCTATACCAAAGGACACAATATCTTGTTCTGCTATTGCCATTTCAACGTCTTTCAATATCAATTTGTATTATATTAAACGTGTAAATAGATTGTCAGTACTACTCAATGCTGGATGTTTACCATGTGTCTTGACGGTATATCATGTATATTTTTGTCTGCCAGTAATTCATTACACAATGTGCCTCCATTGCTCACATGTACAGTAATTTTATTGTGTCCTTTTACGTATCTCATGAATAATATTATGTGAAATATCATGCACCTCAGGTGCCATGGTCTATGAGCTTTTTTGTTATAATTAGCGGGCCGTAATGCTCGGTCCAAACTAGGGATTCCAAATGCTGAGCTAGACAGATCATGGCATCGACGATCAAAAGCCTTAAGTCTAAGTAGCCATACTAATATTAGGTCATATCATAATGGTAGCCTGGGATTCCATGGATACCCACAGCACCAGGAACCTAGCCTTTTGGATTTGGATTCTTTTAGCTCGGAATGCCCTTAATGGACAACAGGAGTGAGCCTAACTTTCATTCACATAGGAGGAACCTCCCAGTACTAGGAGCCACTTGGAACATTTCCAGTTCCATTCTACCATCCTCTAAAGGCTGTGTTTTTTGTTGTTTTTTTTTTCTTAACAATTTTTGATATGTATTCAATTGTTATGTGGCCTCTGTGAATTCCATGGTACGGTAACTTAGCCTTGTGCAAATTATAGCCCACTAACCTATGTTAATTTCATTCTTATCGTACTATTTTATAATTTGTTTTCCCAGTCGGAGTCACATTATTTCCATTTCACCGCTTATTTCTTATAATTTAACTCCAAATTGGTGCTCTCTGGACGGTTACACCATATCAAGGTCAGGTGAGCCCGAACAATGACTCGGTCTATTAACCTTCAAAACTGGGGGACCTGTTCACGGTCTCCCCCTTTCAGTCAGGTCTCTCTTGACTTTACCTGTCTTTCAATCTGACGGTTTGACCTTTTGACCTCTTACCTCAGATTGCGTTCATTTCATGTTCGAGCTCCCCTGGCCCAGAGGCCAAAGGTTTATAAAGTAGTCACAATCTCACAGTGGGAAATTATCCTGAAGTTTGGATCAGTGAATGTAATCAAATCTTTATGGTTAGTTATCGTAATTATGCCTGTAAACAGTCACATTTATTAATCTTGAGTGTGCAGTTTGAAATATCATTATGGTTTACTTTTCTGTTAGTAGCATTGTTCTAAGCGTTAAACAAGTTAAAGTAATCAATAATGATGTATGTAGCTGAAGTTTGAATTCCCACTCATTTTATCATAACTAGTGCTAATATGATGATTTAGTTCATTTACTCCTATATATGTGTTTTAAACAATTGTACTAATTGTGCTTGCTTTAATGTTAAAGAATAAAAATTTTAAATCCCAATCTTCTGTCCTTGGGTTTGGGGGAATGTATACTCAAGGCTCAAGGATGACCATTTATCAACGTCTGCCACTGGGGATAAGACCCAATGACAGAGGACCGCCATTTTAAGTGGTAATCTGAGCCATTATTTCTCTGCCTGTACCTGGGTTTGAACCGATGTCCTCTGAGTCCCTAGACAAGTCTATTACCCACTAGGCCACAGTGGCAGATATATACACATGGTGGCGGGGTGATGTGAGCAGGATGGATATTCAAGGGAGCTCATTCTTAAAGGTATACTACCCACATACAAGGGTCTCATTTCAGAGTCAAAAGGAGAAGGTTGTCAAGTGGAAAACAAATATGTACAGATACAATTCTTAGGAAAGGTGTGATTGGGCTGTTAGCATACTATAAATATGTATCCAGGTGGATTTGCAGACAAATAAGAAACAGAGAAGTTTGTGCGAAAATAATTACTGAATAAACTTAGAGATGTATCAAAACTAGAAATCCCTGCTCACTTTATCATTTATATTACAGTTAAAGTCAACATTACTGGTTCCAAAAATAATGATGCCTTTTTAAAACTTGTTTATTTTATGTGCATATACATTACCTACAGTGCAGCTTGGCCCTTGATATCCAGGTACACATTTCTCCATTGGGCATATACCATTGGAAGAGTTGTGCACACAAGGTGGGTATTTGCAGAATTCAGAACAATTTCCCTTACAGTTTTCCCCGAACTTCCCACTTTCACATTCTCAAAGTTAAAATATTAAAAATAATGCTATAAATATACTGGAGAATTATCAAACTTGATAAAAAGGCCAGAAATCCCTCTATGACTGTACAGATGGGGGTTCAGAAAACTTCAGATATTATTGTGTTTTACTGAGGCTCATTTAGTGTGGAAATATCAAGCAACATATAAACTTTATAATGAAGAAGCGATAATTTGTTAAATTATGCATCAATATAAAATATACAATTGAAAACATGAGTGCATATAGGATAAATTCAATTAAGTCTTTAGTTATCTATCAAAACAGGTAAATTACATGATTTTGTTTTTGACGACTTTTATGTTATATTTAAACTGGTTCTCTGGTAAATAGCAGAAATCTCACTTTCATTACAGTCATCTCCTTGATAACCAGCTTTACACTTCTTTCCAGGACATTCTCCATTTTGAGATGTGGGTATACATGGCTCTGTTTTGCAAAATCCTGAACAAGTTTCTGCACAGTTATCTCCATACATTCCAGCAGGGCATGCTATGACAGACAAAAATCTATTACTGATAATCATGATTGGATATTTTACTCTTACATTAAAATAACGGTAACAGGAAGGGACCTCGAATATCTCTGAATAGCTATTTTTAACTATTATATGCATAATATTTTGTAGATCTAAAATTACATATTTAATTTCTGCCAGTTCTCTAGTAAATAGCAGAAATCTCACTTTCATTACAGTCATCTCCTTGATAACCAGCTTTACACTTCTTTCCAGGACATTCTCCATTTTGAGATGTGGGTATACATGGCTCTGTTTTGCAAAATCCTGAACAAGTTTCTGCACAGTTATCTCCATACATTCCAGCAGGGCATGCTATGACAGACAAAAATCTATTACTGATAATCATGATTGGATATTTTACTCTTACATTAAAATAACGGTAACAGGAAGGGACCTCGAATATCTCTGAATAGCTATTTTTAACTATTATATGCATAATATTTTGTAGATCTAAAATTACATATTTAATTTCTGCAATATATCAAAGCATTTGTTACAAATAACCCTCAAGTATGGTACAAATCAATTAAATAAGATCTAGATCTGTCACATTTGCTTTACGGATGTCTTTTAGAGCCTTAATAATTTCTATTTGAGTAAGTAAGTGGTAAATTTATCAGGTAAAATGTGACTTATGAGATTGTTTAAATGACAGAAGGTAGGCATTGTAACATCAAAAATGGTGGTGTTTATTTTCTTCATTAATTCTTTAGCAGACATTTATATGATCACTTATTTGTTATAGGGACTTTTACCATGGATTTGTAGTAACTAAAGCATTAATGCAATGACTCACAGTTATTACAAAATCTTCCTGAGTATCCAGTATCACATCTAAAACATGCTCCACTGAACCTGCACATATCTTTGTAACAATGTTCAAAACACATTTGACTGCATTGGGAACTGTGACGACCACTTGGACAAACTGAAATGGAAATAAAGTGGTATGTGACCTCATGTGTTCCTGTTTTAATGTGTAATCATTTCCCAAATACAAAAGTGAGGAGTAATGGAAGTCCAGTTGAGATTTATGCATATAAAGTCAAAAAGTAAGTCATCCAGTGCCATTGAAACAATAATATTTTAAAACACTTAAGAACATAGTGCTGAAACTCTGGCATCATGTGCCCCTTGTTACAATACAACAACTATGGTATTACGGCAGTATTTCTTAAAACATTGTTCCCAGTATATTAGCATCTTATGTTTCTAATAACGTATAAAGTAATGAAATTATAAATATGCAACTGTGACATTACTGCAGCTATTAAAATTGACACCATAAAGGTATATCATTGCAACAATATTTTAGGATTTAGAGACGAAGGGGATTTTTTTTTCAGTTGATATAATCTCTTCAAAATCACAATCCAATATGTGAGGTTAATTTAATGAAGGTGAAAAAGAGGGAGGTCGATACTGAATGGTGTTGCGAACTAAACAAGTGGCAGTATTGGATGTAAATAACTACAAAATTAAGATTGTGAAGGAAACTACTGTTAACTCTGTTACAGTACCCGTTTCACATTCAAAGATATCGTTTCCAGTTGAATTTTAACGAAGTTGTCCCTTAGGGCGTTGGTCTTGACCTTCAGTTATGACCTAATATCATGCTAGTATATTTATTGGTCACTCTAATGTCAACAATTTTACTTATTACTTGTGCTTTTATACATGTGCATATATCTTACTGTTATTTGTACTTCATTTTAGTTGTCTAATAATAATAGTACTATGATAGGGCTTCTCTCTTTAAAGATCCATAATCATATAACCAGAGACACAGTTGGGGTCAGCATCATGGAGAAAGCCATGGGGAACCATGTTGATTATTTACAATTGTGATACTGTGATACAGCTTTTAGGGATCGAAGGATTCCTTTGTTCATAAAATCTGTAAAATTAAACAAGATTTTTCAGCCTAAGTTGCATTTTGTAATTGATGAGGAGGTGCTTAAACAAGTTGTCAGTAAATGTTATTCACTTCAGTCTCCTCAAACTTTTATAGCTTTATATTTGTTTACTTTCTTTTCTTTTCTGAGGTTGTCCAACATACTTCCTCATTCTATAGCTGCCTTTTGATATGTAGAGACACTTATGTGTAGGGGATGTCATCATTAAGGACCAGGATGCGGTGGTGATCATTAAGTGGTCCAAGACCATGCAAAATAGAGCAAAAAGTTGCCACCAATTCTTTGCCATATTTAGATCTTTCAGCATTGTGCCCCATCAAGGCCTTAGTCACCACATTGACTGCTTCTGGACAAAATCCTGATCTTCCTTTGTTTCAGGTTTGTAAGCCTGCTGGTCAAGTCCCTTTGACGGACTCTGTTGCCGGGAAGCATTTGTCTTCAGTTTGTTATATGTTGTCTTTGCCTAAAGTGTTGACCTTCCATGATTTCAGGCATGGGGGACCATCTGGGTCTTCAGACATGGAATGCCTGTACAGGACATCCAGGTACAGGGGACATAGTCTTCCAGTGCTGTTTGGTGTTACATCCAGCTTCCCCCTTCTGTTGCTTCCTCTGTTTCTACCTCTTTCCGTGCCCACCTTTCTGCGTAGCTACCTCTACCGGGTATTTGGGATCTCTGGCTTTAACCTCTCTCAAATTTGCAGAGCTTTGACCTCTCTGACCTCCTTTGATTGTGACCTTTCAATCTGGGGGGTGGCAACTTGTAGCAAAAGCTTATGGGTTTTGCATTTTCTTTCAGGGACCTTCATTATGTCAAGTTCACTGCTTATGACATTTGACCTTCAAGTTGACCTTGAACTGTGGTGTTGTTATGCTGTGACCTTGGCATCTGACCTTATGACCTTTTATTTATGTTATATATAAAATGTTTTATGCTGTTTTACATTCATTCATTGATTAACATATAACTATATTTGAATACATTATGATAAAATTACAGTTAACAATCTTTTAGTAGTCATGTATAATCATGCGTATAATAAAGTTATACATCCCAAAACTTTTATTGTCTTGGGTGGGGGCTCGGGGAATGTGATAACAATTGTAGCAACACTGTTGTGGACATACTACAACTTGGGAGATAAGAGCAGAGAGACTCCTAAACAAGGAATTACAATAGTCAAGTCTACTACAAGCCAAAGTATTTGCCGCCATGACAGCAGCATCACATGTTAGATACCTTCTGACATTATTGAGATCCCAGATTTGAGCAAAACAAGACCTACATGTGTTCTGAATATGCCTTGAGAAAGAGAAATTTGAGAAAAACCACAAACGAAGGTTTCTGACCACCTCAGCTGGAGAAAGGAGACTACCAAGGAAGTTGACTGGGAAAAAAATGTTAACTTATTCATATTGCATAGTCACATTGAACTTATATAACAAAATGGTTTCAGGGGAAGTCGTTCATGTAATGTTCCTTGCTACTATTATACAGAACCGACTTCATACTGGTAAGGAAGCATGTGTAGCTTTTGTTGAATTCAGCAAAGCTTTTGATAGTGTTAACATAAATTTTTTACTGCATAAATTACTCAACTACAATATAAATGGTACAATTTATATGGCTATTCAAAGATTGTACTGTAATACTCAAAATTACATGAGAATTAATATCATGTATACACAATGGTTTCTCTCGTATTATGGTGTACGCCAAGTGACACTCTGTCCCCAACTTTATTTTCAATATTTTTAATCGACCCTGCAAATTCCATGAAAAACTTGGTATTGATATAGGCACTAAAAATATTGGAATCTTAATGTATGCTGTGGATGTAGCTTTAATAGCTGAGGATGAAGATAAACTCCAAAGAGAAACAGATATTTTAAAAGATTGGTGCACAAATTGAGACAGAATATAAATCTTACAAAAAGTCAAATTATGCATTTTAGGAAGCCAAGAAGACAACCAACAGAATATAAGTTTAGGTACGGTGATAAATTAATAGAATTGGTACAAAATATAGGTATCTTGGAATATTTTTTTATGAAAGTCTATATTTAACTGTGCAACTACTCTAGCTTATTCGGCTGGAAGAGCTCTTGGAAATGTTATGTCAAAATTCGGTTCATTCAAGAATATGTTTTCAACATTCACAAAAATATTTAATACAAATGTTTGGCCAATATTAGACTACTGTTCAAGTGTATGGAGATACAAAAAACACCAATGCTACCAAATTACAAAATAGAGCATTGGGATATTTTGGGGGAACACACAAAAATGCATCAGATCTTGTTGTGCAAGTTACAATGGGTTGGTTGCTCACAGAGTATAAGTATTAATTGTCTTTGCTACAATTATGAAATAAAGTAATTAAATTGGATCATCTGTAGATTACACTGTCTTTGAATGGGATCTGCAAAACTTCTTAGATTCTTCTTAGATTAGATTCTTAGTGTGGAAAATATGAAATATTTTTGATTTGTAGAATTTGCATGACTTTTTTTTAAAATGGAGAGGCAGTACATGTATCAACTGTTAAAGGTAAACTAAATATTATCATGCAAATTATGTGGTGTGAAATACTAATATAATATTACACAAACCAAAGCTTAGTACATATGTACACATTGAAACTGAACCTTTTCTCAAAGGAAATATGAGCAAGTTTCAATGTTCAATTCTAATACAACTAAGATTTGTCATTCTGCCCTTAGCAGTTGAAACCAGAAGATACTATTTTGGAAAATGACACTTGTAAAAATTTTATCTAGGATGAAATTCACTTTGTCTGTAAATGCAGTGCTTATACTTTGGTAAGAGCGAATTTAATTTCCAAATTTAATGCACATTTTAATATACATAAATAAACTTAGGAATACCAAGAAAAGTATGCATTATTTGTTTTCCGAATTATTGCCAGTTTAAGCATATATTTGGACTGACTTATAAGTCTGTTAAGGGATTAGATATATCTCTGTTGTAATCATTTGAAAATATATTGTTTTGTATTAATAGAATGTAACTATAACAAATGAATATACATTGCCTTTGGTTCCAGACAACAATTAAACAACAGGGGTGGGATAAAATACTTTTTATTTACAATTATTGTATATATATATATGTATGTATATAAACTATTGTTTATTGACAATTGAGAACACATTTGAATTTATTTAAACTTTTAAAAATTTTATTTACATATAGATAAGGCCACCTTAAGTGAGGAACCCAAGTTTAGTATTCGCAAAGTGGTGACCCTAGGGTCACCCTTAACGCAAGTGAAAGTAATGTTAAGTGGAAAGAGGGTGAAGCTAAGGTCACCCCAATGATTAACATCAGATTAAACCTGTGACCATAGGGTCACAATGAGGGTTTGCCTGAATTTAAGGTGGCCCTAATGAGGTAGTTGAATGAAGTTATTGTTTTAAAGTTAATATAAGGTATTTACAACCTGGAAATTGTTATAATTTAGGGTTGAACCACTACAAGAAACCATTTAAAAGAAAACATGTGAGTAGGAAAAAGGTCCCGTGAGGGAGACTAAATGATGGTGTACTTAAAATGAACCTGAAGCAAAGGAAGTTTACATTTGAACCAGTACGATCTTTCACAATTATTATTACTTGCAGTTAAAAGTAGATAGGAATAATCTTAACAAATTAGCAAAAGTTAAGGCACAAGCCCTGACAACTGCTATAACATTACAGTGAAGGTACTCTGTAGTGAAATAACTCTATATAAAAAGTTTTACTGTTACAGTACCCAATTGATAGGACAGTTCATTAAATATATAAAATTAACTAAGCACTTGATAAAAGACAGTGTGAAAATAAAGTTTAAATTAATACATAAGATATAATATAAGAGTACGTTTTGTACCCTAAATGGAACTTTTTGACTAGAGTACATTACATGAATACTTTACATCTATCCCAAGTAGAAGTGGGAGGACATATTTGTTATAGATCACAATTTTTATTAGTTACACTGGTGATAATGATAAGAGACTAAATATTTAAAATATTGTTTAACACACCAGGTTTGGTGGCTACATGTATGCACTAACATGACATGGCTAATGAAGTAAATTACTTTGTTAAGTGGATTATTTTGATTTAACATGAGAAATATGTTAAACATTTATCTGAGTACAGATGTTACCGATTATCTTGGTTGAGTAGAAAACTAAACACAGATACGATATTACATGTTTTACTAGAATACACTTTGCTTCCATCTTGCCCTAATGTTAAGGGTTGGTTAAAACAATGCTGCATTACTACATAAATGGGAAGATAATAGTTACCCAATATTCACATATAAAATTTTGCTAAAATACTTTAAATAAGCCATAGTAACACTCTCACTATCGGAGGGGTTGGCATTCCAATTATTACACAAGTACATTAGGCAATATCCATGTTTAAATAAAATTGCTAAAATACTTTAGGTAACCTATGATACACATGGAAGATAGCAAAACAACATTACCACCATACATGTGGTTGACCTTGATACGAATTCAAATACATATCACACAAGCCATTTATCTAGGTCAAGGCATAATCAATGAATTAAAACACTAAGTAGCCATTTCATTATAATGTGGCAATGGTTATATACCACCGTTGAAATGTGATTATGTACAATAATACAACAACTTCCTGTTACAGGCTGAGTACAAACAACAAAGTGTCGACCATTTACTTGGCATTTTTCTAAATGACCTTGACACATGTCAAGTGAATGATTCTACAACCCAAAACAGACGTTGAATGACTCTAAAGAGGGAAGTCAAGTTATTATAACCTTAGGACCCCATTGACAATAAAACTCCTAACTTTTCAAAAACATAGACATGTTTCCATGACTTATAAACGTAAAATAACAATCAGCAGATCCAGCAAATCCAGAAAAAAAGCACATGAAAATGTTTTATCTCCCTGACAGGATGTAGCACATCCCAGCTTGTCTGGATCAAACTCCCCACCTGACTTTGGATCAGAAGGATTTTCTCCATGACAAGGACAAGCCATAGAAACTACAAGGACAAGCCGTATACCCATAACGGACAAGCCGTACTGATAAACTGACAGGACTGGACCAGTTTCCAGGCTCATCCCATCTGGATTGATTAATTCCTGGAGTCGGGATTGAGAGCTGGGATCAAACCAAAACTATATAAAACCTCCTCTGGCTGTCATAATTCATTATTTGCCACTGCAAAGATCCCAGCTACACATCAGAGAGGCTTTATACAGAAGCTTAGGGTACTGTTGTTTTAATTGAGTATAATAATTTTCTATGTTCATCATCCTTTGTAGACAGAAAAGGACACATCCAAACCCAGGGACAACACCTGCCCTACAGCCAGGACCCCAGCCACAGAAACAGCCAGCCCTCAGGAGAAGAAGGAAGCCACCAAACCCCTGGGTCAGGCACTGAATACTTCAAAGACAAGAAACAGGGTGCTACAGCAACCTCCTGGGCGACCTAATACAGACTGATATCCCAGGACACCAGAATTTCGTCAGGAGGCCTCCTGCCTTTTCTACCTCGTCAAAAAATGCATACACCACCAAATTAAGAAGTCTGTCAGCAATTTCAGGAAACCCTTACAAGTTGGATTGAAACTGGCAATAATGCTGAGACACCTGGCAAGAGGAAAAACCTACATCTCCTTGCAGTATCAATTGCTGGTTGGCCAAACTACCATCTGTAAATTCCAGATCTGTTGAACCATCTTTGCTGAATTCCAGGACAAATATTTGTTCTCTACCAATGACCCTAACGACTGGAAAAAGTGGAGAAGTTCAGAACCAGAGGGAATGTTTCGCATGCTGTAGGGGCAGTAGATGGGAAGCATATCGCCATAAAGAAGCTAAAGAAATCTAGGTGTGACTATTCCACTTACCAGGGCTTCTTTTCCCTGGGGCAGCTAGCCCTGGCCGATGCAGAATATATTTTCCTCTAGATAGATTGTGTGTCATGTGGATCTTCATCTGATACACTGATTTTCAGAGAAGCAATTTGAGGGAGAAGATTAAGGATCGCACCTTGGGGCTTCACGCACCTAAACCACTGGAGGATGGAGGACCAGATTTGCACTATTTCCTGCTGGGTGATGACACTTTTGCCTTGATGCCATGGATGGTGAAACCCTACAGCAGAAGACAACTTACAAGGGAAGAAAGAATAGCCAACTACAGGATCTCCAGAGGCAGGAGGGTAGTGGAGAATGTATTTGGAATATAAGTGAGCAGATTTAGGGTACCACTGGTGAAGGGTTGTCAGGACATTGTTTATACATGCTTGGTGTTGCAACAACATATTGAGGACACACCAGGGTGGAGCAGACAGGGCACCAAACCCAAGAAATGATGTAGCGCCCCTGAGGAATGAAAAGGTGGTGTATGTGCCAGATGACAACTACAGCAATTCTTTGAGGGAGGCCAAGCATCAATGAAACCTGCTGGCAAACTAGTTCAATCATGTGGGGGCATTGGCTGGACAGGACAACAGGATCTGAGATGGGAGCTACCCCAGAGGCAGTAGAAACTAGTATTTATAAGTCCTTCTTTTCAGAACTACCCAATTATTTCATGAACTTTTATTTAAGCTGGTGTTACTGAAATTTCAAACAAATTTTCAAAGAAAACCCAATCCATTTCCAACAAGTTTCAACATTACTTCAGACAAAATCCGCCAAAGTCCCCTAAGACTGTTGAAAAATTTCCACTAAAGTAATCTAAAAATGTTCCCCATTAAAAGGCAAAATTTATATACTTGAATATTTTGTTTTAAATTGTTTGTTTTCTGTCAAATTAGCAAGATATTTCACATTTCAAAATTTGAGGAACCTCTAAAGTTCAAAAGTTCAAAGGTCAAAAAGTCGGATCCAGAGGTCAAAATATTTTTCCAAGTGTCAAAGCTTCTTAGAAGTCGAAGTGTTTTCATTTTTATGGGGAGGTGGGCCAATGTTTCATTGGCTTTGGCTCATTATTAAGTTTAAGTTCTAAATCCAAAATTTTATTTTTTTCTAAGATCAAAGTCCAGTTTTGAAATATTTAAAGTTTATTTGACTTCAAATTGCCATTCACTCAGTCACTCATTTTGTTCACACGTGTGTGGGAGGCGTGTGTGTGTGTGGGGGGGGGGTGTGTGGGCGGTGTTTGGGGGTAAAGTGTTTTGTGTGGGGCAGCGTAATGCTTCTTGTTTGGAGATTTTTTGCAACGTTTTGCTGATAAATTGTTTTTTGAAAGATTTGGGGTCCTGAAAATGAGTAGTGGTTCTGCTACTGCTGCTGCTTAGGATGGGCTAACTGCGGAGGAGGCTGAAGCTGGGCTGGTTGCTGCTGATGTTCTTGTTGGTTTATGGTGGTTGCAGGAGACACAGCTTGTTGGTACAGCTCTGTTGTGAAACTATATTTGATATTTCGCCGATCCTGACAAGCCACGAAACTACAACCAATCCTAAATGACTCTGTAATCATTGCCCCTGACCCTCAAAAAATCTGTAGTTAACAACAAGTCAGCCCCAGTGGAACACCCCCATAAGTAGGGATTTCAGTTTTGAATATGGGGTAGACGGGGACTCATTGAGGCCTAAAATGGAAAGAGAGAGACACGGAAGTTCAAAAGGAGATGCGTAAAACAGGAGAAAATATTGCATCAAAGAATGTGTCATTGGAAGAAATGGTTATCCTATGCATGAAGTCCGTTTATGCCAAAATACAATTCATAAAAGTAAATCTTTGATAAAAGAAACAGAAGAATAGTCTGGACACTACAGTGCAAACCAATCAATTTGTAGTGTTTGTTATTTAAATCCTTAATTTCATGTAGTTTCCAGTTCTAGTTAAAATTGTATAAATACACATATGTTTCTGAAGTATTTTTTTTCACCCTTTGAAAAATATGGTTCCTCGTGGGATTTGTTCTCAGGCCTCCCCTCCCTTTTTTCTTTTCGGCGTTTTTTCTTACTTTTTCTTGAGAAGTTTACACTGGTTATATGGATCATTTCACAGGAAATGGCAACTAATTCAGTGTAATTGCTCACATTCAAACAAAAATGGCGTAGAACTAAAATTAATTTGATCGATTGTGAAGTCATATTTTCAATGTAATTTGTATTTATTTCACATTCATCTAAATCTTGAAAAGACTATTGGCTATGTGTACCTCTACTGAAAAAGAACAGTTCGACCTATGCTGTAGTGTATGTCCAGCTAATAGGATTAGGTTAATTGAGCCTGGATCTTAATCTTTAAATGCGTTTGCCACGGGGTATTTTTATCGTCTTAAAGTAAAAGTTTTGATTTTACATCCTGTTCAACAGCTAGGGTCATACTGAAAAAGGTCCTCAGCATAGTCACCAGTTGGAGTCGAACCCACACAGAGGTGACAGTCTGTAATTAGTTGCAAAATCTGCTAACCCATTAGGCCACTGAGCACCTACTTTTATCTTGTTAAAAGATTTAAATTTTATGCATTGTGTTTTGGCATAAACAGATTGCATACATATGATAAAGATTCATTCAAAACGATTCCTTCCAATGATACATGCTTGGATTTCTTATTTACCGTGTTTTTGATGTCATTTTGATTTTTTTACTTGATCCATCTCTTCAGATTATATGCCCCAATGGGTCTTTCTCAACCATTTCGTTCAAAATTAAATCGACACTTAATCCCTTTCTTCATATTTTATGCCTCGTTGAGTTCCTTAATAGAGAAACAATAGAATCTATGGTCCGGCAAACAATAAAAAACTTGGTGCATCGATTGTACTAGATAATACACTCATGTCACTACTCATAAAATTAAGGTTGTGAAGTGAATTTTTTCACTGATTTCAATCAGGGCACAGTTAATTACACTACCATAACATCGATTACATACTTATCACAATAATGTTAAATTTGCCCAAACTTACTTTTTACCCATTTTGTTATGGATTAACTAATTACCACTAATGCCATGCTGCATTACTTGATAGGAATATCATAGTTGGTCAGAATAATAATCCTCAAATATGTTTGTGACACACTCTGGTCAGTTTTACAAAGATTTATGCAACAATTTTTCGTTATAGGCAAAGAGCAGATGGACAGGAGTTTATAAATGGTATACTCATAAGACACATGCACAAATATTTGCAGTTTTTAATTATCATTTTTACCAACCTCTGTAAACACTCAGTCTTCTTGAACCACCACAGATCTGTGTGGAATCTCCTTTACATGTGGAATCACAATCATCGTCATCTGCCATCCCATATTTGTCATACGCCTCACCACAGTAACACTCATCACCGTACTAAACCAAATTTAATATTCAAAATAACAGTTTCTCATAGATAACATAAGCTATAATGACAGTGGCAAATAATTTGTAGTTGGTGTCCTCACATTCCTATCACATAACCCAGAGCACAGGAATAACTTTCCATAAAGAGGTTCCAAATTTGAAACATAACCACAATGAACACGATGTTTTTTGTCAAAATAAAATTAGCCAAACGGTCTGGTTACCCACTTTTCTGTGGGTCCTAACAACTCATACTTTAATTTTAGGTTACGAACTTGTCTTTACAAAGCACAAGCCCTAGCGAGGCTTGAGCCTCTAGTGATCACTTTTTTCTTTTTTGGGGGTTTTTTTTTTGGTTTGTTTCCGAACTTTCATAAATTAAACTTTCATATCTCATCACTGAAATTAAGCCCAGTCCCTAAGCCCAGTCCCAAAACAGTAAACCACACAGGAGGGTTATCTTTTTATTATATATACAGAATATGATTATATAAAATAATAATAAAATAATATACAATACTAACTACTAATTATTTGCACCTCTTTAAAGATTATGTAAATGGCTGTCAGTATATACACGTTAGTGTGTTATTTAAATACAAGTAAATTAATGTCTTATAAAACTAAACGTCAGAGTAAACACCAGATGTTAATATAATCTTTATTAACATTAATAATAAAACACAAATAAAATAATATCTTATAACATTAAATATCAGTTGAGTCTTAACTTGTATCATGAAACTGCTATAAGATATCATTACTATCAACTTAAAATTTACCAAGTTACCATTAACTTATATCACAGTTATATAAGATACCAGACAAATATGTATAAAAGTTACTGTAAAACAATTTCATAAAGTTAACATGCAAGTTACCATGAACATATGAACCAGACAGGACACCTGTTGAGCTACTACCCCAGATATGCAGCTCGGGGTGGGGGGAAGGGAAAATAAATTCATGTTAACAGTTCAAAGTCTGACTTAAAACTGGGTTTATTTCCGATTCAGAATTCCCTCCAAAAGTCCCTGACCAATGAGTGACCCTGTTACAATCGAAGTTAGCAACCCCTAAACATTTACTGTTTGTCAACAAACCTGTGTAAAATAGACTGGTACCCTGACAGGATAGACACACCATAAACTATAATAGAAGAAGGGGACCCAGGACTGACATCTGCATTGCCTTGACACTGCAAGCGAGCAATGGCCTATGTTAATACTTGGATGTGTGACCGCCTCAGTGAACTACTCGTGTCTCTGATGGTTTTTCGCCTTGCGCTAGAAGACCAGAACCCCTTTGATCCTTGTTTTTCCAAATATTGAGATTAGTTTCTGGCTCATGAACCACACCCTAAATACCAGCAACATAAGGGTTACATACATACAGACACATCCCAGAATCAAATCACACAAATGGGGTTCTTGCCACTTGTTGTCACTAATGCTAACTTGCAAATAAGACCACATACAACCCTTTGACATGTTATCTCTAATACAACCCATCAACACGTCCTTTTACAAATGATCCTGTTACAGTCTTAAAACGGGTTACATTCTAGTAGCATACAATTGTCTCCTTTTATACATGTAGGGATGCTTTTCTCTACTAACTCACAAGTTTTTACATTATTGGCTTCCCTATGACCACATATACTGCCTTTTGCACTTCATACATACATGGCAACTAAGAAGGCTTGATGAAATGGCAAATACGGAGGTAGATTTTATATAACTATTGCTCCAAAACACTGCCAGTGCCTAAAATGGTACATATTTTAAGTCACTAAATGCATCTCAAATAGTAAAGAAGCAATCCACAAATGTGAAAATATCCAAAGAAAAAAAAAGAAAATTTCTGTATATTGCCTCCAACACAACCATACTGACATTTTGTCAGACCACCAACAAATAAAAGCACACAGCATGCGACTTATGTTTTCAAATCAATCCTTATGTCTCCTTACTCACATGAACCCACCACCTTCTATAAGTGCTATGACCACGCCTAAGCCATGTCCCAAGTGATGTCTTACACCTCTAACAATGACCACAAATCTCACAACTTTTGCCAGGCATCAAACCATATCCAAACACTTATGTCAACAGCCTACAAATGACAAAGTTACAAAGGCATACATGTGTGACCACCTCAATGGTGAACCTGGGAGGGAGGATCTAGCTTCCTTCAGGAAATTTTGGCGATTTTATCCAGTCCTATCCAGAAAGCCATGAGAAGGAAATTTGACCCTCGTAGTCAAGGAGGAAATCTTTGCAAACAGACCATCACAGTGGGCTGTAGTCTGGCCATCCCCTCAGATGACATCCCTGTTATAATGAGTATGATGCAGATGTTCCACACACCGGAGCAGTGGAAAGAAAGTGCACAATTCTTTTCCACCAGGTGGACCTTGGCCACACTTTAGTTGCAATGGATGGGAAGCATGTCAGGATTAAGCGTCCCCAACACATAGATTCCCACTACCAAAAGTAGGGGTTTCATTCAGTCATCCTCAAGGCCCCTGTTGATGTTGACTATAAGTTTTTGAGATGTGATGTTGGCTTTAATAGGCCATGTGCAGATGCACAGATTTCAATGAATGTCACCTGAAGGGATGCATATGGAATGGCACCTTAGGGAACCCCCTCAGGACCCACTCCTTGGGGATGACAGAGATATGCCCTACTTCTTCAACTCTGATGATGCTTTTGCCATCAAAACTTAGCTTATAAAGTCCTTTTCCAACAAAAACTCTCTAGGCCAAGATGAGTTGTTCAGAACACTTTTGGAATACTTGCCAACTGGTTGAGTGTCTCACAAGGGCAATCACACAGTTGTAATCTCATAACATTCTTACGAGAAAGAACCCACAGATGCATCAAAGAACTTATTGAGAGCAATGATGCAAACCACAGGCTGGTGCCAGGAGCACAGAGACAAGGTCTTAATCTACCAGATATCGATGAATGTACAAGAAGAAACCAGCAAACACACACAGCAAAGAGACAGAGACTTTATCTCAAGCCTACTAAGTGCAGGACCATCTCGAAATCCAACAAACGAGTCCCATAGGATTTGAACCCAATGTCATGGTGGTTTCACTTTTTTTCAAACTGCAAGGAAGACAAACCATCTTGAAATCCAATATGTGAATACAAAGTCTCATCCAAAATCCAATTTCATGGTGGTTTTACTGTATCCAAAACTACAAGCAAGATAACCATCTTGAAATCCAATAACTGAATTGGGGAACCAAAGAATAAAAATAACACAACATAAACTGGACACAAGGTGGAAAATTAATCTGTGTATTCTAACCAACCCAGAATGTCCAAGATGACAGAAGCGCCTATGACAAGTTAGTCATGGACCAACAAAATTAGGCTCACTCATCTGAAAATTAAAACGTGACAAACTTCCAGATATGTCTACCATTCACTGAAATGCTATAAAAGTGGACACTGAGAATTTAGTTAAGTGATCCCTTCATATTCAATTAGGTAAGGAATACTTTAAACAGTAAACCACGTGAAGCTCTCCATAGAAAGATTAACTACTCAGAAATGTGGCTTACACTTAGGTGATACATCAACTGCAGCGGTAGGCACCTGCTGCTAAAAGACAAGGTCAGAAGTGATAATAGCTTGAAAAGCCTGCTTAGGTTCAGTGAGGAGGGGACTCAGTTGATGGTCTGAAACTGTAGTACTAAGCGAAATACGAGATAAACATTTCACATAGGTGCGTGGTCCTTGTGTGCTACTGCAGAAGCCCTTGCAGTCCTCAGGGCTTTCTTTACCTGACCTAAAACCTACACAATTTGATCTTCAAAATCTTCCACGACCTTAGTTTTCAAATGCTTCATCTCTGACACAAGCCACTTAGACCAACTGGTATGAGGGCCTTCCTCTTCATTAATAGGATGAGCAGAGCAGCTCTAATTGGTATAAAGTCAAGTTATCAAGTCAATCATACTCCCTTACATTTAGCTAGTCTTTGATGTCATGTATTGAAAAAACCTCTGGTCCTAATACTCCTTTCTTCCAAATTATTGTCTTCCAAGAGCTGGGTGATATTTCCTGGGGTCACTGTCCCACTGGATGTGGTGTCTGGGGATGGCATATGAGCAAGGCCATTCTATCCTCTCAGTAGATGGTGGGCCTCAGTAGATGGAGGGCATGTAGTGGGGTTTTGGGGACTTCATGCTTGTTCCCTACTCTGTAGACATGCAGATGCACAAATCTTAACTTCTCCGGATACACTTTTGTCTGACTCTACAGGCAGAACACCTGCACCAGATGGGAAGGCTTGAGAAACTTGACAAACTGATCCCTTAGGCCTTGGAACTAGTTTTAAAGTTACTGGTGCTTGCTGGTGTGACCATTCACTAAAACTAAAAACAAAATAAATTATAAAATTACCTTATTGAGAAGCTACATACTGACGTCCCAGAAAGGTGAAACTTCTATGTGGCTATGACCTTCTGCTAGATAGCAATTGCTTTCATTGTTTCCATTGCTTTCATTGGCACAATTTGTATGTGGCTAGGACCTTTTGCTAGATATCAATTGCGTTCATTGTTTCCATTGCTTTCACTGGCACAATTTTTATTTCAATATTTCATAGAAAAATATATGACCCAGCATATATATGGCTGGAACATTGGAAATTGGGTGCCAGTTAAATCTTTCATTTCAATGCTTTACAGTTACACAGGAAGGGTAAAATCATGATGATCCTGTTTCAAAATCAAAGTAAAAATCAATTCAGGAGTTGTGGACGTGGAAAATATGTTGGGGTAGCAAATAGGGTGCTACCTTATTCAGTGCTACTAAAGGTTTTTCTTGTTGTGAACTGACATAGTTATATAATTGGTTGACCCGGATTCTGAACCCTAACCTCCCGCCAAAAGTAGCCATATTCATTCTAAATTTTGAAACCAAAGATGCAACACGTTTTATAAATATCAATTTTATTTTACTCGATTTTATGTATTTTATGCTTAATTGTATTGGAAGCTCTGGGGTTTCAGAGCACTGAAACGTTAGAGTTTCAGTGTTTTGCAGAGTTGCTGTCCAGTGGTGTTGATGCTGTTCTGGTGTTGTGTTGCTGTGTTCGAGCCCTGGCTTTTGAGCCGTTATTACTCTTTTGAGTCTGCTTGGATAGCTCTTAGGAGCAGGAATTGAGGGCTGAGTTCATTTTATTACTTTCAACTCTCTTTTCTTAAGTTCCAGTAGTGTCTATATAAGCAGATCCAAAACGAGAAGTATACTGTTGATTTCAGAATGCCAAGAAAAAACTTTGACTGTAGTAAATGTGGAGGCAGCCATCCTCGCCCCATTAACTCTAAATGTAAACTAGAAAGTCAAAATAATGAGGTGAATGAAGCTAGTGCTTACACTATGGACACTAATTCATTGATACTCCAGGAGCTGAAGAGTCTTAGCGGCAGAATGGCGGAAATGGAACAGAAGGTCGACGGTACAGTCCACTCCCCAGCTTCAAGCGTGGCCAGTACCAGCAAGGCACCTACCCCAGCGGAAGACAGCGAAGAAGAAGATGATGAACTTATCCTGCCATCCATCAAGTCATTGCAGCAGTCCAAGCGCATGCAGGCCCAGGTTGACCAGAGGATCCAGCAACTGAAGGACCTCAATGAACAAGGCAAGTTTAAGTCGCAGAGGGGGGGCAAAGATACTGTCTGGGTCAAAAAAGAGGTCTCCTGGCCCCATAACTTTATTTTGGGAGGTTCAAACAAAAACAGGGTCACCTATGATGCCTTGTCAATGAGTCAATGGGTCTCAGGCTTTGCCCAAATTGTAAGGGAAGAGAGTAACGAGACTGTCAAGAACTATATGCTTGATTATTTGGCTGAGTTGATGGAGGACAGTCATGACTTCGGGTGGCAGTCTGCTAAGGGAAGTCATGCTGTCCTCCTATGTAGAATGGAGGATAACAAAATTCAGTGGCAAGATACTCAAAAAATTGATAGGTTGCGTCGGGTTCATGCCCAAAGAATGGCCCCTACCCCTCAAACCAAACGTATTACTGCCAAAGGTCCCTTAGTTTGTAAATTTTATCAGAGGGGCTCTTGTATGCAGAAAGGCGATCATGAGAATAATGGTCAAATGTATCTTCATGTTTGCCAGCAGTGCTATGCACAAGGAAAGTCTTACCCCCATTCTGGCAAAGATTGTAAAAACAAGTCAAAAAACGACTTGGGCACTGCTTAAATGCAGTGCCTACTAGGGTTGAAAATTGTAGAAAATTCCCAGACCGAGTTATTTATAACTCTCAGTTGAAAAGCATAGCAGCTCATAACTGGAAAGCAACTTGGTATCACTATTCTAATGTCTCGTATGCAGATATTGTCAAAGGCACAATTCACCAAGCATATGGTAAAACTTCTGTCAATTGTCCTTTAAAGGTTAACCGTCAATTAAAGGCAAATAAAGTGCAGAATATAAATAGCAAAGTGTCAAATCTGGGTGCACACGTTGTCAATACTAGTTTCAATACTAACAAGCGTGTCATATGTGCCAAAAACTCGAGTGTTCAGTGTAAAAATGTTGGAAAACCTCGGGAAAAAGTTAATAAACTGTCAACTAACTGTCCAGTTATAGGTAAGAAGCTTAACATTGGTAGTTGTAACGTCGGTAATGTTAACTGTGGTTCAAATAACAAACTTCAGCCTGGAGTCAATTTAGCACGTCCAAATATCAGCCAACTGCAAACAAACTGTGTTCTTAATGATGTAAACAGATTTGCTTGTTTGCAACAAGTGTCAGATGATAATACTTGGCCAGTATTGTCTGACAGTTCAACCGGCAGTAAAAATAAGGTCCAAAATGACTGTGAAACAGTTTCACACGATGTGGTGTCCCAAAGTAGTAATACTCGGGTCCCCAGTTCAAACTGGAATGTTACTAGTGTCAAAGTTAACAGTAACTGTAAAAGATTACCAAACAACCCTTGTAGAACTTGGTCAGTATTGTCTGACAGTTCAACTGTCAGCAAAAATAACGTCCACAATGACTATGAAACAGTTTCACACGATGTGATGTCCCAAAGTACTAATACTCGGGTTCCCAGTTCAAACTGCAGTGTTACTAGTGTCAAAGTTAACAGTAACTGTAAAACATTAACAAACAACCCTTGGGGAAATAAGGCGTGTGATAGTGTTGATTCAGCAGTTAGTCCTGTTACAGTTGGCAACCCCAGTATTAATGAGGCAGTGCAGACTGTCAGTAATGCCAACTTTCAAAGTTCAAAAATATCCGCAGATACTGACCAAGCTGTTAAAAATTCTGTCGACTTAAACTGTGACAAATATGACCTTGACCTGAGGTTCAGACCACGTCATAGGGAAGCTGTAGCCAAAGCAAAAAATTGTAAATCATTCAAGGATTGGGATAGTCAAACAAGTGATAAATATGGTTTTATCCCTCTTTCTGACATGATGTTACCTAAAAAAATAGAAAAAATTCATCATTAGCCACTATATTCGACATACATAGATCTATTGTCGATACTAATACACACAACTTTATGGAAGCACAAATTGAAATAAAATCTCAACTAAACCCTGATGCATGGGACAAGTACCTACAAAACTATTGGGACCAACAGCTCCCACTGTTGATACGGTACGGATTTCCCCTTGACTTTAATCCTGCCTCCCCTCTTCACCATGAAGAAATTAACCATGCTTCAGCTAACCTATTTGTCCAAGATGTAGCCCATTATCTTAAAGAGGAAACAGGTTTTAAAGCTATTTTAGGTCCTTTTGATTCACCTCCCATTAAAAATATGCACATTTCTCCATTCATGACTAGACCAAAGCCATCGTCTGATCATAGACGGGTCATAATTGACCTTAGTTATCCTAAAGGTCAATCTGTTAACCAAGGTGTTTCTTCTGAACAGTATCTTAATACTGCTTTTATTCTCTCCCTCCCTACTATTGACAATATTACTCAAAAAATTCGCAAATATGGTAAAGGTTCACTAATTTACAAGATAGATATCTCTCGTGCATTCAGACATGTCAAGATAGATCCTGATAGCTATTTATTGTTAGGCCTTAAGCTAGATAAGTACTTTCTTGATACATGCCTACCCTTCAGCTATCGGCACGGTTCGGCCATCTTCCAGCGAATAAGCGACTCAATTAGGTATATTATGGCAGAATCTGGTTACTCATTGACAAATTATATTGATGATCTGGTTGGGAATGCCACTGTTAGTCAGGCAGAACCTGCTTTTCAAAAATTAAAGAACTTGCTTCAAGAATTAGGCCTTACCATTAGCGAGACCAAGTTAGTAGCCCCCACCACTAAATGTGTATGTCTGGGTATTGAAGTTGACACGGTCAACTCCACCCTGTCCATTCCACAGCAAAAACTAGCAGAAATCCTCACTGTATGTCAACAATGGGAAAATAAAAATAAATGCACCAGAAAGGAACTTCAATCCTTGTTAGGTTCCCTCCTTTACATCGCAAAGTGCGTACGGTACTCCCGTAACTTCCTAAATCGTATGCTCGAGTTGTTACAACAAACCCACAAAGACACCACCATAAACCTCACTCCTGGTTTTATTCAGGACTTAGCATGGTTCTTGAAATTTGCCCCAAAGTTTAATGGTACATCATACTTTAACCATGCGCATGTACATGCAAAAATTGAACTAGATGCTTCCTTAGAAGGTTTAGGTGCATATTTTAATGATCAAATATATGCCATACCTTTGGTTAGAGGCTATAACCACTTCCATATTGTGCAGTTAGAAATGTTAAATGTTTTGATAGCTGTTCGTGTCTGGGCTAACCAATGGAAAGGCAAAACCATTGTAATAGCTTGTGATAACCAAGCAGTGGTTTCGGTTATAAATACAGGTAAAATTAAAGATGTAGTTTTGGCAGCAATTGCACGAAATATTGCTATGGAAGTAGCCTTATCCGACATTAATTCATATCTTGGGAAAAAATAACATTGTAGCTGAGAGCTTATCCAGATACCATACTAGTGACTTATATAAAAATAACATCAAAAATTTGCTTCCTCACGCCACTTGGGTTGTCCCAGCTGATAATACTCTGCTTATTGACTATAATATATGATGTTTTCTCTAGGCTTACCTGCCAAGAATCGCCCAGTGCTGTCAAAGGCCCATCAACGTCTCCAATCAGCTTTCAGACAATCAACTGCCAAAGCTTATACTGCCAAATTTAGGATTTTCATAGCATTTTGCATTTTTGCCCAGTTTTCCATGTTTCACCTAACTACTAGTCATGTGTTAGTCTTCCTCGAATTTTTAGTTTTTAATGGTACTTCAACTGCCAGCATTGCAAACTATTTATCCGCTATCAAAGCTAAACTGTCCATGTATGCTGTTGATGTTTCACCCTTTGTTCACCCACAGATAAAATATTTCACCAGATCCCTCACACTCTCTGCCCCTCTGAAAATCTCACTCAAAGCAGTTATTGATCTGCACACACTTAAAGCCATTGTTAGAAAGTGCGATACCATGTATATGGGTCAAATTTTTAAGTCAGCATTCCTCCTATCCTTTTTCTCCTTCTTATGTATATCTAACTTAGTTCCTCGTTCCATGCATACATTTAATCCATTAGAACAACTTGCAAGAGCTGACATATTTTTTGCTCCCCCAGGGGCCCATATTCTCATCAAATGGTCTAAAACACTCCAATCCAAAAATCAAGTCCGGCTTTTAAAAATTCCCTCACTTAATAATTCTCCTCTTTGTCCAGTAGCTGCCATTAAAAACTTGTTGCTAATTACTCCCTCTGGTGACAACAAACCTCTATTTCAAATCAAGTATAAACAAATCTGGGTTCCTTTGACAGATTCCAGACTTAGAAGGGCATTGTCCTCCATCCTCCTTTCACTACAGTTGCACAAATCAAAAATCACATTTCACTCCTTCAGGAGAAGTGGTGCCACATTGGCCTTTAATTCCAGTGTTCCACTCCAGGACATTCAGAGTCACGGAACATGGTCCTCTGACTGTGTATGGTCTTACATCACACAGGACCATAATGCCACTGATAGGGTCGCTGCTACTTTTCAATCCCTACTTTCCAACTAAATTCTACACTACTGGGGTTTGGGTAGCTCGTATACTTACCTTCATACCTTTAACAACCCTTATATATATTGCTATACTACAACCAGTAAATTTCAGTATCATACATGTAAATTGCTCACCATATAATTAGCTGTTGCCCCCTCTCAAGCTAGGGTGACCTTTGTAAATCCTCAATTACTTTACTGCCTTAAGGTCCAACCTTAAGGTCACTCTCCTCCTATAATCCCTTACTTAAGGTCACCTCTCTTGGGCTGGGGCCTCAGCTAAGGCCACTTTAACTTTGTCTCATGTAACCTTATCTTAGTCTTAAATTGTTAAGGGGGCCTTATCATCTCAACTTTGTATGTGAATAGTATTTTAGTATTGTTAACTATAGAATAAATAGTAATCCCAACCTCAGTAGTATTTCTATGACTTCATAACCTGCTTTGGGCACTGTGTTGGGGTAGCAAATAGGGTGCTACCTTATTCAGTGCTACTAAAGGTTTTTCTTGTTGTGAACTGACATAGTTATATAATTGGTTGACCCGGATTCTGAACCCTAACCTCCTGCCAAAAGTAGCCATATTCATTCTAAATTTTGAAACCAAAGATGCAACACGTTTTATAAATATCAATTTTCCCCTAACCCACCCTAAATACCTTCATTGTTATTACATTTGAGTTTTGTAGTTGTAGATCACATGAGAGGATCACAATTGGAGGATCACACAGTATGCATCCTCACCAGGGCTTTGGGTGTCACCTGCAATGGTTAAGTCTGTGAACAGTCTTCCTCTCTTGTTGGCTATGTAGTTGCTACATGTATGAGATCTCAACTTCAATCAGTCATCAGCATCTTGTAATATCTCGTCTTTGAGTGTCATCAGGAAGCATTCACAGCAGTTTCATAAAGAAGTTAGCTGAAGTTATATATGATGTCAACTAGCTTCAGATGTTATTAGTGTTATTATTTGAGGCCACCCTGAGTGGTCATGAAGTGTTATGTTGAGTGCTCACAAGTGTGATCACAATATTTCATCAGGTTGTTATTCGCCACTGGAGGCTCACCCTGTCTATGGAACTATCTTATACACACAAGAACTGAACTATGATATATTTTAGTATATTAGTATTTTATGTTTAACCCTAATTAAATATAACTCATTGCTATCACATGTAAATTGCATTTCATACTTTGAATACTTGCTTGCATATTAATGTTATTAATCATGTAATAAAGCATATACTAACACCACAGCTTTGCAACTGAGGTCGTCACTCTGCCCATAAGGGTTTTAGTTTTTTATTCAGCTTTAAGGTGGCTGCATTGCGCTAGCTACGTAAGGTGTCTATACTTGAGCTAGGCGGGTTAGAGCCCCTCAGTTGACACTTTGACCTTTGGTCTATATCATCTGTGTTTTTATTCATGTCTTATTTATACATCAGCAGTCTTTTACGTGTAAATTTTTTAAAGAATTATCTCTTTTAGCTTTTATCTGACCTTCAGAGGTCATGACATCCTGTACTTTATTCGTTTGTTGTCAAACTTTCAATCATCAACAGCTTACTCATGTTATCGGTTCAACTGCTGTTGGTTATTTTATACTTACATACTGTGTAACTACCGTCTGACCTTCAGAGGTCTCGACACCCTCCAGTTATCTTACTGGTGCTTACATTTTATGTTTTACTTACTGTTCTCTGTTGTATACCTACATATGGTGTAACTACCATCTGACCTTCAGAGGTCATGACACCCTCCATTTTATTTACTGTTTAAACTTTATCTCCACCAGCTTTGTAATCATGTTGACTTGCTGTTGGGGTAGCTCGTATACTTACCTTCATACCTTTAACAACCCTTATATATATTGCTATACTACAACCAGTAAATTTCAGTATCATACATGTAAATTGCTCACCATATAATTAGCTGTTGCCCCCTCTCAAGCTAGGGTGACCTTTGTAAATCCTCAATTACTTTACTGCCTTAAGGTCCAACCTTAAGGTCACTCTCCTCCTATAATCCCTTACTTAAGGTCACCTCTCTTGGGCTGGGGCCTCAGCTAAGGCCACCTTAACTTTGTCTCATGTAACCTTATCTTAGTCTTAAATTGTTAAGGTGGCCTTATCATCTCAACTTTGTATGTGAATAGTATTTTAGTATTGTTAACTATAGAATAAATAGTAATCCCAACCTCAGTAGTATTTCTATGACTTCATAACCTGCTTTGGGCACTGCATTTTCTGGGGTTACTTTTAAAGAATTAGACTACTCACCAGACATGTCGTCTAAGTGACAGTGAAAATGCATTTGTATTTAAATGCATTTAAATACTTTTTCAAAGTATTTGCATTTGAAAGTTTCAAACGACAAGTATTTGCATTTGAAAAAAAAAAATAAAATACTTTTTAAATTCTTTCATATACATTTTATAAATATAAGTAGCTTTTAAATCTGCGGTGGTTTCTAAACCACGGCAAAGTGACGGAATTCCGTGACGGAAACGGAAAATCGCCTAAAAATCAGAGAGTTTAAGATACACGTTTTGGAAATTACGTGTACTGCAAAATCTATAAGTATACGTAGACGTTCCCGTATATCATTTTTGGTTTAAGATACAAGTACTACGTGATGTCATGCTCCCCTCCCCATTTGGTTATTTATGCTTGGAAATGGAGTGAATTTCACTGCAAGGAATGTATGGTAGAGGGATGGACTGATTTTTACTTCATCATGTATTATGATTCAATTAATGTAATATGTAAACTTTCTCAACAGTTGCTGTGCTTGTAAAATAAAATAATAAAGATTAAATACATAAATGGCCGATGTATACATAAACTATTTAATTTCAAGTTTTGTTTTATCTTAAACTTACCACAAAGGTAAATACAATATAGCATGATAAGGATTAGTCCGTCCCTAATCTGTTGCATATGGCAAAAGCTACAGGCTTTTTAAAAACAGTGTTATCAAGTGTATTTTATGTCTAAAACTACATTTTAGCAACATAAATATAATGTAAGATACTTGAATATATTATTGCTTAACAGTTGATTATAGAAAATGAAGATTTAATAGTATAAAGTTGAGATAAACCCTCACATTTTGTTTTTACTTGTAGAACTAGTTTTTCACGTTGTGAACTTGTAGCTTGACGTACGGAGTTTGATAAAAACGCCAAAGATGACATCATACGTTCTCTTTGCAGTACACGTCGCGACGTGTACTTGTATCTTAAACTCTCTATCGCCTAATATACAAATTAGTCATAGAAATAAAAAAAATAAGGGGTTCTATACATATTAGTACATATTAGTATTACTCACTAGCGGATACAGGGGGGGGGGGGGGTCAGGGGGGGGGGGGGGGGGGTCAGGGGGTTCGACCCCCACCCCCCCCACCCCCCCTTGAAAAATAATGTAAAGGGGTTCAACCCAAAGTACAAAATTATTTCTTGAGAGTGGTGTTAAATTTACAGGAAATGCACTATATTTTTACCAAGAATTTTTTTTTCCGGGGGGCATGCCTGATGTGCACCCCCACCTTACTTAAAAAGCTGGATCCGCCCCTGCCTCTGTATACATGTACTTAGAACTGAAATGGCTACCCTGCAGGAGAAGTTTGATTGCCCTCTGGTGAAAGCCCTCAAAGAAGCAGTTGAACAAAGGTTGTCAAAGCTATGAGGACAAGAGTGTGCTTGCCATTGCATCATCACATGATGAAAGGTTGAAGCTGAAATGGTGCAGTGAGGACGAGGTTACCTGGAAGTCATGCCTTATGGAGAAGATTACTGCATGTACTGAACACTGTATCAGATGTGCATTAGCTACCCACAAAAAGTGGAAGGGATTCTTCAGTGCAGTAATTCCTAGTGTAAAGGAAACATGTGTCCAGTGAACTAATATTTAAATGAGGTCTGTCTGTCAGAGGACTGCAACCCATTGATGTACTGAAAAAACAATCAAGAGAAATATCCATCAATTGTGAAAATGATTACAAAGTTCTTGTGCATTCCTGTATCATAGCTCCAGTGGAGAGAATTTACAGTTTTGTAGGAAAGATATTCCGACCAGAGAGATGTCGCCTAAGTGATGTCGCCTAAATAATTATTACTTAGACTTTACTGCAGGCCCTGATAGCTTAAGATGTGAGTATAGTTTAAACACTGAAATGTAGTAATTGTTCTATTTTTGCGTCTTAATGATGTTTAAAGTTTATTTTTGTGTGTTTACAATCTAAAATCTTCATCCAATTTGTGTTAGACTGTTTACATTTAATGCATCAATACACACTTCCATGTCTGCTACTCACTGTTTTGATTCTTCTGCTTTCTTTAATCAACGATGAGTGCTTCTTTTTTCCTCCTTTTTACTTCAAGGAGACCTTTCCGAGTTTCTGTTAAGTATCTGGTTGAGTCTTTGCCTGACTCTCAGGCTGTGTCTCTAGATCTGGATCTATAGCGGAAGCCCTGGCTTTCTTTTCCATTGAGTGTTTTTGCGGGCCATTTCAAATGTTAAAATAAACTGGTCCGAGTTGTAGTTTCAAGTTTCACACAAAAAACAGAGTTCTAAAGTCACAAAAATAACATTTAAAATTTAAATATTCCCCCTCCCCTTCAGTCCAGTGCACCGCTATTTTATAAATGGAACTTGTATCTGAATATTTCAACATGCTTTTTCGCTTATTTCTGCTTATTTCTTGCTTGTTCATATGGAACATTTTAGTGCGGTTGCCCATTTATGAGATGTAGTTGTTGTGGTCATATAAGGAGTTGCAAGTGCTTGTTCGTTTGTGGCTCATTTCTTACATGTATGTGGGCAGCCTGTATTCAATTCTGCCTCATTTTTATAAGTTGGTTGCAAGTCCTTAATCGACCTGTTCTAGAATCTCGGGTTTTGTGAGGTATGAAGGGTGAAATATAGTTTATTGTGGTTATATTTCATCTTTCCAGACCCAATCTATGTATGTATAGATAGATATGTAAGTGAAAATACATGAGTTCTTGGCTTGATAGATATAAATGCCATAATAACATTGTTGGGAAGTAGAAATAAATGATAAAATAAATCATACACATGTACAGCCTTTCACAAGTGTAACAAAACCAAATGTTGTGAAAACAGACCTGCAAAAATTTTGGTGAGATTGCAAATGAGGAACTGGTCCCAAGGGTAATAAAAGGATGAGCAGGACCTTGTGAAGACTTACAGCCACTTTCACAAATAAATATTCGATTATCTTCTTCGCCCATCCCCCCACCCCAGCCATTCCCCGTTTAGTATGTATCTGCTGTCAAGCCAGTGCTTGGTTTTCAAGCATTTCAAAAAAAAAATCTGCCAAAAGCTTCTCACAAGAAAAGGCCTCCTACAAGTATATTGAACCAGAAACGAAGCTCAGACAAGGGACAACGTTTGTATTCATGTAGCTCATGACGCAAGCATGGACAGGAGGTATGAACTTGAACATGCCTAGATCAGGTATATGGTGTCAAGGTTTGTTGACTATCGGACGCATTTTCTCAATTGAGCATAAAGAGTGGTGTACTTATTTGAAGCCTTATGGAATCCAAAAATGAAAAAAGTTGTTTTAGTATGCTTAAAAAGTTTGAGTTACTCTAGCCTCTCAATCCCAAACCAGTGATCACTACTGTTATGGACAAGCGCAGCTTTGTCAGTGGGTTTATTTATTGTGCAACGAAAACAGGTTCTATTCAAGAAAAACATATTTTCAAATTTTGGAGATATTCTTATCATATAATCTATAAAGTATTGATTTTCCTAAAATGAACCTCAAAAAGTTAAGTGCTACAACTGTTGTTGTCCAGGGCAGGCGTTTGAATCTTGATGAGACCCAGTTTGGGGATATGTCTGACAATTTTTGAACTCTACTACTTTAAGTTCACTTTAAACTACAATAAATACGATATAATACTTAGTAAGCAAATTTATGACATTTAGAATTAAACATTACTCTGTGAAATCTGGTGCAAAAATACACTCCCTAATGGCTATTTAACATTTGCTGGAATACAACAATATATAGTTGATATATTGGATTATTTTGATGCTATAAAATTAAATGTGTTGGAAAACTATTTTGAGTTATAGGAATTTGTATTACAAATTTCACTTTTTCAGTCTTTGGATATTGATGTAAACATTTTATTATTTAAAAAAGCACAATTTAGTGTCACCCTGTTGAACATCCTTCTTTCACTGTAAGGGGATAATTGTTCAGTGAAACATACATATATGAATACAAGTTACATTGCAATTTACTGGATATTTAACTCCTCAATAGGCAGATAAGATTACAGTGAAGACCTTGCTGGATAAGAAGGAAACTGATCTTTTACTATGTATTAATTATTATTATGTATTGATTACCACAAAATGAACATTTACCTCTACTCCAGCATAGGTGAATCCTAATTTCTTGCATTTGTTTATGCAGTAAGGTATTGTTGCTTTTTCACCAGATAAACCTTCCTTTCCCCACCCAGTCATAGACCTGGATCCAGATGAATCTTTAAAGCAACCAATGTACTGAGATTCTGTAAGATCAAAAACATGATGCTTATATTACATTTGGTGACTAAATCTTATAAATGTGAAAAAACAAACTGGCATTAGCCATTTCCCAAAGTTCATATATCCTTATATTTAAAAAGGATATATGTTATACCTTTCTGTATTAAAATGTTTTAAATAATCGAGTAATCGAATAATAAAGAGTAAATAATAAATATTTTCATCAAATGTTAATCCATATTATGTTTCTGACTAATGGTTTGTTTTGGATATGGTTACTTACAACTAATAGATTAAATGTGCGTCCAGATTATTTCTTTTGAGTTATGGACTGACAGTTTCTTGGTTGTGGAAATTATAAAACATTATGCAGTTATATGAAACTATGTGGCCTTAACTAAAACACATAAACAGTTGTATACTCTCACCTACATTATTGGTTATTTATATTAATTCCCTAGCTAAAGAAATAAATGAATTAGGCCTTGACATTGATATAAATGGAAATAATGCAGTGTTTCTACTGGAGCCGACAGGCCAGTAACTATGCATTTTTGGAGAGTCGGGACTAATGTTTACATGGCCGGTTAGGGGCGGTTTCAAGTTCCCGGCCTGTCAGGGAGAGTCGCTAAAATGTCAAACATGTTTGATATTTCTACATCCGTTGCCGACCCTTGTATCCGACCCAAATTTCAGCCCCCTAGCAACAGGCCTGTCGGTTACACTTCCCGGCTTGTCAGTTAATCAAACAGGCCTGTCTGTAACAACTATCCGGCTTGTCCCAAATATGGACTTCCAGACTGTACGTGCGGGAAGTGTTACAGTACAGTCGGTAACTTTAGCTGGCCTGTCTGTAACTGTTCCCAACAGGCCTGTAAAGTTTAAAGGCCGGTAGGTAACTTTAACAGACTTGGTCCTAGAGTCGGGAAAATTTGTAACTGACAGGCCTTAAACTGAAACAGACAAGCCGTAAACAATAACCGACAGGCCTGTAACAGTAACAGACAAACCGGGAACTGAAACAGGCAGGACGGCAATATTTTTGCTTCTTACGGCCTGTTAGCTTCAAAATCTGTGGGTGTAAATAGGCCAGTAGGTAGACACTCTGCGTATATTTGGGCTTTGACTTGTCAAGAGACAACTGGTGTGCAGCTTTTCTTTAGGTTTTTATTTTTTTGTAAAATTAGCTTTGTTTTGAGCTACGTTTTGAGCTAGGCTGGACTGGTTAGGAGTGAAGTCTGTTCTGTGAGGTTTCACTTTTACTTTTTAAGTTTTTGTTTTTTAAAATAGGCTGTACAATTGATTGATTGATCAGCATGCGAAAGGGCAGGAGGAGAAAGATTGAAGTACCAACTGACACTCAACCACCGTTTGAGTTAGTAGATACAGCTGAGGATATACAGAGAAGGAGGAGGGAGAGAGAGGAGAGGGATGAGAGAGAGGCGAGAGCAGGAAGAGAGGGACAGAGAGAGGATGGAGAGAGAGGAGGGAAGAGGAGGAAAGGGGAGAGAAGAGAGCGCGAACTGATACAGATACTGATGTAGAATCAACTCAATCCAGACAGAAGAAGGGTTAGATGAAGTCCATTTTCCTGATTGATTCAGACGAAGAAGCCATCGTGGAGTTTGTTAAACAGCACGAGGAACTTTATGACAAGAGCAGCGACAGTTTCAAAGACAAGCAGAAGAAAGAACGACTTTGGGAGCAGCTAGCAGCTGCCAGAAACTTGCCTGTCAAGACTGTGAAGAAGTGGTTTGAGACTCAAGATACCAGATATGGCAAGCTCATTCAGATGAAGTCAGGACAAGCAGTTCAGAAGAGCACAGAATGACAGACCTGGCTGAAGGACAGTTTCAGTTTTCTACGAGGGGTCACATCAGAAGGAAGGGAGTTTCCAAGTCTTCTGCATTCAAGTCACCCCAGAGGCATTCTGCAGCCTCAGCTTCAGTTCCGGATACATCCAGAGACACAGAATCTGAGATGGAAATCAGCATTTTATCAGATGTTACTCATCAGCGTTCGAGCACCAGTCCCAAGCGACGACAGCCTCCAGTTATGACTACCACCACTTCTGCAGATCCAGTCTTAGATCAGTTCCAGCAGATGAGGTTGATGATTTCTACATTTCTGGGTACACGTCAGGACCCCACTTCAAGTCCATGACAGTCCTTCTTCAACTATCTCCACTCTGAGATTGAAAACCTGGAAGAAAGAGACTTTTTAACCTTCAGGAATGAGACAGTGAAGCTTCTCAGTGAAATACAGTACAAGGCCAAAGAACACAAGAGACAGGTCACCAAAAGTCAAGAGGTCACATATCAACTTCCACAAGCATCATAGGCCACAGCAGGACGTGAATACATACCATACCGGAAACTCAACCAGTCTCCATTCCAGTTGTGCAGCCTACACAGACAGCCACAGGAGAGCCTGCTACAGTGATTGCCAAAGTATAGCAACCATTGAGGCCTTTGTCAGTGTCAGCACAGCCAACTTCATATGTAGTTGTGGATGACCAACAGCCTGGGACTTTCAGACAGATGATTTTCAACCAACCTTCAGTTGCAGCTTCACAACAGGAGGAAAGTCAGCACAACACTTCTGGATTATCCAGTCCCTTTGGAGCTATTCCCAGTGTGCTTCAGTATCACCAGATGGACACACCACAGCCATTTTCACCCTCTCAACTTCAACTTCAACCAGCACCATCACCAGTGCCATCTTCCACTCATCATGAACAGTCAAGACCTCCCAGTCAGTCCAGCCAGCAGAGTCAGCCCAAATCAGCGAATTAACCCACACAAGTCGCACCAACCTGGCCCTTTTAAGGGCCTCCCAAATCTTCCAAAAACAATTAACAACTTGAACGTTTATGCCCAAAACGAAAAAAGCACACCGTCCAACACTCCCCAACAGTACACCAAAAACAAGTGTGAATGAATGAGTGAATGTTAAACAAATATTAGTAAAGATTCACCACAAAACAGAGAAAAAAATTAATAAGCAAAAGTCCCCTTTGTAAAATATAATCCCCTAAGAAATCAATGTAAAACCACCCCCACCGCCCAAACAAAACTCCATTTAAAAAACACACAACCGCAAAAAACCAAGATCCAGACTCAAACACACGTCCCTCCCTCCCAAAACCAACTTGAAATAAAATGCCACCTCCACACTCACAGACAAACGTGAGGCCTAACAAAATATTCAAACATATGAGTGGCAATGGACTGACAAACTGAATAAAAAATATTAAATTGGGACTGCAAACATGTATAATTTTGTCTTGCAAATTTCGAAGCAATTTTTTTTTAATTCTTGGCATAAAATATTTCCAAGTATTTATTTTGAAACTTTTTTTTGGATACTAGTTTGTAAGTTATTTTTCTGAGAAGAAAGCCAGGTCATGTTGGGGTGGTATGTCAACTTTGTGAACTCAGGACTTGGGTTTGAATCTGTAAGTGATGTGTTTGTGATTTGGAATGTTGGCATCAGGCCAAAGGCATAGTCCCCCAGCAGGAAGTATTGTAGATCTGGCCCCCCAGGTCCAAGTGGTTCTGGTGGTGGTAGTCCCAAGGTTCCGTTCTCAATTCTTCTTTTTAGTTTGCTGCGGTTGAAAATCTGTGGATCAGATCATGACCCACTGGCCCCCACGTTGACCCACAGGAACTTGTAATCTGCATCGACTAAAGCCAAAAGTACCAGGGAGAAGTAGCCCTTGGGGTTGAAATATTCACTGCCTGACTTCTTGGGCTTCTTGATAGCAATGTGTTTTCCATCTAATACACCAACTGCATGGGGACATTCCATCTGTTTCTAAATCTTTCTTCAATTTTATTCCAGTCTTCAGGATCAGTGGAGCACACCAGATACTCATTTTGAAATTCTTTTAAAATAGCTTTGCAGACCTGGGGGATAAATTTGCAGATGGTCGATCTTCCAACCTTCCAGGGGTATTGCAGTGACGTGTAGCTTTCCCCTGTGGATAAGTGTCTCAAAGTAACTGCCAGTTTCAACCCGACTGCCAGTGGCTTCCTAAAGTTGGTGATTGACTTCCTGAGGTGGGGGGTGATTCTTTCTTCAATCAAAAAATGTTGATTGCATCCTGGTGAAATTTCTGTAGCCTGGTATGTCAGTAGTGATCAGTTTGTCCAAGAGTGTTCTGTAGCAACCTCTCTCCTCTGTCTGCAGTATCCAGGGCAGGACCCATGGATTTTGTGGCTTCCTTCTCCTTCTGGGTGGTGGGGGTGATGGTGATGCTGGCTGGGCAGGTGCTGGGTTCTGCTGTCTCCTGTGTGTTGAAATCACATATATAAAAATAAATTCAACTCAATACAAAACAAAAGGACCCTCAAGTGATCTATCAGTTGCTCTTGGCGTGTTTCTGTCATCTTTGAAGTGTGAAATGAATGGCATATCACAGGGGAGGGGGATTTATATAGTGTGATATGGATCCTGATTCTGGATCCCGACTGTAGATACCGACCCACAAAACCAATCAGTCCTGTCGTGAAGGGTCGGGAACATGCTCCCGGCTTGTCTACTTGTCTTTACGGCTTGTCTGTTTGTAATCCGGCTTGTCTGTTATGGGTTTAGGGCTTGTCGTAGTACGTCATGTCTGTAAGTGTACCGTCCTGTCAGTGGATTTGATAACCGACTCTGCATTTTCGCGGGCACTTTTTCTTACGATCCTATGACTTTTGCAATCGACCCTAGGGTCGTAGAGTCGGTTACAGAGTCGGTTCCAGTGGAAACACTGCATAAGGTTTCCACTCTACTGTATGCAGGTGATATGGTACTAATAGGATAAACAGAAAGAGAGTTGCAAATATGCTTAATGTAATGTATAGTTGCTGTGGAAAATGGAGATTAAATATAAATATAGCTAAGTCTAATATCATTCATTTTAGACACAAAAAAGCACCAGAAACAAAACAAAAATTTTACTTTGGAAAAAAAAGAAATAAACTTAACAAATCATACAAATATCTTGGTTTTATTCATGAGCATTTGATTCCAAAAGTGTACAAAATCCTTGAAGGATTCAGCCAGTAGGGCTCCAAGTTCGGTAATAAAATGTAAAATGTACAAGAAACAAGAGGGTCTTAAGAGTGTGAGTTAAGACCAAAATGCACACACAGTGCCAATTGGGTGGGTTGCCCCAGTATTCAACATCAACCAATGTACACATTTCTGGTGTGATCCAGTCTGAGATTTGTTTATTTTAGGGAAGCCACATTGAGTGATAGGGATCTGCGTATCCTTAATATAGCAACCTTTTACCAAATAAATGCTTGGGATTCAAAGGTAATTCTATAATCCTTTGTTTATTATAAATAGGGAGTTTATGTTCATCGATTCCTGCTGTAAACTCGGATTAGTGTACAATGAGTGAATTTACCCAATTTGTGCATTGACTGGAAATAGTAGGGCCATTCTCTTTTAGGCAGATCCAGTCTGGAGGTGGCTATTAACAAAGTAGGGTGACTTGCACCTTCAAGGGGGCACACTCATAGTGAAAAGCAGAAGAATAAACTGAAGTGCACACTAAGTCACCAAGTGATGTTCATGGTGGTTAATATGATGATATGCTTTACACAATAACAATAAATGGTGTTATTCTGTTTCAAAAGTGATTGGGTGAACTTTCTCAACAGAGGCTGGATATTAGTTGGGAAACCAGTTCCTGGGGTTCTATTTTTGGTGCAATTGCACCAGTGCTTTTGCACCTGTACATCGGTGTAGTGCACATTTACCTTTTATTTAAGTGTAAATGGAGTAATAGATAGTATTAGTTCAGTTTTATAATATTTTTTGTAAAAGCTACAAAAATCTTGGATTCAAAACATTCTCTAAGCTATTTGAATCGGGGCTTATACCAATTCTTGATTATGACTCTGTTTATATGGGGCTCATTTAGTCTAAAAGCACCTGTTTTTCATAAAGCAGCAAAATTTATACTTGGTGTTCATCATTACTGTTCAAATGCAATGTTACATGGAGATACAGGTTGGCTGAGAGATAATAAGATTTTGGAATAGTTTTCAAAAATGCCAAATGAAAGACTTACAAAAAAGGTAGTTTTATTGGATTATGAAAAATCGTACAAAAATTGGTCAAATGACATTATAAAGATCTTTAGAACCTTGGATTTATGGAATATTTATGACCAAAAACAGCTTTGTAACCTTGAGGTAGTACGTGAAAAACTAAGGCTTAAATGTGAGGACGAGTGGATACAAATTATACACACCAAAGCAAAATCATATATACAGTTTAAGATGAAGTATCGTACAGAAGAATACTTGAAGTTGTATATGACAAAATATATAATACCATTTTCTATTGGTATGTCCCACTTATAATGACTACAGGGCAAATTTATTCGACAACATTGCAATGTCACATGAGTTTAATACCATGAAAATGGAAGACAAATTTATATTTATATTTATTAACAAAATGTGTCATGTATACAGCTTAAGATGAAGTATCATACAGAAGAACACTTGAAGTTGTGTATGACAAAATACCAGCGTTCCCCATTTGTCTCAATTTAGGGCTCAAACTAGTACATTTCATGTTAGAAAGATATAGAAAATTCAATGTTAAGCACCTTCAGGTTGAGGAATGCACCTGTCAAATGTGTAACTTTCAGGAAATTTAAAATGAATCCATTTTCTAATGGTATATCCCACTTATAATGACTATGGAGTAAATTTAATTAACAGCATTACAATGTCACATGAGTTCACATGAGCAAATTCAAGGTCATACTAGGTACAATGGGTCAAAGACTGAAGGTTATAAGAGACATTGTTTTGACATGTCTTGCACAACATGCTGAGGACACACCAGGGTGGAGTATTCAATCACCCCAGCAGATGACATAGCAGCCATAGCAAATGAACCAGTAGTGCATGTGCCTGATGAAAACTGCAGGAATTTTTCGAGGGAGGCAAAGCATCAGCAAAACCTACTGAAGGATTACTGCAATCACATTGGTGTATTGGCTGGGCAGGAAGACAGGAACTGACATGACATGAGGACTTTTCCTGGGGACAGAATAAGCTAACATCTATCCTCTTCAGAAATACCCAATTATTCCAAGAACTTTTACTTAAGCTTGTCAAAATATTTTTCAATATTTCAAAGTTTCTTAAGATCAAATTTTTTTTTCTTAAAATCAAAAGTTTTCAAGTTTTTTTAAAGGTCAAATTTGATTAAATCCAAGTTTCTTTCTCAGTTTTTCTCACACATTCGTCATTATTTACATCAACAGCAAAAGCACAGCATAGATGCTATGTTATACATGACACTAATTTATTTTATACATATGCATTTCTTAAATGTATCTATTCTCAACATTAATTTTTCTCACTACTTTCGTAAATTGTACTAAAATGTATTATATATTGTATCTAATTTTTATATATACTTTACAGTCAAACTGTAACCAGGCTTTTATTGAATATATTGAGGCATGCCATAAAATCACAAGTAAACAGGGATTTCAGAAAATAATTATGGTTTGCTCTTCAGATATATAGCAAATAATCAGATTTAGAACTGAAGGAAAATAAAACATTCACAAAAAGTTGTGTACTAGCTGTTAGTTGTAATACTAGTGAGAGTGTGGGAAGCCCGTGAGGAGCTTACTACTTCAGTTGAGGGTACCTTAACTAACCCTAATCCTAATATCATCCTCCAGGAAAACCCCAGCTATGGCTTTGAACGAAAAATTACAGCATCAGCCAGGGCACGAATATCCATGAGGAAGGTACAAACACAGGCTAGAAAGGACTTCAGTGGATCATATATCCAATCAGATCCGCTAGTAGCAGTAAGTACTGTTCCACAAACTACTCATCAGGAAAAGGATCCGCCCAGTTCTGATTTCTCGTCATATCCATGCTAAATAAAATATTGGAATCCAACCAGGCACTAGCACAGCGGGTTGAGAAGATGAAACAGAGACAGCTTACATATGGTAGCAACAATAATGCTCAATCACCAGGTCAGAACCGATACCACTGCATATTGAGGCTACACCCTCAGTTTTTTCACACAGCTGAGACTTTCTGGTAATCAGCATCTCTCGCTCATGACACACCCATCATATAGTGAATACATTCCATCTGCAGCAAGAGTTTGCCCTCCACAAGAGGTAGCAGGTACCGCTAAGACACACACATTGGCAGCCCTGACTATTGCGCTCTCAGACAATCAATCGGATGGCATTATTCCAAGATGCTTACCATATCTGAGACAGTTTCTTACCTATTGGGGACCTATGAGGAACAAGCTAGAACTGGGCAGCCATGAAAGTCCGGATGTTACAATTCTGTTGACTTTATCCAGACACCATATGAGCTTTGCTGGTCCAATGAGGGTTACAACCCTCCTGCATGAAAAAAGTAATTTATGATGAGCTAACCATGCCACAATGGGTGGCGGGGAAAATTTACTTTTAGGGGCCCAGATAGGTAGCATTGCATACCAGTACAGTAGTTATATCCGAATGGCCACTGCTATCAGGACCATAAACCTGCCCAATAAAAATTTGCTAGATCCCCTGTTCTCTCCAACCTGAATATTGAAGCCTGGCATCACTACCTGCGTGATTATTATGACCAACGACTAATACAATACCTCACATATACTTTCCCCCTTTCCATTGACTTCAGATCTCCATGACATTGATGTCACAAATCATCATTCAGCTGCCCAATTCCCCACTGCAATCCAGCATTATCTTGAGAAGGAGATTCACTTAGGTGCAATCTTGGGCCCGTTTAAAAAAACAGGTTATGAAGATTTTGACTATTCCCCCTTACTTACTAGACCTAGGGACAACAACAAAAGGAGTCATGCTCAATCTTTACATATCACACAGGGGTATCTGTTAATGACGCAGTCACCAGGGACACATTTGATGGCATTGATTTTACTCTCACCTTTCATACCATAGATAACATTACAGATAGGATAAGCCACTCCAAGGGCAGGATCCTCCTATCAAAAATTGATGTGTCCAGGGCCTTCACTGGAGGAGGCCTTTGGCAGAAGATTCATTGTCCTGCAAATGACAATGTAGAATGAGCCCAGCATGGATGTAAGGATTGTCGTGCCTGAATTGTGGTCCACAATCTCCTTGTTGTCTAGGTTTATTTAACCCGGACAATTTGGTTCAGGGAGCCCAAGGTGTTTTTGTGATTTAATGATCTACTAGAACCAGGCCGAAAAACCAGTGAAGCAGATGAAGCATGGAGGAGCATTATTGCAAACTATTTTTATAATGAAGTGGCTGTGCCTTGGCAGTAAGACTGGATATAGACATTGAAAGACATTTGGTCATTTTACATAAAATAATCTTACTTGAACTGTACATATTGTTTGACCATTTGTTCACTCTGGTTTTTTTATTATACGTTGTATATTGATTGTTTGATTGATTTTTGTTTCATTCATTTATTTGTGAAAGTATTTTATGCAGAGCTTATTTTGCAAAGTGAACATACCTATTTTGTGAGATCAAATTATTTTATTTATTTAAATTTTACTGCTATGCCTTTTTTGGCATAGTTAACCATTATCTATTCTATGAAACATCACTGTGTACATATTGATATTCACAAAAAATTAACTTACTTTTTAGTTTGACAAAAATATGTTTTTCAATTTAATTTATTTTACTCTGCTTGTTCTTGGTTGAGGAGTCTTCCAATGGACTTCATACCCAAAAATCAAAATAACGGAAAGGCAAGATATTATTTTTGGGAATAGGGTCTGAACCTTGTTTATTTGGGACTAAGGTTCAAACCCTACATACTTGGCCATTGGGACTAGGGTCTGTACCCTGATTTACTTTGATTTTTTTTATTTTTTTTGCTGTGAAACTGAAATTTAAGTTTTAAATATTAAACCATGAGTCTCTTTATCTTTACTCGTGATTTAATTGAATTTTTGTGTGTGTGCTTTGTATTTTTGCATTGCAGTTTATTGTTTTAGGTGGACCTTAATAGGGCCTTTAAAAATGTATGTGTAAGCTGGAATACTGGGTGTCTACTTTTGCTAGTGTTCGGGAGTGCTAGTTGAATCTCTGGTGCTGGTTTGTAGCATCAGGGATGGGGTCTGTTGAGGTTACTGTAACTGTCGTCTACTGATGTATGGGGCAGTGATCTCATGAATGAGGAGAAAAAATTGTCTACAGAGGCTACTGAGGGTAGGTCAACTGGCATTGCAGGCATGAGACTGTCGAAAGTGGTGGCACTATTGTTTCTTGTGAGGAGAAGTAAGGTTATTGCGGATGTGACTTCGGCTGTTGAAATTGCTGTACAGGGTGGTGGACTTGTTGTACTGGCTGGTGGGTTTGCTCTACTGGTTAGTGGGCTTACTGTATTGGCTGGTGGACTTGATATGCTGACTGACGGACTTGTAAGATTCACTGGACTTGATGGACTGGCTTGTTACCTTGTGAGAGCCTGTTAACTTGATGGACTGGCTGTTGCTGGGGTTATCTCTGTAGCACTGTCTGAGGCGAAAGAGATGAGTGGCTATGAGAAGGTTGGATTTGGTCCAACTGTTGAAACTATCACCTGCTGGTAGTCATGCCTACTGTAATGGTCTCTCTTACCGGCTGAGAAGAAGGTGATGGTCAAACACTGGCCTCTGGTGGAGACTTGAATGCACTAAGTCACTCTGCAATTTGTATTACTATGTGCATATGCAACAACCAAAAATCATCTGTGTTTCCATCTTTGTAGACAATAAAAGCTCCCATCAGTAGCCGTATTAGTGTCTCTATACCTTCACGTGTCTCTAGGATGTTGCTGTGACTCTCTGGGCTATCAGCCCTGGCCGGTCCTCCCCCAAAAATAGCAGCTGGAGTAGCCTTCCTCCTCTGTTTCTCCATCACAGGCATTTCACAATGAAAAATGTTTAAAATCTGTTAAAAAGTCACTCAAAAACCTAGAAAAGGCCTCTTTTACACTTGCGGTCACTTTTGAAAGTATTAAGTTAAATAAAAATATTTTATTAATTCATATTAATACAAAATATTTTATTAATTCCTATGCTTACACTTCGAAATCAAAGGTAGAAATAATGAAATGACCAAGATAGGGGATATTTATATACTTTATTTAGACAATCGTGCCTGATTTGATCTGATCTTATCAATCACATACTGTCGGAAAGACATCAGGAAGCACACTTTCCCAATCCTTTTGACTATGGATCCCTTATGTTAGAGGGTTTCCATTTATGTGATAAATTGCAAACCTTGCACCCGGTCCCCAATATATTGGGATGAGGAGGTAAATCTTATCAATCTGAATTGTAGGATTAGGGTCAAGTACATTGAAATGTACTTAAGTACAAGTACAAGTACTTTGTTAATTTTCAAGTACAAGTAAATGTCCTTTTTTATTAAATACTTAAGTACAAATTCAAGTACTTTTCAAAGTACTTAAGTACAAGTACTTTTCATCCGTGAATGACAAGTTGATGGAACACAATACTAAATTAATCTCTGGTTATTACATTTGGACATGTATTAAAACAAAATTTAAAATTAATCACTAACTAGTTGTTATCAACTTATTATTTTCTTTATAACATTAAAAGGCCCACTATTATTATTGTTTATTCTATTTTAGTGACAACAGATGTTTCACAAAACAACAGATACAAGAAATAACAAGACCACTGCCGCAGCAGTTATATCCCGCCTTAGAATCAGTAATAATGGAGAACTAAAGGAGACATAAGGCCTTTGTAGTAAGATAACCCCACTTGACATTTATTTATTTGGGGTTTTACATCGCATTCGACACTGTACAGGTCATATCACGACGGGTAGTTGGAAGGGCAGAGGAAACCAGTACATACAGTTTGTTAGGGTTTTGTACTGTAAACAGCTGACCAACGGCAAGCAACTACCAGCTTTCCCACTTGAGGCCGTGCTGGGAATCGAACCCCGTCTCAGAGGAGAGAGGCAAGAGTGTTACCACTCAGCTACCATGGCCCCCCACTTGACATTGAAGAAGGGGTCAAAGGTAAAAGTCAGCAATTGGAAAATAGTCTCAGGCCTTGACTTCATATAACTCGTTTTCATATTTAGAACCACTGGCAGCAATGATAAGGAATATAAGGCCTTTTTAATAGGATAATCCCATTTAACAGGTGATATGACGGCCATTTTGTTTTTGAAACTAGGCTAAATTACTATCAGGCTAACTTTCCTAGCCATATATTTGTTGCATATATTTGATGTTTTAGAGCATCCTGATGATTTTTAAATAATTGACTATGGCGGCCATTTTGTTTTTCAAAGTAAGGCCAACATTTTTCTCAGGCAAAACATTTGAAGAGCAGGACTTTTGATGGTCTGTCTTTATATTCTGAAGCCATAGCACCAATAATAAGGGAGAAATAAGGATGTTTTAGTGTGATGACCTCATTTAACTTTGAAGCAGGAGTCAAAGGTCAAATTCAACACCTGGAAAAGATTCCCAGGCCATGACTTCCTACAAGTTGTTTTTACATTCTGAACCTCTAAGAGCAATATTTGGGGATATATAAGGCCTTTTTAATAGGATAACCCTGTTTGACATTAAACATGTGATATGGCGGCCATATTGTTTTTTGAACTAGGCCAAAATTACTATTAGGCTAGCTTTTCTAGCCATATAGTTTTGTGTAAATTTGATGAAGCCAGCTGGAATATTTTAAGATTTAGAGCACCTTTATGATTTTCAAATAATTAGCTATGGCGGGCATTTCGTTTTTTCCAAATGAGGCTAAAATTTTGCAGAGACAGGTTTTTATAGCCATAAACATTCCCTGCAAATTTGGTGAAGATATCTTTATAAATGAATGAGATATTAAGGTTTATGCAAAAACATGATGAACGGACGCACGGACTGATGGACACACGTATGAAAGGCATTTTATAATCTCCCGACCACGGCCTTTGGCCGCAGGCGGGAGATAAAAAAATACCCATCCTGTTATTGGGCTTATAAGTCACTTTAAGTTAGAAATTAATTAATTAGGATGATGGATGGAAAACTTTACAGAACATGATATTTACTAACTGACAAATAAGTAAATACATGTACATGTAACCAGCTAACCTAATACAATAATACTATACATAATAAGGTTCACATAATAAGTTTTATGTTAACCAGTTTTTGTAAATTGAAGTATTATAAAGAAAGCAGAAAGCTTGCTGTGTATTACATTCTCTTTTATGAAATATATATGTTTCTTTGGAATACAATGTTATCACCCAAAATTACTATTCAATAAAACTGACAAGTAAATTGTACTAGTCCTCCCCTTCAAATGTTTGTCAAAATTTGAAGTGACTTTTGTGCTGCCTGCTGTAACCTGAGTACAATGTTTACACTTTGCTCTGACACTCCCTTCAGTATTAGCTGAAATTTTAAAAACGTATTTTCAACAGCAGCCATTATGGTAACACAAAGTGAATACCATAAAAGTGAGTTGTTTGTCAATCCCCCTGTCCCAGTCTTTATAATGGTCAAAGAAGATCATGGCCAGTGAAAGAAATAATGTTTTTTTCTGTAATCAACAGTCTTATCTACTCCAACAATCCCCTGCTGATCTCTATTCATATGTTGCAAAAAAATTATTCCTGAGCAATTACATCACAGTTAATCTGGGCCTTGTTATTAACTTGGACCCATTGAAAAATCTTAAATGCCCAAGTGCAATTTCTCAAGAATACTCATACCTGGGTAAATGTTATTAACTGAGATCAGGCAAGTTTAAAGTAGACAGTTATAAGTTGATTAAAGAAGGGGAGTAGTATGCAATCTTCGAACAATTGTCCCTCTTTTTAAGATATCATTGGCTTATTGAATTGAAGCTTTAATATTTTGATTCATTATTATTATCAATTTTACTAAACTTTTTAAGAAAAAACAGTGTTATCAAATTGAATCAGAAATATCAGTGAAACTGTTATGAAAATTTAATCTAAATTAATGTTTATCAATAAAGATATGGAAAAAACTTACTTCACTTGTAATGATTATATCATCATCGTATAAAGTGTTATGATCACACAAAATTTTGATAATTTAAAATTTACTTGAAACTAAAATGATTTAAAAGGACTTTAATGTACTTGTAAGTACATCAAATTTAAACTGCATTTAAGTACAATTCAAATACAGAACTTCCCAATTGGTTTATGATTACAGCACTCAGGAGTGCATCAGAAACAGTTTATGAGAATTTCAAAACATTTAAAATTAACGCAAACCTCTCTTGATCCTTATCAGATTTATAATATTGTAAATCAATTATGTTGTCATGTTTTAACCTTGTAGCAATCGTAAACCTATCTTCCAGTCAGATAGCAATTTCCATCTAATAGCGATCACAAACCTACCTGTTTTCATTGTAAGTCCGATCACAAACCTACCTGTTTTCATTGTAAGTCTATTGTAAACCAGTTGGATGGATCATGGACCTATTGCAAACCTATTAGAGTATTTTCCGAGGCATTGGAAGCACCAATTGGGAAGCTATTAGGAAAGTATTTTATACATTGAGAACATACTATAAATCCATCTTAAACCTATTACAAACTATATCCTGGATCGTGAATTTTTTATTACTTCAAATCGTAAACCTAGCTTCAATGCAAGAAGTAACCCAAATAGATCACAGGGTCCTAGAACCCAGGTAAGTCAAGTTTTGTAATATCAGTAAAAGTCCGCAGTTGTGGAAATAATTTTTTTTAATTAAAACTACTTGGTTAGTATGTTAATAACACTGATCTACATTACACTACCACATATAAGTCCATTATTGCTGGCTGATATTTTAAACCGTTTTCATTACATAGCTATGTGCCAGCCTATAAATTCTGTTAACCGAACATAAGAATTATATCAGATTATTACACTGACGAACACTGATTTGAATTTATTATTCACTATGTGACCAAACTGTACATTTCATTATCCCAACATATAATACACATTTTAAAATGATGCTGAGATATATATGTAAATGTTGAATAAAATTAACTACTGCACAAAGAAAACTATATTGAGACTGATGTGAGTGGAAGTGATAATCAGGCAGAATTATTTATTACTTATTTCATAGTGTCAGTTACGTTATTGAATTCAACTTTGTGATATCGATGAGGAATATGGCACATAGAAAAGATATATTTGGACTTTAACAGTTATGATGGAACTTTTGTAAGAGAAACTTGGGATCTTTACAAGGTAATAGGGGATTTTACAACATGTAAACAAATATCAACAAAAACATTGACTGAATACTGAACAAGTAAACGACTACAAATGAAATCACAAAAATGTTTAACATGAATAGATGAATGTGTTATGAAAGCAAAAAGAACCAGACTGGGATGTTGAGATAAAATGTACTTTAACAGTGAGCAGTAATAGAGGATTCTAGTGACTATACCTGTTAGTATATACAAACACATTGCCATAGATATTATAACTGAAAGTGATATTCAACTGGACTAAACTCAAAGCAATCCTACCTATACTCTTTACTCATGGAAAACCACAAGACACCTTTACAAAAAGGCAGGTCACATAGTGATGTGGAACCTGATACCCCATCACCATCTATCACACAGCAGCCCAAATCTAGGTTATCAGTTGAGGAAAATCTATCATGTAGGGACACTTTGATGGACAAGGAAGTGATCAACCTTATGAAGGAGGAAACTCAAAGTAATTTCCGAATGATACTACAAGAGGAAATAGCACGAGGTAACAATGAGCTCTTGGTTCAGTTAACTGGCATGAAACAACAAACTGACAGTCAGAAGAAAGAACTAGATGCTTGAATCGAGGGGAGAAACATCAACAGACTGTGAGCGAAAAGTGATTCAAGTGATCCAGAATGCTGGCCTGGGAGAAATTCAACGAAGAGCCTGTGTCAGAGTCCATAGGATTGGTGCTCCCCCTCACAGCTCAAGTCAGCATTCAAGACCAATCATTGCACGCTTCTTTTATTACAAAGACTACACACTTAGAAATGAGAAATTACTCAAACAGGCAGGAACTCCAGTAGCTGAAGACTATCCAGAAGAAATCGAAAAATGTCGTCAGATTCTTACTCCAATATTCTGGACCATCTTTAATTTCTCAGACAATGGACATTCTTATCCCTACTGGTCACGAGTGAAATTAGTTAATGACCATCTGATCTTCAATGGCATGTCTATCACTGTCAACACTCTTCACAAACTACCGGCTCAATTCCAACCTGAAGTGGTGGCAACACCTTCAAAACAAGGTATAACAGCATTCTACTTGGAAGCAAGCCCACTATCAAATCACTATCCATGCAGATTTATCATGGGTCAATGGGCATACAACTGAGTGGAACACAGGTACTTTCATCAGAAGGCATTGATGATGGGAGATGAGGAAATAGCAAAGCAAATCATGAAGTCAAGCAATCCACTTCACCAGAAGAAGTTGGGCTACACCATCAAAAATTTGAACAAGCAAAAAGACATGTGGGCACGGAAGTGTGATACAGTCATGATGGAAGCTGTTGCAGTAAAGTTTGAACTATCTGATCACTGTATGAGCTTTCTTAGCAGTAGAAAGAGGACAACTCTCGTAGAAGCCAGTCCAACAGATCGATATTGGGGTATAGGGCTGCATATCAGAGACCATAACATCTGGAATGTGTCACAGTGGAAAGGGGAAAACAAACTAGGTAAATTGCTGATGGAACTAAGGGATAGATAAAACTGAGGTAAAAACTGAAGAATGACAATTTATCAAAAGAATATTTGGAGACATTTATTGATAAACATATCTTAAATTGTTGTAATTTGCTGAATATATAATTAATAATTATTCTCAGATTCACCTAATTATGGGAGACACTTTAAATAAAAAATTATTTTCATTACATTTTTCATAGGTAATATAATTAACTTGTGTACAAGAACATGATAGAATGACAGAATGATTCTATAATCTATCAAATATGCTTCCATGTATTGTTTATAGATTCTGTTACATTTTGTGTATAAGAATATGATAGAATGACAGAATGATTCCATAATCTATCAAGTATGTTTTCAAGTATTGTTTACAGATTCTGTTACATTATGATGAACCATTTAACCAGTTATGATATTAAAATGGTTTATTATTTATTGATTGAAGTAACATGTAATTTCATATAATATATTAAAGCTATTGACAATTTATTGTTAATTTTGTGTATAAGAATACCTTCAAATGACAGAGAAATCCTACAAGCTGTCAAATATGTAATCATCTATTCGTTTTGACCCTATTAAATTGTGATAAACCATTTAAAATTGTTTACATTACTTTGTTATAATGTAGATTGTGTCATAAGGTAAAATAACTAACTTGATTGCAACATATTAATTGTTGCTTTTATTTATAACAATATCTTAAAGTGATGCAAATCCTATTAACTGTTAATTATGAATGTGTTTATTAATTGAAGTGAAATAATTATAATCATACTAAAATTGATTTTATTTATCATAAATAATAAAACCAGATTTATACTACCTACAGATGCATAATTGAAGTATAGCAAATGTCTTATTAGTTGTCAATTGTTTTCTCATTTAATGATTGAAGTAAAATAATTATAACCATATTAAAATTGATCTCTTTTTGCCAGCATAATACATTGATCTCTTTTTGCCAAGATAATACAGAGTATAAGATACTGATGCATCACTGAACTATTACAATTATTATTAATTAGTGGTAATGTTGATATTACAATGTTTTATTATTCATTGATTTGATTCATTTGACAGTTGTATTACAATAAATTCAAGCATAATATATTTAAGCTATTGACGCTTTAATGTAGCATTTGTGTATTAGAATACCTTGAAATGACGGAGTGATTCTATAATTTGTCAAATATGTTATTTGTTGTATTAGAATACCTTCAAATGACGGAGTGATTCTATAATTTGTCATAAGAGGTATAATAAGAGGTATATATGTTAATTTAAATGACGCTGAATTTATGTTATGGAAGTCCAAAATTCTGAAAATTTTTAAACTTCTACTTGTAATTGATAGAAACAAATGGTTTCATTTAATCTCTTGGTAAAAATGTATAAAATGCATCAATAGTTAAGTTTAATTTCAGTTAAGCTGACTAATTCATTTGGTTTTACTGCTTATCCTTGTAAGAATCCTGTGGCTTCTTTATTGAATAAGGTCAAATTGCAAAGTGTATGTTTATCATGTATGTATTTCTGTTATTGTCTTTCTATGTTACTGTCCTGTAAATGTAATATTTCAGTCAATTATTTTAAGTATTTCCCAAATGTATTAATACTCACAGTGCAATGACATAATTTGATTTGCAGAAGCCTTTGTTGATAAACAGACTGCTTGTTTAAATAAGTCTTAACAAAATATGGAGAAAAAAGATTTCATAAAAATTAACTCCTTTAATTGCAGAGGTTTACATAATAAGCAAAAAAGAACTAATATATTCTCTTGGCTACATAGGTATCATTATGGCATAACACTTCTACAAGAGACACACTCTATTCCAAATGACGAACAAACATGGAAGAAAGAGTGGGACGGTCAAATTTTCTTCTCCCATGGGTTAAATCATAGTAGAGGGGTAGCAATTTTAGTTCCCCTGAAATATAAACTTAACATTGAAATATTATCTGAATATAGAGATACTGAAGGTAGAATTCTACTTGTTGAATGCAGTGTTGAACAAAACAATTTCATAATAATAAATGTGTACTCACCCACTAAAGACAAACATCATGAACAATTATTATTTCTATCAAATCTGAAGAATATTGTTAACCAGTATAGTTACAAAGCTCTCATTATAGGGGTGACTTTAACACATATCTGGATGTTACCTTGGATAAAATGGGCAGAGCAGCAGAAAAACAGTCGACCTACAGTAAAAAATTGAAAAGCTTCTGTGAAGAATTCTCACTTGTAGATATCTTTAGAGTCAGAAATAAAAATCAAATCTTCACACGAAGAGAATTCACCAAATCCGGCTTTATACAGTCAAGGTTAGATTACTGGTTCACCTCAATTCAACTTGAATACCTAATTTAGAATACATCAATAAAAGCAGGTAATAGCTTGGACCATAGTATAATATTATTAGATTTAGAACTCCACAAAAGAGAGGAAAGGGATTATGGAAATTTAACAACGATTTATTAACTGACCCTGATTATGTCAGACTAATAAAAACTTTCATTACAGATATAAAAACTAATGTTAACTTTGAGAACAAAAATACACTATGGAATTTTGTAAAATGTGACATAAGAAGCCATACAACATTATATACCTGTAAAAAAGCAAAACAGGAAGCAATTACTGAAAATGAACTTGCATCAAAATTGAACAAGTTAGAACAAAATGTTACAATGAATTGAGAGGAAAATTTAACAGAATACCTGGAATTGAAAAGAGAATGGGAAAATTTTTAAAGAAAAGGCATCTAGGTGTTATAACTAGGTCAAAAGCAAGATGGGTGGAAGAGGGAGAAAAAAATACCAAATACTTTTTAAATTTAGAAAAAAAAGAACTTAAATAATAAGTATATTCGCAAATTGATTACAAAAAATAATAAAGAGATAACTTCATTAAAAGATATAATAAATGAAGAAATGCAGTTTTATCAAGACTTGTATACTTCAAAATCAAAAGATTAAGGAAATATTAGTGAAGGTCAAAATTTTTTTCGAACAAAACAGGATTCCTCAATTACCAAATTTAGAAAAAATTATGTGTGGTGAAGTTCTAACTTTTGAAGAGATTACAAAGGCCTTAAAACTGCTACCAAATAATCACCAGGATCTGATAGGTTTACCACTAATTTCTATAAATTCTTTTGGATAGATATTAAAGACTTTGTGTTTGACAGTTTTAGATACTCTTTTACACATGGAACTTTAAGTAATGATCAAAAATTGGGTGTGCTCAATCTTATCCCCAAAACCCAAAAAGATTTACAATATTTTTCAAACTGGCGCCCAGTCAGCCTTTTACAAACTGATTATAAGATCCTAACTAAAACCTTAGCTTTAAGATTATAAAAAGTTCTTCATAAAATAATAAGTACAGACCAAGTAGGATATATACCAAATAGATACATTGGTGAAAACATAAGAATAATACAAGACATCATGACATACTCTCAACTTCATAAAATTCCAGGATATATTGCCCTTATTGATTTTCAAAAGGCTTTCAACTCAATTGAATGAGGTTTCATGTTGAAATGTTTGTTGCATTTTAACTTTGTGGAAAATTTTATTAGATGGATCAAGCTACTATACACTGATATATCATGTCTTGGTAACAATGAATTTTGTTCTAATTACTTCAAGTTATCACGAGGGATAAGACAAGAGTGCCCAATATCAGCTCTTTTATTTTTATTAGTGACAGAAGTAATAGCAATACATATAAGGAATAATGCTGATATTAAAGGTATTATAGTTGGTAACACTGAAATAAAAATTAAAATGCTTGCTGATGATACAACCTTACTATTACAGGATCTATCTTCAGTAGAAATAGCAATCAAAGATTTTGATATATTTTCAAAATGCTCTGGTCTAAAATTAAATTTGCAAAAGACAGAAGTTATACCTATATTATCCAACCTATACAGAGACAAACTACAAAAAACACTTTCAGGGATAACATTGAAAAGTGGCCCATTTAAAACGCTTGGAATTTGGTTTTCTTACAATGAGGCAGAGATGATAGATTTAAATTTCAATGAAAGAATTAGAAACATGAAAAAACAACTAGATATCTTGAGGTCAAGAAATTTATCACTCAAAGGTAAAATAATAATATTGAAAACACTAATATTGCCTCAAATCTTATTTTTCTTTAACTTAATCTATGTACCAAAAAGTGTCTTTGACCAAATTGACGAACTATTTTTCAGTTTCTTATGGAATAGTAAACCTTCCAAAGTAAAAAGAAGTACAATCATTGGATCAATAACTTCTGGGGGTTTAAAAATGGTTGATATATATATCAGGCATAAAGTTGCAAAAGCTATGTCGATTAAACGTTTAAGCAGTATAGACCAGTGTCATTGGAAAACTTTACTTTTGAAATTGTTAGCAATGAAAGAAACTTTGCTAAATAAAAGGTTGGATAACACATTTTTTCAAAAGTGTCCGACAGCATTTCATAAACAGGTTTTAGAAAGTTGTACAGAAATATATTGTTCCAAATCATTTACTTTTAAAGAGATTTTAAACGAATACATTCTTTACAACAAATATATCACCATAGCCAAAGGAACAATAAGTGTAGAGAGGTTTCCAAATAATCTAGGGCATAATGTGAAAATAATTGACATGTTGGATAATAGTGGGGACCTTGTAAAATGAACCAAACTAAATAAAAAGCTTGGTTCAAATCTTTCTCAGATGACGTATAATTCACTTGTTAGTGCAATACCAAATGAGTGGAAAATCAAAATCAAAGAAAAATCAGTGAGTAAGACAGACAGGCTAACAGACGATATAAGACTTACTTGTAATAATGTATTAGTATCACTTGAAAAAATAACATCAAAAAAATTGTACAATGAATTAATCGGAAGAATTGCAAAACCACCAATAGCTACTGAGAGTTGGACTGAACTATACCCATTTTTGGAAAATCATGATTGGAAATGTACCTTTATTCTGCCACATAAAATTGCTCAAGAAACTTACCTTCAAAGTTTCAGTATAAAGTAGTCACTAGGATATTAAATTGTAATTATAATCTACATAAATGGGGAATAAAAGACTCACCAGTCTGTGAATATTGTAATGAGTTGGATACAATAACACATCACTTGTTTGAGTGTCAGGTAGTAAAAACATTCTGGAATGAAGTCGAATTATGGATCTATGACCGATTGGGGGTTTTGTTTAACCTTACCATTTGTGAAATTATTTTTGGAATACGTGAATTGGATGAATTAATCAGGCTTGTTAATTATATTATTCTCTATGGTAAACTTTATATCAATAAAACATTGACTCCTGCTGAATTTTTGAGTAAATTAAAGGACAAAATTATAATTAATCTGACTTTACTTGCATGTGACGAATGTACAATACCATTGCTTGAATCTTTATTGTCATAAATTATAAGGTGTGCAAGTAATGTCATGTTCCTAGTGCTTGTTGGTGTCTGTTTAACTTTGTCATCAATTGTTAAGTACCTGTGTGCGGTATTTGTACTCTTTGTATTGTATTTGTATTGTAATGTCTTCTTTCTAGTACTTGTTTAGCGTCTGTTTTAACTGTGTAATAAGTTGTTAAGTATCTGTGTGTGGTATTTGCAGTCTTTGTATTGTATTTGTGTTGTTAAAAATACTTGGATCTATCCTGCATACATTTGTACATTGAGAACACAAAATTAAACTAGGCTAAAAGGCGCCCACACAAAACACATGCAGCATAAACTGACAGCTGCTACACTCTTAGGTCAAAGGTCATGTACTTGACCTTGAATCTTTGTGTTTTATGCAATCACTAATTCCATAATAAAGTATGATGAGATCATGGCTGATTTAAGAGACCACCAAGAGCCCAACATAATGTAGTTAGGTAGAAAGTAGTGACCTAAACCTAAACGTATTTGCCACAACAGAAGCATTATTGTGAACTGACACTTTATAGGCAATTACTGTACTGCTAGTCCAGGTACCATGTCTTTGTATGTGACTGAGATTTACATTGTTGTTAAAGGCCAGGGTTGCCCCTGACCTCCTAAACGTGTGAAAAGGATACAAGTTTGTATCTAGAATCAAACATCTTAACTCTTGCTTCAAATGACCGTGGACCTGGATTTGAGTCACTACACCAAAGTTTGATCATTTTATGATGACAATAGCAAAGGTAGAATCGTATAAAATGTCCCCTCTACACAGGTGTTAAGATTGAAAGCCAGTTTTGGAGGGGGGTACCAGATTGGAGATATGAAACAACCCAAAGAAAGCAAGTACATAAAAGGCCCAGAAAACAGAAGCATTTGGAAGTCAAGTATAGAGGTAAATTGAATTATGGAGTGAAGTGCTGTGATATCAAATACTCGTTTGAACTTTGGAGGTTGGAAGGACGAATTTTGGATGGCCTTTAAGAAAACCTTAACTCTGGGATGGTCAAAACTAATTACTGGAAGATTTAGTCATTTGGAATGAGACCAGAGAGCTGAGATGAAATTACAAATTGAAGATATATTTGAGATCATTGAAAGTCAGAAATTCAATGAAAGCCATTAGCGTGGTATGTGCCGGTTGTTATATAAGAACAGGCCATAAAGTCACAAAAAGTCAAGAAAGTGATGAAAATACTATTATGTGACACCCAAGTCTTTGGTTTATATGCATTATCTAATCTGTGATAAACTCTTTCCGTGAGTAGTAGCATGGCTGGTGCTTGATCAACAACACATTGAATTTCAAATCATTAACACATCTGAATTCTTGATGTTATAATCTATGTGAAAATTATTATCTGACACTGAGAACCATTCTGGATTAACAACCCATTCGTTTAACTGCGTTTGTTGCTCATCAAAACCTGTTCACCTGGAAAATAGGTCAGCTATGCAAATTCTTTTGACCTGCTATGTGACATACTACTAATTCTATGTCGAATTTGGCTGTTAACAACCAGATATTTCTAATAAAAGCAGCTAAATGTTTATCTCTTGTGAAACCACTCTTACATATGTTGTCTACTGTCATGTTGTCTGTGTTCAAAATCAATTTTTTGCCACACCATTCTTTTCCCCAAATTCTCAAAGCCACCACTATATTGACCATTTTGTACTGAGATATATATTGTGTGTTATTATTGAGATGTTGACGTAATTGAGCGAAATAGACTGTTGATCTCCAAACACCTCCCACTGCATTCAAACACGCATCAAGTTTCATTTGCTTCTATAATTACATGGTCGTAGGTAGTAGTGCCATTGCAAAATGGGGTGGACTGCATTAGCCAGGCTAAGTCTGTACGCATATCTTCAGTAACTTTAATTTTCTCTTTTGTGACCCCTCTCAAGGAATCTAACATTCTGTTAATGAAAATTCGAGTTGTTCAAACACATTTGTGTAGAATCATTAAAGACCCTATGAGGGTGTAACTTGAGTATAATCGTTGACTTTTTGACATTTTCTCAACATTTCTTCGAATTTTTTCCTGGGTTACAGACACTGTTTCGTTAGTGGTGTCCACCATGATGCCTAAGCAGTTGCATACATTAGTAGGAAGCATTAGCTTGGATTTGCTGATAGGAAAGCTTGTGTAAAAGATCCACTAGATAGTTGAACGCTTCATGAACATCGCTTAAATTCCCAACCCCTATCAGATCATCTATGTAGGTGTAGATGACGTCATTGCGTTGATGCATGATGTAGCAAAAGAAATCAGTGAGACAAAAAGATGCCATACTACCACTTTTGTGGCCAAATGGACAGATTGTGTCTGAGAAGTAGTCATTTCCCCTTTTTAAAAATAAGAGGTTGAAGTCTTTAGGATCAATACGTAGTTGGTGAAATGCCCTTGACAGATCAACTTTTTAAAGGCAAGGATGTGGTCCTATAGGATGCAAGCTATCCGTATTGTTATTAACTGTAGGGTATTGTAGTTTATATACCCCATTTAAATAGACATCCCTAGTGAAAAAAAATTCACTGAAGCTCCCAGTGGCCAGCTTAAATCTATAATAACTCCCCTGTTATTCACTGTCTGTGTTCTCGTGAGTCATAAAAGAAGATTAAGCCCCAATCCTGTCGGCGACCCTTAATCGTGGACAGTCGGTGGAAAAAAAGGGAAAAAGGGGCGGGAATACTGAGTCGGTCTTGAAGTCTGGGATTAAGTACCGATCGTCCTCAGGAAGCCTCAGGACGCCTCAGGTGGCCGCAGACAGTCCCCGACTGGTCTGGGACTAAGAACCGACTAAGCCGCGTTTCTGGTCGGTTTAAACCACGATCCTATCGTACACATACCGACTGGGTCCCAGGACGTCTCAGGCCTCCTGGGACTAAGCCCCGACTAACACCCGATTAAGTCCCGGCGTCCTCAGGCCTCCTCAGTCTTCCCCAGACCAGGATCGCCGATTCTTGTTTTGCAAAGTTACTGGATTTTCTGGGTATATATATATAAAATCCGCAATCTAATCACCATTGCTTTTCTAGGAACACAGCAGGATGCCACCTTTTAATGGAAGACAGATTTAACAACAACTTAGGGCTTTTTTGGTTTTTATTCAGTTACAAATAATCATGTATTTCCAATTTTTACGTCGACCACAGCAACACCGCAACCACCACCAGCACCCATACAGAGACCTAGAAGAAGGCACAACATGTGGGTCAGGCCATGGCTACTGCAGAGAGAGGAGAGGGGGGCATACCACAACATTATGGCTGATCTGTATGCCACAGACATTCCAGGATTCCCCAATTACATGAGGATGACCCCAGAATTCTTTGAAATGATAAAGACCAGACTGGGACCACATCTAGCCAGGCAGGCCACCAACTACAGAGCACCAATCAGTGTTGGGGAGAAGTTAGCCCTCACCATCAGATATCTGGCCACTGGGGAGTCCTACACATCCTTATCCTGTCAGTTCAGGGTTGGAAGATCCACCATTTCAAAGTTTTTACCAGAGGTCTGCAGGGCCATCCAGGATGAGTTCACCAGAGAGTACCTCAAATGTCCTACTACCCCGGATGAGTGGAAAGAACTGGAGAGGGAATTCAGGATCAGGTGGAATGTTCCACATGCCCTGGGAGCCCTGGATGGGAAGCATGTGGCCCTGAAGAAACCCAAGAACACTGGAGCCCTCTACCACAACTACAAGGGGTTCTTTTCCATTGTCATGTTGGCCCTGGTAGATGGACAGTACAAGTTTAGATGGGTGGATGCTGGTACAGCTGGATCTTGCTCAGATGCCCAGATATTTAATGCCTCTCAGCTGAAGAGGAGGATTGAGGATGGCAGGATAGGCTTCCCTGACCCAGCACCTATAACCCAGGGTGGTCGAGATGTCCCCTACTTCATTCTGGCAGATGATGCCTTTGCCCTGAAGACCTGGCTCATGAAACCCTATGGCAGAAGGATGTTAACAAGAGAGGAAAGGATTGCCAACTATAGAATATCAAGGGGCAGGAGAGTTGTTGAGAATGCTTTTGGCATCCTAGTGTCAAGATTCAAGGTGATGAGGACCACTATTGAACTACCCCCAGCAACAGTCAGAGAAGTGGTCTTCACCTGTGTGGTTCTGTACAACATACTGAGAAGCCAGTATCAAGTTCAACCTGGTGGTCAGCAGCCTGCGGAGGACGATGATGATGATGTGCCTGGTGATTGTGGATTGATTGGTGGTGCTGGTGGTGGTGGCCAAGACAGAAACCCTGCTAGAGAAGCCAAAAGACAGAGGGATTACCTCAAGGACTACTTCAATAATGAGGGAACAGTGGCCTGACAAGATGGCAGAATATAAGTCCTGCTGCAGTAAACAGTCCTTTTCAGGACTAACTATAACAGTCCTTTTCAGGACTACCAATTATTCCAAAAACAATTAATGAGCTATGCTTGCTTCAGACAAACCCCATGCCAAACATAACTTGTACAGACGAACAAACATACAAACCCCGTGCCAAACATAACTTGTACAGACGGACAAACAGACAAACCCCATGCCAAACATAAGTTGTTCAGACGGACAAACAGACAAACACAAGATACATGCCCAACAAACAGACAAATCAAGTGCCAAACAAAAGCCACAAACAAAGCCACACATAATATCCTAAATGAAATGACTTTTGTATATATTTTGAAATTCACATCCTAATTTCACCAGTTCTTTTTTTTTTTTTTTTTTTTGGGGGGGGGGGTTAAAATTATTGCTAAAGGAAATGTTTTCATGGAAATCTAAAGTCTTCAATTCTGTTCACAAATATATGGTAAATATAACCATGGACCTACTTTTCTTTTCAATAATGGGGATTGTGTTTGCCAAATAGTTGGTGGTTACTGGTATTGGGTTTTTTTTGGTAGTTGCGGGTTATGTTTGGTGTTGGGTTTGTCTGTTTGTGGGTTGGTAAGTATGTGATAATGCCTTTTAACTCTAGGGAAGGTGTAAGTGTTGGACTTTTCAATGACAGATTTTAAACTGTCCCATGGATTTTAATCTAAAAATGGGCTGATTAATGGCCATATTGGGAGGCATTTTTAATTTTTTTTTATGTGGCCTTTTTTGTTATGTGTGGTACCATGGGTTATTTATTTCATGTTTTGGGTGGTGTAAGTGTTGGTTTTTTCTTGTGATAAGTATTTGTACTGTTTTGTTTTTTTTATTTTGGGAGGGGAATTGGAATAACTTGCAGCTGAATAATTGTTTTTGGAAGATTTGGTGGCCCTGAAAAGGGCCTGGCAGGTCAAAGACCCGGCCTGACTGGATGGCTACTTAGGAGGCTGTTGCTGCTGTTGAGGTGGTGCTGAAGTGCTGATAGTAAAGAGCTGCTGCTGCGGTTGCTGCTGTGGTTGCTGCTGCTGAGGCTGCTCTACGATCTGTGTTGATGTCAGATCAGGTAGCTGGCTTAAGATTCCACTCACATTGTGTCTGCTCCCTTCGTCCTGTATAGTTAGGACAGATGTAGGGTTGCTGAAGCCAATGGGGCTTGGTGTATAGTACACAAAACTGCTGCCAGCTGCTGCTTGAGTGGAACTAGACACCTGTTGAGTGGTTGGTGGTAGTATCCTGACCCTCTGCAACTCCGTGGTAATAGTGGCTGATATTCTGGGCAATTGCTGATGTCTACCGTTGCTCTTAATACTTTCAATGTCTCTGAATATCTTGCCCTTTAATTCTTCAAATTCTTCTTGAGTCACATTTTTGGCCTCTGATGCCACGTAGTCAAAGAAGGGCTGCCTGTCTGACTTCTGCTGCAGAAAACCTGAGATTAGTGTCCTCATCTGTTCAAAGTGTTCGAGAATCTTGGAGTCTGTTGTTGAAACGGGTGTAGATGTAATGACGGACTGACTCCTCTCCTTCAGGACACTGGACTCAAGGTGTTCTGTGTCATTAGTCGACCCACGTGATTCGTCCTGCCTGCTGGTATTTGTACTGGCCTCAAAACCTGAACTTCTGTTGGCCCCCTTTCTTCTGATGTGGGTTTTAAGAAAACCCATCTGTTGATAGACCCAGGGCTGTCTCTTGGTCATCTCCCTCGGGGCTTGGCCAGATTGGAGCTTAGACAGCTTGCCATAAGGCGTTCGCTGGGGCTCGAACCAACGTCTCAAATCAAAGGGCTGCAGCTTCAGTTCTGCAGATATTTCTGCCCAAAGAGCCTCTCTTCTGGTCCTGCCGTGGAAATGTAGATGTTCCTTATCCTACAGTTCTGGGTGCAGCTTTACAAATTCCACAATGGACATTTCCTGACTGTCTGTAAAAGTGGCACACACCCTGGCTCTCTTGGCTGAAGAATGGCACTCTGGATCATCTTCACACCTCTCTTCTTCTTCCACAGCCTCCTCAATAGCTGGACGTTCCTCAATCTCCTCCTCCTCTCTCCTCTCAATCCCTTCCTCTGTAACTTCTGTCCTTTCTTGTTCTTTACTTTCCTTCTCTCTCTCATCCATCTTTTTCCTTCCTCTCTTCCCTCCTTTCTCTTTCCTCATAATCCAGTCGACAAAATAATAAAAAAATAGTAAAATGTGTCTCCTAACTGTGAAATTTGCCTTAAGCTCAAGTATAATATATATAAAATAAAAACTGAAAACCCCTACAAATCAGTGACACACATCCCTCAGTAGCCAAACAGTCAGTAACAATGACAAAGTGTATCTAGTCCCAGACCTCCTCATTGCCTCGTTTTAATTTCCGATGCACGTAAAACAGTCGGTTCTTAATCGGTTGTTAGTCGCAGGCCGCCTGGGGCGTCCTCAGACCGTCGCAGACTAAAATTATGCTGTCCCAGGCGTCCTGGGGAGGCCGGTTTGGATCGGTTAGGGTCGGTTACCCTTAATCGGGGCTTAGTCCCAGACCTTGATTTTTGGGTCCCAGGACACCGCAGACGGTCTGAGGCTTCCGGGGACTAATGCAACCGACTAACTTTCAGACGCATGAAATTCATACGTATCATATTTGAGTCTGGGATTAACAACCGGCCTCCTGGAACTAAGCTATGGAGGTCTGGAACTAAGGGTCGCAGGCGGCCTGGGACAACACACGACTGTGTAAAATTGGGTCTGAGGAGGCCTGAGGACGACTGGGACTGGAAATATGAATCGGTTGTAGTCGTGAGAAATATTAAACATGTTTGATTTTTCACACGGCCTCAACCGACCCCATCCGACCCTAACAGAAGGTCTGGGACTAAGCAAATATTTCAAACCGACCCTCAAAAACCCTTAATCGGGAGCCTTAGTCGTGTGGTGGAACACCCACATAAGGTTCGTATATGGCTTTATAACCAATTTCTCTATCTAGATAGTGGGTTATATATTCTGGACTATTAACCACTGAAGCATGGCTACTTCTATGGATTGTAAATTGCTTTCAAACTCCGTAGGGAAGTCTAAAGGAAAACCATATTTCAGAAAACAATGGCAACCTTTGCTGGACTCATGTTGTGAATGTCCCCTGCCTGTTGTAACGTGTGTAGAAAGGGGATGATGGTGTCATCTGCCACTGTGGTTGTCACTATGTGTGTCTGTGTACTGTTCTGGCTTCCTGTGTGACTACCTGGCGCCATTTGCAACTGTCCTTCTGTTAAAGACAAAACAGAATGACCAAGAGAATGTGTCTCGAGAGTCCTATTGGCCTGAACCTGAACACTTTGCAGTGTGACCATTGACTGACTGACCTGGTGTGTCCTCCTAAATTGGAAGCCATCATGACTTGACTGTTAGCTGTGAAATTGACACTGTTTAGTGGATTTGAATCTAGATGTCTGATATTTTCTTATTTTGTTGATTCGTAGCCATAGTCTGGATGTTGACGGTGTTGTTTCCACCTGTTAACCCCATGGTATGAAAACTAGGTACCCCTGTGAAGGATGTAGTATTAACAAGCAACTGTGTGACTTTTGTGTTATTATTTAGTGTGTTTGGTACTGTGAGTTGACTCGTGGAACCGTATGGAACCGTGGGATTGGTTGCTTGAAGACTGATATTGCTGCTTGGATCTGTAGTGATTTTCGCTTTATCTTCCTGACCCATCATATTACTTAATCAAATGCTAGATCTGATGATGTGATTTACGTTTTTGAACTGCTGAACAAGGCTCCCCTTGTGTTGTTGGACTGTTTATCATGTTGATTCAGTTGTTTAACAATTCATCAGAACACTGCTCTATCTTGAGTTGCTTGAATTCTTCAAGTTTGCCTAATCGTTGAGACATTTTTGAAGTTCTAGTAATATCAAGTCTTGCTGTCCTATGGCCCTTTTACTGGTGGCCTTTGTACTGTCTTGAGAACTAATAAGTTGATCTGCTACCAACCTTACTTGTTCCTGCTTTACTGCGACCTCCTGGTCAGTGATATTACTCGCTTGTCCACTAGCACTTTCAGAAGTTTGAGCTTGCTCCATGACCACAAACAGTTGACATTTGCTGCCTCTGGGTAGAGTAACAGTTTTACACTAACGACTCCCACCCATGATGTAGGTTAATAATCCATAAAAATAGTTATATAACACAAATAAAAACCTAAAATCTGTCTGTAAAGTTAGAAACCATTTTTAACATGCTAACTCTGTGTTCAACACAAAGAATGACGCCAAAACTCTGTGAATTTATACCGTGGAAATGGCACAAAAATATCAAAAATAAAGTTCTGTGTCACATAAGAAAACTAATGGGGCACTAGACTTAAACAAATGGAGGTAATTAAGTAAGTAAAATTAAGTACGTAAAATAAAGAGGGGTCCCAGGACTGAACCCCACAGCCCACATGTGGTCATGAAACTTAAACCACACAAGCAGAAGTCAAACACCCCCTTTTGTATTTGCGACCAATTCTTCTCAATTGCATATGGTTCATATAAAGCCAAGTGAGATCAGGAGAGAATCCTATTATGGAGGGGAAATAGTCTCACAGAAGCATAGTGCACTAACGAAGGATACCGCAATAAGGTGTATCTTGTGAGCCATTGCATTTGTTTAATCGAGAGACAAATAGACTAATTCTGTTAGAGAATTTTGTTACAAATTACCCCGAATGCAATGCTTAACAGAAGGAATGGTTGGCACAATTTTTAATCACTGCTAAGTAATCTTTCTGAGATATTGTAATATGTTTAACACTTGTTATTAAAGGTTTGATAAATGGTATACATAAACTTTTAAATGGCTTTTCGTACCCATCGGGTTTCACCTTTAGAAAACATTAGAAACGTTTACTGGAAATATACGTCATGTACGTCAAACAGCCGCAACCTTGGAAAACCTAAAAGCAAGGCCAATTTTTGGATGTATTTTTGCACACCGACTTTATGTAGCTGCACGTTTTCTACATAAAAACTTTGGATTTCCAACCAAGAATTATCCTGATATATGAGAAATTTTACAGTAATATTAAAAATATTGAAAAATAAACTTCAAGGAAAAATCTAAGGGATACTTTTAAAAATATATGGTGCTTAATTTAAAAAAAACAATCACATGACAAATCAAAGTCAACAAATCTAATTAAAAGTGCATAAAAATAATCAAACTATATTATTCATAGCTAATAGATTTACTTACATTAAGAATAAGAGTCTAACAAATGTAATAAGCTTCATATTTTTCATTTGAATGTAGCATTTTTAAGATGGACATAAGCAACTATCAATTATGTCATGTACTGCTACAAACTGCTACACAGCGTTACCTACATATATCTTGTTAAAATGTTGCAGTAGGACTGCATATGTTTCTATCAATCACCGAGAAATGGACATCTCAACCATATTTCAAGACTATCATGGCGGAAGACAAAACGCAGACATCTTTGAAACATTTGCATACATTAAGAAGAAGCTACATTATGACTTCTTACTCTAGCAGACTTTGGATCACATTTTTAAATGCAGACTCTTGTGAGGTTTGTGCCTCTAGAGATCACTTTTGTCGTTATTTTTTTTTCTCGAGACTTTCATGAATTGTGGTATAATGTGATGTGTACTTGTCTCATCCTGAAGTTAAGCGGCGATGGGCTACATTAGTACTTGGATGGGTGACTGCCTCAATGCACTATTTGTGTCTCTGATGGCTTTGCGGCCATCACAATTTAAACCAGTTTGAATCTCACCTGACCTCGAGTGGGAAAATATGGTAGTGGCTTGCCATTAGTCAGTGGTTTACAGTACAGCACCTTGACAAACTGAATGTACTGGTTTTCTGCACCCTTCTGACTACCCGTCTCAAAAAATGAAACAATGGTGCTAGACATGACATTAAACACTAAATAAAGAAATAAGTCCAATGCTACAAAGCTTCATAATAAAAGAAAAGCCCCTTGTTTTCCCAGGCAAAAGTGGAAAAATCACAGTCCTGTACATACCAAACCAGCTAGTGCTAGAACTCAACTAAGCTAATAAATGAATGAGTATACATACCATATGCACTTGAACCAGGGGATAAAAATACTAACAACGTTAAAATTTGTAAGTGTTTGTTCATGATGTATCCTTCTCATGCCCTCAAAGGTGGTATTTTATCAACTCAAAAAAATATAAGAATATAAACATGCATACATAGACGTTTGTGCATTGCACATGCACAAACCTAATGACTTCATCCTAAGGGAAGTAATTTTTCTGTAATATATCAGGATAGAGGTTTCTCGGAAAGTACAATAAAAAGTGGTACTGATTCATTTAAGACTTCCACAGGAGGTGTTAAGAGTAGAGAAAAGTTTTCATACAGAATCCCCACTGTGTTTTTTCTATATAAATGCTAAACTAAAATAATTGGCAATATTATATTTTTGTTTGGCTCAAAATTAAGTCAAAACTAAAAATGTAAAAAAATGCACCTATCACTTAGGAAAACCTGCTCTGTACATGGGTCGCACATTATTGCCACCATGCACTGATCAAATTGTGAGCCTGTTTTGTCCCAAGGAAATGGTGACAAAATATGTGATTTATTTTGTTAATTTAGTATTTCACACTAGGATTTGTTAATAGTTTCTATTTGTGTGTTCTATCATATAACTATCTTCACAAATGTGTCTTTAAAATGGACACATTTACAGTTTAAATGTCAGCTGACGAAGCTGCAGGCAAAATGTCATGATATTATGATCCACACCAATTTTTCCTTCCCCTATTTGTATCTGATAGCATAAAGATGTCGCTGGAAAAATTGTTTACCATTCTTTCTTACCCGAGAAACATATTTCTTGTATAATATTTGTATGAATGGTACACTAATATACTTCAACACATATAACAGTATGTTACAGTATTCTCAGTTTAATGTTTGTTTTGTACGTGCACTTAAATATCAACACTTATTGGTCATTTTCTCCCTAGCTATTTAAATAGATTTGTCTTATGTATAGTGTTTGCATAGATATCTAACATTCAAGAAGATATTACTCACAAGTCTTGAAAGCATAGAACATTTATCGGGGAACCCATTAACACATATCTTTTGTTGGGAGGTTAGTTGGGTCATGACACAATTGTACAATATAAGTCATATTGTTGAAAGTAGTAGCAAAGTTAGTCTGGACAGAAAGGTTCACTTGGGAAGAATTTTAAACATCTGAAAGTGGCTACAATGCCACTGTGGCCTAGCGGGTAACACACTTGTCTAGGAACACAGAGGACGTGGGTTTAAACTCAGTTATAGTCAGATACATAGTTGCCTGGATGACCACTTACAGAGGTGGTTCTCTGTCATTGGGTCCTATCCCCAGTGGCAGACTAAAGAACCTCGAGGATGATGATAAATAGTTATCCTTGAGCCTCTTTCTTTCGGTGAAGGGAATGTCAGTTACTTTAGAGCTTTGGCTGTATTTGTGCAGTTTGATGGATTAAATATCGCTTGGAGTTCTGAAATACATGTGTATATTGAGATATTGTGCTAAATATAAATACACAATAACAATGTTTTTTCTGCTCCTGACCTTCCTGACTCATAAGATAAGTCACGTGGTCTAGAAGACCATGCCAATAAACCCATCATCAGGATGATTGGGATTCAAAGTCAGGACAGTTGAACAAGGGCACTACCGATTTTGACGTCCTTATAGACCCTAAACAACACTGTGTCCATAACAGGCCTCTGAGTCTTATAAGGTCGCAGCATGATGTATAAGGCTCTTGCAATGTATTGCCCGCTCCATCCAAGAGAGGGACCTAAGAGAAGCCCCCAGCTAACCTGACCCCCCTCTCCTTATCCCGGGAGGGAAGAGTTATTGTTTTGGACTACCAATTGAATAGATATAGTTAGTTGTTGAACTAGAAAAGACAGGTCCAGGCAGATTGTACGAGGGGTGACTGTAGCTATAACAGCCTGTAAGGGGGCCTGATGAAATAGGCAACTATATTAACAGGAACATTCTTGTTACCCTCACTTTGGAATAAATGGGTCAGGTAAATTACGACTAGGCAATAAGCTATTTAGAATTTCCCTCTCTAACAGGGATCCTATTTTTACAAAATTCCCCACATTGGCTTTTTGTTGTCAAAGAGTCAATATAGAATTTCAAACCCGCCATCCCTCCCTAAATATATGGTATTATTTAAACACTAGTTGTGGGTAGTTTATGAACACAAGTTGGTTTATATTTGTGGGACATTGTTCTCTTTAAAACACAATCTATTTTATATATTGTGCTTATTGTATGATGCTGTAAAATTGTTGGTGGGACATTGTTCCCTTCAACATAAGTCATTTTTAGTTTGTGGTTGTTATACACGAGTATGGTACTGTAAGATCTCTACAGAATTTCACAGTTTTATCATCTTTTAACTCTACTTTACATAGAAACTAACATGTAAAATAAAGCCACAAACTGATATGTCAGGCCTCTGAGTCTTATAAGCTGACCTATAAGGCCAGAGCAGAAGCCTTTTGAAATGTATTGCTTGCTCCATCCAGGAGAGGGACCTTAGAGCAGCCCCCCTCCCTCCTGGATAACCTGACCCCCTCTCCTTACCCTGGGAGGGAGAGGTTCTTCTTTTGGACTATAATTGAATCGATATAGTTAGTTGTTGAACTGGGATAAACATATCCAGGCTGACCCTAGAAACCCCCTTCTTGGATTGACTACTGATTGTACGAGAGGTGACTGTATCCATAATAACCTGGCTAGAATCATAATGAATAGCAGCAAAATTTTTAGAATCCCACCCATTTTGAAAGATGTACACTGGTTGCCTGTTGAAAAATGCTCCATTTTCAAAAATCTAGTGTACAAGTACCTCAACAATCATTTTCTATATTATTTCAGCCCCCACTTTATTCCTTTATTGTCTACCTGAAACACCAAACACATCATGCCTGACAGAAAATTTCAGAAGGTTTCACAGGTCTGATCTTTGGTGCACAAATGAGAAAAAAACACTTGTGCCAAAGTTCTACACTTAATACTCCAGCTTTGCGTAATTCACTACCTGGCGACATCCAAAATACAGCTCCATAACTCTCCCATCTCCCTGACGTCTCTGATATAAGCCCAGTATGTTTGTGGATTATAAACTTTTCTGTCTGTCTTTGTGGCTTTATCACCTTAAAGTGTCCATATAATGTAGATTAAGTGCCATTAACGTAATCATTATATTATATTCCTAAAGGATAAAATATGGATCATGAAGAGTGCCTCAGGAGTAATTTTAGACAAATATTTGAAACTTTATGGCAATTTTAAAAATTATAAATATGTTTGTAACTTCAGATAAAGGAATTTCATTAAAGAAAATTTCATTGAGGGTAAATTTTCAAGTTCACTCTTTTCAAGCAAACAGCTGGAAGCAATTTCCTGGAAATGTCACCAGACACCTTGACTGTAGGTTTTAGTTGTTGGTCTGTGTGAGTCAAGATTATCAACGGACGCCTCTCAAATTACCAGGATATGTGTCATTAGTCTAAGCATTGTTGATGCTGGTCTCTATCGATTAACATTATGTAAACTGTAAAAAACCACTGAATAAACATAATCTACTTACAACAGTCACCCGATTATGGAACAGTAGATCTAAAATTTCTGATAATTGTGATGCTGACACTTTGGTGTGATAACTTTATTTCTTCAGAATGCAAAAAAAGCGAGGGATTCTGACCAAAATTACTGCAAATCTGCTATTCATAGACACTGTTCATAATTCTACGAATTATATATTTAATAAAACAAATAAAGTATTTTAGTTTTACCTCTGCCAAGGAGGTGTTATTTGCATGCCCGTCTCTTTGTCTGTCTGCTTCTTTTAACAATATTACGCAAATACTACTGGCTGGAATTTGATGAAAAAAAATCAGAAGATGGGCCTTGGGTCAAACTTGGATCCCATTAAAATTTGAGAGTGACCCAAATCATTGTCTGCATACAAAAATAATCTGGGTGTTCATATTTACACATTAAAATTTGCTTTGGCAGAGGTCTGAACTCTGTGAGTGCTCGTGTTTTGTTATATTCTCAAAAAATATTGGGACAATAAAAACATGTCATTGTGAATGATAATGCATAGTTACATTTAAGTGTCAGTTCCATATTCCCCCACTTTGGGCTCTACTCTATCGGGAAACAAAAATAGTGACGTTTGGCATGTTGGACATTTTTGACAATATCAAACCTATTTCATCTATTTGAATGTTTTCAGACTTTGCTTTAGGTCCCATAAAGTCAGGATCTTCTACCCAACTTATTTTAAGTCAAATAGCAGAGGTTGTGGCTACACCAGATAAATGCTATACCTAATTTGTATAATTGCATTGCCGTCACAAGCAATTGTATAAACATTGTACAGCTCATAACCGTTTTGGACCTAACTTTGTCCAAAATGATAAAACAAAGCCGTTGCATATCTCCTGACTGTAAGTTATATTGGCGACATCGGTAAGGTCGGAATTATGAAACTATCATGTAATATCAGAAATCTGTCTAGTATTATTGAAATGATATTATAGTCATATAGTCCCGGAGGCTCTGGGCAAGACTCAGCAAGTGGTGGATAGCTTCCCAGACAATTGTGATTGACCCCAAAGGTCGGGATGCCTTAAAATTTTCTTACCTTTTTGCCACATTTTGGCTCTTTCTGCCCCACTCTAACGAAGTAGGCCTATGTCCTGATAGTCATTGAATATAGAACAAGGCATTTTAACTAGCACTTCCATACTCCTGACTCCTACTAATTTTGATGTTGGGGCATGATCTATGTGGATGAGTCCAGGACACATCTAGGAGCAGTACCCTTGTCCATTAGGGTGGCAATGTGATTTTGTATTTCAATAGTACCGTTCTTGCAGAGTAAAAAGTACTGTATGCCAAACTGATTTATGCATTTGGGTGTTGGTGCTTGACACAACTTGGCAGTTGAGGCCTGGTCTGGGTCTTATAATGGTGTATTTCGTAGAGAGTAAAGTACTGTCAAAACATGTCAGGGCTGGCAGTGAGTGATTTTGTGTCATGTTTCCCACCATGAAACTGATGTTAAACCTTCCTCCACAATTTTTATTATCGTTTTAAGTTCTGGTCAAGAAACACTTTCACTAGCAAGATGGATTACTTGTACTGAGTTGCTACTTGTTTTGTCAAAATGCCGCAAAAAGTTACACAAAGAACTAACAGACTGTAACAAATATGGAGTAAAACACCTTAGACCAGTGGAAGTTAGATGTCGTCAAAACTTAGACAACAGTGAACCTGTTGTGGATTTGCATGGGCAAGACGACCTCACACAGACCACAAACTGTTGTCCCAGCAGCAAGGAACACAAGCTGAGCTGGATCATTGAAAGTGAGAATATTGAGCTGTAGAGACGGTTCTTATCATCCCAATCTTCATGTAGTTCTTCAAGAATCTCGCCAAGCTCTCCCAAAAAATCTCATAAGTGTGCCTCAACATATATCACTAAGCATCATGGGAAACACAAGTGTCGACAGGTATGCGTTTGTTCTGACGACTCATCAGGGGAGGAGTATTCGCAGGATTTCTCACACACCTCAGGCAACACAGAGGTTTCAGCGAATGCATCTATGGAGCTCCTCAAATCTGACCAAGTACAACGTGAGGTACAGAGAAAACTGAGGCAGCTACAAATGAGTGCAAGGACATCCCTTTCAGGTAATAAGACATTTAAGTCTGGTCTCCATAGATCGGGGGGATAACATTAAAAAAGAAATTGGGTGGCCACACCATTTCTGTTTTCCGGGTTCGGCTGGTCAACTACCAGAATATCAAGAGCTCTCCCCTATCCAGTATATGGTCGGGGTACTTAGGGTGCATTCAAAAGGAAAAGTCAAACACAGCTAGGGAGAACATGCTGGAATATGGATAACACTTATTCCAGGACGCATTGGAAACCAATTGGACAAGAGCTCGTCATGCCCACCTCGTGCTTCTCCAAGAAATAGAAAGAGTGAAATGCTCATGGAAGCACCCGGACGTCATAGACAAGATCCGAATTTGCAACACAACAAGGGTCATAAACCCCAAAGGAATGCAGCCGGCTACAAAACCAAGCAAACTGAACAACAAAGACATCATTTGCAGTGATTACAATGTTAGTAGCTGCAAAGTTTTTTCAGATCACATTGTTAAAGGCCAAATTCATAAACATGTGTGTGCATTCTGTTACCAAAAAGTGGGTAAACTCTGTCTTCACAAGCAGCAAGACTGTCTATGACAAAAATCGTTCGGGGTCAGGACGTAAAAAAGTAAAATTGACCAGTGGTCACCAGATCTTGTAAGGTTAATACCAATAGATTTAAACTGAATAGAACGTATCCGAATAATGCAGCTGACAAGCAGGTATCACAGTTAAGTTGTTACAATGGTTTTGGTGACATGTCTGAAATAGGCGTATACTAGTTTAGTGACACTGCTTGCACAACTTTTACTGATATTAGTAGCAATTCCAGTTCAAGTCAATCTGCCTTTAATTATTGCAATTCTGTAAGTGACTTGTTATCAGAAGACGGAAGTAAATTTAACTGGGCACATCACAAACAATCATAGAAAATGAATTGTGAGGCATTCAGAGGCAAAACACACTTAAAACCCAACAATTTGGGTTTATCAGCCAGTCCCCTCTAGATTTTAACAGGGAGGATGTAGGTTATCCCACTCTAATTGACAGTCGATCACTACAACAATGGGCTTTTGAGACACATTCTGTGGTTAAACAATCTGATCAATTTAATTACAAGGGAGCCAGAGTGAAAGTTACCACAAAACTAAATATTGATAAATGGAGATGTCTGTGTAAAATTTCCAAGATCAATTGTAATTGGAATATCTCGAATATGGCTTCCTGTTGTGTGCAGATAGAACCAATATAATATTTGAGCAGGTTGTGGATAATCACCCCTCAGCTAACAACTTTCCCAAGGACGTGGACACATAATTTGACAAAGAACTCGTCACAAAGCAGGTTCTTCATTAATAAGACATGGATCACCAGAAAGCAGCTCCAATCACTGCTTGGGAAACTATTGTATTTGCACAGATGCGTCTTCCCCTCATGTTTCTTTTAAATAGTCTGCTGAATCTGCTCAGGACAGGTGACATCAGAATGAAAGTCACACAGGACACAAAGAATGACCTCAACTGGTTCATCAACTTCTTAGAAAGATTCAATGAAAGGCACTCTTCACTCACGTTAGGTCACGTACAGACGCCCATGTCGATACATTCCTCTCTGGGATGGGGGCTGAGTGTACTCATGGCATTGCACACATTCTCTCATCTCTGCAGTCACAAGACAGTGAGGTTTCATGTTGACAACATGGCTGTAGTATTGGCGCTTCAGAAAGAATGCATCTGGGACAGTTTCTTGCAAAGTGTAGCTAGATCCGTCTGGCTGTTAGCTGTCATACATGACATTACACTAGAATATACACACACATACCATGGACACTAAATGCTACAGCTGACATTTTATCTAGGGTTTTTAGTTGTGGTCATTTTAAAGACTTAGAAAAGACATTCAAAAACTGCAAATGGTGGTTTGTAAATGGTTCACGCTGTTATCCTGAAGCAAACATATAATGTATGCTATATTGCTTTCTATTTGTTTGATTGCATGGTTTCCAAATATGTTTATTTGCTTGTAGGTGCACGTGTGAGTTCCCTGCTAGCTCACGCCCACCATAAAATTGACAAAGCTTTGAGACATTGCACCTCTGTGGCTTACGTGGCAAAATCAAAATTATTTGTGACTTTTTCCCTTCATGTTAGTGCCCCTTCTCCCGCCTTTCCTTCATACTTGCATTCCTTGAGCTGCTTGTACAAAATGGCAGCAGAGCCCATACCTTGTCCTCCTATGTTGCTGCTACTTGTTCCACAGGAAAGTCCTCCTGTTTATCAAATCTGTCTCCATTAACGCCCCTTATGCCCCTTCTTATATTGCCATTCTCACCATCCCCACCCTTTCCACCCTTATTCTGGCCTGTGATTCCTTGTATTTTGCCCCTGTATACAATGCCATATTTCTCCTAGCACTTTTTGCATTCCTTCGGCTCTCAAACATTACCCCTTCCATTTCATCCTTATTTGACCCCATACGTCACCTCTTGGGAAGTGACGTCATCCTTGGCCCTCTTGGAGCCCATATTACCATCAAGTGGGCCAAATCCATGCAATCTTCAAACAAAGTTTATGTAGTCCAAATCCCCTCCCTCCCTTCCTTCCTTTTCCCTCTGCCTAGTAAAAACCCTAAAAATCTTCCCCTTTTTGTACCAGCTTCCAAACACTCATCCCTTTTTCTCCTTCCCCAGCCTTCTGGCTTCTCTGTTCGTACCTCCTCCAGTCCTTAAAGCTGGATCCTTCAGCTTTTGGCTTCCACTGCTTCAGAAGTTCAGGGGTTTCCTGGGCAGCAGACCAAAACGTCTCTCTGGACAAGCTCAAGGCCCATGGGGGCTGGGTCTCCTCTGCTATTCAAGTTTATTTTAAAAATAATATGTAATAATAGAAGTGTAATAATATATTTGGATCATGTAACCATGTGTTTATCATACACTTAATTTATGTATACTTAGTGTTGTCTCATGTTTGTGTAATAAAGGCTCTTTACCCCATGACTGTATATCAATTACTGATCATTCATTAACTATCTGACCTTTGACCTGGCCTTGACTGTGGGTGTTGTTGCTTGACACAACCTGTCAGTTGAAGCCTGGTCTGGGTGTGGCTATTCCATACTCCCGACTCCTACTAATTTTGATGTTGGGGCATGATCTATGTGAATGAGTCCAGGACATGTCTAGGAGCAGTACCCTTGTCCATTAGGGTGGCAATGTGATTTTGTATTTCAATAGTACCGTTCCTGTAGAGTGAAAAGCGCTGTATGCCAAACTGATTTATGCATTTGGGTGTTGGTGCTTGACATAACTTGTCAGTTGAGGCCTGGTCTGGGTCTGTTCTGTCATAAATCTTATAATGGTGTATTTCATAGAGAGTAAAGTACTGCTAAAACCTGTTAGGGATGGCAGTGAGTGATTTTATCTCATGTTTCCCGCCATGAAACTGATGTTAAACCTCTGTGATTTTAAGTTCTGGCCAAGAAACACTTTCCCTCCCACCTCCTTGTAACACTTTGTTGCTCCACCACACCTTTTCACAGATCAGGTGTTCAATTCACTGCACCACTGTCACGTGCTTATTTGACCTCCAAGATCAAGGTAAACCTCCACTTCCATAAGCGGTTTTAGTGTTTTATCTATGTGGGGCCTTTCTTGTCCCTGTCATTCAAGTGTAATAATATGTGTCTATTAGGCTAACATATTTAGAGATCATGTGATATTTAGATTTATCATATACTTAAGTTATGTATACTTGGTGTTGTCTCATGTTTGTGTAATGAAGGCTCTTTACCCCATGACTATCAATTACTTATTATTCATAAACTATCTGACCTTTGATCTGGCCTTGACTGAGGCTGGAAACTGGACAATAGTTCGTAAACAGAGGCGTGACTATGTAAAGTAGGAATAGGGTCTAAGTCACATGATTCATTTTGTCTTAACATGACGATTTTCAGTAATTTGTCTTCTGACACCTTCAAGACTCAAGGGTGTTGACATAAGTGTACACTAATCCAGACCATAATTTGTCAATTTTGTCTTCAAAATATTTGCCATAAATGTTCACTAGACTGTTGATAGTTGCATAATCTAGTAGCACTATTTTTGATGACTTGTGGTGGTTTTTCTTTATGCAATTCCACAAGGCCTTGGGGTTATTCTAACAATGTTGGTATGATATTATGGTTAGAATTGCCAACCATCCTCACTTACACAATCCTATCAGTGGGCCTGTGTCACCTTAAGATGGGGTAGATTCTCAAAAGACACAGAATCTATATCCTCCTCCCAGATTCTACCCCTTTTGATTACTAGCACGGGATTAGGGAATAACAGTAAATGGAAGGTTAATACTATTGAATCATGGACAAATCGGCCCTTTGCCAAATCGGCCCCTGTCAAATCGGCCCCCAAAATATAATACCCTGGTCAAATCGGCCCACGGAAAAAAAATACCTACGTCAAATCGGCCCCCTGGGAATTGATGTACTCTCAAAGACAATAAGTTAATCAAACGACAAAAATCACAATCTAATAAGAATGTAACTCAATAAAAACTCTTATAGCACTTAATCTATTTTAAGTCAATTTCACTGTCAATAAAACTAACACAAATAAGTGAGTAAAGACAGGGGATAAAGGATATTGATTAGATGTCTATGCATACCATCAGGAATAATAATGTCATTCTTAAATTTATCAGCCTATAATTTCGTTTACATTACCACAAAGAGTGAATAAATATTCATTATTCTTTTAAGTTTTAATTCAAAAATGAAAATTGTCGAAAAATAAAATATAAAACATTAAGAATGTTCAGTTTAGCCCCAAAGCTTATATAAGTATTACACAGATGTTAATCACGCAAACTTATGTAAATCATATACAAATATTAATGAATTAAAGCCAATTGTTCTCAATAGATCACAAAAGTTACAAAACAGTTCAATGTCTAAGCTGAGGGATTAATAACAAAGATACTGATCACACAGTAGTATATACTGAAAGCCAATTGTTCTTAAAAAGATCACAAAAGTTATGATCAGATCTGCAGAGGCTATGCATTTGGTATAATTGCACTTTTAATAATTCTTACATAAACAAGTGTGTAATACACATAGGTTAAGGGACTGATTGTAGTATCCAATTATCTCTGATGTGTGTTAATCACAGTTAGCCAAAGTTTTCACTTTTAATGTTAATAGATTTTGAAAAAGCATTCGACTCTGTATCATGGAGTTTTCTTTACAATGTACTAGAATACTTTGGCTTTGATGACAAGTTTACAAACTGGATAATGCTCTTCAACAAAGACATTATCGCTTATGTTATTCAGTGTGGAATATTATCAGATCCAATACCAATAAAAAGGGGTTGCAGACAGGGCGATCCAATTGCCCCTTATTTGTTTCTACTGGTAGCTGAAATATTAAGTCGTATTATTGAAAATTCAACATTAATCAAAGGCATTAACATTGGGAAACATAATTATAAGCTTATACAATTTGCAGACGACACCACCATTTTTCTAGATGGAAATATTAACTCACTGCAGGCAGCACTAAATGTCCTTGAAACCTTTGGGAGTATTTCCGGCTTAAAAATGAATACAGAAAAAACAAAACTAATATGGATTGGCAGTAAAAAATGGTGTAAAGAAAAGTTGAATGTTGTCTCAAAACTGCACTGGGGAGAATCTAAATTTAACCTCCTAGGCCTATGCTTTTCAACTGATAAAATGTCATCCCTAAACTATGAAAAGGCAATGGTAAATGCAAAACAAACTATCAAATGCTGGCAACATCGTTATTTAACACCAATTGGAAAAATAACTGCTATTAAGACATTGGTTCTGTCAAAATTTATCCACCTGTTTATGTCATTATCAACTCCTACTGAATATATTGATGCTATCAACAAATTACTATTTGACTATATTTGGAATGGAAAACCGGACAAAATTAACAGACAGCAAATCTGCAAAAAAACTTCAATAGGAGGACTCGGAATGATTAATGTGTACAATTTTGAAAGATCACTAAAAATAAAATGGCTGAAGCGCATTATCTCTGGTCAAGAAACTGACTGGCAGACATTGTTGTGTCATGATATTAAAGGCTTGAAAAGGCTATTCATCCTGGGGGGAGAGTGCAGTAATTTACAAATATCAAGCTTAAATCCTTTCTGGAAAACAGTGTTCACATATTTCAAGGAACTGTGTAGAGATCTAAAAGTTCAATCAAATCAAGATATCTTTTCCAGTAGCTTATGGTTTAACACTCATATTGGTACTGACAAACTTTTCTTCCCCGATTGGTTTAAACATGGTATACATATTGTTGGAGATATAATAAATATAAATGGTAATATATTAAGTCTATTAGAGGTCATTAAAATACAGTAGTGACGTCACTCTATTGTTAAAACAGTAGATTCCTACAACAGAATGTGCTGTTTTTTTCTACTGTTTTTGTAAAGGGACCCAAGGTACAAAGCTTGACCATTTACAGTTTAGCCTTCAATTAACACTACATTTTAAATTCCTGTATCAGTATTTTACATTCTTTAAAAATGCATTCAAGATAGACTATTTTGTGTGTAATATTCGTATTTTTATGTAATACAAGTTGGGATTTAAGAAGTATGTAAAAATGTCAACATTTACCTACATTTGTTTTTTGTAGTGCAAAACTTTAAAGAGAAAATATTAAATATAGCAATATTTCAAGGCATTATGTTTTGCAAGACTATGGCATTCTAATTTATACAGTTTAAGTATTTAAGATCTTAGTTAGGCTGAAATGTTTATGATTTGACATATTTACAACCAGTAATGATGATGTGATTATTTTGGAAAGTAACTAAAATATTTCCATGCTATGAGAAATGTCTATTAAAATGTGGAATTAACTTGAAACCAAAAAACTACTATCATTATTAAACAGTATTTTAAGTCAGAGAAAGCACTTGGAACAGTAGATTCATAGTACAAATGTACTCGGGCCTTCGGCCCTCGTACATTCGTATCTACGAATCTACTGTTCCTTGTGCTTTCTCCATGACCTAAAATACAGTAGTGACGTCACTCTATTGTCAAAACAGTAGATTCCTACAACAGAATGTGCTGTTTTTTTCTACTGTTTTTGTAAAGGGACCCAAGGTACAAAGCTTGACCATTTACAGTTTAGCCTTCAATTATCACTACATTTTAAATTCCTGTACCAGTATTTTACATTCTTTAAAAATTCATTCAAAATAGACAATTTTGTGTGCAATATTCGTATTTTTATGTAATACAAGTTGAGATTTAAGAAGTATGTAAAAATGTTAACATTTACCTACATTTGTTTTTTGCCGTGCAAAACTTTAAAGAGAAAATATTAAATATAGCAATATTTAAAGGCTTTACGTTTTGCAAGACTATGTGTAATATGTATACTCAGTCAAAGCCCAGATCTATTTGGCATTCTAATTTATACAGTTTAAGTATTTAAGATCTTAGTTAGGCTGAAATGTTTATGATATGACATATTTACAACCAGTAATGGTAATATGATTATTTTGGAAAGTAAATAAAAATATTTCCATGCTATGAGAAATGTCTATTAAAATGTAGAAACAACTTGAAACCAAAAAACTACTATCATACTATTATTGAACCGTATTTTAAGTCAGAGAAAGCACTTTGAACAGTAGATTCGTAGTACAAATGTACGAGGGCCGAAGGCCCGAGTACATTCGTATCTACGAATCTACTGTTCCTTGTGCTTTCTCCATGACAGAATCGATATAACTTTCCAGTTAACTTTCTTAACTACTTCACAATTAAAACGTTAGTCCAGAAATTTCTAGATACTTATCAACAAAATAACGTATTCAATTTTGAAAATCCATACATTCCTTTCCATTTAAAAACCTTGATAACCAAAGAGTATGGTCATAAATTGGTGTATTCCCATTTACAACAAACATTGAATAAGATACCAAAGAGTGAAATAAAATGGTGTCTAGAACTGCATATAGAAGAAACTAAAGATCTGTGGAATTCAGTGTATAAAGTCTGTTTTTATGCTATACTTGATAATGATTATATTTGGTTTCAGTATCGTGTTTTACACCGGATTTTGGGTGTAAAGGAACTATTAGTTAAAATGAAAATATCTGAATGTAACCGGTGCAGGTTATGTGATCAAAGTGCTGAATCAATAATCCACTTATTTTCTGAGTGTACTGTCTCAAATACACTGTGGAACAATGTCATATGCTGGATTGAGAGTCGTATTTCAATAAAGCTCCATCTAGACAGGGTATCTAAAACCATAGGATATCTCCAACAAGACACCTTTTTCTGGCCACTGAATTTTTTTCTAACCATTACTAGGTATTATATTTTTACTTGTGCTTCTCAAAATCAAGGTCCAAATATATATTGTCTTCAAAATATAATTAAATGCAAATACTATGAACAGGAGATGCTCTCAAAGGTTAGTAATACAAATGAAAGGTTTAAAAGTAATTGGTCAGTGTGGTGTAATGTTTTTGAGGATCTTTAAAAAATTGCTTGCTATCAAATAGGTTAAATATTCTTGTGAAAATAATCATTCATAAAAATGTTTGATGATATTTTGTAGCTGTAGATGTGAACATGTAGAAATGCAGAATAATATACCTTTTGGAAATTATTGTAAAGATTAAACTGAAATGCAATAAAAATTATTGCAGCTATAACATGTAAAACAGTATAGCCATGTTTTTAACTAAATAGAAAACTTTTTATGTTTATTTTGTCCTTGTTTTGTTTTGTTGTGTGTTCTTCGTCTTTGTATTTGTGTTGTAAGTATAATGTAACTATGTAAAAAGAACAATAAAAAAAAAAAAAAAAAAAAAAAAGTTTTCACAATTATGCAACATAATACAGAATTATCCCCCCTGTGTTGAAAAGGTCCTCTTATTTGTTTGTTTTAATAATTCTGAAGAAATATCTTTATCAATCCAGTCGAATGCTTTCTGCAGGTCTGTAAATATAAGTTCTAATTACACAAGTTTTTCATCTGGGGGCCGATTTGCCCAGGGCTGAATTTTTTAGGGGGCCGATTTGCCCAGGGAAGACTTTTTAGGGGGCCGATTTGCCGAGGGCAAAAAAATTTCATGAAGATCGGCCTCTTATTTTAGAGAAATAATGACCAGGAAACCAAAATCAGATCTCGATGTTTCGTTATAACCACTTTTTTTGGTAAGACCCTCCGACATAATAATTACTCTTGTAAGGTCCATCCATTATGGTTTTTGGTATAACTACAAACACAGACAAATAAAAAAAACACCCAAACACATAACGTCAAAGTTATCTTGAACATCAGGTATATTTTACGAAACATGTAACACAAGGATTAACTTTATAAGATTTACTTACGTATATAATAAAAAATTCAAAATAAGCTACCGTAAGTGACCTATTTAGCATACAGTGCGCTAAGGAAAGACTATTTTTGTTCAATATTTGGTGGGAAAAAATTCCCCTTTTAGCGCACCCATTATGAAACACTTTCCGGGATGAAGTGTAGGTCAATCTGGTAAGAATAATGGTGTTTCGGCATTTAGGATCTACTAAAAATACCCACTTGGTTTACCTACCCACTTCCTGTAAATATGGCGGTAGATAAAAACAAACTCGAAAGTCACGACAAAAATGTCAATTTATTAAGTAAAAACACGTAAAATATATAAAAAATCTGTGGATATTGTGCACTGTCACCGACGATATTGCTGGGAAAAAGAGGTAGGGTGCGGTTACAAGGACGGATGTGCTAAATAGGTCATTTACGGTACATGACACATGAAAAGATATATAGACAAATAGATGCGCTATCTATGTCCTATGATGAATTTATGCTTATTCAAACCATTGTTTATAAATTTTAGGTGAGTTTGCAAAAATATCAATCCTATAAGAAATACTGGCGCTTATTCATCACTATTTACTCCACATGTGGCATGTAATTGTCACCATGCACCTCAACTTCATGAGAGCTGCCATGAGCGTTTCTGTCAAAAGTTTTCATTGGTTGACCATTCATTTCAAATATCACATGTCTGAAAAGTAGGGGATAACTGATTGTAACATTATTTTAGTAAACATGCACTATAAATTGGAGCTCTCTGCCTGATAATAATACTTGCACCATACGACATGGTTTGTATCACGAAATGCATTTAGTTTTAATATTTTTCAAAGGTGCCCTAACAAAATCTCATGTTCTGAACACTGAAACCATATCGCCGGATTTAAACCAAATTGGGTTTCCCTGAACACGATGGCACTAGCCTTGATCAAATTAGTATTGGGCATAAAATAAGTGAAGTTTTTATTAATTTGTATTAAAATATAATAAATTGTTGAATCATTAGGCTTACCAACTTTCTCCCCATTTCACCCTCTTCAGCTTAACATACACACAAACCATTCTGTGTATTATCTATGGTGAGTCCAAATAATTTACTAGTCTGCAGCCAGTTTTACAAAGGGTCCCAGACTTAGCCTGGGCTTAGGCTGAGACGGGGAGTTAAATCTGAGCCTTTTGCCTTTGCCAAGTCCTGAACATATATGAATTTCAAAACAGTTACTGAACTATTTCCCAATTTATAATACAACCACAGTGGTTTTCTATGTCATTTGACCACATCTAATCAAAATATTTTAGTGGTGACATATATCCTTTGTTTAACTCATTTTATCTTTGACAAAAATGCTCTTTTTCAATGGAAAGCCTTGTAACCACATAAATATGTCCAACGACTTATTTAGGGAGGTGTTCTACACATTAATTCTTTATTTTCAAGCATTTCAAATTTTGAAATAAGAAAAATATATGGTGGCCATATTTAAGTCTTTGTTTACAAAAGGTAAGCCCACTCCCAGGTAGACTTAGCTAAAGCCCAGACTTAGAAGCTTTGTGAAACCCTCTAAGTCTAAGACCACAGACTTAGCCTCAAAAGTATTAAATTTAAGTCTAAGTCTGGTCTCAGTTCTTTTGTGAAACAAACCCCTGGCAATTCTACCATTACCTGGCTTTCACTTCGATGGTTATGTGTTTGGTTGTGGTTGCGGCACCGTGTAAGATTTCCTAGAAAGATGTCATGACATTAGCTGTTGAAATGGACTGCACGTGCCCGGCAGTTTACAGTGAAGAATCATGACTAATTAGTATATACTGGTTTCCTCTGCTCTCATAATATCCTTCTAAATTTAACGTAAAAAGTCTTTAAAGTGTTATAGCCAAAAAATACATTAATGACACATACACAGATTCTTATAAATTCAACATATTATGTTACAAATTTAGCACATAAAAATGATACTTGGACGAAAACAGCAAATTAGCTCATAAATACCCATCAGAGAAATGGTAAACAATATATGCCTCAATACCTTTTGCTACATCATACAATTGATGACTTGTGGTATTAGAACGGCTTGAAATACCATCATCTTGCTTTCCCTTTTCGGCATCTACATTCTCATAGGTCACTTCTGCAATAAACATTAAAATACCGGTTATACGACCATTTAAACAACATTTTCTGTAAAATGGTGTCGGGGCTGTGCCACTCTTTGCCTTACCTAACATTTGCCTAAGAAGGCATTGTTTTGATTTTTCTATTTAAAAAAACTTTGAATGATCCAACACAATGCAATGGGTTTTATAGAAACATGTTGAATATTAGTTGACACCACAGATACAGATACACAGATACATGATCTGCGGAGTTCATTCACAGAACACACAATGACCACCACAGCAGTTTCTTATATTTACTTGTGCACTTCCTATGTTGATTATAATATATCAAATTCTCCACAGAATTATCCACCTTCACAATTTCAATTCACTGGACAAACTTATTGTATCTGTATGTACAACATCAAACAGATAATAAAGTTATTCTGCATTAAGAATAAATGTTTCAGTTTCGATCAATTTACATAGTAGAGATTACATCACTTTGTACCAACCTTTATCAGCTATCTCATCATCACCTTCATAAAACTCATTCTCTAACATTCCATTGAACAGGGCGCCCTCTGCCAAATAACATGACAATGGTACATATTCAGTATTAACACAAGCATAATTTGTCTTATTTTATACAAACAACCAATGGTTAGTATTGTTGGCACACATGGTAAACTGGTCAAATGCTGATCTTTGTGGACAAAAACATCATGGTCTTCTTGTATTCCAAAGATATATGTTCAATAATGTCTTAACCAATGAAGAAGCTTCTGTGGAAAAACATATGAACTGGTATGTCATATAACTACCACTGCACTATGTAAAATTTACCATTGTTGATGAACAAGATACTCCGTCATAAACGTAGAAGAATGAATGACTTAACAAAACCATTTGAATCATGTACCCTTTTGATCATTAACTTGTCTGTTATCTTCATTATCCACCATGACTTCCATCTCATATAGGCCAGAGTTCTCGCTTTCTTCAGGATCTATAATAATATTACAATCACACAATCATCTTGCTTTAAAATACATAAACTAGGTTACATACCAGGTCATGTTATGTAGCGTTCCAACATTATTGTTTCTGGGCAGAACTCTGCAATGAGACATGTGCATGTCCACAGAAAGTCCCAACTTTATGCGTGAATTTGACAAATTCTGCCAAGTGTGGAGGTAGTAACGATGACCCCCAAAATTATGGTTGAGACATTCCCATTCATGGAATCAGTCTTTTAAAAGACAGTACCTTGTAAACTTAACATGCATTCCTCCAGAACTTCAGTAGTCAGTAGAGTGGAAGAAACCAGTGCACACAGTGGCTCAACGTTAGATACACTGAAACAATTCTTTCAAAAGTTTCAAGTTTTAATGCAGCTGCCAAAGTTGAAAAAGTCACACTAAAATACCCTATTGCATCCCCAGAGCTCTACACAATGCATGGCTAAACTATTTGTCGATTTCTTATACTACAAAGAGGTGTTGTGATTGCTGGTTGTTGCTTGTCACAACGGTTCAGTCCAACTGGGGGTTAAGGTTAAAAAAGTGTCAATAATAATTATTGTGTCAACATCTTGCACACTGCATTAATGATTCCTGTCACGAGTTTCCCGCCTTTCTCTACTAGAAAGAAATTAGGCAACAAGCAAACTTAACAAACTGTGTGAATGAACACAGGGATCCCCGATAAGAGGGCTGTTCCATTTCTCTGATATATATAATGTAAACCTTGCTCCCGATCCCCAGTATTGTGATTAGGAGGTAAATCTTTTCAATTGGAACTATCTTAAAGCATTATACATATATCCTGTATGGAAAATACAGAGCATCATCATGGGTTTATGACTACATCTCTCGGGAGTTCATCAGGAATAGTTTGCATTTGTTTCAAACCACTTCAAACTATTGCAAACCTCTCCCAATCCTTATCAGATTAATAACACCATAAACTAATGGTATTGTCATTTTTTAAATCTTATAGCAATCGCAAACCTATCTTACAGTCGTACAGGAATCTTTTCCATATTATAGTGATTGAAAACCAATCTGTTTCATCTTAAGAGACTCGTAAACCAATCAGATTAAAACTATCGCAAACCTATCGGAAGATTTTCTGAGGCATTGGCAATGCCAATTAAGAAGCTATCAGGATAATATCTTGTACTTCAGGAACACATCCTAAACCCATCTTAAACCTATTGTAAACTATACCCTGAATCATGCATTTTCACATTTGGGACCACGCTTACGATATATCCCTGAAATGGAACAGCCCCATAATGTGTCAATGATTAAACTGGGTACTTTAAATTTGTCACACTGGGGTGACTGATCTGCCTGTACCTCTGGCACACAAGTCAATTACATATTTTATTAACGAAATAATTCATTCACACTGAATTTATCTTAACAGGAAGCTTGACTGTGTGATACAACTCTAAAAACAACTTGCAGAACAAATAAGGTTTCTATATATACCTGGACTAGGTATAAGCTTGTAATACAACTATTCCTTACCAGCTCTTTCAACATTAGTGTAATTGGGGTCTCTTCCTGCAGGAGAAACATCATCCAGTTGGTCCACTGTGTCTGCTTTGTTTTTTGCATTACCTTTGCTTTTCAATAATCTTTTACGTCTTGAAACAAAGATTATAAAAGATTAATTAATGACATAAGGAAGAGTATTAGCGCCAAGTAAAATTTTTTTTTTCAATTTCTTGAGATACTAAGCCAATTTCTTGAGATAGTTATCTCAATTTCTTGAGATAAGTCAATTTTAAGTCAATTTGTCGAGATATTAAGTCAATTTGTCGAGATATTAAGTAAATTTTTTGAGATACTAAGTCAATTTCTTCAGATATTAAGTAAATTTCCTGAGATAATTATCTCCGTTTTTTTGAGATATTATGTCAATTTCTTGACATATTATCTCAATTTCTTGAGATATTAAGTCAATTGTTTTAGATAATTATCTCAATTTCTCAAGATATTATGTCAATTTCTTGAGATATTATGTCAATTTCTTGAGATATTATCTCAATGTCTTGACATACTAAGTCAATTTCTTGAGATACTAAGTCAATTTGTTTAGATAATTATCTCAATTTTTCGAGATATTATCTCAATTTTTTGAGATATTATCTCAATGTCTTGAGATACTAAGTCAATTTTTCGAGATAATTATCTCAATTTTTCGAGATATTATGTCATTTTTTTTTAAATATGAAGTCAATTTTTCGAGATACTAAGTCAATTTCTTGAGATAATTATCTCAATTTCTTGAGATATTAAGTCAATTTTTCGAGATATTATGTCAATTTCTTGAGATACTAAGTCAATTTTTTTTAGATAGTTATCTCAATTTTTTTAGGTGTTATGTCATTTTTTGAGATATTAAGTCAATTTTTTGAGATACTGAGTCATTGACATTGATAATGTAATACAACTTCAAAGGCCTATGACATCACAATGGTCATGATGTCACAATGCAGTGTTGCTTTATATTATACATTGTTATCACCAGTGAGAGTTGAATCTTTAAATAATTGAAGGTTGTTTTAGCAGTGCGCTTTACACTTGTGTTTATATTTTGAAATAAAACCTGTAAAAAAAACAAAATTAAATAGATTTATTATTATTAAATCTAAGAAGGCAAACAAAGGAGAAAGATATGTAAAGGCTTTTAACAAAGCAGACAATGGAGTTGTATTTATAATTTGATATGAAAATTTCAGTTCAAAAGCACAGAAATGTAATTTTTATAGGAAAAAGAAAACACAAACAGGACAAGGACTGTGTTCATTTTTGCCTTTGAAATCTGACAAAAAAAGTATCAGAATGGCCTCTCAATATGTATTTTGATTGATTTCATGTCACAAGTCTTTGAAGTACATGTATTATTACAAATGCCAGTTCTTACAAGCACATGGCTTCCCACTCATCTCCCTCACTGTCCTGTAATTATCTCAAAAAATGGACATACTATCTCGAAAAATGGACATAATATCTCGAAAATTGACATAATATCTCAAGAAATTGAGAGACATAATATCTCGAGAAATTGAGATAATTATCTCAAAAAATTGACTCAGTATCTCAAGAAATTGACATAATATCTCAAGAAATTGAGATAATATCTCAAGAAATTGACATAATATCTCAAGAAATTGACAAAATATCTCGAACAATTGACTGAATATCTCAAGAAATTGAGATAAGTATCTCAAGAGATTGACTTAGTATCTCCGGAAATTGAGATGATATCTCAAGAAATTGAAAAAAAAAATTTTTTTTACTGGACCCTAATACTCTTCCGTATATATCAGCATAAATAATCACTGACTATTTTTTTCTGTTTTCCTCTTACAAAGACGATTTTCTAACATTACTGGATTGCAAAATAACTCAAAAAGTTGTATACGGATTTAATGAACAGAAGACAAGGAACAGATGATTAAATTTTGGTGGTGATCCAGATCACTGTCTGAATATTGATATTTATAGAATATTATTTTATCAAAGCACTCATAAGCCAAAAACATTTGCAGGTACTGGGAATTAGAGTAGGTTTGTTTTCTCTGAGTGCTGTTAATGTAACCCAGTAAACATTTTCAGGTTTTGCAAACGTTTGAAAGGAAAAGTTTGGCAAAGGTTAAAAAAAGATGGCTATGAAAACCATTTGTAATGGAATGTTTTTAAAACATTTTATGAAAACCGTTTATTAAACGTTTAAACGATAAATGTTATAAAAACATTATAAATGAACATAAAATAATGTCTGGACAATTATGGGGTCAGAGGTCAAATTGAATATCTTTGTACGGTTGCTCACTATTGAAAATATTATTTTCATGTCTAAAATTGTAAAACAGTGGCTTAGAAATTGTGTCCCCATTAAATTCATACTTTTAGGGATTGCATGTTGGGCAATTTTTGACAAAGTTCTCTAAAATCCCCTATTATTTGTGTACTGTTTATCAAACATTTCATGATGAATGTTTGAAAAACATTTCCAACAAAACCTTAATTTCTTCAGCTATTTTTAAAATGTTTCCAGTCAAACCTAGCTTCTTGAGTTATTTTTATAAATGTTTTATAAACGTTTTCAGTAAAAACATTTTTATAGAGAATGTTTATAAAACATTTTTTAAACATTACAGCAAAAACGTTTACTTAGAAACGTTTAGAAAACCAAAGATATTGTTTACTTAGATTTTAAAAAAGTTTCTAATGTTTACTGGGAAACATTCTAAAATAGTTATCATTATTAGTTGTAACTGACTGTAAAAACATACCTTACAACTACTGCAACTATCACACCAACACAAAGAAGTAACACAAGGAATATGACCACAGTAACAGTGATGACAGTTGCATTCGTTCCTGGTGGCAAGAACAAAGTGAAACTTTCATGTAATGTTTAGAAATTCAAGCTGAAGTTCTAGTAACAATTTTTTCATAAAAATAAGCCAAATTAGGGAATAAAACATTTTCATACGGTGTAAATTTGTGTAAGTAATATTCTGTTCTCACATCGAGAATTATTGTTATTGTATAGTAGTGGATAATCAAGGTTATTAAGATCAGTGGTATATACTACATACGAATTTAACTATCCCCATCAAACAAGGTTAGAAGATTGATGATTCCTAGAAAGATATTTACTATTCTAAATTACTCAAATTGTAAAGAACAAAACAACACAGTGCTTTTTCCCATCCACATACCTGACAGGACTTATACCATCAAGTTATTATCAAACTTTTGTTAATTAATTTTTCAGTTGTAACTTAAACTACAACCCAGTAAACATTTTTAGGTTTTGCAAACGTTTGAAAGAAAAAGTTTGGCAAAGGTTAAAAAATGATGGGTAAAAAAACCATTTGTAATGGAATGTTTTTAAAACATTTTATGAAAACCGTTTATTAAACGTTTAATGATAAATGTTAGAAAAACATTATAAATGAACATAATAATGTCTGAATAATAATGGGGTCAGAGGTCAAATTCAATATGTTTGTATGGTTGCTCACTATTGAAAATGTTATTTTCTGGTCTAAAATTGTAAGATAGTGGCTTGGAAACTGTGCCCCTATTGAATTCATACTTTTAGGGATTGCATGTGGGACAATTTGTGACAAAGTCCTCTAAAATCCCCTATTATTGCTTACCGTCATCTTTGTTTGGACATATTAAGGTTTGAAATTATAGGTTTAAAAAACGTTTTTGATAGAATGTTTTAAAAACATTTGACAGGCAATGTTGTTTAAGCAGTTTATGTGTACTGTTTATAAAACTTTTTATGATTAATGTTTGAAAAACATTTCCAGCAAAACCTTAATTTTTTCAGCTATTTTATAAATGTTTTAAAAACGTTTCCAGTCAAACATTTTTTAAACATTACAGCAAAAATGTTTACTTAGAAACGTTTAGAAAACCAAAGATAGGGTTTACTTAGGTTTTAAAAACGTTTTGTAAACGTTTAAACCATTTAAAAATGTTTCTAATGTTTACTGGGAAGTTGTATTTGTCAATCCTCGGCAGTGACCCTCATCATCCAAATATCATTTGGCAACATAAAATAAAATCGAGATACTAGGAAGGTGGTAGTTAAACTATCCACACTCTGCAAAAATCAATACAAACCTGATGAAATACACGCACCAGTTACAGGATGACATCCTAATGTACATGAGGGTGCACATATTTGTTTACAATTGTCGCCGTATGTACCATTGCTGCAGACTGGATATACCAAACAACAAAGATTAAATATATAATTGAAAAAGTATTAAAAAGTGTCTCGGGAAAAATATGTAGGTGTTAGAAAGAATCTCTGCAATTGTCAACTATAAGTTCAAATATATGTTACACATGCAAAAATATATCTGCTACAACTCCCTTTTTGTTGTATCTTACTAGACTATCTCGATATATTTTACTCGTCCATACTCATATGCTGTAATGGTGTAATGTATACAATCACAAATTACATTTATGAATCCAATCTATATTTCGAGAAATATAGATTATACATAGTGTAAACATTGTGTTTGCAGATTCACATCAAGTAACAAGCCCATGGATATTAATTACTGATTAACTGTGTCCAAATTTGAGGAGCTACATATCATCCCAAAATAGAAAAAAGCTAACTAAAGTTTACGGATTATTGAAATTAGAATGATACCTTCCAAACAATAAGGTGCTTGATATCCTGGCATACATGCCTCATTTGGACATTCTCCATCTATTGATGTTGCTACACATGCTCCAAATTTACAATGTTCAGAACATTTGCCCGTACAGTTTTCACCATATGTCCCAGAATCACATCCTTATAAAATAACAGATAACAACTTTATATTAATATAAAATATACAAAAGTTAAAATATTTCTTTCTTAAGCTTGTTATAAACATAGCTTCCAGGCGGATTCTAAGATAATCAAGAAATACAAATTCCATTTTACAGAAACAAAACTGTAATCTAAGGTTAACAAAGTATTTCTTTCTGTTTATATACATCAGAATTTATATTTTTTCAGTTTTTCTTTATATGAATCAGAATTTATATTTTTCTTCAGTTTCACTTAACATGGAATGAATTTGGAAAGTGTAAGAGCTATATAACTTAAAGGGCTATCAAATAATAAAATCCAGGCTCAATTTAGCATTTAATATTACAGCAGAGGTCACACTTTCCCCCAAAATGCTCCATTTTATATCACTCCAACTTAACGAACACAGTAAAACAACACATAAAATATCAGTAATGTCAAACAGTGATGGCAAAATTAAGTATTCTTTGGTTGTTTATTTTTTTAAATTTCATAATCACTATTAATCCAATACCTTACCCAGAGTGCAGGTAGACCCTTGATATCCAGGTAAACATTTCTCCATTGGGCATATACCATTGAAAGAATTGTACACACAAGGCTGGTATTGGCAGAATTCCGAACAATTCCCTCTACAGTTTTCCCCATACTTCCCACTTTCACATTCTTAAAGTTAAAATAATTAAAATAATAATTTACATGTGTTGGAGAATCATTAAAAGTAATTCCAAAATGATTAAAAATACCAGAGATCTCCCAGTCACTGTGAATAGGAGAGTACAGAAACTCAGGATATATTCTGTTTCACTTGGAATCAAGTGTTTAAATATCAAAGAAAATAGAAACTTTGTAACCATAGAAGGATTAACTTTGTTTATCATGTTATATTTAAACTGGTTCTCTATTAAGTAGCAAAAATCTCACTTTCATTACAGTCATCTCCTTGATAACCAGCTTTACACTTTTTTCCAGGACATTCTCCATTTTGAGATGTGGGTATACATGACTCCGTTTTGCAAAACTTTGAACAAGTTTTTGCACAGTCGTCTCCATACATTCCAGCAGGGCATGCTATGACAAACAAAAATTTATAACTGATAATTATGATTGGATATTTTACTCTTACATTAAAATAACTGGTAACAAGAATGAATCTCTTATATCTCTGAAAAGATTATTTTCAAACCATTATATTTAAAGATCTAAGCTTGCATATTTGATTGTGTAATATATCAAAACATTTGTTATAAACACCCCCAGGTATGATACCCATTAATTACACCAAATCTGAAACTGTAGTATTTATTTTAAGAACGCCTCTAGTACCTAAATTTGTCAATTTGGGAAAAATTAGTGGTAACCAAATCAGTTTAAATGTGACCAGTGAGATTGTTGAGTATGATACAAAGTTGAAGATTGATACATCACAAATGGTGATGGTTGTTTTGTCACAATCTCTAACATTTATGGTTATATTCACTGAGTGTATTTTATGTATATGACTTACTGTCATTACAAAATCTTCCTAAGTATCCAGTATCACATCTAAAACATGCTCCACTGAACCTGCACGTATCTGTGTAACAATGTTCAGAACACATCTGACTGCACTGAAAACTGTGCTGACCACTTGGACAAACTGAAATGGAAATGATGTGGTGTTCTGTAATCTCAGGGGTTCATGCATTAATAGTTAGTTTCCAATTTCAAGTGAAAAGACGCAGTGAAGGACATGTTAGGGGTTATACACACAGTGTCAGCAGAAGGCAATAAAAACCAAGTTGGGTTTTTATTTATATATTATTGAAACTTGAATACTAAAACTTGAAAAAATTATAGTACAATATATATTCCAATGTTCATGCAAAGTGCAAGGCATTTAGGCCAATAGAAACAATATTGTTTTAAACCACTGAAGGACATAGTTATAAAAATCTGGCATCTGCTACCCCTTGCCACAATACAATAAGAACTATGGTATTACGGTAACATTTCTTGAATCATAGTACTCAGAATTTTAACATCTTGTGCCCCTGATAACATAGCCACAAAGTAATAAAATTTTTCATATACCAAAGTGGCTTACCATAGCAATTACAATTCACAACATTAAACTTTGCAATATCCACAATAGGATTAAATGAGGGACTGGAGGGTTAAAATTTATTTTCTCTGACGATGTTATTCACTCAAAGTTAAAATTCAGTATGGGAAATCACTGTAAACAAGGTGAAAAGAGGGTGGTTACTGCCGATTGGTATTGCTAGGAAAACAAGGGGAGAAGTATTGGAAGTAAGTTACTACTAAATTAAGGTGTGTACTGAATTAGTTAGCTCCATACAACCTATGCTAGGTACAGTTCACATATGAAAGGAAAGAAGTAGTGAAGGTCAAGTGAAAGGCTATACATACCAGGTCTGAGATAAGGCAATACATGTCAAGTTGAGGGTTTACTTACACATAAGTAAAGTAAAGTTCAAGTTTAAAATATTAAAACTGTAGAAGATGACAACTTTGGATAGAATTTTCAAGCACTAGGCCCATTTATATATGATATCTACAAATATAATCAGGGGTGACTGTAGAGCCATTGGAAGAATTTTAAAGATAGGTCCAAAGGGCAAAGCTGTCCAACAAGCTATGACCCATAATATCATCCAGCTTATGTTGTTATCAAATGCCAATATTGCACCTGAGATGTAGAAAGTATGAAAGTAATGACCATGTAAATGTAGGCCTATGGTGATGAGGATCTTTTTGATGCCATTACTGTGGACATGAGCTCCTCGCTTGGCAAAAATTATATCCCTTTTGAGTAAATGCCTATTAGAATCAAAATTCTTTTCAGGGTGGGAGTGATGTTAGATATCCTGAGAAAGGTAAAGAATGCTAAAAAGGCACCCCGCCCCATAAGACGGGGTCAGATGGAAAGCCACATACCAAAGATATTGGATGAACTGTAATAATATAAAAAATCCCTCTGACAGTTGGTCTGAACCTTTGGTTTATCCTCAGATTTTGTGAGAGATTTTGTGTCCAGTGGGCCAACTAAATGTCCTAACACTACTGGCAATGGAAGAAAGACAATTATCTATACAATCCTTGTGGGTAATGTATTGAGATGGAAAAACTCCAGAAAGCCAACAATTAATTAATGACACTCCAGTTGGTACCTCACGTGCTATAAAAAGACAGGTAAGTTCACATAGGAGTAGAGTGTGTTGAAATCATAGATGGTCTGTAAGCTTGCTGGGTTGTTTTAAAGGCTCGCCTTGCCACATAAGCAGATGGAATGTAGGGGTCTGAACTTACAGCTGTAAGCTTTGATAGGAATACAAACCATGAACTTTATACCATTGATACTGGATAATTAAGTGAGTTAATATGTCACTGTTCATGTTAGAGTACACTCTGAATAGAGTGGAAGTATATTCTCAATCTCCATTACGCTTGAACTTAATATGGCCATTTGGCATCTGAACTATGGGGCTATGTTAACTGTAACTCACCCGGGGAGGTTTCTTTTAACCTGGCTTCACTATCTCTACATTGTAAAGGGGATATGGCCAACCAGGAAAAGGTGAAAAGGATTGATATGTTAGAACATATTCCTGTTCTGAGCTAGACCCCCCAAAGTCCCCTCAACAGTCAGTTATGGATCTAGCCCTTAAGTCATTGCTCGTCAGGTTAATCATCCTCCTTGCTCTTGAGTAGAAACTGCACTAAACAAGGGACACTACAGCATGGTTGACATTGATGTGTTCCAACCAATCTCATACAATGTCACCAGTCACTGGGTGAGACAGTGTATGATGTTCTATGATGCTTGTAATACACTAATATACCAAATGACCATATTAGGTCCAAGTGTATTTTGTTGCTATTGTGAAGTTTTTTTGTTGATTCAGTATCACTGGGGTGTCTAAATGAGAAGTCAGCCTGGTACCAGCTTGGCACTCTTGAGGAATTTTTTAAAGTAAAAAACAAAATGGCCGCCACAAATAACAGAATTTTTTTACACATATCTTCACTTCTATTGTACTTGGAGACACAATCTTGGTGTCTAAGCCTAGGTTTTGGGGGTCAAGGAATCTATTTAGGATGTAATATGAGATTTAAATGGACCTGAAATATCAGATTTGCAGGACAACACTTACAAACCTTGAATATTAACATACAATCCAATATTAATTGACCATTAAATGTTCCCTTAAAATGTTAATACAATGTTATATCCAGATTTATATTTAATTTAAGTAAAATATTTTAAGCTCCTTGCAGTTGAATTTACTAATGATGTACAGTTAATGAGAGAAATATCAGATTTGCAGATCAACACTTACAAACCTTGAATATTAACATACAATCCAATATCACCAAATCGAAGCAATTAATTGACCATTAAATGCTCCCTTAAAATGTTAATACAATGTTATATCCAGATTTATATTTAATTTAAGTAAAACATTTTAAGCTCCTTGCAGTTGAATTTACTAATGATGTACAGTTAATGATAGAAAAATACTGTCACCCCAAACCTGCCAGCATTGGAAATTGTTATGCAGAGTTAAATCATTTTATTGATAAAATAATGGTTATCAAGGTATTCTAAAACTGACCACATAAAAAAACTTTGGATTCAAGTTTATGAGACCTAGACTGTGAATGTCTTGTTGATATTCATATTTACCGCTAGCCATTCACTAACATTTTCCCAAAAGGATTTGACATCCTGGCAATAGTAAAAATAGTGTTCTAAATTATCTACACCTTGACAGCTTTCACAGCTCTGAGTTTGGCTTATTCCCCAAGTAAACAAATTATAATTGCAATTATAAACACGATGTAGGATCTTGAACTGCATAGTCTGTATATACGTGTCTTTTACAATCTTGAAACATAGCATGTATATTTTTTTCCAATCAACATGTTCAAGAAAGGGGTAATACTCAACGCATTTATTTTGACTGACAGGAGTTATTATCTTCTGGGTTACAAAATATTTATAAATTTGACTATTTTTTACTGTTTGTATATTACTGAAACATTTATATAGAATTCGATCTCCTGAACCAACATTAGTGAGCAATGGTGTCTGTAGAAGTCTCTTCCATTTCCTTGGGATAGCTGAGATTATTTGATTATATTTCATAATAGATATATTTATATTATACATTCTTTCAAGCTCTTCTCTATTCATAAAACTACAATTCTTTATGTCAAATATATCTTTTATTGAGGTTATTCCTGCATTTACCCAATCTTTATAATTTTTGTAAATTATATCATTGCCTATGCATATTGACACATTTTGCCAAATATTTTGTTGCAAAATTTCAGAGCTATTGCATGGTTCTACGTTTGTAAAATTAAACCAAGTGTAAAGTAAAGATGAATAAAACTTTGTTGAGCATGTTTTATAAACACAGCATGGGTTGGTTCTGTTTAAAAGATCTTCTTTGCTAAAACCCATTAATTCATGAGCTAAAAATTTCCATTTAGCATTGATGTTATTGAGTAATCGTTTAACAAAGGTTATTCGAGCTGTATTAATGATAGCCTTTGTGGAAATCATTTTTAAGCCACCCAAAGGAACTGGTAGTATCAACACTTCTTTTGAAACCAAATGCTTTCTATTGCTCCAGACAAAATTAAAAATTATTTTCTCCATATGAGCAATAAATGTATCATTCAAGGGAAAAACAGAAGCTAGCTGCTGCAGATGTGGAACTATCAGAGATTTTAATACCATTATTTTGCCTTTAATTGTGAGACATCTTGAGCTCCATGAGTTTATAGTATTTTGCATAGTTTTCATCTTTTCACTAGTATTCAATTGAAACATTTCATCATAATTTATTGAGAACCAAAAACCCAAAGTCTTAAAAGGGCAATCTATCCATTTGATACCAAACAAATTATTTGGTGTGCAATCAATAGATTGTAATGCAAGAGCTTCTGTTTTTTTCTTATTTAATTTTAGACCTGCGTATCTATAGAATTCTTCAAATATTTCCATAACTACTTTTACTGATTCCAGATTATAAAGAAACATAGTCATGTCATCAGCAAACATACAGAGACGTATTTCTGTTTGGCCAACAATAATACCAGTTAATTCTTCAGAGTGTCGCAAAATTATAGCTACAACCTCTACTACTAGAAGAATCAAAAGTGCACTGATAGGACAACACTGTCTTACCCCCTTTGAAAGTTTGAAAAAAGAAGACATGTGACCATTATTTGAGACACAACTTTCAATTTCTGAATACAAGGTGGCAATCCATTTCTGGAAGTTTTTGCCAAATCCATATTTTTGTAACACATGCTTAAGAAAAGTCCAGTTTATGGAATCAAACGCCTTTTCAAAGTCAACTAAAAGTATTATACATGGATTCAAAATTCAATCATATCGGAGATAAGTCTAATATTCTCAAAACAACTTCTGCCACTCGTATATCCTATTTGATCAGCATTTATCAATTCAGGTAAAGCTATTTTCAATCTATTAGCTAAAACTTTTATTAAGATTTTATAATCTGTGTTCAAGATAGACAAGGTATGATTTTAGCTCAGTAAGATCATTGTCTTTTTTTGAAATGAGATTAATGATTCCTTGTCTTTGACTTGTGGTGAGTAGACCTTTCCTAAAGGAATTTTGGTAGGTATTGAGTAGAATGTCCTTAATATCTTCCCAAAAAACTCTATAAAATTCAACTGGTAGACCATCGATTCCAGGAGTTTTATTCAGGGCCAGACTTTTGAAAGCTTTATGAATTTCTTCGAGTGTTAATTCATCATCACAAATTATTTTTGTGTTGTTAGAAATTTGTGGAATGCTAATTTTATCTAAATATGCTGATAAGTCTTCATTATTTATACCATTTCCCAAATTTGAATATAAAGACGAGTAAAAATTTTTTTGATGTTCCAAAATTTCGGTCTGACTGAAAATAAGTTTATTGTTAATTTTCAAAGATTTGATACTTCTTATTTTTGGCCTTTTCTAGTTTTAAAAAGAACTTTGTTGGTTTCTCATTATTTTCAAGCAAGTTGCATCTAGATCTTACCATAGCACCTTTTACTTTATTTTCATACAACTCTTCTAATTCTTTTTTAACTTGGTTATATTCATCTACGCTATTTAAATCTGGCGTGCTGGTAACAAGATTTTCTAAGGCTTCAAGTTTGGCTGAAAGCACATCTATTATTTTATTTTGTTCTTTATGTTTAGATATGGAGTATGTTATTGTGTCTGTTCTTATTTTACATTTTATGTAATCCCATACAAGGTCCTTGTTAATCAAATTTTTTGCATCTTTTTTTAAAACTTATGTACCCAACATTGATCTTCCCAAATACATCATGTGGTACAGGATTATTTTCGAAAGTTCTTGTAGAACACATGAAAAATCAAGAAGAATACTGTCACAACTGGAGCAGGATCTTCCAGAAGGGAAACTCAAATGATGGCTTACAGCTAGCATGGATTAAGCCATTTTAATGTGGTGATTGGCAAAACATTTTGAAATAAATGATGGAAATGGACAAAAAATCAATTTTCTAAAATGGATGATTCATCTGTGGAGTATGCAATAAAAGGAATGGACAAGTCATTTTGGGAAGAGATTCTCTAGTTCTAAAAAGGGTAATAGCTCAGTTTTGAAAATGAAATAGATCTTTGAAACTACCTTATTTGGAATATTTTACTGATAAATCTGATTTTAAAGAAAGAAAAAATTGTATTACAAAGGTATTCATTGCAAAAATAATTTATTTTTTGATTCTGGAATTTCCTTGGGTATTTCACTTTTGTGGAAAAATTTTACATGAAAATAAACTTTGTGTATTTTACTCACCTATCTTCTTTCTTCCAAGGCCAATATAATTAAAATTGACAAACTTAAGATAGAAATTGGATGACTGAAACATTGGTTTTAGACTGAGGAGCTTCCAATTCTAATTACTCCAGAGAATTTTAACGACAAATAAAGTTTTGAAGATCTGCAAAATGAAGCATGATGACAAATGCAACTTTTGTGGTACAGTATTGGAAAATATAGAACATGTTTTTGGTGAATTATAGCTAAAAATGTAGCAAAGGTTTGGAGGAAGGTTTAGAGATAAAGTAGTTTGCAAGCTGTACCTGAATAATGTTCTTAATGCAAAATCTATTATTTAATGAGTGTTGGACAGAAATGTAAAAATGTACATGTGTTTTTAATATTAGTAAAAAAATATTTTATGTAATTAAATTTCTGACAAAATACTTAATGTATCTGAGGCTATACAAATGATTAAAGAGATTACTGAAACTGAATACAATATGGGATTAAAATGAGATTTTGACCCAATGTAATAATAAATGAGACCAGCAGCTGTGTCATTGTCATAGTCATCATCTAGAAGGACTGCTACTCTCTTGGTCTGTTTATTACAAAAGTCAGAATCACAATTACAGCTGCAGAATATTGAACATTATATCTGCACTGTCACACAACCTCCCTTTGGGGTATGGATGACTGGTTGAACATCCACACATTTGTTGAGTTGAAGAATATTCTCACAAACAGCAGACACAGCCTGATGGTAATGTGACTGGATTCAATGCTATGCCATTTTCATTACCATGCCATTGATATTTCATAAAGTCCAATCCTGAGTGACAGATTTTTATGTGAACAATTGGTGTTGAGGGTGATATACATGTTCAAGAGAAGCTTATTGCATTTCAGGGCAGAACTAAATCTGAAATTTTTTCACAACTGATAATGATGGGTGTTTGTAGCACCTTCGAACTTTGGCCTATAACATGCAGCAATGAAGGCAACTGGCTCAGTGATCAGATCTACTTCAGCTGCTCCGAGATGACTTGAGTTTTTACTGCCTTTCCAATTACAAAACAAATGTGCTAAGGCAAGTCCAGCAGGCAGATATCTGGTAATCCTTTCATGTTCTATTATGGTTTGGCAAATGTTTACAAATGCTCATAAAGAGCTTGGGATCTCAATATTGTCTTTTACAGTCTTTTGTTTTAGATATAGAACTAAATAAGTAAAATGATGACATCTTTATCACCATAGATTCTTTGATGTGTCAGTGTTCACCTGCACCTGAGGCAGTTGGTGCTAATTGATAAATGATTACATATTCCTTGTGATGACTTTCAAGATCCTGTCTCTGGAGAGTGGAATTGTTACATATCTGTGCTAGTGTAGGATCTTTTCCAGTAATCACACGTTTGTTCTGTTTGTTGAAAATCATTTATATCGCATCTGCCCAATTAAATCAATCAGTTGCACTTTGTTGTAAGTGACATTGAATACCGCTTTTTGTGTGTGAAGTTTGGTTGTAGGCTCATGTTTATTTCAGGTCTAGAATGTGTCATTTTAGCTGTACTTGTCCAACATTAGTCTACATTCTATTGATTTTAAGTAAAAAACTAAATTTAACTTCGTTTACTTGTCAGTTAAGAGTTGATGTTGATTTTAACATAATATAAAGTTCCAAGAAGGAAGTTTAGTGACAAAGAAAACAGTTCTTCATGAGTATATTTTCGTGATTTTTACTTTTCCACTTTTATGGTTTGTTGGATATTTATAATTTTAGGTTCAACTGCATATTTTAGAAAAGATATTATAATGCCAACATTAATGCTGATTCAGTAATGAGACAATTCTAAGATAAGAAAAGTTATTTTATTTAAGTAAAATTGTTACACTACAATCTAATAATTTCAGGGAATACTGCCCCTGAAACAGATGGGTGTCATATCTGTGTTCGGAAGTTAATATGGACATGACTGTGACTTGTACATAAATTTATATTTAGTATGGTGGAATGGATCTGTCAACGGGATTAATAACCAATTTTGAAAATAAAATGGAATACATAATCATACTGCATGTGACAATAAGGTAAAGTTATGTTGTCAAAAAAAATTCTATCAAAATTCAGTGGGTGAATGTAAACATCTGATGTCTAGTTAAACCATATAACACATCATAAATAGATTCTTTGACCCCAAAATATTAGGCTTAGACACCAGGATTGTCTCTGTAAGTAAAATAGAAGTGAAGATACGTGTAAAAAATTAAATTTTCCATTATTCATGATGGCCATTTTTGGGGGGTTTTTTTTGTTTTTTTTTTTTTTGTTTTTTGCTTCTACAAAAATCCTCAAGGGTTCATTGGAACACCTCATATATATTGAATCAACAAACAACTTCATAATCTCAATGAAGCATACTCTCTCACAAATCCGCTGCACTGCCAAAAATGCTATAACGGATGTAACGGACGCAACTTTGTGGATATAGCAGTAAGATCCATTGTTATGCAAAAGTTCTGTGTGTTTTACACTTTCTTAGTAGTAGTTTTTTAGCTTTCTAGCTGCTACTATCTTTCCCATCAATGCTGTTTTTTTTTTCAGTCAATCTTTTTCCTTACAGCTTTGTTCACACTATTCTGTGCAGTCATATCTAGACTTATTTTAATTTTGCTTCCTGCTTGTCCTTATTGCTCCGTAAATATACCTCATATATGGGTAGTGCGCATTTAAAGGCAATATAAAGCCCATATAGACATTTCCCCCGACCCCCTTCACCCCTCCATGCCCTACCTAAATATGAGTCCCAACTTGTGAAACAAAGCATTGAGCCACAAACAGGCTCTGATGAATAAAATATTTTGACTTATATGTAGTTGATGACACCAGCACCAAATGGTGTGAACCAGGTTATGAAACACAATCCAATACGGTGGAAGGTGAATGGAAACATGGTAAAAGAGGGTTGGGGTTATTGATGATTGTTATTTCGAAGTACACAAAGGAAAAAGTATTGAATGAAAATGACCTCAAAATTAAGGTTGTGTAGTGAACTAGCAGGTCGCCATCATGCCATGGCAGGGACACCACACTAAATTTTACTGACAAGATTTCAACATTCAGAAATATTCCAATGATCTCACACAGTTAATGACACTATCTTGAGACTGATTATCATTGGTTAGTTGACATAGTTGGCTAGTTTATAAATATTTATGCAATAATTTTGTTTATAGACAAAGTACAGATGGGCAGAAGTTTGTAACTGCTGGATTCGTCAGGCACATGCACAAGGTGTATGATACATGTACAAGTATTTACCAGCTATTTAATTTTCAGTTTGACCAACCTCTGTAAACACTCAGTCTTCTTGAACCACCACAGATCTGTGTGGAATCTCCTTTACATGTGGAATCACAATCATCGTCATCTGCCATCCCATATTTGTCATACGCCTCACCACAGTAACACTCATCTCTGTACTAAACCAAATTGACTATTCAAAATAACAGTTTCCCACAGATAAAATTACCTACAATGACAGCGGCCAATAATTTCCAGTTCGTGTCTTCTAACAGTACTATTCCCATCACAAAACTCAGAGCGATAAAAATAACTCATTCAATAGGTTCAAAATTTGAAATATAGCCATGTTGAACATGACATTTCTAGTGATAACAAGACCGAAAAGTCTTTTGCTCTACAGACATGAGCCGAAAAGCCATCAGTAGGGCTTGGAAGCCATCAGAGATATAAGTAGTGCACTAGAATTTATGAAAGTCTGGCGACAAAAGAAATTCCTAGTCAGATACATCCCATACCTGGTCTATAACTCAGTCACCTATCCAAGTACTAACGTAACCCATTGCTGCTTAACTCCAGCGATGAGATGGATACTCACCACAGTCTCCCAGTTAATATCTAATAATATAAACTTTGACAAAATGTTTTAAAACCCTATCGTTTGGGTTACTAAACCTTTCCTAGTAAATATGTACATTATAATGTTTAAAAACGTTTTATAAACATTCTCATTATAAACATTTTTTTTAATAATTATTTATAAAATAATTCAAGAAACTGAGTATTGACTGGAAACGTTTTTTAAACATTTAAAAAGAGCTGAAGAAATAAAGGTGATGCTGGAAATGTTTCTCAAACATTCATCATGAAATGTTTGACAAGCAGTATGCACAAAACATTTAAACAACATTTGTTGACAATGTTTTATAAATGTTTTTTTTACAAACATAAGTAGCAACTGGTTTTCATACCCATCATTACAAAGCAATTTTGAAATACGTCCTGTCGAATGTTCTGAAAACATTCTATCACAAAAGTTTTTGAGGACCTCTCCAGGAGTAGGGACCACTCGATGAACCGCCAGCCGTTTACATTCTCCTCTAAAATGGTCTATGTCCAAATTAGCATAGTTATGATTGAAATCATTGTTAAATTTCCTTGACCTCTGCAAAATATCAGTTTATTTCTGTCATTCACTAACGTTTTCCCGTTATCTCTTATTTCAAATAATGGGAGTCACAGATCATAGATTGTACCGCTTCTCATTACTATTTACCCAAAAGTCGTGCTCTCTCGACATTTACCCCGTATCAAGGTCAGGTGGGCTCGTACAAGTTGTACCTTTATTTTCCTTCAAAACTGGGGGATGTGTTCAGGGTCTCCCCTTTTTAGTCAGGTCATCTTTTACATTGTACCTGTGTTTCTCATCTGAGGGTTTGACCTTTTTGACCTGCTACCTCAGATTGCTCTTATTTCTTGTTCGAGCTCCCCTGCCGCAGAGGTCAAAGGTTGATAAAGTACTCCATGAATTGCATATCTGGCAATTATGCTGAAGTTTGAATCATTGGTTGTAATGAGGCTTTAGCCTGGGTAATTGTTATTACTGCTTCGAACGAGCTAGACTTAGTGATTTGAATTTATAGTTTGAAGCTTCCTTGTAGTTTAATTGTCTATTAATTGCATACCTGGCAATCATGTTGAAGCTTGAATTATTGCTTATAATTAAAGCGTCACATTTACTAATTATAATTACAGCTTCAAACCAGTTAGACTAAGTAGCCTGAATTTATAGTTTGAAGCTTGGTTGTAGCGTAATTGTTATTATCTTGACGTATGTAGCTGAAGTTTGAATGCATATACTCTATCATAACATTTATGTAACTATTTAGTCTATCATACTTTTACATTTACCTCAGTTTTATAAATATCGTTGTAATTGTGCTTGCTATATTATAAAGATTAATAAATTTTTAAATCCCAATTGTCTATCTTTGCGTTTTGGGGGGAGTGCTTCTATTATAAATGGCTTTCATACCCATCATTTTTAATCAAATAAATTTTCTGCCAAACGTTTCCTTTCAAACATTTGCAAAACGTAAAAATATTTGCCATAATACATGAAAAGTACAGTGCCAAAAATATGGAAAAAGTAATATCTAGAAGCACGAGCCTCACTACAGCTCGCGCTTAAAAAGCAGTCTTATCTAAATAAACACATGGTTTGCACACTCAGAGGCTTTCCAAGGCATTGCCTCAATTGAATAAATAAGATAGTTTCATTGGTGACCCACTATTTCGTTCACTGTTCTAGATATCACACATCAAGATAAGGTTATTTGCAAAATTTGGAAAGATTTCGTTTTATATATTTACTGGTGATTGTCCTTAAATGCACCTACAAGGTAAAGGTATGGAAATGTTGCAACCTTTGTACACCAGGGAAATCACTTGAATCTCAAAAACACCCTGTTTTGTGATATATTTGACTATTTTAAGTTCAACCACTTACACCAATTTTAAGTCCTAAGAACTATAAATATTACCGATATTTAGAAAACAAGTTTATGACAAGCATTAGAACAGGGTTTAATAAGAGTTTAATAAAATATCAATATATGGAAGTTACACAGCAATTTACAAGATATTTAAATCTTCATTAAACAGTTAAGTTTATAGTAAAATAATTGCTGGATTTAAAAAAAAAATGAGTTTAACATGTATGATAAACAAACACAAAATGAAAATTTACCTCTAGTCCAGCATAGGTGAATCCTAATTCCTTGCATTTGTTTATGCAGTAAGGTATTGTTGCTTCTTCACCAGATAAACCTTCCTTTCCCCACCCAGTCATAGCCCTGGATCCAGTTGAATCTTTAAAGCAACCGATGTACTGAGATTCTGTTAGAATACAAACAATGTATTAATTATTCCAACTGGTTACAGTATCTTATATAGGTAAGAAACAAACTGATATTAGTTATTTCTAAAGTTACTTTTTGGAATTGTGAGAATCAGGTCCAAATATTCTTAAAAGTGATAAAGATTATACGTTATTTTAGTGAATATTAGGTCCTGCCTTTCTCTAGCAAAACGTGTTTTCAGCAATAGCATAAGCAAATGAATAAATATGTTTACCAAATGTCAGTCCATACTACTCTTCTAATTAATAGATTATTTTTTTATATTGCCAGTACATGTTATAGATTAAATGTTAAATCCAATTATTTCTTTTCAATTATAGATTAATAGTCAGTTGATGTTAGTTAATTATGAGAAACTATCTATTCATATAAATCTACATGATGTTAAAGCTAAACATACTAGCTTTTGTATATATATTAAATTCTGTATATGCACATGAACTTTTTGACATAACGTCTTTTCTACTTGGAAACCTGAAACATTTTGTAGTCTTCTTGTTTGCGTGAACTTAACATGTGAAACTTTCTTATTGCCTATAATGCATGTGTGACTTTAGGTGTCCAGTGGAAAGCTGTTGTTCTTAAACAGATATTTTAGGATTTTGACCCAAAATCTCTCCTCAAAACAACCACATTTTGAAATTTCCAAGACATTCTGCTAAAAGTCAAAGTTAGTATTCATTGCCTCCAGTTGGATACAAGCCAATAAAAAAACCTATATGGGGAAATTAATTTTTTATTATATATAACAACTAATATTCTAAATTTTATATACATTTTAGTACATATACGTTACATAAGTCATTATAATGCATTAACTCAACTTTACATGATATGTTAATGAATATTCATGAAATTTACATATTCATGATTCACAGAGCATAGCTATGCACAAGCTTAAGGCCACCTTATGGCAGATGATGTGTTAAGAGTCCAATGTGTATAAAATGTTTAGGGTGGCCTTAGCTCCAGGCTTACATTGAGTTAAGGTCAACCTAAGTTTTGATGTAAAACTAAAATTTTGAATAACTTTAGAAAGTTTAAGGTCGCCATAAACTTGATTTTTATGGGAGTAGACTTGAAATTAAGTTTACATTTTAGGGTTCATCTGTACATTTGTCAGATGAGTGATGAATTTTCTAAAATTTGTGTGAAATTTAGTTACAAATGAGAATGATACAGAAAATAGAAAAGATTAGAATTTAAAGATGAGAGCCCCACCTTTTAGATTCAGGAAAGGTAGGTTTATTTACATTAGGTGAGAATGAGGAAAGTTTACAATATGAAAGTTACTTGGAGGTCAAAGGTGAGGTCAAACCCAGATATGATGAAGGTGAAGAAGCATTTAAAGATGGAAAGATATGAATGACCAGCATGGCGTGTGAGATCAGTAAAAGCAGTAAAAGAGCATAGATAACATGACATCAACAAGGTACATAAATACATAGTATAATTATGGGGGAAGCACATGCTCCCAATGAGCCTGAGTGGCGTATCTATTTATATTAAAACATTGTTAAAACACTAAGATTATAGATAAAAGTTAGTTCATAATGTAAACAACAATACATATAACATCAGTTCATAAAGTATGTTCATCAGTAAAATAATAAATAACCAGTTTATATGTATGCACATAGTGTCCATTGGTTGAATGTTTATATGCAATATGAAAGTTCACTGTTCATCTGAGGTGAAGATGCTCTATCAAACACAGATTTACCAGTTTATATATACACATAACAGTTTGCAACTTCTAGTGCAGATTCACTAAAGGCCGACTTGGACTGTGACATTATGTATCAGACAGAAGCGTCCTCCTCCGGTGGCATGGACGCGTGGCGAGTGAAATAAGGTATCGTAGCATCATAATTAATGCATACAAGACAGAACATTAAACTCTGACGTGGAACTTTAACGCCTGATACATGGTAGGTATTAGTTTCAATTGAACTTCATACACAGCTTGAATAAATGGCAGTTGATCCAAGCTCATCTGGGAGCCGAGCCTCTAGAAGGATTTCCCAATATAAAAGAAGCAAGTGGTACGGAACTCACATTAGAGGGTACAAAACCAGCAATTACATGTGAGATTGAAAATTAGCTATTGTGTCCACATAACAGAGCATTAGTCGAGGCAAGAAGGTCCAGGCCCCCAGTCTGGCTTCCTGTGGCTCCTCGGATCCATGCACTGTTCCTTGGGGAAGTGAAGATTGATGGAGACCGTAACACTGCTTCTGATGCTGTCCTTAATGGTCTGGTCACAGTTACATTCACATAATTTGACTAATTTACACTAACTGGTAACTAACTGATCACACACCACACTCTTGCTGGTTTCATTACAGGAATTAACATAACTCATGATGAATTCGTGAACAATATTTCTAGTGAGATGAAGGGAGCAGGGAGATGACATGGGTGGCCCCCCCCCCACAGCTTCTTGGGTTTATTGTAAAAATAGATTGATCACACTTGTTAATAAGGTTCTAAGGTGGGTCTGTGGGTTAAAACTTTTCCAATTTTTATAAAATGGCGACTGCCCTCTTTGACTTTGACTTTGAAAGTGAAGCCACTAAGCATTTGGCGGGATATGCTATGACCTAGGTCACAGGTCAACCAATCACCATAGACGGTCATAAACAAGAAAATTCGCTACAAAACAACTAAGGCAATGAGATGTGTATAACTTAAGGTCATACACTCCCACATTGCCTCCAGTTGGATACAAGCCAATAAAAAAAACCCATATGGGGAAATAAATTTTTTATTATATATAACAACTAATATTCTAAATTTTATATACATTTTAGTACATATACGTTACATAAGTCATTATAATGCATTAACTCAACTTTGCATGATATGTTAATGAATATTCATGAAATTTACATATTCATGATTCACAGAGCATAGCTATGCACAAGCTTAAGGCCACCTTATGGCAGATGATGTGTTAAGAGTCCAATGTGTATAAAATGTTTAGGGTGGCCTTAGCTCCAGGCTTACATTGAGTTAAGGTCAACCTAAGTTTTGATGTAAAACTGAAATTTTGAATAACTTTAGAAAGTTTAAGGTCGCCTTAAACTTGATTTTTATGGGAGTAGACTTGAAATTAAGTTTACATTTTAGAGTTCATCTGTACATATGTCAGATGAGTGATGAATTTTTTTAAAATTTGTGTGAAATTTAGTTACATAAGAATTTAAAAGATTTAGAATTTAAAGATGAGAGCCTGAAACACCAGCCTAGGGAGTAGGGGAGAGGTAGAGGTGATTTTGAAAAATTTTTGCCACTTGATGTGAGGCATTATGGTCGAGGGTAATGTATCTCCAGACGCATTCCAACGTCCAGGTGCCACGGCTTTTGGATATCTTGCAAGCTGACATTCGAATTAAAGGCGAAAGAGGCACCTGAACGCCGGAAGGTGTGAAATGTTAGATTGGAGTTTTGCAATTGGAGCCTCCCTAATAGGGTCTTGAAATGGCGCCTGACTTGATTATCTGTTAGTGGGAGCCACTTACTGGCCATTTTATATTGGAACAGGGGGGAGTTGCTAGACCCTGGGGTGATTTGTAACAGACTTTTTATTGCAGCCACTGGACAGATAGGGTTAGAACCCAGGGATGGGAGCTTAAGGATTTTGATGGTTTTTCTGTCTTGAAACGTTTTAGACCATTTGACAAGTATGTGGAGGCCGGGGGGGGGGGGGCAAAAATAATATCCCCTCTGGCCAGGTGATATAGGGGGGGAAATTGTTTAGTGGAATGGGGAACCAGGTTAGAAAGCCTTAAGAATGAGAAGAAGGCCATGGTATAAACTGCCTTAAAAACCTGTCCCATATAAGTGGAGTCACACAGCCTGATAATCAACTGGAGGGTGTCAATGTCAATGATGGTTTTAAAAGAGGGCTTGAAGGGACGGTGTAGGGTGATGGATTTTTGGAAATATTTAATCCTGGGTGGGTAAGCTTTTTAAGTAGAGATATTTTAGGATTTTGACCGAGGTTCTCACTGGGAGCCATTCATCTGATTTATTTTATTACTGTTCCTTTACCCTTAAATTGTTTGTCTGGGGGCTGCAGAAAAGCACGATAACTGCAATAATGCATATGTAGGTAAATATTTGGAGGAAACGATGTTGCATATGATGAAAAGTCATGTTGAACTTTTATAAATTGAAAGTATTGTTTCCATGAATACAGAACATATATTTTGATTTTATCCAGGGTATGTTTTCAGGCTTGCCGGTATTCTAGGTATACATATTTGGAAAAGAGTCTGTTCTGAAACTCTGGAATTCAAAGAATTAATATGTACAATCAGTTAAGTCCATCCAATAAAGAAGAATTTTGTTACATGTGAACTTAACAAACAACTCTATTTAACCTATGTTTGGATAATAACTAGCTTTTAAATGATTACAGAGAGTATGTTTTTTGTCATTTGATGTCAATTCAGTACTCCAAAGATGTATAAGATTTGACGTAAACATTTCTATCTTTTAAATTTTCTTATAATCATGTGCCAAAAAAATCTTCATTGATACTTTTTCTTGCTACTCGCATGTTCTAGTGGAACAATTACTGATAAGGCTGAAAGGGGTTTCAGTCTACAAGAGACACAAGTAATGCACTGACGCGATCACCCATAGTAGTACTAACATAGCCCATTGCCACTTAACTTCAATGAACAGACACTCATCACACAACGCCGCAATTTATAAAAGTCCAGAGACAGAAAGTGCTCCCTAGAAGTGCAAGCCTCGCTAGAGCTCTCGCTTAAAAACATAAGCAGCAAACAAAAGAAAAGTAAGGGTGGTGAACTATCTGCTGAATTGGAATTGTAAATTTAAGCTCTACTTAAATGAAAACATAATGGCTAGATGCCCTATTGTCACGCTCAGCTGTGAATTTTATGTATAAACAAAAAAAACTAAAAGTTTTTTCCCAACATCCCTAATGGTCAACCTTAAATCAAGTCTAGCTGCCTGGCTTATGGAAATAGCCTTTCCTCATACTGTCCCAAAAGTCGACTGGCAGGCGTAGTTTTGCCATTGCTGCACCAGTGGAATGGAGCAGGTTGACACTTAATGCCCAATCGCAGCAGACTATTTCGGAGTTCAAGAGCCAACTAAGTAATCTTGCTAAGTAACAAACTCTGTTCAGTTTAAGGTCTCTCCCTTTTTGACCTAAGGGCATTATAACATTGATAAAAATTTTCATTATATAAATGTGTCTATTCTATTCTAGTCTAAATGTGTCATCTAAACTCAGGGTAAAATTGTATAGTATCATAGAGCTTTAGCTTAAAAGCTGCATCAGTATCACTTTACTTTTGTTTCTTGAGCTGTTACAGCATGTGGTATAAACTGACCACCACACACACAAAAAAAATAATTGAAAAAAATTCAAAACTGAATAGTAATACTCACAATGAAACAAATATGAGCAAACATTTGTGCAACAGAAAATTGAAACCAAAGAGACTTGGCATAACCATAAAGTAAACTGTGTTGCATGAAGTCATCCCAATATTTGTTTCTGGGCCAATAAAAACGGAAATGGGACCAAATTAGGAAACATGACAAAAGTTAATAGCTTATTTCATAATGGTCGGATGGTCGGTCATCCAGTTGTCGGATTTTACTTCTATGGACACTGCTAAAACAAAAATCTACCAGCAAAAAAAAGGAAATACCTGACAGTATTCAAAAGAATAAGTGTCACTCTATGGATCACAAAAACTGTCTATGTCAAAATGAAAAACATTTAATCTTCATTCCTTTGAATGGTTCAACGATATGTACAGGTCACGAAGGTGAATGAGGTAATGTTCCTGATATAGTTGAAGCACGTAGAATTGTTAGGCCGTCAGCTTTGTGCAATTTTATGAAGGCAATAATTCCTGTACAAACTTAGCTTAAGGTACCTGCATGGAAACATTACCTACAACAATATTGGGATAAACAATGGATATAATTCCCTTTCCTTTAGACTTTGATCTGAATGCTGTTGGTAAAATCAACTGAAATTAATCATAAGTCTGAATTGAATTACCCAGATCATATGTCCACATATATACAAAAAGAGTTCCAATATGGTGCCAAGGCCAATTTGTTAATGATGGGGTTCACAGGGATAGGTACTTGGGTTCTTATGTTGAACTAAAATATCCATCCATAGATGACATAGTTGCAAGTCTTAAGCAACTATGCACTGATGTTCCATTATACAAAATAGATAAAAGTCGTACATTCAGGCATATCAGGATCAGTCCTTATTACGCCTTAAGCTTGACACATACTTTGTCAATGTTACGTTGCCATTCAGATTTCACAGAGCCATATTTTTCAACATTGGACAGACGCTGTACAGTACATTATGAAGGATAAATTCAATTACCTGAACTTGTACAACTATACTGATGATCTGGTCTATACAGGTCTGCCATCAGTCATATGTCAGTCTTACCACATTTTGATGGCATTATTGAAGGAATTGGGCCTGGAAATTAGTGATTCCAAACTTATTGAGCCTACGAACATAGCTATTTATCTAGGTATTGAAATACATACTGTTAACAGAACTTTGTGTATACCAGATGAAAAACTTAAAGAAATTCAAAATATCCGTTTAACTCATATTACAAAGAATAAAGTGACCAATCTTTATTACGTTCCCTCCTTTATATTACAAAGTGTGTTAAACCAGCCAGGTATTTCTTAAAGAGAATGCTTTAATTGCTTAGGAATAATACTGATACGTCCAACATTTGTCTTACCACAGAATTGCAATGTGCTCTGCACTATTTTGACAATTTCTTTGTTCCATGTAATGGCATTGTTACGTTGCTGTTTTAAAACCTTTGGCCGTTTTGAAACGGCCAAATAAATCCGATGGAAATTTCAAAACCTAGCAGAGGTTTTGATAAGGCTTGTCCTCAAAACCATCTCACTGGTTTAACCAGCCAGTATTTACAATGCTGATTTAAAAGCATATAATAGTAATTGCATTGTAATTAATTTGTTTTGGCACTAATATTTAACTACTCATATACTGTTTATAATCTTTATAATACAATTTGGATGTCCAGGTTTAAAAAGCTCTGCACTTGAAAAAGTGTTAAAAACAGTCTTAATCCTACCCAGTATCCTTTATGTTAAATTGTAATTAAAGGTCCTTTCTTTGGTTCCCCTAATAACAGGGAAAATCCAAAAAAAGTGATTACTTTGTCGTAACAAATCACCCTCAAAGGAATGACAACCTTTAAAAAACATAAGGTCAGGGGGAAACCATTCCTTTCATGTGGATTGGTTTTGAGGTGTGAATGTTAATTGCATTTAACTTCTGTTATTATGTGGTCAGAGACAAATCACAAACTAATCAGAATATTAAGCAACAGGCATATTCAGATCTCAGTTAAAGGTCACAGCTTAACTGACGTCACTAATTGCCTGTTTAGGAAATCCTTTTAAGTCAAAGGGTCCTACTGAAGATCATATCTTAATTCACTCTGATCAGTTAGGTTTTGAAACGGCTTGGCCATTTCAAAACCAAATAAGGTTTCAAAACGGCCAAATAAATAATTTGGCTGTATTGAAATGGCCAGGAGCAGGAACTGTCTTCTTGTATGTTTGCCTTCAATGTTTAAGTGGTACTTTCAATAAAATGGTCCTCAGCGGTAACGTCATGAAGATCAGGAAAATGATTGACCACTAAGTCAATGTTAAACATAAAAGCAAGTACACTTTACCAATGCCTGTATATTTCAGTAATTATTCAATAGGTCACATAGAGTGCTTAATCTAGTGGTGGCTTTAAACATTTAGGGTCCCTGTTGGAAAGATAAGACTATTTAAGTCAAATGCGATAACATGGCTGTATATGAGGTGGTGGGAAGAGGTCGGGCTTATGATGCCACATTGGCCATGTGTGCATGTAATATTTGGCTACTCACATCTGTTATTAGCACTGACTTAGTGGTCAATCATTTTCCTGACCTTCATGATCTTACCACTGACCTATTATCTCGTTGGCAGTAAACTATGACAGATATTAATAAGTTAATCAATCATAGCCAAATCATCACTAAAACTCTGTTTTAGACCAGCTACATTGCCACAATAAACCAGAATGTTAAGACAGTTTCTGTACTCTCAGAAAATGTCAGTACATTGCTTCATCACAAATGGTAAAAATACTCCTCAAGATAGAAAACAGATGAGGACCATAACAATTCGTAGCTTAGGGCCTAGGGGATACAATTATCGTTTGTCATTCATGGAATATCCGCACCAGAAAGGTATTTCTCATGCCAATATTTCAAATAACATGGCCGGTATTAGAATGATGTTTATTATGTATGGGGTAGACGCCACTTCCTTTAAAGATAAAAGATTGCCTTTCTTCGTTAAATCCTTAAGGATAAATTCCCCCCTTTTTCTCGAAGAGTCAGAGAATTATTATTACACAGTTATTACAACATTGTTCAAACATATGACACCTTGAGGGATCCATTGGTTTTTAAACTTCTACTAAACCTCTATTTGTTCTTCTTGATTTTGAGGCTCTGCAATACAGGAATACAGCGGTGACCTTATCTTTGCACCATTTTTTGCACAATTGTAATAAATGGTAAAAATACTCCTCAAGATAGAAAACAGATGAGGACCATAACAATTCGTAGCTTAGGGTCTTCTCAGTTATGTCCCATTAAAGCCTTACAAAATTCATCTTTATTTTCTGTTTTGAAAGATGGCAATATCCTGCCTTTGCCAGATTTGGTTGCCAGAAAGACCTTACATATGTCATAAGATCTGCTACCACTTGGGCTTTGCAAATGGGTGTTTCTAGGCAAGAAATAATGCAGCATGGCACTTGGCAATCTGATGGCGTATGGAGATACATTCAGTCATTCCCTTCTGAAGCCTCACAGGTCTCTCGTACTTTCCAGCATTACCTACAGCTTTAGTTTTGGGGTATGGTAGACATTTGTGAAGCATTCATTTCATTATTAAGTACACTATCTCAAGTCCAAAGCCATGCATCTTTTTGCATTGAAAATCTATACTAATTCATTCTGGGCTTTAAGCACTATTTTGTTGCAAATAGCTTGCTCTGTTGCCTCTAATGGGGGGTTCCACTGAAGCCGAATTGTCGGTAACTAAGTATTTTCCAGGGTCGGGAGCAATGTTTACAGAGTCACTTAGTGTCGGTTATATTTTCCTGGCTTGTCACGGTGGATCTGCAAAATATCAAACATGTTTGATATTGTTGGGTTTCTGTTTTTCTGTTTTGTCCTTTTATGTGGTGTGTGACCAAATTTATGTTTAAAAGAACAATTTTCAATAAAAACACCAACTTTATACTAATACACTTATATTGTCTTTATATACAGATTATATACAATTTTTTACAATAAAAACAACTATGTACACTGAAGCCTCTCACTTTACACAAGACTCTAACCCTAGAGTCTCTCTAACACAACTCAAGATGTAACTACCTAACCTGAGATCACCATCCTCATCCATCTCCCAACTGGCTGTGAGCCTCTCCTTTTATACTATTTTCTGTACCAAAGCCCGTTTCCCATCAATTATTAGCCCGCAAAACTGACATAACTTTAAGCCCACAAATTGCGGGTGCCCGCAAACTATGGGTGCCCACAATAGCCCACAAAACTGTGGGGGCCCGCAAATAGCCCACAAACTGCGGGGGCCCGCAAATAGCCTGCAAACTGCGGGGGCCCGCAAATAGCCTGCAAACTGCGGGGGCCCGCAAATTTATGAGAAGCCCGCAAATACCCACAAATCCCAGATACAGGACAGTTTAGCTGGCCCACTTAAACATAACCTGAAGAATACCCAGTACATGTGTGAAGAAAAATGTGCAATTTAAAACCATAACAATATTCCCCACCAGTATGCTTACTCCTGTAAGCATGGTAAATGGATTTCTAAAAATAGAATGGAATGTCAGTGTGAATCTGGCAAGTGGCCTTGTTCTCACAACTACTTCCTTGCACTTTTAACTGTCTCAAATTTAGTTTAAAAATGACCCATGAACACACCAAATAGTTTTCTTTACAAACATTACTGAAAAAAAATGAATTTACTCAAATAATAATAATAATAAATGTACCAAAACAAATTTCTGAAAGCTCTTTAACATACAATGTTTAAGGATCACTTGATTTAAGTTAAGCAAATGTCTTCCTCTTTGAACACCTTTGATCTAATCAGTTTTATATAAATCTGCAAGTTTAATGTCTTCAACAGTGTCTTTTAATTATAAGTGAAACAAAATCACCAAACAAACAAAAAAAAACTGTCTAGAACTGTCTGTATATCAAACGAACAAAACAAAAAAATGTTAAAATGTCTTCAAACTAAATCACTAGAAAACTATTGTCTGTAACTGTCTTTCTTTACACTAGAAAAAGCAAAACAAAAGAATTTTCCATTTACTGTTGTATAATCATTTTACTTTACTCACACTAAATTATCAGTTCTGTGGCTGATATGGTGTTTCATACACTTTCACTGTCTCTTGTGAAATGGTAAGTAGCGCCGACATCATGGCCTGGGACATAGGAGGAGCACGGGGGCTGTCCCTCATTAGCTGAATTGTATCAAACAGCTTTGCAAGGTCTTTCTGCAACACCACAGCCAGGCTTTTGGAATAATCTTGGATTGAGGTGGTGTTGCCCTCAATCAGTTCTCCTAACCTTGCCAGCTTTCCCTTGATGTCTGCTGCTTGACTCTCTGCAGTGTCCACCACCTTCTTACCCAGCCCCTCCACTTTAGACTCCAGGGTCTGCAGTTTTGCCAAGACCAGAGAGAGCTTGTCTTCAGCTGGTAGATGGACACCCTCAGATGGACACCTTGCCCGTTTTGTTATTTTGGCTGGTGGTTCAGGCAGATCTTCCAGTGCTAGGAATTCAGAGCTTCCCCTTTTCCTGCTTGGAGTACTGGCTACCGAGGCACACAGGTCTTCAACTGCAGAAGCAGAGCCACTGTCAACACTACCTTGTGTGCTACATCCACTGTCCACTGAACTCACTTGAGGTGGTTGACATGGCATCCTTGGGAACTCCAAGGGCAGTGTCCCATTAAATGCTGAGGTGCTCAGCACGTCACTGTCCAACTCCGGGGTGTTCATGACCTTCGCTAGGGAATTTGGAAAGAGGTTAATGTGGTCCAGTATTCCGTCCGGTCGATCGTAATTGGTGAGGAATTTCTTCACAATGAAGGGCTCTAAAAACTTGCCAAATTCCTCTCCCTTTTTCTCTACCTCTGATGTAATAAAATCTTTTCTCAACTGACTGATATCCACATTATTTTTGTTCAATTTCACTGCCTCAGTGTGCTTGTCTGATTCACAATGTTCCAGTAATTTTGGTGTAGAATTATACTTTCTTTCACACACAACACACAAATTACTTGCAAAAAACCATGGTAAGTGTTTCAAAGTATGCCTTTCTCCTTTATATGAATTATTTGTGACAGTTCCGCAATACAAACAGTTCAACAATTTAGGCATATTGTCAAAGCTTCTATAAATGCGCCGTCTTATATAGTGTGTAAGTGCCTGCAACCCGCAAAAGAATGACCAAACCCCACAATCTGTCCTACATATAAACAGGTACAATCTGGACCAAAAAGTGGGCACCAAAAATTACATGTCATGTGGCTGTTTTGTTTATAAACCCAACCTCTCTGGAGCCTTTCTCTGTCTTGCACTTCTTCTGGGCTCTTTATCACCTAAATAGGATGGTTCACTGCCATTTGAATGCTGATGTTTCTGCTTAACATACTGTTTTGAACATTTACTTTTACTGTTCTTTCTTGTCATGGATGGGCTGACTTTCTTCTGATCATCCCTGGGAAAAATGTTGTTTCTCAACTTTTCAACCATTTCTGGGACAGAATCACTGGTGTAGGGTTTCAGCCTGTCAAAATGGAGAATCTTAGATTTGCCAACTGAATGTGATTTAACTTCAAACAGAAGGTCACTAAATTTCCTGGTTACAACACATGGTCCTTTCCAAATATCAGATTTTAATTTTGGGCTTTTTCCCACTGTTCTGGTGCTATCCCGGTAGTAAACTAGATCACCTACTTTATATGCTTTTGAGCTGAGCCTTGGATCACAGTCTTTCTTAGATAACTTCATCTTGAATGATTCTCTGACAAGCTGGTATATACTGTCCAGTTTATCTCTTAGTTCAGAAACATACTGGCTCTCTTCTATATTTGTCCTTGGTTCAGCAACAGCACCCAGGGCTAGTTCAATTGGTAAATTAACTTCTCTCCCAAGCATGAGTAGATTGGGGGTATACCCTGTCTTTTCATGTGCACAGCTTCTGTATGCTGAGGTCAACATAGGCAAATACTTGTCCCAATCAGTCTGATTCTGGTCAGTATACACTGCAATCATGTCCAACAGAGTTCTGTTAAACCTCTCAATCATTCCATTAGATTGTGGGTGATAAGGTGGAGATCTGGTTTTACTGATCTCCAGTAATCTGCACATTTCCTTAAACAGTGAAGCTTCATAATTTCGACCCTGATCAGAATGTAAGTCAAATGGTGTACCAAACCTTGAGAAAAATTCATACACTAACTTTTCAGCTACAGTCTTTGCAGAGAACTCAGGTATAGCATATGCCTCTATCCATCTTGTAAAATAGTCACCCACTAATAGAATGTACCGATTACCAGAGCTGGACTGAGGAAAAGGACCCAGTATATCTGTAGCTACTCTGTCCATAGGGTCTCCCAGGGGCCACGGTGGCAGAGTGGTAACACTCTCGCCTCCCACCTCTGCGGCCGGGGTTCGATCCCCGTCATGGCCGTAAGTGGGAAAGCTGGTAGTTGCTTGCCGTTGGTCAGCAGTTTACAGTACACAACCCTAGCGAACTCTATGTACTGGTTTCCTCTGCCCTTCCAACTACCCGTCGTGATATGACCTGTACAGTGTTGAAAGCGACGTTAAACCCCAAATAAACATAAACATAAACATAAACATAGGGTCTCCCACCTGGTAGTTCTGTGGGGTATACTTCTGTTTCTTATTGGGCGATTTCCTTGCCCCACAAACAGTACAGTTTCTGATCCATGTCCTAATTGACTCCTTCATTCTGTACCAGTAAAAGCCCTTCTTTACTTTGTTAATTGTCTTCTTTACCCCTAAGTGACCGGCAGTCACTCCACAGTGCATTGACTTTAACACAGTATCTTGAAGTGATCCAGGCACAATTAACAGAAGACGTGGTGGTATCTTCTTCTTGGGGCTGTGCCACTTCCTGTACAAGACCCCTTTACTAAGCACAAGCTGGTCCCATTGTAGCCAAAGATTTCTTATTGCTGGACTTTCACTTGCTACTTGGTCTCTTGTTGGTTTACCATCTTTCAACTCTAACCAGTTTATCAGTGGAGCAATATCTGGATCTTCACTCTGTAATTTATGTAAGTCTCTTGACGAATACTGCTTTAACCAAGGAACATTTACTGACAACTCATTGTCTGCTGAGTCTTTTCCACTGCTTAACTCAGTCAGTTCTTTTACATCACTTGAATGGTCACTGAGAGGTCGGTCTATGTTTTCAGCCATATCTGAATGTGATGAATGTACCCGACGCACTGCCTTACAACCAGATTCCCCACCAAGCTTGTGCCCCATCCAATTGATTGGCACCACTGGAGAACCAACGAAAGCTCTGGACCATCTCCACAATGTCGTGATCCACAAAACTATGAACATGAAGAATGAACCAGTGATCCAACATCTGGATGACTGAAGGGCAGGACACGACAAATCCTTGGGTTTTACCCTCTTTGCCATTAGAGGTACAACATCATCCAATTCCTGGAATGATGACCACTGTTCATGTTTCTTCTTGCACACATCACATCCTCCACATGGTAGATCAGACAACACAGATTGGCCGTCGTAACAGGAACATTCTGCAGGGTCACAAGGAACCCTTGACAACGCATCTGCATTTGAATGCTTCTTGCCATTGCGATGGATAATCTTGAACTGGTACTGGCAAAGTACTTCTAACCACCGGGCCATCTGATCCCTCGGATCCTTAAATGACATGACCCATCTCAACGCATTATGGTCAGTTCTAATTACAAAATCTCTACCTAATAGATAATGTCTAAAATACTGTACAAAATACACAACAGCAAGAAGTTCTTTTCTTGTCACACAATACTGTCTTTGAGCTTTAGTCAAGCTTTTGCTAGCATGTGCAATAGGTCTTTCTTCTTCTTTTCCACTCTTCTCACAGTACTGGACTTGAGAAAGGGTAGCCCCAATTCCAGTTCCAGATGCGTCTGTGTCTAATACCAAGACACCAGAATCTTTCGGATATACCATCACTACGTCACTGGTCAGGGCATCCTTAAGCTCTTGAAATGCACCCATGCACTCATCAGTCCACTCAAACACTACATCGGCCTCCAGTAGATGTGTAAGCGGGCTGACAATAGTTGAGAATCCCCTAACAAAACGTCTGTAATATGAACAGAAACCAACAAAAACACGAATATCATGGACATTTCATGGAACAGGCCAATTTGCAACAACTTCAATCTTTGATGGATCAGGTTTTATACCAGATGCTGATACAACATGTCCTAAAAACACAACTTCTTTCTGGAGTAGATTACACTTGCTGGGCTTCAGTTTCAAGCCTGCTTTGGTCAGTCTTCCAAGAACTTCGTTTAAATTTTCAAGATGGCTGTCAAAGGAATTATTGAACAAAATCAAGTCATCCAAAAAATATAACTACTGATTTCCACTGCAGTCCTCTGAACACTATTTCCATACATCTCTGAAAAGTACCTGGAGCATTGGTCAGACCAAAGGGCATCACCTGATATTCATACAACCCATGTCTTGAGGTGAAAGCAGTTTTTGCTCTGTCCTTTTCATCCATTTTAATTTGCCAATACCCTGATTGAAGATCTAAGCTGGACATATATCTGGCACCATTAAGGCAGTCAAGACAGTCAGATGTTACAGGCAGAGGATATGCATCTTTCTCAGTCACTTCATTGACTCGTCGATAGTCAACACACGGCCTTAGTGTGCCATCTTTCTTTCTGACATACACAATTGGTGACGCCCATGGTGAGGTTGATTCTTGAATGATACCAGCTTCAAGTTGCTCTTTCAGTATTTTCTCCTCTTCTTCTTCAAGGGCTTTTGGGGTCAGCCTTGGTTGTTGTTTAATGGGCTTGGCAAATCCTGTACTTATACTGTGTTTTACCACTGATGTCTGACCCAAATCGGTCTGAGACATGGCAAATGCATGTTTGTTGTGTCCAATAAGCTTTGCCAGCTGCTTCCTTTCCTCAACAGACAAATCTTCAATGTTCTTGTGGTAAAGGTCCTGTAGAGGTGCAGGCCACTCCCCAATGACAGGGTCAGGTCCATCTCTCCAAGACTTGCCTCCCTTATGCTTGTTTACTGCAACTGTATGAACTTTCTTGATTTTATCTGGTATTGCAGGACTTGTATTATTTTCAGATTCAAACAAGAGGCTGATTGAATCTACTTCTGACAGCTGACCGACTACAGTGCCTTTATGAAGCAACAGGCTTTCTGCAGAAACATTCATCAAACGGACTGGTAAATATGTGGATCTCCTTGTCAGGTCTACCAGAGATTTTCCTATAATGAGACCTTCATCAACTTCTTTTCCTGGAATGGGCTCAATAAGTGCTGTTGTGTGTTTCAAACTTGTGACATTCAGCTTAGCACTAACCAAAAGCTGACTATTTGGCGGAATAACAGTGTCTTCTCTCACAGATACCCTAACATTGACCAAACTGATGCCCTCTATATCAGTAGCAACTGGCTGGCCATTCAATTTCAGTCCCCAGGTCGAAAGTTCAAAGTTCTGTGCAAATAAAAAGTCCATCCCTAGCAAACCGTCCTCCTCAATGGGGGCTATTAACATATGCCATATGTACCTTTGATGCCCAGTCTCAAATTTGATATCAGCAGCCCCAATCACATCAACTAGACCCTTGTCTGCTACTTCTAGTTTCATTTTACATCCAATGTCAACCATCTTTGGCCTAACTTCTTCAGGGATTCTCTCAAAAAACCTCTGGGACATTATAGTAACCTCTGCCCCAGTGTCAACTAAAAACCTTGTCCTTGCCTTGCAAATACACAATGGCAAATACACAGATACGCCAGCTACAGGTGGGCGTCTACCTACTCTCACTATGTACAAGTCAGGCTTGACCGAACCTTGGCCGTCAGATCCGGTCACCTCTAGTTTCCCGAGCCTTCAGGATTCTTCAATGGACATTCACGGGCATAATGTCCTTTCTCATGGCAACTGTAGCACTCTACATCTGCTTTGTTCCTGGATCTAGGAGGGTTTTTCCTCTCCAGGCTCTTCAGCATTGACTCAAGCTTGCTCATTCGCTTGTCGACACCAATAACGATCTCCTCACCAAACTGCTTCAGCTGTTGTTGTGTCACATACTGGGCCTCTGGATTATCGACGGTAGTTGCTACTCTTGCCCTTGGTGGTCTTCCAAGATCTTCCCTCAGACTACTGTAAGTTTCCCAGGCAGTACGGGCCTCCTCTAAGGTCTGGGGGTCCTTCAATCCCACTGCCACAGCTGTGTTCTGATCAGGCAATCCCTTCAGAAAGTGTCGCACCCCAATGGTCTCCCTGGTCCTGTCATCGGCTGTTGGATAGCTCCTCAGCACCAACCTCCTGATGTCAGCGAAGAATTCTGACACCTTTTCCCGAGGCTGAAGTTTCCTCACTTCTAGCTGTGCCAAATAAGATGTCATAGGACTCCTGTCCTTGAAACGCAGCTCCAGTGCAGCCACCAGCACATCAAATGACTGGAGTGACTCATTTGGGAGAAAACTGAATGCGTACTCTGCCGCTTCATCACGGAGGCTATTTGTTAGCCGAAACAACTTTTCCTCCTGGCTCCACCCACAGGAAGCACTCAGCGAAATGAATGGCTTTATGAAACCATCCCAGGACGACCTTCCATCGAATACCATCTGACGTGGTAGTGGGACATCACTGGATACCCGTGATGATTCCGCTCTTGAAAATTGTGGGGATCCCCTTGGCACTGGCTGGACAGATGGTGTACCCTGCACGAGTGGAGACACAGGTGGGGAGATGCCTTGCTGATGTATGTGACCCCTGATATTTGGTGTCCGACCCTGTGACATCATTAGGGCCCGTCTGGCTGCATCTGCCTCCTTTGACTTCTCTACTAGCTCATCAGACAGCCTGGCATTATCTCGAGTACATCTCTCCAGGTGCTCATAGTTCTGGGAGAGTTTTCGCTGCAACTGTTGCACCTTTTCTCTTTCCTCTTCTGCAGATGTCTCACACATTCTTGCTCTTTCGAGGATCTGCTCACGATCGCTTTCGGCAGACAAAACTCTTTCCTGAGCCTCCCTGGCAACTGCTCTGGCCTCTTCAAGACGAAGCTGTAGTACCTCCAGCTGTTCTCTGCAGCTTGCCTCATCCTCTGAGGGTTCTGCTGTGTTTGACTTGCAGGTGTCCTTCTTTGGTGGCATTTTCTAACTGGTTGAGTTCACTTTCACTTTTCAAAGTTCTATTTCACAGTTTAATCTAGACACAATTTACTTACAGTTTTGACACAACTAACCTCACCTTTAACGTGTTTAACCTCTCCTATAACGTGTTGATACAGTTTACAAACAGTTATTTTCTCCAGTAACGTGTACAAGTCCACATCCCACCGCTGCCACCATTTATTGGGTTTCTGTTTTTCTGTTTTGTCCTTTTATGTGGTGTGTGACCAAATTTATGTTTAAAAGAACAATTTTAAATAAAAACACCAACTTTATACTAATACACTTATATTGTCTTTATATACAGATTATATACAATTTTTTACAATAAAAACAACTATGTACACTGAAGCCTCTCACTTTACACAAGACTCTAACCCTAGAGTCTCTCTAACACAACTCAAGATGTAACTACCTAACCTGAGATCACCATCCTCATCCATCTCCCAACTGGCTGTGAGCCTCTCCTTTTATACTATTTTCTGTACCAAAGCCCGTTTCCCATCAATTATTAGCCCGCAAAACTGACATAACTTTAAGCCCACAAATTGCGGGTGCCCGCAAACTACGGGTGCCCACAATAGCCCACAAAACTGTGGGGGCCCGCAAATAGCCCGCAAACTGCGGGGGCCCGCAAATAGCCTGCAAACTGCGGGGGCCCGCAAATTTATGAGGAGCCCGCAAATACCCACAAATCCCAGATACAGGACAGTTTAGCTGGCCCACTTAAACATAACCTGAAGAATACCCAGTACATGTGTGAAGAAAAATGTGCAATTTAAAACCATAACAATATTTCACCGACCCTCCATGACTCTTTATCCAGACTGTGGCTACAAACACCTGTCCTGGATCTCTATGGATCTTATCATAAACTATTACCGTCTTGTCTTCAAAAACTTGCTGTCCTGTCTTAATTAAGTGCCAGGAATCCACCTCCAGACACCGACCGTATTTGAAAGTAAACAGACCTGTCGTAAACATAACTGACCTGACTGTCATGATGGGAAGTCTCCCAACTGTAGACTCGGTAACATCTCAGCAGGACAAATCAGGAACACACAGACAAGCCATAAACACCAAACCGACAAGGTGGTTACAGCAACAGACAAGCCTGGAAGTGTGTAGGACAAGCCAGCTTCAAAAAGCGCTGCAGCTTATTATTTGATAAAGGGTCCTAAGAAAGGCAGAAAAGTGAGGAAGATAGTAGTTCCCACTGACAGCGGCTGATATTCAGCTGAGGAGGGAGGAGAGGGAGGAAAAGCAGAGGAAAAGCAGAGGAAACACACTCGCAAGAGGAGGGAGTTGCAAAAAACGGTCCAGGACAGAAGCAAATGACACTGAAACAGAAGGCCATTTTAGGAGAGGTGAGACCATCACAGTTATGATACAAGAAGGGGCACATCATCAACATCTATCTGACAGACTGAGACGAGGAGGCTGTTGTGGACTTTGTGAAGGACCACGAGCAGTTGCATGACTTGAACATTTCAGGGAAAAGCAAGGAAGGAGTGTCTCTGGGAGCAGTTCACTCACACTCGCAAGCTGTCTGTCAAGGTGTGCTAGACCTGGTTTGAGATGCAAAGGACATGTTACAGCAAGCTGATGCAATCAAAGTCTCCCCAAAGGAGATGACAAACATCAAAACTGGATACAAGACAAGTTTGGATTTCTGAGATTGCACAGCTTATGCAGGGGACTCGTCAGGCTTCAAGTCCCAGGCCTGAGGAGCCAGTGCTTCAGCTACTACAACACACGACCTCTCCAGAGCCTTGACTGACACAGACCAACAGACACCATGTTATAGCCTCAACAAGTCATGATCCCCACCACAGCTTCAGGATTCTGTTTGTTCGGCCAGCTAGTCATGGACCAGTTCACACAGATGAGAAGCATGCTGTCATCATTCGTTGGTCAAAAGAAGGAGACAACAACATATACAGCCTTCTGCAATTACCTGGCATCGGAGGTGGAGAGATAAGAGGATAAAAAGACTTTCCGACATTTAGAAACAAGGCTGTAAAGCTCCTTAGCAGCATTCAAAGCCCCAGTGATCCCCAGGAAGCCACAGACACTTTCACGAAGCTCATTTGTGAACATTTGTGCCCCAGACATTGCAACAACCACAGCAGCCAGAACCAGCTGCAAGGGAATGCATCTTAACCATCCCAGAGACTCAGGTGCCTTCACGCCAGGTCATCCGATCTGCTCAGCAGAACCAAGTGGTAGGCAAACGACAGCAGCAGCAATCCAGAGGGCAGATGACTTCCTTAATTTTCGTTGACTACCAACAGGCTGGACCTTCAAGACCACTTATGTTTACGTTGATGCCAAAGAAGCACTTCAACCAGCGAAGAAAGCCAACACAACATAATAGGACTTTCAAGCTTCTTCCGAAATCTTCAGTCTGTGATGAGCTACCAACAGATTAACACCGCATCCATTATCACCAGCCAACACGCCAGCACCAGTTGCTCTCCTCTAACCATCACTGTCTCGCAGCAAGAACATCAACAGTCACAAGCTCAGCCTCTGCCTCCTCTGCAGTCAGTCAATGCCAAACAGCAGCCGCAGTAGAACAACTGACAAGCCTACGACTGGTCCTTTTCAAGACCCCTGCCGTAAACAATTTAAAGGTCCTTTTCAGGACTACCTAAATCTTTCCAGAAACAATTGATCAGCTACTGTTAAAAAAATCCAAAACAAGAAGTATTACACCGGCCCACACAAAACACTTTGGCCCCAAACACAAGAACTGGAAGGATGGATGGATGGATGGATGATTCAAGAAATATCCTCTGCCTCTGGAGATCCTGTAGTGGCTATTCTTTCTTCCCTTGTCAGTTTCCTTCTGCTGTAGGGTTTCATCATCCAATCCACAGGATTCGGTATCCTGTGTCCACCAGGGCCAGGAAAACCAGGAAAAAGAAGCCTTGTAGTTGTAATGGTCACTGCTTGATTTTTTTTGCTTTTTCATGGAGATATACTTCCCGTCTATGGCACCTACAGTGTGGGGGACATTCCATCTGGTTCTGTACTTCTCCTCCAACCTTTTCTAGTCATCAGGGCTATCAGGGCAGTGCAAATATTCATCCTGAAATTCTTCAAGGATGGCTTGGCAGACCTGGGGGTGAATTTGAAGATGGTGGTGCAGCCAATCAACCAGTGATACTGCAAGGGGGTGTAGGTCTCTCCAGTGGCCAGGTGTATCAGGTTTTTTGCCAGTCTCAGTACAACCTCTCATGGCTTCCTGAAATTGGTGACTGACTTCTGGATGCGTTGGTTTATGCATTCTTCAATAAGGACAAAAAGAAAGAAAAGTAGAAACAATGTATCCTGACAAAATTCTGGTATCCTGGGATGTGGGTGTGTATGAGGTCATCCAATAGGTTGCTGTCACATGATTTTTCTTGCTCTGAAGGACCCTGGGCATGACCCAGGAGTTTTGTGACTTTCTTCGTCTCCTGGGGGCTGGCTGGGGCTGAAGGCTGTGGTGGTGGCTGTAGGGCAGGTGATGGTGCTGGGTTCAAATGTGTCTTTCTCTTTCTTCTCATCAAGATGCAAATCAAAATATTAAACTCAATAAAAACCAAAAGTACCCTAAGCTGGTGTATAAAGTCTCTGCGATGTGTAGCTGGCATATATCCAGATATCTAGTTTTGGTTCGTACCGACTTGGGATCCCGTCCCGACGAGATTTAATCCTTCCAGTCTTGGTGAGTCTGGAAAATTCTCCAGTCCTGTCTGTCATTACTGTTTGTTGGGGTTTCTACAGCTTGTCTGTTTTCGATTTAGGCTTGTTGCTTGAGTTTCCCGTCTTTTCATGAAGAAAATGATCCCAATCCCAAGTCAGGTCGGAATCTTGATCCAGATAAACAGGTATGTGTTACATCCTGTTGGGAAGATGTTACTGACACAGCATTTTTGCATCTTTTTTATGGCTTTCGTCCGCGATTCCATGACTTTTGCTACCGACCCTAGAGTCACAGAGTCGGTTACTGGGTCGGTTCCAGTGGAACACCCCTATTAGTGGCCATTTCTTAACCTTTGGTAAAAATTCTTACAATTTTCATCAAATTTTGCCCTTTAGGGGAAACTGGGCTTGGGGTTAGTGTCTTGAATCCTGGAAGCTATTGCATATAATTATGGGAGGATTAAGCTGTGTATTTTTTGTTATATGATAGGTGACAGGGTTTACCGTGTGTTGCCATACTTCTTACGTATATACAGTTTATGATGTTGGATAAAATATGCTGATAGAATGAATAAATAAATAATAAAATTAATTCAAAATTATTTTCTATTTTTCTCTTTGAGAGGGAAGCAGGAAAGTGTTCAGGATGACATTTGTGTGACATCAAATTCATTTCTGGTCTCCCTCTCTGTTTTGTATTTAGTATTCCACTTTATTTGCATACACTGATTTGTCAAATGGTCAAGCGTGGGACGACTCTGATTTAAAGGGGAAAATACCCGACGTGGGCAAATAAACCAACAAGAACACTCAGCACAAAACTCTGCCAAGACCCAAACAATCGTGGATCCTGAAATTGTCACGGATAGCTAACAGAATTAATCAGTTCTGTGTTAGGACCAAGTTAGACCTTCTGTGGAAATGTTATGTAAATCTTTGCATATGTTTTTCTCTATAATCTTGCCAACACTCAAAACAAACTGAACTGAAAGTTTTCCGTGAAAAGATATTTGAGTTTTTCGCAAGGCTAACAATACTGATACCTGCAGAAAACAAGTGTAGACAAAATGTAGTCATGCTATGTACTTAAAGCTATGTTTATGTCTCAAGGAAATTTAATTATATATTATCCAATACATACCGTAAGAACTTGAACCAGGAAGTAATGATACAAACAACACTGACACTACTAAATATATGGAATTCATTTTATATCCATTTTCTGCCCCTGATAGTATATAACACTCTGACATCTCAAATACATAGAATTATAATAACACAGTAGTATTGATTTTACTTTCTTCTTCCAAACTTTCAACAGGATATGGGAAAAGCATTTAAGTTTTTTTTCATACAAAATACTGACGGCGTTTTTCGTTGAAACTGTTAAAGCTGAAATAGTTTTGTAAATGTGTAGGGTGATTATTTTTTGAAATATCCATTTTCCATCTTAGATTTGGCATGGATATCTGTGCATTGCATATGGTTGAAAATTACCCAATTCATGTGCCTCATTTTACCAAATTTTTTACCTTAAAATAATAACATACAAAGGTCTGGAAACGCCATCGAAATTGAAATTTCTCAAAATTTAAAACATAGTAGTCGAAATTCAAAATACACGTTCAGAATTAAATATATTCCAAATAACTATTTTGAAATCCAAATACACTATTTCGAATTCCAAATAGAGTATATGGAATTCCTGAATTGCGAAATTCTAAATAGTATATTCCAAAGTATAAATTTGAATTTGAATGGCGGTTTCAGGCTTTCGTAAATAATGTGTCCGTGATTTGATATATTGTATATTGTTAAAAAAGTATGTTATCCTGGTATTGTTGGACTCGATTCGTAACATAACGCAAGTAGTATTATATTTTAACAATGAAAGTTTACATCCAAAAGAAAAATCTTGAACTTTTATTAAAAGCATGATATGTGATTTCTCTGACCTGTCGACATGGACTTCCATGAACCAAAACCAGAACAAAAGGGTCAGTAAAAATACCTGTCTAATGTAGACTTTCCTCAAGTCCATGTATTTATTTATTTATTTGGAGTTTTATATGGCTTTCAACACTGTACAGGTCATATCACGATGGGTAATTGGAAGGGCAGAGGAAACCAGTACATACAATTGGTCAAGGTTCTGTACTGTAAACTGCCGACCAACGGCAAGCAACTACTACCTTTCCCACTTAAGGAAGTGCCAAGAACTTAACCCCGGCCTCAGAGGTGGGAGGCGAGAGTGTTACCACTCTGCCACTATGACCCCCTCAAGTCCATGTATGTCAGATTTGGTGAAATAAGAAATACAAAGACTTGGACCAAGTCTAGTATAATGTAGCCTTGCTGAAGGCTCAAATTTCTTTGCAGTTAGGGAAAGTTTTTAGTTCAGATAATGGAGTTTCAGTTTCTATGATGTACTCATACATGTACTGACTTTTATAGCAGCATACAGCTGAGAGAAAGTTCTATCTCTTAACATGAATGAGTACTTTATGAATACCAAATATCTATGTGCATGTTTGAATAGATATCATGCAAATTTGAGCCTTAAGCAAGGCTAAGTCTAATGATGCATGTCATGTATCTGCAGGTTATATAGTTCCAAAAGTATTTGCTGTAACATTGGCTCTTTTCGATAAATTTGTGCTGTTAACTGTGCATGAAAAATTGTGTGGGTGAATACAAAACATAATATGTTCGAGTGTTTTATGTTCTATTTAATAATAATAACAATAGGAACATTTGTACAGCGCAAAAGTGCCTACCAGGGGATGAAAACTATGATCATGGGCATGCTAATCCCATTTGGGTAAGCCTTGAGCCAGCTTCTAAAGTATGATGTCGGGTGGAGAGTTTGACAATTAATGTATTAAATTCAAATATCTTCTAGGTTCTCTTTTATTTTAAAATATTAACAACAAAAGTATAACAAAGTTGTTATAACATGCTGGAGCTAGACATTAATAATAACTCTTTTAGCAGCATTTTGGCACAAGGCTGTCCTTTACGTATCTACTGTATGGTGTTTCTCTGATCTTGCCTCTACTTCAGCTACCTCTGCTTGTTGTTACTAGTTGTTTCTAGATGTTTCTACATCTTCTTGTTCTTACTGAATTGTGACTGCATGTGCTGCTACTTTTATATTAAGCTTTGGAATGCCAAATATCACTCACAGTCATTAAAACCCCTGGAATGTGAGAGGAAGTGGTGGTCACATGATCTATGTTCTGGACAAATTTTGTGGGGTAAAAACTACATATTTTAATGATTATGTCACTTCTCTGGAATGCTGTACTAATATTCACACTGAAAACTTGAGATAATATGTTTGAAAGGCAGCAATGCACAAAAAAACAAGACCACTGCCGTGGTATGATCTCCCGCCGCACTACATCAAAAAGTAGGTGAACAACATATTTGACAAAACTCCTTTAAATTGAATAGTTTTGCTGTTATAAATTATTTAAATCAAAAAAGTCAAAGTAGCTATTACTGAGTTAGCTATGGACCTACAGCTTTCAAAATTTGCAATGAGTTATTTGAGAAAAATAGTACAATACTTTTAAGAGATAATTTGCATTTATTCATTTTGATTAAGTGAGTAATTATCTACGGGTCTGAAACTTCACCATGTGAAAGCTCTCCCAAAAGTAGGTGAATGAGTTATTTGAGAAAAATTGGCTATCTGCAATACTTTTAGCGATAATTCGCATTTACTCATTTTGAGTAGGTGAGTAATTAGCTATGGGTGTGAAACTTCACCAAGTGAAAGTTCTCCCAAAAGTAGGTGAATGAGTTATTTGAGAAAAATTGGCTATCTGCAATACTTTTAGCGATAATTCGCATTTACTCATTTTCAGTAGGTGAGTAATTAGCTATGGGTCTGAAACTTCACCAAGTGAAAGCTCTCCAAAAAGTAGGTGAAAGAGTTATTTGAGAAAAATTGGCTATCCGCAATACTTTTGGAGATAATTTGCATTTACTCATTTTGAGTAGGTAAGTAATTAGCTATGGGTCTGAAACTTCACCAAGTGAAAGCTCTCCCAAAAGTAGGTGAATGAGTTATTTGAGAAAAATTGGCTATCCGCAATACTTTTGGAGATAATTCGCATTTACTCATTTTCAGTAGGTGAGTAATTAGCTATGGGTCTGAAACTTCACCAAGTGAAAGCTCTCCCAAAAGTAGGTGAATGAGTTATTTGAGAAAAATTGGCTATCTGCAATACTTTTAGAGATAATTCGCATTTACTCATTTTCAGTAGGTGAGTAATTAGCTACGAGTCTGAAACTTCACCATGTGAAAGCTCTCCCAAAAGTAGATGAATGACTTAAAAAGTAGATGAACAACTTATTTGAGAGAAATTGTGTAGCTGCAATACTTTTGAAGATATAAGGCATTTACTCATTATGGTTATCATTAAAAATTGACAAAGTAGCTATTACGGTTTGTGAGATATTTGTCATTTTTCACATTTTCACCAAAAGTAGCAATAAAGTAGCCATTACTCACTTGTACATTGAGCAACAGTTGTGAAACTTAAATATGTTACAGTTCACAAAAAAGGAGATGAACAACTTATTTGAGAGAAATTGTGTAGCTGCAATACTTTTGAAGATATAAGGCATTTACTCATTATGGTTATCATTAAAAATTGACAAAGTAGCTATTACTCACTTAGCTATGGAGATACACTTCCAAACTGGTGACCATGTTGTAGCTGTGGAAATAGTAGCTGAACAACATATTGGAACAAAATTGTGTAGCTGCAATACTTCTGAAGATATAAGCCATTTACTCATTATGGTTATCATCAAAGTAGCTATTACTCAGTTAGCTATGGAGTTACAGCTGTGAAAATTCACAATACAGTATATCCAAAAGATAGGTGAACAACATATTCGACAAAAATCCTCTATATTCAATAGCTTTTGAGTTATAAGTGACTTGCTCAATGGACAAATGTTAAACTTAGTATAGCTATTACTCAGTTAGCTATGGTGCTACACCTTGGACACCTCACCATGATATAGTACATGAAGCAGTTGTTGAACAACATATTTCAGGCAAATATTGTAAGTAACAGTTACAAAGACAAAATCAATTTACTCATTTTGCTCATTGTTAATAACAGAAAATAGCTATTACTCACTTAGCTATGAAGATAGAAACCTTAAAATGGTACCATCTTGTAGGCATGGAGAAAGTAGCTGAACAACGTATTTTACAGAAACACTCTAAATGCAGTCGTTTTGGAGTTATGAGCACTTTACTCAAAGTAGCCACCATTGCTATTACTCACTTAGCTATGGTCCTAGGTGTGAAATAACAGCATCAAATGAAAGGACATAAGCAATAAGGTCATAAAAAACATTGAAAAGGCCAAGGAGAAACAACCAGTGTGATGTACAGCCCTTTATAAAAGCGTGACACACACTCAATAACACACGAACACACGCACACACGCACGGAATGCGTTTTATAATCTCCCGCCCGGCCGGCGGGAGATAATAACACACACACTGATCAGAGTATGCAGACTTGTATGTTACAGCACTAGTTCTTAAAACCAAATTTTAATTTTCTGAAGTTGTTTGGGTAACAGCTAGTGCATGGTTTAAGGCACCTTGGGTTACCTTTTCTGTGGTTTCATCAATTGTAGCAGCACCCTGAGGTTAAAAGCTTACAATAAATTGTGCAAGTGAAACAGCAGTATTAAATTAAGTTTTCGAGCCTCCCTGCTTCCAACAACCATGATTCAAGATGTAATTTGATCCTACAGCAATCATGTAGTGTTTCATAAGGTTAGCAACCCATTCGGGAAGAATCAATAGTGTATATGGGAACCAACTGGATGAATTGGGAAACAATCGCAGTGTTTTCAAGAACCAAACAAAAGTCAACCCAATGGCACCATAAATCTGAAAGTTATCGGAAAAGCATCATAAAATCCACCCAAGGATAATGACTAGCTTTATATTTTATAATCAGACGCTACGTTTACCGTCAAATCGCAGATATTGCACTACCGCATAAGCTGTAATACAAAAATTAGGTTGAATTGCTGAAAAGATAAATTATAATGCAGTTGTGATTGAAAAGGCAGCACACAAGTAATCTTTGTGAGACAGAAAGCTGAACCTGAACATTTAAGATACAACAATTCTGAACTAATTTTATACCCTGACGAATACCTGACAGTCAGCAATTTCCAACTTCTTTTTCACCTATTTCATGGAAAAATCACTTCACAAGTGACTGAAAGGTCCTATATTTTGGAGTCCAGAGTATTGAAAAACTCCTCCTCAAGGTATGTATTCATTAGTGCAAGAAGTGTTGATTGAAATGTACCTATGAAGGTACAGTACAAACATTGTGAAACATCCCTACAGTACAGATCTCCAGCAACATACCAGATGTCTCCATATTGGCATTTCACCCACATTTAACCTTATTGTAAGTCTCATTCAATAGTATGACAATGGAAATATAAAGAGCAATGTTGAAGAAAAAGATAACAGCATAAAATGTTCAGTGAAACCAGGACTTTGTACATTCCAGATTTTTTGTAACAAACCTTTCCCAAAATGTAATCATTTCTTCATTTTCTTTGGACCTTCCCACATTATAAAATTAAGAATTTACTAGTATTTATAATCTTTGGAGTCATTGTGAACATATACAAACAAATGAACATTATCCCCTTGATGGCTGTTTTAAACATAATCCGTTTACATCAATCATTTGTGTTATAGATCTACAAAGCTGAACAGTTTATTGTGATGCTGTAACTTTAATTTCAGATGGGCGACTGTTGGTACCTTTTGTTAAAAAATTCATCAGTGCTTTGTGAACAAAGGAATACTATACAAGAGGAAAACTTAGCCAGAGAAGAAAGAACATTTTGACTGCATATTTGTCCATGGCACACCGGGGCTTGACCCGTGGCTTAGTCTTCTTAAAAAGACTGTGAATCCAAAATAGGTTTTGGGATTTCTTAGCAATATCTGCCTGCATACCTCAAAAATTATTCAACCAATCAGGGTTATGTCCTCATCAAGGTTGATCAATAACCCTGAACAAAATTTCCAAATTTTCTTCTTTTGTTTTTAAAACACCAGCCCTGCAAGAAGGTTTGTGCATTCCCAGGTACAGCTTGTTCTTTAATAGAATTTTACTTGGAATTATTTTAGACTGTCCAAACTTATTATATAAAATAGCTAAAATTAAAACCTTGTTAAAATTTACACTAACTGTATTCCACAATGACCAGCATTGTCTTGAGCACCTTTACAATCTTCAATGCTGACCCTATGGGTTTACTTTGGATGACTGGGGATCTCAATAAGTCATCCATAATGACACACCATGTCACTGGAGTGGATGGCAGATTGATGGGACTAACGTGTGGTATTTTTCAGAACCGTGACCAAAGTCTAAAAATGTTGAAAATCATCTCAAGTGCTGATTTTAGCATACAAACAGCTTGAAAAACAAACCAGATGATGGCAGATGCACAGAATCATACAAGATAGCCCATGGGCACCAACAGAGATTGTCCAAGATGGGCAAAATTGGCATGTGATCCCAGTCTATCTCGACAATAAGACAGTGATATAAGATTAGTACCTGTAGATTCAAATGTACAGCCTCACAGGTGCAAGGCAATTTTGATATCAATGCCCTGGTAAAAGGCCCAATCAAAGAGAGACAAAAACACCTGAGGTGTCTACTTAATGGCTGATTAATACGAATGTCTATTTGTTGCGACAGATTGTGAAACAAACAGTATCATTCTTCTGTTTACAGTAAATTGAGAATGATGCAACAAAAAACACAATGAACCAAATTTAGCAGAATTTATTTGAAGTTCATGTACATACAAAAGCAAAAAGCCAAGACATCCAGAATATGTACTTGACAAAGAAAAGCTTCTAATAATGAAATATTATGATACACACAAGATAACCTTTTCAAAAGTAAGATATTTGTGGTTAAACAATTCAACCATAAATTTTTACATGTTTTTTTTTTCTGGCTATCTTCTGAATAAAACATTAAAAGCTGCGACAAATTCATAAATGGAACAGAAAAGAAATTTTGATTAAAATTACTGTTAAGTAAGTATTCATAGCCTAAATATTTCCCAATATTGCAAATGTTATAGAAATACACTAAAAAGCAAAACAAACACACCCAAATCTGATTTTGCTAAAACAAACATTTCTCTCTAGTTTATTAGCATTTTATTACGCCCCCCGTTATTTTTTCCTTGAATTTTTAAGGTGCTTACTGGCAATATATTAGTTTTACTTGCGATATACTTTTCATATATAAAATGTCATTCAGGAAGTTTCCTACTGTATAAGTTTGGATAAATGGAAAATTTAATAAGTAAATTAAATTTTTATAAGTTAATATCTTACCTAGTGGACAGATGCATTTGTCCGGCGCACAGCCGGTCCCGCCAAACGTTAGAGAAAAACGCCTCGAGCTGGGCTCTGGCCCGGACCGGTAGTGTCCTGTTTACTCGCCAGGTGGCTGTATAGCCTCCCTGCCGGTGCACTGCGCGTGCGCGCGCATGCGTACTTCCTCCTTTTGTTTGCACCCTGTTTGAGTCCCCTGGGAATGTTTGTTGCGGGGAAGGCAGGGTGGGAATCCCTCTGTCCACTAGGTAAGATATTAACTTATAAAAATTTAATTTACTTATTAAATTTTCCATTTTATTGTGTTAATATATCTTACCTAGTGGACAGATGCAGAATAACTACCCATTGGATGGAGGGCAGCTAAACTCAACAGGGACTCTTGTCAGAACTCTGGGCCTCCGGCCCAAGGGTTAGGGATCCTTCCCATACCCTACACCATAGTTGGTTCCCCCCCCCCCTCTTTTTTGCCGTCTACCGAGCCACCTGGGCTAGGACTATAGGAGAGAGGAGGTAAGAGTTCAGTCCCAAGGATTCCGAAGGAAGCAGAACAGGATAAAATAGAAATAACTCATACCCCACACCAGCCCTTCCGGTTGAGAACTGCGCGCTGGGGTTACAAAACAAGATAACTAAAAAAGAAGGAGCCAACTAAAACAACCCACTACTCCTTCTAAACGCTTTACACTATATACAAGTTATCCTTTCAAGGATACCAGTTACTCGCGTATGTGCTGGGCTGCGACCACTGGTCCTAAATGGTACAGGTCAGCATCAGCCCATGCTACATCCTTCAAATAAAATTGGGTGAAGGTATTGTGCGACTTCCAGTGGCAGGCTGAGAGGATCTGGTCCAAGGACACACCTCCTTGAAAAGCCTTAGAAGCTGCAAAGGCCCGCACATCATGGGCTCTGACCTGATGTAATTGTTGTGCATCCTCATTGGACAATTGATAGCACAACAAGATGGTTTGTTTAATCCAAGAAGAAATCGTAGCAGGAGCGATGTCCTTATTGAAGTTCTTCTTGAAAGACACAAAGACCAACTGTTTGCCGGAACGGAGGTCTTTGGTCTTGTCCAGGTAATAGCGCAAAGCCCGAACTGGACATAAGGTTCTATCCTCCTTGAGAGACTTATCCAACGTAGGGGCCAAGGCCGGAATAATTACCGGAGCTACTGAAGAAGGCCCTTCTTTAGCCAACTGATTCTTGGACAAAAAACAAGGAGAAGGGAATAAAGAAACATTAGCCCAATCTTCCTGATGTCTAATGTTCCTGTGTACCCAGGCATGAATCTCACTCCTTCTTTTGCCCGAGCCCAAAGCCAGGAGAAACACCGTTTTGAAGGTAAGATGTTTCAGAGACGCCTTTCGAAGGGGTTCAAAGGGGGACTGGGTTAATTGATGCAAGACCAGAGACAGATTCCAGCTAGGGACTCCTCGAAGACCCTTGGGTTTATCTCTATGGAAACTGTCTAGCAAGCGGGTAAGGTTTTCGTCTTTACCAAAATTAACCTTGTCACAACCAATTTTGTCGGCTATAGCAGTTCTATAGCCATCTATGGTGCTAGGTTGAAGATTTTTCTCCTTGAAAAGGAATAGAAGAAATTCCGCTACCTGAGTTAAAGAAGGTGACCCGAAGTCCACCTTGTGTGACTCGCACCATTTGACAAATATGGACCACTTCGATTCATAGATGGCTCTGGTTGATTGTCTTTGAGGAGCCTCAATTCGCGTTGCCACTTCATTAGAGAATCCTTGTGCCTGTATGCTAGAGGCTCTAGGAGCCAGGCGTGGAGGTTGAGCCCTAGGAGATCTCTGTGGGGACACTGATTGAACGGTTGGGTCAGCAGGTTCTCCACGTTTGGAAGGGAGAGAGGAATCTGAACAGACATGCTGACTAGATCCCAGAACCACGGCATGTTGGGCCACCCTGGAGCAATCAGAACCAACCTGTGAACTCCCTGATCTAGGATCTTGGACACCACCTTGCCCAAAAGAGACACAGGAGGGAACGCGTAGGCATCCATATTCTCCCAATTCAGGCTGAGAGCATCTACTCTCCATGCCTGTGGATCGGGTACTGGGGACACAAACTTGGGTAGTTTGTGATTGTACCTTGTTGCAAAGAGATCCACTCGGGGAGTGTGCCACCTGGCACATAAGTGGTCGAAGACTTCCTGCAGGAGGGACCATTCTGTCTGAATAACCTGAGTGCTCCTGGACAATTTGTCTGCTATCACATTCAGCCTTCCCGGAATGTGCCTGGCCCTTAGAACTATCTGTCTGTGATTGCACCAGGAAAGCAGTCTCCAGAGGAGGGCACAAAGTGAGCCTGATCTCATACCCCCCTCCTTGTTGATGTATGAGACAACCGTTGTGTTGTCCGTGGCTATCAAAATGATCTGGCCCCAACACTGTTGCTCGAACTTCTTGAGGGCCAGAAGGACCGCCTTTAGCTCGAGAAAGTTTATGTGCAACTGGCTTTCTGAGTCCGACCAAACTCCTTTTGCCGTGTGGTCTCCTAAGTGCGCGCCCCAACCTTCGTTTGAGGCGTCGGTAAACAACTGCAGAGCATGTTGTAGAGGATGAAGAGGTTGGCCGCTGAGCACATTGTTTTCGTCCAACCACCACTGCAGATGAGGGTACAGAGATCTGGGAAGAGGAATCTCCTTCTCTAGTACCTCTGGCACGTGCCAGTGATTCTTCAAGTGCCACTGAATCGGTCTCATGTGAAGGCGCCCCGAAACCACCTGTTTCTCTGTGGCTGTCAACAAACCTATGAGAGACATGAACTCTCGGACCGAACAATGGTCCCTGTTCATTAGCATCTTTATTTTTTGAGTTAGGGTTTGCCACCTCTCCTGAGTCGGCTTCACTAGACCCTTGGAGAGGTCGAAATGATAACCGACAAAGTTGAACTCCTGTTGGGGAACAAGTTCCGACTTTTGCAAATTGACTAACCATCCCAACTGCTGACACAGAGCCATCAGGGTCCGCGTTTGGTTCACACAAGCCTCCCGAAAGGGCGCTCGAAGCAACCAGTCGTCTAGGTACTGGTGGATCCTTATACCCCTGGACTGGGCCATCAATTTCACCTCCTTCACCACCTTTGTGAATTCCAAAGGAGCCGTCGCTAGGCCGAACGGCAGAGCCCTGAACTGGAAGGTTTGACCGTGCAGGTGAAACCGGAGATACTTCCTCGACCTTGGGTTGATGGGAATGTGGAAATAGGCATCGCTGAAATCCAGCGATGTGACCCATTCGCCTTTTTGAAGGGACAGCCGGATGGTCTCCGGAGTTTCCATTTTGAAGGTTTCCGAGTGGAGGAAAAGATTGAGTTTGCTCAAATCCAAGATTGGACGCCATTTGTTGTTTGGTTTGGGAACTATGAACAGCCGGTTGTAAAAGGCCAGAGAAGCCCGAACCACTACTTTTTCTACGGCCTGTTTTGTAATCAGGGACTGCAACGCCTCCTTCAAAAACTTGTTTCTGCGAGGGTTGGCGTATCCGCTGATTATCAGAGGACACCTGGTCAATGGGGGCCTCATCTTGAAAGGGAGGTTGTAACCGTCCTTCAAGATGGAGACTACCCGAGGATTTGAACCCAGGCTGAGCCACGTTTCCCAGAACCTGTGCAACCTGCATCCTACAGGAGGATTTTCTGCAACATTGTGGACATTTGGTACATGAGGGACAGAACGACAAGGAGAGACAAAAGAAGCACTTTTGACATGTTTTATTTCTGTCTGACAAAGATCGGGACTTAGGCCTTTCTTTTGCGGCTGCCCGGGACCGACAACAATAGGAACAGGAATTACAGCAGTTCTTGAGTATACAGTCTTTGGAAAGTTTTGAGGGCTGATGTTTTGACCCACTATCTTTGGAATTATTTGGTTGTGTGGGTTTGTACAATGATTGTCATTTATAATTTTTGCCACCCCGGGCATACTTGGAAAAACGGTGGTTAGTAGAACCACGCTCACGGCCACGACCTCGTGACCCAAACTGTCGCCAAGGTTGTTGAGGAGCAGATGACGGCTGAACCATGGTCTTAGCCTCCTTCTTCTCATACGGTTTATAGCGATACTTGGTCTTCTGTTGGTGCTGGGGACCAACTCGAGACTGGACCGACACATGTCTCAAACTTGTTGATATCTTGTTCCGCGACATTCAAGGCCGCGTCGGGAAATAACCCATATCCAAAAAGAGCAGCATTCCTCAGTTCATTCCAAGTGTCCATCTTCATACCGGGACGAACATGATCTAAATAAGAGTCCCGACGCATCAGAATGAAGTTCCCCAGCTGCACAAAAAGGCTATCAGCCAGGTGCTGTAGAGCTGTCCCAAGAGAGACAGATACATTCTGGTGGAAAGCACATAAATCCCTTAACTCCTTAAGTGCTTCAGACACCTCCTTGGCTGACTTGCCCTTACTGAGATGAGTCTGTAGGAAAGTTATGTGATGTGCCATCTGATCTTGAATCTCGCTAGTGCATCTGCTGAAACCAGCTGCATGGTTCACTGTGTAAGTACCCTCTCGGGCGCACCTTTCCCATCTGCGTAGTACTTCTTGCGATATGGGACGAGACACGGGACCTGTTGCGAGATATGCAGCTGGTTTGACAATTCTTGAGAATTGAGCATTTAGTTTCGCCTCAGAACCATGCCAGTTGAACAGCTTTCTACCTGGTCGCTGGGGACCATCTGTCTTTAACTTATGCATGGGATACCATTTATCCTGTGGTTTAGGGGTGCGTATGAATTGGTCAGTACGCAAACCACCAGCTTCTTGACTTCGGGAAGGGTAACCCTCAGCTACAGTCAGATTAATCCTCTCCAGCTTCTGACAGAGCCAATCGTCTGCTGGCATGGCTACTGACACCTTTGAACTTGTCTTCGGATTTTTTCCACGCCACGGATTGTTGGACTTATCCGGGTCACTGTACTCAAACTCAAAGTCAGGGATAAAGTTCCAGCCCATAAAGGCCCTGATGGAACGAACTGTTTCCCTGTAACTCATTTCTTCATTCTTTTCTGGTTTATCAGTGTCTGATTCAGAAAGTTCACCATCCTCGCTATCCAAAACATCCGGTGATGTATGATCCCTATCCACAACATCTGTTGATGTATGATCCCCAAAAAGTGGTTCGTCTGAAGCCACAGGCAAGACATCTGTTAAGGGGTGTTCAACATTGGACATATTATCTGAGCCACCAGCAGAAGCAAGGTTTCTAATAAACGGCTCCCCAGCCGGTGCAGCCGGTTCCGGACCGGTAAAAGATCCATCCACAACCGGAACCGGTTCCTTGGGTACAAAGGTGTCAGTTTGGTATGCCCTGACCGGACCGGTCATCTCCCCGACCGGTACCGGTTTAGCTTGGTGAAGTGCAGTGTCAGAGGGCTTTTTCTGTACCGGACCGGTATTTTCCTCAACCGGAACCGGTTTTGTTTTGGAAGATTTATGATGAGAAGACTTGTGCTTCTTCTTTGAATCTTTCTTGCCATCTGATCCTGTACTAGCCTGTACTGCCGGAAACCGCACCGGACCGGTGGTTCGGGCAGAGGCAGGATCTATGAATGGCTGATCAGAAACCGGTGGGTTTGAAACCTGAACCGGTACTTTGGGGGTAGCAAATATATTGCCTCTTGATAAGAGTGCTTCAAACCGAGAGAATTTCTCATCTAGCTGGTCACTTAATTTGTCAAAATCTTTTTTGGAAACAAAATCTGAAGAACTTACATTATCGCTACCCCCAGGGAGGTCCTGCGCATGCGCACTGTCATCTTCAGAAATCGTCTGCTGAGCATGCGCAGTACTAGCTGGCTGTTGAGAAGAATTAACTGGAGACAGCACAGTTACATCTCGTGGTGACACTAGCAAACCCGCTTTCTTGTCCTTGCGAATTTGATACTGTGGAGTGGCCAGCATATCACGTTGAATTGTTGTAAAATTGTCACAAATCTTGCATATCGCACCTCCCACAATGCAGGGATCTTTACCCAGACCTTTGTCTCGACAACGAGCACACTTCTCATGCATATCAAAGCCAGCCATCTTATGGCCGCACGATCCCCGCCTTTGTCCTGGTGAATCCATAGTTATTAAACAACACTTCTACACAAAGAATTTATCAAAATATATCCTGTAACAGATATAAATCAAAATAAAAGTTTCTCCAAAAAACAGACGACCTCTCGTCTTCGCGCCAAACAAAAGGAGCAAGTACGCATGCGCGCGCACGCGCAGTGCACCGGCAGGGAGGCTATACAGCCACCTGGCGAGTAAACAGGACACTACCGGTCCGGGCCAGAGCCCAGCTCGAGGCGTTTTTCTCTAACGTTTGGCGGGACCGGCTGTGCGCCGGACAAATGCATCTGTCCACTAGGTAAGATATATTAACACAATAAAATGATTTTTTTCACTTTATAAAACAAAGAAAAATCACACAATCACTGGCTTTGTAAGTCTGATACGGTTAAAACTAAAGTTTAACGAAATGTTTCCAAGAATAATAAGGGCACACTAAAAAAATAAAATCTACTTTAAAGATTGAGAAAAAAATAACATTTCAATGAACTTGTTGTAACACACATATATGTACACACACTACATTTGACATACTTTTACATACAGTGTAAGATCACACCAATTCTGTACAGTTTTGTTTTACATGTTCAATGTTATGTTCACATTGCCCACATGACTTTTTTGTTTGAGGAAGGGGATGAAACTGTGGGTGTTACTATAACACACAGGTCGTTGTGTAATGACCTGGCCCATATTTACATAGATTCTCACTCGTATTATTGGAACTTTCGTCAGAAAAACAGACATTTCTTTGCAAAAGCATTGTGCAAGTTCTTGGGATGACCAATCTACAATGGCTTATATTCTCAAGTAAACTATTTGAAACAATAATTTTTCTGTATTGTAAAGCTAGTCAGAAGTTAAACCATGTAAAACTGACACAATTTACGCAGCATCTGAATGTTATTTACCTCAGAATTTTCTTAGATTACTAATATTATAAAGCACCGTATTCTCAAGTTATTTTGCCAATGGTGTTCTGTGCCATTTAACATTCAATTGATCACTGTAAAGAAATGGAAATGTATTCCAAATTTTAATTAGTGCAGCAATACATGGAATACAAAATCAGACTGAAATTGTCAAATGCCTCATTGAGATCAATCAAAACTTTATCACTATAGACAGTTTCACTGTTGCAGCCACAGCAACAATCATAACTTTTAAGTACATTACTTTTAAAAGTGAAAATATCTTAAAAATAAGACTCTGAGGATTAAGATATTGGTGAAATATAAACAATACATAGAGCATACAAAATATACAGATAGTTTTAGAAATTGCAAAACTCTTCCCATTGTCTGTCAAGTAGTACAACAACACTATATTGTACTAGAATGTAAGAGAAATGCTATTAAGAATCTATGTAAATAGGACCCCTGATACTTGCGTTTTTATATGTCCACACTGCTGATGACTACCAGCAATGTTACCTTTACAAAAACACAGAAAAAGTTTACAGATACATGCTACACCTAGCATTCAAACCACAATTAATAGGGCAGTTCCTCTACATTGATTGGCCTTCCAGATACATTTGTGATTGTGAAAATTCTGATCTGATGGTCAACATTTAAAAAAAAAATTGGAATGTCTCAGAATCGGCAGTTTCAGACCTATCAGATCTTGCGTTTGGGAACTAACTGCAAATCTATCCTAAACATATCTTAAGATTTATAAAGCAATCTTTTTCATTTGATCCTGTCAATTGTACAATTCTTGTTTAAGGATTATAACCCATTCAGGAAGAACTGGGAATTTCCTTGGGAATCAATGGGATAGATCAGAAAATAGGCAGCCTTGGCAGGCAGGAACCCCGGGCTGCAGGTACAACTAAATCTAAATGGACAACATTGAAATTTAGAAAAATCTTAGGAACAACTTTGGCTGTAAAAAGAGATAGAACCCACAAGGCCTTTTTATCATAATGACCCTACATGACCTTGAGGCAGGGGTCAAAGGTCAATTTTGAAACTTGCAAAAGATTCACAGGCTATAATTTCCTGAAGTAATTGTTACATTTGGAAGCCCTAGAACCAATAACAAGGGAGATATAAGAGTTTTAAGTATGATGACCCCACTTGACCTTGAAGCAGGGGTCAGATGTCAAATTTGACACCTGCAAAAGATTTGCAGAGTACAAGTTGTTTTCTCATTCTAAACCCCGAGGTATCACATATCAATGTGCTTAATCTCTGCACTTGCAGATTCTAAGGCACAGAATCAAAATCGTAATACATAATGATAAGGGAGATATTAGACCATTTTGATATGATGACATGCCTCCCCCATTTGACATTAAAGGGCCGATACGACAGCCATTTCCAAAACAATGAAAACTACTCTTGAGCAAGCTCTCCTAGCCATTTACATTTTGTGCAAATGTGATGAAGCTAGCTGTAATGATTTAAGTTTTAGAATATATTTATGATTTTGAACAGCAGCCATGTAGCTTTTTAAAATGACAACAAATTTTGTACAGACATGATTTAATAGCCAAAAACATTCTCCAAAAATTTGAAGATATCTTCATAAAAGAATGAGATGTAAAGGTGGATGTAAAAATGTAACACACACATGCACACATGCCCACACGGAAGGCTGGTCTTTGGCTGGCAGGAGATAAAAATGCAACTTTCGTAAAATCCGTTTATAGTGCCCCTTTTTCAATTAAGAAGTATAGGACCAAAAAGTATTTAAAGTGTTGCCATGGCAACAGTTGTTACCAGATACCCTCCAAAAGCTAATCAGCTCTAGATCCTCTTGTGGTAAACATATCCTGAAAATTTGGTGAAAATCCAAGCATTGGTTTATCCCGTGGAACACCCACACCCCCCCAATAAAATAAGACTGAGAAATCTTAACAGTGCTGCTATAGCTCTAGATCCTCTTGGGGTAAAGCTATCCTGAATATTAGGTGAAAATCTGTGCATTGGTTTAGGCTGTGGAACACCCACAAGCCTTATGCCCACTGCCGACACCGCCCAGATGGCACAGGGGATGACTATAACCCCAGCCTTTAGGGCTAGGGTTAATCAAAATAATTGCAACGTTTTCAGGAGCCAATTGGAAGCCTTTGAGACCCAATGGCAATGCGATCGCAAATCTATCTGAAATGTATCTTAAACTCCACCAACAATTGCAAGTGGTTTTATATTTTCCCATCACAAGCTAGGTTTAAAATCCAAAAAGAAGAGTGGAACTGCCCTATTAAATCCAATAACTCTGTATGAATATTAGCCTCATCTTTATCCTCATCTAGGCCTAGTTTCAGAAAAACTGGTCAAACATCAGTTGAATTTTGGCAGGAGAACCCGAATTAAAAGAACTGAAGAAAATGATCACTAGTTTGGTCAAATCTAGAAATAATCGAACTGTACACTCAGTTTACTGTGTCAGTGCCTTTAATTTGGGAAGTTATATTAACAACTGAAGCACTGTATAGGTCCTGATTGTGCTATACACAATATAGTCACTGGTTTATACGTGTATGTTCTTCAAAAATTTAACTTTGCTTCTCACTATTTCTTATAAATTGTACTAAAATGTACTATATAACGTATAGAACTCTTCATATAAACGTTACTCTTAATACGGAAATCGGCAAAAACGCACATTAAATGTTTAATACATTATTTGCGTATTTGCTGATTTGGTTAGTGTGTATTCCTGAAAATGTTAGTAAATACACATATTTACAGTACTTTTGGTCCAACACATTAGAAAATATAATAAGTAAATAAGTTTATACCTTAATTAGTGGACAGATGCACATGTCCGGCAGCGTGCCAGTCCCACCTGACATTAAAACGAACCTCCTGAGCCAGTCTCTGGCAGGACTTGTAGTGTCATGTTCACTCGCCAGATTGTGTTATTAAACCCAGCTCTCATTAGATGGAGCCCGGTTCTTCCTCTTTTGGTTCCTTCCCTCAGCATTTGTCCTTTGAGGTGTTCAAGAGGAGATGGTAAGATAGGAATCCCACTGTTTACTAGGTAAGGTATTAAATTACAAAAATTTAATTTACTATTTAAATTTTCCATAGTATTATATTAATAATACATTTTATCTAGTCGACAGATGCATACTAACTACCAAGTGGATGAGGGCAGGTCATAAGGGACACTAGAACAATGAATGTTTTATCCAACTGTATCATTCTAGTTCCGAAAGGCTTATCGGTTCAACCAGTGCCAGACTGGTGACTGGTGGGCCCTTGTCCCCATCCCTTTTTTTCAAACCAAGCATAGGAAGGAGGAAAAACAGAGTTCAGTCCCTGGATTCCAGATGAAGCAGATGAGACCTCCCACTACCTGCTACTTTTGTTCATGAAAGCCTGATGGGAAATGAACAAAAACCTAAAACAAAACATAAGGGTCAATTTTCTATTATAAGGAAAAGAGACATGTTTATGCCATCTACAAGTTGGGGCCCTATTATTTCTGAATCTGTTATGCCTCTACCACAGGGCCCAGATGACTGAGCTCCACATCATTGCCACATCCTTCAGATGAAACTGCTGTCACATGCTCAGAGAAACTTTATTTTTGAATGGTCATGGCTGCTGGAGCATGAAAGTTCAGGATCTTTAAATCCCTCTAGTTGGACCAGAAGGTTCCCCAGATATGGCAGAGACAGAGGTACCTGAGCTGACAGTTTATGAGATCCCCAAATCAGGGCATGTATGACCAACCCGGTGCAAGTAGGATCATTCTTTTGCATCCATGGTCCATCACTTTGAGTGATATTCTGGGAAACGCATATCTGTCCAGGGGCGGTATTCACCAACATTCCTATCCTAGTCTTAGTCCTAACTTTAGGGTTTTTTGTCAAAAATATGTTAGGGATTTGTTCCCAGTGAAATTGGTATTCATAAATCATCATAGTCTTATCTTAGTCCTAACTATTGTCATAAATAACTAGAGGAATGCTTTTGCTAACAAAATGTGACATTTTTCAAGGGATTGCTCCCAAAATCTAATCAGCTCGCGTTTTCGATAGTATGAACAGGTGTGTCAAATGATAAGGCTGTGTTGCAAGTAGTTTTTCCTGAACTGCGATGACTGGGGGGGGGGGGTGTACTTCAAAAAAATTGTTTTTGATCATGTGACCTTCATAAAGGTCAAATTTAAGCATGCAGAAAAAATTTCCCACGTCTAAGGTATATAACTGCCAAATATGATTTGAAACCTTCTAATTAGACCAAGGACGTATCTGTGGCCAGATGCAAGATGTATCCACCGGCAAAGGCAAAAGTAGCTATTACTCAGCTATGCCACGAGCTAGAGGTCTGAAATTTTACTCTATTATAGCTGACCCAAAAGTAGGTGAATAACAGATTTGCACAAAATTCTCTAAATGCAATAATTTTCTAGTTACAAGTGATTTTACTCATGATGCAAGTTAGTGAAAAGTCCAAAAATAGCTATTACTCACTTAGCTATTGCGATAGATACTCAAGTTACTCACCATGTTGTAGCTATGGAAAAAGTAACTGAATAACATATTTTAACAAAGTGCTCTAAATGCAATACTTTTCAAGTTATAATTGATTTGGTGCATGATTTCATTAATTTTAATGCATTAAAAATTATTTTAAAAATTCATAAAAGAACTTTAGCATGTGAAAGCTCTCCAAAATGTAGGTGAAGGAGTTATTTGATAAATACTGGCTATCTGCAATATTTTCAGTGATAATAGGCATTACTCATTTTGAGTAGGTGAGTAATTAGCTATGGATCTGAAAATTCACTAATTGAAAGCTCTCTAAAATGTAGGTGAGTTATTTGAGAAATACTGGCTATCTGCAATACTTCTAGAGATAATTCACATTTACTCATTTTGAGTAGGTGAATAATTAGCTATGGGTCTGAAACTTCACCAATTGAAAGCTCTCCCAAAAGTAGGTGAATGAGTTATTTGAGAAAAATTGGCTATCTGCAATACTTTTAGAGATAATTCGCATTTACTCATTTTGAGTAGGCGAGTAATTAGATATGGGTCTGGAACTTCACCATGTGAAAGGTCTACCAAAAATAGATGAATGAGTTATTTGATAAAAATTGGGTATCCGCAATACTTTAGAGATAATTAGCTTTTACTCATTTCGAGTAGGCGAGTAATTAGGTACGAGTCTGAAACTTCACCAAGTGAAAGCTCTCCCAAAAGTAGCTGAATGAGTTATTCAAAAGTAGCTATTACTCACTTAGCTATTCAGATAGACACCCAAGTTACTCTCCATGTTGTAGCTATGGAAAAAGTAGCTGAATAACATATTTTAACAAAGTGCTCTAAATGCAATACTTTTCAAGTTATAATTGATTTAGTGCATGATTTCATTAATTTTAATTCATTAAAAATTCTATAAAAAATTCATAAAAAAACTTTAGCATGTGAAAGCTCTCCAAAATGTAGGTGAATGAGTTATTTGAGAAATACTGGCTATCTGCAATACTTTTAGAGATAATAGGCATTTACTCATTTTGAGTAGGTGAGTAAGTAGCTACGGATCTGAAAATTCACTGTGTGGACTCTAACTTTGAGATTGGAGCCATCATGTGTTATCTGTAATTGCATCATATACTATGAATTCTATATATTTTACTCTAGTCAGATTATGGACTCTAATGGACTCTAACTTTTGGACTAGATATACAACTTGTGTAACTATTAAAGAAACTGTAAATAGCATTAGTTAGTTTTAGATATTTGCATATGATATTACTATATAATATTACTTATATATAATAATAAATATTACCCGCAACTGCCTCTGTTTCTGTCTTGGGGGGAGGGACTGTGAATCCATAGTATCCCCGCTTCGCGCCGGGGATACAATAAGGGAGATATTCAAGGGAGACCATAATGTGGCAGCGGCGGCGAGGAAACTGAGGCGAAAACAAATAAGCGCCCTTTCAGGGACACTTAATTATCTTTTTATGCCATATACATCCATTGTGACACAAAAAGCAGACGAGAATGTTTACATCTTGTGATGAAATCTCAGTGGTTATAATGTGGTTGTACAAACTCTCGCAAGATTTGCAACTTTGGACTAAGATAGGATTAGGAAAATTGTCCTAGCTAGGACATGCTTCATATATACCAAGTTGAGACCTATCTTAACTTAGACAAATGTCATAAATTTTATGACTAAGATTAGGAATGTTAGTGAATACCACCCCTGATTCCCCAAGAAGAGACTTACAGCATCCAATCTTCAGGCTTTCTGATCTGGGACTAGGGATACAAAATTTAGCAGTTTGTCATTGAAACTGGTGGAAAACAGATCCAATTGGGTTGTGTGCTATCTGAAACAAATGTGGCTGAACACCTGCAGAAGAGACTACTCCATTTAAATCAGCCATTTGTACCTGGACAGTATATCCACTATCCCATTTAGGTGTTGATGTACGACACAACTGTTGTGTTGTCTGTTGTAATGAGAATGGTTTGGTCCAAATACAACTGTACAAATTTCTTAAGGACCAGAGGGATTGTCTTCAGCTCTAGAAAGTTCATGTTCAATTTATAATCTGGCTTGGACCATAGGCTTTTTCTGAGCAGTCCCCGGTGTGCGCCATCCTTGTTTGATGCATCTGTAAACAGTTGCAGAGGGTGCTGAAGAAGGTGTAAAGGTTGGCCATAAAGCAAAAGGTTTATGTCTAACCACAATGCGAGATGGGACTGAACATACAAGTGATTTTTCAGGTGCCACTGAATAGTTTTCATGTGGAGATGACCTGTTTTCCTGTTGTACACAGAAGACCTACAAGAAACAATAACTGTCTGACAGAACAAGTCTGCCTGTCCAATAAAATCTTTATGTTGAAGGCCTGCCACCACAGAGTGTATCTGACAAGTCCTTAGGAGAGGTTAAACTGATATGCCCCAAAGTTGAAAATTAGCTGTGCCATGTTCATCCCCTATCCAAAGTCTTGGCATAGAACCAAGAGGGTTAGGGTATTTTGTTGGTAGGTTTCTCAACATAGGGCTCTGAGTAACCAGTCGTCAAGGTACTGGTGGATTTTATAAGTGGTTTGTGCCAAGAATTTCACTTTCCTCACTATCCTTGTGAAATCCAGTGGAGTAGTTGCTAAGCCAAAAGGAAATCCCCTGATAGGACTCACTGTTTAATTGGAATCCAAGGTATTTCCTTGACACTGAATTTCCTTGACCATCTTGAATGTTTCTGTCTGAAGATATAAGTTTTGGGTGCTTAGATCCAATATGGGTCTCCACCTGTTTAGTTTTAAAACAAAAAAAAAACAACCTGTCGTAGGTCAGGAGGGACTGAATCATGACTTTTTCTACAGCCTGATTTCTTTCAGGAAATGTGATGCCTGTTGCTAGGTTGCTGTTTCTGAGCGTACTGGAATATGCACTCATTATTATCTGTAAAACTCTGAACAGATCTAACAGTCTCCCGAAAGTGAAATTTCCTCACTAAGCTCCTGCTGATGTTCTCATGCAAAAGTTCTGACAAATAGACCTCGGACAGCGGAACCGGTAGAAATCATAGGCTCCATGTCTATCATTTGGTTAGAGATATAACAGATTAATGAAAAGTTGGCTCTCCTTTGCTGTGGGTGACATCGGAAGGGATGACTGGAGCCACAGAATAGCATGAGTAGACTGGTCCCTGTGCCAAAAATGACTTGAAGATAAGCCCTGCGAGTGAGATGCACCTGATGAACCAGCAGCGTTTTTTACATGGGTTGAGAATCCCGGTGAGTCTTATCGTTTTGTTTAGGTTCTTCTGGACCAAATTTTCAAATTGAAGGTACTGACTCCCATCGGTCCTTGGGGTTATGGGTTATTTTTTCCTTTTTTTTTTGAGTATCTAGCCTTGGTTTCCTGCTCATCCATCAGAGGTGACACAGGACAAGTGGCTCCAGTGGAAGACGGAGCAATAACAGGCTTGTTGGAAATTGTAGGTTTAGCTTTCTTCAGAGACACCAGCACTTTGGGTGTTGTGAAATGTGAACCTTATGAAAGAAGAGTCTCAAAATGAGCAAACGGTTCGTCCCACCCGCTATCAAGAGCAACTATGTCTGCTTTGCTTACAAACTTGCTAGGTAGCAAAGTAAAGGGATGTGCAGAAAGCTGCACAGGGATTTCCATACTTTCCTTTGTATCCATATCTTTGTTAATAACTCAATCTACAGTTATGTCATAGGGGACACCAGTAAGCCGCTTTCTTGTCATTGCGAATCCTATATAATTGGTGGATAAAATTTCATCATGCCATATGATCGTCTCAAATGGAGCAAACTGCCCCTCCTGAGTGGGCGCAAACTGCGTGGATCCTTCCATAGAAGTTTATCACAACAGCAAACAAATTTGTCATGTAAATCAAAATCTGCCATAATGTGTCTGCAAGACTAAGAGATGCCTTGATGGTTTATTTCAAAGTATGATTTCATAATAAAAGCCAAATACCCAGTAAAACACACAATAAAATGATAAAATTCCAGCACTCTAGTCATGCACCACATATACGAGGCAGTACCTAGCTCCATCTACAGAGAGCTGAAGTTAATAAGGCCATATGGAGAATGAACAGGACACCACCAGTCCAGCCAGAGCCCCACTCAGAAACACTTTTTTCCGATGTTTGGCAGGACCAGTAGGGTGCCGGACATAGGTACCTGTCCACAAGCCGAGATGTACTGACGTAATAAAAATGTGTACTTAATGGAATCACCATGAAGACTTTAAAAGTCCGGTGTTATCTGGAATGGCTTAATCACTATTAGTCATTACTTAAAACTTTAAATGGCTGCTTCACATTCAAAGTATGATACTTGGTTATAATCCAGCACTGGGTCATTGATATCTAATAAATATCCCTTTAAAAATTACAAAAGCAGTTACATGTGATACACAATACAAACTCTTTTTTCTTACATTTACAATGAATTTCAATGTAAATAGACAACGGTCAAATATTTGTCACAATGTGACACTGTACATTTAAGACACAATCAACAGGTTAATAAGTTTACACATATTTCTTGTGCAAGAATTGAATTTCAGTGCAATTGAAAGAAAGTAAGATACACTTTTATAGTGCTATTTTAAGAACAATAATACAGGTTTCTGCTTAAATGAATCAAACAAATTGGCACAAAACTCTCAAATTCTTAAATATATCTTTTTCCATTGATGCCACGGATTGTACGATGCCAACAAACTGTCAACTGCTTTTCTGTCAAGCAGTATCTTTTAGAAAAATACAGTACATGTTACTCAACCATTTGATGATAAAATGTACATTTTTTCTTTTTGTTTTTATTCAAAAAAGTACAGTAAGTTTCATTTTATACTTTAGTATTACAAAATAAATGCATAATAGTTCAGCTTAATATAATTCTATTATAAAAAAAAAGAAAAAGCAAGCAAGCACAAAAAAAACAACAAAAAAACAATGTTTTCTACTTTTCACAACGACCAACTCTTTAACACCAGTTACTAAGAAAAGTGAAACTCATTGCTGTAACATGCCACTTACAACCAAGCAACCACAAGCGAATTCTACGAAATTCTACAACAGACAAAAAATAAATGGTCTGATAATATCACAAAACAAATGATCTGTGTAACCAAATAAATCGACCACATCTCGAGAGTTGTAAGGACCTCACATTATGGCCCATTAAATCAAATTTCAGATATAATAAAGTACATGAAAAATAAGTTTGCCTAGCATGTTAATGTGACATATCCCTTAATTTTCATAACTAGGAAGACTTACAATTGCCTCAATGTCCTATATTTGTAAAATTTTGTACATCAGCAAGCATGAGTATAAAAATAAGTGCACACTAAAATAATAATTTTTTTCTTACAATTTATTTTTGGCATACGAAAGTGAGGAAATTGTCAAAAATACAAAGTTTAATTTCTATATTTTTCTCTATGTGATTTCCAGATGGATTTTAATGCATTATATGGACCAAACCTTCTTTGTATAGATAATAACTTTTTAGCTGCTGAAACCCTCCATGAAGAAAAAGGTTTCAGCTTGTAAAAAAAGGTTTAAAAAGGTTTTCACACCATTTTTCAGCTTAAAAAGGGGGTTTTCTTCGGAAAAATGAGAAAACAAATTTTTTTAGTAAAAATAATGATAAAACCTTTTTAAAATGTTTCTCTGGGATACCTGTAATACCATTCTAAAGGCAGTTTATCTTATTTCTTCCAAATTTTTAAAGTAAGGTATATGTCAATAAGAGAAATTCATTCAAATATAATAATTGCAAAGACATCGAAAGTTAAAATTAGTCAGTTAAAATTATTGAAAATTTTTATCCCCCAAATGCCACAAATTTTCACAGTAAGGTTCACCAGGCAACAGAATAGTCTCTCGCATTTCGCACATGGACAACTTGAGAGAAAAATCACAATCTCAACTCGTATCAATGTTCCAAAAGAAACATTCGGCAGTTTCCTCAAAGGTGAATTTCACATTTTTTACAAGCAACATGTTACTTTAACAATTAACATAATTGTATGTACTGTTAACAAAATACTAGTCTTTCCCTTTTCATTTGGTTGTGGTAAAAACAAATGAACCAGTCCTTGAGTACATGTACATTTTACACCTTCTTATGGTCGATGTTTTATCAAAACAACGCATAACCTGTAAATTAGGTTAAATATCTTGCATTTTGACTTTGACTTTTTGGGATATAAATCAAGATTACTGCCTTTATATTCTCACACAGACATTTCAAATCATGGCCCGTGTATGCCACATGTATGTTTCACCAAATCAGTGACAAGAAAAAAGAACTACCAGATTTTGTTACATTGTCTCAGCAAGCTGGAATAGTTTGTTACAAACAATGAATCTAAAACTACATAATTCTGTCTTCTGAATAGCACATACAGGTTATATTATTTAATCAACATTTGCTCGCCATTTTATGAGAAAAATATACATAAGTATACAACAAGCAAAAATACCAGCATTTCAAAGCAAAAACAGCAAATACATACAATCTATGCTCCAGGCATAAATTACTCCCAGATTCCAGGCCCAGTATTCAGTAATATTCCACTTTTAAGAACACCCTTATTCCAAGAATTTTCTGAGAAAACAGAACAATTTTTCAAAAACTGCCCAAAAATTGCCAATTTAACAAGTAAATTAAATGTTTATAAGTTAATACCTTACCTAATGCAGAAATAGCTATATTGACGGCACTGGCTGGCCTTGCCAAATGTCAGAAAAAGACATTCTTTGTCTGCACTGGCAAGACCACATAGGATGCCATTCACTAGATGGCACACAGTACTTTCCCTGGCTATGGTCGCTTACTTTCCCTATGAGATTATATAGCACCGTTTTCATTCTTCTAACCTCAGATGGATGAAGTAAGATGAATGCAGGGTCGATTGGGATTGCCTCTCTTGTGCATTAGGCAAGGTATTAAATTTACAATTTTATCATGATAATATATCTTACCTCATTTACAATTAGTTAGAATAACTACCGCTTGGAAGGTGGTCGCTTACTAGGTACTTGAGATTAACACAATGAGACATTAGTGGTCTCAAAGGGACATCAGCTGGTCCCATTGGTTGGTTGCCGGTGACCTTACCTTCCCCCTACTTTTTACAGACCTGCTCTGAGGTAGGGAAAGAGAGGTTCCCTAAAGAAGCCCTCTTTGGAAGGAAGAGGAGTCTAGCTGGTAGTTCTTGGGCAGGTCCTGCCACCCAGCAAAGCTTATTCGGCAGGATGACAGGCTTCTAAACTATATATGGACTAGTGTAGCCATCTATAGTATATGCCTGTAACTTCCTGTCCTGGAACAGATACAGGAGGAAGTTTGCTATGGATTTGACAGGTGGTGCCCTGAAGTCCACCAGATTACTTTGGCACCATTTTGCAAAAATGACCCACTTTGCTTCATAGACTGACCTGGTTTTGCCTTTTTGAGGAGACTCAATTTGTGCTGTCACTGCCTCTGAGAAAACTTGCTCCTTTATGGTTGAAGCTCTAGGAGTCGGGCATTGACATTTAGATTTCACAGATTCTTGTGTAGAATCTGATTAAAGGGCTGAGTCAGCAGATTGGGTACGTTGGGCAGGTACAAAGGGATCTGGCTTGACATAGCTACCAGGTCCCAGAACCAGGGCATGATGGGCCACCCTGGGGGAATTAGAATGATTCTCCTAGTACATGGGTGGTCCCTTATAGTTTCACCACCACCTTGCCAAAAATGGCTACTTTTTTGGCTACTGGTGGGAAAGCATTAGAGTCCAGATCCTCCCAAGGTAGATGAGTGCATCTGGGCTAGGGAGTCTAGAACTGGTGATACAAACTGAGGTAACTCGGAAAGCCAGAGATGTTTGGAAGACCTCTGGAAGGAAAGACCACTCTGGATGATCTGGACTCGTCTGGATAGCTTGTCTGCTACCACATTGAGCCAGGATGGAATGTGTCAGGCCTTGAGGGTCAGTTTCTTCCTGCAGCATCAGGTCAGGATTCACCACAACAGGGAACACAGTGGGTCTGAAATCATGTCTCTTTCCTTGTTTATGTAGGCAACACCTGTGGCGTTGTCTGCTGCTATAAGTACAATCTTGTTTGAACAGAGGTCTTAGAACTCTTGGAACTAGTAGGTAGGAGGTAGTTTATGCACAACTTGCTTTCTGGAAGGGACCAAGGCCCTCTTGCTGCAACATATCCTATGGGAGCGACCTTGGCTTCCTTAGAGGCATCTACAAAGATCTGAAGGGCATGGCCGAGTGGGTGTAGTGGCTGACTTTGAAGGACATTTGCTTCTTGGAGCCACCATTTTAAAAGTGGGTGGAAAATCTTGGTATCGGTGTCATCTTTTCTTGGGTTTTTGGGATCCTCCAGTGATTTTAAGGTCTCACAACGATTCAGAATCTGTCTGACCTTGCCCTCCTTGAAGTCAAACTGGTAGCCTACAAAATTGACTATCTGTTTAGGTTCCAGTTCTGTTTTTACCATGTTTACAATCTAACCTAATTCACGACTCACAGCTAATGGGGTCTGTGTATGATGGAGACAGGTTTGGTGGGATGTGGCTCTGACCAACCAATCATCTGGGTATTGATGGATTCTTATACCCTTGTTTGGAGCCATCAGTTTGACTTCTTTGACTACCGTCGTGAATTCAATTGGAGCAGTGGGCAGACCAAATGGTACAGCTTTGAACTGGTAGGATTGACCTTGTATGTGACAACACAGGCATTTCCTGGACTGTCTGTTTATTAGGATATGGAAATAAGCATCTTTGAAATCTATGGATGTTACCCATTCGCCTGTTTGCAAGGAAGGCCTTATGCTTTCTGGTGTCTCCACTTTGAACTTTTCTGATTTCAGAAATTTCTTCAGAGAGCACAGACCTAGGTTAGGTCTCCACTTGTTGGGTTTTTAAACCAAGAAAAGTCTGTTGAAGAAAGCCAGAGATGTGTGATTTCTGACCTTTTCTACTGCTCTCTTTTGCATACGTTTATGTAATGACTCCGTCGTGATTATTGGAGACCTGGTCAAAGTTGGTTAGTTCCAGAAGGGGAGGGTATAGCCTTCCTTGAGGATTCTTGTGACGTTTGGGTTGGTCCCTAGGGCAGCAAAAGTTTTCCAAAATTTGGTGTTGTCTGGCCCATACAGGAAATTTTGAGCAAAGTTGAGGGCATTTATGACAATTTGGACAGAATGCAACTGATCTTAAAAGGAAACAGCTTTCACATATTTTATTGCTTTACAACAGGTGTTATGCCTGATTTGGGAGTCCCCAAAGTAGTGATGTCTGTCTTCATATTTGGAGATCTCTTGCTCTGCCTTGTATGAGACTAAGTCCGGCAACAGAGAAGGCAAGTGCAGGGGGCAATTCTGAGCTCAGCGAGGGTGTCATGTTTAATCCCCGGTTAAACATGGTCCAAACTCCAAATTACTGTCTCTTCTTGACAGTGTAAAATTGACCATGTTTATAAAGACAAAGTCTGATAAGTGCTACATTTTCCAGACATTGCAAGTTAAAAATCATGAGATATGAGAGTTCATCCACAGCATCCTGAGCTTTAGCAGAAGACTTGCCCTTGGCTTCTTCATCTTGAATAATCTTCAGTTGTGACCATGTTTTCCTGCACTTTGTTGATGCACTTATTAAAGCCGGCTGCCTACTTTCAAATGAATGAAGATTCTCTAGCAGCACTGTGAAGATGTGAGGTTAGACGACTTTGCTGTTCTGTTGCAGGCACTGTCGAGTCTAGCCAACTCATTGTACCAGAAGGACACAGTTTTGCTGTATATCGTCAGTCAGTCAGTGTGTACATCATACCATTTATTCGGAGACCTTGGGGGCTTTACAAACTTGTCTTTTTGTAAATAACTGGCTTCAGAGATTCTTGAAAAGTATCTCTCAGTAAGGGTAATGTTGAACTTCTCTAGCTTTTTGCATTGCCAGTCGTCAGTGGGTAGTTTGATAGATATCTTTCAGGCCTTTTGTGCCCTGCAACCAGCAAAAGAATTATTATCAGCAGATGAGGAGCTGAGTCAAAATCTGGGAGGTGGTACCAGCCCATAAAAGACCTGATGCCCCTGACAGTCTCTCTATAATTCTGCTTCTCTGAAAATAACTGGTCGGTATCCTCTGTAACCGGACTGGCTTCCTCGTCTGACAATTCACCCTCTTCCTCTAGATCATGTATGGATGAATGCTCAGTTGAACATTCCAGTGTGAGAGTCTGTATGTTGAGAGAGAGCAGTACTGGCAGCTGATCCGGTCAGTTTGTCTTTCCAGGATGGCAGCTTGGTCAATGTTGGTCGGCTGGTCTGTCTGTTGTAAGCGGGTGGCAGGAAGGGTCGGTCAAACACCAGTGCCACAGCTGGAGGTTGCTTGATTGGTAATACCTTAACCTACTAGAAAGTAGGCTGGTCAGTAAGTTTATCTAGTGACTTGACAATGATGAGAGCTTCTACACAGTCTCTATGATCATTTCTGATCCAATGCTTAAATTTCCCCTTTAAAGCAAGTGTTTTTTGATGGTGTACTCGTTTTCTTGTCTTCAGGGGTAGAATTCTTGGCATCGTAAGTGGATTTTATAGTGTCGCTAGACGTATCAGAATCCACAGGTCCTAGCACCAAGCTATTACTTGGATCTACTAGGGGAGAGAGGCTGGCCATTTTCTAATCAGACTTTTTTGTCTGAACTGCACATGCACCACACTACAAAGATGCTATGACATCACGTTATCTAGCCAGGAACGAAGTACTGCATACCACCTAGCAAATCTTAACTGTAACTTTGAAACATTTTAGTGTATTTTTTCCAGTTTCACAAAATCTTGTGTACGACACATCACATCTATATTAAGAATATACAGCTTCTGTTAATATTTTTGCACAACAAACGTGCATATGTTAGAAATTAAAACCATTTTGACCACAATGTGGAATGGACAGAATTCTAGATGGTGAAGGATATTGGCCATATCACAATGGCTATCTGAAGGAAAACGAGCACTCTAGATGGTCAAGATTCTGCAGAATATACCACTGGTCACCTGCAAGCAACTAGCAACTTTCCCAATTCTGGTATAACCAGGAATCAATCCCAGCACCTGACAGGCAGAAGGTGAATGTGCTTCCATAATGGCACTGTTCTTAAAAGATTGTTTATGGGAAATTGGAAGTTCACACATACTAACACTTGCCATATTTTTTGTCATTCTGACTGTGACTACATAGTTTCGAACTACATAACATTTTTTTCTCATTTTTTTTTTGCCTTTTTTTTTTTAACTGTGACATTTTAAAATTTTGTACATTTTCTCTGGCATGAGAAGAATGGCAATGTTTCAATAGTGTAAAAACTGTGATATTTCTCATAATTAAATGCTGACAAATCATTCATTTTTAGATCGAACAAACTTTTCCATCTCCCTCTTGGCAATATCCTCTGCATACAGTCGATCTGAAGACTCTTGAATCACTTTGGCATGCTGACGATTTATCTCAAGTTTCTGAGCCTCACGAGCCAAGAGATAGTCAACTCCCTGTAAACATATGTACAGTTAAAGTTAGATATGACATTCCATTAAAAGCCACAGGATCATATTGGAAAAGCCCATAAGTACCTTTGAACAGTCTATGGAATTGGTGACATATGTATACACCATACTTACTATTAGTGCTGTGAAATCGCTTCAAATATTGGGTTCGATGTTTGGTGTCTTTACAAGCTAGCAAACTTCGGTCTAGATCGATCTTCGAAACAATGTTTTCAAAACCAGTTAAAACGCAGAAATCTCACATAAAATTTTGTCACTTTGTTGAAAATATAGCAAAAATATATAATCCATGTATATTTTAAATAAATTCCGCCATATTTTCAATAAAAGAAACAGGTTTTATAGATGGGCGAAAATAGAATCCATTGGGATGTGGTGTGATATTGGGGATTTCTAAACATTTTGCAAACTCCGAATTTTCAGGCGTTTAAACCGAACTCCGAAATCGGGGCAGTAAACGAGTGAACTATCGAACTTCTTCAAACATCATCCCAGCACTACTTACTATTATTATTTTTAGTATTTATGACACGTCACAAGGACGATTTGAAACCATGACCATGGAGGTGCAAATAAAGTGAGTACTTGTGAAACTTCAAACTTACCAAGAATACAGAGGCTCACTTGTATAAAATACACAAAATTCAAGCAACATAAAACATAGTAAGTGGATAATATCCTGGGTTAACTGTACAATAATAGGTGTGCAACACAGGGTCAACAAGACAATCTAATTGCAACAACCCACCCAAATCTGGGAAAACAAAGTTTTGCTATTTACCAACTGAAAGTACTATTGAAAAAATAAACGGTGGTTTATTTATTAACATCAAAACTTCATATAAATTTCAAAAATAGATCTGTAAAAGCAAATATTAGGTTGACAAATCAGATCCAAATCTAGTTTTCATCCATGTCATTTTCATGAAAACATACAAATTTCTTCACAGGTCTATGAGTATCTGTTTCAATGCTGTGTACTCGGTTTCTAAGCTGGTCCATCTCCAAATACAAAGTTAAACTGTAACAGCCCCAGTGTTATCAAGTAAATGTTATAAATCAACATTCGACCCATTTATTTCTGTAATTCCCTCAAGATTTGACATAACAGGAAAACAAAATGCAGTTACAAATACAATACAATTGTATTGTGCACCAGGCAGGCATTTCCTAAAATTTAGGTTTTTATCTTGTATTCAGTATTCAGGATTTCAATTTGTGTCCTGAATATGATCCGGATCTTTCATACAATATAATCACTTCTTTCTTTGCTGAAAACAAAGACCCACGCACATAATAAATTTCATGAAGAAATGCACATTTGTTTTGGATCAATGTCAACTAGAAAGCTAAATTCACTGATAACACTTGGAAAATGTGACCTTTAAAAATTCATGATCATTATTTATACACAGAATATGATCCAAATCTTTTCCAAAAATTTAATCACTTTTTCCTTTGATTATAACCTACCCACATAAAAAAAACAAAGACTTATTCATTACAACTGGATTACGAACAGACAAGCAAACTCACAAACACAGCCAAAGACATATATCTTCCTTGAGAAGTTGAAAACTGCAAAATTATTTGGAAGTTTAACTTACTTGACTTCCAATATAGGAATCGTATTGCCTCATTCTATCTAACTGACCACTAGGTACAGGCTCCTGCTGTTCCATGCTCTTTACATACATGTTGGCAGCCACAGGCTGCTCCGGATATTGACCCTGTACATGTAATGGCTGCCTGTGGTTAAATGCAGTGTACAAAGTATGGGGTGACAGTGCTCCGGTTTGTACATCCCCATATACCGGAACAGGATGGACCTAAAATTTTACAAATTGTTAAGATAAATAAATAAAATATGAATGACTTGCAAAGGTCTGTGAAATATTATGGAGGGATGTTAATTGGAAAATTTAATGGTTAAATTAAACTTTTATTAGTTAATATCTTACCTAGTGGACCAGTGCATTTGTCCGGCGCGCACCCTCATTCGCCAGGTGTCGTGACTGCACCCAGCTCCCCTACTGCGCGTGCGCGCGCATGCGTACTTCCTCTTTTTGTGGCCTACCTAAGAATGTCCCCCTTTTAGCCATTGTGGGGCAGGTAGGGTGGGACTCTCTTGGTCCACTAGGTAAGATATTAACTAATAAAAATTTAATTTAACCATTAAATTTTCCATTTTATTGCATTAATATATCTTACCTAGTGGACCAGTGCAGAATAACTACCCAGTGGTTGGAGGGCAGCTATGGAAAAAAGGGGAGACAGAGACTCTAAGATCTACATATATACTCCGCAAATCCAGAGGGAATCACCCGGGAAGGGTTTCTAACTACCCTGGATAGGTACCGTCTCCCCCCCCCCCCACAGTTTTGTAGCTGATGAGTCCACGAGGAAGTGAAGAAGGGGAATTGAAGATTAAGATGGTCCCCCATCTTCTTGCAACGCAAGACAGACTGCAGGGACGTTTTTTTTTTTTTTTTACATGTATGAATACATATATACATAACTATATACATGGGAGCCTCTATTTAGTCCCTAATTTGTTGGGCAGCTACCACAGGACCCAAATGGTACACATCCGAGTCCGCCCAAGCCAAGTCCTTCAGGTAAAATTGGGTGAAGGTATTATGAGACTTCCAGTGACAGGCTGCCAAAATCTGGTCTAAGGGAACACCCCCCTGAAAGGCTTTGGACGCCGCGAACGTCATGAGCCCGAACCTGATGCAATTGTTGAGCCTGTTGGTCTGACATCTGGTAACAAAGGATGATGGTTTGTTTGATCCAGGAGGAAACGGTAGCAGGGACAATATCCTTCTGGAAACTCTTCCTAAAGGAAACAAAAACCAATTCCTTGCCTGAACGGAGATCTTTGGTTTTGTCCAAGTAATAACGTAGTGCCCGGACCGGGCACAGACTCCTATCCTCCTTGAGGGATCTGTCCAATGAAGGAGCCAAGGCTGGAATGATAACAGGGGCCACGCAAGCGGGACCTTCTTTAGCCAGGTGGTTCTTAGAGATGAAACTAGGAGAGGGCGATAAGGAAACATTCGACCAATCCTCTTGGTGCCTAATGTTCCTGTGAACCCAAGCATGAATTTCACTCCTCCGTTTCCCAGAGCCAAAGGCTAGAAGGAAGACAGTCTTAAAAGTGAGGTGCTTCAGCGAAGCCTTCCTAAGAGGTTCAAAAGGAGGTTGTGTAAGTTGGTGAAGAACCAAAGACAAATTCCACGTAGGAACCCCACGCCTGCCCTTTGGTTTGCTGTCCAACAACCTGGACAAGTTTTCATCCTTGCTGATGTTAATTCTGGAATTCCCCACTTTGTCGGCTATGGCAGTCCTATAGCCTTCTATGGTACTAGGTTGAAGATGTTTCTCCTGAAAAAGGGAAAGGAGAAAATCCGCAATTTGCTCTATAGAGGGAGTTCTGAAGTCCACCTGATTCTTCTCACACCATCTGACAAAAACGGACCACTTTGATTCATAAATGGCTCTGGTAGAGCGTCTTTGAGGAGCCTCAATTCTTGTTGCCACTTCTGCCGAGAACCCGGCTTGCTGGATGGCAGAGGCTCTAGGAGCCAAGCATGAAGGTTCAGATTGGGAAGGTCCCGGTGAGGACACTGATTGAACGGTTGAGTTATCAAATTCGACACCTGAGGGAGCAGGAGGGGAATTTGAGCTGACATGTTGACCAGGTCCCAAAACCAAGGCATGTTGGGCCAACCTGGTGCTATCAGGATGAGACGACGGAATCCGTGGTCCAAAAGTTTCGTTACCACCTGATGAAGAAGGGCCGTCGGTGGAAAAGCATAAGCGTCCAGGTCCTCCCAAGGGAGACATAAGGCATCCACTTCCCACGCTGATCGGTCTGAAACCGGGGATACAAACCGGGGAAGTTTGTGATTGAACCGGGTGGCAAACAGGTCCACAGACGGGCGGTGCCAATGCCGGCATATTTGAGCAAACACCTCTGGGAGGAGGGACCATTCCGTTTGGATCGCCTGATTGAGTCTGGACAGCTTGTCGGCTATGACGTTCAGGTGACCCGGAATATGCCTGGCCCTCAGGACAATCTGCCTTTGATTGCACCAAAGCATCAGTCTCCAAAGGAGGGCACAGAGTGAGCCTGATTTCATACCCCCTTCCTTGTTGATGTAAGAGACCACAGTAGTGTTGTCCGTACAAACAAGAACTATCTGGTTGCAACATAACCGCTCGAACCGTTTTAAGGCCAGCAGGACTGCCTTGAGCTCCAACAAATTTATGTGCAAGGCGCCTTCTGACTCTAACCAGACTCCTTTTGCCATGTAATCGCTTAAGTGAGCGCCCCAACCTTCGTTTGAGGCGTCTGTAAACAGTTGAAGGGCGTGTTGAAGAGGGTGTAAGGGTTGACCGGAGAGCACCTTGGCCGGGTCCAACCACCACCTTAGATGTACATGGAGAGATGAAGGAATTGGAATGACCTTTTCCAGAGATTCCGGGGCATGCCAATGCTTTTTCAGGTGCCATTGAATGGGTCTTATATGCAGCCGCCCCGATACTACTTGTTTTTCTGTTGCTGTCAGAAGGCCGATCAAAGACATGAACTGCCTGACTGAGCAACATTCCAGTCCCAGGAGAAGGTTGAGCTTCTGAGATAGACTCCTCCACCTGTCCTGAGTTGGTTTGACTAACCCCTGAGATAGGTCGAAATGATAACCTACGAAGTCGAAGGTTTGTTCGGGAACCAGCTCTGACTTGTCCATGTTGACTACCCAACCTAGAGAGCGGCAAAGGTCCAAAAGGATCTGCGTATGACGTAGGCAAATTTCCCGGCATGGGGCTCTCAGTAACCAATCGTCTAGGTATTTTTTTTTTTTTTTTTTTATTGATCTTTTTGGGTATACAACATGTATATGTGCGTATAATAGTTACATAAGGAAACATGTTAAAGATACATCTATTCTTTAACAATAACAACTCAATTCATAGTGTTCAAAGTTTCTTTACTCCACTGATTTATGGTTTGGGTAGGTAAGTCAACAAAGGCCCCAAAGAGAAATGTATGTCTCTCTTCAGCATTGATTTTGGATGAAACTGTTGATATATGATTCAGTTCAGTATAGCACCTGCATGATCTGTGTTTCGTTAATTCTAGTGATATATGGAAAATAGACAAGCTAAAGATAAGGTTAAGTTATATATTTATAAATATATTTTTCCAAACAGACCAATATTTTTCAAAAAAATCATTTTTATTACTTAGCTTTGATAGAGTTTCTTGTTCAAGATATTTCTGTTTAATTACACTTTGCAAGTGGTAAATATTCAATTGGCGAGTTGCCTTTGCGCAAGTGAAAATATAGTACCTTGTAACTGTGAGTATTAAGTTTAATGACCAAAAATTTGAATCTGGTTGCACATAGCCCAAAATTTTATCAGCTTTATTCAATTCAATTCTAATAGTAACATTAGAATGTATCCAAGATAGAAGATTTTCCCATAAAACGACGGACTTTCTGCACTCGGTGAAAAGATGAATAATTGTTTCCTTTTGTTCTCCACACAGTCTACATTTGTTTGTATCCGATATCTTTATTTTAAACAACAGATCTTGAACGCCAAGGATTCTGTGTAAGATGCGGTATTGGAACCATGCATAATGGTTGTCTAATATTGAATAAAAACAACTCTTATACAATGGCCTCCATGGGATAACATTACAGTCTAAAGACTGGTTCCATTTTAATTCATTATTTGGAACAATGCCACAACTCTGTTGAAAGACTTTGTAGATATTTTTACTTCCAGCTTGGGGGCCTACTAAGAGTCTAATATTCAAAGGTATATATGGTCTGTGAAACTCAAAATTGTTACTGAAAGAGTTTTGTTCAATAAATTTCTTCAAAAGACTTCTCATAGTAAAATAATTCAAAAAATTTGGTTTAAACCCAAATCTGTTCTTTATTTCATCTAGTGTTAGAAGATGACCATCTGATTTTACAATGTCCCCAATAACATGTATCCCATTTTTAAACCAGTCTACAAAATATATATTTTCTGTTCCTAATGGTTTATTTAACCATAGATTTGTACTTAAAATATCAAGATTTGTTTTGTACATTACATTTTGACTAAATTTATTAAAGTATGTAAATACTGTTTTCCAAAACGGATTTAGTTTGTATATCACAGAAAGGCACCATTGGCTTCCAATCGTCTAGGTATTGGTGGATTCGAATACCCCTCGATTGAGCCATGAGTTTTACCTCCTTGACCACCTTTGTGAACTCCAACGGAGCCGTCGACAGGCCAAAGGGAAGTGCTGTGAACTGAAAGGTCTGACCTTTTAAGTGGAACCTGAGATATTTTCGCGACCTGTGGTTTATGGGAATGTGAAAATAAGCGTCGCTGAAATCCAGCGAAGTGACCCACTCCCCCTGTTGCAGGGAGAGTCTGATGGTCTGCGGAGTTTCCATCTTGAACGTTGCTGGAGCAAGGTAAAGGTTCAGTTGGCTTAGATCTAGAATGTGCCTCCATTTCCCGTTGGGTTTTGGAACCAGGAACAACCGGTTGTAGAAACCCAGAGATGACTGAACGGACACCTTTTCTATAGTCTGTTTTTGACCTAGAGAATGCAAAGCCTCGCTCAGATTTTTGTTTTGTGAGGGATTTGATGAACCACTGACTATCACAGGAAATCTTGCCAGAGGTGGTCTCTCCTTGAAGGGTAGTTGATACCCTTCCCTGAGGATGGAGACTACCCTTGGATTTGAACCCAGGGAGAGACAAACCTGCCAAAACAGTTGCAGACGGCCTCCCACAGGTGGATCTTTTGCAACACATGGGGCATTTGTTACATTTGGGGCAAAAAGACACTGATTTACAGACAAAGCACTGTTCACAGATTTTATTTCTATTTGAGAATGAGAGGGTCTTACGTTTTTCTTTTGTAACAGCCCTTTTACAGAAGGTGCAGGAAGAACAACATGCAAATTTACAGTCTCTGGAAAAGTCCCTTTGCTTGCTGATGACACTAGATTGAGATCCCCTAAACTTGAACTTAACACAACTGGGGGACTCAGTAGATATTGATTGTCATTTATAAGGTTTGGTACCACAGGCAGGCTTGGAGTAGTATGTAGAACTAGATCCACCTCTACCACGACCCCTACCCCTGCCTCTGCCCGAGAATTGCCTCCAAGGTTGTTGATTTTGGGAAGAGGAGAAGCCGGATTGACGACTCTCTTTCTTTTCATATGGCTGGTACCGGAATTGATGCTTCTTTGAGTGCTGATATGTGCCCGGGCCGGGACCAGTAGCACTCTTGTTTGAGTCATACTTTTGAATATCCTGCTCCGCTACTGCCAGTACATCATCCGGGAATAGCCCGTAAGTGAACAGGGGAGCATTTCGTAGTTTATTCCAGGTATCAGGTTTCAGGCCTGGTTTGACGTACTCGAGATAAGAATCTCTCCTCAACAAAATGAAATTGGCTAGCTGAACAAACAAGCTGTCCGCGAGGTGCTAGAAGGCAGTACCTAAGGCCACAGAAACGCTACTGTGGAAAGCTGACAAGTCTTTCAAGTCCTTGATGGCGTCAGTGACTTCCTTTGGGGCCTTGCCCTGAACAATGGTAGCGTTTAAAAATGAAATATGTTTTGCAAATATCCAAAACTTTCCTTCTAACACGTTTGCAAAGAAACAATATAATTCAAAGTTTATTCTACTGAAATTTATCCGTTAACACACTATGGCGCCAAACAAAAAGAGGAAGTACGCATGCGCGCGCACGCGCAGTAGGGGAGCTGGGTGCAGTCATGACACCTGGCGAATGAGGAGTACACTACCGGTCCCGGTCAGAGCCCAGCTCAGGACGTTTTTGTCTAACGTTTGGCGGGACCGGCTGCGCGCCGGACAAATGCACTGGTCCACTAGGTAAGATATATTAACGCAATAAAATTGATTCATGGTGAGCCTGTAAAGACCTATAATGGCCTACAAAATCACATTATTGTAGTACTAATAATGATTAAAGTAAATAACTGCTAAATGGTTTGACAATGCTTTCAACACATGGTACAGAACATTTGTGCATGAAATAATTAGTACATCTCACCTAAACATTATTTATAATCATCTGTTTATAAATATATACTTTTGTCGAGCGTGGCACGAGAAACAAAAGTTAAGGTTGCTTAAAAGCCAAAGTCAAGAGCTCAAAATGTATTTAAAATCACTCGTTCCTCTCTTAAATCTGTAATCTTAATAGAAGCATAGAAATTACCACTTAATTCATATGCATGTCAAGGCTTAATACTGTTGTGAACCGTAAAAATTTTATTGTAATTTAACTTTATGTAACTAAATCCTTATGCTAAATGGTACCGATTCAGGGACTCCCGTGTTTTAGTACATCCCAATCAAACATGGACGTTTCCACTCAAATAAATACCTGTAACAATAAAAATCCCTTAATACACAAAATATGGGATAAACATGAGCCCTTTCTTCAGGATTATCTGGTTTTGTTACAAGATTTTAAGTTTTCCTTCCATTATATGTGTTGACAAGCGTGATTGAGGTTACAAAGTGTTGTAAGCTAACATGGCACTTCTGCTTAATGTTATAGCTACAAAAAGTCTGTAAATGCATGAAAACATTGGATAAAAGCTTAAAATTTCTTCAGATTTGGTGTGCATTTCTAACATTTTAACTCTTCTTTCCCTTAAATGTGTACACAACCAAAGCGGCAGTTGTAAAATCTCATCACAATATTGCCGTAAAATGCTCTCAATACTGAGACACCAGGCCTACTGACCCATCCCTAATCATATATAATGTTGCAATGGATCATAATACATTACCACTATTACACTTCATGTTTGGTTATGGTTGAAATGAGTGACAACTAGTGAGTGGAATCGCCTCAATTTTCGTGGTCGATTATTCGTCCATTTTTTCCGACCGATGATCGACCCATAATCGACTTTTTTACTCCACTGTAAGGCAATATATCATGAAACACTTTCCGGGATGAAGTATTTGTCAATCCATTAAGAATAACGGTGTTCCGACATTTAGAACCTACCAAAAACACTCACTTCCGGTAAATATGGCGGCAGACATAAACAAACCCAAAATTCGTGACAGATCTCTTGATTTATCAAAGGAAAGTTAAGGAAACTGTTTAAAATATAAAAAATACGTGGATATGAAGGCAGATAAGGAAGGGTGAGATTTAATCGATTTCTAGAAGTTGTCCACGACCGAACGCAATTGTACCATAACACCGACGATTAATCGAACGTTGGTCTAATCGTCCACTCACTAGTGACAACCACTTTACTAGTTCTTGAAAACATCTACATTTTATCCCTTTTCAATGACTGATATTGTGTAGCAAAACAATAAAATACCTAAAAACTTTATTAATATCTCACATTGTGACATTTTGTGGCTAAAAGATGGACTTACTTAACTCACTAATATCTGTCGATCACATTTTATATTATGGCTCCTGTAAACTCGTGTCTTCATGTCAGTATACCAGTGACAAGCAAATGAGAAAATATTTTCATTTTTCACAAGCAATAAAACTACTAATAACAGTTTGTACTGTACTTTCACTCACAGGTTCTGTATTTCTTTCAGCCTGTGCAATACTCAGTTCTATAGCCTGTAGCTCCTTCACCAGTCTTTCATCTTCAGATAATTGAAGGTTTTCTATCTTACTGTTGAGGTTAGCAATCTCCGACTTCAGATTTTCTGGTACATAAGGCTGGGATGACACTTGAGGAACCCGATTTTGCTCTTGACAGCTCATTCTGTTAATGACAAAATATAAATAATAGATACAGTTTTAACCTTGTTAAGTGCGAACTACACCTATTGTTTTTTCATCACCCGTACCCTCTGTCCGTGTACAAGAAGGTATTCGACCCTTCCTAATAACGGACATGGACAACACTATTCTATACCAAAAGATCTTGGGTATCATGGGTACGGGCAATGACAAACACAGGTATGAGTGAGAATAAAACAATAAATGTAGTTCCCACTTTACATTGAACATATAAAGCAGTGTTGATTCTAGGAATTTCAAAAAGTGGGGGCGATCCCCCATCACTGCACAAAAAGTGGGGGAGAGGCTAAAAATTCTGGGGGACGACTTTATGATAAGTTTAAACTAATGAAAAATACTTTTTCTGTTTATTTAGACATTTTTAACAGTGGACTTCTATTAATTAGTGATCAAGGCCACTTGGCTACCCAATAAGTAGCAGTATAATTAGCAGTTGTACGTCTGATAATATTTGCTTTAAAGCTATGTATTTTGACAAATTGCACTGATTATCCGTCATTTTATGCCAGTAAACAGTCATTTAGTTTACATACTGAAGCATTTGTCCTTGACCTCTATTGTATTGAAATATAGGGCGGGCGTTCACTGGTAGGCCGACGTTTACTGGTAGAATGCCACTATATACAACTATGAACAAAAGTAAATCACCCCATGGAATCGTCAAATATTTTCTACGCATATATAAATATTCATGAGCTCCATAGTCCATCTAATATTTGATCTTAAACCAGAAAATATAAAGAAACCACTATGAAATCTGTGACCTCATTAATATTAATGAGTTGTCCGTGAATTTTGATCTTCAAGTAAAATATTTTCTACACATACATTGTTGGGAAATCCGACTGATACGTACGCCGGTAGGGTCAGCACCGGCTTCACTAGTTCTGAAATTCTTCACTACGAGGGCTTTTTTGATATTTGGACGAGCCGTTCTGAAGTTCAGAACTACGGCTTCGCTGCCATGGCCTGTCGTGGTAACAATCCAGTCTACTGCCAGTTTCGTTTTTCTTGCAGCCATTTTTTATATAACCACCCACTTTCACCTTAATTTTATGTTTTTGGGGTATAATATGTCTAAATAATGTCTGTAGCACATAATATATTTGAGTTTGTAAACGATCACGAAACCACATCGTCAACAGGCATTATTCGAAGAACGTTTCGACGGAAAAATCAAAACCTTGACAAACTCTCAATCCGTGCAGTGTTTCGATTTTCTAGATCTCTCGTCTTTTCGCTTCATATATTTCCCACATCGCCTTGTGTACTACGCGTTCTCATATAATTTGATCAACGCAGACTCCAAGAAAATCCACGTTTGTAGGCGAATTAATGCGCGATCCCGCGGAAAACGCATCCTAGAAGCAACTCTGTAAAGTGACCTGTGAAATACCTCAACTTAACCAGAAACTTCAGATAACTGGGTAAATTTCACTGGAAAATGTCCTGATGGGCAAACTTGGGCCAAGAATGAAAAAAAAAAAGGAACAGTAGTTTACTAACTTACAACACTCAATTAATCGAATATTTTTCGTAAAACATTACCTTAAGTATCCACACACTTGGAAAAAAAATTTAGTTATCTTTTATTGATAAAATAATTGTGAATTCACTACATATTTTGTGTATATCTACCATCCTTTTGTGTATGTCATCATATTTACAGGAAGTGGTTATTCTTGGTACTACTTTCTACATGTTGAGAGTTTTGAAACAAACCAAACTTTAACTGAAATTTAAAAAAAAATTAGTAGATCAGGCTATATTGCCCAACAAAACCATGATATAAGGAAAAATAATCTATCATGGCACATTTACTGATTGTTAAAATAAATGAATAATTGACCTGGAATATTGAGGGTGGTTCCCGACAATATACATGACACAATGGCATATACAGTCCATCAGAACAGCGCTTCAGAGTTTTCCTTTTCTACCTACCTCTGTCTCAACATCCACAATGTATGTGGTTCCGAGTCTTTATTTGCTCTAGCCAACACATTTGGCTGCAGTAGGGCTGTGGGTAGACTGGCTGCCACTTGCATGCCGTTTGGATCTGCCTTGTGCACATGATGACCTCCTTTCTGAGCCTGGGGGTTTCTTAATAACTCTTTCTGAGAAGCCTTATTGGCCGTCCTGGAAGAGTAGGTCATGAAAATTTGAATAAATCTGAACACGTGTGACCTTGTTTTGTATATTTATTTAGCACTATGAATCCCGCTATAAATGTTTCGGAAACCGAAATTTATCAAAACAAATAAATATCTGAGAACATGAGTAACATTAAGTGAAAAACAAACGTTGGGTAGATAAATCGTACAAAAAATAATAAACCAATTCTTTAGTTTCTACTCAGTTCCTCCCTATAGTCTGGCACTATAAAATAACAGTCATAACAAAACTTCTGTTAGTCCTACAAGGACACTGACCCATTCAAACCTACAAGTGACATTGCCAAGGGTCTGTCATAATACAACCCCGGCTGTTTAATAGGACATAAATGAGTACATTTGAACTTTTTAGAACTTCTCTTACTTTGTCTCTTCAGACACAGTTTTCTTTGTCCCGTTCCCAGTCTGCTCTTTCTTTGGTTCAGCAGTCTGTAATGATGGCGAAGGTGTAGGTCGCTGCACATTTGGGTTTTGTGGCAAAAAGCGACTAGGTACTTGGCTTGTGATAGGGTAAGGTCTCTGCATGGGCGTGACTGCATTCACAGGTTGAGTGTCCTGGCTCTTACAAAAAAATGGAGACTTGACTGTCCCACTGTGGTTGAATACCATCTGCAAATTACAAAAAGAAAACTTGTTTTACCATATAAAGCTTTTAACTGAAGGTGTATGAAATAAAATGTTATGATAACTCAACTGGAATTTATTGTAAAAGAATTGGAAAATGATTGACAGGGAAAATGAAAATCATAAAATCAAAATTAAATCCATGGAAAGAAAAAGCTCCAGTGAATATAAAAACTTCAATTTTTAACTTGCAATGTCTCTGCCATTTCTGCATGACATTTAAATGCAATAACAAGAAACTGGGGTCATCGATCCCAACAGACGGATCGCGCAATCGATATTAGGGCTACGATGCCAGATCTATGCAACATGGTCATGATAGCTGTGCTGTAAATTTTAAAATAGTGCAGCGTGGTGTCCTTCAACTCTGTCAAGTTTGAAATCGATCAGAGTCCGGAAACAAAAATGTTCACAGATGCGCACATGACCAAACAGACAGACGTGCACATGACCAGACGGGCATCAATTTCGAAAACAACCAAGCCCAGGCATTGTCCTACACCCCTGGTTTCAAATCAACCAGTGGAAGTTAACAGTCTGGAAAGTATAACATGGACAGATGCGGGCACGCCAAAAAAGTCAAATGGACGGACACCAATTTCAAAAGCAACCTAGCCCTGCTGGTGTTCTATCATGGTGTTAAGTTTCAAATCAATCAAACAAAGCATCTTGAAATTAGAGTCTGGAAACCAAAATATTTTGGATGAGCATGCACTCACCAATTTCAAAAGTAATCTAGCCCTGGTGGTGGCCAATCACCCTGTTTAGTTTCAAATTGATAGGACAGGGCGTCTTCAAATTAGAATCTGGAAACCAAAATATTTTGAATGAGCACAAGGCAAGCGGACCCAAATTTCGAAAGAACCCAAGATCTGGTGGTGTCCAGTCATCCTGTTAAGTTCCAAGTTGATAGGACAAAGTTTCTTTGAGTTAGAGTCCGGAAAGGGAATTTCAAGATGGCAGTAATCTCGTTTTGCAAATGGCACCAATGTCGAAAGCAACTTAGCTTAAGTGGTGCCTTACCACCCTGTTAAGTTTCAAATTGATCAGCGGAAGCTTGTTCGAGATACAGTCTGGAAAACAAAATGTTGACCGACAGATGGACAGACAGACATCCCACACATCAATCTAATAGTTGGATTGGTAACATGTAACCCACCCAAAAACAAGCATAACCTCTACAATACTTTCTAATGATGTACATAACACATTTTTTACATGACACACAAAAATTAATGAATAGTCGACACTGGCTCATGAATTTGTAACACTAGATACATACATAGTACGTGTCACCAATAAGTACAAAAAAATTAAATATATCCTGGCCTGTTTGTCCCTATTCAGGTCAAATACAGAGTGAGGTGGATATAAAATACCTGAACAAAGATTTGTACTCAACACAAAACCTTTTAGAAATAAAAAAGCATAAGATATACCTGTCAAAACTTGTGCCAATTTTGCATCACGAAAGATCAGAGGCTAAATGTAGACATGTTTTTAATATGTGCAGAAGTTCCAACAAGTCAAGGAAACAGAAGGATGATTCTCATGATGTCTCATGATAACTTTTACATTTCCTACTGAAGAGAGTTAACATACAAAATGTTCCAAAAACTTTGGATGGTTTACCTCTCCTGCAGTCACACAAACTGGCCCTTGTTGTCGCAGCTTTGTTTTCACCATGCGTGAAATCGGGCCATACTTGGAGACAATGTAGTCCTCACTGAATGGCACAAATTCATCCATTTCATCAGACACTGCCCTAAAATTAAGAAAATACTAATTCATGCAGACTAGAAAAAAACAACTAAGATCAACAAGACTAGAAATCACTGGTGCAGCACAGACCTCCCTTTAGAGGGCATTTCTGAAAACATGGGACTTTTTTAAAATCTTTTTCAAGAATATGTTGCAGACCTTTCCCAAAAAAATGTAATCACTTCTTACTTTGGGCATGCCCTACCAAGATGAAAAACAAATTCATTAAGATGTGCTCATTACTTTTGAAGAAATGTCAACCAGAAAGCCCAGGTCACTAAAAATACACTCAAAATTAGGGCTGTGACGGGTACAAAAAACCGGCATCGAGTACTTGCCCTCTGACAACCAGCCCGAATTCAAGTAACTGCGAGATTTAGTTCCCACCATTAGAAGTCTAATGTAAACAAATAGTCGATTCTGGAAACGAAACTTTTGAAGAAAAACGTCTCCTATTTAATCGGAGCCCCTCCGTTGCATCCTTTAAGGAAACAGCTTAAAACTCACAACTTTTTAAACTAAAGCTTCCCACTTAGTATTCCTCTCTCAGGTCAAACACAAAACTCTGGATTACTGACCAAGACCATCCATGCACTATCCCTATGAATAATACTTTTGTTAACCTAGCACACTGAGTTCCCAGTATTGGGAAGATATTGCACTTGCAAAGCAGGTGATTAGATCAGATAAATCTTACGTGGATAAGGGAATCTGATCTTCCCAGTTCGGATCCCAGGGTGTCATAGCTTCTTCATCTGAACACACAAGCTCATCCTGTGGGAAAGAAGAAACAATACAGTAGTAAGTTATTCTTTTATCTGAGCTTCTATTAAAAGAATATTTAGCATTTTTACAAATATTTCTGGGGAAATAATTATCAATATATATATTTTTTTTTTTATTTAATTTATAGAATCAGCATGAATGAAAGGCATTTGATATCATTTTCTTTGTTTCATAAGCTTAATATTCCATCAAATACACAAACTTAAAAGGGTATCTCAATCAAGTAGAGCAATTGAAAAATGTACAAGTGTTTCAGTTAGTTTTCAGAGAGTATAAAGTAACAAAATGTGAAATTTTCCACAAATTCTGTGACATCAAATAATTTTTTTCTCATAATAAAACAAGAGTTTACTCACCTTCATGGATGCACTAGACATAACCAGGTCAATAATTTCATCTCCATCTGACCATTCAGCATCTGGCTTGGGAGTGTCCTCCATACCTGAATACATTCAAAACACAATGTAAATTAAAGTACAAGACTGAAAAGTCTTTAGAGCTGCTAAGCCATCAGAGACATGAGTAGTGCACTAGAATTCATGGAAGTTTGGAAACAAAAACAAACTAGAAATCGGCCGCCCTGTTGATAGTAGATGCGAATAGAAACAGGATAGCATAGAAGAACACACATTATCATGTGTAATGTCCACCCATGAACCTTTTGCCCAAATTGTACAGTAGTCTTACAAGACCCTGTTTCATTTGTAAAATATATCAATGATGCTTAAATATTTGTTAGTGTAGATGTAAATTATTTCAGCTTCATGCCTTTTTGCATTGGTTGGGTTGAAAATTTTGACGAAATCACTCTATCTGGCATGGTTAAGAAGATAGAAGCAAATTCCTGTTTTTCTATTTTTGGCAAAAATTTGAAAATTCAAAATGGCCGCCATTTTTGGGAAAAGGAAATTTTTTTGAAAATTGCCAAGAGTACATTTTCTAGATACCCTATGGGTCGAAAATTTCAACGAAATAACTCTATTTGGCACGGTTAAGGCCAGTTTGTGTTTTTCCATTTTGGGCAAAAATTCGAAAATTCAAAATGGCTGCCATTTTTGGGGAGGGGAAAATTTTTTGAAAATTGCAAAGATTACATTCCTTAGATACCCCGTGGGTTGAAAATTTCGACGAAATCGCTCTATCTCGCATGGTTAAGGAGATAGAAGCAAATTTGTGTTTTGCCATTTTTGACAAAAATTTGAAAATTCAAAATGGCCGCCATTTTAGGGGACGGGAAATTTTTTTTTAAATTGCCAAGAATACAATGCTGAAATACCTGTGGGTCGAAAATTTTGACGAAATCGCTCTATCTCGCACGGTTAAGGAGATAGAAGCAAATTTGTGTTTTGCCATTTTTGGCAAAAATTCGAAAATTCAAAATGGCCGCCATTTTTGGGGAGGGGAAAATTTTTTGGAAAATTGCAAAGATTGCATTCCTTAGATACCCTGTGGGTCGAAAATTTCGACGAAATCGCTCTATCTCGCACGGTTAAGGAGATAGAAGCAAATTTGTGTTTTGCCATTTTTGGCAAAAATTCGAAAATTCAAAATGGCCGCCATTTTTGGGGAGGGGAAAATTTTTGGAAAATTGCAAAGATTGCATTCCTTAGATACCCTGTGGGTCGAAAATTTCGACGAAATCACTCTATCTCGCACGGTTAAGGAGATAGAAGCAAATTAGTGTTTTGCCATTTTTGGCAAAAATTCGAAAATTCAAAATGGCCGCCATTTTTGGGGAGGGGAAAATTTTTTAAAAATTACCAAGAGTACAATGCTCAGATACCCTGTGGGTCGAAAATTTTGACGAAATCACTCTATCTGGCACGGTTAAGGAGATAGAAGGAAATTTGTGTTTTGCCATTTTTGGCAAAAATTCGAAAATTCAAAATGGCCGCCATTTTGGGGGAGGGGAAAATTTTTGGAAAATTGCAAAGATTGCATTCCTTAGATACCCTGTGGGTCGAAAATTTCGACGAAATCGCTCTATCTCGCACGGTTAAGGAGATAGAAGGAAATTTGTGTTTTGCCATTTTTGGCAAAAATTCGAAAATTCAAAATGGCCGCCATTTTTGGGGAGGGGAAAATTTTTGGAAAATTGCAAAGATTACATTCCTTAGATACCCTGTGGGTCGAAAATTTCGACGAAATCGCTCTATCTCGCACGGTTAAGGAGATAGAAGCAAATTAGTGTTTTGCCATTTTTGGCAAAAATTCGAAAATTCAAAATGGCCGCCATTTTTGGGGAGGGGAAAATTTTTGGAAAAATTACCAAGAGCACAATGCTCAGATACCCTGTGGGTCGAAAATTTTGACGAAATCGCTCTATCTGGCACGGTTAAGGAGATAGAAGCAAATTGGTGTTTTGCCATTTTTGGCAAAAATTCGAAAATTCAAAATGGCCGCCATTTTTGGGGAGGGGAAAATTTTTTGAAAATTGCAAAGATTGCATTCCTTAGATACCCTGTGGGTCGAAAATTTCGACGAAATCGCTCTATCTCGCACGGTTAAGGAGATAGAAGCAAATTAGTGTTTTGCCATTTTTGGCAAAAATTCGAAAATTCAAAATGGCCGCCATTTTTGGGGAGGGGAAAATTTTTTAAAAATTACCAAGAGTACAATGCTCAGATACCCAGTGGGTCGAAAATTTTGACGAAATCGCTCTATCTGGCACGGTTAAGGAGATAGAAGCAAATTGGTGTTTTGCCATTTTTGGCAAAAATTCGAAAATTCAAAATGGCCGCCATTTTTGGGGAGGGGAAAATTTTTTGAAAATTGCAAAGATTGCATTCCTTAGATACCCTGTGGGTCGAAAATTTCGACGAAATCGCTCTATCTCGCACGGTTAAGGAGATAGAAGCAAATTTGTGTTTTGCCATTTTTGGCAAAAATTCGAAAATTCAAAATGGCCGCCATTTTTGGGGAGGGGAAAATTTTTTGAAAATTGCAAATATTACATTCCTTAGATACCCTGTGGGTCGAAAATTTCGACGAAATCGCTCTATCTCGCACGGTTAAGGAGATAGAAGCAAATTAGTGTTTTGCCATTTTTGGCAAAAATTCGAAAATTCAAAATGGCCGCCATTTTTGGGGAGGGGAAAATTTTGTTAAAATTACCAAGAGCACAATGCTCAGATACCCTGTGGGTCGAAAATTTTGACGAAATCGCTCTATCTGGCACGGTTATGGAGATAGAAGCAAATTTGTGTTTTGCCATTTTTGGCAAAAATTCGAAAATTCAAAATGGCCGCCATTTTTGGGGAGGGGAAAATTTTGTTAAAATTACCAAGAGCACAATGCTCAGATACCCTGTGGGTCGAAAATTTTGACGAAATCGCTCTATCTGGCACGGTTAAGGAGATAGAAGCAAATTTGTGTTTTGCCATTTTTGGCAAAAATTCGAAAATTCAAAATGGCCGCCATTTTTGGGGAGGGGAAAATTTTTTGAAAATTGCAAAGATTGCATTCCTTAGATACCCTGTGGGTCGAAAATTTCGACGAAATCACTCTATCTCGCACGGTTAAGGAGATAGAAGCAAATTAGTGTTTTGCCATTTTTGGCAAAAATTCGAAAATTCAAAATGGCCGCCATTTTTGGGGAGGGGAAAATTTTTTAAAAATTACCAAGAGTACAATGCTCAGATACCCTGTGGGTCGAAAATTTTGACGAAATCACTCTATCTGGCACGGTTAAGGAGATAGAAGGAAATTTGTGTTTTGCCATTTTTGGCAAAAATTCGAAAATTCAAAATGGCCGCCATTTTGGGGGAGGGGAAAATTTTTGGAAAATTGCAAAGATTGCATTCCTTAGATACCCTGTGGGTCGAAAATTTCGACGAAATCGCTCTATCTCGCACGGTTAAGGAGATAGAAGGAAATTTGTGTTTTGCCATTTTTGGCAAAAATTCGAAAATTCAAAATGGCCGCCATTTTTGGGGAGGGGAAAATTTTTGGAAAATTGCAAAGATTACATTCCTTAGATACCCTGTGGGTCGAAAATTTCGACGAAATCGCTCTATCTCGCACGGTTAAGGAGATAGAAGCAAATTAGTGTTTTGCCATTTTTGGCAAAAATTCGAAAATTCAAAATGGCCGCCATTTTTGGGGAGGGGAAAATTTTTGGAAAAATTACCAAGAGCACAATGCTCAGATACCCTGTGGGTCGAAAATTTTGACGAAATCGCTCTATCTGGCACGGTTAAGGAGATAGAAGCAAATTGGTGTTTTGCCATTTTTGGCAAAAATTCGAAAATTCAAAATGGCCGCCATTTTTGGGGAGGGGAAAATTTTTTGAAAATTGCAAAGATTGCATTCCTTAGATACCCTGTGGGTCGAAAATTTCGACGAAATCGCTCTATCTCGCACGGTTAAGGAGATAGAAGCAAATTTGTGTTTTGCCATTTTTGGCAAAAATTCGAAAATTCAAAATGGCCGCCATTTTTGGGGAGGGGAAAATTTTTTGAAAATTGCAAATATTACATTCCTTAGATACCCTGTGGGTCGAAAATTTCGACGAAATCGCTCTATCTCGCACGGTTAAGGAGATAGAAGCAAATTAGTGTTTTGCCATTTTTGGCAAAAATTCGAAAATTCAAAATGGCCGCCATTTTTGGGGAGGGGAAAATTTTTTAAAAATTACCAAGAGTACAATGCTCAGATACCCAGTGGGTCGAAAATTTCGACGAAATCGCTCTATCTGGCACGGTTAAGGAGATAGAAGCAAATTTGTGTTTTGCCATTTTTGGCGAAAATTCAAAATGGCCGCCATTTTTGGGGAGGGGAAAATTTTTGGAAAATTGCAAAGATTGCATTCCTTAGATACCCTGTGGGTCGAAAATTTCGACGAAATCACTCTATCTCGCACGGTTAAGGAGATAGAAGCAAATTAGTGTTTTGCCATTTTTGGCAAAAATTCGAAAATTCAAAATGGCCGCCATTTTTGGGGAGGGGAAAATTTTTGGAAAATTGTAGATTGCATTGCTTAAATACCCTGTGGGTCGAAAATTTCGACGAAATCGCTCTATCTCACACGGTTAAGGAGATAGAAGCAAATTTGTGTTTTGCCATTTTTGGCAAAAATTCGAAAATTCAAAATGGCCGCCATTTTTGGGGAGGGGAAAATTTTTTGAAAATTGCAAATATTACATTCCTTAGATACCCTGTGGGTCGAAAATTTCGACGAAATCGCTCTATCTCTTACAGTTTCTGAGATATTAGCAAATTACTCAAAAGTAGTACTGAAAATACACAATGAAGTACCTAAATGGCTATTACTCATGTACTGACAAAGCTATCAGTCCCAAATGCAATACCAAGCGAGCTATGGACATAACAATCTTGTATTCAAAATTGTAGTAAAATATCTTTAATTATTTTGGCTTAAATGCACGGAAACCAATGGGTACTGAAAATAGCTGTACTTAAGTATTACTCAGTAAGCAAAAGAGGTACAACAGCCAAAAGCAATCCCAAGCAAGCTACTGACCCAATAAGCCTGCATACCAAATTTGGTGACAATAGCTCTAATACTTTTCCTTTAAATGAGCGGAAACCATGCGTGACGCCGGACATCGGACGCCGGACGCCGGACGCCGGACATCGGACATCGGACGGCGAAAAAAGCAAAAATAATATATCCACCCCCCAGGGGGGTGGACATAATTCCGAGTCAGGTACATCCTGTACCTGGCCTAGAAGCCAGAGTGTCACCCATCCAAGTACTAACGCAGCCCACTGCAGCTTAACTTCAGTGATGAGACAGGTACTGATCATGCTGCACCACAATTCATGAAAATTTGGTGAAAAAAAAAAAACAAGTGATCTCTGGAAGTATGAGCCTTGCTGGAGCTTGCGCTTAAAAACTTTTTGCAAGCATTACAAATTAGTAGTAGAGGGATTATATATCAATGTGTCAACACCAATTTAGAGAGGTTTTCAATGTCAATAATGATACTAAAAATGGCCAAGTGGCTTAAGTATAATTACTAGAGATGGCCCGGTGATCACCAGTATCTCAGTATAGAGACTATTTCACTACAAATACCGCAATCAAACTTTACTACCGGCCTCTCAGATTGACAGAACATATAAATGTGAGGCAAGTTAAAATACTTAGAAACCAAACCTGTATTTGAAGATATTATAAACGTTTATCCCAATATTTTTCATAATTTTAAAACTTTGTAACAATTTCTAGGAATGGAACTGCCATGCTTTTCTTTTTTTTAAATCAGCTTGACTTTCTGTTTGTGGGCCTATTCAATCTGGAACATACAAAAACGTATCTTTTTTCTGGAATCCTCAATTTGGAATCATAAATTATGGTTTTGCATTGGTGGGATACCAATACAAAAAAAATATGCTACCAACCAACCAATCTCTAATAATTATCCTACACTTGAACTGGATATATACTATGACACCTGTACTTGCAGAAATTGTAACACTAATTTTATGAAACAGAGTATTTTTTTTTTCTTTTTCTGAGTCAGTTCTGTTGGTTCTGTTCAATCATGGTTAGATATATCATGTAAAAAATTCTATAGAGGCACCAGCATTTCATATAATCAATTTTCTGATCAACTGGAGGTTATATTCACAGAAACGTTTGTTATGTATTCTTAGAGTAAAATAAATTATCTTTACTCTATAATTTAGAAATAATTATTCTTTATTGTAATGAAATTTCTTAGAATGGAATTGTCCTATATTTTAATGTTAAAGCTGATCAAAAGATTGAAATTTAATCTTAAATAAGCAACTGTTGTTTATTTATGTATATATTTTGGTGTGTGCACTCATATTTCCGAATAAAAATGAATAGTTTTAAGTTTTTGTGAGATGTAAAAAATAACAGTCATTTCTGAAACTGAGAAAAGTCTTTGACCTTTTGTTAAGATAGCCACTGGGTTTCAGATTAACTATAACATGTATAGCTCTGTATCTTGCAAAAGTCTCATTTTGTCAATTGTATTTTTTTTTTCAAATTAAGTAAGCCACATTTCACATACCCCAGGAATGCAGGTTCTCCTGTGTCAGTGACATTGTGCAGTAGGTTGAAGCAGACGTATGATTTTGACCTCTATGACCTTCAAGACTGTACTGAGAACTCGTGGTGGCTGTGGTCGTAGTGATACCAGCTGATAACTGAAAATATCAACCAATTAGTCAATCAACTTATCAATCATTTATTTATATACCTGATTTCACAAAACAGAAAGAAGTTCGAAAAAGACCTTTATTATTTGATTTCACAGAACAAAATGTCGTTCAAAAGAAGAACAAGAGGAGAGTGCCCGTGAACGGGCACTGTGTCAGCTGACTGAATGTTTTTGATTTGTGATGGTGATAATGAGAGGAGAGCATAATTATCAGGGAAAGGGCTGTACAGAAATACAGTAAATGGTAACTGAACAGCATGTTCGAAAGATATTCCGAAGCTGACAGAAGAAAAGGACAAAAAAGTTGTGCCCTGCAAATGGTATTATGAAATAAAGTAACAAGGTAATTGTTTAAGTGTAAAAAGTAGGTTAAAAATATTTAAAGAAATACTATAAATGCAATATCCTCGTTCGACCATGAAGAAGGGATCCAAAGGTCAAATCTGACCATACCAAAAGATTCCCAGCCAAAGAATTTAGGATGGTTTACCATCCCAAACCTCTCGGACCAATAATAAGTGAGTCATAGGCACTTTTTAAGTTTGGCTATCCTTGTTTGACCTTGACGGAGGGGTCTAAGGTCAAATCTGACCACACAAAAAAATTCCCAGCCCATGATTTCCTGTAGCTTGTTTACCATCCCAAACATGTAGGACCAATAATAAGCGACTTATAAGCAATTGTAAGTTTGGCTATCCTCAATTGACCTTGAAGGAGGGGTCCCAGGTCAAATCTGACCACACCAAAAGAATCCCAGCCCATGATTTCCTATATGTTGGTTTACCATCCCAAACCTCCAAGACCAATAATACGCGAGTTATAAGCACTTTAAGTTTGGCTATCTTCGTTTGACCTGGAAGGAGGGGTCTAAGGTGAAATCCGACCACAGCAAAAGATTCCCAGCCCATGATTTTCTATAGGTTGGTTTTCCATTCCAAACCTCTAGGACCAATAATAAGCGAGTTATAAGCACTTTTAAGTTTGGCTATCCTCATTTGACCTTGAAGGAGGGGTCCAAGGTGAAATCCGACCACACCAAAAAATTCCCAGCTCATGATTTTCTATAGGTTGGTTTTCATTCCAAACCTCTAGGACCAATAGTTAAGCGAGTTATAAGCACTTTTATGTTTGGCTATCCTCATTTGACCTTGAAGGAGGGTTCCAAGGTCAAATCGGACCATATTAACAGATTCCCAGCCCATGATTTCCTACAGGTTGGATACAATGATTTACTCAACAGTGAGAACCTGAAAGAAGCTTTGCTCAGCTATGCCATGACATTGAGGTCTACAATTTCACTATGTTATAGCTGACCAAAACGTCTGTGAATAACATATTTAACAAAATACTCTAAATGTAATAGTTTTCAAGTTACAACTGATTTACTCAAGAGTGAGAACCTCAAAGTAACTATTACTCAGCTATGCCATGAGCTACATGTCTGAATTTTTGCTCTGTTATAGCTGACCTAAAAGTAGGTGAACAACATATTTAAGCAAAATACTGTAAATGCAATAGTTTTCAAGTTACAACTGATTTACTCAATAGTGAGAACCTGAAAATAGCTATTGCTCCGCTATGCCATGAGCTATAGGTCTGTAATTTCACTATGTTATAGCTAACCCAAAAGTAGGTGAACAATATATTTTAACAAAATACTCCAAATGCAATATTTTTCAAGTTATAGCCGATTTACTCAACAGTCAGTGCCTGAGAATAGCTATTGCTCAGTTGTGCCATGAGCTACAGGTCTGTAATTTCACTATGTTATAGCTGACCCAAAAGTAGCTGAATAACATATTTGCACAAATTTCTGTAAAGGCAATAGTTTTCCAATTACAACTGATTTACTCAACAGTGAGAACTTCAAAGTAGCTATTACTCAGCTATGCAATGAGCCACAGGTCTGGAACTTCACTATGTTATAGCTGACCCCAAAATAGGTGAATAACATATTGCAACAAAATACTCTAAATGCAATAGTTTCCAACTTATAAGTGATTTACTCAACAGTGATAACCTAAAAGAAGCTATTACTCAGCTATGCCATGAGCTACAGGTCTGAAATTTTACTATGTTATAGCTGACCCAAAAGTAGCTGAATAACATATTTATACTAAATTCTCTAAATGCAATAGTTTTCCAATTATAAGTGATTTACTCAACATTGAGAACTTCAAAGTAGCTATTACTCAGCTATGCAATGAGTCACAGGTCTGGAACTTCACTATGTTATAGCTGACCCCAAAATAGGTGAATAACATATGAAACAAAATACTCTAAATGCAATAATTTCCAAGTTATAAGCGATTTACTCAACAGTGATAACCTCAAAGTAGCTATTACTCAGCTATGCCATGAGCTACAGGTCTGAAATTTCACTATGTTATAGCTGACCCAAAAGTAGGTGAACAACATATTTAAGCAAAATACTGTACATGCAATAGTTTTCAAGTTACAACTGATTTACTCAATAGTGATAACCTAAAAGTAGCTATTACTCAGCTATGCCATGAGCTACAGGTCTGAAATTTTACTATGTTATAGCTGACCCAAAAGTAGCTGAATAACATATTTATACTAAATTCTCTAAATGTAATAGTTTTGCAATTACAACTGATTTACTCAATAGTGAGAACCTCAAAGTAGTTATTACTCAGCTATGCAATGAGCTACAGGTCTGAAATTTCACTATCTTATAGCTGACCCAAAAGTAGGTGAACAACATATTTAAGCAAAATACTGTAAATGCAATAGTTTTCAAGTTACAACTGATTTACTCAATAGTGATGACCTAAAAGTAGCTATTACTCAGCTATGCCATGAGCTACAGGTCTGAAATTTTACTATGTTATAGCTGACCCAAAAGTAGCTGAATATCATATTTATACGAAATTCTCTAAATGCAATAGTTTTCCAATTACAACTGATTTACTCAATAGTGAGAACTTTAAAGTAGCTATTACTCAGCTATGCCATGACCTACAGATCTGAAATTTCACTATGTTATAGCTGGCCCAAAAGTAGCTGAATAACATATTCATACGAAATTCTCTAAATGCAATAGGTTTTAAGTTACAAGTGATTTACTCAATAGTGAGAACTTCAAAGTAGCTATTACTCAGCTATGCAATGAGCCACAGATCTGAAACTTCACTATGTTATAGCTGATCCAAAAATAGGTGAATAACATATTGAAACAAAATACTGTAAATGCAATAGTTTCCAAGTTATAAGCGATTTACTCAACAGTGATAACCTAAAAGTAGCTATTACTCAGCTATGCCATGAGCTACAGGTCTGAAATTTTACTATGTTATAGCTGACCCAAAAGTAGCTGAATAACATATTTATACGAAATTCTCTAAATGCATTGGTTTTGAAGTTATAAGCGATTTACTCAACAGTGATAACCTAAAAGTAGCTATTACTCAGCTATGTCATGAGCTACAGGTCTAAAATTTTACTATGTTATAGCTGACCCAAAAGTAGCTGAATAACATATTTATACGAAATTCTCTAAATGCAATAGTTTTTAAGTTAAAAGTGATTTTACTCATGATGGAAGTTACTGAAAAGCCCAAAAGTAGCTATTACTCACTTAGCTATTGAGACAGGCACCCAACTTACTCACCATATTGTAGCTATGAAAAAAGTAGCTGAATAACATATTTTCACAAAATGCTCTAAATGCAACACTTTTCAAGTTATAAATGATTTTGTGCATGATTTCATGAATTTTAATGCATTAAAAATTATTAAAAAAATTTATTAAAAAAAAAGTAAGACAGATCCAGGTCTCATACTCACACAAGAGAATCTACCTGTGGCCTAGTACATATATGCAAGATATGAGAGAAATCCCCGCAATAGTCACTGAGAAAATTGTGATTAAGTGTTGAAATTTTCACACTTTTGGTGGGGGTACCCCCCTTGTAATGTCTCTAGCAAACAGACGAACAGACAGATTTGCATGCCTTGAACAATTTTTCATCCTCGATAGATAAGGTATCTTTTAAAAAAAACAGCACGTCTCTAGGCCTTGTAGTTTTGGAGGAGAAGTTGTTCACGCGGACGCGTACGCGTACGCCCACGCCGCAGAGTGACGACATAATGTCAGCTGACTGACAAGTCAGCTGACATAAAAAAAACTAGACTGTGGCCAGATGCAAGATGTATCCACCATAAAAGGATCACTAACATTGTTTTCACGATAAACAGCATTTTTCAAAATGGCAGCTGAAATTCTGAAAGGTCTAAATTTTTCAGAGGTCCTAGAGTAGTCCTTGAAATCCAGTTGGGTTCAAAATTTCCCCGAAATCACTCTATATCTTATGGACTTTGAGACACAACATTTTCCATTTCTGCCAAAATTTAAGACAGTGGTTGAAATTCCGAAAATTCAAAGTTTTCAAATGTCATACAGGAGTAGTCCTTGGTACCCATGTGATCCAAAATTTACCCGAAATTGCTCTAACTCTTACAGTTTTTGAGATAACAGACATTTTCCATTTCCGCCCAAATTCAAGATAGCAGCCGAAATTCGAAAAATTTATACATTTTCCAGAAGCCAAAAAAGTAGTCCAAAATATGCTAAAAATTGCTCATTGGCAAAATGTCAAAGTAGCTTTTACTCAGTTAGCATTGGAGCTACACGCTGAAAATTTGCATGACAAATATCATCAAAAAAGTAGCTGAACAACATATTTGATAAAATAAATCCTCCAAATTTGCAAATTCAATGAGAAAAATGCAAATTTAATAAGTTAAATTAAATTTTTATTAGTTAATACCTTACCCAATGGACAATTACTTTACCGGTTGTCATGACTATACTATACAATATGTACATAATATTATATACAGATCTCCTCATTCCTGGGACTACTGGTGGATCTGCTGAGCAGCCACCACTGGCCCCAATTGGAAAAGCTTTGAATCAGCCCAAGCCACATCCTTTAAATGGAACTGTATGAAGGTGTTGTATGACTTGAAATGGCAGGCTGATAATATCTGTTCTAAGGAGATTCCCGACTGGAAGGCCATAGAAGCAGCAAAGGCCCTCACATCATGGGCTTTAACCTGACGTAAGGTGAGGGCCTCCTGATTAGAGAGCTCATAACATAGGATCACAGTCTGCTTGATCCATGAGGAGATAGTGGCAGGGGAGATATCTTTGTTGAAACCTTGAAGACTAACTCCTTGTTCTGCCTGAGCCCTGAGGTCTGAAGTCCTGTCCAAGTAGTAGTGCAGGGCTGTGACTGGACATAGGGATCTGTCACCTTTGAGTATCTTGTCCAGAGTTGGGGCAAGGGCTGGAATTACCACCGGGGCCACACTGTCTGGACCCTCTTTGGCCAGCTGGTTCTTGGACAGAAAGCTGGTAAGGAGACACTTTGGACCAGTCTGACTGGTGTCTGATATTCTTACTCAACAAAGCATGGATCTCACTCCTGTGTTTGCCTGAACCCAAAGCTAAGAGTAAGAAAGTCTTGAAGGTCAAATGTTTCAGAGAAGCTTCCTTTAGGGGTTCAAAGGGAGGGAGCCTTTGTCAGCTGGTGCAGCACCAAGCAAAGGTTCCAAGAGTGGACGCCCCTACGACCCTTGGGTCTGTCTGTCGAAGCTATCCAAGAGACAAGTGAGATTCTCATCTTTGTTGACATTAATGGGCGAATTTCCAAGTTTGTCTGCTATGGTCAACCTGTAGACATTAATCATAATTAGCTGTGACTTACTGTCCTGGAACAGGTACAGCAGGAAATCGGCTATAGATTTTATAGGTGGTGCCCTGAAGTCCACCTGATTACTGTGACACCACTTTGTACAATGGTCAACTTTGCCTCATAGACTGATCTGGTTGAACCTCTTTAAGCTGCCTCAATTCATGCTGCTACTGCCTCAGAGAAGCCTTGCTCTTTGATAGCAGAGGAACGAGGATCCACAGATCAAGATTTAGGTCTAACAGATTCTTGTGAGGAGTCTGGTTGAAAAGCTGTTAGTAGATTGGGGAGGTTGGGCAGGCACAGAGGGCTCTGGCTTGACACGGACACTAGATCTCAAAACCCGGACATGTTGGGCCACCCTGGAGCAAGAGTGATTCTCCTACAGGGGTAATCCTGTAATTTTGCCACCACTTTGCCTAATATGGCAACTGGTGGGAAGGCATATGGGTCCAGATCCTCCCAAGACAGGCCGAGTGCATCAACCTGATGACACAAGTGAGGCAGTTTGTTGTTGAACCTCAAGCAAATAAATTTGTCTGAGGTTGGTGCCACCCGGTGCATATCATCTGAAAAATTTCTGGAAGGAGACCACTCTGGATGATCTGGCCTAGCCTGGCCAGCTTGTGTACTACCACATTCAGTTGGCCTGGAATGTGTCGGCCTTTGAGTGTCACCTGTTTCCTGGAACACCAGGTTGCTAAAGGAATTATCTTGTCAACAGAGGTCGTGGAACTCTTTTACGACCAGAAAGACGTCCTTCAGGTCCAGATATTTCATATGCAACTTGCTTTCTGGTACCAGGTTCCCCTTGCAGTGTCCTCCACTAAGATTAGCTGAGCATGACTGAGGGGATGTAATGGTTGGGTTCAAAAGACATTTTTTTCTGGATCCACCATTTTAAGTGAGAGTGACTGCTTCTGTAACAATAGGAGCCTGGTCAGTGTAGGTCTAGCCGGTCAGTCCGATCCGGTTACCAGATCAGCACTTGTGTAGATAGATGTGGACTGTTTCAGTTACAACAGGAGCCTGGTCAGTGTAGGCCTGGTCGGTCGGTCCGATCTCATCACCAGATCAGCACTGGTGTAGATGTAGACTGCTTCTGTAACAACAGGAGCCTGGTCAGTGTAGGTCTGGTCGATCGGTCGGGCCGGTCACCAGACCAGTAATCGTTTAGATGTAGACAGCTTCTTTACCAAAAGGAGCCTGGTTGGTGCAGGCCTGGTCAGTCCATTCAGGTCACCAGACTAGTGCTGGTGTAGATGTAGACTGCTTTCCTAACAACTTGAGCCTGGTTGGTGTAGGCCTCATCGGTCAGTCCGATGTAGATGGAGACTGCTCCTGTAACAATAGAGGGCTGGTCCATAAACCAGAACTGGTGTGGGTGAAGCAATCTCCTCTGTGAAGGGTGTGTAGCCAGTTCCAGGCCAGTAGGCTCTATAACCCTTGTATGGTTATTGTGTAGTCACAGGAAAGGCACAGGTCAATAAGATATATCTACATTTGCAGGAAGTAAGACATATCTACATTGGCAGGAATGAAGAATAGCCTATAAAATAAGTCTTCTGTTAAAACGGTCACTAACGGTGGCCAATGCTGCTTAACTTCTGATGAGGCCACCACATCTGTAAGTTTCCTCCATTAAATTTTTTTTGTAAGCAACATGCCACTCATAGGATTTGCTGGAGATGATGATATCAAAGCAATACAATACATTTGTCTGTAGATATGAAAGAAACTCTTTTAAAGGTTTTTACATGGTGAAGTGGCCAGGATAACAAAGTTATTAATAGGAATCCACATAAAAAGCTACCGTACACAATACAAAATGGTACAGGTGCCTTCCTCAACAAATATTTAACAGCCACAGAGTCAAAGTTCACTTCAACATAACTACATAATCCGCACTCCTGGCCAACATATGAAGACAAAAGGTGCTTCTACATATATATGTTATGTACAAATTGAGATTTTGTACAAGTTGCAACTTGTACAAGAAATCTGTACAAGTTGCAACTTGTACAAGCTCCATAGTTATCAGTTGAGAAATGTATTTTAGTGAATTTATACTTTAAAATTCATAAAATCAACATACAGTATCAGATCTTCATGAACAGCAAATTCACTGTAAATTATACTTTTTAATGAGAAAGCATCCTGTGGATCTGTATATTTTCATAATTTTGAAACTAAGGCTAATGACCAGAGTGTGCAGGGACATTAATGGAACATTTTATTAAATGAATTTGATTAATGCCTATTGGATGTCTAGCCCCAATATTCCACATCCAACATTTCTCTCCCATCTTTACTATGTTCAGATTTGGGAGTGTTGTATTTTAGGGAACACTATTCCAGCAGAGAAAATTGTCTGGTTCTTGTGCCTCCAAATTGTCTGACTATAAGTCTGCTTTGGAGAAGGCGGTAAGCAGGGTGCTGTGACTCATGCTTTCTGAGGCCACACTCTTGTAGAACAAGCAAAAAATAATTAATCAGTTTGGCTAACTTAAGTGTGTTATTTTGCCTAGGCAAATAACACACTTAAGTTAGCCAAAAGTGACTTAACACTGTGACTATTAACACACTTCTCATTAATTATTTTTTGATCGTATTTTCATAATTTTGTTGACAATTATGACACATTTTTAAATGCATATCTTTTTCTTATTTTAAAAGTTTGAGTCACACTGCCCACCTGAAGCCTGCATCTGACTTTTGCGTTGGTAACCTTATAATTTATAATAATGTTTTCTGTCAACAATTCTACAAAATTTATTTGATCCAAAACAAAGGAATAAATAAAATTAATTGTTTTGTGGTGATAAGACCACATCTGAATTTTAAGACTATACAAGGATTTCATCAATGGAATACATGTGTTAATTACAATTATGCATACACTATTATCTGTCCTTTGATACTTTCCCTTACACACTTGTGATCCTAGTTCACTAGAGCTAAATCGCAACACAGCCCTGATGCTATAGGAAGCCACACCAAGAGGGTTGATTGCATTTGATTTCTATTTCTTATAACTTTTTTAACTTTCATATTTGAAGTCCGATTGTTTGCCTAAGTATATGTATGTTTGACACCAGTCCACAGTTCTACAACTCCACTGAGAACAAAGATGGAGTCTTACAAGCATCAATAAGGAGCAGCTCACACAGCTGAACTTAGTATTTAACACTAAAGCATATTTTTTTCTAAAGCATATTTTTATAAATATCCATAATACTTGTTTTCCATTGTAAAATAGAAGAAGTATCTTGAAAATTGAAAAGATGGTGACGTCACACTCACTAGCCAGGAAGGAAATAGGTCACGACACCTTGTGAGTGGTGTGCACATAGTCGGCTCAGTCGGTGGAGACACAGGACATCTTTTTCTGACATTCGGCGTTGTCAGCTTGCGCTTGCAGTATAGCTAATTGTCCATTAGGTCAGATGTATTAACACAATAAAATGAATATTCGGTGGTCCAATAAGAGTTCCAGTTCACTTTTGCATATATAACTTTAACACAATTGTATCTGAGAAGACATGTACCTGCTCTGAGAGGTGTTGATGATGTAACATTGCACCGGAGACCTCATTCATTCGAAGGACACTTTGAAGAGAGCTGAAGGACTCTTCTTCCCAGGAAGAGGACACAGTGCTGCACAATAAAAAAAAAATAGCATCAGAGATGCCCGTACCCCACAGCCTGGGAAAATAGTTTCAACACCATGAGATATAGAAGTAGTGAAACAGTACACAGATTGGGATACTTTCAGAGCAGTGTCAGTGTCCAAATAATGTTCAAGTAGAGAAAATAACATCAAAGAGAAAGAAATTGCATGTAAAGATTAAGTATTACAAGACAATTCAGTAAACTAAAAATTATCAAGCTTTAAGACTTCTCCCATTTTGATTTTCATTTGTATGGTCAAATTATGGTTTGGATGTTTTGAATATTACCCATATATATAGATGTGGCAATCCATGCTTTTATGTGAAATTGGGGCAAAACCCGTGGCTCACTTGATGCAATACCATCTGTTAAAATGAGATGTTGCAAAAGTAAAGTGGTTAATGAATTCTAATATGACACTGCTTAATCTACACCAAAAGGCACCCAAAGGGATAGAGATAAAGAGATAAATAGTATCAGATATCCTCGTAGAGACATAAAATAGCATCAGATATGCAAGATCAAAGGTCAAATTCAGGTCACACCATGACGTTGCATACATATAACCCTTGACCAATGTCCCTACCAAATATCCACTTCCTACACCTTATGGTTTCCAAAATATAGCCCAGACAAGGCATTATAGGTCAAGGTCACTACGGCAAGGTCAAAGGTCAAATCAAGGTCACACCATGACGTTTTACATTTACACACCCTAACCAATGTCCCTACCAAATATCCACTTCCTACACCTTATGGTTTCCAAAATATAGCCCAGACAAGGCATTATAGGTCAAGCTCACTACGGCAAGGTCAAAGGTCAAATCAAGGTCACACCATGACGTTTTACATTTACACACCCTAGCCAATGTCCCTACTCAGTATCAACTTCCTACACCTTACGGTTTCCGAGATATACCCCGGACAAGATTTTATAGGTCAAGGTCACTACGGCAAGGTCAAATCAAGGTCAGACCATGAGATTGCACACCTACACATCCTAACCAATGTCCCTACCAAGTATCATCATACACCTTACGGTTTCTGAGATGCATCCCAGACAAACTTTTTCCTGCCGCCCGCCCGCCCACCCATTCGGACACCATGGGTGAAAACAATACCCCGACAGCCTTTAAGGGCGGTGGGGTAACAATAGCATTGAATAAGAATTCAGTGGTCACCATTTAAAATTTGAGTAAATCATTTTAGTCAAAATTGTTGGAATATTTGGGCAGTATTCATAAATATCCTTTTCCGAGTTTAAGTATAAAATAAAGAAATTTTCTGAATTTAAATATTTTTTTTCTATCTTTGAACAATGTAGCTACTGGGGATTTTTTGTGTGTGTTTTTGGGACTTTTTCAAATAAAATTGATTTATAACATAGAGTTGGTCAAGGTCGTGTACTGTGAATCAAGGGCAAGCAACTACCAGCTTTTCCACTTGAGGTTGGGAATGGATTTAAACTCTAATATCAAAGATGGGAGGCAAGTGTGTTACCACTGCAAACTGTGGCCCAATTTTTAAAGAAAAAATTAACAGCCCAACCTTAAAGTAAACAAAGAACACCCGCTGCTTATTTAAAATGAAATTTAAAGCTTTTGACAGAAAACTTCTTTTTTTTAATCTAGGAATAGACATTACAACTTTGGAAAACATGGCACCAAATTCTAGTGAAAGAGATTTCAACTTGCCCCATTGCTGCTTACCTGTCTGCACTTTCTGCAGTGTCATTCCTTGAATCACTGTCCTGTAAGTCCTCTTTCTGGTTTATCATGGTTCTTGTCTTGTTGAGCTGGGCCAACAACTCTGACTTGCGGGTGTGGAGCTCTTCCAGCTGTTCAGATGGGGACTTACCCTGTGAATACATGCCCAGGTTTTATTAATTACATTTTATCCAAAATTAGTCATGCATGCATTCATTCATCTGAATATCAAGTTACATCTTAGGAAACAGTACTTTATGACAGCATTTTCAAAGTTAGGGTATTGGAAACACAAAGAAGATTTCTGGCTAAGGAGTTTAAACATATCAAATATTTTTTCATGGTAAAAAATCTGCCACTGCAGGTGGAATTCACCAAAGATGAGATCCCCTATTATGTCCTTGACTTTTGGGAAATTCATCACACATTTGTGATTTTTGTTACCATAGAAGTCCTCTGATCTCGCTTGATGCAAAATTGGCACAAATTCTCACAATGTTATCAAACTTTTAAACAGAGTGCTCACAGTTTGTCTGTTTTCATTTCTGACGGACAATCCAATGTATGCGAGTTCTTATTAAACCGGAGTCTTACCCGTCCCCTCATTGCCTGGCTGCTGTAATGTGCCCTATCTCTAGCATTCAGTCCATAGCAGTCCACACTGTAAAGGTCAGTGTCACTACGGACGTAAGAAGGCATCACTGTTGCAACCTTCTGCAAAGCATTACCTTCGGCACGACCATCTCCTGATATTGCCTGGAACTCTGGCGTGGCCATCTGAAATTGCAAAAATTGTAGAAAACATTTGACTGGCTTCTGCATTGATGAACAATGACTCTGGTTTCAAATATCTGTTGTTACCATCTTCATTTGCAACATTTTGAACTGCAACAAATTGAATTAAACATTTTATTGCATCTTGGCTTGTGTATGTTACCTGCAGAAAGGCAACATTTATTTAGAATAAGTGATTATTTAAGGTTCCAGCTGCCATGAGTAATAATTTTTGTAAAGCAGTACTTTTTTCTTGATTACTCTTCATCAGGTACTCTTCTCCGGTGGTACAATTGCACAAATTGTTTTGTTCAAAGTTCTAAAATATCAACCAATTCATGATAATTTGCTTAAACTACGTTGTATTTTAAATAAATCAGGACCCTACTCTACACAAAGTAGGGTAGGGTTGGCAGCGTATTTGCCATTTCAGTATCTTGCCTGTGCAAAACCATTCCAATTCCAGGATTCCAAAAATAGTTGCATTTTAGTACCTCCCCAATCAAATAGGCCTACTGACAAGAAATGAAACAAATGAATACAAAACATGGCTATTCTGCTCAACAAAATTGCTTTTGAAGTCAACAAATTCACATAAAATAAGGGATCAAAGCTTTATAATTTCTTCAAATTTGGGATTAGTTTACAATATTTTACATTTTCCTTTAATTATATGTGTTGACAATCGAGACACCAGTTGTAAACTGTCATTAAGGTATGTCAGTAAAATACTCTCAATACCATTATTACAGACAATGCCCTAATAATGAGTACAATTTAAAATCCCTATTTAATGTAGCTATAATTGCATTATATTGCATATTCATACTTGTAGCGTGATTTGACCCATCCTGACTGCACAAGTACAACCTCAGCTCTTTAGTGACTGACATTCCCCAAACTGAAAGACAGAGATTGTTGTTTATTTACGTCCTTTGGATTCTTTAGCCTATCAATGCAGATACACCATCACAACCTCTGAGCCATTATGTATCTGCCTGTGTGTGTATTTAAGATCAAACCTTGGTTCTCTGTTTTCGTGAGCATGCGTGTTTCCCACTGGGCCAGATTGGCAGATTTGAAAATTTTAATTACTTAAATGTAGCTTTTATAAGCTACAAGCTTACCATGTGGAACTGAATGCTTACTCGGGAGGCCACAGGCATCTCGGCCAACGTCCAAGAAAAATGGACGCATACTAGTGGCGAGACGCCTTGGAATCGAGGTGACCCCAGTAGTGACGTAGCCTTCCGCTTCCTCTTTCGAGATGGTACACTCTAAGAGATGATTAACACAGCATGTAAAATATTCCACCACTATTTACTAGGGATGGATCAGTAAGCCTGGTATCTCAGTAGAGAGCATTTTACTGAAACACCATGACAAGATTTTGAAAACACCACTTCACTTGCTTACACATGTAATGGAAGGAAGAGTTAAAATATTAGAAATATAATCTGAAGAGATTATAAGCTTTTATCCCCATATTTCCATCCATTTGCAGATTTTTATAGCGATGTGTTGAGCAGAACTGCCATGTTTTGGTTACAACTCTTTATAATCTCAATCTCACTTGTCAAAACATATAATGGAAGGAAAACTGGAAATATTGGACAGCAACCAGAAATATCAAGATATTATACCATTTATCAAATATTTTGTGCATTTAGGGACTTTTATTGTGATGACGTTATGAGGAAATGTCCATGTATGTTTGGTGTGTACTAAAATGCAGAGTCCTGAAAGCAGTATGGTTTTGCATTGGTGACCTCCTGATGTGTATATTTTTCATATCGACCATTCCCTACTATTTACACACTAACCCACCTGCCACCTGGTGGTCTGCACATGTCTGGGCTGACCGGCTGCCGGGCTGTAGACTGGGGATTGGTACGTGACACTGGAGTGATACTGATTAGGATTATAAATATATTGCTGCTGTTGCTGGGCATGGGCATGTTGTGCTGGAGGTGGTCGCCCTGGCATCTGAGATGGCTGAAGACCTTGACCTTTTGAAAAGTAACAAAGCAATATTGAAGAATATCACCACAATTCCAAATCTGCTAGTTTTACGGTTGACTGCGTTTTTCAGAACTGGTTCCCAAAAAAGCCAAAATGACTTGGTACATTTGATTTAGTAAAGGCAATGACATAACTTATCGAAATTTATGCATGATATACAATTTGCATTTGGAAGAGTTTTTTTTTTCAACTAAATAGCTAATATCTTGAGGAAATATAACAAGAGGAGAGTGCCCGTGAACGGGCACTGTGTCAGCTGAATGAGTGTTTTTGATTTGTGAAGGTGATAATGAGAGGAAAGCAAAATTATGAGGGAAAGTGCAGTACAGAAATACAGTAAATGGTAATTGAACAGCATGTTTGAAAGAAATTCCGAAGCTGACAGAAGAAAAGGACAAAAAAGTTGTGCCCTGCAAATGGTATTATGAAGGAAAGTAACAAGGTAATTGTTTAAGTGTAAAAAGTAGGTTAAAACATAATTAAAGAAATACTGCAAATACAATATCCTCGCTCGATCTTGAAGAAGGGGTCCAATAAAAAACTCTAACCACACCAAAAAATTCACATCCCATGATTTCCTATAGGATGGTTTACCATCCCTAACCTCTAGGACCAATAATAAGCAAGTTATAGACACTTTTAAGTTTCGCTATCCTTGTTTGACCTTGAAGGAGGGGTCGAAGGTCAAATCCGACAACACTAAAAGATTCCCAGCCCATGATTTCCTGTAGGTTGGTTACCATCCCAAACCTCTAGGACCAATAATAAGCGAGTTATAATCAATTTTAAGTTTGGCTATCTTCGTTTGACCTCAAATGAGGGGTCCAAGGTCAAATCTGACCACACCAATAGATTTCCAGCCAATGATTTCCTATAGGTTGGTTTACCATCCCAAACTTCTAGGACCATTAATAAGCGAGTTATAAGCACTTTTAAGTTTGGCTATCTTCATTTGACCTTGAAGGCAGGGTCCAAGGTCAAATCCGACTACACCAAAAGATTCCCAGCCAATGATTTTCTATAGGTTGGTTTCCATTCCAAACCTCTAGGACCAATAATAAGCGAGTTATAAGCACTTTTAAGTTTGGCTATCCTCATTTGACCTTGAAGGAGGGGTCTAAGGTCAAATCGGACTACATCAACAGATTCCCAGCCCATGATTTCCCACAGGTTGGTTTACCATCCCAAACCTCTAGGATCAATAATAAGGGAGATACAAGCACTTTTCATGATTGACAAAGAAACGCCTGTGGCGGCCATCTTGTTTTTCAAAATGAGGCCAAAAATATTCCCAGTCAAGATTTTATAATGAGGAACATATCCTGCGAATTTGAGATCTCCACCTTTTATACCCTTTGCTCTAGGGGGCCAACAAAAGTCATTGTTTAAAGTCGAATAAATGTCCCTGGCGGCCATCTTGTTTTTCAAAATGAGGCCAAAAATATTCCCAGGCAACATTTCATGGTTATTAATATATCCTGCAAACTGAAGAAGGCTAGCTATAATATTTTTTTCGTTAGAGCGGTAATGGTGAAATTTCTCTACACACTGCGGCTATCCAGTGGATACAATGATTTACTCAACAGTGAGAACCTGAAAGTAGCTATTGCTCAGCTAAGCCATGACATAGAGGTCTGCAATTTCACTATGTTATAGATGACCAAAAATTATGTGAATAACATATTTAAACAAAATACTCTAAATGTAATAGTTTTCAAGTTACAACTGATTTACTCAACAGTGACAACCTCAAAGTAGCTATCACTCAGCTATGCAATGAGCTACATGTCTAAATTTTTACTATGTTATAGCTGACCAATAAATAGGTGAACAACATATTTAAGCAAATTACTGTAAATGCAATAGTTTTCAAGTTACAACTGATTTACTCAATAGTGAGAACCTGAAAATAGCTATTGCTCAGCTATGCAATGAGCTATAGGTCTGTAATTTCACTATGTTATAGCTGATCCAAAAGTAGGTGAACAACATATTTTAACAAAATACTCCAAATGCAATATTTATCAAGTTACAGCTAATTTACTCAACAGTCAGTACCTGAAAATTGCAAATTTTAATTAGTAAATTAAATTTTTATTAGTTAATACCTTACCTAACAGACGATAGCTATTGTCCGGCGCAAGCCAGTCCCGCCAAACGCCAGAAAAAGATGTCCTGAGTTTCACCTCCGGCCGGACCGGTACACTCCCATCCACTCGCCAGGTGGCCTAGTTCCTGCTTTATTCGCCAGAGGGACGTGACGTCATAGCATCTTTTTCGTTTGGCGCGAATTGAAAAGTTGTGTTTTTCTGATAACATTTTGCATTTGTGGATATTTCTTCTCATTTTATTTGTGTGTACCTGAAGTTTTGTCATCGGATATTTACATCATTTTTGCTCAGTTGTGCCATGAGCTACAGGTCTGTAATTTTACTATGTTATAGCCGACCCAAAAGTAGCTGAATAACATATTTACACAAATTTCACAAATTACACAAAGGTCTGGAATTTCACTATGTTATAGCTGACCCCAAAATACGTGAATAACATAATGAAACAAAATACTTTAAATGCAATAGTTTTCAAGTTATAAGTGATTTACTCAACAGTGATAACCTAAAAATAGCTATTACTCAGCTATGCCATGAGCTACAGGTCTGAAATTTTACTTTGTTATAGCTGACCAAAAAGTAGCTGAATAACATATTTACACAAATTTCTGTAAATGCAATAGTTTTCAAATTACAACGGATTTACTCAACAGTGAGAACTTCAAAGTAGCTATTACTCAGCTATGCAAGGAGCCACAGGTCTGGAATTTCACTATGTTATAGCTGACCCCAAAATACGTGAATAACATATTTAAACAAAATACTCTAAATGCAATAGTTTTCAAGTTATCAGTGATTTACTCAACAGTGATAACCTAAAAGTAGCTATTACTCAGCTATGCCATGAGCTACAGGTCTGAAATTTTACTATGTTATAGCTGACCCAAAAGTAGCTGAATAACATATTTATATGAAATTCTCTAAATGCAATAGTTTTCCAATTACAACTGATTTACTCAATAGTGAGAACTTCAAAGTAGCTATTACTCAGCTATGCAAGGAGCCACAGGTCTGGAACTTCACTATGTTATAGCTGACCCCAAAATAGGTGAATAACATATTTAAACAAAATACTCTAAATGCAATAGTTTTCAAGTTATAAGTGATTTACTCAACAGTGATAACCCAAAAGTAGCTATTACTCAGCTATGCCATGAGCTACAGGTCTGAAATTTTACTATGTTATAGCTGACCCAAAAGTAGCTGAATAACATATTGATACAAAATTCTCTAAATGCAATAGTTTTCAAGTTATAAGTGATTTTACTCATGATGGAAGTTACTGAAAAGCCCAAAAGTAGCTATTACTCACTTAGCTATTGAGACAGACACCCAAGTTACTCACCATGTTGTAGCTATGAAAAAAGTAGCTGAATAACATATTTTAACAAAATGCTCTAAATGCAATACTTTTCAAGTTATAAGTGATTTAGTGCATGATTTCATGAATTTTAATGCATTAAAAATAATTAAAAAAATTTATTTAAAAAAAATTAAGACAGATCCAGGTCTCATACTCACACAAGAGAATCTACCTCTGGCCTAGTACATATATGCAAGATATGAGAGAAATCCCTTCAATAGTCACTGAGAAAATTGTGATACAGTGTTGAAATTTTCACACTTTTGGTGGGGGTACCCCCCTTGTAATGTCTCTAGCAAACAGACGAACAGACAGATTTGCATGCCTTGAACAACTTTTCATCCTCGATAGATAAGGTATCTTTTAAAAAAAACAGCATGTCTCTAGGCCTTGTAGTTTTGGAGGAGAAGTTGTTCACGCGGACGCGGACGCGGATGCCCACGCCGCAGAGTGACGACATAATGTCAGCTGACTGACAAGTCAACTGACATAAAAACCTCCCTTTTATTAACAAAATCTACTTATATATGTGTTGTCTATATTTGGTAATGGTTGGACCAGTTCTGAATATGGAAAAATCTTTTTTACATGAAGTGCTAAAGTCTCTGGCTAAATATCCCAAGTACTGGCTCCATCTGTCACAAGACAGGTTACCTGAGCCAATGCTTATGGACTGTGTATCCTTGGCAGTGCCTTGGCTGGGGCAGCATATTAACAGGGAGCTAACATAATGTTAAAGCTGGATTAGCTATGTAGCAGCTTCTGTAGTTAACACATATTTGCTTACATAATAGATTGAACAGAGAAATTTATAGAGTCGGATATAATTTATTAGAATAGATTAGTTACTACATATTAGAATAGAGGGTGGCCAATTAGACGTGTGCTCAATTAATCATCGGTGTCAAGGTGCAATAGCGGTCAGTCGCTGACAATTTCTAGCAATCGATTATTCAGCTTAAATCTTGCCTTTCTTTGTGTTCTCTATATCCACTAATTTTTAAAAATATGTTAGGTAGTTTTCTTAAACAATCCCATAAAGTGTTTCATGATATTGGGGTAAAAAATCGATTATGGGTCAATTATCAGTTGGGAAAATGAAAGAAAAATCAACAATGAAATGTGGAGGCAATTCCAATCACTATATCAGAAATAGCTGAATATAGATTTTCCAAAGAGTGATTTAGGGGTTAAGTTACCATTAAACAGTTAAGTAATGTGTTATGTTACAACAGCCTTACCACCATGAGCTTGTACTGAAGAGATTTTCTTTGCCACGGGTATGATTCCTGGATGCAAGGAGTCATCCTCTATTTTGTCACTCAGAAGAGACAGCGAGTAGATGCTGGATTCCATCTTGGCTTTTGTATTGGTGGGTAGTGTACATGGCTTCACTATAGGAACTGACACTGCTTTACCACTGTGCTCTGTCTTTCGCTGATAACTGCAAGGAAAAGCCACAGCAATGAACAACTATTGTAATGATTCGCCTGACGATATACAGACAGTTCTCTCTACTCATCCAGACAGATTTACAAGCAATTAAAGATTAACAAAATTTCATATTACATGGATAAAAATTTATTGGCAAATAAACTATTGCCTGAACCCAAAATAAGGACTAAAAGAGTTTGACAAGTGATATCCAAGTATCTGATTCAACTACAGAAACATTATAAATGTATCATTTTAAAGAAAAATAATAGTAGATTTTAGCAGTTTTCATTTGAAGAAATTTCATTTTATATTGGCTGAGATATTGTCAAATATGTTGCAAACACATGAAAACTAGTGCTAGCACAAAAACTGAACCATCGACCATAATTTTGCACACTGCTCTTCTGTGACAGAAACCATGACCACAGAGGTGGGAGACAAGTGTGTTACCCACTACATCACTCTGCTTTCACAAGTTTTAAAATATTAAACAAGGCATCATAATTACTTTGGACAATGCAAAAAAAAAATCTATTTCTTTCATATGTACACCTTTACTTCACTAATTTGGTGATGTGCACATAACTACATACATGAGCCATAATTTTAAACAAAAATATAATCACATGATACTATAGAGATTAGAACTATAAGCAACAAAATTACATGAAATTTAGTTATTATGTTTCACCAAGTTTTATGAATTGGGCATATCGAAGGGGTAAAATATGGATATTCTCACCTACTACAGGTTTTGTTATTTTATAAGCATGAGCTCTAGTGAGGCTCACACTTCTAGAGACTTTCATGAATTGAGGCGTACGGTGAGGAGTACCTGTATTATCACTGAAATTATGCAACAATGGGCTAAGTTAGTACTTGAATGGGTGACTGCCTCAGTGCATTACTTGTGTTTCTGATGGTTTTGCGGCTCACGCTAGCACACCAAAACCCCTTTCAGCCTTGTTACTACAACGAAATAAAATTGTCTTTTCATACTACAATGAAATGAAAGTGGTTTTACCAGTGCTCCATTAATAACACTCATACTTAAGCACAACTCTACCTTGCTGCAGTGTTTTTTGTCTCACTGGGCAGTTCGGCAGTGACCATTTGTGGTTCTCTAGCTTTACTGCTGTTGATTTTTGCATTGGAGCTTTTGATGACACGTTTGAGAGATTCTCTCTCTTGTGGCGTGAGGGCTGATGAGGTCGATACTTTGATTTGAGCTGTCATCGGAGGTTGGGTTAAAGAGGTGACTGATGTACCTTTCTTACTCATCTGACGGTATCTGATACAACATAAACAATCAAAATAAAAACACTTCCATGGCAAGATTTTACAGGTGAAGATCACTACGGTAAGTTCAAAGGTTAAATCAAGGCCATATTATGACATTGCACATTAGTGCTGGGTATCGCCCCCAATTTCCATGTACGATTAATCGCCCAATTTGTCTGACCGATAATCAACCAGAATCAATTTTTTACTCCACTGTAGGTCATTATATCATGAACACTTTCCGGGATGAAGTATAGGTCAATCCTAAAGAATAACGGTGTTCCCACATTTAGAATTTACCGAAATACCCACTTCCTGTATATATCAACTTCCTACACTTTATGGTTTCTATGATATAGCCCGGACAAGATTTTCAAACTCAAGGTCACTACAGCAAGGTCAAAGGTCAAATCAAGGTCTCACCATGAAATTGCACACCTAGACGTCCTAACAAATGTCCTTACGAAGTATCAACCTTCACCTTACAGTTTCTGAAATATGGCCCTCACAAGATATTAAAGGTCAAGGTCACAATAGCAAGTTCAAAGGCCAAATCAGGGCCATATCATGGCATTACAGTTTCCTATATACAGCCTGGACAAGATTTTAAAGATCAAGGTCACTACAGAAAGACTACACCATGACATTGCACACCTGCATCCCCTAACCAATGTCCCTGATATTGCCCGGATATTATTTTCAAACTGAAGGTCACTACAGTAGGTCAAAGGTCAAATCAAAGTTACACCATGACGTTAGTCACCTACACCTCTGAACCATTGTCCCTACCAAGAATATAAAAAAAAAATGTTTATTCCTCTATGGCAAAACTTCTACATACTTTAAATTTTATAATTTCTTGATTATTAAATAAGAGATGTAAAACTGACCTTTCCAGCTCCTCGGCAGAGTGAGCAAAAGTACAACTGGTTCCTCTGGGGCATTTTCCTTTCTGCACCAAATCCCTGCACATGCTAGTTTTGTACTTTGGGTTGTGGAGCGGCACAAACTCCTGCTTTTTGGAGGTGCGGTTCTGACAAAAATCAACCAACCCTTCCACTATGGCTTTAATGGCTTGCATTGTTTTGTCCAAGATTTCCCATGTCGGAGTAGGAGAATCTAAAGATGGAAAATCATAGAAAAGGATATGTTGGTTTCATATACAAAACTAATGCAGAACACTTTAAAAAATTGAGCAAACACCAATTTGTATACTCAGAGGTGCAGTTCTGACTTAATGCTGCAATGGCTTGTAAGTATTGTCTTGGAAGTATTTCCCAAATTGGAGCATACACCTCTTCAGGTGGAAAAGATACTCAAACCAGGATTGTAAATCAATGGGGTTGAAGATATTTTTGGTAAAAATATAAGTAAAAAATGGTTCATAGTTATGAGATACAGTACACAGATTGGGATACTTTCAGAGCACTGCATGTAAAGAGTAAGTATTAAAATAAGACAATTCAGTAAACTATCTGCCACTGTGGCCTAGCGGGCAATACACTTGTCTAGGAACTCAGAGGACGTGGGTTCAATCCCAGGTACAGGCAGATATGTAGTGGCTCGGATGACCACTTAAAATGGCGATCCTCTGTCATTGGGTCCTATCCCCAGTGGCAGGTTAAAGAACCTCAAGGACGTTGATAAATGGTCATCCTTGAGTCTCTATCTTCCAGTTAGGGGAATGTCAGTTACTTGTGAGTTGGGGCTGTACCTGTACAGTCAGATTGGTTAAATAGCGCTTTGAGACCTGTAGTATATGGAGATATTGCGCTGAGTATAAATACATAATAATAATAATCAACAAAAAGTTATGAAGCCTTAAAATTTCTTAACTGGAGAATAGCTGTCGCTGAAAATATCACAATTATGTATGATCGAATTATGGTTTGAATGTTTTGAATATTACCCATACAAACATATGTGGCAATACATGCTTATATATGGAGTTGGGGCAAAACCTGTGACTCACTTGGTGCAATACCATCTGTTACAATGGGAAGTTGCAAAAGTAAAACCCTTACTAAATTCTAATATGACTTTAATAGTGCTTAATCTACATCAAAAGACATCCACAGGTGCAACAATCAAGATTCAAGTAAAAAGATACGAGAGATATAAGTGAGATAAAATAGTATCACATATCCCTGTAGAGAGATAAAATAGCATCAGATATGCAAGATCAAAGGTCAAATCCAGGTCACACCATGACGTTGCACACCTACACCGCCTAACCAATGTCCCTACCAAATATCAACTTCCTACACCTTATGGTTTCCGAAATCTAGCCCGGACAAGAACTATAGGTCAAGGTCACTACGGCAAGGTCAAAGGTCGAATCAAAGTCACACCATGACGTTGCACACCTACACCGCCTAACCAATATCCCTACCAAGTATCAACTTCATACACCTTACCGTTTCCGGGATATAGCCCGGACAAGATTTTATAGTTCAAGGTCACTACGGGAAGGTCAAGGTCAAATCAAGGTCACAACATGACATTGCACACCTACACCCCCTAACTAATGTCCCTCCCAGGTATCAACTTCCTACACCTTACAGTTTCTGAGATATGGCCTGACAAGATTTTCAAACTCAACGTCACTACGGCAAGGTCAAAGGTCAAATCAAGGTCACACCATGATGTTGCACACCTACACCCCCTAACCAATGTCCCTATCAAGTATCAACTTCCTACACCGTACAGTTTCTGAGATACAGGCCGGACAAACTTTTTGCCGCCGAACTTGCAGCGTAAAGGCACACCATCCAACAACATAAGACAGAAGTCATAAACATTGTAAGGGTTGTAACCAATTTGACCACTGATGTTGGGTAACCAAGAACTAGGAGGGAAAGACCTTTTGAAATGTGAAAGAGTAGCATTAGAGCAGAAGTTGAAAAGCCAGATAAGTATGCAAAGTCCAATTTTTGCATAATGTGTTAAATTGCACGTGGGACTGAGATTCAGATTAACCTGCAGGTTCTGAAGTTTGTAGTTTCATTACTTTTAGAGGGGACATACTATGCTGCATAAGAAAAGCAAAATTGGGCAGTCCACATTTCAATGTAGATTAAATCTATATTGAGTTGGCCCAGTGGCAGGTGTTGAAAAATAAATGGTTCTATGTTATTTTGTACAATGGCGCGACTGTTAAAATTGCAAATTTAATAAGTAAATTAAAGTTTTATAAGTTAATACGGTACCCCATCCAATGGACAACTGCCAAACGACAGAAAAAGTTGCCTTATATGCGTCCAATATGAACACACAAGTTGGCCGGTGCCACTGTGCACTCGCCAGGTGGCGCATCATACTTCCTGTCTAAACAGCGTGACGTCATTGCATTCATCATTTTCAGAGATTAAAAAAAAATATATGAAGAGTTTTCTTAAGTTACAGGACATCCGGACATGCAACTTCAGAAAAGATACAGGCCCGCTACAACATTTACCAGTCTAGCACAGCGGGGTAGATGTTAATAACAAAATATTGTACATTGATGCCGTTCACAAATTCTTTCCCTGTTTTGTTATTTTTAAACAAATGACAAATTTGAAATTTTACGCTCTGCACAAATTGATCATTTCCACTGACCAGAACCAGGATCCACATTAGACAGCAGTTCCAGGTGTACTTTCAGTCTGGAGAGATTCCCAGGGTCTCCAGTTCTCTGTAAAGCCATGGTGAGCTCATTGATACTCTGGCTGAAAGACTGTGGAGTTTGAAGCTGAAATGGCACCAAGTTGGTTAATTTTATTGTAATTGGAATTTTTTTAATAAAAATACTTACATAATCCCAACAGATGCTTACGGGACCTACCGTTCGGTCAAGCACACAGAAAATGTGTCTCGCCATTTTTATTTTGCACACGTAAACCCCAGTGGGCACCTGCTGGAGGTTATAGATCCTCTGTAAGTTGCCATTCTTAAATTTTAACCCTACCCCTCAAAAGATGGTAGAGGGGAGGAGGGTGGGACTCTCCCTGTTGGGATTATGTAAGTATTTTTATTTATAAAAATTCCAATTACAATAAAATTAACCAATTTTATTGCATAAAAACGTACTTACATAATCCCAACAGATGCTTGAATGCAGCCCTGAGGTCCATGGTGGGTAGACTTCTGAGGACTGTCAAGTGCTATAGGAGAGTTCTTGAGCATATACTGATACAAAAAAGCATTGAAACAATATGTTATACTACAAACAACTGTAAGATATTACATATAATTAAAATTATGTTAATCTACATGAACTGAAGTTCATAAAGTCATAAAGTAGTTGTAGTAAAGTAACTGAAAGGTACTCACCCACTAATGAAAGCAGCATGCTGTACCATACATAAACATGATATATACCAATCCCATCACCCTGTTTTTACAGTTGTGCAGGGGTGAAAGGTCAGTGGCGCCCAGTTGAATACAACTCCAACAGTCAGAGTGCAGCTGTCACTCAAGCCATCAAGATGTACTTTGAAATCATATCCATAATCGTATCCAAAATCATAGTCTTAATCCAGTCAAGTCCAACTCCACACATCCTAAAAATAAAAAGTTGAATATATTATTAAGTCTCAATTGTTCACTACATGTTGTGCAGATGCAATGAGACCTCACTTAAAGATATTATCATTCACCCAGCAAATGTCCTTCAAATAAAAGTTTGTGAAGGTATTGTGGGACCTCCAGTAACAGGAGCTCAAAACCTGCTCTAAGGAGACACCTCCTTTAAATGCAAGTGATGCAGCCATAGCTCTAACATCATGAGCTCTAACCTGACTGACCTGTTGATCAGTCATATCTGAAAACTGGTAGCAAGTGTGAATAGTCTGTTTGATCCACTCGGATATGGTTATCCTTGTGATATCCTTAGAATAACCCTCCATACGTGATACAAAGAGAAGGGCCTTGCCCTTCTCATGGATTTGGTCTTGTCTAAGTAGACTTTGAGGGCCCTAACTGGACAAAGTGACTTGTCCTCCACCAGTGAACTGTCCAACATGGTAGTAAGAGCTGGTATCACTACTGGTTTAATGGAATCAGGGCCATCCGAAGTCAATTGGTTTTTGGCCAGGAATGCTGGAGAAGGAGAAACCGTGACCTCTGACCAATTTCTCCTTGAAGAGACAGAAGAGTGAGTCCAAGCATGTATCTCACTCCTTCTTTTCCCTGAGGCTAAAGCCAACAGGAACACTGTCTTGTAAGTTAGCCACTTCAAAGGAGCCTCAGACAAAGGCTCAAAGGGAGGTTTTGTTAACCCCAGGAGGACCAAGGAGAGGTCCCATGTAGGTATGGACCTATTTGGTTCAGGTCTATCCCTGGTGAAGCTGGCAATAAGACTATTCAGTTCTAGACTTTTTGAGATTAGTTCACCCTGTGAACCCAAAGCATCAGCAATTGCTGTTCTGTAACCAGTAATTGTGTCTGGTTTGAGATTTTTGACTGTGAACAGGTAGTTTAGAAATTCTGCTACCTGGGGAACAGTTGCTGAGGTGATGTAGACCCTATTCTGTGAGCACCATTGCCCATAAATGGCCCACCTTGATTGATAGACTTTTCTTGAGGATTCCCTTTGAGGTGCCTTAATTCTTTCTGCCACCTCAGATGAGAATCTTCCAGAATTGGATTCCTGGAATCCAGAAGCCACACATGTAGATTCAGATACTCCACATTGTTGTGGAACCTATTGGAATGTGGTTGTTTCAGTAGTGTCTTCCAGTGAGGGAGCTGTAGGGGAAGATCCACCAGATCCCAGAACCAAAGCTTTTAGCTCCAGTACATTGATGTGAAGCTGAGCTTCCTTGTTTGACCAGAGGCCACTGAGGATTATCTCGTTTAAGTGAGCTCCCCAGCCTGTTTGGAGGCATCTGTGAATACCAGTGGGTTGTGAACATGAGGATGGATAGGAGCACCTGCCAATAAGATTCTGTAGATCCTCCCACCATTTGAGATGTTTCAGAAAATTCCCTGTTACTGGGATCCTTTTGTCCAGTGACTGGGGAAATTTCCAGTGTAACATCGGGTACCACTGGAAAGGACTCATGTGTAACCTTCCCTATGAGTGACATGAGTTTTCTTGGAGTCAAGACTAATGACTTTCTGATGGAAATAGTCTGAACTTTTAACCGATCGAGCTTCTTTTGGGTTGGAAAGACTAGACCCCTCTGAAGATCGAAGTGATAGCCCAGAAATTCCAGTTTTTGTGTGGATACCAATTCCAACTTTTGAAAATTGAATAAATCTCAGATATTTTTGAGATTGTGGATGAATTGGAACATGAAAATAAGCGTCTGTGAGGTCTATCAAGGTCACCCACTCCCCCTTTCGAATCGACTTCCTGATAGATTCGGTTGTTTCCATTTTGAAAGTTGGTACACGTAAATGGTTGTTTAACATACTTAAATCTATCACTGGTCTCCACCGTTTCATGGGTTTGGGTACCAGAAATAGTCTGCTGTAATATCCCAGAGTTGTGGGTTTCCTGACATGAGTTATCGCCCTCTTTGTAAGCATGGCCTGAACTGCCACGTGGAGGGCGCCATCTTTGTTTTTGTTGTAATATTTGCTCAAAATGAGCGGAATTTTTGACAATTTTGGGAGAATTTTGAAATCTAGACAATAACCATGTTGTAGTAAACTTACTACCCTGGGATGAGCGTGATTTTTTTACCATACCTGCCAAAAATCCTGCAATCTTGCCCCTGGAAAGTCATTTCCTTTTTCCTCCCCTGCCGCCTCGGGATGCGCGTGCAGAGTAATTTGCATAAGAGGTGTTTGGCTGTGTTCGTTTGTCACGAAAAGATTTGTTACCTTCTTGAGCAGTTTTTGAGTGAGATGTTCTCCCGAAATCGAAATTCCTGGTAGTATCTCTGTATGACTTTGTGTCAGATTCCTTTATAATTGTCTTTTTATCATATTGTCCTCCACTTGTGACAAAATGTCAGAAATGAATACCTCCTGTTGATCAAAACGATCTGTACACAGATTAGCCAGATCTTTAGGACCCAGTTTGGAGCTACAATCTTTCAGCAAGCTGTCCTTCCTAGCCAGCAGCATGTTACAAGCAAGAGTCATATTTTGCTTCAAAACAGTGTCCAAAGGAATTTCCAGTGAGGTGACTCAAGCTTGGAGTTGAGAATACTTCACAATATGATCTGCCCACTCCTTCACAGTATCCAGATCTCTTGAGCTCCTCATTTCAGTGGTCAATTCCTGAATCATGTTATTCAGCTCCTCAATGGCCATCTTGAACCATACCACATATCCAAGAATCTGTACATTCTCTCTACAGACAGTTTCCTGAATAATGTGTTGTTTTGAAGGAACAGAGATAGAGGCTGATAAAGTTTTCACCCTAGCAATGTTAAAATAAGAATCTGGCAACTTTGGAGCTTTCAATGACATGTCTTGAGGGGAAGTTGTATAGTATATCATATCTGGCCTCTGAAAGACAAGAAAGTGGCCTTGGGACAAGGATTCCGAGCTGGCCTTGTCCTTCAATGTTGTACCAGAAGCCTTCCTGAACAGGGTTTGGGTCAATTACACAAGTAATTGAGTAATTGAGTAATTAATTACAAATACTGTGTAATTGTAATTGTAATTGAGTTTTTCAATGACCGTGTAATTGTAATTGTATTTGAAAAATTTACACTGTAATTGTAATTGTAATTGAAAATTTTGGATTTCAACTACAATGGATATTTTATTCAGCACTAAAAGTTTACGCTTCAGTTTTCAACATAAATCATCATATTTTAATTTGGGCTTCAAAGTGATGACTTTATGATGTATATAGTAATCCCATCAGTCAGATTTCCTATAGTATACCATGTTAAGCTTTTCACTCCAAATTTAAGTGGGAATACATGTACTTAAAGAAAGGGATATATATACAGGTATAGTTTAGCTGCATATTTCCCATTGATATAACCTAGTGTGTATAGGATATTTTGGGGGGGCTTAATGACACCTATGCAATGGGCCATTGTAAAGAGATTAGTGTCACTTCAGAGTAATTCTTTACCCTTTATTATTAATGTTATAGTTGATACAGAAGTATTTAGAACAATGTATTTGCCTATTGGTAATTGAAGAAGTAATTGTAATTGATCAAAGTAACTGACCCCAACCCTGTTCCTGAATCTGTACTCCCACATGGTTTGAATGTCCTGCGCTGTGGGTAAGGCCAAGTTCTGTTTTCTTATTACCGGTTATTGGGGTTTTTTTAGAAGGCAGAAGGGGCCACAAGGCACTCTACTTGTGGGACTTCAAGGAGACCCCTGATAGCATTTAACATTTCTACATATGAGGGGTCCAACTCCTGCTGATGTGAATCTCCCTCACCTTGAGGAGATCTAGATCTGCGACGCTTCCTAAAAGGCAGGGAATCCTCATCTGAAAGTTCTCCTGATGATGCTTCAGGTCTTGATTGGGAGGCAGGGGCACACATACCCTGTTCCTGTGACAAAACTGAATCGTTTTGAGATGAAGAAGGTTGGTCTTTACGTTTGAATTCCTCAAACGGAGAAGTCAGAGACGCCAACTGAGAGCTCATGTTCTTAATGAGATCCTGAAGAGAGGTATCAGGAGTGGAAGGATTGAATTGTGATGATTTGGAAGGTGTAGGTTCATCTAATAATGAATCATCAAACTTTTCAAAAGATTTAGATTTAGATGATTTCTTCTTATGAGGCACCTTCAAACTGCCAGCACAAATGGGACAATCAGAGTCCTTACCAGAAACGCATTTGTCTTTTCCCTTCTTCTCACTCCTACATTTAATACACGCTTGGTGGTTATCCCAAGGCAACATGTCAGTTACACACACCAAGCATTTCCTTTGTTTCTCAGCCATGATTAACTTTGAAGCGCCAAAAAGAACGTGTGTGCACTCGACGGCGGTCAAAATAAGAATGACAACTTACAGAGGATCTATAACCTCCAGCAGGTGCCCGCTGGGGTTTACGTGTGCAAAATAAAAATGGCGAGACACATTTTCTGTGTCCTTGACTGCACGGTAGGTCATGTAAGCATCTGTTGGGATTATGTAAGTACGTTTTTATGCAATAAAATATCTAATGCATGATAGAACATTAAGGGTAAGAGCAAAGGCACATATCCATGGATGGAAAGTCAGTATGAGAAACACAGTAAAATTAAATCAAGTATTAGACTAACAAACTTCAATTTAAAACAAAGTCTCATTAAAATATTTAGACTGAGAAAATAAAATTGGCAGGAAATATTAAGTACACTTCCACTTATCGAGGAACTTTGATTCCACAAGCTTGAACGTCCATCCAGAACCAAAAGACCTCTACACAAAACATTACTGACAACACTAAAACCAGCTGATGCCCAAGTCTTGCAGTTTTGAAAATATATAATACCTTGTCAATGATGGACTGCATGTGAGATTTATGGGCAGTGTCCCCATACAGTAAAGATGACCACTGCTCTGGAGAAATCCTCAATCCTGCCTCTGTAGCAATCTGCACAATCTGAGAGTCGTGTTCTCGCCTTAAGGCATCATAAGTACAGAACTCTTCCTTCAGTTGCATTAGAGAAGACTCCTCTTCCCGCTTTGTCACCTTATGCGCAAAACAACAGAGGTAAAAGCAAGCAATCACAGACCAATTAAGTCAGTCACATACTTCTGGAGTCCTGTTAACATGGACAAAAATATACGGTAAATAGTAAAATAGTAGCCTTAGCCTCTAGCCAAACTCCAGGCAGAGATAGTTAAGACATAATTAATACAAAAGAGGACCAGTTAAATAAAATGTTGCAAGCATCTCTTGAGAAGGAAAAGTAGATGACAGTTTTGTAAAATTAAATTATGTCCATTGAAATGCCAAAGTAGTTTTTCTCAGCTATAGCTTTGTAGAAAATTTGTGAAACCTAAGGAAACCGACAACTACTTTCACTTATTCAGGTATCACAATGTTATATTCTACCTTAAAACAGGAAGTCCTGTAGGAGACACAGTGCATTTAGTGTAATTTTGGTCATGTTGGAAGATATATAAATGTTTACTATTTCTCACTCCTCTAGATTTATGTATTAAAATTTATGTCTTACCTTAAAACAGGAGGCCCTGTACAGAAGCTGCACCACATGACCTATGGCTGTTTTGGAGGCCTGTGGGTACTGACTCTCTAGTCTCTGCACCACAAACAACACCAACACCTTTCTGGAGAGAGGAGACCCATCCTCGAGTGCAAGTAAAATCAGCTTTAACACCTCTTCTTGCATGGCTAGTGTGAGAAGTACAAAATTCCTTAGACATCAGCCATATTAAACAAGCAATTCAATTAAATGTCTTGCGCAGAAAGCCTTGGTTACTATTTTTCATAAGACTGTGATAGTATTACTCGTTACCAGAAAAACGGTCCGCATTCTTTGAGAAACTGAGTACAAAGTGGCAACTCGGGTAACCGAAAAAAGATTTAAAAAAATTTAGATTAATAAAATTCTTGGGTAAACCTTTGTATTCAGTCAGAGTTCTATAACTCGTAACTAACTCGCAAGTAACTACCAACTTTCTAACATGAAGCGCCCGGCCCGAGATTCGAACCGGCGGACTCAGAGGTTGGAGGCGAGAACTCTAACTGCTACACCACCGAGCCCCCTCGATCACAACTTGAAATCCCCAGGTTAGAAATATTGCAATGAAACAACAAGACTGGAGTTTCTGACATCAGAACTTCCGATTGAACTTTGTGATGTTAGAATTTGAAATTCTGATGAATTAAAAGAATTTCAGAGAAGACATATACATTGTAAAAGGCATGTCACTTGCGACATACCTGGCGACATTTTTCTGACAAAGTCAGAGAATTAAATTTTAACATTATAAATACATACAGTTATTACTAAATTCCAATTAATCCCTTGTCTAAAAATTGTTTATTATAATTAATACGATATATATATATAAATTAGTGTTGGTATCGAGTAATAATATGTATATCGATATCAAACCATATTTTTCCCTTTCGTATATTGAAATATCGGGTCATAGATGTTTTCCGGGAGAGACCTTCCAAACTCTTTCGCAGGTTTTAGTTGTTTCCCGAAACGTAAACAAATATGGCGTTTCCGCTTTAGCGGTAAGTGAAAGTTGACAAAAATAATATGAAAATCTTTATATTTTTCAAATATTGTCCTTTATTTGAATGAAAAACAACATAGTTGTACCTGTTAAGTGGTATGTTTCGATATTGATAATGGACCCTACATTATCGATATCAGCGTATTTAGCATATATCGATAAATATTTCAATATCGATAAACAATACCAGCACTAATAGAAATATAGTGGGTACGGAAAATAAATAGATCCAAAATGTTTAGACACTAATAACCCTTAAATTAATAAAGCATGAGCTATTAGACCATATTACTGTAGTAAATTAAAGGTAAAATAATATACAATACCAAATTACAATCCATATGCACAAAAGAACAACAGTGGCAGTAAATATAATTTACCAGTATCAACTTACCAGGACCCAGAAACTGGCATCCCCTGGCTCTAACCCCTGCCCAGAGGTTTGCTGAGAGCTGCTGTGGATTCTGATGCTGTAATATCAGCTCAGTTACTGTCCGTTCACCCAATGACCTCGCAGCCCTCACAGCTCTTGTTCGACCCTCCTCCTCAATCAGCTGACAGTTCAATAATGTCACCAGCTTACGCTGCATGGGGCGGCTCAAAGTTGACTGACTGGAACCGCTATTTTGAGATTCTGAGTGAAAATATAAAATGTACACACATCATCTGAGACTCTAAAATCTTGATATATGATATTAACACTAATATATAGCCACCCTTGGTCATATACCCATTCTTGTCCATTATTTGTATGACTTTTGACCAAATATTTATGTTTTATCAGAATCTAATTGCATAGATTAAGCCCATGTATTCTTAATGTTTCTCCAAGGATGAATACACATTCTTAAAGCAACAAATAATGACATTACACATATGCAACTTCAAAAACAACCATGTGTTTCTCAAAATCAAACCCAAGATTTAACTTCCAACCACAACTGTCTCTCCACTGGTGAAAGCTGTTTTGGTGCCGACTTAATTCTCACTGTTGGATGATTCCTTCATGGACAATTGGCGCAATAAAGGATGTTTACATCACTTTGGTGTAATATATGAATTATTCAGATTAATTGATGGGATACCTGGTGCTCTAATAATGGACAAGCAAATTCTTGTTGGCCATCATCAAATAACATCCAAATCAAATCAGCAGTAGACAACCATGAAGTACAGATGCGAAAGAAGTCAGTATGAAATCAGTCAGCCACATTCACCAATGGTTCAGTACATGGTTTTTAGGGTTGAGGTATACAGCAAGTTTTATGCACACTAACCTTTATTTGTGGGCTTCAAGTACATGGCCAATTCTTCAATACATCTGGTGGCAGAGTTGTAATATTCCACATTTTCAGCCAGACCCTGAGTGGGTACAGACTGCTCACTCTCTGGCACTGCCACCCCAACCTAAAGCAAATATGAACAGAAGTGTTTCACAATTACTGCGCAATGATTGTATACATCCATATTTTATTAACCAAATAAGTGTTGGAATTATTTTTCCTTTCTTGAACCAGATTTCTAAAAAGGAAACATTTATCAGTTGTAGAACTGAAAATAGAGAGTTTTTGAGGTAATTACTGTTGAATTTACCCATTACATGAATATTCTTAATGAAAAAATATTTATTCTAAGGTTAACAGGAAATAATTGTATTTGCATACAGAAACATAATCAGAAATTGTGTGGTTAAGGTTTATGCAAACTTATTGTTGCACAGTGTAAATATATAGACAAAATATTTTTAATTACCTCTGAACGACTCTTTTTTTTTTCAGAAAATTAATTCTACATTTTTGTTAAAAAAAAACAATGAAGTCCACAAAAACGTTTTTGTCAGTCATTTGGACACAATGATGAGAAAATTAACAAAAAGAACACCTACCAGCTGTAGCAGGGCATAGTTGACTGGCAGTTCTTCTATATCTCGAATGATAGAGTTTTGGTCAAAAGGACACTTTCGTGGAGTTAACTTGGACAGACAGGTTTTACAAACCTAGAAATATATACTTACATTGTTTTGGTTTGACATTTGATTAAAATCTGTTGAGTCCCAAGTTCTGTTTTTACTGGTTAACATGTTATAAAATGTTTGGTTCACATCTGTTTCTTTAGTAAAACGAAAGGCTGAATTACAACATGTAACCATTTCATACTTACTTAATTGTACCCAATATCAAATAATAATCGTTCTACTCAGAGTGAGTTTACTGTAGTAGTACAAGTTAGGATGTATCAACAAGGGTCCAGGTACACACAAATTTCACACCTGGAACAAGATTCTAATTATAATCAGACTTTTATAGTGCTTGATCTCCGATTTAATGAATATAAAAGTCCAATTAGATTGCATTTATTGGTGGTTCAGGTTTATTGCTTTGTATATGAGAAGGTTGCACTTGAACACTATGCAGTACTCTATGGGCAGCCAACTCAATAACATGCATAAATTGTGCCAAGGCATCGGTGAAAAGTACGATATTATATTTAATACTCACAAAAGCAAATTAATGGGGTTTAAAAAAGACACTGAAGGTATTTATATTGATAATAACTACATCAAATGTTTGTTACCTGAAGAAAATGTATCAGGCACCTGTAAAATTTACCCTATAATACTCATTATCCCATTTTACCCTTAATCTGGAATGACAGCGGTTGAATTGTCAACTTCGCAGGGGGAATTTTAAAGTATGTTATATCTTTGTTTAAGTCTGACAATATGTATGATAAAATTCTGCTGAATTTAGCACTAAATGGAACTGGATCTAGAATGTGCAATTCTATAAATTAATGAGGGAATAATGTAGCAATAATGCATGAAAACATGATGCACGTGATTGACAGCAAACAATTTAATATTTTCTCACTTAAGAGTAATTACAGAAATTTTAATGGTTGATTGTACCACCTCGAGATCATTCTACTTTTCTTCACTTTTTGCGTTTTTCCTGTTCTTTTTCTAACATATTTCTAAGGTCTAACTGGTTCTGAAAATCAAGTCCAGCTTCCAGGGCTTTGAAAACGAGCAAAATGTAGGATTTTGAATGCTTGAAACTGACAAGGTGAAAATTAACCGCAAGCATACATGAGCCAAAATATGAAACAGGCCTGGGGAGAGTACTTGTACTTGGTACTTGTACTTACTTACTCATTTTCAGTACTTGTACTTGAGAACTGAAAATAAAAGTACATGTACTTGACTGAAATATCAAAGTGGTTTTCAAATACTTTTCAAGTACATTTCAAGTATATCTGGACTTCATTGCTGCAAACATGATTGCTTCTTTCAGCCTCCCTGGACTCTGTGATATTTCTGATGAAAATGACGAGGACATAGTTGGAATAAAAGAATCTGTCAGTGAAGAGATTCGGTTATCTACTGAGGATGACCCTTGTTTTGCCCACACAATTCAGCTTGTGGTGAAATATGGCTTGAAGGATGTGGGACCACTGAGCAAAGTCTTGTGTTAAGTGTCAAGCCTGGTGTCACATGTCCGACGACCCTGCCTGGCAACTGAAGTGCTTGAGGATGAAAACCGACTTCAGCCATCTAATGCCACCCTGTTGAATCCTCAGATAATGATGATCAAGTATGTACTTAATATTTCTGATGAGAAGTTATCAAAAGTTAACTCGCCCTTCAAACTATCCACAGGTGACCGCATCTTACTTAAAGACATGGTTGACACAGAGCTCCCTTTTTACAGGCTGATGATTTTGCCCAGAAGCAAAGTTTGCTTCAGGTAGTGACATTATTCCATGTGTGATGCGAGTGCCAACTGAAATCCCTCAGTTCAAAATACAACACAAAGTTGCTCAAAACCCTATGTAGCTCTGTGGAAAAAAGACTGAAACTTGGACATCAGGTTTAAGCTGCTTTTGTGTACCATGTCAGAAAGAAAGTGATGCCATTGAGGAATTGAAGACAGTCGTTTGCAAGCACAAAAGAGTGATCAAGAAAGAAAACCAAATGTGAAGAACAGTTTAACACCAATCTGCCCGCATCTGACCTCTTTAGCTTCATGGAAACACCGGCTAAAACAACACAGACCACAACTGATGATGAGGTTTACAAATACATCAGTGAGCCAGTGCTTCTCAAGAGTGCATGATGTGGTGTCGTATTGGAAAACAAATGAATACAAGTATGAAAATTTGGTGAAGATAGCAAACAGTACTTGGCAATCCCAGCTTCCTGTGCAGCTGTAGGAGACTTTTTAGTATTGCGGGAAAAGTTTTCCATCCGGATAGGTGTTCACGCACAGACAAAAACTCTGAATAACTGATGTTCATCAAGTGTAACAAGAAAAATTAGGCAAAATTTGAGTTCTTTGGTGTTAATTGATTATTTGTATTAAACTGTATTTCTCAATAAATATTATAAGTATTAAGTTCCGATGACCTGCTTTTAATCTTACATACTCTTACATTATATTTTAACTTCAAAGCACATTATCAAAGTACTTGCAATTTGTCAAAGTACTTGTATTTGGTTTGATACCAGTACTTGTATTTGCCATTTGGCAAAGTACTTGTACTTGATTCCATGTATTTGTCCCCAGGACGGATGTGAAACAGGAATGGCATTCACAAAACATTTTAAAGTCAACAAAACTACAATTACAACTAGAGGATCGCTCGCAAAAAAAAAAGATAATGTTTTTGCATAGCAAAAACAAAGCGTCCCAAAAAGGATATAAAGGTGAGTGCTAAAGTATTAAGAAAATGCTTCGTTTCTAGCCTTATACTGTTGTGGCAACCAAAGTCAGCGCAGTCTGCTCTATCTAGCACGGTTTTCAAGATATAAGCATTTTTGTGTTTTGCAAAAAATAAAAAAATTAAAAATGTCCGCTATATTTGGCGAGACAAAAATATTTTGAAAATTGGCATGGCTACTCTGCAGAGATACCCAGCAGGTCCAAAATTTTGTTGAGTTCACTCCATATAGCACGGTTTTCGAGATATAAGCATTTTTGTGTTTTGCAAAAACTTTGAAAATTCAAAATGGCCACCATTTTTGGGGAGACAAAAATTTTTGTCAAGACCACTGCCGTGGTGTGTATCTCCCGCCGAGCATTAAAGCAGAAGAAATAGCTTTTCCGAGATATTCACAATTTTTCATTTTCGTGTGTGAAAGGTCTTCCAAAAGTAGGTGAATGAGTTATTTGAGAAAAATTGGCTATCTGCAATACTATTAAGAGATAATTCACATTTACTCATTTTGAGTAGGTGAATAATTATCTATGGGTGTGAAACTTCACCAAGTGAAAGCTCTCCCAAAAGTAGGTGAATGAGTTATTTGAGAAAAATTGGCTATCTGCAATACTTTTAGAGATAATTCGCATTTACTCATTTTGAGTAGGTGAGTAATTAGCTATGGGTCTGAAACTTCACCATGTGAAAGCTCTCCCACAAGTAGATGAATGAGTATTTGATAAAAATTGGGTATCCGCAATACTTTTACAGATAATTAGCATTTACTCATTTTGAGTAGGTGAATAAATAGCTATGGGTCTGAAACTTCACAGAGTGAAAGCTCTCCCAAAAGTAGGTGAATGAGTTATTTGAGAAAAATTGGCTATCTGCAATACTTTTAGAGATAATTCACATTTACTTATTTTGAGTAGGTGAATAATTAGCTATGGGTCTGAAACTTCATCAAGTGAAAGCTCTGCCAAAAGTAGGTGAATGAGTTATTTGAGAAAAATTGGCTATCTGCAATACTTTTAGAGATAATTCGCATTTACTCATTTTGAGTAGGTGAGTAAATTAGCTATGGGTCTGAAACTTCACCAAGTGAAAGCTCTCCCAAAAGTAGGTGAATGAGTTATTTGAGAAAAATTGGCTATCTGCAATACTTTTAGAGATAATTCGCATTTACTCATTTTGAGTAGGTGAGTAATTAGCTATGGGCCTGAAACTTCACCAAGTGAAAGCTCTCCCAAAAGTAGGTGAATGAGTTATTTGAGAAAAATTGGCTATCTGCAATACTTTTAGAGATAATTCACATTTACTCATTTTCAGTAGGTGAGTAATTAGCTATGGGTCTGAAACTTCACCAAGTGAAAGCTCTGCCAAAAGTAGGTGAATGAGTTATTTGAGAAAAATTGGCTATCTGCAATACTTTTAGAGATAATTCGCATTTACTCATTTTGAGTAGGTGAGTAATTAGCTATGGGTCTGAAACTTCACAGAGTGAAAGCTCTCCCAAAAGTAGGTGAATGAGTTATTTGAGAAAAATTGGCTATCTGCAATACTTTTAGAGATAATTCACATTTACTCATTTTCAGTAGGTGAGTAATTAGCTATGGGTCTGAAACTTCACCAAGTGAAAGCTCTCCCAAAAGTAGGTGAATGAGTTATTTGAGAAAAATTGGCTATCTGCAATACTTTTAGAGATAAATCGCATTTACTCATTTTGAGTAGGTGAGTAATTAGCTATGGGTCTGAAACTTCACCAAGTGAAAGCTCTCCCAAAAGTAGGTGAATGAGTTATTTGAGAAAAATTGGCTATCTGCAATACTTTTAGAGATAATTCACATTTACTCATTTTCAGTAGGTGAGTAATTAGCTATGGGTCTGAAACTTCACCAAGTGAAAGCTCTGCCAAAAGTAGGTGAATGAGTTATTTGAGAAAAATTGGCTATCTGCAATACTTTTAGAGATAATTCGCATTTACTCATTTTGAGTAGGTGAGTAATTAGCTATGGGTCTGAAACTTCACAGAGTGAAAGCTCTCCCAAAAGTAGGTGAATGAGTTATTTGAGAAAAATTGGCTATCTGCAATACTTTTAGAGATAATTCACATTTACTCATTTTCAGTAGGTGAGTAATTAGCTATGGGTCTGAAACTTCACCAAGTGAAAGCTCTGCCAAAAGTAGGTGAATGAGTTATTTGAGAAAAATTGGCTATCTGCAATACTTTTAGAGATAAATCGCATTTACTCATTTTGAGTAGGTGAGTAATTAGCTATGGGTCTGAAACTTCACCAAGTGAAAGCTCTCCCAAAAGTAGGTGAATGAGTTATTTGAGAAAAATTGGCTATCTGCAATACTTTTAGAGATAATTCACATTTACTCATTTTCAGTAGGTGAGTAATTAGCTATGGGTCTGAAACTTCACCAAGTGAAAGCTCTCCCAAAAGTAGGTGAATGAGTTATTTGAGAAAAATTGGCTATCTGCAATACTTTTAGAGATAATTCGCATTTACTCATTTTGAGTAGGTGAGTAATTAGCTATGGGTCTGAAACTTCACAGAGTGAAAGCTCTCCCAAAAGTAGGTGAATGAGTTATTTGAGAAAAATTGGCTATCTGCAATACTTTTAGAGATAATTCACATTTACTCATTTTCAGTAGGTGAGTAATTAGCTATGGGTCTGAAACTTCACCATGTGAAAGCTCTCCCATAAGTAGATGAATGAGTTATTTGATAAAAATTGGGTATCCGCAATACTTTTACAGATAATTAGCATTTACTCATTTTGAGTAGGTAAATAATTAGCTATGGGTCTGAAACTTCACCAAGTGAAAGCTCTCCCAAAAGTAGGTGAATGAGTTATTTGAGAAAAATTGGCTATCTGCAATACTTTTAGAGATAATTCGCATTTACTCATTTTGAGTAGGTGAGTAATTGGCTATGGATCTGAAACTTCACCATGTGAAAGCTCTTCCAAAAGTAGGTGAATGAGTTATTTGAGAAAAATTGGCCATCTGCAATACTTTTAGAGGTAATTCGCATTTACTCTTTTTGAGTAGGTGAGCAATTAGCTATGGGTCTGAAACTTCACCAAGTGAAAGCTCTTTGGGATAGCTGCTCTGCAGAGATACCCTGAAGATAAAAAATTTCGTCGAAATCGCTCTATGTAGCACGGTTTTCGAAATATTAGCATTTTTGTGTTTTGCAATTTTTGCGCAAAAATTCGAAAATTCAAAACGGCCGCCATTTTTGGCAAGACAAATTTTTTTTGAAAATTGGCATGGCTACTCTGCAGAGATACCCAGTGGGTCAAAAATTTCGTCGAAATCGCTCTATCTAGCACGGTTTTCGAGATATAAGCATTTTTGTGTTTTGCAATTTTGCGAAAAATTCGAAAATTCAAAATGGCCGCCATTTTTTGCGAGAAATTTTTTGTTTGAAAATTGGCATGGCTACTCTGCAGAGATACCCTACGGGTCAAAAATTTCCTCGAAATCGCTCTATCTAGCAGGGTTTTTGAGATATAAGCATTTTTATGTTTTGCAATTTTTGCGAAAAATTCGAAAATTCAAAATGGCCACCATTTTTGGCGAGACAAAATTTTTTTGAAAATTGGCATGGCTACTCTGCAGAGATACCCTGTGGGTCAAAAATTTCGTCGAAATCGCTCTATCTAGCAGGGTTTTCGAGATATAAGCATTTTTATGTTTTGCAATTTTTGCGAAAATTTCGAAAATTCAAAATGGCCGCCATTTTTGGCGAGACAAAAATTATTTGAAAATTGGGAAAAGTACTCTGCAGAGATATCCTGCGGGTCAAAAATTTTGTCGAAATTGCTCTATCTAGCACGGTTTTTGAGATATAAGCATTTTTGTGTTTTGCAATTTTTGCGAAAATTTCGAAAATTCAAAATGGCCGCCATTTTGGGCAAGACAAAAATTTTTTGAAAATTGGGAAAACTACTCCGCAGAGATACCCTGCGGGTCAAAAATTTCGTCGAAATCGCTCTATCTAGCACGGTTTTCGAGATATAAGCATTTTTGTGTTTTCCTTATTTGGAAAATTCGTAATGATTAATTAATCATTAATTACTCGGCCATTTCTTGACCAATCAATGCCAAAATCTAATGATTTCCAGATTTTAATAGAATGAATGTATTTGCCAAGTTTCAGGTGAATTGATAAAATTCCTTTCAAGTTATCATCCGGACAAGCTTCCCCATCGAAAAAAGACATTTTTGGTCATGTGACCTCTCTGATTGGTTGAAATGTCACTGCAGCATATTCAAAAAAATTCCCCAAGGCTACTGCCTAAACCTGCCAAATTTGAAAAGAATCCGCCTAACGGTTACAGAGTTATAAGGAAAACAAAATGCGGAGCCGGCGGAGCCGGCGGAGCCGGCGGAGCCAGAAGCTCTCCCATACACAAACAAGCGTCCCTTGCGGGACGCTTAATGAACATGGAGCAAAAGTGTGAGAGATCTCAAATTTATAATTTTTTATTGTTTTGACAAAGTATTAGCCAGCAGAAAACCTAAAATAATGATGTGCAGATTCTTTGCACATTTCATCATTTCTAACTAAATGTTCACACAACTAGCATTCACATGAACATCAATTATCTGAACTCAAAGGGAGACACACAATCAGGTCGGATAATCAAGGGTACAAATTGATGAAGGAACACAAAATTCATCGTCTATGGTTTACGAAGTGGGCGATAATTGAAGAAAGATCATTTTTACACACTAAGTATAGACGTGGGTGGCCACTGATGAGGTAGTTTAATATAGTTATTAGTGCTGAAAGAGAAGACAAAAATCGTGGTCGAATATCCGCATCCCAGAATTCGGAAATTTTCGAATATTCGTTTGGTGTGTTTTAGCTCTGTCCATTTATTTTGCCGAAATACCCAAATGCGGTTGTTGGTACACCTGCTTGAAAGTTGTCATAAAAACATAAATAAACGAGGTATATTTCTCTAAATTTTAATGATTTATTATGTTATTTGACAAAAATCATAGTTAGTTGTGCTATATTGCGTTTTGATGCCCCATTTCTGTACATATACCGAATATTTGTTTGCCCATGATCAAAGTTGAATGCGGAAAGTGCAGACCAGAAAACGAATAATGCGAATATCCCTTTCAGCTCTAATAGTTATGAAATATAATATAAATGACCCTCTAATTGTGACATATTTACTTCAATTCAATGGATATTATCATTTTTATTTAAAATATTTTACGGACCTGAACTGGGTATGTTCGGTTACAGCATGCATTGTTGACGCTTCATTTCTAATAAATGTCATCATGCATTTTCTCATTTGAAAATCTCCAGGAGTTTATTATTGTAAATTCCCAAGAAAACACACCTTCTTTGATTTGTTGCGTTTGGTTGTTAATGCATTGTTGATGTTATTCTTTCGCTTCACATTGTCACTACTCTGGGAGATTATTTGTGCAAATCCAATCAAGCACACTTTCACTTATTCCAGGGTCATCAAAGAAGTTGAGTAGAGGGGTTATTGAATTATTAATCCCTCCACTATTGTAAAATGATGATAAAGGTAAAAGAATTTAGGCTTTTTTTGTGGATGGTATGTGTTATAAAATACTAGAATTAATGGTTCCCGGAATGTGTAAAATACTGTATTATATGTAGGGAGACAAGATTTTGGTTCAGCTAATCCAGAGATTCGGATAATAGAAGGCCAGATAATCAAGGTTTTACTGTACTAAAAATAGAGGACCATCTTAGGTAAATTATAGCTACTGTAGTCAGTAGGTATCAAACAAATCAAAGGCTATAAATATCCTGAAAAACTACTTACTGTGTGTCCACATCCCAGACTGATCGGCCGATGTTCTCGTTCGTCAAATATGTTGAAGCAAATGGGGCAGGACAGAAACTCTGTCCACTGTGGAGCTTGGATAGGCATTTCAACTAAGAACACACCTCTACAATGTCAAAGGAACCAAATTAACACAGTCTTTGTCTGGTTAAGAGTACAATATCGTGGCAACAGTAACAAGTTAAACCACAACAAAAATCATGAAAACAGCAACAGTACCCATCCCCTTCTCTCCCCTAATTACTGTAAATTTCCAAAATAACACCCACATTCAAATAACTGCCTGGTTCAAATTAACGTCTGGTATCAAGCACACTGTTTATAATTTATAACACTGTTTTCACAGCTTTTGTATTTGAAAAGAACGTCTAGTTCAATTTAATGCCTGATCTGATGCCATATGAAAATAATTAACGCCCGAGCCATATTTTTGAAAAATACAGTACTGATATTTTGATTAAATCTGCCACAAAAGAAAATCAGCATGCAACTTATTGGAAACAAATCTACAAAAATAGCATCAGAGATGCCCTTACCCCACAGCCTAGGGAAATATTTTTAACACCATGAGATATAGAAGTACTGTATCAGTACTTACAAAGTTCAGGATACTTTCAGAGCACTGTCAGTTATATAAAGACCCAAACAATGTTTAAATAGCGAAAATAACGTGTAAGAGAAAAATAAAAAAAAAACAAGACAATTCAATAACAAGATGACAGCATTAATCAGTACACTAAACATAATGACACTTTATCTATATCTGGCATGGCCGAATTATGGGTTCGATGTTTTGAATATTATATCGATGTTGGAGCAAAGTCTGTGGCTCACTTGATGAAATTCCATCTGTTACAATGGGAAGTTGTAAAACTAAAATTCTTAATGAATTATAATATGAGTTTAACAGTGCTTAACCTGCATCAAAAGACAGACCCAAAGGTGCAACAAGATTTTTAAGGTCAAAGTGACTACGACAAGGCCAAAGGTCAAACCAAGGTCACACCATGATGCTGCACACCTACAACCCCTACCCAATGTCCTTATGGTTCCTGAGATATAGCCCGGACAAGATTTTATAGGTCAAGGTCACTACAGCAAGGTCAAATGTCAAATCAAGGTCAGACCATGACGTTGCACACCTACACCCCCTAACCAATGTCCCAACCAAATATCAACTTTCTACACCTTACAGTTTCTGAGATATAGCCCGGACATGATTTTCAAACTCAAGGTCACTACAGTAAGGTCAAAGGTCAAATCAAGGTCAGACCATTACGTTACACACCTACACATCCTAACCAATGTCCCTACCAAGTATGAACTTCCTACACCTTACGGTTTCTGAGACAGTAAATTCCAGACCATAACATCAACAAAACAAATGGCAGTAAATAAAAGACTAGTAACTAGGGATGGGTCAGTAGGTCTGGTATCTCGGTATCGAGAGCATTTTACTGAAATACTGTGATGAGATTTTACAACCGCCACTTCGCTTGTAAACTCATATAATGTAAGGAAGAGTTAAAATATTTAGAAACATACCCAAAACCTGAAGGAATTATAAGCTTTTATCCCCTATTTTTCATGCACTTGTAGACTTTATACAGTACCAGTGAATTACATTGAGCAGAACTGCCATGTTTTATAACCTCATCTCACCTGTAAGCTCATATAAGTGAAGGAAAACTTAAATATTGGGTACAAACAAGAAATCTGAAGAAACTATAAGCTTTTATCTCATATTTTGTGCATTTGGGCACTTTTATTGTGATGTCAGTAAGAGGAAAGGTCCAAGTTCAGTTGGGGTGTACTAAAACATGGAGTCCCAGCATGTACGGTTTTGCATTGGCGATGCCTACTAGTTACCAATACTCAAAAGTATACTTGAAACTTCTATTATTTTGTCGCACACTGTTACAAATGTGATGCTTGGTTTACATAACCGTTTGGTTTTACCAAACCCTTTAGCCACTTTAAAGGTTAAAATCTTAACTAGACCTAGCGCATCGGAGAACCGATGCAAATTGTATCCACCGTAAAGACAATGCACCAAAACCTCTAGTACCAATAATAAGCGAGTTATAAGCACTTTTAAGTTTGGCTATCCTCATTTGACCTTGAAGGGGGGCCCAAGGTCAAATCCGACCACACCAAAAGATTCCCAGCGCATGATTTCCTATATGTTGGTTTACCATCCCAAACATCTAGGACCAATAATAAGAGAGTTATAAGCACTTTTTAGTTTGGCTGTCCTCATTTGACCTTGAAGGAGGGGCCCAAGGTCAAATCCAACCACACCAGAAGATTCCCAGCCCATGATTTCCAATTTGTTGGTTTACCATCCCAAACCTCTAGGACCAATAATAAGCGAGTTATAAGCACTTTTAAGTTTGGCTATCCTCATGTCACCTTGAAGGAGGGGCCCAAGGTCAAATCTGACCACACCAGAAGATTCTCAGCCCATGATTTTCTATATGCTGGTTTACCATCCCAAACCTCTAGGACCAATAATAAGCGAGTTATAAACACTTTTAAGTTTGGCTGTCCTCATTTGACCTCGAAGAAGGGGCCCAAGGTCAAATCCGACCACACCAGAAGATTCCCAGCCCATGATTTCCTATATGTTGGGTTACCATCCCAAATCTCTAGGACCAATAATAAGCAAGTGATAAGCACTTTTAAGTTTGGCTGTCCTCACACTTGACCTTGAAGGAGGGGCCCAAGGTCAAATCTGACCATGGCAAAAGATTACCCGCCCATGATTTCCTGTATGTTGGTTTACCATACCAAACCTCTAGGATCGATAATAAGCGAGTTATAAGCACTTTTAAGCTTGGCTATCCTCATTTGACCTTGAAGGAGGGGTCCAAGGTCAAATCCGACCACGCCAGAAGATTCCCAGCCCATGATTTCCTATAGGTTGGTTTATCATCCCAAACATCTAGGACCAATAATAAGCGAGTTGTAAGCACTTTCAGGTTTGGCTGTCCTCATTTGACCTTGAAGGAGGGGCTTAAGGTCAAATCCGACCACACCAGAAGATTCCCAGCCCATGATTTTCTATATGCTGGTTTACCATCCCAAACCTCTAGGACCAATAATAAGCGAGTTATAAGCACTCTTAAGTTTGGCTGTCCTCGTTTGACCTTGAATGAGAGGCCCAAGGTCAAATCCGACCTCACCAGAAGATTCCCAGCCCATGATTTTCTATATGTTGGTTTACCATCCCAAACCTCTATGACCAATAATAAGCGAGTTATAGGCACTTATAAGTTTGGCTATCCTCGTTTGACCTTGAAGGAGGGGCCCAAGGTCAAATCCGACCACACCAGAAGATTCCCAGGCCATGATTTTCTATATGCTGGTTTACCATCCCAAACCTCTAGGACCAATAATAAGTGAGTTATAAGCACTTTTAAGTTTGGCTGTCCTCGTTTGACCTTGAAGGAGGGGCCCAAGGTCAAATCCGACCACGCCAGAAGATTCCCAGCCCATGATTTCCTATAGGTTCGTTTACCATCCCAAACCTCTAGGACCAATAATAAGCAAGTTATAAGCACTTTTACCTTTGCCTATCCTCATTTGACCTTGAAGGAGGGGCCCAAGGTCAAATCCGACCACACCAGAAGATTCCCAGCCCATGATTTTCTATATGCTGGTTTACCATACCAAACCTCTAGGACCAATAATAAGCGAGTTATAAGCACTTTTAAGTTTGGCTGTCCGCGTTTGACCTTGAATGAGGGGCCCAAGGTCAAATCCGACCTCACCAAAAGATTCCCAGCCCATGATTTTCTATATGTTGGTTTACCGTCCCAAACCTCTAGGACCAATAATAAGCGAGTTATAGGCACTTTTACCTTTGGCTATCATCGTTTGACCTTGAAGGAGGGGCCCAAGGTCAAATCCGACCTCACCACAAGATTCCCAGCCCATGATTTTCTATATGTTGGTTTACCGTCCCAAACCTCTAGGACCAATAATAAGTGAGTTATAGGCACTTTTACCTTTGGCTATCCTCGTTTGACCTTGAAGGAGGGGCCCAAGGTCAAATCCGACCACACCAAAAGATTCCCAGCCCATGATTTCCTATAGGTTGATTTACCATCCCAAACCTCTAGGACCAATAATAAGCGAGTTACAAGCACTTTTAAGTTTGGCTGTCCTTGTTTGACCTTGAAGAAGGGGCCCAAGGTCAAATCCGACCACGCCAAAAGATTCCCAGCCCATGATTTCCTATATGTTGGTTTACCATCCCAAACCTCTAGGATCGATAATAAGCGAGCTATAAGCACTTATAAGTGTGGCTATCCTCGTTTGACCTTGAAGGGAGGGGTCCAAGGTCAAATGTGACCACATCAGAAGATTCGCAGCACATGATTTCCTATAGGTTGGCTTCACATTGCAAACCTCTAGGACCAATAATAAGGGAGATATAGGCACTTTTAAAGTCCGCTATGTGGGTTACTTTGGCACTCCGTGGATGACCTTGAATTAGGAGCTTCAAGGTCAAATGTGTGCAAGGTTATAGAGGACATGTATATGTGCCATACATATCACCTATGAAGAGATTCAACCTTCTACCTATGAGGAACAGCCAGTAGAAAAATGTAGATTATTTTCAAAGAAATGCCCGTGGCGGCCATCTTGTTTTTCAGAATGAGGCTATTTTCCTTCCCAGAGAAGCTTACCCCCCAATGAAGATATCCTGCAAATTTGGTGAACCTAGCTGCTGTTGTTTTCCTCTTAGAGCGTTAACGCCGAAAATCTCTCTACGCGCGGCGGCGGCATAGCGGACACTAAACCAAAGATCCACCAGATGCTTCCGGTGGATACAATTATTGGTATGCACAAAACTTAGGTGTGTCTCTTACAAAATTTTTTAACCAAATTAGGAATACACGGAGCAAAATAACGGTACATACATTCAGTACAACTCACTCCATAAAAGTGAATAAAATAAGCTAACAACAGTTGTAAAAATAATTTTGTGCTATATCACCACCTCAGGAAAATTATATGAATCACGTAGTGGTAGCGGACCAATTCATGGCCACCCTTGATATTTTTACAGATTTATACTTTTTGATAGAAAATATGTTTACCACTTCATAGATAATTATAGAATTTATGATACACATTGGTAATTTATTACGCAACTGTGATGGTTTTATTTAATTTTGGGGTGTGTGTGAATAGGTACATGGGCATGAATTGGTCCACCACGGTGGTGGACCAATTCATGCCCATGTACCTATATCTGTATTTTCGCATTGACTTTTTATATCAGGGTATGAATAGCATATAAATGTATTCATACTTCATAGGAATATATGTAGAAAGATACAAAAAGAATTTTTGCATTTCGTATACTATTGTTGGATCCACCCAAAAACGGCTTGCAAAATCCATGCGTATTTCAACCAGATTTCAACATTGAATTCAACCAGATATCACCCATTTAATTCACCCCGATTTCACCTGTTGGATCCAAAAAATTGTTTGTGCAAAATCCATGCGTATTTCAACCAGATTTCAACATTGAATTCAACCAGATTTCACCAGTTGAATTCATATAATTTCACCTGTTGGATCCAACTAAAATGGTTCACAAAATCTATATGTATTTCAACCAGATTTCACAGTTGAATTCAACAAGATCGGAAATACCAGTAACGCCCAATTAAAAACAGAAACATAAATGCATTTGTCCTTGACCTTTAACAATGATATATAATTAAGGTGGGCATTCACTGGTAGGCAGCCATATTTTAGGAAAACACTCTAACTGCAATAGTTTTGGAGTACAATGGCTTTACTCAACAGTCAGAATTTCCAAGTAGCTATTACTCAGCTGTCCAACATGTAACAGATCTGAAACTTTACTATGTGATAGCTTATCAAAAAGTAGATGAATAACATATTTGAAAAGAATTCCCTAACTTTAATACTTTTGAAGGTATTTGACATTTACTTATGTCATTATTTTGCTACAAATAAGAAAATAGATATTACTCACTTATGGCATGCAATAGAACCTCAAACTATTGTACCATCTTCTAGCTAAGGACAAAGTAGCTGAACAACATATTTTAGGAAAATACTCTAACTGCAATAGTTTTGGAGTTACAATGGCTTTACTCAACATTCAGAATTTTAAAGTAGCTATTACTCAGCTATCCAAGGTGCAACGGGTCTGAAACTTTACTATGTGATAGCTTACCAAAAAGTAGATGGATAACATATTTGAAAAGATTTCCCTAACTTTAATACTTTTGAAAATATTTGACATTTACTTCTTTCATTATTTTGCTACAAATAAGAAAATAGATATTACTCACTTATGGCATGCAATAGAACCCCAAACTATGTACCATCTTATAGCTAAGGACAAAGTAGCTGAACAACATATTTTAGGAAAATACTCTAACTGCAATAGTTTTGGAGTTACAATGGCTTTACTAAACAGTAGGGGTGTTGCGGTAGTACCGGTATCATCGGTACGGTAAATAAATCACTGCAAACCGTCATAAATTAAGCTACCGGTTTTCCGCTTAAAGGTCAATGTAAAGTAATTTTACTAACCTCACATACAAAATAAATGTCATAATCCGCTTTTCTTTGCTTTTTACTGTAAAACAACAACCATAATGAGCGATAATTCAAAGCAAACCACATAGTTTGTCGATTAGCCAATCAGAATCGAGGACACATCTGTGTCATGTTAGCAGAATTCCTGATTAAAGTATGGAAACTATTTGGTTCTCATGTTTTGTTGAATAAGAGACGGTTAACCGGTAACCGACCGGGAAGTGCCAGACGTGAAACCGGAAGGAAAAAATCGCTACCGCAACACCCCTACTAAACAGTCAGAATTTCAAAGTAGCTATTACTCAGCTGTCCAAGGTGCAACGGGTCTGAAACTTTACTATGTGATAGCTTACCAAAAAGTAGATGGATAACATATTTGAAAAGATTTCCCTAACTTTAATACTTTCGAAGATATTTGACATTTATTTCTTTCATTATTTTGCTACAAATAAGAAAATAGCTATTACGCGGGTGCACTCACTTATGGCATGCAATACAACCCAAACTATGTACCATCTTATAGCTAAGGACAAAGTAGTTCAACAACATATTTTAGGAAGATACTCTTAACTGCAATAGTTTTGGAGTTACAATAGCTTTACTAAACAGTCAGAATTTCAAAGTAGCTATTACTCAGCTATCCAAGGTGCAACAGGTCTAAAACTATAATATGTGATAGCTTACCAAAAAGTAGATGGACAACATATTTGAAAAGATTTCCCTAACTTTAATACTTTTGAAGATATTTGACATTTACTTCTTCTGTTATTCAGCTACAAATGAGAAAAAAAGCTATTACTCACTTATGGCATGCAATAGAACCCCAAACTAGGTACCATCTTATAGCTAAAGACAAAGTAGCTGAACAACATATTTCAAGAAAAAAACTCTACTGCAATACTTTTTGAGTTATGAGTCCTTTACTCAAAGTAGCTAAAATTGCTATTACTCACTTATCTTTAGGCCTAAGTCCACAAAACCAAAAAAACTCATTAGGACAATTAATTTACAAAAAATCTGTAGCTGTAGCAGTTTAGAAATCTGCGTGACACACTAACGCATGCACAGGATGCATTTCATAATCTAAAAATAGCATCAGAGCTGCCCGTACCCCACAGCCTGGGGAAATATTTTTCAACACCATGAGATATAGAAGTAGTATAACAGTACAAAGTTCAAGATACTTTCAGAGCAGTGTCAGTTAGAGCTGTAATCAACAGTGATTTCTGTAGATCGACGCTCGCTTGTTAGATGCGAGTTGAACTCAGTTGAACTCGAGTAAATGACACAATATAAATAAAATAAGAATATCCAAATATTGTCATCAAGGGATCCGCCATTGACGTATTTAGTACCATTTTATTGCAAGGAAATATATTCGGTTGCCGGTTAAATTGTACAGGTATGTATGAGCACATTATGGAACATCCACGTAAATAAGGAAATAAAAAAACGGCCATTGCTCATTCAATTTTTTGTCTTTATGGTTAGATAAATTGTAAAAGTGCTGGTTTTATAACAAGACTACTATAAAACTCGAGTTTAAATTAAGTAAATCGATGTGGTCCCAAATATCGACCACCGAGTTACGACTCGAGTTTCGGTCAACTCATTACAGCACTAGTGTCAGTTATATTAAGGTCCAAATAATGCTTAATTAGAGAAAAGAATAGCTAAGGAAAAGAAATGTATGTAAAGATGAAGTATTAAAACAAAACAATTCAATACTAAAATGACAGCACTTATCAGTAAACCAAAAATGGCCGAATTATGGTTTGGATGTTTTGAATATTACCCATGCATACAGAAGTGGCAATACATTCAATGAATGCTTATGTGTGGTGTTGGAGCAAAATCTGTGGCTCACTTGATGAAATTCTATCTCTTACAATGGGAAGTTATGAAAGTAAAATTCTTAATAAATTCTAATACGACTTTAATAGTGCTTAATCTGCATCAAAAGAGAGACCCAAAGGTGCAACAAGATTTTATAGGTCAAGGTCACTACGACAAGGTCAAAGGTCAAATTAAGGTGACACCATGATAATACATACCTATAGCCCCTAACCAATGTCCCTAGCAAGTATCAACTTCCTCAACCTTACGGTTTCCAAGATATAGCCCGGACAAGATTTTATAGGTCAAGGTCACTACGCCAAGGTCAAAGGTCAAATCAAGGTCAGATCATGACGTTGCACAACTACATCCCCTAACCAATGTCCCTACCAAGTATCAACTTCCTACACCTTACGGTTTCCGAGATATAGCCCGGACAAGATTTTATAGGTTAAGGCCACTACGACAAGGTCAAAGGTCAAATCAAGGTCAGACCATAAGACTGCACACCTACACCCCCTAGCAAATGTCCCTACCAAATATCAACTTCCTACACCATACGGTTTCCGAGATATAGCCCGGACAAGATTTTATAGGTCAAGGCCACTACGGCAAGGTCAAAGGTCAAATCAAGGTCAGACCATGATGTTGCAGACCTACACCCCCTAACCAATATCCCTACCAAGTATCAACTTCCTACACCTTACGGTTTCCGAGATATAGCCCGGACAAGATTTTATAGGTCAAGGTCACTACAGCAAGGTCAAAGGTCAAATCAAGGTCACACCATGACGTTGCACACCTACACCCCCTAACCAATGTCCCTGCCAAATATCAACTTCCTACACATTACAGTTTCCGATATATAGCCTGGACAAGATTTTATAGGTCAAGGTCACTACGGCAAGGTCAAATCAAGGTCAGAGCATGATGTAGCACACCTACACCCCCTAACCAATATCCCTAACAAGTATCAACTTCCTACACCTTACGGTTTCCAAGATATAGCCCGGACAAGATTTCATAGGTCAAGGTCACTACAGCAAGGTCAAAGGTCAAATCAAGGTCAGACCATGACGTTGCACAACTACACCTCCTAACCAATGTCCCTACCAAGTATCAACTTCCTACACCTTACGGTTTCTGAGATATAGCCCGGACAAGATTTTCAAACTCAAGGTCACTATGGCAAGGTCAAAGGTCAAATCAAGGTCAGACCATGACGTTGCACACCTACACCCCCTAACCAATGTCCCTACCAAGTATCAACTTCCTACACCTTACGGTTTCTGAGATACAGCCCGGACAAACTATTTCCCGCCGCCCGCCCACCCGCCCGCCCATCCGCCCGCCCATCCGGACACCATGGGTGAAAACAATACCCTGACAGCCCTTAAGGGCTGTGGGGTAAAAAGAGTAAACCACGAAAACACAACCCCCACGAAAATACGAACATCGGCGATATGCATTTGCTGTGTGATAGGTTGGATTTAAAAAGGATTATTGCTGATGAAATGACAGAGGGTGAAAATTTGACAATCTGTGAGTTGCCAAACTTGTAGTGGTGGTGGACCAATTCACGCCCATGTAACTATTCACGCCCACCCTCCGTTTTCTTTAAGGTTTATACTTTTTGATGGAAAATATTTCTGCCATGTTATAGATAATGATAAAATTGAATATATACATTCGTAATATATTGTGTAACTATAGCCGTCTCTGATTAATTTAGGGGTGGGCGTGAATAGGTACACGGGCGTGAATTGGTCCACCACCACTAGTTCTATTATAGTATATGCACATCGCATACAATTTATGTCACACCAGTTTTTTAACAATGAAAAACGTACCCTGGTTACTGTGGTTCCGACCACTACCATTTAGTAATTATTCCGACCTGAACAGTCCAGTCAGACACAAACATAAAGTGTGGCAGATGAATTTAATTATAAACAATAATAAATAAATATTTTAATTCAATTTTAATTAACGCAGTGGTTAAATCACGGGACATCCCGATATGTAAATTACTGGCTAAATGTTGGGAAATAATTTCATTGGTTGATTTTTTATCGTTAGTTTTCCGGGAAATCTGTGACCTCATATCTTCTCATGAATATTAATAAATTGATGCTTCTGCCATGAATTCTCGAGTTTAAGGTATTTGACCTTCATTAAAGCTGCCATTGTATAAAATATTGTTAGAAAAAACCCGGGAAATCTGCGACCTCATATCTTCTCATGAATATTAATGTATTGATGCTACTACCGTGAATTCCCAAGTTTAAGGTATTTGATCTTCATTGAAGCTTCCATTTTATAAAATGTTGTTAGAAAGACACGGGAAATCCATGACCTCATATCTTCTCATGAATATTAATGAGTTGGTGCTACTGCCGTGAGTTCAGAGTTTAAAGTATTTGATCTTTTTCAGGCTTTCATTTTGTAAAATATTGCTACAATCCTAAAACAAGGCATCCTGTGATATATAGCACTTCCCAGTTCTCACACCTTAGCACTTCCCGACATATAGCCAATATGTTACATATCGGGACGTCCCAGGACATAACCTTGCCGTTTAATTAAATAATTCAATTCAAAATAAGTGTTGAAATGAAATAAAGGCATACCACAACAATATAAAATACAAGACAGGTGTATGCATTCACACATGTAACTATGTTTTTAAGGGGTTTTCAGTCCAATTGACATTGGTGTCCGACTTGACTGTCCTGTCCGATTTCACCGCGTCCACGGATGTCCTGCAAACACGGGTCTCGAGGGTGGCAGGTTTACCGGTTTCTTTCAAATATCTCATTTTCTCAAACAAGCCACCAATATATATTACCTGATGAAACTTTAGATGAACATGTTGGATTTAAACTACACCTGTCGTCCCGTGAAACGCTGTGTCAAACATTTGGTTCTGGAATAAACCAGATTTTCGAGTATTATGCCGACTACCGAAAAAGTGTTAAACGTCGAAATCAGTGCCTTATAAAACTCGGAGCTTCTGAGGTGATGCAGAGGTGGTGGGATGGGTACGTGGATGATGCGATACAAATATTTGCAAAATCTTGTTAGAATACCCATCTTGGTCAAATATTTCTACAATAATAATTCTGAGGTTGCTGTGTAAATTACTACTACAAAGTATTTCATCTTTTATTTGCAAAATATTCCGTACTACAGAACCCGCTCATACTTCCTTCTTCCCGGGTATGTACAAGTACTAGAATTTGATATTCTATTTGTAAAATATTGCCAGAAAAGTTCAACAGTAGGTCACATGAGAGTAAAATAATGTTGTTGGAGAGCAATAATCACTCATTCTCAATTAAAAGGGACAATTAGAGGTCAAATTGTGGCACAGCAGTGATGGTGATAAAATTCATTCTTATTGTCTCTATTTGGTAACGGGGCATGTAGAGCATCTTGCCAAAAAATTTTCATTGATATCTATTACAGATTTTTTTGGTGCCATTTTGTATACATGCTGCCAAATTTTTAAAAAATTGCATTGTGAATTACATTACTTCATACTAGCTTTGTGATTGTTGCAGTAAAAATTATATACATGAAATAATAGTCTGCATTTAACTCTGAACTTTAGTAAACTTAATAATAAAAGCATAGTAAAGCAAATAAAATATCACTGATCTGATTTAAACATATTTTTTCTTGAAAAGATGCTGTATGGCTGTAATAAATCTGTAAAACACAATGCAAGTTACAAAAGTAACTTCATGTCAATGTTTATTACAATGTGAATGCTTCAATTGTTGTCTTAAAAGTTATGTACAAATAAAATACACACATCAACAGAGTTTTTAAAACATACTGAACAACAACAAAAAACAGTGATAATACCTTTTATTTTAATGATTTACAATTTCTATGTTTGATAACATAATTCACATGGAGTAAGGAAGCAAGTAGAGCGAGGTAAAAACAGTTAAATATAAAATTCTGAAACTATCACTAGATTCTTAAAGTGTCAATGAACTGTGTGTAAACTCTTTTAAAGCTAAAAATGCATCTTTTAGTGTATTATCTTCAAGAATGGGTATCTTAACAGGATAAAATGAACATGAATACCAAACAGGAATGCTTATTTATCAGTCTTTTGCAGTAATTACAAACATGTTATTAATTTACTTTGTTTAAGGGGGTTATTTTCATAACATAATACCACACATGACATTATTTCACTTTTGTTTAGATTATTTTTAATCTGAAGCTGTTTTAACAACAAGCAAATGTCCATGATATGGTAACGTAATTCACTTACTTTGTTTGCAAAAGCCAGCAGTTTTGTCAAATTGTGTTCTTAGATAATTAAAACAGTGTCTTATTATTCTGTGGTGGTGTAGAACACAGTCAGTATACATGTACACATGAAAAAAGCTAATACCAATATCTGTATATTCATTACTAAACATGAAAAGTCAATGCGCATAGTTAAGAATGTGGGGGCTAACTAACTTTACATAATATGGCCTTACCCTCTACCCAAATTGCTCCCAGTTTCTTGCCCATTTGAATGAACATCCACTCTTTCAACTCACATTTTCCAAACTACTAACTTTTGTGAAATTTCAAACTTTGATAAATTTGATAAATCAATGTTTTCACAAGTTGTTGTTTTGAGATGCTACAAAATCAATTTCAGAGAATGGTAGGTGCAATCTATTTTCACTAGTTTTTATTGCACTTACCATTAGCTTGTAAGTTATGTATTCTATAAGGTATCACAAATTTCTTAAAATGTCCACAATCAAAACACTGACTACAAATGGTGGATGTATTTTCTGACACCATCATAGCCTAGTTCTGTTGGAACAACAGCATGAAGTTTTCGGATTCCCGCCCTTTACTGATTGTATAGGCAATCAACAAAACTTGGCCCTCTTCACATTTTGGTTTCAATGCAAAACCATATCTCAGTGAACTTTTAACCTTTTTAGTGAAGCAGCCCATTCTTAGTCCTTTGTAAGTATACAGTATTCTTTGGCCTTCTCTGCTTCTTTTCTCCCACACTCTGGCATGTTTTTGCCTGTGCATCAGTAGTGTAACTACTTGCATCTATTTAAGCTAATTTCGTTCTTAATAAGCCCTTTCAATTCTTACTCAGGTATCTCCTATTTTATATGTACAGGAAAAATGCATTTATAAGGTTCAAGCAAAACTACGGATAAAATGCAAATTATTGAAGTAAATACCCTCCATCTCTCTCACCCTTCCACAAGTTGATCCCATGCTGCAACAATTGACTGTAGGCAATGAGAGCATAAATGTAAAAGAGCAAATTGTTGTCAATAATAAAGTACTGAATCATTAATTCATCAATTCTAGAAAATTTCATATTAATTATAAGAAATTATAAACATCAAATTGGGCTACATTTGAAGTGAACTAGATGTAATAGATACAAGTGAATTAGGTTATTACTTTGTGAATTACGTTCCTTCATGTTACATGCAATGTTAAAAAAGTGTTCATTGCACACTGATCTTAGGGGCCATGGTGGCAAAGTGGTAACACTCGCCTCCAACCTCTGAGGCTGGGGTTTGGTTCCCAGCACGGCCTCAAGTGGGAAAGCTGGTAGTTGCTTGCCGTTGGTCGGTAGTTTACATTACAGAACCTTGACCAACTGTATATACTGGTTTCCTCTGCCCTTCCAACTACCCATCATGATATGACCTGTACAGTGTTGAAAGTGACGTAAAATAAATGCACACTAATCTTTAATACTGCTCTGGTTGAAAGGATAATATCTAGTCTAATGCTCACATACTTCTGCCATAAAGTGTGACAAGGTACATAAAAATAATCTCTGACATAACAACCTAGTACCTGATAGTTATTTGTAAAAAACGATGTGTGCAACACAATATAAAATAATATTATGCTTAAACTCTGTCATTTGTTCCATGTGATCTTCTCCATGCTGTTAGAAATGCTTAAACATGCTACAGTCAGCTGCTTGTAGAAAAATTACCCATTTTTGTCAGTTCAGGGTAACATAATTCACAATGACGTAATTCACTGAATTATACTAAATCAAATATAAAATTCAGAGTTTTGTGTTGATATTGTTATTATTCTAATAGAAAACAAGGGTCGACATATGCTTGTCATATATAGTCTTCTTGTAATCCTCTTGAGGAAATTAAATCACTGGTAACTTAATTCACATGGGAAAATACAGAATTCTCCTTTTCGTTACTGCCTTAAGAATTGCTTGTATTTGTAGTCTTCTGCTGCAATATTACTTTCACATTCTGACAATCAACTTTTTCAAGGATTATTTGCACTAAAAAGCTAGACTTTTAGAATTACCAATTACAAAAAAATTAAGCATTTATAATGGTAAAATAATTCACACGAATATTTTGGATATTTTCAAATTTGGCAAAAATATTATTTCATTGATGTCTTTTAAAAGAACTTTTGATAATTGCATGGTTGAGATTAACTGGAAGCTAAGCAGTATTGACTTAACCCCAGTTAACCACATGTCTTAAAGAGAAAACAATGTTGTTGGAAGTTTATTACCCAGGCTTTGGACACTGTATTTTCGGGGCCATTTTCATACTTTAATGGTCAATTCTAATAATAAAAGTACATTAAAATCATGACAAACAATATATCACCAGATTCATCTTTGCTTAAAGCTTACATAAATGCACAAAAATTAGAATAAGTTAACAGACAGCTAAATATGTGTCTGAGACACCTTATTTTCATAATTGTCCCATTTAACTGAGAATGAGTGTAATACTTCAAAATCTTCCTGGAAAACCCAAACATTGTCTGATATATTATTTCTCATTATCTCTTCAATAATATTAATGAGGTTCGTGGGTACACTAGTACTACATTGTATTTCATCTTTTATTTGTAAAATATGGCTAGAAAAAATCCCATCACAGCCTTATATTTCCTTCATTCCTGTACAAAGAAAACTCAAAGTACTAGTGAAAGAAAGACACAAGGTAAGAAATTATATATTGTTCTTTATTTTGAAATTCAACAAAGAGATAGACAAGTGGCAATAATTTATGTTACACAGTTACAGCACTTTCAAATTATTTACGATGAGTGCAAAACTATAACTTATCATTGCTTTCTTTTACATTAAAATCTGAAAACTAAGTTGAAAATCACTATACCACATATAGGGTTTCCCCACAATTTTTCTTTGTCAAATCTGTATATCAGTCATGCCTATGAATTTATTAAAAATACTCCACTGCATTGGCTCTTGCATGAACTTTATTCTTGCCACTACGTTTAGGCTGCACAGTTAAAATATAACCTCATATTATTGTAAGGATTTCAGACACAATGTTAATTGTATTTCAGTTGAATTGTTTAATGGTGTTAATCCTGCTGAGTCAAGAATGTGAATTACATTTTCTGCTTGTAATTTTATGGAAGTGAACCAATTATTATAGCTACTGTGGTGTATTTGAACCCCTGATTGGAATCCATGTATGTGGTTCATGATACACCCAAGCCTTGTTTTTTTCAAACTTCTTTGGTATCAGTAGGCAATTTTGAAGACCCTCAATATTGGGAGATTGTTTCCTAAGCAAACTATAGAGGCAGCATTTATATACGATTGCATTAATCAGCCATTCACCCTTGTGTAAAGGTTTATGTCTGTCACTGAGCATGAACTGTAAGCCATTTCTCCACCAGCCTAGGATCTGCAAAAACCTCTTATGTTAATTCCCTATTTGAGCCAAACTTTGCAACTGTTAAACTCACTTTGAAACCCAAACTGTTTGATACTTTAACACTTGTTTGGATTTATATTTAGTAGTACTTGTTAGGTTATCTGAATGCAAATTTTCCTTAATATAACATCCTTTATTCTACCTTGGGCAGTAGGTGTTTTAAATACATTAAGTAGGACTACACTTAAGTAGGACTACATATTTACTGTGTATTGGCCTATTGACATTACATACAGCTTGATTGTTAAAAAACAGTGACACTTTTGCAATTTTCCCATTCATGTGTCACACTAGCTATAGTTTCTGGTTTTGAATCATCATCCGATTTTCTCAACAAAGTTTTTATTTACTCTTAACAAGTATAAATAACTAAATCAAGCCTAGAGATACTTTCGGGGAAAATTGCATATTCTACATTAATCCTCATATTGCTAAAATCTGGTTTAACTTTCTCACTAACTTCCACAAAATACTATTGTATGAAGGGGAACTTTTTTCCATTTCATGAGATATTTTATGTCCTTTAAGAATTATTTTTATGTCAGATTAAGGATTAAAAAGATTTAATTCTTTAAGTGTCCACTAGCCTGAGTATTTTAAAATGTCACCCTTAATTACTTTTGTCAAAATAATCCACTGGTTTACTTGATTTTTTCAGTCAAATTTTCTCAAATGTCCAAAATATGTACTCTGAATATGAAAGTAATATCCAGTCTAAATGTGACATGCAAATACACTTTTTTGGATCAGATGTCCCAGTTATTTTCCTTGACATTTTCACTAAACCCTTTCCTGTGGGCAAGCCCAATATTTAATATTTGGCTGGTTGCCACCAATAAGCTTTGCAGCTGACTATACTGTAGACGTTTTTCTATTTTTGATACATTTGCATACCAATTTTTAACTCACTATTTAACAATTTTAGACCTATAAACAATATTTTTATTGTACATTTACATATTATCTTCATAGATTACAGTCTATCCAAAAAAGTGCAGCTAGAATTGTTACAAATTAGAGTAAATACACTCGGATAACTGTGGTACTCTGGAAACTCCATTGACTCCCCATTCAGTTTCGCTCAGAGATCAAATTGGCCACCCCGGTGTACAAGTTTATTCATACTACTTTCCCTAAATATTTTGCTCCACATCTATCCACATACTGCACTACCTACAATACTAGACATAGTCAGATTGTTGCCAATTTCCTCAATGCACAAAAATTTCAACCTAAAATTCACAAGTTTACTAAGCAGTTTGGCTTCACTTTTGCTTTTGATGCTCCTACTGTTTGGAATTCACTTCCTGAAGACATTCGTGCATCACCCACTATTGCCTCTTTTAGAAAGAAGCTCAAAACCTATCTGTACACAAAGAAATAATCTCCTTAGTTCATTTTCTCTTATGGCTTCTCCGTGGTGCTGACCTATGTCTTTCCCTGGCTTTTGAATTTGGATATTCCTATTGTGTTGCTGCACCTTAGAGTCCACTACTTAGTGGGGATTAAGCGCTATAAAAGTCGAATTAGAATTAGAAATTTCATCAATGAATTATGGAATATCACCTTAGGACTCTCGTTCACCATTGTTTATGTACGCCTGATTACATCAATGGTCATGTGACTTACCATTGATTCCCTTTGCTAAGACCTGCTACAAAATGGCCATATAACTGTAGGCTGCAATATGATTGGCTGATGCTATTGCAGAATTTTAACTAGCAAACAGCCACTGGTGGGCCAACATTAACCCAACGGACAAAAAAACGGTGGGCCACCGGTGGCAGCCTCCAGTGGGCCAATAGATTTGTCACTGGCAGACCACAGTTGGCCAATGGATTTGCCACTGAAGGCCCGCAAGTTGTCACGTCACTGGTGGCCCACCGTTGGGCTACCAGTGGACTGTTATCTGGAATGTTAACACCAATGTATAAATAATAAAAAAGCTATGGTTTCTCTGAAATTTGAATATATATAGTTCAGGGGATCATATGTAACATCAGTGTGATTTTTCGGTAGTAAATTGCATTGGTACAGTTACCTTTCTCAGTAAGGCTAAATGTTTAATTTTGAATGAATAGCATAGTACCTTAATGCTTAACCAGAGAAAAAAATAATTCACAATGCTTGTGTTCTATGTAGGTCAGATCAGCACAACTGGAAATGTGTTGACAATTTCAATAATCAATTCTTACTTGATTAAACTTCAACCTTCTTTTCTCTCTTTGCATGCCTTTACAAAAATCATTTCTATTCTCATAAGTGAGAGAACTAAGGTTTAATACTCTTGCCTTTTTATTTACACAATAGAACAGTAACATGTTTATTGTCTATTATCAAACTTCAAAGGCTTATGGTCTTAAAGGGGATTAAGAAGTGGGGGCAGTGTGAGAAATTCGTTGTAAAGCAGTGGTGGCCCCATAGGGCCACTAGGTTCTGAAGTTCAGTGGCCCCTATTAAAACTTGATGGCCCAAATTACTGGTGGAAGGTATATTGTCATCAAAGTCACCTTCAGTAGTTACTCTATGTTATTTTTTTACTGTATTTGATTAGAAATTTCTCCATGCTATACTATCAATTATTAATAATTCAGGCTTGAAAAGAATGTTAAAGATTATATTTTTACTAAAATGTATGAATTTTGAAGGTTATTTTCAAGGTCATGACATATACAGAAAAAAGTTGCTAAGGAAGTCTTTCATTTCTTTCAGTAAAAAGGCCAAAACCAGCCAAATTAACACTTTCACATTGACAATTAAATACCTCAAGTTAAGGCTATCCTGTTTAATGTTAAACCATTTCTTATTAATTCAGCTTTCTTTCAGTTACATAAATATTAATGATGTGAAGAACAAAGTGTGGGAACACAGTTACACAAAACATTTTGCAAGTTTTATGAGGAAATGGCTTTCTGAAGTTTCTGTTTAAGGTAGACTTTCATCAAGTCCTTTTGCCTAAGGTATTATATAAGGACTGAATGACTTTTTTACCAGAATGTGGGGCTGTGTTTCTCCAGACAGAAGCTTTTTTAAATTTTCAAGTGGGTTCATAATGATTTCATGTATGTCAGATTTGCTGGAAAAAGCAGAGCCAGCCTCTGTAGTTAGGCACAGACTTGTTACTTTGTTTCAAAATAGAGAATTTTATGTAACAGCAATCCCCAATGTATTTCTACAAGATAAATATAAAAATCAAAATCAGCCATTCACACAGCCAACCACACAAAACCCTTTATTCTTTCCCACCTCAAGTACACTTGTGTATGTACCCCTAAAGATAAGTGTATATTTCTGTCTATCTGGTCACAACTCACACATGTATGTGTGTGTATGGGTGCATCTCTTCTCAGAAACAGCCAACCAAGCCAAGTACAATTGGTTTACAAGATAAGCATGTATTTTTGTCTGTCTATCTGGCCACAACTCACATGTGTTTATGTGTGTGTGGGGGAGGTGTATGTATGGGTGTATATCTTCTCAGAAACAGCCAACCAAGCCATGAACGAAAATAATCAATAGAATTTACTGACTTTCTCCTCCCCACTGATACACTAGAATCTACCCTCACTGTGCATTGAATTCACAAGTCACAAGTTTGGCAGTGCATGTTTTTCTCAACTCATATAGAACTCTAAGATCTCGGGTTTTTATGTGCACTGGGGTTTTTCTTTTCCTTCTTTCTGTTGATATTCTCAGCAAAACATACGATTTAATATTAGTATTCTTGCCATATTCATTAATTGTTACTGTTAGCCTGGGCTGGGATTCACAAAAAGTCTTAAGCAAAAAATTGTGATAACTTTAAGATTTGTCTAAGCAAAAAAAAATACCTAAACTTAAGACCTTTTGTGAATCCCGGCCCAGGCCTTCAAAGCTGTCTTCAGTATAATGCAACTATTCAATATGAATGTCAAAAATAGACTATGAAATACACTTTATGTCCTCCACACATTAAAGGCCTACAACTTTTTTATCTGAGGGAACTAAACAAGAGGTGAGTTAAGATATTATGAGAGAGTTTTATTAAAAATAAATTCGTTCTTTTCAGAAATTTTCTATCACATGCAACACACCAGTGGAAAAGCTACAGGCTGGAAGTATTGAACAGTACGTAAAGATTAAAGAGGTGGAACACATGAAGTTAGCCTTGCACAGGCGTTTATACGTATAATATAGACACATCTGTGTGATTGCATTATAAGCATTTTTCATAATGCTCTCATACATTTACTTAGCCTAGCTTGCTGAAGAGAACTGTCTCCCAGACCAGAAAGGCCTCTGATACAGTGTGCATTATGGCAAAAAATATTTCACGTTTGCATTATGGTTGAGACAGCCTGGAAGGCCAGGCTAACATGAACTCTGTGTGAGAGTGAGTGGCAGGCCTTGTGTGTGTTGTAGGGAGGGGCAAGAGGAATGAGGGGATCTTTTGATTTTATATTCACTCTCTGGCTGAACACTGCAGAGTTGGTAAAGGGAGGGGGGATGTATGTTGGCCTGTGTGTGAAAGAGTATATAACTGCTAATTAAGGGTGAACTCAATCTGGAATATGCAAAACACAATGCATAATTAAAGGCTTAGCCATGGGGAAAGAAAACCAGTTAAAAATAAATGACAGCACAATGGATTGTATTACCACAGGAGGCATGTTGTAGTCAATGTGGTGGCCCATTGGGGCCCATGAAAGTCAAGTTGTGGTGACCCTAACTTAAAAAGGGGGCCCTGGGCCATCGGGCCACCAGAAATTTCGCACACTGAGTGGGGGGGGGGGGGGGGGGGGTGTGAAATTTAACCTTTCAACCCTGATGTTAATTGAAATATATTCTTTCAACAAGATGTCATTTCTGACCAAGTAAACTCAATTTCTTTAAAATGTAATTCTTCTTCTCACAGATTCATTGGTACTATTACAATGCAAATGAAATCTATGTATATTCTATTGGTAATTGGTCAGAAGCCATCAGGTTATTTTATTTAACATTTTACATTAGACTTAGTACCTTATCAGTGAAATTGTGATGGGCATAGTTAGAAGGGTAAAAGAAACCACAAATTACCGTTGGTCAAGGTTCTGCACTGTAAACTGTTGACCAATGGAAAACAACTAAAACCTTTCCTCAGGAGACTAGGTTGGGAATCGAACTTTCATCTCAAAGATGGGAGATAAGTGTTCATGCTAATGCTGTGCCACTGTGACGCCATTGAAATGCCAATTTGCTGTAAGTGGTACAGTTCGTCTATTTGTCAAATATTGTTACAAAACACCAGTGTTGCCTCATTTTGCTTGAGTTTGTGTGTACAGTTACAAAGTGATATTTCATTTGTAAGATATTGCACTGAAAACCTCTGATAAATATTAATTTGTCATTTATTTGTCAAAATGGTGCCTAAAACGACAAACTTCCTAATTGACAAATTAAAATTTGTCATTTTCTTGTTTGACAAATTAACTGACAAACTTATGACAAGAAAATAAGCCCGGCAGTCCAATTAATTAGTCCTTTTAGGCATCTGTTATTGGTGACATTCCTGTGAAATTAATTTTAAGGGCACTAATTTTCTTGTCATAAGTTTTCTAATAATTTGACCTATAAGTTATCAACATTTGACTATCATTCAACAAGAAAATCTCATTTGATTTTGTCATTTAAGAAACTTGTCGTTTTAGGCACCATTTTGACAAATTAATAATTTTCAGTGTGCTAGAGTACACCAATATTGTCTCACATTCCTTAACTGTGTTATACAATTGCTAGAATTATATATATTCTTGATAGGTAGTTATCCTAGGTAGTCTTGTATGTCTTGGGCATGTCTCTGTACAAGTTTAACAGTAGGTGCAGTGACAGTAAAATATTACTAGACAACCCCAACATTACCTCAGATTTTCTATACTCTGTGTATGTACAAGTACCAGCACTATATTCTATTTGTAAAAAGTTCATAGAAAGCCAACATCCGTTCATATTTTCTTCACTTCATGATTATGTGTACTGTAGTGTTTATAACATTATTCCATAGTGTCCTCAATTGTAACAAATCTATACTGGTACATTTTAGACCTGTGTTTGTATTTACTGAATCATCACATGTACTATTTAACATAATGCTGAATATTAATGTAATGACATCAGAGACTGTGAACAAAAGAAAGATCAGTCTCTGTATTGCAACAAAGCTGATAAGACCTAATAAAAGTAAAGAGTTATGAATTAAAGCCTTTTCACTTGTGATTACTTCAAAACACCACATTTGGTGATGAGGATGGTAATTAAACCTTAATATCAGAAAATTGTTTGTGTGGATAAATTGTGACATTTTTCAAAAGTGTATTTTAAAGCAGAATAAAACATTGTTTTGGATAAAGTGCTTAGAACTAAGAAAGAAAAATGGCTACCACAATCTGAGCAAACTGCACATTTGCTTCAGAACACTGAAGGGATAAGTGTCAAATGAAATAAGTATCTAGCAAGATACAAGAATATGATGAAAGGATTTCACATTACCAATCCAGATCAACTGTTGGCACTGATGCTTTATTTTGGAGGTGAGGACCTGTATGACATATTTGAATCTCTTCCTAAAGAAGAAAAAGCAAGAATCCCAGCAACCAAGGAAAACCCCGGTCAGGATGTCTTCGTGTGAGGCTGTGCTGCTCTCACATACTACTTCACTCCAAAACAGAACAAAGAGTATCAAAGATGTGATTTGCAGATGCCTACAACTGCCTTCAGAATCATTAGATAAATTTGTAAGTAGACTCAAAGCTCTAGCAGCAACCTGTAACTTTACAGAGGTAGACACTGAAGTAAAATCACAAGTAACATCTGGTTGCATTTCTTAGAGGCTCAGACGAAAAGGCTTGAGTGAAGTTACATGGGACCTGTCTAAGTTTATAGTGGTAGGCACAGTTTATGAACTGTCGGACAACGCTGCTCTGGACATTGAACATACCACTGAGAAAGTGAATGAAATGAAAGTTGAAGCAGTTCATACTAAGGCACATTCAGGACAGCAGATGTCCCTGATGCAAATCATTCCACCCTAGGGGCAAGTGTCCAGCATATGGAAAGGAATGCAATATCTGTGGCTTTAAAAATCATTTTGCATGTACAAAGAAATGCCCTCCTATGGGTAAAACTGTCAATCATGTGGAAAGTTATACTATTTTGCAAGGAAATGTAGGTCAAAAGTTCCTCCTCATGCAAGTAAAATCCAAGAAACCTTTGAGGAAACAATGCTTGTGGAACAAAGTGAAATACCAATAGTCCCTTACAACAAAGTTGTGGAAAACACAAGTGACAATGACTTTACATGGTCAGTTTCACAAGACCGGATGAATAAAATCTAAATCTACTGCTTTGCAGGCGCAATATCTTCCCCGAAGGGGAACTCAGTGCGCTAAACTAATCATATATAATATCTGAGTCATAGTGGGGGACGTGGTCTGTATTCTGATGGTTGTGGGTGTGAACGTGGGGAAGAAAACTAGGTCGGAAAAGCAGATTTGAAAAGATGGGTTTTCAGGTGCTTCCTGAAGGATGTGACAGATGGACTGGTTCTTACATGGACAGGAAGTGAGTTCCAGAAAACAGGTGCATGATGGCTGAAAGATTTGGTAAGATACTTATGAGACTTATGTATTTTAGAGTCAAAATAAGGAACTTGAAGGAATTTGTATTTTGGACTGCTACGTCTGGTGTTCCTTGATGAGGTATATGGATGAAGTTTATCCTTGAGGTACACAGGTTGACCATACTTAAGGACCTTATATGTGATCAACCCAATTTTGAAAAGAACCCTGTATTTGACTGGTAGCCAATGTAGTTTTTCCAGATTTGGAGTTGCATGAGTGTACCTCGAGGTTCTAGTGACTACTCGACAGAGGGAGTTCTGAACACCCTGCAACCTCTTGAGCTCAGAAAGAGTGAGTGAGGCAAAGAGGGAATTACAGTAGTCAATTCGGCTACTGACGAGAGCATTTGCAAGGAGTATTGCTGTGTTAAGGTCAAGGAGATGGCGAATCCTATATAAATCTCTTATATGGAACCGAGTTGACTTGATGACTTGGGAAATGTGATCTGTGAGGGTCAGGTTGGGGTCGAACACCACTCCTAGGTTTTTGAATTTGAGGCAGGTGAGACTTTATTCCCAAGAATATCAGTGGGAAAAAGCGAATGAAGTTGTTTACGACTGTATTTTGAACCAATAAGGATGAATTCTGATTTGTCTGGGTTTAATTTGAGTTTATTTGCAGCCATGAAATTTTGTATATCATTTAGGCAGTCCATTAGAGCTGTCATTGACTGACTGAAATTTGATGGTGAAGTCAAAGTCAAAGTTGGGGTTTTACGTCCCGTTCAACAGCCAGGGTCATATTGGGACAGGTCCTCAGAATTGCCACTTGTGGGACTCGAACCCACAGTGGTGACAGCCTATGATTAGATGCCAAACTTGCTAACCACTAGGCCACTGAGGACCTATTTGATGGTGAAAGAGTAATGTATAACTGAGTGTTGTCTGCATAAAAATGGTGTTTGATACCCCTATGAGATTGAATAATTGAACTGAGTGGATTTGTGTACATGGAAAAGAGGAGTGGCCCCAGGACAGAGCCTTGCAGGACCCCAAATTTCAAAACCATGGGATGTGACAGCACAGAGCCTACCTTGACTGATTGAGTCCTGTCCGACAAGTAAGACTCGAACCAACTCAGAGCCAGTCCATTGATGTCACAGCAGTCATGTAACCTATGGAAGGATCGAGTGGTCAATCGTGTCGAAAGCTGCAGAGAGATCAAGGAGGGTTAAGGCTGTTGTACTGCCTTCAGACATATTGAGGAAAAGATCATCCTGTATATTTAGGAGGGCACTTTCCGTAGAATGGAACCTTCTATAGGCAGATTGGAAACCAGTCAAAAGACAGGACTCGTCCAGGTGAGACAGGAGTTGGGACGACAACACTCCCTCTATGATCTTTGAAACAAAGTTTAAATTAGAGACCGGCCTATAGTTTTTAAGGACTTCTCTATCCAGGGTTGATTTTTTTAGGAGTGGAGTTACATGGGCCTGTTTGAAAAATTTAGGGCAGCTTCCTTCATGGAGTGATGCATTAATTACTGATGTGATAGGGGTGATGAGGATATCTAAAAACTCAATTACAAGAAATGTTGGCCAAGGATCAAGGGAGCAAGATTTGCTAGGGGAGTTTTTTATGATTTTAGCTACCTGATCTTCTGAAACTGAGGAAAAAGCTGAGAAAACAGGCGGTGTGAGATCAGAGTCGGTGTATTTAGGGGGATTAGAGTTGGCAAAGGATTGACGAATGTTTGTGATTTTTTCTGTGAAAAATTCAACAAATTTGTTAGCTAAAAGTTGAGGAGAATTTACTGAGGGAAGTACCTTTGCAGCGGATCTGTGGAGTATGTCGTTTAAAGTTTGCCAAAGTTTCTGAGGATTATCTTGGTTGTCATGAATTCTGGATTTGAGGAAGTCGGATTTCGCTTTCATGGAGATTTTATTATACATATGAACCTTTTTGATATATTGTGATCTGTTGAAACTGGATTTGTTTTTGCGACGTTTTGTTTCTTTTGCCGCAATAACACTGTCATTTACCCACCCAGGGATATATTTGGACCTGACGTGTTTAGTGATGGAAGGAGCATGTTTGTCAATGAGAGTGGAGTGGTACTGTGAGTACAAGGCATCAGAATTATTTTTGGGATCAACAATAAGTTCAGATGAGAGGAGATCCTTTCTCATGGCTTCCATATTGATTTATGGTATTTTCTGAAAGTGATGGTGTCTCCAGAGATTCGTCTTTGGGGGGTGATATTGACCTTGAATGTTATGGAGAAGTGATCGGAGAAGGCCTTGGTGGCATGGACGTGTGAAATGTTGTCGTTACTAGATTTGGTGAGAACTAAGTCAATGGTGTGTCCGAGGATGTGGGTAGGAAAATTTACCTTTTGAAGGAGGTCAAAGGACCCCAAAAGAGCACGAAATTTTTTTGAGTCATTGGAATTTGTGTCCATGTGAATGTTAAAGTCACCGATGATTACCAAATTGTCTGTAGTAGGGTAGATATTTTCAAGAAGTGCATTAAACTGTTCATAGAAGGTTGCAGGGCTAGTTGATGGGGGTTTGTATATATTGAGAAAGGCAGGATTCATTTTGTAAGGAGATTTTAATAAGGAGATTTTCAAAAGAGGAATAAGTATCTGTCGGTATGCGAATAAGGATAGGCTAGTATTTCCAGTAAAAGTGAATAGCGTCAAAGTTGAATTCTTGGCTGATTCATGAGCAAGCGTGAACATCCTGTCACTGAAAGACTACAACAGAGTAGAATCAAACCAAGTTTGGAGTACCACAACAAGTATCTATATGCTTATGATAGTGATGTATCATTGGATATCAGAGGTAAATTCATGGCTAACTGGCAAAGAGATAACGCCACATGTTCAAGCCTAGTTATAGTTTCAGGTGAATCTGACAAATCCCTGCTCAGTTGGGATACGTCTAGCAAACTACGGTTGATAGATACAGTAAGGAAAGTTGATGATGCACTTTCACCACAGATTTTGAAACTGAAGACAGAATATAGACATTTTCACTGGTCTTGGCAAGTTGAAGGGTGTAAGAGAAAAGTTACCTGTTGACAAAAATGTTGAATCAGTTGTTCAAAACTCCCGGAGACCCCTTTCCATGTGAGAAAGGACATAAAAAAGAAACTCAAACTTGATGAAGATAGAGGAGTGATAGAAAAACCAGGTGGTCCAACTCCATGGGTTTCCCCAATTGTAGTAGAACCCAAGAAACTCCAGGCCAAATAGGAATTTGTGTTGACATGAGAACCGCAAACAAGAGAACAAACTGCTGCACACCAACCCTCACAGAGATCATTCATGAATTAAATGGTGCAAAGATTTTCAGCAAGATTGACCTTAATCAAGGCTACAATCAGTTGGAGCTTGATAAGGAATCTCTTGAGATAACATTCACATCTCATGCAGGTCGTAGGAGATACACACAACTCTTCTTTGGAATCAACAGTGCTACTGAGATATTCCAGGAGGAAATTATTAAAGCTCTGTGTGGACTGAAAGGTGTTTTGAATGTAATTCTGTGCTTTGGAAAGGACACAAATGATCGCTTAGCCAATCTAAAAGAACTATTCCAGAGATTCAAGGAAAGAGGTCTAACTCTTGCTGCTAAAAATGCAAGTTTGAATAAAGTGAAATTCAATTCCTTGGTCACACCTTTTCAGAAAATGGCCTGTCTCCTAGTAAGGACAAGATAGAAGCTCTCTTAAACATGCCTGCTCCTAGAAACCAGTCAGAAGTAAGAAGTCTCCTAGGCATGGCAAATTTCTGTGGGCAAAGATGCATTAAGAATTATGCAACAGTTACCCACAACTTGAGCTTACTGATGAAGAAAGAAAGTTCCTTGGAATGGACAGACAAACATGAGAGTTCACTGGATTAACTCAAAAAGTGCCTCACAAGTGCTCCAGCTCCTGCTCTAGCTTATTATAATCCAAAGCTAGAAACAGAAGTGTATGTTGATGCTAGCCCAGTGGGGATATCTAACATACTGACCATACCGTATTGGCTTGTGAACATGTTCACATTTATCTATATGGAACAAATTTCAAGATATTCACTGATCACAGACCCCTACTATCGTTATTCACAATATGGCAATCTAAACCAAGCGCTAGATTGCAAGGATGGTCTCTATAATTATAACCCTACAAGTTTAAACTGTGTTTTAAACCAGGCAAGAATAATCCAGCTGATTACCTCTTGTGACATGTTAGTGACTCTGTCAAGCAATCATCATGTGAACAAAGGCTCTCAGAAAGTATAATCAACTATGTTTTAAGTACATCAGCACCAAAACCTCTGCCAATTGATGTAATTCAGCAACACACAACCCAAGATGCTACACTACAAGCAGTCATGAAAGCACTTCACTCTGGTAATTGGTACCTATACAAAAATGAATCAAGTGTTGACAGGCAGATATTTGACCGATGTTGAGAGATACACGTATTGTAATTCCAAACTCATTACAACAGAGTGTTGTTGATCTTGCACAAATGGGTCACCAAGGTATTGTGAAAATGAAAGCCCTCTTAAGAGAAAAAATTTGGTTCTATAACATTGACAGCCTATAGAAGACACTGTGGAAAATTGTCTCGCATGTCAAATTGCAATTGCCACACCAACATTCAGTCAGGACCTGCTAAGAATGTCTCCCTTGCCAAGAGCTCTTTGGATTGAACTTAGTACGGATTTTGGCCAAAATTCGCCAAACCAGTTCCTCTTTGTGGTAATTGATGAGTACAGTAGATTCCCATTTGTTGAAATAATCAACTCTACTTCTGCACATGCTGTCATAGCTGGATAGCATTCTCACTCTCCAGGAATACCAGAGGTAATAAAGTCGGAAAACGGTCCACTGTTTAATAGAGAAAAGTTTCGTTAGTATGCAATGTCAATGGGTTTCAAGCATAGGAAAATAACCCCCTTATGGCCAAAAGCAAATGCTAAGGTCGAACGCTTAATGAGGACCGTCAAGAAAGTAGTGAAAGCAGGAATTGCTCAAAATCTCAACTAGAGACAGGAACTCAGAAACTTTCTTCTGGCATATCCTGCCACACCGCAGCAGTACAACAAAAGTAGCCCCAGCTACCCTTCTGTTTGGCACACCAATCAGGTCAAAACTCCCAGAAATAGGTAGCTACCACAATAATTATGAACTAAGAGCACAGGACACTTTTGCCAAAATTAAGATGAAAGATTATCATGATCGGAAGTCAAATATTCAAGCCTCAACCCTTAAGTCTGCACTGAAAACCTCTGACAAACATTAATTCGTCAAGACTTTGTCAAAATGGTGCCTAAAACGACAAACTTCCCAATTGACAAATTTTAACTTGTCACTTTCTTGTTGGACAAATTAATGGACAAACTTTTGACAAGAAAATGCGCTTGATAGTCCAATTAATTTGTCATTTTGGCCACCTGTTATTGGCCAAGTTCTTATGAAATTAAGCTTAAGTGCACTAATTTTCTTATCATCACTTTTCAGCTAATCTGAGTAATAAGTTACCAACATTTGGCTATCATCCAACAAGAAAATGGCATTTAAATTAGCAAATTTGGAAACTTGTTGTTTTAGGCACCATTTCGACAAATTAATAATTTTCAGTGTGGTGACAATGCCCTGATAATGAAAACAGGAATGGGATGTCTTACTGCTTTTGACAAAGATCCTGTGAAAATTGTTAAAGCCATAGGCTCCATGATCACAGCTCAACAAGGTAACCGCCAGGTCACTAGAAACAGCTCCTACTTCAAGAAAACTAACTTTAAACCATTATTACAAAGTGATCCAGATGACCAGGATACAGTTAGTGACAATGGTTGTAAATTTGTTAAAGATAGTGCTGAACGAAATAATGCCACCAGTTCACCAAACACATCTTCACCTAGAAAGACTAACAATGACATGCCCCATACAGGATCTACACCACCATCCATTAGGAAGTCAAGAAGAGTGTCCAAAAGACCAACCAGACTTATTGAGACAATGTAATTTCTAGAAAGAAATTTAAATCAATTATAGTATGAAAGGACAGTTTAATTACATTTTCTGGAAAGTATTACTGATTTTATCTCATAGACACAATAATAAAGATTTCTGATAAAATGTCTATGTTGCCTTGTGTGTATGTGCTTTACTAGAAGCCTATTAGATTTTCTAGAATCATCACATGTACCATTTAACATAATACTGAATATTAATATAATGACATCAGAGACTGTGAACAAAAGAAAGATCAGTCTCTGTATTGCAACGAAGCTGATAAGACCTAATAAAAGTAAAGAGTTATGAATTAAAGCCTTTTTCACTTGTGATTACTTCAAAACACCATATGTACAAATTCAACAGTAGTGGCAGTGAGAGTAAAATATTCTTGTGGGAGTGCATTTATAGTAATTTTGGATCAAGTGGTGTGGTGTTAAAATATTGCTAGAAACCACCTCATATTTCTTCAATAATATTAATAAAGTTGGTTGGAACACCAGTAGTATGTAGTATTTCATGTTTAATTGTAAAATATTCCCTAAAAACCCCATTGTGGCCACCTATTTGCTTTAGTCTGTGTGTGTACTAATATCAACATCTGCCCAGATAGCTTTCCGATGTTGGCGCAACCTCGGCACATCCGTCGGTCTGACACTGGCTGCTAACGTTGGCCCAACGGCTTTTTGGCTAGTGGTCCGACGTTGGCCCAACATTGGCAAGCCACCATGAAAAAATTTTACTCCATGTATAGCATCAGCCAATCAGATTGCAGCATGGTGTTATGTGGCCATTGTTTAACGGAAGGCAAGTGATAGACAGATTGTGGTAGGATCTTAGTTACGGGAATCTCTGATAAGTCACATGACCAAAAATTAACAATGGTGGAACTGTGTCATAAGGTGATAGTCCATAATACAGTGATGAAATTATAATGTTCACAAACAACTTTTTCAGTGTGAATTTATAATGAGAATATTATTTTTATGTCTAAAATCGTTAAATAGTTAGTTAAAATTTTGGGCTCATTGAGATATGATTTTTATACATACCATAATAAAAAATTTTTTACTAAATTTCACAAATCCCCTATTATTGCTTGCTGCCATTTTGAATAAAAATGCACCGTTGGCCCAATGTTGGCCCAACGTCAGCAAATTATAGATATATCTAACCAAAGTTGTGGTTGACAAGCCACTGTTGGGCCAACGTTGGCAAAATCTGCCAACCATTCGACCAACATTCAATAGCGGAATGCTATCTGGGTGATATTCTATTTGTAAAATATATTGCTAGAACAGTTAACAGTATAGGTACGGTTAGAGTAAAACATTAAAATAGGTGATCGTAACATTAACAAGAATTCAGAAGAATTGTACTGTGTCACCAGCTTTGGTTAAAGGCTAAAGCGGATGAAAAATTCAAAAGGACAAAAATTATGCTGACATAAATAGTTGGCTGTCTGGCAGTATTTTTGCAGGTCACCTTAAAATAGGATACCCCTTGAATACCCGTCAACCCATTTTTGAGATACTGAGTAAAAACCCACAATCAATATAAGTATGTTACTAGTGGGAGTTTAAGGTCAGCTTAAAATAGGGTACACCTTGAGGATCAGTTACCTGTACATGCCAAGTTTCAATTTAATCCATCAAGCCATTTTTGAGATACTCTCTGGAAAGGAAGTATGACAACTCTGACAATGTGTTATTACTGGGAGTTTAAGGTCACCTTAATATATGACACTTATCTATGGCCAGTTACATACACATGCAAAACTTGAATGACATTTCTCAAGTTATCTTCAGTATACTCTATGGAAAAATAAAAAACTTAAACTCAACATAATTATTTTGCACATGGGAGTTTAAGGTCACCTTAAAATAGGACACACCTTGAATACCAGTTACAACAACATGCCAAATTTGAATTGAATCTGTCAACCCATTTTCGAGAAACTGTCTGGAAACGGAAAAACTGAAAATCAATATATAGGTATGTTACTAGTGGGAGTTTAAGGTCACCTTAAAAAAGGGCACACCTTGACCACCAGTTACATCCACATGCCAAATTTGAATTTAATCCATCATGCCATTTTTGAGATACTGTCTGGAAAGGAAGTGTGAAGACGACAGTGACAATGTGTTATTACTGGGAGTTTGAGGTCACCTTAATGTGTGGTACTTATCTATGGCCAGTTACATATACATGCAAAATTTGAATGAATTTTCTTAAGTTGTTTTCAGTATACCCTATGGAAAATAAAAAGCTTAACCTCAGCATAATTCTTTTATACATAGGAGTTTAAGGTCACCTTAAAATAATACACACCTTAAATACCAGCTACAACCACATGTCAAATTTGAATTGAATCCATCAACCTCTTTTCGAGATACTGTCTGGAAATGGAAAAACTTAAAATCAATATAAGTGTGTTAGTAGTGGGAGTTTCAGGTCACCTTTAAACAGGGCACACATTGAGTACCAGTTACATCCACATGCCAAATTTGAATTTCATCCATCATGCCATTTTTGAGATACTGTCTGGAAAGGAAGGGTGACAATGACACTGACCATACTTGTCCTCCAACATAGCTGCTAGTGACACAAAAGTAATGCAACCTTAAACTCATAAGTTTATGAAATATCAGGAATTTACTATAACCTTAGAAAAGAAACCTTTTTGTTGTAGACAGATGTAAATGATGAATATCAAAGGATAAAGTCTTTATTAGCACAACAAATATCTTTTAACACTAAAACATTGTCCCAACCTTAAACTCAAAGTTAGTTTGCAGCTGTTTAAGGGAATCTTTTCCTGTAGGTTTTGTTCACGATTTTTTACATTCACAATTTGAAATATGCTTAGAATTGCAGAGTGTACTGTTGAAAAATTGCCAAACTTAAAGTGAATATAATTCTGTTATTACTTAATGTGTGGCACTTATCTATGGCCAGTTAAGTATAACATGCAAAATTTGAACGAAGTTTCTTAAGTTATCTTCAGTATACTTTATGGAAAAATAAAAAACTTAAACTCAACATAACTTTTAATACATGAGAGTTTAAGGTGACCTTTAAAAAGGGCACACCTTGAATACCAGTTACAACACATGCCAAATTTGAATTGAATCTGTCAGCCCATTTTTGAGATACTGTGCGGAAATGAAAAACCTTCAACTCAAGTATCTTACTACTGTGAATTTAAGGTCACATTAAATAGGGCACACCTTGAGGAACAGTTACATCAATATGCCAAATTGGAATTTCATTCATCAAGCCATTTCTGAGATACTGTCTGGAAAATAAGTGTTACGACGACACTGACCATGTATGTTTTCCATCATAGCTGCTAGTGACACAAACAATCTTAAACTCATAAGTTTATAAAATATCAGCAATTTACTATAACCTTACAAAGGAGACCATTTTTGGTGGAGATTTTTGTGCATGATGAATATCAATGTGAAAAGTACTAATTAGCATATAAAATATCTTTCAAACACCCAAAATATTGTCCCAACCTTAAACTCAATGTTTGTTTGCACTGCTGTATATTGTAGCGAGTTTAAGGTAATCTTTTCCTGAAGGTTCTGTTCAAGGTTTGTTACATCTACTAAAATATGCCTCGAATTGCAAATTTTTGAAATACTGTTCAAAAATTATCAAAATTAAAGTGAATATAATTCTGTTATTACTGGAAGTTTAAGATCACCTTATTGCATGGCACTTACCTATGGTCAGTTACATATACATGCAAAAGTTGAATGAAATTTCTGAAGTTACTTTCAGTATACTCCATAGAGAAAGGAAAAAACGTAAACCGGACATAAGTTTTTTATATGTGGGAGTTTAAGGTCACCTTAAAAAAGGCACACCTTCAAAACTAGTTACAACTACATGCCAAATTTGAATTGAATCCATCAAGCCATTTTTTAGATACTGTCCAGAAACGCAAAAACTTAAATTGAGTTTAAGTATCTTACTAGTGGGAGTTTAAGGTCACAAAACTATACAGCACACCCTCAGGACCAGTTACATCCCAGCAGGCATGCAGCTTTGAAATCAGGTTGAATCCAACAGTTAAATCTGGTTGAAATATGTGCAGATTTTGCAAACCGTTTTTAGTTGGATCCAACTGGTGAAATCATGTTGAATCCAACTGTTGAAATCTGGTTGAATTCAATGGGTGAAATCAGGTTGAAATAGGTGTAGATTTTGCATACTGTTTTTGGTTGGATCCAACCGGTGAAATCATGTTGAAACAAACTGTTGAAATCTCGCATTTATGTGTGAAATCTGGTTGAAATACATGTAGATTTTGCAAATAGGTTTAGGTCGGATCCAATGTATGAAATAGGGTTGAATTCAATGGGTAAAATCAGGTTATTCACATTGTCTTCTTATTTGAATCATTGTCACTTGTGTGTCATAATTATAGCTTCTTAATAATATTATACAATAACTATCCATGTGCATATTTTACAATTTGGATACAACTTCAAAGTAATTAATTCTTTCCAAGATGACATGTATTCATGAATCATTGTATATTCAATATTCTATTTCTGATGACATTGTAATGACACATAATTTTGCATCAAATATAATTGCTCAAGATATGTAAATCCATATTATCCAACTAGATATCCATTTTTATGTTATTAATAGGACCAGTATTATTCAATGTCTTCAATTAAAATTCTTTTTGTGAAATTTTAAAATAATTTTTTTCCTTTGTAAAAAACAAACAATTGTGATATTATTTATATCTTCAGTATTTTATCCAATCAGTTTCTTTTAAATGTTTTATTAAGTTGGCTATAATTCTATTGTAATTATAAAAAAGATATAATCATGTAGCAAAGCCACAATGCTCAGTTCATATGCTTGTGTATCATACAGCTTTGTCCTATAAACTGAAAAAAACCCAAGAAAAGCCACATTTGTAGAACTCCACCCATTACTCTCCACCTTAATTAGTTGTCAGTTCTGACCACAAAAACACAGACTTAAAGAAGTAAACACCATGCATGCTATTGAGCAAAGGTAAACCCCCACCTCCATCCCTGCTGTGTTATCTAATTACTTTTAGTCACAGGCCTAATATTCTGTGTAGGAGGATACAGAAAACAAAAACCAGGAACCCCCCAACCTCACTGTTGTGTGATAAAATGTTATAGCTTAGGTTCTCTGTATAGAAATGTTTTCATTGTAACCTTGAAAACTGAAAATTAGTTCTTTTTGTATGGAAGAATTTGAGAAACAAATTTAAATTACTAAGTTTTGATGAATAATTGTTTAATTATCGGGAATTGCATTAATCAAAATATAATTGTAAATTATAAAAATAGCATCAGAGATGCCAATACCCCACAGTCTTGGGAAATATTTTTAATACCATGAGATATAGAAGTACTGTATCAGTACAAACTTCAGGATACTTTTGGAGCACTGTCAGTTATATAAAGGTACAAACAATGTTTAAATAGAGAAAATAATGTCTAAGAGAAAGATAATGCATGTAAAGAAGAAGTATTAAAACAAGAAAATTCAATAACAAGATGACAGCATTAATCAGTAAACTAAACAATATGACACTCTTTATCTATATTTGGCATGGCCGAATTATGGTTTGGATGTTTTGAATATTACCATGCACACAGAAGTGGTAATACATTCAATGAATGCTTATGTGTGGTGTTGGAGCCAAATCTGTGGCTCACTTGATGAAATTCCATCTCTTACAATGGGAAGTTGTAAAAGTAAAATTCTTAATGAATTCTAATATGACTTTAACCGTGCTTAATCTGCATCAGAAGACAGACCCAAAGGTGCAACAAGATTTTAAAGGTCAACATCACTACAACAAGGTCAAACATCAAATCAGGGTCACACCATGACGTTGCACACCTACACCCCCTAACCAATGTCCCTACCAAGTATCAACTTCCTACACCTTACAGTTTCTGAGATATAGCCCGGAGAAGATTTTATAGGTCAAGGTAACTATGGAAAGGTCAAAGGTCAAATTAAGGCCAGACCATGATTTTGCACACCTACACCTCCTAACCAATGTCCTTACCCAGTATCAACTTCCTACACCTTACGGTTTCCGAGATATAGCCGGGACAAGATTTTATAGGTCATGTTCACTATGGCAAGGTCAAAGGTCAAATCAAGGTCACACTCACACATCCTAACCAATGTCCCTACCAAGTATCAACTTCCTACACCTTATGGTATGCTCACATAATCTTTATCATCTTTAAAAATTAGTCTTTGCTTTGCTAATACCTACAAATTCAAAAATTATTGCAATAACAGTTCTTTCAAAAACTTAGACTTACTCATATCACCCTCTAGAAAAAGAATTTTCAATCAATGATCACTAGTCATTCATTTCCCAATGTTCAACCTGTTTTCTGTTCAATAACATGTCTAAGATTTCATGTCGAAAACCTAACTTGATTTAGTGTCTTTTTTAAAAAATGAAGTATCACTACATTTTCCACCCAGTAAACATTACAAATGTTTATAGATGTTTAGTAAACCTATAAACATTTTAAAAAAAAATATAAACCTAAATATTGACAATTATTCAATATTAAGGGTTTATAAACGTTTCAGCAACATTGGTTTGGTTTATAAACGTTTATAAACATATTAAAACTTTTACAAAGTGTTAAAAATATCTTAACCTTACTTTCAGTTGGGATGATGACATCAGCACAGCCATTTTGAGAGAAACTGGAGAAATATTTCTGTTACTATATCTTGCTGTATCACTGTTGTTTGAAGCCATCATTATAGTGTAAGTAGAGATATAAAAGTATATAATATCATCAAATTATATACTTCTATATATCTACTTAGAATGTAATGATGGTTTCAAACAGTGATACAGCAAGATATACTTACAGAAATATTTCTCCAGATTTTAAACACGTGTATAAACGTTTATGTGTGGTGTTGGAGCCAAATCTGTGGCTCACTTGATGATAGGCAAACGTTTAGGGACCCATCATTTTAAACCTAATCTAAACCGTTGATAGTTAGGTTTATAAATGTTTGTAATGTTTACTGGGCAGTCAGAAATCCAACTTTGAAATAGTGTTGAAATTGTGTCAATGTCAGTTTTTCAATCAAAAATCACCATGATTTCTGGTTAAAATATCACTACTTTTTCATGTCAGAAAACTAACTTAGATTTAGTAGTTGGTAATGCGAATTTCAACATCAGGACCTGTTTTCAACTCTAAATCAACGATATTTCAATGCGTGTGCCTGCTGGGATCCACATGCCAAATTTGGATTAAATCTGACAAGCCATTTTTGAGATACTGTGCAGAATGCAAAGTGTGACGATGACAGACGCCAACAACGACAAACGACACCACAAAATTGGATAACAAAGCAATCCCTATATGCCACGAAGCATAAATGCTGGTGACACAAAAAGCATACAATAGTGCTCTTCACTTGCATTGAAATGGTTGGGCCACATACAAGAATTATTAATTTACTGTTTGATTTAAAGTCTCAGATTTTTCTTGTATATTTTTCTTATCACAATGGTGTTTTCTACCACTACTAATGTGAAGTGAGGCTAAAAGAAACAATATAACAGTACAAATATATTTTAACGTGTACTATTGCTCTGTGTGTCCTAACCAACAATTGGACAATATCATCAAGTTTCTTCGACTTTGCTTAGTCTCAATCTGACACATTAATTTAAACAATTTGACTCAGATATATTTTATCTGAAATAGTTTTCAAAGAAGGGGTCTCAGCTAAGTTTAAGCTTTTAAAATAATAATAGCGATTTTTTTGTCATCTGACTGGGATTAAAGTTTGTTTAAGGCAATATTATTCAAAATAAAATCTAGCTGTAGCTGAGTAATGACCATGTTAATGATCAAATTGTATTTGTTGTTTGTAATTTTTTTCCCATTTTCAATGGGATTAGCGATGATGGACACTCAACATGTAGAAAAGACTTGAAAATGTTAAATAAATAAATTTGTATTGAATAAAGAAATAAACGATTTTTTTTGAAGGAAAAATTTCTTATAAAAAACTATAAATTTTTCTGTCCATCAGAGAGTAAGGCTATTTTTACGGAACCCCTATCTAGTCCCGGACTTCAGTATATTTACCAGAAGTTTAACGCTGAAGGTTGTGAAAGTGTGGAAGAATAATTTAAGTAGTTCACTATGTCTTCGATTGGTACACATCCTAAGGTGCATAATAAGGTGTTCTATGTTGAAGTATCTGTTATTTTGAGATAAGATGGGTATTTTCTGCAATTTCAATAAATTATTGTATTATCGCTCAGTTTCAGTCCCTGCCTCAGTATCCGTTTTATTGAATAATGTGGCTGCTGCTTGGCCTCGTATCTTGGCACACGCTTTAAATTGGCACAAGAAGGAAATTAAAATATTGTAACGACGACCGTTATTGTGGTATTTTGAGTTATGATTAATATCGGGAGTTTACGCGAGTTACGGGCGATATTCAGGGGTTTTTGGATATAATTAACGACCTATAATTAAATGGTTTCTTGGGGTTTGGTTGTGTAATGGTATTAAATATTTGTTTTACTAACCTGTGGGTATTGTGGGAATTTGGTCTTTATTTATATTTGGGGAACTCACATGTTTTGGTAGCCATGTTTGACCTTGTTTACTATCCTGGTATTTTGGGTCTATTTTTTATAACGAAGAGCTTCGATCCACGGCATCGTGGATTTAAAATTTATTATATTTACACGGCATCGTGAGCTTAATGTCATACTTAAATACACGGCCCCAATATAGAGAGACTTAAGTTTAACATTTAAGTCTGACATTTAAGTTTAAAATTTTAAGAATCGTACAAAAATTAGTTTTGAAGCTATAAAATCCAACTTCAAGTTTTCTTTTTGCGGAGCAGCATTGTGAGTGATAAAATAGAACCCATGAGGTTATGCAGGGTTATATCAAGGAATTAGTGGTGTCTTAGCCAATCAGATCCGGTGACACAGCCGTGTCATGTTTACGGAATACACACAACTAGCGTAGACTGGTTGTCTTGATCTTCTGTTTGTAAAATATGGCTAGAAACCTATCCTATTCTCTGGTGAGGTTTCAGTAACAAATGATTTCATTGGTTAATTAAATTAATCACGTTTGCAGACGAAAAGTAGACTGGTTGTCTTGATCTTATTCTCAGTTTTACAATGGTGATTGACCAATCAAAATCGTGGACAGAGCCGTGTCATGTTAGAATATAGGGGCTGTGTATTTAAGCATGACATTAACCTCACGATGCTGTGTAAATATAGCAAATCTTAAATCCACGATGCCGTGGATCGAAGCTCTTCGTTTTTATAAACAAATCAGGGAACTGGTATTTGGTTCAAGGATGTGGGTCAAAGGTGCTGACACCAAAGACTTGAGTAGTTCACTTTTTGGCTATAAAAGGGGGTGCATTTCCCACATTCTGGGCTGACCTTTCACTGAACACACTGTTCTTGCCACTAAGCCTTAAAGCTTTGTCAGTCATGGAGAGGTAACTGAACAACTATGTTCTGTTTTAGGTTTAGTTAAGTTACCACATTTTTAGTAATTTTAGTCCTTGGGGGTTAGCATTTTAGATGGCATTTTTGTACTTTGGGTGAATATTAAAGATATACTGGGTGGGGATTAGCTTGGTTGGTTAGGAATATTCTTGGGGAGTCAGGTTTGGAGAATTGGGCTATATGATTTTCTTTCTGTGAATTAAAATGTTGACATAATTCCTGTTCCAGTTTGTTTATTTGTTTGGCATAATAAAAGTTATTTGTTTAGAATGGGTTTCCATTAATTGTGTTATTGTGCCTTGATACATAATTTAGCTCGGGTCGATACAATATTTAATAACATTTGTTCTTTATCGCCCACACTTGTACACAGGCAGAAGGACAAGATCACTAGTGGGATTCTACCAGTAAACGCCCATGCTGAAGTAAATATATTGAATTTAAATTATATGAACAGATTTATAATTTATTCTTCTGCCACCAAATTGACAAATGATGTACATTACAATTAATAATTCAGGTACATATTGTTACACTTGTTGCAATGCTTTATATTTTCACATTTTAAGTCTCTTATCGGCCGTTTTTACGGCAAACCGGAAATACCAATGAACGCCCATTTTGTAGATAAATAGAAACATTTGTCCTTGACCTCTAACAAAGAAATATAAGGCGGGCGTTCAATGGTAGAAAGCCACTAACTGCAAGGCCGCATTGATTCAGTGAGTGGAAGTATTCACACCTGCATTCATTCACATGGATCTGCCACTGCTAGTGTTAGGAATCGGTCTAAAAAATCAGAATCGATTAATCGGTAATTCTAACCTAGCGATTATCGATTATAATCGTTTTTCTGCTTGCTTTGTAAGAAAGACAGAATATTCTTTTTTACCAAATATGATAACAGTAATCTTCCAATAGGTCAGTGGTGAAAAAAATCCAGGTTATTTGTTTACAGTTTGGGTAGGGAAGGGGGTGTGTTAGGAAACCAGTAGGTTGAAGAGTCAACAAGTAAGTGTATCAGCAATAATGTAATAAACAATTAAGGTGACCTTAACAGTTACAAAATAATATTTATTTTTATTCTCCATTTTCATCAGCTAATTTACAGTGTTTGAATGTAACTTCAGCAGATTAGCAACCAATCATGCTTAAAATAAACAACTGCTTATCCTTATCATAATATGTCAAGAACAGTGACTGCCAAGCAGCATCTGAAATTATCCTGAATAAAATGCTTCTTTGGGAACTAAACAATAAATAGACATGTATTCATGGAATTTTCCTTCTATTTTTAACTCAGGACACTTTTCAAAGACATGTTATTTTCAATAATCAAATGGAAGAGTGACTTTTATTGTTTATACTAGATTATATGAAACAGTTTGGCACAAGTGAACATGTATTTCAGCATTGTCACTCAAATATATACATATTGGATGAGATTTAGAAAATGTGACTCTTAGTACTGGAATACAATGATAAAAATTCCTCAAAGCAGCATATACATGACATAAATAGTTGTATATCATTGATACATGAATGGTGCAGTTATTTCATCAAGTGTATTTAGCACTCCTATATGTTTCAGTACATGGGTGTCCTAAGTTAAAACCTTCCCCAGTTAGCAACACAGGTGTACTGTTTTTATAACACATATATTTTTTCTTTCCTAATTTTACTTCAAACTGAAAATATCTCCTAGCCTGGCCTTCCAGGCTGTCTGAACCATAATGAAAATTCCTCAAAGCAGCATATACATGACATAAATAGTTGTATATCATTGATACATGGATGGTGCAGTTATTTCATCAAGTGTATTTAGCACTCCTATATGTTTCAGTACATGGGTGTCCTAAGTTAAAACCTTCCCCAGTTAGCAACACAGGTGTACTGTTTTTATAACACATATATTTTTTCTTTCCTAATTTTACTTCAAACTGAAAATATCTCCTAGCCTGGCCTTCCAGGCTGTCTGAACCATAATGAAACCGTGAAATATTTTTGCCATAATGCACACTATATCAGAGGTCTTTCTAGCCTGGGAGTCTCCTCAGCAAGCTAGCCTAAGTAAGTGTATGAGAACATTATGAAAAATACTTATAATGCAGTCAAACAGTTGTGCCTTCTTTATACATATAAACGCCTGTGGCAAGGCTAAGTATCTCCCACCAGCTTCAACAAGGTCAGATACCCCTCACTCTTTCTGTGGTTTGTGTTACTGTAAAGCATTTGTCTATTATTCTGTTAAATTTCTCTCATCCTGAAAACAATATTCCATGAATTTCCCCTTTCTAAGCAGATCTTCATGATCTATTCATTTCATAAAATTATAATTTCTTAGATACTGTAAAATTCTCAGAATGGCAATGTAGTAAACATTTCAGTTTTCTTGTTCAACAAAATTTGTCAAAAATATTCATGGCAGACTGCTGAAGTATTACAGTAGTGTGATCTCTCTCCACTTGATTTATGGCCAAGGTTGTTATTTCCCATTTATGTTTATAGGGAGTATGCATGTTGTGTATGAAGCAGTGAAAGTTAAATTTAATTTAGGTTGAACTTAGTTTATTGTATTAAAAGATCTTCTAAATATGTAAAGAAATTTTGAGTTTTAGTTGTAACCAACAGGAAGTAGATACCAGTGAAAGAAACATGGCAGATACTGTAAACAAATGTTACGAAAATAAAATGTTAAATATCTGTAGAAGAAGGGAAAATTAGGTGGTTTATAAATCTTACTTTCGATTCACAATCGATTCTTAAAATGAGAATTGATTTTCTACATCGAAACTTTTAAATAGACGTCGAATCGATTTTCCGTCGAATTGTAGGACCACTAGCCACTGCACACAAAATCTGAGTAGAAGTGAAGGTGTTAGCTGCTGCTAATCATTTCAAATCTACAGCAGTTATCATTGAAGAGGTGCTCACAGCAGAAATGCAACACATGGAGCCAGTTTCAGGGATACCAAGTTGAAAACCTGGCATTGTGTGCCAACCGACACAGGAAAAGGATGAGACCAGCTGAATGGTTGAACCCTTGGATCTGGACTTTAAATTGGCAGAAGACTATATCCCAGCAGAGTTTTAAAAGGAGATGTGCGAGTGAGGGACAGGAGGCACCTGGTCTTTGCATCTGAGAAGCAACTTTCTTTGCTTGCCAAAGCAAAGACTTGGTACATCGATGCAACTTTCAATGTCATCAAAAGACCATTCACCCAGCTTTTCAGCATCCTAAAGAAGAATGGCCAGATGAACCAGATGCCATTAGCATTTACTTTGATGTCTGGCAAATGCAAGGAGGACTACAGGAAGGTGATCAAGAAAGTGAAAGATCTCCTTCCTGAAGCCCCTGCAGTTAAAGCAGTCATAGTTAATTTTGAGGGTGCCGTGTGGTGTGGGATGCTGTCAAACTTCCCACAATCAACATCAATGGATGCTTGTTTCATTGGGCACAAGTGCTGAGGAGAAAGGGTTACTTCGGACTACTGAAATTGTATCAACAGAACTCAAGTTCAAACACATTCTACAGAAATCTTACAGCACTACCTTTCCTGCTAAATAAACATATCCCTAGTGCTGTTTATGTACTGAAGAGACTGTGGTAATCATACTGGTCTGACCCAGTCCTGCAGCTACATAGAACACCTAACACTGTTATGTATATGTACATATGTATTTACAATCTTCTGAGGCTCACTAGAAATATTAATAAAACACCATGTCTTACCTTTAAGTGTGTGAGAAAGTTTGAATTTACTTTCTTTGAACCAGAAATAAATGAACCGCAGCGCTTTCACTGAGCCTTAATATCCCCTTAAATTTACCATCAGTTTCTGGTTGCAAGTGAAAATGATCAAATATACTTCGCTTTGTTTTAACATGTGCCATTTTAATAGACTGACAAGTGATACTTAATATTAGTCAGAACTGAGAATATATAAGAATAACAAGTGACATCCAAATGCAGCCTTTATACCAGATTGATGGCCTTTCATTTGTCTTCACAGTTCCTGAGTACGATTATATGAGAGGGCAGCCCGAGTAGATACATGTATGTCTACTCAGGGAGATTATTAACTTGTTAGTACTTTGCATCAAAAGGAGTTGCTGTATTTATTCTTTTATTCTATTGATTATAGTTTCTTGAACATCAACCAAATTCACATTACTTTTCAAAAGTAATGCATTCTATTTAGTGATCTCAACGGGTACCCGGATATCCGGGTACCCGAACCCTGAATACTTACCCGAATCTGAAATCTCATACCCGAGTACCCGAATCTAAGCTTATTTCTGTCAATATCGCCCACATTGGCTGACCAAGTACAGACGTATCTGGACTTCATTAATTCACTTTAAAATGAAACTATTCAATTAAAATGCATAATAATATTGTTTTCTCACCCTTGTACACCGTTTATAGTATTTTATTTGTCTTTTATTTTAGTTGTTTATACATTGTCAAATACCGGAACCCTTTGAAAATCGTCAGCATATTAACACAGTTACTTAATTCCGAGTCCATAAAATGCTGTATACTGGCTATATAGTGACATGCCCTCCTTAAATAAATAAAGAGTACAATATTTTCACACAGTAGTTAATAATTTTACGTTAATAAAATTCAATTGTCAACCCGATATAAAAATGAAGTTTCAATTCCGAAACTACATTCGAGCAGTAGTTAATGCTTTTGTGATAGGTCATGTGACTCCATTTTTATATAAACAACCGTGTTTTGAATGTATAGAAGTCTTTTTTTATTTAACATTTCTTCTGTGCAATATTGTTTTGAATGCAAAACCGTGGCCAACAAGAAATAAAGCAAATGGTTGCATCCCATTATTTCTGTAGGTTTTAAGTCTGTAAATATGGAGATATTTGTAGTTTCAGCTATTATCGCCCATCGGCGCGGGTACCCGGGTACCCACCCGCTGATACCAATGCATACCCGGTCCTACTAAAAAGGGTTTATTGAGAACACTAATTCTATTACACATTTCTTTGCCCTATTAAATGTGCATTACACATTATAATACATTACTTTGGAAAATGTAATGCATTACAGGGTACAATGCATTACCCATTACCATTACCTGAGGTCTGCCTAAAAGTGGCCATGTACATGTTAGCTACAACTAAATTCTGTCTTTTTGATATTCTTTGTAGCCTGCAATTCAGCACTGGCCATGCACACAGTGATAATACAACAAACATGGCACAAAACGGTAGATGGTATATTTGTGATATCCCGAGAGGAATGTCGTGCCACCGTCGTAGAAATGATCAATCAGAAATGGGTCAACTTTTTTGTTTAAACTTGGTGTGCATGTTAAGGGTTGACAAAGGAAAATCTGTTTTAAGGTGACCTTAAACTCACAATAATAAGGAACATTATGGCTACCTTAAGTCGGAATTGAACCTAAGGCCACTTGAAGCCATCTACGTCACAAAGTATTATGGTCTTCTAGCTAAAATTTTACCTCAGAACACATTAATATATAGCTTCTTACATATGCTAAAATTCCAGACCTAATGTTGAGGATAAAATTGTATTTGAGGCCAAAAAATCCTAACTTAGGAAATTTTTTTCTACATTTTTCACATTTTGCCCTGTAATTTGGAAGTGGTCATTCTGATGAGTCTCAAATTGTACCAGATTTAACTGTTATATATAATCTCTTCCATGGAAAATTTGAGGCCTGTAGCTTTATTTTTGAGGTCATTTTAAGGTCTTGAAACTGCCCACAAAGACCTAATTGATGGGTTTTTGCCACTTTAACCCCTGTAGCTCTAAAACTGCCTGACTGATAGAGCTAAAATCTCATCTGGGAATATATTGATATGTTCTTTTCATATGTGCAAAAAATCATGGCTTTATACAGACATTTAACCTGTGTTCACATGAGGACCCCAAAAACTCCCAATCGAGTGTTCATATTTCGTTTTGAATGGAAAAGTCTGAAACTGTATAAAATACAACTTCTATATGTATTCTTTGTTTGTAGGAAGTTTGAGGTTTGCAGTTTTAATTATAAGGTCAGCTTAAAGTCTCTAAAAAACCCACAGACTCAATTTATTGATTTTTTGCCACCCTAAGCTATATAACTGTTAAACTACATGGCTAATTTACATGAAATCTCATCTAAGAATATATTAGTATGTTCATTTTACATCTACCAAATACCAAGGCTTCAAGTAGACATTTAGTCTGTGTATGAGGCACATAAATGTGCCAACAGTGTGACCTTTTTTCAACATTTTTCAGATATTTTGCCTTGTTATTTGAAAATATTAAGTCTGACAAGTCTCAAACTGCAGTTGATATAACTTCTATACATGGTGTTTGTCTTTGGGACATTTGAGGTCTGCAGTTTTAATTTCAAGGTCACCTAAGGTCTCTTTAAAAATACTCACAGAGACCAAATTTATAGACTTTCTGCCATTTTCAAACCCTGTAACTGTCAAACTTTATGGCTCATAGAGCTGGAATTTCAACTGGGGAATATATTAGCAGTAATATGTTCTTTATGCATTTCATAATAACAAGGCTTTAAGTAGATATTTAGTCTGAGTATGAGGCCCATAAAATATATTACAGCCAAGAGACCTTTTTTTGTACATTTTTCCAGAATTTGCCCTATAATTTTAAACGGTAAGTCTGACAAGTATCAAACTGTGATAGCCATAATGGTATATGTAATCTTTGGCTGTAGGAAGTTTCAGGTCTAGTTTTGATCTTAAGGTCTCTTAAAATACCCACAGAGATCCCAATTTAAGGACTTTTTTCCAATTTTAAGTCCTGTAACTGTTGAACTATGTGTCTCATAGACCTGAAATCTTGTCTTGCAGTATATTAAATTATTAATATGTTCTTTTCCAAACATGAAGACTTTTAAGAAGGCATTTTGCCTGTACAGTGGGCCCATAAATACCCAACTGAGTGACCTGTTTTCTATATTATCGTAATGTATGGTGCATCAAAATTCTTGAATTGTTTATGGGAAATACTGAATGTCATTGGCAACTTTCATGATTTTTTGTCAATTATGCAAATTTTATCCCAGTAAGATACAGTATATATATATATATTTTGTAAAGACATTTATTTTAAAAAATAAAATATTGTCATTGTAATTTAATCATCGATCTATACTTCAAAGCAAGTATTTTATTGTTTATATAATACTGCCTTAATAACCTCCAATTGGATATAGATACACCAATGTCAGGTGAACACAAACATTTATTTTGTTGGTGTTAAAATGGCACAGATCGCCATTTCCACTCTCTTTAGGTGATGAATCAGACCTGTACAGCAGTAAATTAAATAGCATCGGTGCTTTCCTTATGCAAATTTTGCCAAGTTGGGGCACTGATTTCTTGTAGAAATTATATTGTTGCACCTTAAAAGCCTTCTAAAACATTTATTGTGTTGTTGTTTTATTGTTAAAATAAAACTAAGTTTGCAGTTGTGTCAATGCATATATTAATCAATAAAAATCCAAAATACTAAACAGGTAATAACCACAAATACAAAGTTTGTGTTGAAGGTGTGCCAAATTTCGGTGGGAAGCAGTAGCTTCCAATTAGCAGGAACTGGCATTGTACAGTGATTGTAAATGCCCATGCTATGGTTATGAATTTGAATATAAATTATATTCACTCCTTTAGGTTATATTCTTCTTGAACCATATTTGCAAATGATATCCACTGCAACTTATAGTGACTTTCTACCAGTAAATGCCCAAGTTATGATTATTATTTTCAATTTAAATTGTATTAATAGCTTTAAATTGTGTTCTTCTGTGACAAAACTATCAAAAGGGATGCACAAAAGTAACTATTGGAGAATATTTTCTTATATTTGCTTCAAAGTTTTATATTTTAATAAATAGTTTCTATTGTTTGCCGTTTTACAGACAACTGGAAATACCAGTGAATGCTCATTTTGTAGACAAATAGAAGAATTGTCACTAATTTAGCATCCCTGAAAGGGCGCTTATTTGTTTTCACTTCAGTTTCCTTACCACTGCCACTGCCACCGCATTATGGTCTACCTTGAATATCAACTTTTGTTTTAACAATTTATGGGATGTCATAACAACAGTACTGAGGTGTCATAACAAAAAGGGTTGCTTTTTATATACATCACAAAAAGAGACTTATTGTAGAAGTTAAGGACATTATGGAATAAAAATAATGCACACATAATCAAGATTGCAGCAATGCAGCTGGATTATGTCTGATTATTAAGATTCTGATGTATTTTAGTTGACTGAAAAGTAAAGCCATTTATTTATCACCATATATATGTTACATTAAATATGCGAAATCAGTAAATATGGTTTTGGTCAGTAAATACGCGTATTCCCTGAAAATTTCAGTAAATATGCATACTTACTGGTTTTCTGGTCCAGTAAATACGCATATTTACTAAAATCATTGTGAAGACTTCATATCTTAAATATCTAGGGTGTTATCTGCTATGTCTTCATACACTTATTTAGTTGACTGAAAAGTAAGGCCATTTATTTATCTTCATATATATGTTACAGTAAATATGCAAAATCAGTAAATATGATTTGGTCAGTAAATACACGTATTCCCTGAAAATTTCAGTAAATACGCATACTTACTGGTTTTTTGGTCCAGTAAATACGCGTATTTACTAAAATCATTGTGAAGACTTTATATCTTAAATATCTTGGGTGTTATCTGCTATGTCTTCATACACTTATTTCAAACTTTAAATTGCTTTGTCATATTCAAAGTTTGATATTTGTTTACAATCCAGCACTGGGATAACTATTTATCATCTCTTTATAATTTCAAAAGCATTTGCATGTGATAAAAACTTGTAATATATTTTTTTTCATTTAAAATAAATAGACAAGTTTATAAATTTAAATATTGAAATATTTACCAAATTATGATGCTTTATGCAGTGTTCGCTCTCGAGCGCGATTTCGCGAGTTTGTACACACTTTGGGGCGAGTTGTCGCAAAACGAACTCACCTACGCGTCTGTGCTGTCGCTACCAGGCGAAACACTCAAAACTGACGGAAGGAATTCGTCTATTATGGGAAGCGACGATGTACATATTTCCTCATAGAAATATTTGAGAAAAGCATGAAAAGCAGTTTATTTTATTTTATATATCCAGCTAACAGTAATTCACGTGAGAATTCAGGTATTCTCGTGAGATTTCCGTGCTTTTTGTTGATTTTTAAACTTGTCTTCTGCTTTTAGTGTCACAGGCGAAACAGTCGAAACAACTACTGAACTACTGAAGAAATTCGTCTATTATCGGAAGCGACGACGTACATATTTCCTCATAGAAATAGGCGAGAAAGACATGAAAGTGAGTTTATTTTATTTGATACATCCAGCTAACAGTAATTCACGCGAGATTTCGGGTATTCTCACGAGACTTCCGTGCTTTATGTCTATTTTTTAACTCATCTTCTGCATATTGTGTCACAGGCAATACAGTCGAAACAACTACTGACCAAAGAAATTTGTCTATTATCGGAAGAGACAAAATATATATTTCTTCAAAGAAAAGAGAAGAAATGCAATTTATTTATTTATTTGATGAATCCAGATAATAGTAATGTAAAAAAAAATTAAAAAAAAAAAAACAGTAGCAGCCAGCCATTAGGCCATTAAGATGTGGTTTAGAAGTGAAATTTAAAAAAAAAATAAAAGACAAATAAAAACAGAATTAAATATTTTATTTATTTGAACTTTTAGTTTAGCATCTATTTCTTATTATTTAAATAAAGAAAATTTTATGCAGTCCCAAATTGGAACTAAATATTTCAAAATATCTTGACGCAAAACATGTCTCACATTTTTTCACAGTTGTCTCGCCTTTTCAAGTGAAGGGAGACAGTCTGTCTCACATTCATTTTTGACGGGAGCGAACACTGCTTTATGTATAAGGAACAACAAGCAAGGTAATAAGATTAAGATACATTTCTTGTTCAAGAACTGACTTTCACTGTAGTTTCAACAATGTATTTTAACAATGTATTTCTTTTCCAAAGGTAACCAATAAAATTTAGATCTATAATTAGGGTTAAATAAAACTTCCCTTTAATGCTGTCCCTTCAATAGAGGAAGCCACACCATAACCATAGATGCCTTAAAAGAGGTTAAGTCCCTCAGAAAGACTATGATGAAATCCAATTAGGGCTAGCTGGACTTTTCATTGTTTCTAAAACAATTCTTTGATCAAGTAGCCAGTACCTATATTAAAATCATAATCTAACAGAAAATGGCAAAATATTAAGCCTTGATTGAAATAAAATAAAGAAACCACTTACTAATAATCTCTGTTTAACAATAGATTCTTTGAGAGTACGTGCAGACTTGTTTGAGTGTAAATAATGTTCTCTTAAATGATAAGGTAAAATTTCTGCTGAATGAAGGTACGCTTAAAATATGTTAAAATTTAGAAATTTAAATTAATTTCTTAAACTTGTTTTATTTCCAATAAAAATGCTTTTTATGTATCAGTCACATAAAAATAGTGAAAAGTTAAATGATCTTTAATCATTTGTAGGGATGACATAGGTCCTTAGTACCTGTTGGATTGAAAATAATATAAGCTTAAATGAAATATCTATAGAAGGCACATATCTTAAGTTTTTAGAAATAAATATTTAAAAGCCCAGTGCTATTTTTTAACATATTTGCATGTAATGTACTCTAAAATGAAGTATGCTTAGTATGTTCTGAGAGTCATCATAATAGATTAAAATGTTTCACTATAATTCATAGTTTGGTTTACCATTAACATTATATAAAGTAAAATGTTTCAATATGATGTATAGTTTGGTTTACCTTTAATATTACATAGTTACAACCAGTGAATATCAAAGTTTCATTTCACATATTTACTGACAGTCAAACCAGTAAACTTGTGAAATAACACAGGTCATAAATCAGTAAATACGCGTATTTACTGAAAATTTTAGGGAATACGCGTATTTACTGACCAAATCAGTAAATACGCGTATTTACTGATTTCGCATATTTACTGTAACATTTATATATAGTTACACAATCCTCATATTTTCAGGCCCATGTTTGCATTCTCTCTATTTTGGTGTGTGTAAATTAAATAAACTGGCTTCCCAAAATATATCAATAAATCAACACATGTTGATAAAGTTTAAAATGTTTTGCGAATGAGAATTTCTGTCCAGAGTGGCCATGATTGATTTGTTTTTTTCACTAGGCAGTGATGACTTATTTATTTTACAAGCCATTAATTTTAAATACCGCTCTGTTGTTAATGTTTTATTTGCCAAGAAGGTAAATCTGATTTAAGTGAGGAGTTGATGTATACAAGTTCCAGTTGGTAGTTACTGAACTTTGACAAACTGGTGTGAAGTTGGAATTCTTTCAGATTTTCTCATTACAAATGAATTCATCCATAGAAGACAAGTTTTAGTGAAAGACATCGGGAAATTTAGCTAGTCAAAGGGTAAAAGTGCTAATAAAATGTGATGTTTGTGCAACAGAGGTGACATGTTTGTAAAATTTATACCATAGTTTATTTTAGTTTCAGAATATACAAGGATTTGATGAAAGTCAAGCAACAAATCATTATCAAGCTATACAGGTGTATATTGATCTCTCAGAGTGTAAGTGTTTTTTCTCACTTATGTAGTTTTTTTGATATTGTTGTATTATGTTAGTTAACATGATCTGATCGATCTCCCCCTCACAGGTTCTTTTATATCATTCATATTATTATCAGTAACTGGTGAATAATGTAAATTTATTATCCACTATGCAACATATTTGTCCTAAATATGGGTAAATGCAGACTGGGATGTATTTTTTTTTTTACACACCGGTGCCCTGGTACTATGGATAATGAGTGTGAATAATTTACGGTTTTTCAACGATATCTCAGAAAGTATGTAACTTACAAATATGTATAATATATCAGTAGAAAGGTATTCTTACAGCACTTCTGCTCATGTGAATTACATAAAAATCTATGCAGAAATAATTGAGATAATATTCTATCACGCATAAAGATTGACAATATAATACTCATGCTTCGCACTCGTGTAATATTGTTATCTTCATTTGTGTTTTTCTGTATATGTCATTCAGGAAGTTTTCCTGTTGTATTTAGTATGTTACAAGAAGCCTGTATATCAACCTGCACCCCAATATTTTGGCTTTCAGTTAGTTTTACTTGCAAGGCTTTGACATCATTAGTTTATGTAAATTAGTAAGACATATAAAACTTTCTTACAGATTTAAAATTTGAATATATGAATATAAAAATATTCCCTTGAAAATATTAGGACGCAAAACAATTATGTTGCTTTTGATCTATTATTCAACATACTCTGGTGTAAAGTATAAAGATAACGCAATTAGTAGAGGGATATGATAAAGAGAAGTCTAGAATCAAATAATTTCTGACAGCACTTTTAGTAAGAAAATACTTTTATGTACAAATATCTGTCTGCTTGATTCAAAAGGTAAAGATTGGTGGAATTTAGAGGTGAGACCTTGCACTGAAAAAACATTACTGTTTATATCTGGCCATGAGACCCAGTTTGAACCCCAGACGTTTGTGTTACCCATTCGCAGTGATGCAGAGTTGTCAGTGGCAGACTTAGATGTTTACAAGAAGGTTGTGAAGGATCATTTCAACTCTGACACGTAAATTGTTTTTATTTTCAAGTCAGCTGACATTATGTCAACTCTACGGTGTGTGTGTCTGTGTACCACTTCTCCTGCAAAAGTACACAGCCCAGAGACATGCTGTTTGTTTTAAAAGATATCTTATCTATGGAGGATGAAACTCTGTTCAAGGCATGCAGATCAATGTGTTTTATCTGTTCTCCAAACCTGTTAGATGCTAGGTACCCCCACCCAAAGTGTGAAAATTTCAACACTTTATCACACTTTTCTCATTGTCTTTTAAAGGGATTTTTTTCTTAACTTGCTGATGTACTAGGCCACAGGTAGATTTCCTTATGTGAGTATCAGGCCTGGATCTTGCTTAATTATTTTTAAATTGAAGTGAGTAAAAGGTACATTCTGAGTTTTCAGTACCTTCCATAATCTGTAAAATGACTTATAACTTGCAAGCTGTTGTATATATATATAGCATTCTGTTGAAATACGTTGTTCAGCTACCTCTTCTATGGCTTCAACATGGTCAGAACTTTGGAAGTCTATCTCGATAGCTAAGTGAGTAATATCTGCTTTTGCACTTCTCAGCAGTTACCTAATGAGTAAATGGTTTGTTTCTTAAAAGAAACTATTACAGCTAGGCTATTTCTTTTGAAGGTGTTGTTCTTCGACTCTTTGATCAGCTTTAATATATTAAAGTTTCAAACTTGTTGTTTAATAGATAAGTGAGCAATAGCTATTTTTGTTATGTCATAATTACTAAATTGCATATATTTTGAACAGTAATACATTTATCATACATATAATAATGATTTTTAAATTTAGGTTTTTACTCGGTATAGTGGACTCGGACAGTGCTGTTGTGTACTACCGCATATCTGATGGACTTGTGCCTCCTGAAAGACCTGAAGAGTTGGAAGCAAAGAAACTCAAATCTTTACGGTACAGAGAACGACGAAAGCAACGAAACATGAAGTAGGACCATAGTTTTACAGAATATCCCTAATGTTGGTTGTAAATCAGTATTTAAAATCCATTTTTTTCAATCATAAATGTATGTACACAGTCATATATGGGGCTCCTGACATCTGATACCTGATTTAGGATAATAATCTTCCTTCTCCTAATTAAGCATCCAGCAAAAGACGCTTGTTTGTAACTGGAAAAATTCGCTCAAAAAGGGGCCTGCCGGCTCATACATTGTCTATTGCTTATAGCTCTTCAACCACTGGGCAGATTCTGGTCAAATTGACATGTGTGCAGTAGCCCTTGGAAAATTTTCTGAGTATGATGTCATGACATTTCACCCAATCAGAGACCAATTTGTCTGGGTGATAACTTTAAAAGCACTTCACCTATTCACATGAAATTGTGCGAGTAGGTTTGTTACTTAGATGCCTGGAAATCATTACCTTTCGAAAGTGATCCTGGTACAAAATGTCCAACAATTGACTAAAGGCCACAATTTTTCTTAACAGGGTAAAATGAAAAACTTTACTATCTCCAAAACGGTGCAAGATGGAGCAATTTTGACAGATTTTTGAGTCTGTAGAGTCATCTGGCACTTTTTGTAGAAAATCATTTTTCCTACCAATTTTAGTGGCCATCTTGAATTTATGTATAAAATGCGAAAAAGCATTTATCTCAGAAACGGTGCCAGATAGAGTGATTTGATGAAATTTTTGACCCCCAGGATCCACTCAGAGTCATCAGGCACTATTTGCTAAAAGTCGTTTTCCCGCCATTTTTTTTTTGTGGCCATCTTGAAATTTTGCACAAAATGTAAAAACGCCTTTATCTTGGAGACAGTGCAAGATAGAATGATTTCAAGAAATTTTTGGCCCCTAGGGTATACGCACAGTCATCTGGCACTCTTTCAAGAAAGCATTTTCCTGCCATTGTTTGCAGGCAGGTTGAATTTTTGCATAAAAACATACTAACAGAACAAGATGGTCATTTTGGGACATTGGGAACATTGGCACACTTTGTTTTTGCTGTACAAAAATAATTTCTTTTTCTCTTGCAATACTCTAGTTTATTTTTACATGTGTGAGGCTGTGATTTACGGTGCATGACTTCTGGCATCCAAAAATAGTTTTTGTTTTTCCAAGGCCGAAATAATGAGATATGCTTTATAAAGTTATATCATCATTATCATAAAATACTCACTGTCATATATTGTGCAAATTTAATTTCAAAAGGAGAAAATACCAGTATATGCAGGCAATAGGTGTCAGGTTATTTGGTCTATTTGGTCCAGTGTTTATTGTTTGCAATTTTATGTACAATAAAATAGTTGAAACATTTGTAAAGCGCAAAATTGATGTAACCATCTGCCAAGATACTGGTGTTGATTATCAAGGTCAAAGTTGTCCTCAGAAAAGGGAGCATTGACAAGGGGCATAAATTACTTACTAAACTCCTTTTCAAGGGAAGGAAGCCATGGGAGATTAAGTGATACGAAGATTACTGATAAATAGGAAAACTATCAATATTGATTGAGTGGTGCTATCACATACATACACATGAGACTTAACAATAAATGCAAGAATGCAAAATATTTTAAAGCTAAAAGATGTCGTATATATCTATTACGAAAGACACTTTGCTATATATTTAATAAAATTACCAGCATTTCTAATATTGTCAAGCAGTATAATTTGTGCATTGTGGAAAAATATTGTTTTTCGAAACCAGTTCTCCCCACTTGATAGTGGTTGACAACCACTATAAGTGGGGAGAACTGGTTTCGAAGGCCTTATATCCTATTAAATCTCATGAAAGTAAGTATTTTCCAGTTTTGTCCAGTTTTTTTCATTTTTATCTGGAGAGAAAGGGGGTTTTATTCAGTTTTATCTACTGTCCCAGAAAAAATAGGTTTTGTCTGAAAAAACCCAACATTGGTGGTTGTCACTGTTTTAGTCCCAATTGTAACAAAATGAAGTATACTGGTATTACAAAGTGGTTGGCAAAACTAGTTTTTACACATATTCTAACAAACTGAATCATGGTACTTTATTTCTGACAAGTAGATGAGAATTATGAAGCCCACTGTATGCCCATCTGTATCACATAAAACAATAAATGGGTTTCTTATGCTTTCTACTGTACATTTCCAGGTACACTAATATAGCAGGAGCTATGTCATTGAAAAAAGAACTGCATTTAGCTGATAAAGCATCATCAGAAGCTGGATCCTCAAGTCAGTCCAACTGCAATACAAAACCCTCGGCATGTCATACAAATTCACCTCAGCACACAGGCCATCTCATTGACAGTCAAATGGATAGTTTTAATACCACAGACCTTACAACAGAAACTAATGTAACTGCAGCATCTACATCAAAAAGTCAATTAAATGCGTTTGAAAATGATGCAGTAGAATCAACCACTGGCGAAAAACAAGGTTCTTTGTTTGACAACGTAACCAATGTTTCAAAGGTAAATGAAGATCAGATTACTCATGAAAGTACCTGCTGTAGTAGTGAAAGTAATTGTGTGCAAAATGAAAGTAACTGTGTTAAAAGTTGCAAGGAAAGATCACCAGCTTCTAACAACATGGAAAACACTGTGGGGGATAGTAAATGTATGAAAGAATCAGACCAAATGAGACATACTTGTGTCAATAAGAGTAATGACCACTGTAGAGCTAGTCTGTCAAAGCTGAGAGTGGCTGAAAAATATGAGCTAGCAAATAATGGTAAAACAACTTCTTTTGATAGCTATGACAACACAGAAAACAATAGGAAGAATGGTAAATGTATGACAGAATCAGACCCAATTGGACATAGTTGCACAGATGGTCAATCACATCTTGGAGCAGCAGAAACAGTGGAACGAAGAAATCAATATGCAACATCATCTTTTGAACAAATGCCATCAACTGATGAAAGGTTATTAGGTGCACAAATACATGCAGAAGATGAAGGTCACGCGAGTAGTTTAGAGGCCAACATCTTTGAGCCAGAGGAAAGTGTAGATGAAACAGTGCATGATCCAGAAGTAATGGAAGCAGATGACATACTTCCTAATATGGCTCCAGAAGACTTTGAAGATGTAGAATACACAGATGATGAATTTGCTGGAGAGCTATAATAATGTGACAGTAATAGAGATAGTATGACATAATTATTAAACATTGATCAGATAAAGTTAAACCCTGTTACCTTAAATGAATCTCACAGGGCATCAAGTTCCTATTTTTTCCTATTATTTCTATTTTTTGACAAATTCCTATTTATTCCTATTTTCCAGGATAATTCCTATTTTTTCCTATTTTGGGTGATGATAATGCATTTTAACTCACTAAATTTGTTGATCACACGGAAAATGACTAATTTTCTAACATCATGATAAAGTTTAAATTTGACAGTATCATTGAAAAATGGTTTATTAATCTCACAAAATGAATGCTACAAAAATATCCAATGAATACCTTTGGCATGAGAAATGGCCTGTCTGGGGATATATTGGCATCAAGTCGGCGCAATCTAGTTATAATTTTGAACTGAGTTACATGCACACACATAGTTCAATAGAATGTGTTTTTATAAGATTTTTATGATGTAATTACATAAGTATGATGCTTACTTGAGATACACATGTGTCATTTTGACTATATTTTTTTCCATTATTCTAAGATAAGTACAAAATAAAGTGAAATGTTGTGCATCATGATGGCTATAGGGGTGTTGGGAGGCTATCTTGTTAAAAAAAAATTCATATTTTCACTATATTTTTTCAGTAATATTCCTATTTTATTCCTATTTTTTGACTCCCGAAATTCCTATTTTCCTATCTTTTGAGACCCATTTTTAACTTGACACCCTGATCTCAGGAAATTGAATTATATTTTTCCTTCTTATGATTTTTATAGAACGGGGAGATTTTTTTTCTGGAAAGAGGTTATTCAGTGGATGTTAGAAAAATTAAGTGTAAGGTTTCATCTCATCTCTAACAAAGATACAAACTTACACACCTCTGTCGAAGATTGGTAACTATTCCAACAGGCCTGTATCATTCTAGAATCATAGGTTCAGATGTCCTTTAACTTTAAGATACTGTTCTTACATATAATACATTTTTTAATCACATAAATTGAAAGAGATTTTCACTTTTTACATTTTGTCATTATCGAGGATAATCCATGTATTCTTTTAGCATTTGTCACTTGGTCAATTTTGAAACTTTATATTGCTTTAACCCACACAGAAATACAGAGAGTACAACTTTTGCTAGAAACCTGTAATAATCTTTGAGTCACAGGTCTGGTGGACCTGAAAAATTCCTGGTACACTTTGTAAAATGTCTCGTAAACTCGAGCCCTCATAGGGCTTTTTTCTATTAGAATATCCCCTGTTATCTGGAATTCCTGGTTAAGTAAATGCATTTTTCTTCACTCTTGAAATTTGACTTATCAGAGTTCAACTTAATGTACCATTATTAAGCGTCCCGCAAGGGACGCTTGTTTGTGTATGGGAGACCTTCAGGCTCCGCCGGCTCCGCATTTTGTTTTCCTTATAACTCTGTAACCGTTAGGCGGATTCTTTTCAAATTTGGCAGGTTTAGGAAGTAGCCTTGCGGAATTTTTTTGAATATGCTGCAGTGACATTTCAACCAATCAGAGAGGTCACATGACCAAAAATGTCTTTTTTCGATGGGGAAGCTTGTCCGGATGATAACTTGAAAGGAATTTTATCAATTCACCTGAAACTTGGCAAATACATTCATTCTATTAAAATCTGGAAATCATTAGATTTTGGCATTGATTGGTCAAGAAATGGCTGAGTAATTAATGATTAATTAATCATTACGAATTTTCCAAATAAGGAAAACACAAAAATGCTTATATCTCGAAAACCGTGCTAGATAGAGCGATTTCGACGAAATTTGTGACTCGCAGGGTATCTTAGCGGAGAAGTTTTCCCAATTTTCAAAAAATTTTTCTCTCGCCCAAAATGGCGGCCATTTTGAATTTTCGAAATTTTCGCAAAAATTGCGAAACACAAAAGTGCTTATATCTCGAAAACCGTGCTAGATAGAGCGATTTCGACGAAATTTTTGACCCACAGGGTATCTCTGCAGAGTAGTTATCCCAATGTTGAAAAAATTTTTGTCTCGCCAAAAATGGCGGCCATTTTGAATTTTCGAATTTTTCGCAAAAATTGCAAAGCATAAAAATGCTTATATCTCGAAAACCGTACTAGATAGAGTGATTTCGACGAAATTTTTGACCCACAGGGTATCTCTGCAGCGTAGCCATGCCTATTTGTAAAAAAAATTTGTCTCGCCAAAAATGGCGGCCATTTTGAATTTTCGAATTTTTCGCAAAAATTGCAAAACATAAAAATGCTTATATCTCGAAAAACCTGCTAGATAGAGCGATTTCGACGAAATTTTTGACCCACAGGGTACATCTGCAGAGTAGCCATGCCAATTTTCAAAAAAATTTTGTCTCGCCAAAAATGGCGGCCATTTTGAATTTTCGAATTTTTGCGCAAAAATTGCAAAACACAAAAATGCTAATATTTTGAAAACCGTGCTACATAGAGCGATTTCGACGAAATTTTTGATCTTCAGGGTATCTCTGCAGAGCAGCTATCCCAAAGAGCTTTCACTTGGTGAAGTTTCAGACCCATAGCTAATTACTCACCTACTCAAAATGAGTAAATGCGAATTACCTCTAAAAGTATTGCAGATAGCCAATTTTTCTCAAATAACTCATTCACCTACTTTTGGAAGAGCTTTCACTTAGTGAAGTTTCAGACCCGGAGCTAATTACTCACCTACTCAAAATGAGTAAATGCTAATTATCTCAAAAACTATTGCGGATACCCAATTTTTATCAAATAACTCATTCATGTACTTTTGGGAGAGCTTTCACATGGTGAAGTTTCAGACCCGTAGATGATTACTCACCTACTCAAAATGAGTAAATGCGAATTATCTCTTAAAAGTATTGCAGATAGCCAATTTTTCTCACATAACTCATTCACCTACCTTTGGGACCAAAGGTCAAACGTCAAAGTTGGGGTTTTACGTCCCGTTCAACAGCCAGGGTCATATTGGGACAGGTCCTCAGAATTGCCACTTGTGGGACTCGAACCCACAGAGGTGACAGCCTATGATTAGATGCCAAACTTGCTAACCACTAGGCCACTGAGGACCTTCCTACTTTTGGGAGAGCTTTCACATGGTGAAGTTTCAGACCCATAGCTAATTATTTACCTACTCAAAATGAGTAAATGCTAATTATCTGTAAAAGTATTGCGGATACCCAGTTTTTATCAAATAACTCATTCATCTACTTGTGGGAGAGCTTTCACATGGTGAAGTTTCAGACCCATAGCTAATTACTCACCTACTCAAAATGAGTAAATGCGAATTATCTCTAAAAATATTGCAGATAGCCAATTTTTCTCAAATAAATCATTCACCTACTTTTGGGAGAGCTTTTACGTGGTGAAGTTTCAGACCCATAGCTAATTACTCACCTACTCAAAATGAGTAAATGCGAATTATCTCTAAAAGTATTGCAGATAGCCAATTTTTCTCAAATAACTCATTCACCTACTTTTGGGAGAGCTTTCACTCTGTGAAGTTTCAGACCCATAGCTAATTAGTCACCTACTCAAAATGAGTAAATGCGAATTATCTCTAAAAGTATTGCAGATAGCCAATTTTTCTCAAATAACTCATTCACCTACTTTTGGGAGAGCTTTCACTCTGTGAAGTTTCAGACCCATAGCTAATTACTCACCTACTCAAAATGAGTAAATGCGAATTATCTCTAAAAGTATTGCAGAAAGCTAATTTTTCTCAAATAACTCCTTCACCTACTTTTGGCAGAGCTTTCACTTGGTGAAGTTTCAGACCCATAGCTAATTATTCACCTACTCAAAATGAGTAAATGTGAATTATCTCTAAAAGCATTGCAGATAGCCAATTTTTCTCAACTCATGGGGGCCACGGTGGCAGAGTGGTAACACTCTCGCCTCCCACCTCTGCGGCCGGGGTTCGATCCCCGTCATGGCCGTAAGTGGGAAAGCTGGTAGTTGCTTGCCGTTGGTCGGCAGTTTACAGTACAGAACCCTAGCGAACTATATGTACTGGTTTCCTCTGCCCTTCCAACTACCCGTCGTGATATGACCTGTACAGTGTTGAAAGCGACGTAAAACCCCAAATAAACAAATCAAATAACTCATTCACCTACTTTTGGGAGAGCTTTCACTCTGTGAAGTTTCAGACCCATAGCTAATTACTCACCTACTCAAAATGAGTAAATGCGAATTATCTCTAAAAGTATTGCAGATAGCCAATTTTTCTCAAATAACTCATTCATCTACTTGTGGGAGAGCTTTCACATGGTGAAGTTTCAGACCCATAGCTAATTACTCACCTACTCAAAATGAGTAAATGCGAATTATCTCTAAAAATATTGCAGATAGCCAATTTTTCTCAAATAAATCATTCACCTACTTTTGGGAGAGCTTTTACGTGGTGAAGTTTCAGACCCATAGCTAATTACTCACCTACTCAAAATGAGTAAATGCGAATTATCTCTAAAAGTATTGCAGATAGCCAATTTTTCTCAAATAACTCATTCACCTACTTTTGGGAGAGCTTTCACTCTGTGAAGTTTCAGACCCATAGCTAATTACTCACCTACTCAAAATGAGTAAATGCGAATTATCTCTAAAAGTATTGCAGATAGCCAATTTTTCTCAAATAACTCATTCACCTACTTTTGGGAGAGCTTTCACTCTGTGAAGTTTCAGACCCATAGCTAATTACTCACCTACTCAAAATGAGTAAATGTGAATTATCTCTAAAAGCATTGCAGATAGCCAATTTTTCTCAAATAACTCATGGGGGCCACGGTGGCAGAGTGGTAACACTCTCGCCTCCCACCTCTGCGGCCGGGGTTCGATCCCCGTCATGGCCGTAAGTGGGAAAGCTGGTAGTTGCTTGCCGTTGGTCGGCAGTTTACAGTACAGAACCCTAGCGAACTATATGTACTGGTTTCCTCTGCCCTTCCAACTACCCGTCGTGATATGACCTGTACAGTGTTGAAAGCGACGTAAAACCCCAAATAAAGAAATCAAATAACTCATTCACCTACTTTTGGGAGAGCTTTCACTCTGTGAAGTTTCAGACCCATAGCTAATTACTCACCTACTCAAAATGAGTAAATGCGAATTATCTCTAAAAGTATTGCAGATAGCCAATTTTTCTCAAATAACTCATTCATCTACTTGTGGGAGAGCTTTCACATGGTGAAGTTTCAGACCCATAGCTAATTACTCACCTACTCAAAATGAGTAAATGCGAATTATCTCTAAAAATATTGCAGATAGCCAATTTTTCTCAAATAAATCATTCACCTACTTTGGGGAGAGCTTTTACGTGGTGAAGTTTCAGACCCATAGCTAATTACTCACCTACTCAAAATGAGTAAATGCGAATTATCTCTAAAAGTATTGCAGATAGCCAATTTTTCTCAAATAACTCATTCACCTACTTTTGGGAGAGCTTTCACTCTGTGAAGTTTCAGACCCATAGCTAATTACTCACCTACTCAAAATGAGTAAATGCGAATTATCTCTAAAAGTATTGCAGATAGCCAATTTTTCTCAAATAACTCATTCACCTACTTTTGGGAGAGCTTTCACTCTGTGAAGTTTCAGACCCATAGCTAATTACTCACCTACTCAAAATGAGTAAATGCGAATTATCTCTAAAAGTATTGCAGAAAGCTAATTTTTCTCAAATAACTCCTTCACCTACTTTTGGCAGAGCTTTCACTTGGTGAAGTTTCAGACCCATAGCTAATTATTCACCTACTCAAAATGAGTAAATGTGAATTATCTCTAAAAGCATTGCAGATAGCCAATTTTTCTCAAATAACTCATGGGGGCCACGGTGGCAGAGTGGTAACACTCTCGCCTCCCACCTCTGCGGCCGGGGTTCGATCCCCGTCATGGCCGTAAGTGGGAAAGCTGGTAGTTGCTTGCCATTGGTCGGCAGTTTACAGTACAGAACCCTAGCGAACTATATGTACTGGTTTCCTCTGCCCTTCCAACTACCCGTCGTGATATGACCTGTATAGTGTTGAAAGCGACGTAAAACCCCAAATAAACAAATCAAATAACTCATTCACCTACTTTTGGGAGAGCTTTCACTCTGTGAAGTTTCAGACCCATAGCTAATTACTCACCTACTCAAAATGAGTAAATGCGAATTATCTCTAAAAGTATTGCAGATAGCTAATTTTTCTCAAATAAATCATTCACCTACTTTTGGGAGAGCTTTCACTTGGTGAAGTTTCAGACCCATAGCTAATTACTCACCTACTCAAAATGAGTAAATGCGAATTATCTCTAAAAGTATTGCAGATAGCCAATTTTTCTCAAATAACTCATTCACCTACTTTTGGGAGAGCTTTCACTCTGTGAAGTTTCAGACCCATAGCTAATTACTCACCTACTCAAAATGAGTAAATGCGAATTATCTCTAAAAGTATTGCAGAAAGCCAATTTTTCTCAAATAACTCATTCACCTACTTTTGGCAGAGCTTTCACTTGGTGAAGTTTCAGACCCATAGCTAATTATTCACCTACTCAAAATGAGTAAATGTGAATTATCTCTAAAAGTATTGCAGATAGCCAATTTTTCTCAAATAACTCATTCACCTACTTTTGGGAGAGCTTTCACTCTGTGAAGTTTCAGACCCATAGCTAATTACTCACCTACTCAAAATGAGTAAATGCGAATTATCTCTAAAAGTATTGCAGATGGCCAATTTTTCTCAAATAACTCATTCACCTACTTTTGGGAGAGCTTTCACTCTGTGAAGTTTCAGACCCATAGCTAATTACTCACCTACTCAAAATGAGTAAATGCGAATTATCTCTAAAAGTATTGCAGATAGCCAATTTTTCTCAAATAACTCATTCACCTACTTTTGGGAGAGCTTTCACTCTGTGAAGTTTCAGACCCATAGCTAATTACTCACCTACTCAAAATGAGTAAATGCGAATTATCTCTAAAAGTATTGCAGATAGCCAATTTTTCTCAAATAACTCATTCACCTACTTTTGGAAGAGCTTTCACTTAGTGAAGTTTTAGACCCATAGCTAATTACACACCTACTCAAAATGAATAAATGCGAATTATCTCTAAAAGTATTGCAGATAGCCAATTTTTCTCAAACAACTCATTCACCTACTTTTGGGAGAGCTTTCACTCTGTGAAGTTTCAGACCCATAGCTAATTACTCACCTACTCAAAATGAGTAAATGCAAATTATCTCTAAAGGTATTGCAGACAGCTAATTTTTCTCAAATAACTCATTCACCTACTTTTGGCAGAGCTTTCACTTGGTGAAGTTTCAGACCCATAGCTAATTATTCACCTACTGAAAATGAGTAAATGTGAATTATCTCTAAAAGTATTGCAGAAAGCTAATTTTTCTCAAATAACTCATTCACCTACTTTTGGGAGAGCTTTCACTCTGTGAAGTTTCAGACCCATAGCTAATTACTCACCTACTCAAAATGAGTAAATGCGAATTATCTCTAAAAGTATTGCAGATGGCCAATTTTTCTCAAATAACTCATTCACCTACTTTTGGGAGAGCTTTCACTCTGTGAAGTTTCAGACCCATAGCTAATTACTCACCTACTCAAAATGAGTAAATGCGAATTATCTCTAAAAGTATTGCAGATAGCCAATTTTTCTCAAATAACTCATTCACCTACTTTTGGGAGAGCTTTCACTCTGTGAAGTTTCAGACCCATAGCTAATTAGTCACCTACTCAAAATGAGTAAATGCGAATTATCTCTAAAAGTATTGCAGATAGCCAATTTTTCTCAAATAACTCATTCACCTACTTTTGGGAGAGCTTTCACTCTGTGAAGTTTCAGACCCATAGCTAATTACTCACCTACTCAAAATGAGTAAATGCGAATTATCTCTAAAAGTATTGCAGAAAGCTAATTTTTCTCAAATAACTCCTTCACCTACTTTTGGCAGAGCTTTCACTTGGTGAAGTTTCAGACCCATAGCTAATTATTCACCTACTCAAAATGAGTAAATGTGAATTATCTCTAAAAGCATTGCAGATAGCCAATTTTTCTCAACTCATGGGGGCCACGGTGGCAGAGTGGTAACACTCTCGCCTCCCACCTCTGCGGCCGGGGTTCGATCCCCGTCATGGCCGTAAGTGGGAAAGCTGGTAGTTGCTTGCCGTTGGTCGGCAGTTTACAGTACAGAACCCTAGCGAACTATATGTACTGGTTTCCTCTGCCCTTCCAACTACCCGTCGTGATATGACCTGTACAGTGTTGAAAGCGACGTAAAACCCCAAATAAACAAATCAAATAACTCATTCACCTACTTTTGGGAGAGCTTTCACTCTGTGAAGTTTCAGACCCATAGCTAATTACTCACCTACTCAAAATGAGTAAATGCGAATTATCTCTAAAAGTATTGCAGATAGCCAATTTTTCTCAAATAACTCATTCATCTACTTGTGGGAGAGCTTTCACATGGTGAAGTTTCAGACCCATAGCTAATTACTCACCTACTCAAAATGAGTAAATGCGAATTATCTCTAAAAATATTGCAGATAGCCAATTTTTCTCAAATAAATCATTCACCTACTTTTGGGAGAGCTTTTACGTGGTGAAGTTTCAGACCCATAGCTAATTACTCACCTACTCAAAATGAGTAAATGCGAATTATCTCTAAAAGTATTGCAGATAGCCAATTTTTCTCAAATAACTCATTCACCTACTTTTGGGAGAGCTTTCACTCTGTGAAGTTTCAGACCCATAGCTAATTACTCACCTACTCAAAATGAGTAAATGCGAATTATCTCTAAAAGTATTGCAGATAGCCAATTTTTCTCAAATAACTCATTCACCTACTTTTGGGAGAGCTTTCACTCTGTGAAGTTTCAGACCCATAGCTAATTACTCACCTACTCAAAATGAGTAAATGTGAATTATCTCTAAAAGCATTGCAGATAGCCAATTTTTCTCAAATAACTCATGGGGGCCACGGTGGCAGAGTGGTAACACTCTCGCCTCCCACCTCTGCGGCCGGGGTTCGATCCCCGTCATGGCCGTAAGTGGGAAAGCTGGTAGTTGCTTGCCGTTGGTCGGCAGTTTACAGTACAGAACCCTAGCGAACTATATGTACTGGTTTCCTCTGCCCTTCCAACTACCCGTCGTGATATGACCTGTACAGTGTTGAAAGCGACGTAAAACCCCAAATAAAGAAATCAAATAACTCATTCACCTACTTTTGGGAGAGCTTTCACTCTGTGAAGTTTCAGACCCATAGCTAATTACTCACCTACTCAAAATGAGTAAATGCGAATTATCTCTAAAAGTATTGCAGATAGCCAATTTTTCTCAAATAACTCATTCATCTACTTGTGGGAGAGCTTTCACATGGTGAAGTTTCAGACCCATAGCTAATTACTCACCTACTCAAAATGAGTAAATGCGAATTATCTCTAAAAATATTGCAGATAGCCAATTTTTCTCAAATAAATCATTCACCTACTTTGGGGAGAGCTTTTACGTGGTGAAGTTTCAGACCCATAGCTAATTACTCACCTACTCAAAATGAGTAAATGCGAATTATCTCTAAAAGTATTGCAGATAGCCAATTTTTCTCAAATAACTCATTCACCTACTTTTGGGAGAGCTTTCACTCTGTGAAGTTTCAGACCCATAGCTAATTACTCACCTACTCAAAATGAGTAAATGCGAATTATCTCTAAAAGTATTGCAGATAGCCAATTTTTCTCAAATAACTCATTCACCTACTTTTGGGAGAGCTTTCACTCTGTGAAGTTTCAGACCCATAGCTAATTACTCACCTACTCAAAATGAGTAAATGCGAATTATCTCTAAAAGTATTGCAGAAAGCTAATTTTTCTCAAATAACTCCTTCACCTACTTTTGGCAGAGCTTTCACTTGGTGAAGTTTCAGACCCATAGCTAATTATTCACCTACTCAAAATGAGTAAATGTGAATTATCTCTAAAAGCATTGCAGATAGCCAATTTTTCTCAAATAACTCATGGGGGCCACGGTGGCAGAGTGGTAACACTCTCGCCTCCCACCTCTGCGGCCGGGGTTCGATCCCCGTCATGGCCGTAAGTGGGAAAGCTGGTAGTTGCTTGCCATTGGTCGGCAGTTTACAGTACAGAACCCTAGCGAACTATATGTACTGGTTTCCTCTGCCCTTCCAACTACCCGTCGTGATATGACCTGTATAGTGTTGAAAGCGACGTAAAACCCCAAATAAACAAATCAAATAACTCATTCACCTACTTTTGGGAGAGCTTTCACTCTGTGAAGTTTCAGACCCATAGCTAATTACTCACCTACTCAAAATGAGTAAATGCGAATTATCTCTAAAAGTATTGCAGATAGCTAATTTTTCTCAAATAAATCATTCACCTACTTTTGGGAGAGCTTTCACTTGGTGAAGTTTCAGACCCATAGCTAATTACTCACCTACTCAAAATGAGTAAATGCGAATTATCTCTAAAAGTATTGCAGATAGCCAATTTTTCTCAAATAACTCATTCACCTACTTTTGGGAGAGCTTTCACTCTGTGAAGTTTCAGACCCATAGCTAATTACTCACCTACTCAAAATGAGTAAATGCGAATTATCTCTAAAAGTATTGCAGAAAGCCAATTTTTCTCAAATAACTCATTCACCTACTTTTGGCAGAGCTTTCACTTGGTGAAGTTTCAGACCCATAGCTAATTATTCACCTACTCAAAATGAGTAAATGTGAATTATCTCTAAAAGTATTGCAGATAGCCAATTTTTCTCAAATAACTCATTCACCTACTTTTGGGAGAGCTTTCACTCTGTGAAGTTTCAGACCCATAGCTAATTACTCACCTACTCAAAATGAGTAAATGCGAATTATCTCTAAAAGTATTGCAGATGGCCAATTTTTCTCAAATAACTCATTCACCTACTTTTGGGAGAGCTTTCACTCTGTGAAGTTTCAGACCCATAGCTAATTACTCACCTACTCAAAATGAGTAAATGCGAATTATCTCTAAAAGTATTGCAGATAGCCAATTTTTCTCAAATAACTCATTCACCTACTTTTGGGAGAGCTTTCACTCTGTGAAGTTTCAGACCCATAGCTAATTACTCACCTACTCAAAATGAGTAAATGCGAATTATCTCTAAAAGTATTGCAGATAGCCAATTTTTCTCAAATAACTCATTCACCTACTTTTGGAAGAGCTTTCACTTAGTGAAGTTTTAGACCCATAGCTAATTACACACCTACTCAAAATGAATAAATGCGAATTATCTCTAAAAGTATTGCAGATAGCCAATTTTTCTCAAACAACTCATTCACCTACTTTTGGGAGAGCTTTCACTCTGTGAAGTTTCAGACCCATAGCTAATTACTCACCTACTCAAAATGAGTAAATGCAAATTATCTCTAAAGGTATTGCAGACAGCTAATTTTTCTCAAATAACTCATTCACCTACTTTTGGCAGAGCTTTCACTTGGTGAAGTTTCAGACCCATAGCTAATTATTCACCTACTGAAAATGAGTAAATGTGAATTATCTCTAAAAGTATTGCAGAAAGCTAATTTTTCTCAAATAACTCATTCACCTACTTTTGGGAGAGCTTTCACTCTGTGAAGTTTCAGACCCATAGCTAATTACTCACCTACTCAAAATGAGTAAATGCGAATTATCTCTAAAAGTATTGCAGATGGCCAATTTTTCTCAAATAACTCATTCACCTACTTTTGGGAGAGCTTTCACTCTGTGAAGTTTCAGACCCATAGCTAATTACTCACCTACTCAAAATGAGTAAATGCGAATTATCTCTAAAAGTATTGCAGATAGCCAATTTTTCTCAAATAACTCATTCACCTACTTTTGGGAGAGCTTTCACTCTGTGAAGTTTCAGACCCATAGCTAATTACTCACCTACTCAAAATGAGTAAATGCGAATTATCTCTAAAAGTATTGCAGATAGCCAATTTTTCTCAAATAACTCATTCACCTACTTTTGGAAGAGCTTTCACTTAGTGAAGTTTTAGACCCATAGCTAATTACACACCTACTCAAAATGAATAAATGCGAATTATCTCTAAAAGTATTGCAGATAGCCAATTTTTCTCAAACAACTCATTCACCTACTTTTGGGAGAGCTTTCACTCTGTGAAGTTTCAGACCCATAGCTAATTACTCACCTACTCAAAATGAGTAAATGCAAATTATCTCTAAAGGTATTGCAGACAGCTAATTTTTCTCAAATAACTCATTCACCTACTTTTGGCAGAGCTTTCACTTGGTGAAGTTTCAGACCCATAGCTAATTATTCACCTACTGAAAATGAGTAAATGTGAATTATCTCTAAAAGTATTGCAGAAAGCTAATTTTTCTCAAATAACTCATTCACCTACTTTTGGGAGAGCTTTCACTCTGTGAAGTTTCAGACCCATAGCTATTTATTCACCTACTCAAATGAGTAAATGCTAATTATCTGTAAAAGTATTGCGGATACCCAATTTTTATCAAATACTCATTCATCTACTTGTGGGAGAGCTTTCACATGGTGAAGTTTCAGACCCATAGCTAATTACTCACCTACTCAAAATGAGTAAATGCGAATTATCTCTTAATAGTATTGCAGATAGCCAATTTTTCTCAAATAACTCATTCACCTACTTTTGGAAGAGCTTTCACACACGAAAATGAAAAATTGTGAATATCTCGGAAAAGCTATTTCTTCTGCTTTAATGCTTGGCGGGAGATACACACCGCGGCAGTGGTCTTGACAAAAAATTTTGTCTCCCCAAAAATGGTGGCCATTTTGAATTTTCAAACTTTTTGCAAAACACAAAAATGCTTATATCTTGAAAATCGTGCTAGATAGAGCAGACTGCGCTGACCTTGGTTGCCACAACAGTATAAGGCTAGAAACGAAGCATTTTCTTAATACTTTAGCACTCACCTTTATATCCTTTTCGGGACGCTTTGTTTTTGCTATGCAAAAACATTATCTTTTTTTTTTGCGAGCGATCCTCTAGTTATATAATGTGTGGAGATTTAGTTATTCAGTGTATGTTTCCTAGGAATACCAGTGGCTACTACACATATTGGTTGATGCCTAGTGGGTTTATGGTGGGCAGTTAAAAATCCAACTGAACTCAGTTCTTCGTAGACTTACTCCAAGTCTTTGTATTTCTTTTTTGATCAAATCAGACATACATGGAATCATTATGAATCTATCATGATGGGTGGGCAAATTACTGTCGTATGAAATTTGTCGTCGCCAAATTCTTGAAAAAAATCATTCAGTCCTGGCATAATACCTTAAAAAAAGGACTTGAGAAAAGTCTAAGTTCTGTGCGTGAAGCAAATTACAACCCTTCCACCAGTACAGTGTCACATCTGTGGGTTTGAGTCCCACAGGTGGCAATGTTGAGGACCTGTCCCAATATGACCCTGGCTGTTGAACGGAACATAAAACCCCAACTTTGTCCACTAGTACAGGAAGTAACACATCATACTCCATGTTTTGACATCAGGACCCAGTTCTCTAACCACCCATGGGCTTCAGGATAATCGCAAAAGAAATTTGCAAAATTCTGAATAAACCATCAACACAGATAGGAACTGTCCTCATAGTAGGATGCAAATCCAAATGTATACAAACTGAGAAAGACACTGTTGATAACTGCCAAATCTGCCTCAGTGAGGATCATCTCATAAGCCAGAGATGGTCATATGTAGTCAAAGATGCCAAAGTTATCTGTATGGACAATCCAATCGCCAATAACCAAGTCCAATCACTAATAAGGAGGACAAACTAAGACTCCCTGAAAGGAAAATGGGATCCAAAACCAAATAGTCCAGCAGAATTTAGAAGCCCCAGTCACCATTGGCATTCACTAACCCACCACAGATCTCCTCACTAAGCCCTAGAGTGGATACCAACCGTCCAGGATTACCCTCGGTTCTCAAAGATGACAACAGAGTCTTTGAGCAAATCTGCTTCAGAAATCATAATAGGACAGTAGTGCAGGCACCCAGGATGTAAATAGATAGACTTGGTTAAACTCAGAATAAAAGACAATAGCATGTTTATTCATTTTATTCATAATTTACTACCGACTTACTGTCTACATAAATAATATAGTATTTATTTACTAATTATATGTACACCTATATAATAAACTTTACATTTGGGCTTTAAACAATAAAATTATATACTGATCAGTATCTTGTTTCATTTATGTCTTATGATAATATGGGATGATAATTTGCCATAAATTGAAATCCCCAATCTTATCTGTCTATCATCAGAAACCAAATCAGTATAATTATCCTAGTAAGTAGTTTACTGAAGTATTTAGAACTTTAAATTAAAAAGGCCATCAAAGTTTACTTTCATCAATATACTTACCTATGTAAACTACATAACATAAAAATAATAATTTTTATGATATTTGATGTTTGACAGTGAGAAAAAATCACCAATCCTTGTAAAACCGGTTCTTCAAAGGTTCCTAAAAAACGGGAACCGGCTGAACAGGTTTAAAAATGGTTCTAAGAACAAGTTCATCGAAAAGACACTTTAAGGACCTCTGAACCTGTGTTTAACATAAGCCTCTAACAAGACTGCACCAACTACAACAGACAGTGGAACTCACAATTGCTCATAAAGGATAGTGGTTATATAAGGAGTTGTTTTCTCCGACTCACAAAGTAGTCATGATTTGTAATGTGCTATTCTATGTGTGTGTGTCTTCTTAGGTGAAATATAATATTTAAAAAACTAGAAAGCACTTGCAGATCTCAGACCCCCACCAGTGGGCTGTTCCTGAAAATTTCAATTTTTTTTATCTAGAACATGATCTGGGTCTTTCCAAAATGTAATCAATTATTCTTTCGGTCAAGCCTTTCCCACATAAAAATATTATGAACCACTCACTACTTTTCATATAATCAACCAGAAAGTTAAAGTTATTTAAAATAAATTAAACATGTGACCTTTGAAAATTCACATTTTTTTTTGTATCCAGCATATAACTCAAATCTCCCCCCAAATTTAGTCACTTCTTCCTTTCAAAGTGTACCCGCATAGAAAGTTTCACGAAAATCTGTTTATTATCATTAAGAAAAACAACGAAAACAACCCAAAACAGAACCTCCTAGTGGAGGTGAAAAAAGTATTTTCAGTATTTAATTTTAATGTTGTAACTTAATAAAAAGAATATATCTTGAGCGTAATCTTGTCTTGAAATATACACATTTCAGTAAGAGTGTCTCTGTTAGCCACATGCTCTCCAACCTTTTCTTTAAATCATGATTAAGCTTTTATCATGAATATTGCAGACATGGCAAATGAAACTACCAAAATGTGCAAACCGTTAAGGGCCCTCAAACTTAAAAATAGTAATACTTATCACAATATTCTTTCAGTTATCTCTTTTGTAATGTAAGTCACAAATTGTAACTATTAACCCAAGGCCATTCAAGACTGTACTTGACTGGGGAGATTTGTTAACAGTGAAAATGCCAACCAGTGCAAGATCGTTCAAATTTTTTGGTTTCACACTTCACCAATTGACAAATATCAATTATGGTGTCATTAGCATCATCGGCGTCATCAAACTTCGTTTCCAGACAGTATCTCAAAAATGGCATGACAGACTAAATTCAAATTTGACATGTGGATGTAACTGGTCCTCAAGTCAAGGTGTGTCCTATTGTAAGGTGACCATAAACTCCCAGTAGAAAATTAATAGAATTGAATTTTATTTTCGGACAGTATCTCAAAAGTGCCTTGACAGATTCAATTCAAATTTTGCATATGGTCGTAACTAAGATCTGAAGATGTGCCCTATTTATGGTGAACTTAAACTGGTATGTATAAAAGAATTATATTGAGTTTACGCTGTTTATTTTTTTTTTCTGTAGAGTATGCAGAAAATAGCTTGAGAGATTTCATTCATATTTTACATGTATATGTAACTGGTTTAAGATTGGGACTTCGTGTTTTGACGATATTTGATGTGATAAATGATATTTTTTTAATTTTTTATACTCAACATATAAATATATCTACATCAAAAAGCTCTCTTTTGTAAGGTTGCAATAAATTGCTGATATTTAAAAGAAAATTATGGGTTTAAGTTTGCCGCAGTTTTGTATTACCAGAAGCTTTAGGAGGGACATATATTATCAACATCGTTATCACACTCTGTTTCAGGAAAGTGTCTCGTAACTGCTTGATAGATTAAATTCAAATTTGGGAATGTGGATATTGCCGGTCATCATTGCATGCCCTATGCTAAGATGACCTTAAACTCCCACCAGTAACACAATTATAACAAATTTAACTTTCTCCATTTCTGGACAGTAGCTCAAAATAGCTGGACAGATTCAAATCAAATTTGGTGTGTGGATGAAACTGGTCTTCAAGGTTTGCCCTATTTTAGGGTCACCTTAAACTTATAATGATAACATTATTATATTGAGTTTAATTTTTTTGATTTGTGGAGAGTATCTCAAAAATGCATAACAGATTAAATTTAAATTTGGCATTTGGATGTATCTGGTCCTGAAGGTGTCCCCTGTATTAAGGTGACCATAAACTCAATCATACTAAACTTAAGCTTTTCTATGTTTCTGTACAGTGTACAAAAATAGCATGACATATTTGATCTATATGTTGCAGGTACGTGTAACTAATTTACATGTATCTTGTTTTACCTTTAGGTGATCTTAAATTCCAAATAATGGGATAATTTTAGTTACTTATTCTTTAAAATTTTTGCATAATATCTTAAATTATGTGCAATAGATTTTAAGCATATTTAAGTTCTGGAGCCTACGTGCTTAATCTTTCCTTCACATTTACATTCAGTTTAAGGTTAGAAATTTTTATTTGGACGATATTAAAATGGTAATTTAGAGTTTTCATTTAATCATGTACACATGTCTAGGCTAAAAGAGAATTTGTCATTGCAACGTTACCATAAAGACCCGATAGTCAAAAAAGGTAGTCTAAGGTTGCACTATTTTTAATTATTACATTCACCCTGCTTGGCATCGACATTATTTGGTTTTCTCTCTAATGTGGGTGTTCCACCACACGACTAAGGCTCCCGATTAAGGGTTTTTGAGGGTCGGTTTGAAATATTTGCTTAGTCCCAGACCTTCTGTAAGGGTCGGTTGTGGTCGGTTGGGGCCGTGTGAGAAATCAAACATGTTTGATATTTCACACGACCCCAACCGATTATTTTTTCCCGCCATAAACAAAATGTCCAGTCCCAGGCGTCCTCAGGCCTCCTCAGATCAAATTTACACAGTCCTATGTGGTCCCAGGCCGCCTGCGACCCTTAGTCGCCGACCCTTAGTCCCAGACCCTCTATTCTTAGTCCCAGGCTTCCTGCGACCCTTAGTCCCATTGCAAAACAAAAATCGGCTATCTCGGTCTGGGGACGCCTGGGGACGCCTCAGGACACCTTGTGGGGTCGGGACTTAATCCTGGGTTAGTCGGCTCTTAGTCCCAGGAGGCCTGAGGCGTCCTGGGACCCAGTCGGTTTGTCTACGACAGGATCGTGGTTCAAACCGACCACAAAAATGGCTTAGTCGGTTCTTAGTCCCAGACCAGTTAGGGACTGTCTGGGACCTCCTGGGGCGTCCTGAGGCCGATCTGTAGTTAATCCCAGACCTTTATACCGATTCTGTCTTCCACCCCATTGGTCAATTTTTTTCCATTTTTTCCAAGACTACCCACGATTAAGGGTCGCCGACAGGATCGGGGCTTAATCCTTTGGTGGAACAAGGGCATTAATCACCCTATATTTACAATAAGATTATTTTACACTTCTCAGTTAAATTTGGTGTGGAGGTTAATTGGCTTTATAGCTTGTATATGATTGCCTTTTTTGGCAATATCTGGCCATAACTGTTGCCATGTCAAGATTTCTTCTGTTTCTTTGGTTTGTAATTTTGTGCGTGATTTATATGTATTCAAAGTTTCAGAATACATTTATCACATGAAGAAGTTGATGTGTTTTGGTTTAGTCCACATTTTCCAACAACAGTTGCCACGTCAACACTTCACAAAATCCATGCACATATTTTAAACCAATATTTGCAGCATATATTTGTTGCAATTGGAACTAGAAGTGTAGTGATTACGCTTTTTGGTAACTTTTGGGTACAACTGTTGTCATTGCATAACTGAATAGAAGTGTTTTTTTCAGGTGATCATCGTGTATATTACAAAGCAAATTCCTTAATAGTTTATGAAGTGCTCTGAGTTCAAGTTGCTCCTTTGTAATCTCAGGCAGCTGACCAGCTTATATCAAAACACCACATCACACATTATACGTTGGTGTTAAATTATATTAACATGAAAGCACTCAGAGCTCAGACCTTCGTCAGGGAACATTTCTGAAAATTCGGGACTTTTTTGTATCCTTAGCATGATCAAGATCTTTCCGCAAATGCAATCACTTCTTCCTTTTGCCAGACTCTACTCCCATAGAAATTCCACAGAAATCTGCTCATTACTTTTCTAATAAGGTCATCTAGAAATCTAATCAATGAAAATGGAACTTTTTTTTTGCATCTAGTATATGATCTAAATTTATTTTAAAAAAATTAACATTTTCCTGCTTTGATCAGGCCCTTCCCACACGAAAAATTTCTGAAAAATCTGTTTATTTCCTTAACGAGTTATCAGCACAGACAAACAGAACTTGTTTTATTGTCCACTTTCTAATCAGTAGCTCCTTGCCACTTGTGCTACATATAAAGTTCTGCTAGTCTGAATTTTTACTCGAGAATATTAACATGTATGTGCCTGTATCATCCTATGTTAAGGAACTGGTTGCTAATTGGTTGAAAATTTAAGAAAATATGGATCATTCATTCTAAAAATAGCACCTCGTCGATTCTTATAGATGAGCCATTTGTTTGCAGGAATGTTTCTTTTTCCAGCTAATTCTTTTTCAAATAGCATAATCTTTTTCCTCATTTTCCTTTGAAAACACATTATTGAAATCAGTTGATTAAAACTGTCCCCAAAATATAACCATAGCTGTTGGACAGCTGATTTGAAGCCATACATTTGGAAGACACGGGTTTAAATGTTTTGAAATTGTATAATATGGATTTGCCATAGCTTGATATAAATATAAATGGTTGGATAATTTACAAACTACCATAGTAATCTTATGTGTTCTGTCATTCGACTTTCACAGGCAATAGTAAAATATGTTTTAGATTTATGAATTAAGTCTCCCAATCTCATTTTATGTAGCACTAGACATGATTTAAGACATTCACTTTTCCTTCAAGTTAGAATCTTTCAAGTTGTAAGGTTGTTCAACAGATGGATCCCTGATATTCTGTTAGCATTCCTATGCAAGAGGTTTATCATTTCAGTGATACTATGTGCAGGTTGTTCAGAACATTATTTGGCCACACCATAGAAATTCTTGCTACAGTTTTATGTGTGCTTTATGGCCGATTCACACTGAAACATGTTGTATGAATACATATTTGAATTTCACTTCACGACCTTGTTGTTATTGTTACGTAATAGAACCTATTATGTGAGTAGTACACAATTAGAAACAAACCACCCATAAAGCAATGCCACCTCCTCACCTATCCAGTGAGTATGTTTTAGTTTGACCTATGAGATCTCATGCCAGTTTTTTTCAAATATTTGGAAAAACATTGTCACATGCTAAAATACTGCCGATATTGTGTTGAACCTAAATATGAATCCTAATTTACTGAGCCAAACGGATGCTACTATAACATAAATGTGTTGCGAGGTCACTACGGTACAGTGTGATCTAGGTATTAGGGTATGTGATTTTACTGAAGACCATGCAAAGAAGATCTCTTACCACGACAGTTGACATTTCTACAACCTTGCTTTCACAAGCATGGGAATGTCAAAAAACCCCACAACACCAAACTCAAGTGCCCACTTATTATAACTATTGGGCTCTGTTTATAGTATTGACATGCCTGTTAAAAGTACGTTATCGAGTATTGTGTGTCAGAGTTTTATAACTACAAGGCCATGCAAGATTCAACTTGATCAAGCAGCTTTTATTTGCATTTATAATGGAATTATCTGTACTTGACTGAACAACAGATGGAAAACTTGTATCTTTTTACTTACACAAAATGTCAAATTGTATTTCTTGGTGAACGTTTGTCTTTTGAATAATATTTTAACCTCCACTGAAATGGTTATGGTTGGGGGTACATTTGTTTGTCTGTGTTTGCCATTACTCCAAAACTAATGAACACAACTTTATGATTTTTTTTCTGTGGGTAGGACCTGATCAAATGAAGAAGTTGTTAAATTAGTGGAAAGATCCAGATCATACCGTGGAAACAAAAATGTCCCGAGGTCACCAGTCACATTCTCAATGATTTTTATGGTCATGCTGTCTTATTAAGGGGTTTAAAATTTAAAACAAAAACACACACACACAAAAAAAACAACAACATTTGGTTGAAATTACAGTATGGTGATACTCAGCTGCCTTGGCGGAGGTTTGTATGCTTTTCAAACCATAGAAATCCATGTTCAGATTTTGTTTGATTTATGTGGTTACCCAGTTTAATCATTACCTAGAATAAGGTTTACATAAAATCTCTAGTTTTCTTGTACGAGGGGAAAACCCTGCATGTTTTATTTCGTAATCAATTCTTCTCATACTTTCCCCGTGTATATGAGAAATGTAGGCACACAAAAAGTTTGTGAAATGATGATTTTTAAAGCTGACCTCAGTTAATCAAAGTTAATGTGGCATGTATTTCAGTTGCCATGTATCCGGTGTAAACACCTAAGACAATTTGGCTCACAGCCCATATTGTCTGATGTTACTGTTCTTAAAAAAAGACTCTTTTTGCAAGAATGTTTTAGGGGTGGGGGGGGGGGGGGGGGTGTGCAGAGAAAGGCACTTTTGTCAGAATAAGAATGTTTAGACATTACCGTAATGTATTTTCAATACAATGTTGCCACATATATAGCACATTTATGCTTGTCAGCAACTGAAATAGTAATTCTACCGGTTTCCATCACAGTTGTACCTAAGTTGCCATTATAGACTTTTAGAATAAAAAAATGAAGGAAAATCAATCTCCCTGTTCTTGGATTAGAAAGTTCTAAGAATAAGAGTAACTCTTTGAATTTGATATTTAAATGAATATGACCAATTCGGCCAATAAAACAGAAAAATGCTTATTCACAAGTTAAGGTTGTCAGTTTTATAATTAAAGTTGACTATACAGAAACAGTTACTGTCCTTAAGTTGGAGATAACAGCAATAGACAAAGAAACTAAATATAAAATGAAGGCTAAAGTGAAGGCTGAGATTAGTCACTGCACTGAAATTTTAAAGAGCCTGTAGCACCCTCAACACAACACAACCAGTTGAAAAACCACATAAACAGAGCACCTACATACAACATTTTGAAAACTGCTGTGTTATAAGGGATATATTTCACTTTTTATACAGCTCAATCCCGACAGCTTTCAAACATAAACAGCCATGTTACGTGTTAATGCTGTGACATGTGAGAATGGATTGCTTTCTCATGGCCACTGTATATCCTAGTAATATTGCACTATAAACTGTACAGTAAAATTTTTGTCTGATGCACACAAATTGTTTTAATTTACATAGATAGTTATTCTACTCGAGTAAATGACCAATAATTACTCAAAGATAGTATTTCTTGCACCTTTTATAAATTGGAAACCCATCTACAGGAACAAATACAAGTACACAATAAAAGTTTTGTTTATAGTTTGTGTTTCTTGAAAAAAATAGTGACGATGGACATGAAATATTCCAGGAGTAACTTGATATTAATTTATTAGATAATACTTACATTAAAGTATGTATATAACTTTTCATTTGACATTCCACTCAAATATAGTCAATAATATGTTTCAGTATTTGATTATGTTTATATTTTGTAAACAATTCTTATTAAATGCTGTAATTACAAGAATATCAACTTCTATGAGTTTGACCATGCACACATTTGTATATCACATGAAAATGTCATGACAGAACTTCAATTCTTATGGCAGAATTTGAAATTCTTTTGACAGAATTTCCAATCTTTGTATTGCAGTGGTTAAGAAGAATATCAAGTTCAGTCAGCAGAATTTAGACAGAATGCATAATTCTGTTGATAAAACTTAAATTTACAGTATTCAAAAACATTTTGTCCACATGCATTATGAATAAGATTCATTCAGAAATTAAACTAGAAAAAGGTTATTGCGGACAAAAGCGAAGCGGCCCTGATGAAAAAGTGAGAAGTCATCCGTAAAAGATGTCAACATATGCATCATAAGCAATAGAAACTGTGAACTTTATTACATTGTGTATGTTACTTGTCCCTATTCCCATCTTTAATAAGTGTGCAAAATGAAACTGAGGGCAGCTGAACAATAAAATAGCTGGAGATTAAAAACACCATAATTTCACTGCAAGGTGGCCATAACTTCATTCATATTGGGACTTTAAGGTGGCCATAAAATAAAAAATGTCCCTTTTTTCATCCTTTATAAGTGCATAAAGTTTAGCTCATGTCAGTCGAACAATAGGATAGCTGGAAGCTGAAACTTCCTTTTATCACTGTAAGGTGACCATAACTTCATTCATATTGCGACTTTAAGGTGACCATAATATGAGAATGCCCCTTCAATATCAATATATGTTAGATATGAAAAAAGGAAGGGGCCAGATGGCTTTATTCAAATTTTATGACTTTACCGGGGCCATAACACCAATTATATTATTAAAGGTCACCATAAAGTCAGGATAACCCTTTGGTTTGCCATCCTTTATAGGTGTGCAAAGTTAAATGAGGTCAGTTGAACAATAAGATACTTGGAGGCTGAAAACCCCTTTATTTCACTTTAAGGTGACTACAACTCCATTCATATTGAGAGTTTAAGGTGACCATAAGTATTATTTTTATCTAGTTTAATACCAGTGATAATTTAGATGTAAAAAAATGGAAAAAGAAAGGAGCCAGAGGATTTTATTCCAATTTGATGACTTTAAGCAGGCCATATGTCAACATTTTGAGTTTAAGGTCACCATAAAGCCAGGATATTTCTTTGGCAAATCTGAATATATGTGCCAAGTTTATTTGAAAAAAGCTAAAAAACTAAGTGAACTGGAGGGCTAAAAGCTTCTTTTTTGACATTAAGGTGACCTTAAGATTGCAGATACAGGGCTAAAACTTCAGCATGTGAAAGATTATACAAAAGTAGCTGAATACGTTGTCCAACAAAATGCCGAAATCCTGACCGTTTTTGAGATACAGACCAAGTACCCATTTTTAAAAAATTTACAAAAATAAAACACCTCCCATTCGACATCTATGGTCCAAATGATGAGAAAATCCTTTCCAACCTTCAAAATTTGGTCTAATATGTACCTGATAAATTTTATAGCACATGTGTTTGTAGTTTTTTCTGAAACACGATGACGGGGTGTTTTTGAAAAATGCTTCAGGTTACCTTACGTAAAGATTAAGGTCTCTGCAAAGTATCCCCAAAATTTTTCCCGTCCCTATAGTTTTAAAGAAAGATAAGAAGGAAAGAAAAATTTGAAAGCCCAAGAAGTTATTCAAGGAGACCATAATCCTGCGGTGGTGATCAGTCGAACTTCGGTGAAAACACGTAAGTGTCCCTGACAGGCCGCTTAATTGTGACAGAATCCTCAGCAAAATCAAATTGGAGGTCCAGATTTTAGTTTACTTTAAAGAATTATAATTATCCCATCTTTTTGTTAATCTAATACTACTTTTCTTTTTGTCAAGTCAACTCTGGTAGTTCAGCTAAACATACCTAGCCATGGTTTGAATTTTGATGTCAGAAATTCTCATGTTTCTGGTATAATATACTCAAGTTTTATGAGCAAATAGAGTTTTTAAAACTTTACATGAAAAACCAGCAAAACCAAGCTTTGAAGTGATGTTTCACAAAAAACTAAGAGATACGTAAATTGAAAGGATTATTTATAAGACTATATTTTGTTTATTTATTTATTTTTTTCATTATAAATAGCAATGGTGCCATCTAAGTAATTATTATTATGTTAAACATTAAGGAAAGAAATCATATTGAGTAAAAAATACAATTTTAAAAACTGCCATATACAAACCCAGGTTTCAAATCATTAGCCCTTATGATTTTGTATATGATTAGAATCAAAATAATCTTGTTAACTTTGAAATGAATTTATATTACATTCAGTATTTTGTAATCTAAATATTATTGACATAAGAACCATTGATATTATTTATATTCATATCTTTATTTTCAGAAATAGTTTCATCATCAGAGAGAAAGGGTTCAGATTTACAGAAGCACAATGCCTCCTTTATGATTACTACTGTTATCATCACTAAAATTTGATTTATTTTCACTAGTACCAACTTCTGAATCTGTGCATGATTAAGACATAATTAGATTTTAAACATGAGGAAATAAGTACAAGAATACTGTAGTCTTTATAGTGTGTTTTTTGCAAGTGGAAGTTTCTGCAACTGTGTGACGCAGTACACACAAGCTTTGGACTGCTGGCCTTGAGTGTTTTTCTTCCAAGAGGGAGGGAAATTTGAGAGAATAAAGTTAAAATAGTGGCATAAACAGTGGCGTGGTGCAACTTGGAGAAGTGTAAATGTCTTTGTATGGTTATGTATATGTTACAGTGAATATGCGAAATCAGTAAATGCACGTATTTACTGAAATTTCCAGTAAATACGCGTATTTACTGATTTGGTCAGTAAATACGTGTATTCCCTGAAAATTTCAGTAAATACGCGTATTTACTGGTTTTTGGTCCAGTAAATACGTGTATTTACCAAAATCATTTTGAAGGCTTTATATCTTCAATAGTTGGATGTTATCTGCTATGTCTTCATATTAATAGTTATTTCAAACTTTAAATGGCTTTGTCATATTCAAAGTTTGATCATACTTGTTTACAATCCAGCACTGGGATAACTTTTATATATTTAATATTACTTTATTATTTCAAAAGCATTTGCATGTGATATGTGATAAAAAGTTGTAATTTTTTTTTTCATTTAAAACAAATTGTAATGTAAATAGACAAGTTTATAAATTTAAATTTCCAAATATTTATCAATATATTATGCTTTATGTATAAGGAAAAACAGCAAGGTAATAAGATTAAGATATATTTCTTGTTCAAGAACTAAATTTCACTGTAGTTTTAACGCTGTATTTTAACAATGTATTTTTCCCAAGGGCACCAATAAAATTTAGATCTATAATTAGGGTTGAATAAAACTTCCCTTTAATGTTAATGTCCCTTCAACAGAGGAAGCCACAACATAACCATAGATGCCTTAAAAGAGATTAAGTCCCTCTGAAAGACTACCATGAAATCCAATTAGGGGCTAGCTGGCCTTTTCATTTTTTCAAACAACAATTCTTTTATCAAGTAGCCAGTACCTACATTAAAGTTAAATTAACTATTAATGGCAAAACATTAAGCCTTGATTGAAATAAAATAAAGAAACCACTTATTAATAATCTCTATTTAACAATAGATCCTTCAAGAATACATACAGACTTGTTTGGGTGTAAATCATGTTGTCTTAAATGATAAGGAAAAATTTCTGCTGAATGAAAGTACAGTTAAAATATGTTAAAATTTAGACATTTAAATTAATTTCTTAAACTTTTTTTATTTCCAATATAAACGCTTTTTATGTATCAGTCACATAAAAATAGTGAAAAGTTAAATGATGTTTAATCATCTGTAGGGATGACATATCTAAAGTTTTTAAAAATAAATATTTAAAACCCAGTGCTATTTTTTCAACATATTTGCATATAATGTACTCTAGAATGAAATATGCTTAGTATGTTCTAATAGTCATCATAATAGAGTAAAATGTTCCAATATAATTCATAGTTTGGTTAACCATTAATATTACACAGAGTAAAATTATTCCAATATAATGTACAGTTTGATTTACCATTTAATATTATATAGTTACAACCAGTGAACATCAAAGTTTCATTTCACATATTTACTGAAAGTCAAACCATGTAACTTGTGAAATAACACAGGTCGTACGCGTATTTACTGAAAATTTTAGGGAATACGCGTATTTACTGACCAAAACAGTAAATTGAAATTTTCAGTAAATACACGTATTTACTGATTTCACATATTTACTGTAACATATACAACTAAAAAAATTGGTATGTTAAATTTGGTGCTACAGGCTCTTTAACAGACAGTGTACATATACAACAAAGAGGAATAGAATATTTGCTTATCCTTATCACATGTGAAGAGCAGTGGCTGCCAAACAGACATTGAAAATTATCTTGAATAAAATGTTTCTTTGTGAACTAAACAAGAAATAAAACATGTATTTATTTGACTTCCTTATCTATTTGTCACTCAGTTTTCACTACAGTTTTCAAGGACATGCTATTTTCATATGTCAATGGGGAGAGTGATTTTTATTGTTTCTGTATTCATTCTTTATTGATGTTTTTGTAATATATTTTAAGTTATATTAAACGAGACATGACACAAAGTTATTAGAGTACAGCTGAGTACAAGGACACGCATATTTCATCATTGCCACTGTGTATCTGTACTGGCTGGGGTCTATAAAATGTGACTCTGTTGTATGAGGAATAATAGGGTAAGTTTTCTCAAAGTAGCATATATATATATCATAAGTACTTGTATATTATTAATACATGAATGGTGCAATTAACTTTATCAAATATATATATTGTGTATGTATATGTTCAGTACTTGGGTGTCCTTTGTAGCAACCATCCCGAGTTTGCAACACAAGTGTAGTATCTTTATAGTATACATCAAAGAACAAGCGACCAGGTGTATACATCCCATTCCCCCTTCATCCCTCCAGCATGTGTATTTTGGTATGGCTCATGAGCCGTTGTGTGAGGTTTTCAAACATTTAAAAAAAATGGTCTCAAAGACAAATTGCTTTCTGACTTGCGCGGAATCGCAGGCAATGTGTTTGACCCAGATGTGAATCCCACCTAATGGCACTGGATGTGGCCTACCCAAATATGAGGTTGATGAAACCAATAATTGACAGTAGATGAGCCCATTTGGTTGTGGCTCGTGAACCCAGCACAGAAAGTTGTGACCTAGTATAGACAGACAGCTTCTGACTGGCCCCTCCAATGGCACTAAATTAGAACACTATGTTCATCATGTGCATTAAAATTGTAACCAAGAAGTCCTATGTTCTGTGTAATATAGTCTGTATTAGCAAAGTTTGAAAATTATAGGTGAATAACAAAATATAATAGCTAAATTACCCAAGTGGGTGTATTTTTTAATTTTATCACAAATCATGACCAATTGTTACTGGTTCAGATTTATCCTCTGGAGAGATAGAGTTCAAAATATGCACCACTCTGAACAATGTATAGAATATGTAAACATTCCTACAATTGAAAACAGTACTAAAAGGTATATAGTGAGAGGTACAAGAGAATATAATGATCATAATTGTAAACTTTGGAATTCATACATGGATTTTAATGCAACAAAAAGGATGGTCGCATATGGTACCTTACAGGCAATAAAATATGGCATGGGATAAACATTTTTATTATATTTGGTTGAGAATCACAACTGAGGTGGTATCATGGATATGCCAAAAATGTGATAATTATAAACAAATAACAAAAATAGAGTGATAAAAGTAACAGTACAATGCCAAGAAAGTAGACCATGACCAGACTTTAAGGTCGTTGCATATTTATGCGGCTCGGTGCGATTTTTACTACATGCTAAGCAGGCGAATTTTCTTTACACATTTGGGTGATTTTTCCCAGTGGTTTTCAGTAAATTGAGAAAAAATATTTTTAAACTACAGCGAAAGTGGCTAGAATAGTTAAACTAATCACATATAATTAAACATCTAATACCCCACAGTTCATTTCCAAACCTATCATACCATTGCATGTAATTTAATCTCTCCACAATGAAGAGCCTTGCCTTTTACCACTGTCCTTTTATAATACTGGTGATTACTCCCCCTTTCAATTAACTTCTGGCTGTGTTTTGTCTACATATATTGCCACACACCTAACTTGACATTCCTTTCTCCATTTAAGTACTTAATCCATCTACAAACAAGACTCTTGGCCAGTGTGTCCCTGTTAGAATTACTGTTAATTGCAATCTTCATTAAATTAAACCCTTTTATGTGTCTATATCAACACAGACCATATTTTGTCATCTATCTCCCAGTAGTTAATCCCTTCCCAATGAGCCTGTGTGCATTTTGTTTTCCAATTAATATATTTGTGAAGAGTTCTGGGATATACTATCATATTCAACATGTGGGAAATCCAAATACTAAATGTAAAAATCCAAATACTAAATGGAAATCCAAATACTAAATGGAAAAATCCATACCGCACCGCTAGCTGCCGCGGTGCATTTGTGTATAAGCAGTGAACTACTTCCTTTATTTCTATATTACTTAACCATGCCGCATTGTGCTGTGCCGCTCTAGTGTACAATAGGCTTTATTATATTTTCATACTATGCCTTGGGGAGAACACACAGATTTTAGCTGTAAACAGTGTGTGTCTTTAATGCGAGAAAACATCAATCAGAGATTGTGTTTGAGAATTGAATCAAATGACACTTTTATAGTGCTTAATATCTATACTAGTGGATTAGAAGCTGCAGAAATAGCATCAGCTTGAAATTCATTAAGCCATTGGTATAAATATAAATACAAACTAACTCTACTATCCTGCCATTAATATTACTAATTTGTTGACCACATTGCATGTTTCCTGATTCCACTATCTGGGGATTGGTTTATGACTCAGAAGAAATCATGAAATTAACCACTTGTCTATAGCTGGGGTTTGGCCTCTTTTTCTATAGCCAAATAACAATGGATAAAAGGTATATATATATATTTATCACAAAATATCCTCAGACCCGGATGCCAATGAAAAGCCAGTGGATGTTCCAGTGAAGTGATCCCAATTGCTTGTGCTGCAAGATCCACTTGCAGCTGGAGCATGCTCCAGAACAGCTGGGATCCAACTTTCTGAAGCGACAAAAAGGTGTGGTAATTCCTTGGAGATGCCCCCAAAAAGGGTGCCACTGTTTATATCCTGGTCATTCGTTGCACCCTTTCGAGTTTTAATCATCACAGAAATGTACTTTCTGGCAGATTCACGGATCTTGTATGAATCCATGGTAGTCTTGGGGACAGTATCCATCAGTTGCTCACATTTTTCTATGGTGTTTTTCATGTTTTGCAAAGTTTCAGGCCAGAATTTGGACCGATTTTGCAGTGTGATGCGTAGTTCCTCCAATAAGTTCTGATGCATTGCATTGGCCTTCCTTAGCATGGTTTTAATGTCTGCTTTCTTTGAGATGAACAACCCAGACGTTTGGTTTTGCCAGTGACTTAACTTAGATGAATCCACAAAGAGATCAATTTTTATGCAAATGACTAATATATATGCTGCCAGGTGATAATACTTGCAACTAAAATTGCTCTCTACATCGCGAACAAACCCCTCTATGCAGTTTTGGAAAATATCAATGCATTCGTATAAGAATTCTCTTCTGTTATTTTTATAAAGCTGTGACTTTCTTATTGATGTCAGAATAACAGTGTATAATATCACAGCTCTCTGCCAGCCATTTTCAAGAATCATCAAATAGGATTCTGCTTCTTCGCAGTACCTAAAAGCCTTTTCATTGCAGTTCGACTCGAGGCATAAGCGACATTTTATACAAGCTACACCTGCCAGGAAGTATGGATCACTATCTAAGTGATGAGCTTCTTGGGCATATTGCAGGAGAATGTCTAATGTCTTACTGGCCAAAGCATCCCTCCAAGCCACATACATGTGAGGCATGGTCATGTGACATAAGAGCCGACAGAGTTTTTTACCATGTAGAAGAGACATAAACCTTTGGGTACAGCTTCCAGCAACTGGGTAATAATCTTTGAAAAAAAAGTCTGCACAGAAATCTAATTCCCTGAGGTAGTTTTGATTGGTCCATTTATTTGACCTTAAGATCATTGTCTGAAGAGTCACAACTTTATTCTTGGGCATTTTTTGTTTCTTTCTCCTTTGTTGTTTTTTTTTCTTGCGTCCTCTTTTGACAACATGAAGATTCTTTGGATTTAATGGATAGGAAAAGGATATGTAAAGGTTTACTCGATGCAGAAAACTGGCAATATAGCAAATTATGATACACATCACTTGTGGGGCATGGCATACAAGGTAAGACACTAGAAAATCAATATACTTCCGAGGGCCCATTTTGCCTGGTAGATAACAGGTGCAGTTTTAATATGTCAAGTCAACTTGAGTCAAGTCAACTGGTTTCAGTATGTTGACTTATACAACATCAAGTGAATGTACACATTTTACAGGTTCTTCTCTTCTTGAAAGTTGGAAGACGACTTTTTTTCTGAAAAAAAGATAACCTTGTCTGTCAGATTATAACTACAAATGTTAATTATTAATAAAGTTATTTGGCAGAATTATAAGAAATAGAAGATAAAACTGTGCTCTAGACATTTTATTATTTTGAGTTTGATATTTGCTCATTCACAAAACTACAGGTGATCCCTCTTGAGAAACTTACCAGATACTTGATTTGGTAGAATACAGTGTATAGTAACTTGTCAGTCAATATAAACTTTTAAACCAAAGTTAGTCATGTATGCTCCGTTCAACAGCCAGGTCCATATTGGACCAGATTCTCAGTATTGCCATTTGATAGATTCTCAATGACACAGAGGTGCCAAAGTTTCGAACTATTGGGGCAGTGGAAATCTCCAACATAAGAGCACCTGCAGAGTGCAAACCTCTTACAAGGCATATTAAAAATAGTAAATGGGAAAATATGGTTTATTTTGTATCCAGACGGTGATCCAGGGCCTGTATTCACAAAGATTCTTAGAATTTTTCTTAGAATTACACTTAAGTCTAAGAAAAATTCTATGCTAAGTATTTTCTTTTTCTTAGAATAAAATCCTATTCACAAAACAATTCTTAGCTAAGAATTATTCTAAGAATAGAAGTAAAAGGAAATGTATGCAATTCTTAGAATTTTTCTTAGACTAAGTGTAATTCTAAGAAAAATTCTAAGAATACAGATCTTGGCCTATGTGAACCGAAAACTGAAAATTTTAAAAATAATATAAAGTGGCTGCATTTCGTTACAGTACACACAATTGACAACTAATATGTAACACTCTGTTCTGAATGTCGATTTGCAATCAGTTGCTGCACTACAATCATCAAAACAACTATTTTCTTAAGTTAAGCATGCTATGTGCCATTCTTGGATTTAAACAAAATTCTTAGAAAATTTCTAAGAATAAGAGTTTTGTGAATAGCAAATTCTTATTCTTAGAAACACTCTAAGAATAAAAATCATTCTTAGAATAATTCTAAGAATAAGTATAATTCTAAGAATCTTTGTGAATACGGCCCCAGATCACTCTCAAAATGTAATGGGGTCTTAGTTGGGCTGAGACCCATATTTTGATTTTTTTTCAAGGAGATCCAACCAGTATAGTATTAGTGTAACCCTGCTAACAAACAGACGGATGGTCATGAAAATAATACTTTTTTCATGGAGGTAACTTTTAACTTTCCAACATCCGGGAATTGGGAAGATTATTGCCTAATTTATTGAAAGCCAAAGTTGTGATTTGGCGTCTTTTTTAAACGGCCGAGGTAATCTCATGACAGTTCCTCACTAAATCCCGTGTATCACTGTTGGAGCCCAACTTAGGAGTCAGCCCATCTTAAGATGGGCTATAGCCCAACCTAGGATCCTAAGTTGGGTAGCCTATCTTAAGATGGGCTAAGCCCATCTTAAGATGGGCTAGAACATATCAGCCCAACTTAGGATAAGTAACTCAGGAATGATTTTAAAGCTAAAATTCAATATTAACCAGCTAGTTTCATATTAATTTATGTCACACTCCATTGGTGGTTTTAATAATGAAATTGAATATAACCGTGCTAGTTTATTTCAATACTTATATTTCAATTATACAGTATATGTATATGAAGTATTATTAAACATTTGTTGTGCTTATCCCATCTGAAGATTTGGTAACAGGTATTAGCCCAACTTATAATTTGCACACATAGTTTTTATTTTTGAAATTAAAGTATTATTTACTTATTTTTCTACTAAAATGTAACTTCTTTTCTTTAACTCATTATGCATTGATAGGATTAATCCTAATTCCCTTATTCTGTCTCAATTAATTTGACAATGGGAGGGTCATTAGGTCATAAGGTGTCAATTTCTATTGTTCAACCATTGCTTTCAACTTGATTTGTTTCACTTGTGGGAAGTGATTAGGCAACTGGATTAGATTGTGATATATTTATTGTTTCAACATTTCTTTTAAGTTGATTTGTTTGACTATGTGTGTGACTTAATAACTGGATTAGTCTTAGATTTACCTTTTGTTCTAGCACTCTTTTGAACTTGATTTCTTTCACCTCTGGTTGAATGACTAGCTAACAGGATTAATTAGGCATAGTTGAAAGACTATACAAACTGATTAATTTAATCACAATTTTCAAATGTTTAATGTTAAGTTCTTAAATGGACATTTAGCCATACAAGTTAATAGAAAACACCAATTTTTTATGCAATGTGTACTTTATCAATTTTTATCAATTTTATGCATCAGTGTGTTTGACTAAATTCATCAAATTAACTTGTTTGAATTTAATTGCATTTTCCAATTAATTAGTGGTACTGAACTCCAAAGATAAAGTGCTTTATAAATCCTGTTTAAATACTGTCTAATAATATAAAAAAGCAATTTTATAATTCTTCTTTAAACTTAAAATATACAATCAGGCTCACCCATCAAATCACCCACTATATTTGGCTTTCCCCCTCATAGGTTTGATAGAATTAAGTCTCATTATATTTAGAGATTTCTTTGATGTTGATTTGTTTCACTTTATGATTTGGGGTATTCCCTATTGTGTACTTCACCCACCCCAAGTGAAACAAATCAACATCAATAGAATGTTGAAACAATAGGCACAAATCCAATTAAGTAATCATTCCTGTGAAAGACATAGACACAGACATCAAAGGAATATTTTAATGCTTATGAGGCTCAGAAAACACATTTCATTTTAGTTTCTGCAATTAAACACTTTTTGTTGAGGTTAGATAAGTTAAACATATTTATATAAAATAAAAAATAAGTACAAAGTATTTCTGTACAAGGGTCAGTTAAGTATATCAATGTCATCTTTTTCATGAAAATAATTTCCTTGTAAATGGTTTATATTACTGTATATTTGATGTAAAAATCACTCTTGAATTTTATTATCTTAAGTTGGGCTGACATGTTCTAGCCCATCTTAAGATGGGCTAGCCCATCTTAAGATAGGCTACCCAACTTAGGATCCTAAGTTGGGCTATAGCCCATCTTAAGATGGGCTGACTCCTAAGTTGGGCTCCAACATCACCATGAGGTTATTCTAACCCATGTAAATAGTGGTGAGCCATCAAATACCGAACTCTTTCACTGGAACTTCACCAAATATATTTGGGCTAAACTGTTAATTACTAACAGATTTGTGGTGGTGTACTGCATATAAAACACCATCAATATCACCGATTACTTTAATTGTTATGTATTCTTTGACTTCATTATACATGATAAGACACTTTCCATAACATACAAGAAACTTTCACTTTGAATTCACACTTGAGGCCGATAACAATGCATTGTAACAACATGCATGTGTTGTTTCATTGACTTCCAAAACCACTGTCAAAGAGTTTACTTACCAAGTACACACACACATCCAAGATTTCCAGTACTACTGTATAGGTCTTTCCAGGTCATCAATTAAAACTTGGAAAAAATATCTGAAATATCCGTTTTGTCTGAACAACAACGTTTTATCTATTGAATGTACCCCTCCCCTTCCCCCCATTCACTGTACAAATCTTTGTTTGGTCAAGTGTTACTGCTGTTTTATTGACAAAAAAGTCCATCCGATTAGAGATATAGTTATATTGACTTCATGTTGACTTTAAATTATTGCCACACCAGTTCCTTGAATACAAACATTGCTAAGTAGATCACTGACATATATTGTTTTCAGGCAACAAGTAGTATATAATCTAGATATCATGTGTAAAATAATACAAATAACAGTTCTACAACTCTTGCGCAACATCCGCATGACTGCGAGGTATATTTTTATATTTAATTTCTTTGTTGTGCTGTTTGTTGCTATAGAAGTAATATCAACAGGTCATAACCCTGTTCCACTTTTACGATTGATCATAGGACCTGGCCTATTTTAAACTTTGTTAAAAAGTTAAAACAGGGGCCAGAAACCTGACAAAATACTTTTTTTCTCCTGAGTGAATAGGCAGGTTGTAAAAACTGATAAGATGATCCCGACTTCAACTTACATAAAGATCACCCAAATACCAAGTCCTAATTACTCTCACTGGGTAATCAATGGTCTAATCTTCAAACTAATCTTCAGTTCGGACAAGATAAACGTGGCTATTTTTTCAGTAGACTAGCTTTCAAGTCTCAATTTTTTTTGCTGGGTGGGTGGGGGGTGTTTTTGTACAGTGAATTAGTGCATTTTATAACAGGATTTTACACTCTCGCTGGAAGTAACAGGGAAATATTTTCAAAGAATCATAGTGCACTAAGATGGGACCATGCACTGGTTCTAGATTTTCACAGGAAGAGAATTTTCACAGGCGAGGAAAGTGACCATATATACATTATACTATGTGAGCATCAGTTGTAGCTTTCAGCAGATTGGTCATAATGCAGTTGCTACTGAAAAGATTGCTTGAAAGTATTTTCGGAACAGATATTCTCACCTTCAAAGGTTTTAAGTATGTTTAATGTTTATAGAGACATCTGCAATCATAATGATTATGCTTCCTTTCCTTCACAATTGCAAGAACAGACCTGACTGCCCCAAAATATAATTTAGTAAGGGCAACCGGTAGGCAACCTCGAGACTGTGGGACAGGAGTATAATAAAAATAGCCAAATCAGATCTGCACTTATCTTTAAACTTGAACTAGTTAAGTAGAAAATTTTCGGTATTTATATGTGTACTTAAATTTGACACACAATTGACATTTTTTTCTTATTTCAAGTTGAAGGACATTGTGTTATGACCAGGAAACTCACGATTTTCTATATTCTAAATTTTATAAATACTAAAATAGAGATAGAGACAGGAAAGAGGGTTGATTGAGATCTTGGAAACTATTACCATTCGGCACAATAAACTTTTTCTGACAAAAAGCTTCGGGCAAGTTTTCAGTTGGGTAGTTCATTGATCAATACATATGTACATTGTGTCTGAGATCTCACCTGACAAAATGCCAACATTTTTCATCCAAATACACATCCGAAACGTCTGAGCTTTATAACCACACCGAGACTGGGAATTTTCCAGTCAATTTATATATGCTAGCCCACAAATGCTTCATAGTGGAATCTCTGGCTAGCGCATGTTTGCCACTCGCTAGTTCGTATCTGAACTTTCTACGTTCTTGTGATTCACGACCTGTAGGTTTCCGAATGTAGGTGAGCAAAGAGAACAGAACAAAAACCAAGAAATGAAAGCAATTACAGTGATTTGCTATACATCATGCATTTATTTATTTGGGGTTTTACGTGGCTTTCAACACTGTACAGAAGAAACCGGTACATACTGTTGGTCAAGGTTTGTACTGCCGACCAACGGCAAACAACTACCAGCTTTCCCAATTGAGGTCGGGCTGGCAACCGAACCCCAATCTCAGACGTGGGAGGCGAGAGTGTTACCACTCTGCCACCGTGTCCCTTCCATCACGTAAAACATGTGTTATTTACAAGTTTGGATTTTGTGCACGTTATAAGAACCAGCCTCACTGTCCATTTGTCTAAGTTCATCTCGAGGACATCTTCATTTAGACTTCTTCAATCCTCTCAAACTGATTGTAGGATTATTGTGATTCAAGCCTGCTCAGTTTTGTCCCTAGTTTGTGTACATCCGGATTTGGACTGTACCCTGGTTCAGGATATCGAATAGAGGACTGGTGTAAGGTATGGTGGACTGTCATTGCTGGTGGTTGGGACTTAATTTATTATCTACATTGTACACGGCTTGGACCTGGAGGCTATGTGGTAATATCTCTCTGGAAGGCATCAATTCAACTACAAATATGCTCTTCCTTCTATCACAAGATTAAAAAGAAAATCGGTTTGTAGTTGTGGTAAGATGTGGTACATTCCTTGGGCTTCCTGGATAATGTGGTATTACACCTCTTTAGATCAGGCAAAGTTCTTGATACAGCCTTGGTCCGTAGAAGGCCTTTTGATCGGCTTATTGATACCAGCCACAGCCACCACGTCACATCTTTAAAATAATAAAAAATTATAACAGTTATTTGATATACTGGAATAAATACAATAATTAGTTTGAATACAATATAAAATAGTTTCATCTCTTTTAGGAAAGAGGGTGCATATAGCTTTATGTGGTGTATATTCTTTATCCAGTGTAAATCAATTCTTGCTATTAAAGTTACTTGCTACAAAATATTAGTGGTAACACACTCGTCTCCCACTTCTGAGGCCGGGGTTCGGTTTCCGGCACGGCCTCAAGTGGGAAAGCTGGTAGTTGCTTGCCGTTGGTTGGCAGTTTACAGTACAGAACCTTGACCAACTGTATTTACTGGTTTCCCCTGCCCTTCCAACTACCCTTCGTGATATGACCTGTACAGTGTTAAAAGCGATGTAAAACTCCGAATAAATAAATAAATAATTAGAATGTTACACAAGTTAAACTGCAGCATAAAAAAATCCATCTGGTAAAATAATTTGCCAACAAGATACAAGTTAAACTGTTACTATTACACCAAGATGCTTTAACAAGGGAAAAAATACTATCATTTACATTAAATAAAATGTATAAAGAAAAATAATGAACTCACTTTCTCGAAAAGTTCTTGCTCCCTTTCATAATCTCAGTATTAAAGGTTTATCCTTTACTGATTGTTTCAGTGAAAAATGCTCACTTCAGTCATTTCTATTCAATAGACAATTGTTCTTTGACTGGTTACTGCTACATCCTGTTTGTATAACTTCCAGAAATTTAGATTCACTCCATCACTCTCCAGCGAACTGGATAACTGACTGTAGTGGTCTGCTCTTATACACATATCTTAAAAATGCGCTGTAATTGCGTGTTTCTTTAAAGATGATCCATTTATAACTTAAGATGCCAGGTAAGTCTGAAGTGTGGTTAAACATAATTGAATTTGTAGCACACTTGGGATTTACATTAATCCAGAACTGCTTATTAAAAATAAAAGTTTTATGAAGAGCTTTAGATTCTTTTAATAATCACATCAGGTTTTGTAAGACAACATCAAGTGATAGTACACATAGAACATACATCAATGTAATTCATCTGCTTTGTCAAAGTAATATCAAAGTTAATATCAATATCAAATATAAATGTCAGTTTTAAAAACAAAATATGTTGCATATTCATGATACATACTCTGTTTTAAAAATAATAGATCACTGAGCTTCTATTATGTCAACAATGATAGTTCAGGTACACAAAGTTTTTTCCAGAGTTTTAATGTCCTTTTTATCCAAAAGTCAATTTGTATCAGTCTAAATTTTAATTCAGCAATTTTCAAGCCAGTTCAATTGAATATCCACGTCAGTTCGATTTCACTTCTAAATATAAATCAGATGTTAAATAGATTAATACCGAATGTTCATTAAAATCCCAATGCAATTGAGGAATACATTTTTATCCTATTTCTGCTCATTTCCAGTTTTGTTTCCAATGAAAAACAATGTCTTTCGTTTTAATTTCCATTGAAATTAAATAAAAGCTCAGATGTGAGGAAACTTTGTAAACAATAGTAAAACCAAATTTTTGTCACATGGGTCTATATTAAGGGATAATTCTGTGCAAATTCAGTTAGGAATTCTAAATGTCACATAATTTAATGTTAATTGTTAACAACATAATTCATATTTCCAACATTTTTTTTGAGAGTTCCTTTTATAACAAAGTGCCAAACTTGTACATGAATATTATTGTATTAATCCCCTACCATTAATACTGGCAAACTTCCAAAGTTTTCATACTGGAGCAAAGAATCTATATTGATATTCAAAACACAGTCCATATAGCATATTTAGATATATAAGAAGGACAAATTCAAATCAACTTCCTCTCAAAGTATGCCGCTAAGCTCCTGCCTTGTATTATGTATCAGTTCAAAACCTGTTCAGTTCATAACACTTATCAGTCAGTCGAACAAATGAATATAAGTTCATAATGATCTACACAACTAAACAACAAATAGTAGAAATACTCAGTAAGACAACTCAATAGTTTGTGAGATACTAACATTAAAAATACTCAGTAAAACACAAACCAATAGGAAGTGGATGCACCACCTCTGTGTCCCTCCAAAATAAAACAGTTCTCGATAACCCTTACTAGTTCCAAGGAAATGAACAACAAAACAGTCACAGCCTGGTAACAGTTATTGTATCTGTGACATACAAACGCAAACTAAACATAACACATTCATAAATATATGATATTTTAGCTCAGAGTTAGAGCTTTACACACTGGTTTCAAAGCTTCATGTGCTAACAGTGGTTTATAGGATATTCACATAAATTTGGAGACTATATAAGTTATTTAAATAGTATTTATGGCATATTCAGGTTCATTGGCTATTGAACTACATTTACAATTACTTGTTGCAAGTGCATGAATTTATCAAACTTCTGCCTAAAATATTCTTCCATATATCACAGACAGTTTTAATAATCTTCTAGATTAAACACAACACTCTGTGCTAGATCCACCACTTGAGTCCAGATCTCTAAGATCTGACAAACTTCCCATTGCATTGTCTTTAAGTTCTGTTTCCTTGTTGCTATCCTCAAGGATCGTGATTTGCAAACACCCTCCCAACTCAGTCTTTTCTTGTTGCTGCATAGCAGTTGTCAATACAGGAAACAAAGCATTGTTAATAGATTGATTTTTTTCATGAGATGGATGCTTTATCAGCACAGATATATAGGCCATTGCCTGTTTTCGTAAATCAGTCAATTTCTTTTTACGACACCATGGGTTTTGTCTTAGAAGTTTGATGTTTTTCTCCACACATTCTCTGATACTGGGGAGAGTTTTCTCCCAGTAGGGCGAGCCTTGCTGAAAATAGCTTTCAGATGAATCAATGAGCTCCTGAATGTTTTTCATCATTTCTTGGAACTTATTTATTAAATGTTTAGCATTTTCTTGGAATGTTATTTCATGTACCGGATATGTGTCATGGTTTGCTACACCATTAGTTTTCCTGTGCAACCCAGGTGCAGTACTGTGGAAAAGTCTATCAGTCTCAATGCACAGTGCTAATATTTGTGCAGCCAGGTGAAAATACTTGATAGTGAAATTGAACTCACAGTCCCTCTGAAACCCTTCGCAACATTTTGAGAAAATATAAAATGCCCTGTCAAGAAATTCCATGCGGTTTGGCTGTAGTTTGGATTCCTGTAGCTCTATTAAAACTTTAGTGTAATAAAATATACCAGTCTTCCACGAAGAAGACATTGATGCAACAGCCTTTTCAGCCTGTTTGCAGAACTCTTTTGCCTTTTGAAACTTTCCAATTTCCAGGTTATTTCTGCATTCCAAGCAGTTTAACAACATCCTCAATTCTGCTAATGCGATACAGTTATTGCCAGTTATAGTTTTGCATTGAAATTCACTGAAGCAATCAATATTTAATAATGTATCCCTCCAACCAATATAAATGTTGGGGAAGCAAAGATAAAGACAAACTGCTGAAAACCCCTCATTTTGAATCAGCTGTGTCAACCTGTGCCTGCCATTCAGATTCATTTGCAGTAAAACCGGACCTTGATAGAAATGACGGTCAGGCAAGCCATCCACATATGGGTAAAAATTGTCTGTTGCAAACCTTGAAGGAACAACACGGGTAGTAATTGTCAATTTAGTGCAGTGGCTAGTATCTCCCAGTGAGGGAGATTCAGCTGATTCCTTCTCTGATGAATTAAAATGGTTCTTGTATGTCAGTAATATCAAATACTTCTGTAAGGTTCCTCCCATTTTGAGGTAGTTTCTTTGGCTAACAATTGCCAGTGACAAACTATTATTACTATGTATGCAAAAACATAAAGTCTTTCTTCAACTATGTACTGTTACACTACAATTAAGTTCAGTTGTCACTTTAGCAAACAAACAAACAAAAGTCTGGTTGTATTGTCACAATAAGTTTTATTCACTGAGAGGTGTTGTCACCTGAATTTTGTATCAGGTTCGCCTGTTTTCTTCTAGGTTTTCTAGTATGATTCATATACTGAAAAAAATAAGAAAAGGATTTTTATTTGGCAACAAATACATAGTTATCAGACTTTAGCTGACATATGTATGTTACAGGTATTCACATATGGCGTTTTTGCATACGGCAACCAAAATACATAATTGTGGAACAATAGGTCTGACCAGACACGACTTTAAATGTAGCATAAATTTTGGAACACTTCACTGGAAATACATTCTTTAATGTTTTACTATCAATTTCCACTTAAAGCATGATTCCTTTTGCTAGTCACAGTTCCATCAAGTTCATACACAAAAATAAAATATACACACACACTTAATATGATAACAGTATGTTAAACACTTGAGACATTTTGATTATGACACAAAATACTGTATTTACTTCAGTTATAGATGGCTAAAAATATAAATAGAATGCTGTGTATGTCCAGTGAAATGCAGCCATAAACCTTCAACTGGATTTGTGCTGCAGAAGACAATAAAGATCCAGGGCCACAATGCTCATAGTTTGAAACAGAGAAGGCACTCTGAAGATATGTTAGAGATACAAAAATATACAGTTTGTTACAGTAAACATAAACCCTGACTGGAGACAGAGAAAGAGACAGAAAGCTAAGAATTTGGAGGTAGAGCAGCAGAACAGCTACAGGAATGACAAGGTGTCCGACAGTTAGGGCAACAGAAGAACTATGGAAATTACGTGACACCAAAGGGTTACAGCAGGTTATTAGCAATCACCTTCATGCAACCTAAGATAGGCTGAAATCAGGGACATTTCAAAGCTTCTGTGTGGGTGGCGAAAGAAAGCAAGGAATACAACACAACCCGAAGTACCTATAAACATGGGAGATACTGCCTGAAGTGTAATCAATGTGTAAAGATAGAGGTTTGAAATACTGTTTAAAATGAAGAGGGGTGGCAAAGAAGAAAAGATAACAGAAATAAATTTTTATCATATATTTGGACATGTGATACTTTCACCTAGAACTATTAATTTATACATAACAACATAGTCTCGCTTATTTATTTCACAAGCCTTAAAATTTTAGTGTAAAAGTACATACCTTAGCAAGGAAATGTATCCACAATCAAAAAGACTGCTCGCTGTTCTCAGGAGGTCTGCACATAAATCAATTATTTCCTGCCACAGTCTATTGTGTATTATATTAGACAAAACTCCAAGTTCTGGAATATATTGCGTAATGGCAGTGCTTTGAAGCCAAATATTTGTTCCATACAATGCCATAAGGAACAGGCCAAGAAAAAGCGTTAATTTTCACTTTGCATTTACAGTACTCAAACTGAAAGAGGACAATGCCTGTATTTGAGACACAATTACAGTTTTGCCATATTTGTTGCGATTGATCATTTAATTAAGCAGTGTACGGGACTTAAATACAAATGGTAGATTTATTGATATTGCTCATCAAAGAAATATGTTCATGTCCTTTGGTATTCAGTCATTAGACAGTGTAAATTAAAGAGGAAATTATATGAGCACAAACTACGGAAGCCAGAAACTGCCAACTTACTTGAATTTTTAAAAATTTTCTTTTTATTTTACTAACTCTTGCCAAAAAAAATCTTAACTTGAAACAAAAGAGTTAGCCATGATAGGGGAAACATTAGTAACTTAAACATACGAGTTAAAAAAGAAGTTGGTTAACATATTATTAAAGTGTGCTAGGGCCAAGGTTAAAGTTTTTTTCCAATTGTTGACTTAGTAACCTCATTAATCGATATATTTATTTTGGTTAATCAAGATACTGTACTAATAAATCATGATAGTTATCACTTTGATAACTATCGCAGTTTATCACGATAATAACTTGACAGTCAATATTTTTCGGATGTGGGGTAGTGCAAGAATACTGACCCCGAAAGTGATTCATTAGCTTCAACCATTAGTGTATTGTAGCATTCTATATTACTGTTGGGTATAAATACATAGAACATTTTAAGTTGATATAAAAATTAACACAGAAGGTATAAGACTGGTGAAAATGTAAGGATGTTAAAATGTGAGGTTGCAGTAAACCAGTGTATCAGTATAACTTACCTTGACCATAAAACCCCAGGGTTTGTTTTTTTGCACGGAAAGATCCATAGTTGAAAAAAAAAACACTCACTAAATATAACATGCTGTCATGATCTTGATTTGAACCCAAAATTAAACAGCTGAAGGGCAAGTGACAAAATGTCAGATTTGTTTATCGATCACCTACCGAGGCCTAGAAAATAGGATTGAGGAGTATACAAAATATAAATCTTCATGCCCAGTACATTTGGTCACTAGTTTGAATTTGGTTAATTTTCTAGGTAGCCCTGCGTGTAAGGGTTCTACAACACTCTTTCCAATATCATTGTATAATTGATGTATGATAATTGTCATATCAGCCATATCTAACATTGACACATTTTGGCTTATAGCACGAATTGGCACGAAAATAAATGAACAGAAACGAAAGGCAAAATACTTAACCCTGAGCTCTTAAGGTACATTTAAATTAACTCAGGTAGAGAATGGAGAAATATTATGCCCAGTTAGTGATCTTGATTTATCACAATAAGATTAAGGATTAGTATAAAATAATTCGTTACAATGAGACTATTGCTATTGGCACATTTTGCATAACTGTATATATTGTAGCTCATTAGTAGTGGGTTTTCATATGAATGCTCAAGTCCGAAATGTTTTTGTCTACCTTGTATATTCAAGGTAAGTATCGTAAATAAAAGAAAAATCAAGCAAAGGGTAGGTTGGCAGTTCCAGGTTTCCATAACAATCACTGTGTGTCTGTCACTTTAAAATTATAAGCATGATCAATAAGAAAATAAACTTGATCTGGAAAGTGTAAACATTAGAAGACGGCGTGGACTCAACCTACTTAATACCAATGTTTTGACGCATAATTTTACTCCCCGAACAAATGACAGACTCTTGTGTTGTTGCCTATTCTTATTTTAGATACTGACTCATGCATTGAAATCCCTTTCAAAAAGTGTGTGTGCTCATTTGTCTCCCAAGTTTATCTTGGAATTTTGCCAAAATGTCACCGCTATTATGATGCGTCATTATTTTTCACAATCATGTAATCATTTTTTCATCCTGAAATCAGAGCCGCCAGTAAATTCTGAGTAATAAATACTATATTTCGTGGGACATTGACATATTATAGCTTTCTTAACAGACGGATTACACATTAATATAAGAAGGTCCGTACAAAACATGTAAACCAGCCTTATTTATTTTTGATATGCCGTCGTTCCCTGTGCTTTATATGCGACTGACAAAATGTCAAGTACATAAGATAGACATTCCCCAGGGCCATCCGAGATAGACAAAACAAGGCACCGGGATAATATTATATTTTATTCCACTAAAAAGGAAGTAAACGGTAACATTATCTCACCAATATCACACTGTTTAGGGTGGTTTGTATGTTTTCTACCTAGCAAACCATAGACCTTTCATACTGATTTTTTCACTGTGGAAATCTATGACAGTGAATTTGCCTTGCTTCATTAGGCTCCAAATATTGGAATAATTTTGGGACAAGGCACTGCACAGACTACGAGCAACGGCTATATTGACAAAGCTGGATCAAGTTCAGTAAAAATCAGCATAACAATTGATAAATTTGATCAACTGAGAATTGGGTCAAGTAGATATACACCAAGGACAGAATAACTGAAATGTTGAGCTGATTTTTGACTATTGGTCAATCAGATGTGAGTGTTCCGCCATATTTTATTCCAAATTTAAACCACCTACCTTTGTGGATCAAAGTCAAGGCCAAAAATAAGCTGTACTTCTCAGTGAATACAAACTTGATCCTGATCCATTTTTTTTGCTCAATTTGAACTGATTTTTTGGGCTCAACCTAATCTTGATCCCTTTTTTTGAATATAGCCATGGGTACAACTAAGGAATACCAAAGACTGTAAAGCATTGAATTAATCATAATATACCAATATCAGTGTTTGATATTCAACAAATTGCGACAGAATACATATTTTCAAGAACCTATAGAATTTTGATAATATCATGCTATTTTCCCAATGCAAAAAAAAAAAAAAAACAAAACATGAAGAGAACACAGTCTCTCAGGAATTAAACAGTTTATTATTTAATCGCTTGCTCTGAGCAAGAGACGATTGTATATGAAAATCCCTGGAAATCTACAGACCCATAGAAAATCACCAGATGGGGTTTAGAAAATCCCCAGATCAAAAAATCCCCAAAGCAAAGATAATATAACAATGCATTTGTCAACGGTATTGTTATATTGTCTTTTTCTATGGTTTGGGTTCCAATTCCTGTCATCTTCACATAATTTTTTGACCCTCCCTTTTCCTTTTTGTTACTGATTGATTAAAGAACCCAGTTTTAACAATGGTCTTTACAATGGCAAATACATTGTTATGTTGTCTTTGTCTACGGTGAGGTTTCCAATTCCTGTCATCTTCAAACCAATTTTGTGGCCCTCCCTTTTCCTTGCTATTATTCATTAAAGAAACCACATTTAACTGTAGTCTTTAATCTACCTGTTCTAGGGAATGCACGTGGCTTCTAATTAATCAGTTCAGATTTGTAGCCCTCCATGGATTAATTTATTAAGAACTGTTTTATAACTGTATTCTTTAATCTACCTGTAGGATGGTTGGCTTAATTGTTAATTGCCCCCGCCAGGGTATAACTAAGGTGGGGGTATGCCAGCCTAAACAAGTGAGTCTTTAGCTGGCTTCTGAAACCATCTATTGTTTGCTGAGATCTGACAGTCTGTGGCAGCTTGTTCCATTCAGCTGGTGCGGCTACTGCAAAGCCGCGCCTGACTTTGTGTCTTCTTAGGGCGGGTTGAGGAGTCAGATAGCCTGTTGTCATGAGTGAGACTGCTCGATCTTATTAAAGCTGAAAGATAAGGAGGCTGTGAAAGATTAATAGTCTTGAATACCAAAAGATTATACTTAAAGAGGATGCGATGTTGAATTGGGAGCCAGTGGAGTTTTTTCAAAAGGGTGTAACATGACTCATTTTGTCAAGTCTGAAGATGATGCGACAAAGAGCATTCTGGACAATCTGTAGTTTGGCTATGTTGGACTTGCTTACCCCAAAGAGTAAAGACTTACAGTAGTCTAGACAACTACTGACCATAGCATTTGCCAGAAGTATTGCAGTCTCAAAACCAAGGAATTTGTGAATTCGTCGCAAATCACGGAGATGATAGTAACATGCTCGGCAAACCTTGGCAACATGATTGTCAAAGGAGTTGTCTTAGTCGAAAATAACACCCAGATTCTTTACTTCCACTGACGGAGAGATATTGTTTTGGAGGAGTGGAACAGGGAAATTTGGTGCAAGCGACTCTCTGATGGCTTTTTGATCTATAATGATAAATTCGGATTTTTCTGGGTTTAGTTTTAGTTTGACACCGTCCATCCACTCCTGTACAGACTTGAGACACTTGGTCAGCACTTCCACGCTAGAATCAAAGTTCCTGGAGTCAACTACTAGGTAGATCTGGGTGTCATCGGCATATAGGTGATGAGTAACACTGAATTTCGAAATAACTAGACTGAGGGGACTAGTGTAGAGGGTGAAAAGGAGAGGACCCAGTGCAGAGCCTTGGGGGACTCCGAAAGGGAGAATTACCGCCTCAGAGAAACTATCACCTATTTTAATTTTTTGTTTACGGCTTGAAAGATACGATTTGATCCACGACAAAACAATACCATCTAGACCAAACTGGTCATGCAAGCAGTCATATAAAAGAGAATGATCAATTGCATCAAATGCTGCCGATAGGTCTAATAATGTTAGGGCCACTGCCTTTCCTGAGTTCACTGAGAGAGCTATATCATTTTAAATCTTCAACAATGCTATCAGGGAAAGTGGCTTTTATTTGTCCCATTATCTATAGATAGATAGACAGATACTTCTTTGATAACTGCTCAGGAAGCATGTCAAATGACTAACTCCACGTTTGAGCACTTTAATGTATGCTCTAGAACCCATTCAAGCACCTTTTAAGCCTTTAAGGGTTGATGTGATTAAAGGCGTCTTAAAGGAGCTTTTTTCTTGGATATCCAGGTAGAAATTTTATTTTTACTTTTAAGGATTTTTTGATCTGGGGACCCACAGTCAACTCAATACGCCTTCGTTTGGAAGTCATGCACATTTCAAACTTTGGTGTACACCACTCTAGCAGGGTGAACTGCATACCCATTCCAAGCCCATCTGGGGATTTTCTATGGCTCTGCAGATTTCCGGGGATTTTCAATCTGGGAATTTTCAATGTACACCCACACTAGACAGCCAGGTCCTCGGTGGCCCAGTGATAAGCAAGTTTGGCATTTAATCACTGACTGGTTTTACATATAAGTGGGAGGGAAAAATATGAATGAAACTTAGATGTCCTGAAATATCTATTTGTATCTCTGTGGACTATATGAAACTTGACAAGGATCATCTTGGATAGGGTAATATTAAATTTAACAGTAGAGTTTACATTGTAAAACCATTGACCCCAGGGAATTATTAACATGCAAATGTGCATTTTAGTATTTCCATTAAAATAAACTATTGTCACATCTCAGTTTCCTCTGGTTGTCATATTAATTTCGCACAGTCTTCAAATTGGCACAGAAATATAGTAAACAATGAACGTAAACCAAAGCCAACCAGAATCCCCAACATCTAAACTATGAAAGTTGCATGTTGATTGGGGTGAATTTGGGGCACTGATCCCAAGTAGAAGTTGTATTATTACCCCTTAAAAGACACTCTGAAAGGCCATATTTGAACAAGTGATTTGGAGAGAAGTACATTTACTTGTGTTGCAAGTTAAATTCTACCAAGAGTGCGCAAATAAATTAATACATAAACAAATAATGTGCCCATGTCAATGCATGGTTCCATAAATGTACACAATGTACTCTTACACGACGTGTACCCTTACATGAAGCTTTTATGTCAACATGCTGCCAATTATACCATTGGACACCCGTGGGTCCTAAAACTAGCGATACGTTAATAGCTAATTTTGCATAAATTAATATTTATTTAATATTAAATATTTTAGTGGCATTTGTTATGCATCTATTGCATATGGAGTGTGATAGCATACAAAGTATTTCAATTTTAGTATATATATATAACATTTTTAATTTTCACTGCTTGTAATGTTTGTTTCATCAAGTGGTGCGTCAGAGTGATTTTCCTAATTTTTTAAGAGTAGAATTCCTGTTAACACCAAGACACATGCTGGGCGTTTGGATATGGTTGAGGTTTTTACTTCTGACTGGAACAGACTTGACTTTCAACTTATAACAAAAACCTGTCATACCAGGTCTGAGAAGCAGTATTGTTTACTTACAAAAACGACAGTCACAGAAAATCCCCAAAGGAAACTGGGAAAAATGTTACCATAGGATAAATGGGTGGAATGAACATATAATGATCAGATAAATAATGAACAGATATATTGATCTAGCACATTTAAATTATGATGTTAAGAATTGTACTTATTCACCAATTAAATTAAATTATATCACTCTAGTTTACTTTCAGCTGCAGCTGGTTAGCAGCTCAGCTAGCCACCAGGGCTGCCACAGTGCTACTAATTGCTGTTAGATGAGCTACTTAGGAATGTTACTGTTGGGTATTTAAGACTTCTTGGCCTTTCTGATGGTGGTTGAGCTGTGACCACATCAGGTGACTCCTTCTATTTTGCTATCTTTTCTGGAGTATTTGTGGCACAACCATTTATCTTGTCTCAACATAGCAAGTCATGTGGCTGGTATTTGGGCTTTGTGTGTTCCTCCAATTCATAAGAATCAATCAACTTTTAACTCTCCTAATTCTCGAATTATCCTAATATAACTTATTTGGCATATTACAAATATTCCAATTACTGCGTGTCCATTTTTCTTTTAAGCTTTGTATCCGCTGATTTTTTTCTCTCCTTCTACTGTTCTAATGATTGTTTAGCAATTTAACACACTCTATTGCATCAGATGACGTCAGAAACATATCAAGAAGTGATGTCATTTTCTCAGACCAAAGAGATACTTTGAATAGTCCAAAACAGCACAGAAGGGAAAGGTTATTACGACTACTTCCATTCCATGCCAATTATTGCCTTTAAAGCTATGCTCCTTACCATTAAAAGTGGGTCAAGTGATACTGTGTTGCAGTTTTATTAGGCCTTGTGGTTTATTTCCACTCACAGACTCCAGCATAGAAGCACATCCAGAAAATCTGTGTAAAATTATTTATGCTTATGCTCATTTAAAAGCTAGCATAGGTGAAAGTTAATTTTATTAACTAAAATTTTATTGTCTGAAATGAAAGTTTTCCAGAATTAAGAGAAACTTTAGGAAGGCTAGTTTAAATGCTTCGGGCACATGGATAACACATCATAAACTGAGCTAGACTGTATAAACACACAGTGTGGTGCTTTTTCACTAGATGATATAACAAGGATAAATTCATAGAAATCTTTTCTGTGAAAATTGTCATAACTCAAAAATGTAAAGCAGAGCCCTGGGGCCGGATTCACGAAAGGTCTCAAATCTGAGATTTTGATCTCAAATCTAAGATTTTTCTTAGATTTGAGACCTTTTGCTCAGCTGGGATTCACAAAAGATCTACTCAAAATATTTTAGTGTAACATATATCTCTTGTTTAGCTCATTTTATCTTTGAAAAAATGCTGTATTTTTAAATGGGAAACCTTATAATCACACAGACATGTCCAAAGAATAATTTAGGGAGGTGTCCTATATATTTATTCTTTATTTTCAAGCATTTCAAATTTTGAAGTGAGAAAAATACATGGCGGCCATATTTAAGCCTTTGTTTACAAAAGTTAAGCCCACTCTTGGGTAGACTTAGCTAAAGCCTAGGCGTAGCAGCTCTGTGAAATCCTCCAAGTCTTAGATCACAGACTTAGCCTCATTTTAAGACAAAAGTCTTCAATTTAAGCCTAAGTCTGGGCTAAGTCCTTTTGTGAAATCCGCCCCAGACAAGTGAGTCATAATGCAAGTCTAATGTAAAACCAATGTTTGAAGGGAGAGACTCTTCAGAGACAGCTTATGTGCATCACTCAAATACTACAAACAACATATTAACATAAGTCAATTAATTTAATGTTATTCACTTGTCAAGTGAGCACTTCTCTCTCTGGGTAAATAATAAATGAAGTGAACTTTAACAAAAACTGAACGGAATGATATTTAATCCGTAACCACGGTTATATAGGATCAGAAGTGTTATTCATGAATATTACATGACAAAGAAAAAAACATACACATACCATAACCATAAAAACACCATGTCAGCGCGTAGTACTTCCGACCAAATTTCCCGTGGTTATATGATGTCAACAAGAACAATTTGAACAGGGGTTTTACATCTTCTCATTATAAAGTCGTTTGATTCACAAGTTCAGTCAATACATGTTTGGCTATCTATTATAGTTAAAACATGTTGAGATCAAAATAAATAATTTAAGCAGCGGGCAAACTATTTTCTTTGTGAATTAATAAAACGTATACAGGTTAAAAAAATAAAACCACAAGACTCTAATTATGCTTATGATCAGCCCAATTCAAATTTTTAAAATGATGTCATTAATTGCTGATTTCAATGTGGTTAAATAAGTTTGTTTTTTTGTCAAAAGAAAAGAACAAAAAGTTATTTTCTGCAATACATAACATTGACATAGTTAAAAATAAATATTTTTCAGGCTCCTGCCGAAATACTGTTATTCTTCTTGCATAGTTTATTGATGAATATTTTGAAATGTATTTGTTGTTTGTCTGGTATTGTTTGAGGGCTGTGCCCTAGATCTTATGAAGATTCGAGATTAAAATTATCACTTAAGACATCCACAAATTTCCCTTTTATAAATAGAAAGACTTTAATGTCTTCATATAATATCAAACTTTGGGTCGGCTTCAACAACATAAAGCCACCAATACCAAAACCATGATTTAAACAATTTGGAAGTGTTGCATATGAATGATTGTGGGAGAAGCTGCAGATTGATTGATTAAGCAGTGTTACAACAGAGCAGTATCAGTTTAGTGAGCAACCTTGTACGCAGACTTATTATCATTACCTCATCCATTTGAAGTGACATGATCATTCAACTGAGAGACAACCACTCGCCCTACTAAGCTTGAAAATAAAACACAAACTAGACACTTGTCAATAATTCTTCATCCAACATGTAACCTTTATAATTAGTAAAATTACAATTGTTTTTAAGACCATCCGGAACAAAACCGTCTGCTAGAGAAAATATTTTTTTTTACTCAAGGTATGGTTACTTCACAAGAAGAGTCTGATTAGACTTTCTCCAAGTCCGTTTTAAAGCTATTGTAAGAGGGCTGTATGACTTTTTTACCAGAATTTGGAGCTGACAAAAGTGTATTTCATCAGACAGTAGGTATCCCACTTATCAGATGGATTCATAATGACTCCATGTATATCACATTTGATAGAATGAGAATTACAAAGACTTGGAGTAAGTCTAGTGTCAGATGCATTGATGGAGACATGGAGAGAGTCAAGTAACCGGGTTTTGTTTGGGATTTATAAGTTACCCAACAAATTTAAACCTCAGGAAACATGAAACGCAGGCTGGTCAGTGGGACGCAAGCTTGAAACAATCACTGCTTGAACAAGAATCGTGAAACTTGGATATTTTGTCAAAGAAAAATGAGATAAAGCAATTCACAAGATATTTTTGTGAGTCATAAGATGGAAAATATTTTTAGAGACACTGTGTACTACAGGGCCAGAATTCCCAAAGGTCTTTGACTTAGCCAGGGCTTAGGCTTTAATACAGTCTTAAAGTTAAGACTTTTGTCTCAGCTAAGATTTGTCTTGAAACCATATTCACAAAGGGTGGCTTAGCTGAGACTTTTCTTCTTAGACTTAAGCCTAAGACTGGTCTTAAATTCTTTGTGAATACCACTAAGCCTAAGACAAGGGTTTTAGCAGTTTTTGGGCAGAAACTTGAGACAAAAGTCTCAACTTTAAGCCTAAGCCGGGCGGATTTCATGAAAGGTCTCAGACTTAGCCCAGTCTCAGGCTGAGCCACTGGCTCAAATCTGAGCCTTTTGGCTCAGCTAAGTCTTTGTCTCAAATGGTTTTCACAGAAGGGGTCTCAGTTGAGACCAACCTTATCAAATAACCACAGTGATTTTCTGTGTCATGTGACCATTTTTTGTAGTCAAAATATTCTACTGATGACATATATGTTCCTTGTTTGACACATAATATCTCTGGTCAAATACCATTTTGCAATGGGAAACCTTGTAAACATGTAAAAACACCCAAAGACTACTTCAGGGGGTGGTTTTATATACTTGTACCCTATTTTCAGCCATTTCAAATTTTGTAGTGAAGAAAGAATTATGGCGGCCATATTTGAGGCTTTGTTTACAAAACTTAAGCCCACTTTCTACCAGGCTCAACATTTGAGCCAGTGGCTCAGCCAAAGCTGAGACTGAGACCTTTTGTGAAATCCATTAAAGCTGAGCCCTTGGGCTCAAGTAAAATATTCCAATAACTTGAGACAAAAGTCTCAAGTTTGAGTCTGAGACCGGGCTAAGACCTTTCGTGAAATCCGCCCCTGGCTAAGACCTTTCGTGAATACGGGCCCAGGGGCCGGATTCACGAAAGGTCTCAAGTCTTAGCCAAATCTCAGCTGAGATTTTTCTCAAATCTGAGATTTTTGTCTCAGCTGAGTTTGTGCTTAAGTTGAGATTCACGAAAGGAATCTCAGCTGAGACCGAAATCTCAGCCAAATTTTGAGTCTGGACCAATCAAAACTGATGTAACATTTTGTTGAGATTAGTGGAAAGTATACACGTTTATATTTTACCACTCCACCATATATAATCCCATTTTAGAATATTTTCAAATCAAGCAAAATGTTGTCTTTTTACTCTAATTTGAAATGACATTCAAAGAACTGATTATAACAGCAAAACAAGCCACTCATGTAAATTTGTAATGTAAATGTTTACTGTTGTTTTTGTACAAACTCTTAATATATATTCATATTTTGTGTTACAAGTTAAACAATATGTCATACTTCACTATTTTAATTTTGTTTTGCGAGTTTTTATTACATATACTCTATTTTATGAAAACTTAAGTCACCCCCTAGGCAGTCTTAGATTTGAGACCAAATCTGAGAAAAATCTTAGCCTGAGATCTTTTGTGAATTCCAGCTGAGCAAAAGGTCTCAAATCTGAGAAAAATCTAAGAAAAATCTCAGATTTGAGACTTGAGACCTTTTGTGAAATCCGCCCCTGGGGCCGGTTTCACAAAGGGTCTCAGACTTAGGCTAAGTCAGGGACTTAAATCTGAGTTTTTTGTCTTTGGTAAGTCCTGGGGCCGATTTCACAAAGGGACTTAAGTCCAGATTTAGGCTTAAATCTAAGACTTTGGTCTTAAATTTTGTCAAAAAACTGCTAAGTCTGCGGTCTTAGACTTAGCGGATTTCACAAAGCAGCTAAGTCCATGAAATTGCTAAGTCAGTGGACTTAACTTTTAAGTGTGGGAGGTAGTGGGCTTAAATTTTGTAAAGAGGACTTAAATATGGCCGCCATAAACTTTTCTCCACTTCAAAATTTGAAATGGCTGTAAATAAATTATAATTATGCAGAACACCTCACTAAAGTAGTGTTTGGGAAGTTTATATGTGCTAACAAGGTTTTCAATTTCAAAACAGCACTTATCCTTAGATAAAATACATTAAATGAAGAATATGTGGCATCAATATTATATTTTGAATAGATACAAAAGGTCACATGACACAGAAAACCACTGTGGTTATATGATAAGCCTGGACTTAGCTAAGTCACCTTTGTGAAATCCATTTTTCTAGCTAAGACCAAAGTCTTAGATTTAAGTCCAAGACTTAGCCAAAAAAGGGACTTAGTTTAAGTCCTTTAGTGAAATCGGCCCCTGGACTTAAATGGATTTCACAAAGGGTCACTTAGCGAAGTCCAAGCTTATCATATAACCACAGTGGTTTTCTAGGTCATGTGACCCTTTATTTCTACTCAAAATATTTTAGTGTAACATATATCCCTTGTTTAGCTCATTTTATCTTTGAAAAAATGCCGTATTTTTAAATGGGAAACCTTATAATCACACAGACATGTCCAAAGAATAATTTAGGGAGGTGTTCTATATATTTATTCTTTATTTTCAAGCATTTCAAATTTTGAAGTGAGAAAAATATATGGCGGCCATATTTAAGCCTTTGTTTACAAAAGTTAAGCCCACTCTTGGGTAGACTTAGCTAAAGCCTTGACTTAGCAGCTCTGTGAAATCCTCCAAGTCTTAGATCACAGACTTAACCTCATTTTAAGACAAAAGTCTTCAATTTAAGCCTTAGTCTGGGGTGGATTTCACGAAAGGTCTTAGCCCGGTCTCGGGCTCAAACTTGAGACTTTTGTCTCAAATTATTGGAACATTTTACTTGAGCCCATGGGCTCAGCCTTAATGGATTTCACAAAAGGTCTCAGTCTCAGCTTTGGCTGAGCCACTGGCTCAAATGTTGAGACTGGTTGAAAGTGGGCTTAAGCCTTGTAAACAAAGGCTCAAATATGGCCGCCATAATTTTTTCTTCACATCAAAATTTGAAATGGCTGAAAATAGGGTACAAGTATATAAAACAACCCCCAGAAGTAGTCTTCGGGTGTTTTTACATGTTAACAAGGTTTCCCATTGCAAAATGGTATTTAACCAGAGATATTATGTGTCAAACAAGGAACATATATGCCATCAGTAGAATATTTTGACTACAAAAAATGGTCACATGACACAGAAAACCACTGTGGTTATTTGATAAGCTTGGTCTCAACTGAGACCCCTTCTGTGAAAACCATTTGAGACAAAGACTTAGCTGAGCCAGAAGGCTCAGATTTGAGCCAGTGGCTCAGCCTGAGACTGGGCTAAGTCTGAGACCTTTCATGAAATCCGCCCCTGAGCTAAGTCCTTTTGTGAAATCGGCCCCTGGGCCGGTATTCATAAAACTTGCTGAGACCAAATTTTGTCTCAAGTCTTAAGTTTTGGTCTCAAGTCTGAGACCATTTTTGATCTCAAACTTGTTAGCTATTCACAAAACAGTTGAGACCAAATTTAGTCTCAGATTTGGTCTCAAACTTAAGACTGGTACATAGTTGTCTTAAATATTTTGTTCAAAGTCTCAAGCATTATTTCATCTTAACTGAGATGCATATTATAATTTTTTTTGGTTTAATGTAAAGTAGAAATAATTTACAACATATATAATACTTGGCCTAAACTTTTGTAACAACGGATATCCCATACTTTGGTTTCAAAAGTACCTTACTTTGAGACACTTTTCAACAGTGTTTTCTGACTGCATAGCAACAAAGAAGTAGATCATGTGACATGAAAAATAAAAAACACTTGACACAATTTTCTATTTATTTTTTATTTTAATAGACAGAATAATTTTTGTTAAGATTTAAAACACACAAAAACTATTGATCTTTGAAAAAATGTTAGATATATTTGCAAGTTTATTGTTTGTTTACATTGGAAAGACTTGAGACTGGTCTCAGCTTGGTCTCAGCTGAGAACCTCTTTGTGAATACAAAGCTGAGACTTGGTCTCAGCTGAGACCAAATCTCAAAGCTGAGACTATTTTTTGTCTCAGACTTAAGATCTCTTTATGAATACGGCCCCAGGACTTTGTAAGAACGGCTGTTCAGTTACAATTACCATGGAAAGAGGGTGTTTGATATTGCTTATGAAAACAAAAACTATATATATATATATGAGTTATATGAAGTAGCTGCTTGAATTTCATTTAAAGTTAAATACGAAAAGTAAGACAAAAATATTTCACACACTAAAAGGATAGCCTTCGGAAAGTCTAGTTGCACATGTACTTCAAGCACTTCAAACATCATTAACCTTTCAAGTTCTCGCTGTGAAACCCATTGCCTGGCCTATAACTTAACTGAATATTTAAGAGCCCATGATAACATTGGAGATTGCTGTAGGATTTGAAGGTAACAAACAAACGAACACACACAAAAACATTACCTCCGCTTTCACGATTAAGCAAGAAATGATATATTAGATAATGTAGCGGCCCATAAAAAGGCTAGTCAAATGTCATGATGTAATTGTAATATTTATGAATAGTAAACATGAAAATATTTTCCACGATAAACCTTACAGCTATTGTTGACACCGTGTTTTCTGTAATACCTAAGGATCACTATCAAACAAGTAAATATATACACAGAAAATTGTCAGTGTTTCAATAAAATAACAAATGCTAAGATCGAAGCCATAATGTTAGTGTTCTTTTACTTAAAACTTACCGAAACTATTACCGAACAAATAAACTTTGATATACAATTTATTATGCTTGGCTAATTATAAAACAGAATGTCTCACTATATAACCACACAATAACATGGTAATTATCACAAGTTTTAGATAAAACGTGTGCATGTGGTATTGCAATTTTATAGATAAAAAAATAACATGACTCAGCTTGTGATTAATGTGGGAGATTTTCATTCCTAAAATAGGTCATAATTTCCCTCAGTGGTTTTATCCTTGTGGTTATTGTGCTCGGAGTAAATTTCATTGACCATATGGATTTGAATTTTTGGAATTTGATTCTAATGTACGGTGCATGCTAAGGCTGTTATATAACATGTTTTCTGACAAAGACATACAAATGAATACAAATGGGAGGTAACCATTCAAGTAAGTACACGAAAATACATCAGTATCTGTAACTTAGATGGCCATACATATATACCGGTATGCTGCCGTGGCTTAATTGTACAAAATCTGAAAGCAATAACTGTATTTGCTTTTGGCAAAATTGTAAAACAAATCACTGGGCACATTTTTGCATCAAGACTAAAATATGCCTGTGTATTCAGCACTTGCATAAGGACGAGTAAGATGTGGATCATTTAAAGGATTGTGCATATAATTACTATGGCTTTACCTCTGTGTGGTACTAGGTTCCAATTTGGTACTTTAAAAATTTGAGTTAGCACTTAACGTCTGACCAAATCTTCCGCATTCTTCTGAGTAAAGGTGTCTGGTATAAATCATGATTCTCGTAAGTAAGGTCTCCCCCCATGCAAGTTCAGGGTATAATTAGTGATCTGGTAAGGTTCATTTTGGATGGTTGTATTTTGGACATCATACATACTTATTATTGTAGTGGAGGGATGATATATATGTTCTTTGATTAGCACCAAGCATTGTAAATCACAGCATATTGGGAAGCAGTTTCTTAAGGCTGAAATTCAAATTCATAACATCAGATACAGGAGGCAAACATGCAGGCTGAAATAACCACACATGGCATAAAGCAAAATGTCACTAGAATGACAAACAGAAATTGCAACATAAATGGACATTGGCATGCAAACACTATGAAATGAACAATAATTAGACAGAACACCAGCTCATCCAAATATCTGCATTGACAAATAATATTTTCTGAGAGCTCTGGGTATCCTAGACATTCAGATAATCCAAAAAATACTATATTTTACACTGTGCTAATATAAATCACCATGATTTCATATATGGATCCTTTATTCAAAAATATTACATACTGTGTTTTTTTTTCAGCTAGGAAAAAGATCAAGATTCGATATCCAGAGTGGAAAGGTTCTACCATAACCATGGCATCTTCTAGTTATAGTCAGTATGGCTGTGATGCAGACACATTCATGAATAGCAAGGTGTTTAGATGGCAAAGCAGCAGAAAGTGTCAGCAAAATAAGGTACTATGTCCAAACTGCCAAAAGAAATTCAGGGTGACATCTTCCGAAAGCATAATTCAGCATGAAAGTGGAGTCAGTTTGGAGCTGCATGGTCATTCAAACTTGCATTATACCACCAACAATAGTTCTGGATTATCTAAAAGAAAGGAATATGGAAAAGGCACAGTTGTTCCCCTGGAAGGTACAGGAGGTGTGGCCATAAAAAACCGTCACATAAACAACATTGAGGATAATCTAGATTTTTGTAATATATGTGATGATCATGTATACCTGGATAAAATCAATGATGGCTACAATTCAGATTCTTTAACATTCAGGGATAGCGTTAACTCACAAGACTCAGTTAGCACCCATTACTTGTATTGTGATGGCAGAATAACATGGAATGACAATACATCATCTGTGAGTGAGTATGATGTATACAGTCAAGGGTACAGAACATTTCATTCTACTGCTGATGGATCCTTAAGTTCGTCTAGTGATTCAGGAATATACGAAGGCGATGTTACACCAGAACTGAGAAGTAATAACTGTGACAAAGATAATTACTCGAGATGTAGCAATATATCATCATATGTTAAAGCAGTTGTAAACAGTGATGACTTGAGCACTGGCGAATACCATACATCATCAAACACTTGCGTTGACAACTATCGATGTTGCCAATATCTTTGCAATTGGTCATCAGATTGTGTCTCTACTTCGACAGGAGTCCATGATCACAACTGTATGGATTCTGAGGTAAACAAAGATCCTGGGACTTGTGTGGAGCTCCAATTGGCACATTTGCCATCATGGAGGCAAAAAAAAAGAGACTTTTATACATCCAAATCCGGATACACAAGGATACCAAATTATGTCATTGAAGCAACAAGCGGAACTGAAGGTTCAACAGTTGAAGTCAATTCGGCTAAAGACATAAATGAAGAAGATGGCTATGTAAGATTTTATTCCCTAGATACCAGATTTGAAGCCCAATGCTCCACTGCAGAAGTTTCTATTTTTGACCCTATAAAGTTGTTCATTGAAGAGTATTTTTCCATTGAGTTCCCATTCCCATTGGAAACTAAGGGAGGTGTTTTTAATGTATCCAAAGAACTGGACATTACCACATTTTCCCCACCTGGTGTTGTTCAGAATGATGTCACTATATGTGTGATGGTGACAGCTGTTGATGGGAATTTCCAAAACACTGCAAATCATTGGGAAGTCATAAGTGACATTGTTCAATTGTATCACAGCCAAGATGTGGTTTTCAATGAATGGTTGTTAATAAAATTCCCAGTTTCTGAACACATTGATGGTGATGATGTGGAACTGATGTCTAGGGTTGATCATCAGTGGTGCATCAGTCACATGGAAAACAACAGTGACTTCAGATATCACTTTGACTCTGAGTACTGCTATCTATATGTGAAGAAGATTGGTACATACTGTATAGTGAGAAGCACAACTGTCGACTCATGATACTGTGAAACTGTATGAATGTTACTCTAAATGTGAATGTTATAATCGAATATGTACAATATAGCCCCAGTTAAGTTATATAGCCACTAGCAGACCAAATTACATTGAAAGTTCATCGTGTTAATTACACCATTGTAGAAAAATGTTATCATTACTTCGGTTTTCTCTGCACTTACTTTGGGGATAGTATGGGTTTTGTCTCTCAGCTTTGCCAGTCTTAGTTTTGTACAGAGTAAAATTTATCTATATTACTGTTTTCATCTATCATGATGGTATTACTCCATAATTGTTATTCCTGAAAAATGTCTCCAGTTTTAAATATCCCACAGTGCACTATCTCACAACCTAGTTAAAAAGTAATTAAATGCTATGAATGTGTGACTTATATTAAATATTCTGTAGTGACTGCAGAAAAGTCTTTCATATATGTATTGTTACTGCATGTATATTATGGAAAAATACATACTAGTACAGTCAATAATTGGCATTGTGGCTTCTTTTTCACTCATTATTTACATCCGCGTTGATTATCAATGTTGATAATATACTAGCCATTAAAATAACAGTTAACAACACTACTATGAGATGGATGAAACTTAGTAAAGGAAAAGTAAACCACAAGGTATTTTTAGACAAAGAAAAAACTCTACGTTGCCATTGTGTTGCCAGGGTAAGAACCACTAGAAGGCATTCCTAGAGTACTGACCTCCGCCAAGGCAGCCGAGTATGAAGAATAAGATTCAGATCTTTCTCAAATTGTCAGGCCATATACATAAAATTATTTTGCAGAAAGATATGTTCATTATTTTTTGCATTTTTCTATGTTCATTATTCTGCATGAAATTTATATGTGGGTATGGCCAAAGCAGGTAGGGATTATATTTTGGGATAGATCCACACCATAGTCTGGGTACAAAAAATTCTGAATTTACAGAACCTCACCCTGCTTTCTGCAAGTGCTTTCTAGTTCACGAATGTAAATAAGACCATACACTATCGTGGATAGAAAGTTCCCACATTTGTATAATTCTTTTACAATTGAAAGATACCTCACTGGATGGAACACAGCAACCCACTGGGGTTGTCTTCTGAAAACTGCAGGTCACAAGCTGTAACAATGTGATAAGCTCCCTCACTGTAAACCCATCTATCCTTGTTAACATGTAAGTAACATCTTTCCATGTTGGAGTCATTATCTACAATAGAACAGGTTCTTGTGCTGGTAAAGTCCACTTTTGTGCTTTGGTAGGATGTTTTTGCAGGGATAGCTATGCTTCCAATATGATACAACACAAGTCAGTTGGTGTTTTTGCATTTGGGTCTGCAAAACCTGAAGTGGGTAATGGAAAAACAGGGATTTATAGACTTACCAAACCACATTACATGTGAATTGTCAAATGTCATTTACCTCATCACTTGCACTAATTGCCATATGCACTATGTCGGAGAAACATGTATGGCATTTAGGAAAAGAATGTATGAACATTAAGCATCAGTCCTAAAGAATGGGCAACTGACACCAGGGGCCGGATTCACGAAAGGTCTCAAGTCTCAAATCTGAGATTTTGGTCTCAAATCTAAGATTTTTCTTAGATTTTTCTCAGATTTGAGACCTTTTGCTCAGCTGGGATTCACAAAAGATCTCAGGCTAAGATTTTTCTCAGATTTGGTCTCAAATCTAAGACTGCCTAGGGGGTGACTTAAGTTTTCATAAAATAGAGTATATGTAATAAAAAGTAACAAAACAAAATGAAAATAGTGAAGTATGACATAATGTTTAACTTGTAACACAAAATATGAATATATATTAAGAGATTGTACAAAAATAGCAGCAAACATTTACATTACAAAATTAACATGAGTGGCTTGTTTTGCTGTTATAATCAGTTCTTGTGAATGTCAGTACAAATTATAGTAAAAAGACAATGTTTTGCTTGATTGAAAATATTGTAAAATGTGAGTATATATGGTAGAGTGGTAAAATATAAATGTGTATACTTTCCACTAATCTCAACAAAATGTTACATCAGTTTTGATTGGTCCAGACTCAAAACTTGGCTTAGATTTCGGTCTCAGCTGAGATTCCTTTCGTGAATCTCAACTTAAGCAGAATCTCAGCTGAGACAAAAATCTCAGCTGAGTTTTGGCTAAGACTTGAGACCTTTCGTGAATTCGGCCCCTGTATAACGACATTCCAATACAGCCAGGCGTAGGAGAACTCAGCTAAGCTGGATATTCAGATTACACTCTCTGGCACCTATGGGCATCAGCCAACCTGTGTGATTTTTATTGGATATATTATTTGGATAAGCATGCACTCAATAATCCACCCCTCCTTTCTTTCTATAACAACACAAGTTGTTAGACATTCTGTAGTTCTATGATTAATAATACTAAGAGATAAGACCTTTTATGCAAATATGTTCAAATGTGGCACTTGATTCAGTGCCAACATTTGCTTGATTTTGGTTATTTTATGCTTACAGGTAAAACAATATAAACAATTGACAAAAACATGTTGATAAAATCCTGCATATATATTGTGAATAAAGATTATTTCACAGTCATAAAAAATACACTGTAAGGCTGTAAATTTATTGCTGACAAATTTAACCATCAGGGGTCGGTTTCACACAAGGACTTATCCCATACTTAAAGTTAAGATTTTTGTTTTAAAATGAGGCAAAGTTTGTGGTCCTAGTCTATGAGGTCTTTCGCAAAGCTGTTAAGTCTAGTCTTTGGCTGAGTCTACCCAGGGGCCGATTTCACAAAGGGACTTAAGTCCAGATTTAGGCTTAAATCTAAGACTTTGGTCTTAAATTTTGTCAAAAAACTGCTAAGTCTGTGGTCTTAGACTTAGCGGATTTCACAAAGCAGCTAAGTCCATGAAATTGCTAAGTCAGTGGACTTAACTTTTAAGTCTGGGAGGTAGTGGGCTTAAATTTTGTAAAGAGGACTTAAATATGGCCGCCATAAACTTTTCTCCACTTCAAAATTTGAAATGGCTGTAAATAAATTTTAATTATGCAGAACACCTTACTAAAGTAGTATTTGGGAAGTTTATATGTGCTAACAAGGTTTTCAATTTCAAAACAGCACTTATCCTTAGATAAAATACATTAAATGAAGAATATGTGGCATCAATATTATATTTTGAATAGATACAAAAGGTCACATGACACAGAAAACCACTGTGGTTATATGATAAGCCTGGACTTAGCTAAGTCACCTTTGTGAAATCCATTTTTCTAGCTAAGACCAAAGTCTTAGATTTAAGTCCAAGACTTAGCCACAAAAGGGACTTAGTTTAAGTCCTTTAGTGAAATCGGCCCCAGGAGTGGGCTTAACTTTTGTAAACAAAGACTAAAATATGGCTACAATATATATTTCTCAAATTTTCGCAAATTTGAAAATGCCTGAAAATAAAGGCTAAATTTATAGAAAACCTGGACATATTTATGTGGTTGCGAGACTTTCCTCTGAAAAACAGCATTTTTTTCCAAAGATAAAGTAAGTTAAAATTAGGATATATGTCACCACTAAAATACTTTGACTAAATATAAAGGGTCACATGACACAGAAAACCACTGTGGTTATATGATATGCTTGGACTCAGCTAAGTCACTCTTTGTGAAATCCATTTTACTTAACAAAGACAAAAGGCTCAGATTTAAGGCCCCGATTTAGCCTAAGTCCAGGCTAAGTCTGAGACCCTTTGTGAAACCGGCCCCACTGATTTAAGATGTACTAAAAATGTCATGTTAATAGCACAATGAAGTTACACTTTATGGTTAATTTTAATTGATGCATTATTAGTATAAGTCTAGCTTTTTGGGGGGAGGTAGAAATACTGGTGATTTTTTTCACGTTATTGGCAAGGCGTTGTTACAATTTTTTCTCAGCAATAAGTTTCTCTTCTATCTGATCAGTGGAAATCATTTGACCATTGTTTATTTTATTAGACTTAACCTTATTTCAAATCTCAGCATATAGATTTTATTTATTACTGTAAGAGCAATGATGTGTTCTTGAAAGTAGCAGTAGTACAAACAATGTAAACTCATAATAAGTTTACTTTTTCCACAAAAATCATATTTTGAGAATGTTATTTGCCAGACTAATATCCAAAATTTCCCATACTTGATTGCTGATAAAGCCATGAGTAAGGCACTCTACAACGAACATAAAATACATTCAATAACTGTAATGATGTAAACAAACTGCGATTGTTACAATAATAAAATTTTGTGGTTATATTTCAATCAGTACAAATCAAAGATTAATCAGCGTGGTTTTATAAAAGCTTAAACAAAGAAAAAAATGCCCAAACCTTACTTCTTATGCTATGACATACACCTACACACACACAGTGTCTGTCAAATGGGGAAACTGGTGTAACTGAGCTGTGCAACACAATCTTAAGAAACAACCAAAATTTTTACAACAGGCACGAATATCTCTGGGTTTAACGTATGTTTGGCCTATTCTCATGTTATGAGTACATTAGTAGTAATAAAATATAAGCCAGGCTGTGCTTGTGTGATCTTCAGGCCAGAACCTTTGTGTCAACTTAATATCTAACAAGCATTGCGTGAGAAAGCACACACCCTTGCCTGCAGGTAGTGCTGAGAAAAGAAACACAAGAGAATTTCTGTAGACTTGATATAGATCCGGATGTGATCCGATCAGATGTACAGTCTGTGCGTGCAGATAAACAAACATACCCATTAACCATACCTTGGTCCCTCCTCTTCGAGGGGGGGGGGGCTAAAATTTGACATTTCTTAAGAATGAGTAGGTTTAATTGGTGTATTTAGGGACTCCAGTAATTTTCTTTATAAAACCACAAAAACTCCAAGATGGTTTTGTGATATAGTCCAAAATTGTTGTAAACAATGACTGATCCTCCTTTTGCCTTCGAGTACTTTTTCTTGTGGAAAGAACACTCATTTCACTACAGCTTATTGCTTTACATTGATAACAAACATGGCTAAAGGGAGCACAAACTCTCCCCGGGGAATCTTTTCGTTTTCGAGTTATAGACAGACAAGCAAACAGAAAAACAAATGAACTAGATAACAGGACCCTCATCCCTCTCCTAATGATAAGCCCTGCATGACATATTCAAATCGGTTTACACTTGTCAGCTGCAGTGACAATCCAACGTTACCTAGTCTGTATGTAACCATGTTAAAGGATAGACCATCAAGGCAGTCGTATTATGCCCAGGTTCCACATTCAACACTCAGTTCCACAGTTTTCATTAATTGCTGAATTTGGGCTGAAAAATTGGGTCAGGTGGACTCAGATGACAACTTCTCACCACCTTCTGTAGCTGTCAGCCATGGTGTCAACCCTATGTATGATGACTGTCAAGGAACTTTGTAAGGTGTGACAGCTTATGAGTCTTTGCGATGACACACGATTGTGATTAGCCCAAACAATTGACAGAGATTGCCACTGGTGATGGACCAGCGGTTATTCTATATCTGTTGAAGACACCTATGAGGACTCAATGCAGTTGATGAACACACATCGCCATGAATCTGGATGCCCACATATTTGTCTGGATCTCTTTTTCCAGCCCATATTCAAATGCAAATCCGATGACACAAAATAGAGATTGATCCAGTGATTACATGACGCAAAACACAGCAATATCAGAAGAAACTTGGAAGATGCCAGAGAAAATTTAGGGTGAAATATGCGCATACAACTATGGTCACTGTGACAGGCTAGGGACATTACGCAGGTTACAAAATGTTGCAGGTTACAGAAGTTTCATCAAGAATGATCCAGACATGTCTCATGAGCTACTGCAGAGAATGGCTCCGAACATAGAGACTGACACATGCTACAGAGAGGCCATCAACAGTAGAGTCCGACTTGCCATCACCTTGAGGTATCTCCCCACAGGAATAACTTACAGTGGTCTTATGTATGGCTTCTGTGTAGCCCACAAACCCCATGTTATTCTGTAGGGAACACTGATGGGAAACATGTCACAATTAGATGTCTACCTTGGGGTGACAGATTTGATTTAATTTGGTATACCTGGGGATGGCAGATTTCATTAGATTTATATGGGTTTAACGTTGTTCTCAACACATTTTATAGGTTATATTTCATGACCGGTAGCTGTAAGGTATGAGGAAACCAGTACAGACTAGTTGCTTATGATTCTCTACTGTAAACGGGCGTGCATCAGTATGCAACTACCAACTTTTCTCTTTTTGGGTTGGGTACGTTTTTCAAACTACTGACCTCAGAGGTGTTAGATGAGTGTGTTAACCACTGCTCTACAAAGCTTCCTCGGGGTAACAGAAAATTGATGAGAGATGACCCCTTTGCCTTAATAAAATGGCTGATGAAGCCCTTCAGGTTTTCCGAATAACCAAAGAATCTTCAACTATACTTTGTCTTGTGCGAATAGAGTGGTAGGAAATGCCTTTCGGATAATGGTAAATAGATTTCATGTCCAGTAATAGCTATGACACAGGACCCAGATAATGTCACCTCTGCAGTTATGCAGTTGTATTCTTAACCAGCATATGTGTATTGTTTGAAATAATTTATATGAGAGAAATGCAAATATTCTATACCAACATATATTCAGTGTTTCCGTCGTCAAGCAAATCAAATTCTACAACTTAATTTCAAGTTTCAGCAAACAAACCAATTTTCAAAATGTCAGTGACTAGAAGATTTTTTATTTCAGTGTTAACCAAGCCAAGTAAAGACAAATCTGTAAAATCAGAAGTTTTATATTTCAAAATTCACAACGACAATAACAATAAAACAAAGTAAATTTTAAGCACTATAAAATTATCACATAAGACAGACTTATTACAAAATGAATTTACAATTACTAGATTTCCATAAGTCTAGTTTATCAGGTTCAAGTTTTTACAAATTTGCAAGTTTATGTATATTCCATATGTTAAAATGATCAGAGTCAATATTTTTAAATTACTGCACTAAATCCGATAATTTACTACAGTCAGAAAAACTCTAAAATACTATAGTTCTTTACTATAATAATTTTGGCAAAGAAGTCTATAGGAATGTACTTCAATCAAGTTTATATCAGTGACCAATTTGAAGGGTATGGCTTGTGGCGTATTTAAACCATGAACATAACTTTTAGTTGTATTTTACTACATTTCAGGATCATTAAATTAGAGTAGGATGGTACATACAGAGCAGGACTGTTGTGACTCCAACCTGGCAATGTGGTTGTCCAGTATTGCAAACTTGTCAGGATCTAGGCATCTCTGTGTGGTTCCGTGCCCCTTGTCTGATTTTGATGAGAGTTGTCGTACTGTGTGGTTATGTCCACACATAAAACCACACTTTGAGGTGAATGGTTGTAAGGCAATACAGAAATCCTTACAAAAAGTACCAATGCCAAAAATGTTTCTAACTTTACATCACCTTCAAAACAGAAATAATACTTGATTTAAGTATACGTATATCATTTAGAATTTAAAGACAAATACAAAATTATTTCACCAGGAGAGAATTTAATAGAAAATAGCTTGCTACATGACAAACTTTCTGATAAAAGTATAAACTGAATAAGTTTTGTGGAACTTACATGGCACACCCATCAAAGCAGCCTGCAATTCTCGGACTGTGTTATTCTTTTGAAGGTTCCTATACACTTTCTTGCCCTTCTAGTAGATACTGTGCTGATCTTGGATCCACTCCAAGATAAACCTTAATGGTCTTTTGCAAGCAGAACATAGTTGAATGCTTTTCTCTTTTTGCTGGCCAGTTCTCGTGCTCCTCTGTCTTCTATGTCATCTGTATAATAAAAAGACATACTGCATAAAATGTGGATGAAAGTAGGAGTGATAGAAACTTAAGTAGATCATAGCACAGGTGATAAAGACTTCAAGTCTTCAGCAGTCGTGATTAAAATTTCACCCAGGAGGGACCTGGGCATTAGAGAGAAGATTTATTAGTATGATTAAATCACAGAGGAAGTTCTTTTTGTCACCCAATAGCAAAAAATTTATAAATATTAAAAAATGACAAAAAGATATGCACAATGTCCACATTCGAAAGAGTGTAACATTATGTGTGTTATGTATGTGTACTTTATATACAAAAAGAAAAGTGATTTAATAACATGTGGCAGTTTTCTCCCAATCAGCTGTATTTATCATTGAATGTTTTATACCATTATATTTGTGTTTGTGTTTTAATACTGTCATACCAGCTGCTACTAAGTACAGTACGTCACAATACACAATCATACAGAGCTGAAAAACTAAACATAGAAACATACAGAACGAAAAATACAAAGGCAACATAGTGTTGTACATTTTTGTGAAATTTGTTTATTTTATATTCTATTTTAGATTTATTAATATCTCCATATTAATTATTAATTACTACCATACCAATTCCAATTGCCCTGTAGTGAGTGACCTAAGCAAAACAGATACTCAAGGATGACTGGTTATCAATGATGTATCTGGAGTTCTTCATCCTTTCACTGAGGATAGGACTTAGCGACAGAGGACCGCAATTTCAAGTGGTCGTTCGGGTCACTATGTACCTGCCTGTATCTGTGATCAAACCCAGGTCATCGGTGTTCTTAGATGATTGTCTTAGTCAACAATAAATTGTCAGCAAAGAAATAAAAACAATTCTTATGTGACACAGTTACACTGAGTTAAGTCAAATTTATAAAGCTGACAAATAAACCAGTTTTCACAGATTACATAAGAAGAAAAACTGTACTCACCCTCATGAAGTAGGTCTTAAATGGAAGAACAAGTTTTAGCTGTGGGTAATGAATAAAGAAATGCATGTAACAATATTGTAGAAGTAATATCCCTATACCTCTGTAGTGAGTATGATTCCTGAAAACGCAATTCTTATTTGCTTCCTTAACTTACCTTTTCAGTCTTGAAAGTTTGTGAATGCAATTGTAGATAATCTTCGAAAATTAATAAGCATATTTAAAACCTTTTGTGAGGGGATATTTTCTCGCCCGAGTACACACAGCCCATGTTAAAGTTGTTCAAGGCAATTAGGGTAATCTTTCCAAGCTGCAACTTATCTTTAGTATGTTTTGCCCAATCTTGCTGGTGCTACCACCAATCTTGTACACTCACTGTAGAACAAAGCAGAAAGGGGTTTCGGTCTACTAGCTTGAGCTGCAAAGCCATCAGAGACACGAGCAGTGCACTGAAACAGAGCCTATCCAAGTACTAACATGGCCCATTCTTGCCTTAACTTCAGTAATGAGGCAGGTACTCATCACGCTACACCACAATTCATGAAATTCCGGAGGCACAAGTCCCTAGTAGCACAAGCCTCCCTGGAGCTCATGCTTAAAAAGAATCCGAGTTATCTTTAAATTTTCCCTAATCACTGCAAAAGAGTTATCAGGGCTGGGTGTTGTGAGTTAACTTATGGATCATAACAGTTCAAGCAGTATATAAGGTCAATCATTTCAGTTGTACAACCTATCTTTTCAGTTTGGAGAAAGCTGTTTGGGAGGGATCTATCGTGAAAACACCTTTACTTCAATATCATCAAGGCTGCATTACTGGCACAGTAATGGGAACAGCAGTGTAATGGAACCTATATGTCAACCTCTGTAAACTTTCACTTCTTTTCATCATATGGTTTTAGCTAACCTACACAGTACTACACAGTACATCAAAGCATTAGACAAAAGACAAAACACCATTAAGAAAACCCATGTTTCAACACATACAATAATGCCAGATACAATGGCAAAACACAGGAGGAGTCCCCTGCCAATTCACTCTGCTGTGTAAAGGTTAGCTAAAGACGTCAGCTATTACAAAAACTTACACTATAAGTATAGACCTAGAATAATTAGCTCTGAAGACAAAAGTCACTTACAGCACAAACAATAGCTAGACCCATTTATCTTGCATGGCTTTTTATACTGAACCTTTCTTTTTTTCCACTAGAATAAATTGAGTCTAATGAGTCATATATGAGTGCTTTATGGATGGTTGATGCATGCTGTTTCTGAATTAGAAAAGGTGGGACGAAAGTAGAAACAGAAGAGATCTGACCATGGAAGTAAATGAAATATACTGAATAGTCAACACTTAACTCTTCTATTAACAGTGCATGCATTGCAAATTTTAATTTGTGGATAGAGTGAATAGACACATAAGTGTTGTCTCACATGGTTGATTTTTTTATTAAAAATTATGGTAGTATTTTCGAATAACTGCGAAGAAGCAAAATGAGAATATTTTTCGACTGAAAATACTTTTTCGGATATACATACAAAGAGCCTTCAAATGTTTAAGAAAAGCATGGAGTTTCTAATAAATGTAAGTTGTTATATATTGTTCGTAATTATACTTTTGATCGAAATATCTTTCACTGTGGATTAGTGGGTAAAATATCAAGACTCTGAAACAGAGTGGAAATGGGTTTGGTTCCAGGTAAGGCATATACATAGAGGTTTATATGACCACTTAAACTAATTGTCCTCTGTCATTCTATCTTAACCACAGTGGCAGTATTGTGAATGTTGATAAATGGTCATCCCCAGGACTATGTCTTTCAGTTAGGAGAAAGTCAGCCACTATAACTTGGCTGTACCTGTGCAGGCTGGATTTGACTAATGGTATTTTTAGTAAAGGACATTATACCTCGAGTATAAATACCTACAATACAATACAGGACAATACAACCTTTGCTATAAAACACAAATAGTAACAATTTTGTTGCAACATCAGTTTATGTTGAGTGATCCTCCGATTTGCAATATGGGAGATCAAGTTATTGTATTGTCTGGTGTCTATCAAAGGTCAAAAATGAAATATAATAACAGTGATAAACCATGGAGTAGAGCTGAATTAGATTGACTATGTAATCAATTTTCATTACTTGTCAGTAAGGCATTATGGCACCCCAGGAGTACCTTGTTTGAAATGGCAAATTAATCAATTTGGCATTGCTAACATTTGATTCTCATTTCGTCAAATAAGAGCTGATACTAACATTTTCAAGAAGGAATATTCTGGCTAATTTCCAAATATTTTTGATAGAATATACATGTTTTACAACACTCAACTTAAAAAATTTTGAGTTTAGACAGTATGTAAAATATTTCTCTGACAATAGCTAGCAACAAAACATTTTAAAGATAATCAGCTTCATTTGTGGTTACTTTTCTTAAAAAAGATCATCCATAACAGAGCTAATACTTATGAAAGTCAAAGCTGCTGGAATCAATTCTATATTCGGCGTATTATGACTTTTCTTCCAATGCCAAAATAGAAGATAAATGGAAAAAGAAAAAAAGAAAATCCTTCCTATGTAATGAAAGGTAACTGAGGAAAATTAAAACCAAATATCTAACTGGCTTAGGCCAAGTTTTTGACCCCAATATGTACATATGGACTGATCCAATCTGTGTTATTGTTAAACTTTGACCAATCTTATTCGACTAGGCCAACTGGAAAAATAAGTTTCACAACGTGGTGTCCGGATAACGGCTGGGCAGTTTAAAGGGAAGCTAGCTATACCTTCATTGCCTCTCTGTGTATTTATCCAAATAACCCACTATGTCTAGAGAGATAGTGCACTGATTTTAGATACAAAGCAGACAGAGTGTTATCAACACCTTCTCGCACAAGGAGAGTTGAGTTTCATTAACCAATAGCAGAGTGTAAATGTGCGACAATCCCTTGCAAATAAAATGTTCTGTTTTCGTTTCCTCATCTCTTGCAATGGGTTAGCTGATGTTGCTAACGCTTGCATAACATATTTATTTTGCTGAAAACAAAAACACATTCTGTCCTTGTTTTTTTTTTGGACAAAAACACAGAGCCCATTGGGGAACTTACCAAGCCTATTGTTTTGCTTAAATGGCACTTCACGTGATTAACTATAAGTTGGGATTTTTAGTGACACTGGAGACTTTATATTTTGTATAAGCCCAATTGCAATCGTAACACACTCACCTCGCACATCTGAGGTCAGCGGTTCAGACCCCACACCCTATGTGGGAAAGATGGAAATTACTTAAACTTTACAGTACAGACCCTTGACCAAACTGTATGTACTGGTTTCCTTTGCCCATAAAACTACCTGTCTTGATATGACCTGTACAGTGTTAAAAGCAAGGTATAAAATATACAAAATACCTAGGCTACACCCTTCCGTGCTAGATTTATGAGTTACTACCCCACAAGCTTGTTTACTTTCAGTTATGACTATATATGATTCAGTCTTCTTCATAATTTAGGATGCCTTTGCAGGGATTTCGCATTTAGAAAGAACGTATTCTTCAGCATTTTACACAACTCAGAATGCTGTATATGTATGGAAAAGATTTTAAAAATCTTTTTTAAAAATGCTTTTTTAAAATCTCACACGATCCATTATGGGGTACCTCATGACTCATTACCTTTTACCTAGATATGAGGGATCTCTCTTTGGAGCCACAAAAATGAGGTCATCAAGTGGAAAACCAAAAATGTACAGATACAACCCATAAGGAAAGGTGTGACCTTACCAATAGGAAATTCTGGAGTGTCATAAATTTTACTACGAGAAATACATACAGTTTGAGTTTTCAGAAGGTTGAGTGTGTATTATAATTGACAATTGTTATTGTGTATTAGGAGTGACGAAATTTCAAAATATACACCAGGAGGGTTACTTTGCATTCATTAGACCCCACAAGCACTCAAACAAGTCCCTATTTACCTCAGGAATGTACTTTCAATGATTTATGAATAATCAGCTGCGAGATACATCCATTGTATGACTGCAGTTGTTAACTTCAAATTTTCCTATATGTCTGAAGCCACAAAAGAACAAACGAAAGCATTCTTAAAGTGTCTTCACCCAAGGATATGAATAAAAAAATTGCACTTGTTAAAAGTCACACGCATAGCTAATTATTCATAGTAAGAGGCACCTGAAAATTAAAATATTAGATGGCTTTTATTTAACAGTATGTAGATCAAATGCATAGAGTGTTGGATAATAAAACGTTGATTCTGGCGGTAAACAATTCCAGAACTGTGGATTATTGCACATAAAATAATATAGAGGAAATTATTATCCATTTTAAACAATTTTAAGAAATTGTAATCTGCTGCTTCATGTAAACACGTCAGGTACATTTTAGATGTTGGAGAAAGATACTCTTGGAAGAGACTTTCACAGATTCAGTTCAGTACTAACTGACTTGAGCCTGGATTTACTTGTTGAGGTTAATTTTCTAGTAATCACTATACCATACCTAAGATATAAACAGGAAAAGTGTTTTTGTGGGTATAGTTTGATAAGAAAAGTAAAAGCTGAACATCAGAACACTTTCCTTTATATGCCAAAAATGTAAATTTACCAATTTTAGGTAACACTGAACACGCTTCCAGGGACAATTTTTAAAACACTCAGAGCACTCAGGGTAACAGAAACACAACACTGGACAAAGAGAAACAGACCAGTAAATGTTAATTAATAACTGTTTCTCTACCTAGTAGCTAATTATATATGAAATTCTCCTTTTGAGTTCTGCTGTAATGTCTGCTGGTTGACCACTCAAAACAGCGGCACGGATGTGTATACCATGTCTATATTTACCACTAATCAGAACTGGTTAGAGATGATTTCTGCTGAATAGCTTTCTGGTCAGAGATTACTGATGAGTATTTAGCTCAGTGGCACACTCTGCTGATTCATTTCCACATCCCAATGTTGATAATTAATGTTCCAGCTAATCTTTTGTTGGCTGTTATATTAGTGTATGTTTAACAAGTAGAAATAATACACAGTACAATTTATAAATACACCACGCAGCTTATAAACAAAGTCAGAAATTAATGTTGTTTTAGGCATCTCCTGGGGGAAGGATACTTTAAGTATATTTTGCTTGTATTTTAAATTTTGCAGGGAATTAATTTTCTTAAATCAAAATTGGCTTCAAGTATAAAGTGCCATATTTGGTGAGGTAGTCAGATTTTTTTTTTCATATTTGCTTCGCCTGGAACTGTAAGACCAGTACTATTCAATCAGTTAAAGGTCTTCTAGCATAGTCCAGCTTCCAGTATCTGTCTTCGACTCCACATCTTGACCATTTGTACTTCCCTTGGCAATGTAAGCGTTTGACGGTAGAATGATAGTCCGAAATAGGTAACCTTAAGGTCCAACTTAAGGTCAAAGCTTCTATTTTACATTCTATTTAACCACAAAGGTTATATGAGGACATGCCCTAAGTGTTCCAAACCGGTTTCCATGATCGGGACTTGAGGTGAGAGCTAAGTCATTATACGTCCAACTTTTCAACCACTTAGCCAATGATGCCTCCATTTTTAAGCTCTAGCTCTAGCAAGGCACGCGCTTCTGGAGATAATTTTTTTTTCATCTCCGGAATTTTATTAACTGTAGCGTGGCCACAATTACTGTCTGTCTTTTACAAAAGTTGTGGCATAGCCACAATGACTGTCTGTTACAGAAGTTTACGTGGTGATGGGTTACGTTAGTACTGAGATGGGCTACCGCTTCAGAACATTACTTGTTTCTCTGATGGCTTTGCACTCGAGCTAGTAGACCGAAACCCCTTTCTACCTTGTTTTTTCTAAGACAAACCTGTGACATCGTAAGTAGGTCATACATTAGGATATGGTGGGAATATATGGATATATACTATTTATGGTGGTGTCCCTCTGCTACAAACTGTCAAAAGGAAAACTCATTGACATTTCTGGTGTACATCGAAACTTTCTATTAAAGTAATGTAAAAATTGAAATCTGACCACAAACATAGAGCCGACTGTAGGCCAGTGATGGCCAAGTTCTGGTAATTTATAGATGTGCTACCTCATTTACCAGTGGATGGTGATAGGTGAAACATCAAAGTCGGATACCTGTGAGCTATGGGCAGTTCTGTTTATCTTGCCGTTTTCTTATTACATGTAAAACAAGGAAATCTTCCCCCCAGTAAAAGAAAAAACAAGAAGCAGATATTTAAAATGCTATTATTGTTTATTTTGTACATTTTTAAAAGATAGCATCATAAATGCTTTAGTACTTTATTGTTACTGTCACGACTTTACTTCTCTATCTTGTTACAAAACAACAAGTTTTATTTCTGCAAAATTAGATAATCATAGCAATTGACCTGCAATACCACAATAAATACTTCACTCTAAGTATACATTAATCTATTCAAGTAAAATCATCTTATGGTGATATACATGTAAAGGAAGTTAGACATGGTGTGTATCTAATACTTATGAAAGCCTGGAACCGCCATCCAAATTCAAAATTCAAAATATGAAATATGCTATTTGGAATTCCAAATACGTATTCGGAATTCCAAATACAGTATTTGGAATTCCATATACGCTATTCGGAATTCCAAATACGTATTTGGAATTCCAAATACCCTATTCGGAATTCCAAATACATATTTGGAATTCCAAATACACTATTCGGAATTCCAAATACATATTTGGAATTCCAAATACCCTATTCAGAATTCCAAATACGTATTTGGAATTCCAAATAGGGTATTTGGAATTCTAAATACGTATTTGGAATTCCAAATACGTATTTGGAATTCTGAATAGTGTATTTGGAATTCCAAATAGGGTATTTAGAATTCCGAATAACATATTTGGAATTCCAAATACGTATTTGGAATTCTGAATAGCGTATATGGAATTCCAAATACTGTATTTGGAATTCCAAATACGTATTTGGAATTCCAAATAGCATATTTCATATTTTGAATTTTGAATTTGGATGGCGGTTCCAGGCTTTCGTAAATACTGGCTTTCTTATTTATGCAAATTCCATAGATGCTAACTTTTCTAAACTCATTTGAAATATTCTTTACAGAAACACACAAATTGTAGAGTTTAGCAATTTACAGAATTAAAACATACCTGGCATCATCAAAGCTAACACAAACTATAAATTTGATTTCTCACTTATAAATTTGACAGAGTAGGACTATGTAAAATAAAAGAAATTTTGATTACATAAAATGTACTTTCATTATAAATTCTCGCAGAATTTTAGCCAAAGTTCACAGATCGAGTGAGAATCTCTCTATAGGTAACAGCACTGTTGTGTCTTTCTATAACACCCATGTCAATACCTCAAAATCTGTTATATTTCTAGTGTGGAAAGCTTCAAGGAGCCAGTTCCACCTCAATAAATGTAAAAGTAAAATTACTACAGTTTAATATGGGTATATTTTACTTGCAGGATTTCTTTAACAAGGCTCGGATAGCATGTTCCACCCGAAATAGATAAACATCCCAATTGCACCAACTTTTATAGTACTTAATCTCCAAAGTAGATTGTAAGTCGCAAAAAACAAGTACCACTTTCAATTTTTAGACCTAGGGTTGAGAAAAAATGTGAATACCATGGAGATGCATGGTAAATCAAGAGACTATAGTGGATCTGCTTTTAAAATAACAAATAATTGACTTTCATACGTATGGCAAAACAGGCAACAGTAGGAGTTACCACATTGCCATAGTCACAATAAAGAAGAAAACTTGCCTTTTCTTGTTTATAAACAAAATCTTTTTCTCCCGTCTCACTTTTGTTTGGGATTTTTATCTGTAGCCATTATTTTTTTGCAAAATATTAAAAAATTTTGGGGGGGTTTGATGCAACAAATGAAACCTGCAGGACTGCTTTGGTCTTTGGTATCAGAATGTCAGTGCAGGAAATACATTTCTTGATCTGTGTTTCTGTCCTTATTTAAAGGTAATTTTAATTAATTCAAAAAACTTTTACCGCACTTAATCTTTAAACTCTAAAGTGGTTATTCCACCCATTTATAAATTTGTGAATAAACTGTGGAATTATACCATGACTTAACACTGCCTAATAAAAGAAAGACATGCATCAAAATATCTAGAATGAGCAGTTTGAAGACATTATTTGGATAAGTGAGGCAGTTTTGAACAGTGAGCAATATTCAACAGGTGACCAATAAAATATTTCTTGAAGACAGGAGCGATACCAGTATATCCAGTCAGTAATTTGCAATACATGTATATAGTTATGTATATATATGGGACTTATTTTGAATCTTGTTGAAAGCTAAGCATATGCATTACGAACGATTCTGAGTAAAATGGTATTTCATCTGATGAAATCTGAACTTGGACACGATCCATATTCATGTATTCATTAGTATTGTAAAAACATGTACAATTTTACTTCAAACAACTTCCTAATGCTGAGCAACAAAACAACACAAACCAATTATTACAGGCTATCTAAACAGCTATGGTATTTGATTTTTGAGGTGTATTGTCAGCTGTAGGTATCAGTAATGTGTGATATACTTGGGTAACTTTAAGAATTCTTATTCTCAGAATATAAACAAATGCCGGACCCTCAAGAGACCCATGGTATCTGAATTAAGTCAGTAAAGTTCCAGCCTTCTGAACTTTACGACAGTGGCTGCAGAAGCATGAAATCCATTGATTTTTGTGTAAGTTATGATAAATACAAGATGGTGAAGTCATGCATCACAGCACACAATATATTAATAGACGTCGGTAGTAGTATGAAGTTTGTGTTGGTTAGAAAGGTAGGCGTGAAAAATCACATCCGATTGTACCATGGTGCCGCCATCAGAAATGGCTCAGCAACAATTCAAACCCCTACAATGATGCTATGATGTCAAAGTTACTGTATTGTGTCCCCGAGGTCATATCAGGGCAGACTATTAGAACATGACTGGGATTGGACTCTATTTGATTTAATGCTAGATCGGTTAGCCTCTGAGGCATATAAAAATGGTGCTGTAATTATCAATTGTATTACCTCATCCGTCCTATGTATTTGTTTATTTGGGGTTTTACGTCGCTTTCAACACTGTACAGGTTATATCACGATGGGTAGTTGGAAGGGCAGAGGAAACCAGTACATATAGTTCGCTAGGGTTCTGTACTGTAAACTGCCGACCAATGGCAAGCAACTACCAGCTTTCCCACTTACGGCCATGACGGGGATCGAACCCTGGCAGCAGAGGTGGGAGGCGAGAGTGTTACCACTCTGCCACCGTGGCCCCTCCGTCCTATGTAAATCTAAATCAAACTAGTAACTATCACATTTGTCTTGGACTAACTCCTGACTAATCCTGACAAAACTTGGAGTCCCAAGGATGTTTATCCTATATCTATACAGCTTCAATGTGATTTCAATATAATTGGATATATTGGTGATAGGATATCTAGGATCTAGATTCCCTACTCTCCTGTCCTCTGATTTTTTTCGGTAACAAAAATAAGGGGTCAACTGGCGTTATTTGACTCACAACAAATTCAAACATAGGCTAACAGTTCAAGGACAGTGACCTTGTGTCACAGATATGTTGCTCAACTTATATTTAATGTTGTGTATTCTTATATAGTTTTGGCACTATAACTATAACCCTATTCTTCTTAAAATTTGATCAAGCGAATACTGTGATTCTCAAACTGCAACTGCAGCGACCTGTTTTCGTGAATTAATATAAACCCAACTTTACATTAACAAAATCCCCAGTGCAGTAAATGTACCCCATGCACTGAAACTATTAAACTACATAAGATTAGTTTTAAATCATTAACAGCTTATCTTGCAGAGCTTTTATATGTTCTACAGTGTGTAAATACTGTATAAGTACAATTTAGCACAGTAAAAATACTACTTTAAAATGCCTGAGCTCTGAGCTCCCACAAGTCTTTCCTAATTTATGCCTTAAGAGCAAACACAGGCTTCGCATATGTGTAAAATATTCATCTCACAACACCGTATAACTGTAGTTGAGCAGTTGCCATCGATAAACATGGAGCTTTTATCTCCGTGTGCTATTTCTCCTTCTTCCTCTTTCTCTGTATGTAGGATTGATATTTTTCCGACTAAATCTCCGTGTTGTTTTTGCCAATGAGTAATTGTTGGTATTACATACTCAAACATCACATCGGATCTAAATCTGCCTTGATTTAAGGGATGGACTTGATGTTTTGTGTGTACTCAGTGTTGTGGATATTTTTGGGGCCAGTAAGTAAACACACAGATAGTTTATTGTCTGTACCACTCCAAGAAAGATTTTCGTTATATCCCCAAAACATACTGTGTGTTTTTCATATTGATGATATATTTTTTCTACTGTTCCTGCTGAGAGTTTTATTTTGGGTATTTCTGTAAGAATATTTTAGTGTTTAGTTTATGCTTCCTAAAATCTGCCCGGCAGATGAAAGGCGAGAAAACATTTCAGGTCTGATATTTTTCTGACTGAATCTTGCCACATTTCTACTTCATATATATTTGTCAAACTGGCTTTAGATTTATAATTTATATTGTAAAACTATGTTGGTTAACTGAAACTGTTGAAAAAGTTAAATCAGAAAAGTGATAGAGGTATATACGTGTCTGTATCATTTGTGAATATTACAGTTTACCAGAAGAGCAAGTGTTGACTTATCAAGATGGTGGACAGAAGGAATATGCCACATTTTGGAGACAGGAATACACAAAGAACACAGTTTTGGCATGCGAGAAAATTCAGGTAATGTTGATTCTCTTATAAAAAATTGCAGAATAATGCATCCATATGTTGGTAGAAATCATCATCACTTATCATGGAGATATTCTTTGAAATTATTAGGGTATTTGATTAACAATCTAAGACAAATACTGCTTGGATTGGTGTTTAGAACATTCATCAAATTGTCACAATAAAATAATAATAATAATATGATTGTACATACCCTCGACTGTGGATGCTGCTGAAAGATTTAGGATTTACAATCCAGATAAGAGCCATCTTTGAAGAGGGTTGAGACACAGGTACATTACCCCCAAGGGGGGAAAACAAGCAGAAGTGGAGTTAAAGTTTCTATTTATTCATTTTATTTTACATTCATTATTCATTGTGTTTAAAATGTTATCAAGTCAATTACAGAGTTTAGCATGAAAAACAGATATGCCAGATCACAAAATCCACCAGGGCGGAGGTGGTCATACAAGAGATTGTAAAATAGTCGTGAAATTTTGAAATTTAGAAACCACTATGGTGTCCCAAGAGGAAAGAAGCAATGTGTTAAGCACTGAGAGAATAAAGCCAGAAACCGCCCTGATGAAAAAGCCAATAAGCCGCAAGTGAAGGAAGAAATTTTGAAATTTTGAAGGGGTCTGATCCCTGGAGGTCAAAAGGTCAAATGTGGGTTAAACAGCGACTTATGAGGCTTAGTGATTATGAAAATTGAATATTTGACTAGATGGTGGAGTATAGGTGAGAGCAACCAACCATAAGATAACATTAAAAGTTACATATAAAATAAGATAAAAGAATGATTACTATTACAGTAAGAAAAATCTACAGAGGGTAATGTAAAAAACGTAACCTTTGTTAATTCCAGTGGGAACAGATCATAGCAGAGGTAGTCTGCCTGGTTGGTACCTAACAAATAAGACCAAGACAAGGAAGTATAAAGGTCTGTAAGATAAAATAAGATAAAAGGGAAGTTGAGATAAGAAACTTGATAATCCAACATATTTAAAGGTCCAAGTGTCAGAAAGGACAAAAGATATGGACAATAAAACACAACAATGTAACATGTATGACAATCTGTTCTTCAGGCCAGGACTACATACCTGTAACCTGTCTAGCTCAGTGTCAGACTCCTTACAGGACTGTGCAATACAGCCCACCTTAAGTATTTTATTTCAATAAAAACATAACGACTTACTAGAAAAAGGTTACTTGCACTTAAGTACATAGCCCTAAAATGTCAATTATATTGGTGATTTCACAAGTTATCATCTACCGTTCATGAAATAAAGTTTTGAAGTTGTCCCTCTGACCACTGAAGTTGGAATGGCAGATCCCACGTGCAAGCAGAGTAACCAAAGAGAGGCAAGCCAATCAGAGACTGCCAGGTGGTCAGTTTCTGGTTAGCCCTAAACTACAATAACCACTTCTTAAGGTACCCCCTTGGAGGAATGAGCCCGGTGGCACCCTAATGCCACCAAGCAGACACCATCCTGTGTAACAATATTATCTTGGTCCTATGTATAATTTATGAGTTTTTGAGTTATGCACGAAGACAAACATGCCCGATTGCAAATATCGAGAGGGTAATAATTAATTCACACTCTAGTTAATCAAGATGACTGGTTATAAATATTGTCAATTTTTAGCTACGTGTTGATTTTGCATGTGCTAATTTGGGGGTGCTTATTGTAAGTAGAAATTAAATTATCGCCCCTTAAAAGGCCCTTTAAAGGGGGGAAATGCTTTGGTCTTTTGTTGTGTGAAGTATATTTATAAAATGAGGTGTATGTTGTATTATGTCAGTGGTGGTAAGCACAATAAATAATATATTCATACTATTACTGTTATTTTGACCCAAATGTTTTCCTCAAATAACCTGGCACGTTCTTCAGTGACTGTAAAAAAGAGGTATAAATTATGCTGTGCCATGTTTGAGCCAACATTCCTGGTAACTAGCTATCATGGTGCTATTACAGGGGTAAAAGGTTTCAACAAATTCCAATAACCCACTGAATGGTGATTCACTGGTGAAGGGAACAAAAAAGGAGAGTTGGCAAATAAATTCTGCCACCAAGGCCTCCTTTATTTTTTTTAAAATAGAGGTTTGAACTAAAGCCCCCAACAACATTTAAAATTGAGCAGGTATAATATTCATGTAAATGGCTCATGTACATATTATCCATCACTCAACCTATTTAACCTAACTACTGGAACATAGAGACCAAGTAATATTTTTGTATCCGCCACGCCCCTTACCTTGGAGAAATAGCTTTTTTATAAATAATGAAGCAACTACCAATGTATAAACAAATGGCCCAGAAATCTCAAATTAAAACTTAAGCTTTTATATTCGCCGGTGCCAGTATTTTGCACAGCTATTTTTTTCCATTAATATTGTTGTGGTGAATATGAAATTATTTTATTCATAACTAAAACAAAGTGGTGGATGATAAAAATGCAACGATCCTCTTGGTGCATGTTTTAAAATTTTGTCACTCAAAAAGACAAAGTACAAAATTCTCATCCTTTGAGAATACATTGTATTGGCTTGTCTTTCGTGATAACATTAAAACATATTTTCCACTCAGGTAATTTTCCCATTAAATACACTGTGCATTATTTATTATTATTATTTTATTTTTTGCAGGGACAGCACAAGTGTGTTGAAGGGTGGAATGTGTGAAGACATCCATTCTGGATATTTTGCTGGTTCTTTTATGGGTAGAAAATTTAAGAGCACACCTTCTGCAAAGGAATTTGAACGAAGTTTAGAATACCTGCTTGATGACTTGTCCACAAGTTCTGGCTGTGACCAGGCGAGTCAAAGAACACCAAGCATCTGTAGTGGTAGTATCAATTCTTTGGATACTGTTGTTGCCAGGGATGTTGGGACCCCGGATTCTGCAGTATCTTCAGTTAGGGATGGATTCATGATTGATATTACCGTAACAGAAAACTCACAAAAGAAAAAGAGACCGCGTTCCGATATTTATGACTTCATCCAAGGTACAGGCATACGCAATAAATCATCGGACCAATATATGCTCAAAACAAAGTCTCTATGTGATGTGTCTCATACAAACTCAATGAAAGATAGTGCAGAAGCCAAGCAATATGAAATGGAGTTCGAAAGCATGCTTGATGAACTTCATTCTACAATTGAAGACTTGGATACATTCTCTCGTGAAAATATCGGTGTGAGTTTAGAGTCATTAGACTCTGTTTCCTCCATGTCGAAATCAGGCCGTGTGTCTCCGATCTCCTTAACCAGTGAAAGTTCATCCTACAGTTACAGTGCAGGAGAACTAAAAATATCTGAATCAGCTTTGTCTACTGACTCAAATAGCTTCTCAAGTATTTCAGATAGAAATAGAGTACATTCATCAAAATTACATATCTCAGACAGCATAGATTCATCTGTTGTTTCTTTCAATGGTTTTTCCACAGTATCAACTGGTGCGTGTAATAGTGAAGGTAAGCAGGCACTAACTAGTTCAGTGTCTGACGTATCAAGCACATTCAGTGTCAATGAGAAAGATGGTTCACATTTTTCCAAGCCAGCAGTGGAAAAACAGCAATCTCACATAGTAACAAAGCAAGAAAACGGGTACTCGGCTGATATGTTCTGTGGTAAAACCAAAACTCATGCAGATACAGGGAGTTTGTTAAAAGACAAGTTTAAATTCTTGCCAGATATTTCCACAGACTGCAAAAGGGGAGTAGATGTAGGGTTTGGGAAAAGTGATGTGAATAGCAAAATAGACCTACACTTACAGAAAGACATAATTCCTTCCGAAAATGTCAGGTGTAAAGAGGAATCTTCTGTTGACAACAAAAAGCCACTACCAGGAGAGAAGGTATCCTTAAATGACACTAAATGCCAAAATCCTTTTGATCACAAGACTCATCCCCCAACAGTTGCAACAATTGATCTTCAGAAATATACTATAAAATCCCATCATATTAACCAAGTGAGTAATTTTGTGACAGGATCTAATTCGCCACCACCTCAACAATCTAGTGACCAAGACCCTGGTGGTAGTATAATGAGTAGTGCCACAGACTTGTCTGGCATGGCTTCTGAAATAGGATACATAGCTGATATGGATGAATCTGTATTTAATGAGACCCCTGATTACAATGCACCTTGGTTAGATGCTGCCATAAATGAGAATATGGAGAGTGAAATGGGCGACTGCTTCGTCCACAAAGGCTTTCGACCTTTAAACTTCATAGGTGTGGAATCCAAGTATATGATCTCACCAATTAAAGGGAACGAGTTACGCATACCTACACCGGTGAAACTAAGGAAAGAAACAGGAACACAAACTTGCGATGAACCAAATATAATTTCTGAAAAAGATTACCAGAGCTTAAACAGTAAGGATAATGAAGACAAACAGGCCAGCTTTGATGCAGTGTGTACAAGTACTCAGACTGATAGCAGTTTGCAGTGTAGCTGTGGGGGGGGAAGAGATCCCCTGTACTCACACCTTGAAACTGAGAAAAAGGAGTTTTACAAGATTCAATCGCAAGAAGCCGGCAAAAGAAATAGCAACATCCCTTATTGTAGTTCAGTGGAGATATCACCTTTGTTGAACGGATCTCAGTCTTCGAAGTACATGTATTACCATTGCTTAGCAAGGGCAAATTCTCTGGATACCGGATTGAGTTCAGAGAATAAAAACCAAGCTCTTGTGAGTAAGAAGGATGTAAAAAGTTCCTATAACCTTACAGAGTCTGATAGAGTAAAACTACAGCTGACAGATAAGAGGAGTGCCATTGAAAGAAACAGACTCCAGGAAACAATAAACAGTCAAAACTTAGAGGGGAACAAGAATGAACAGTGTCACTTAACACCAGGTCACATAAGTATTACATCTTCCAAACAACCTGAAATTCTAGTTACTCTACATAATCTACCCGACCATAAACACCATGATGAACCATTTGTGGCTAAAAATGTTTTTCAGCAAGAAAAGTGCGAGGAAAATGCAACAGAAAGGTTCCTCTCACCTGAGTATTGTAGCTATCGGTCCTGTAGATCTATAAAGTGTGAGAGTGTGCCAAATATAAGTTACAGTCAATGTGGAGAGCAGTCTCATAAACAGAAACAAGTTCAGGGTACACCTAAGCACCAAGACACTATGAGGAGGTATGCATCGGTACTGATCATTAGTAACATTAACAAACATCTTCAACTACAATCACAAGAGAATGGCAAAGCTATCAAGAGAAGCTCATATGAGAGAGATGTGACTTTTTCCCACCATCAACACCAACAGCAGAGGCAAAGTAAAACGGCTCGCCAAGAGAATGATACTTCTCACCAAGGATCTGCAACAGCTGTTAGTAGTAAAAACCAGACACTGGGTAATAACCACAGAAAGATGATGTCATATACTTTTTAGAGAGCAAAAATATAAAGTCTTGCTTCACAAACTGGTGTATTGGCGTATGCCCATTTGAAACAGAGGCTAGGTCCACCTTTTGTGCAATTAAATCCTGGTGAAATTTTTCTAATACATAGAGGTTTCCGTAAATTGCAACCCAGTGGATTAAATGCCATTATCATTTACTTAAAGTATCATTTAAGAAATTCATATGCAATTTTTCCCCACACTTTCTCATCAGATTAATCCACACAAATAACTTACTGAATAATTAGCTTAAATTCAGAACTTGTTAGCCCAATTCTTCTCCAAAACTTTACAAGCAAAAGGTAATGTTTATCTTATATATAGCATGTAAAACCAGGGTTTCTAGCATAAGACATTCGTGTAGAAACAATATGGGAACACTTTATCTAAACGCCTGTGCAGCAAATAATGAAACCCTAGAGGGGGGATTCACCAAAATTACCAAGAACAGTCACCCTTGTCCTTGCAATCAAGTTGTTTTTATTGCTTCCAGAAGACAATGCAATTGACAAGGACAGGAACTGACATATCTTTGCTTACGGCTCAAATCTGACAAATTTTTCAAAGAGGCAGACAGATCATTGGTATTCATAAAGTACTTATACATGTTAGGAGATATAAGCTTATCAGACAGATATATTATCTCAGCTATATACTAATGAAAAAACCAGTACATATATGAGTGCATTGCATAAACTGAAACTTCATTAATTGAACTGAAAATATTTCCTAATTGTAAAGAAAATTGAACCTTTTAGCAAAGCAATATTCATTTATTTATTTCAGGTTTTATGTAGCATTCAACAATGTACAGGTCATATCACGATGGGTAGTTTTGTGGGCAGAGGAAACCAGTACATACAGTTGGTCAAGGTTCTGTACTGTAAACTGCTGACCATCGGAAAGCAACTACCAACTTTCCCACATAAGGTCTGGGGTTTCAATTGCCGACCTCAGTGGTGGGAGGCGAGTGTGTTACCACTGCACCACCGTGTTCCCTGATTCAATTGTTAGCAATTGTGTTGTGTGCAAATGTGTTGTGTACTACATGTAGTCTACCTTCAACAAATATTTATATTCCATCTAGAGTTAACTTGCAGCAGCCTAGGCTACATTTAACCAATGCATTTGGAAGAGGAAAGGTCAAATCTTCATCTATGACATAAGAATATGGTGAGAGTCCACCATATAATATCAAATTGGTTGCACGCATTTGACAAATCCTTTGACAGTGATCATTTGAATCATGTATTGCATAAAATTGACACAGAATTGAAAGAAACACTAAATTAACTCTCGAACGAATCCCAAATATGAATGCAAACAAAATTATTTCTGACCTACTGGTTGGGGACCAAATCACGGGCTATCTGCAACAACCCTCAATTTTCTTAAAGATTTATACTTTTTGATAGAAAATATATATGCCACTTCATAGAAGACGATAAAATTGATCATATACATTGGCAATTTATTGTGCAACTGTGTTTGCCTTTAATTAATTTAGGGGTATCTTAGTATATCGTATATACGACTTAATAACTTGTATATATGACCTAGTATCTTGTATATATGACTTATTAACTCGTATATATGACTGAGTATCTAATATATACCACTTAGTATCTCCTATATACCATTTAGTTTTAACACTTCCATTGAGTTATATGAATTACTAAATCGTATTCACAGAACATGCCATTCATGTAAAACAAGTCATTTAAATTCATGGGCTATGCCCTTTCTTCTATTTCATAACAACTGGTACATAAAAGACAGTATGTTGAAGATTTGATTGAATAGCTGGAATGTACAAGTGCCTTAGTCATATGCTTGGCAGTCTTTGTTGTATATATGAATTATTAAGTGAAATATTCAAGTTACTAAGTCATACATATGAGAGATACTAAGTCATAAATATGAGACACTAAGTCGTTTATAGAAGTCATTAGGTCGAATATATGAGTTATATAGTCGTATATGAGATATTAAGTCGAATATACCAAATAATAAATTGTATATACAAGATACCAAGTTGTATATACAAGTTATTAAGTCATACATACGAGATACTAAGTCGTATATACAAGTTATTAAGTGGTATATATGAGATAGTAAATCGTATATACAAGATACTAGGTCGTATATACGAGATACTAAGTTGTATATACAAGTTATTAAGTCGTATGTACGAGATACTAAGTCGTATATACAAGTTATTAAGTCGTATGTACGAGATAGTAAGTCGTATATACAAGTTTTTAAGTCGTACATACAAGATACTAAGTTGTTCATACGAGTTATTAAGTCGTACATATGAGATACTAAGTCGTACATTCGAGTTATTAAGTCGTACATACATATATTCAACTTAATATAAAACAAATTTTAGCAGTCCAGAGCTTCCGTAGTAAACACCTACTCTGTGAAAAAAATTATAAATGTTTAAGAAAATTGAGGGTGGGCGTGATTAGGTACACGGGCGTGAATTGGACCACCACCACTAGAAGCTCGAGCCTCACTGTAGCTCGTGCTTAAAAACTTTGTTTTGATTAAGCTTATACGTGGACGTTATAGGCATACGTACTGAATCTGTATTCAGGCACCAAAGGTCAAAGTTGGGGTTTTACGTCCCGTTCAACAGCCAGGGTCATATTGGAACAGGTCCTCAGAATTGCCACTTGTGGGACTCGAACCCACAGAGGTGACAGCATATATGATTAGATGCCAAACTTGCTAACCACTAGGCCACTGAGGACCCCGTATTCAGGCACCAAATATATGTTTATATTCATGGAGCACAGTTGATTGGTATGAGTAATTTTTAATAATACAAAATAAGCGCTCTTGTGGTATGCAGTACAGGAAATATCTTAAGTATCCTTTTATTCATGCTTACATATTTTATATAGGTATACAGATACCTTTACAAATAAAGCCTTGCGCAAGACCCAAACTTGTACAATTTCTTTTTTTAAACAGGTACACAGATATTTGGTGTTATTATTAGATAACGTGCACTAATAGCACATTAAGAATACTTTACATGTATCTTAAAACAGTATAATTAACGTATCACGGAGTGGCGAGATTGCTGAACTATTACAGTTCTCTGACTGTTCATCGTTTACAACTTTTTTCTGTCACTTGAAATTTTGAACTTAACTAGCTTCCTTATTTCTGCGTGGATTTTGATAAAACAAAAGGAAAAACGGTGTAAAAATATCTTTCCGGTGATAATGCATCAGTAATTTAAACAATTTTGAAAACATTTACGAGAAACTTGAAATTATTCATACACGACCCTTTGCAAGTAGATGTATGTGATAAATGTTATGATAACATTCAAAGAAATAAGGGCACTTAGTCAATGTGATATAACAATATTTATGCATTTCATTTGGATTGGATTACCAATAAATTTTATTCAGTAAACCTATAACGCCCTATAAAATCACATTATTATACTTTCCATAAAGCACTCATTCATGCTTACATATTTTATATACAGATACATATACCCTTGCGTAAGGCTCAAATTTGTACAACAGAGATAATGCACATTACGTTTAATGGTACCTTAATACTCCATTCACAATACAGGCAGTATAACCCAGTGCTTATAGGCGGTTATACACCCTGTACTTCCACTACCGTTGAGGTTCATATGCGAACTTTTGACACAGTGACGAAACATCCATTACCTTGCTCGTCTGTGGAAGTTTAAAAATGTTTAAAATTTTCACCTTTGAATTTGGTATCGTGGTCATGTGCAGACGATTAAAAAGGTCGCATACAAACCTCAGCCGGGAGTTGAAGAACAGTGTAGTGGGAAGGGAGAAATTATTGATCGGTTCTGCTGTGTCTCGAACTCACAGCCTTCTCATTACACACAGAAATAAACACAAGTCTAGCTCTTTAACCAAATGAGCTAAAGGGGAATCCCCGGAAGCCCAGGTATTAATAGAACCGATATAGGTGAGGATGTTACAACAGGGATGTTTCGCCCAATGCCTATAACCACAGGTTATACTGTATTGTATTTTGTATTTACAGTCAGTGCAATATCTTCATATACTACAGGACTCAAAGCACTATTTAACCCGTCCGATTGCACAGGTAAGTCCCAACTCACAAGTAAATGACTTTCCCCTAACTGAAAGATAGAGGCTCAAGGATGACCATTTATTACCGTCCTTGAGGTTCTTTCGCCTGCCACTGGGGATAGGACCCAATGAGAGACGACCGCCATTTTAAGTGGTCATCCGGTCCACTATGTATCTACCTGTACCTGGGTTTGAACCCACGTCCTCCCAAGTTCCTAATTTGTACCTTGGTACTTTCAAGACGACCTTTCTACACAACAACTCATGGCGTAGAAATGCATTTTTAAACATTTACAGGGTCAAAAACATAGCACACACCTCAACGATATATTTTTCAAACATGCACACAGATTTTTGGTATTCATAAAGCACTCGTACATGTGATGTATGCTGACGTAAACAGCCCCCATATGTACGGGTACATTATATGAAATGAAAACCCAATCATCTGAACTTAAAATGTTCCCTACGTAATTGCAAATAACCTCGAGTCTTTGGCAAGGCTAATACGCATGCATTGTTAATATATATAAAAACACCCACACACAAGATTACTTTCTTTCGTAGCCTCATGTTTTCATCACTCCGTGGATGTACAACTACCAGCTTTTGGTATTTTATTTGTTTTAAATATTGCGAGAAGACAGAGTGAGGTGCGGTGACAGTAAAATATTGCTGGATCATAATGTACTCGTACAATTCTCGGATTCAGTGGTGCGGTGACAAAATATGCCACAGTAAGGTTTAATATAGAAGTGCTAATCAAGTTAAGGTCCAGCACTATTTAAAACAAATAAAATATTAAATGCTGGTACTTTTACACCCACTAGATCTATATTAGGTGCGGTGGCAGTATGAAGACACACAGCCAATCAGAGGAGGGGTGCGGTAAAAAGGTGCGGTAGAGGTGCGGCTCCGAGTAAAGGCCTATTTCCATACATGCGGCATCCGGCATCCGGACACGGCATCCGGGTCCGGTATCCGGCATCCGGTTGGTGTGTTTCCATATGTACTGACATAAATTGCTACTTAGCTGAATATTTGAGATTTTCAACCAAATTCCAAAGATGGAGGGCATCAGCATAAGATGTTAATCTTCTGCAAATATTTTTAAAAGTACTTTGCCCACATACACAAAACAACAAAAAAGACATATTATTAGACAGGTATTTGAACAATGTTTGCTGCTTTTATTGCATTAAATCCAGAAATAAGAGAAAAATTCTAATTCAAAGTTTGGCCTTATATATACAATTACATGCACTTTACGTACAAATATCATACACAACAATTCCTCAGATACCTTAAGCACCTAATCAAAGAAAAAGCAGCACAACCTACAACAAAGTCCCTTTATTATTATTTATACATAAATGTCATATTTTTAACTTCAATATTTATTTACACACTGATATATAATCTGTAAAGTTTAATTGCCAAACATTCATTATTTTTTAAAACTTATTTTCAGATAATAAAGCCAAAACTTTTTTCATAATTCTTTGACTATCACTACACCCAGTTGATTCTTATAAAAGCATTATGAACTACAATAATTTCCCTTCAAAATGGTATAAAGTAAAATAATAAAATTCGTGTACAGCAATTCTCAGCCAAATCCCAACAAGCTGGAGGGTCTGATCAAGTACCCATTTCAGTTATTTGAAGGAGTAATTTACAAACATGTATAAATGCAATTAATAGTATATATTACTTGATATTATTATACAATAAATGTAGTTGAACAGTGCATTTATTAGTTTTATTGCCTCAAAATTACAAGAACAAATGAAGAAATTACAAAACATTGAGTTTCATTTTTGCAAATCATATACACTCAATTTTTCACTAGTTTGTCTTTAAATATTGAATTATTGTCATCACATATGGTTTCTGTTGGATATAAGCTTTAAAATGATACATTATATGTTAAAATCAAGCAAGAAATGACGATTTTATGTATATTTACCAATATTCTGATCTAATTTATATAACCGCAAGATGTTATGTGGCCTACCTAGTACTACAGAGTGACGTCATTCTGACGTAATTTATTGATTTTTGCATGCGGTATGCGGATATTCACAGTACTGAGATCCTGATGGGTTACGCATGACGGGTAAGTACTGCTACCGTGCATCTAAAACGCATATAAGGAAACAGACCTTATATTTTATTGCAAAGTTAAAATAGCCGCATACCGCATTCCGCTTGCCGCATACCGCATCACGCATGAATGGAAATGGGGCTTAAAGCTCCAACTCCAGCTCCAGCTCCGAGTTTTATAACGAGCCACTTTCTTGTACACAGACAGAACTGGTACAATCAATGCGTCAGCCACTTAAAAACACAGGTTTGACAAATACTTCAGAATTTGCAATACACATAAACTTTGTGCAAACACGATGGAAAAATACAGTGATTTTTAAACGGGTATGTACAGTAAATTCACCCGGGTATTTTTGCTTTCGTTTTTAATCTAAGTTAGCTAAACTACAAAAGATACCACACAAACCGTAAGTATTTGTGAGCGATAATTAAAGGTAATTACCACTTGGCTGGGTAAATTGCACGACTGACGGACCATATTAATATTTGCACTTTTTATGTGTAAATGGGTGGCTTTCTCTTGAAGGTCAAAGGGGTTTACTTCCCGGTCACAAGATATACTAAGACATGCATTTTAGTAAGTTTCGTACAAAGGTTCAACCGAGCAGGCACACGCCTTGAAATGTCGTTGATTTAGAGTTGAAAACAGGTCCTGACGTTGAAATGCACATTACCAACTACTAAATCTTAGTTTTCTGACATGAAAAAGTAGTGATATTTTGACCAGAAATCTTAGTCCTTAGTCATGTTATTGAACAGAAAACAGGTTGAATGTTGGGAAATGAATGACTGGTGATGGTTAATTGAAAATTCTTTCTTTAGAGGGTGATGTAGTGATTACCGGTAAGTCTAACTTTTTGAAAGAACTATTATTGCAGTTGTTTTTGAATTTGTAGGTATTTGTAAAGCAAAGACTAATTTTTAAAGATTATAAAGATGATAAAGATTATGTGTGCATGTACTTGTACATTTTTATCCATTCTTCTTATTAATTAACTGATGCATCCAAATATAATTTTTATAATTATATTTTGATTAATGCAATTCCTGATAAATAAAAAAAAACATTATGAAGTCAAACTTATCTTACATAAAAAAAGATAAATTCAAACTTATTCATCAAAACTTAGTAATTAGAATTTGTTTCTCAAATTCTCCCATACACAGAGCTAGTTTTCAGTTTACAAGTTTACACTGAAAACTTCTCTATACAGAGAACCAAAGCAAAAACATTTTATCACACAACAGTGAGGTTGGGGGGGTTTCTGGTTTTTCTTATCTGTATCCTGCTACACAGAACATTGGACCTGTGACTAAAGTAATTAGATAACACAGCAGGGGTGGAGTTGGGGGTTTACCCTTGCTCAATTGCATGCATGGTGTTTACTTCTTTAAGTCTGTTTTTGTGGTCAGAACTGACAACTAATTAAGGTGGGGATTAATGGGTGGAGTTCTACAAATGTGGCTTTTCTTGTGTTTTTTTCAGTTTATATGACAAAGTTGTATGAGACACAAGCATCTGAACTGAGCATTGTGGCTTTGCAACCTGATTATAGCTTCTTTATGATTACAATATAATTATAGCCAACTTAATAAAACATTTAAAAGGAACTGATTTGATAAAATACTGAAGATACAAATAATGTCACAATTGTTTGTTTTTTACAAAGAAAAAAAATATTTTAAAATTTCACAAAAAGAATTAATTAAAAACATAAAAATGGATATTTTGTTGGATAATATGGAGCTACATATCTTGAGCAATTATAATTATATTTGATGCAAAATTGTGTATCATTACAATGTCATCAGATATAGAATATTGAATATACTATGATTCATGAATACATGTCATCTTGGAAAGAATTAATTACTTTGAAGTTGTATCCGAAGTGTAAAATATGCATATGGATAGTTATTGTATAATATTATTAAGAAGCTATAATTATGACACACAAGCTACAATGATTCAAATAAAGAAGACAATCACAACCTGAGTTTACCCATTGAATTCAACCCTATTTCATGCATTGGATCCAACCAAAACCTGTTTGCAAAATCTACATGTATTTCAACCAGATTTCACACATAAATACAACCAGATTTCAACAGTTGATTTCATCATGATTTCCCTGGTTGGATCCAACCAAAAACGGTTTGCAAAATCTACAAGTATTTCAACCTGATTTCACCCATTGAATTCAACCAGATTTCAACAGTTTGTTTCAACATGATTTCACCGGTTGGATCCAACCAAAAACGGTTTGCAAAATCTACAAGTATTTCAACCTGATTTCACCCATTGAATTCAACCAGATTTCAACAGTTGGTTTCAACATGATTTCACTGGTTCGATCCAACTAAAAACGGTTTGCAAAATCTACACGTATTTCAACCAGATTTCACCGTTGGATTCAACCTGATTTCAAAGTTGCGTGTCTGCTGGGAAAGACGATGTTTGACGTCCCATTTAACAACCAAGGTCACATAAGGCTCTCAGCGATGTCACTTGTGGGAAGCAAGCCTAAAATGGCCATTACATTTCTGTGTATGGCCACTCTTTCCACTGGCGTGGGTGCAGTGTCATCTGAAGCTAGAAACACTCATTTGGTGCCATATTATTGTACCTCACCAGTTACTGTTCCAGCATCCCACTTCCTGGTTGTCTGCTGGATCACTGCATGCATAAACGTCTTCTATTAATGTCGATTCACTTAATATTATCTTCCTACATAATATTTGCACAATATTTCTTCATTGTCCTTATTTGCGGTTCTGAACTCTGTTTCTCACGATTCTTGGATGTAGATCTCGTATCATCACGACAACCTTCACCTTTTATATTGTTCTTTGCAAGTGGCTATTCTAACGGCGAGATCGTCTCCGCCCGCGATTCACCATACTCTCCCTCAACAAGAAACTTGGTGTTATGACAAACACATTGACGGCACTTGTCACATTCACGGCAGTATCTTCACCTCCCAGCCCCTCTTCTGAAACATATTCAGCAAGTAGTAGACCACCTGCTGAATATTTCCCTCCTACAGAATCTATATTTTCCCATAGAGCCTTTTCACGTTGAAGGAGCTGAGATCTAAAATCTCCCTGATGGTTTTCCCATGCAAAAAAGCTATCCTATGAGCAACTTCATCAATTCCATAAGGAGTGTTGAACTTCTCGGTTTTAAATGCTGGGGGGGAATAAATGGGGAGAATCTGATTCCAGGAGAATCTTGGTTGGCTCCAGAGATCGTACCACTTCTAACTCAGGATGATGCTGGCTAATTAATAACAGTCCAATGAAACCAAACATGGCTGTTGGATATTGAGCCAACCAGGTGTCCTTTTCTTTCATTCCCCCGTTGAAACAATGCACATGTATTCTGTAAGAACTAGTGCTGTAACGAGTTGACTGAAACTCGAGTCGTAACTCGGTGGGCGATATTTGGGGATAAATCGATTTATGCAATTTAAACTCAAGTTTTTAGGAAATAAATTATGATATACTGATCTTGTTACAAAACCAGCACTTTTGCAATTTATTTAACCATAAAGACAAAAAAAATCAATGAGCAATGGCGGTTTTTTTTATTTCCCTTTTTTACGTGGCTGTTCCATAAAGTGCTCATACATATGTGCACAATTTAACCGGCAACAATAAACCTTGCAATAAAATGGTACTAAATACGTTAATGGTGGATCCCTTGATGACAATATTTGGACATTATTGTTTTATTTATATTTGTGTCATTTACTCGAGTTCAACTCGCAACTAACAGGCGAGCGTCGATCTACAGAAATCGCTAATGATTACAGCTCTAGTAAGAACCTCTGTGTTTGGAGAACAGCTGACTACCCATGGTGTCCAAACATAACTCTGGCTTTCCTGGAATCCACACTGTCTGGGGAGTGAATAAGCATGACACTTGACCACAATTCTTTGCTAGCATAATGCCTCAGCTTCTGTTTGAACACCTTCATCTGTTTGTGCAGATGTATGCTACAACCATCAGTTAGGTCATAACCCATCTCACCAATTCCGACACACTTTGGTTCCTTCAAAACAACTTCTTTTACTGCTTTCATTTCTTCCGGGGTTACTTTGTGAGCATGCTTTGGATGCACCCCGAAGGTAAAAAACAATCGTTGATCCTTAGACAATTCCCACCTCACACTCCTTGATGATACACCGTCAATAAAGTTGGCTATTGCAGCTTCCAATTTCATTAGGCTTTGTGGGATTAATCCGTTGGCCAGTATCTCCTCTAGATCCTCCATCTTACTTTGCTGCTGCACAGGATCAAGGTGGAAGTGACAATCCACAAACGGCATCCTCTGTGAATTCCTAACCAGACGCACTAACCTCAGTTCCCGTTCTTCCTTGGGATAAGGAATACCGAGTGGTGATGGTTTCACCTTTTTCACCTTTGCTGGCACTAGATAACCTGATTGTACAACTGCAGCATAACTCCTTGTGGCAGAAGAGGTTGACTCCTTTGTTTCCACTGGTTTGTTTCCATTGCTTCAGACTCCACTGACCTGACAATTTATTCTTGTTTTTCCTCCCTTTCTGGTGTAACTTCTTCCCGATGTATTTCCATCTCATCCCCCCTGTTCGGAGATAGACTGTCCACAACCACAAGTTCACTACTTTCATCTTCTTTTACTTTCTTCATTTCCGTTGAGCCTTGTTCTAATGTTTCAGTGACAACAACAGATAGTGGCCTGAATCTTGGCGCAGACTCCGCTGTTTTCGCTTTGTCCAGACTCTGTTTAGAAGGCTTCTTGTGGGTCTGTTTTTCGGTTAATTTAGTTGACTTTTCTTTTGATTTTGCCTGATCTGTATTTTTCTCAGTGGCCAATTCTACTTGAACGTCTGAATTGTCTACGCTGGCTGATACAATGTACCTTGTAACACGCACCTTATCTATCTTTACATGTTTGACATTGAACTTGCTCTCTCCTATACAATTGATGAGATGAGCCAGGGCTCTCCTCTGTACCAGAGAGGCTACAAGGTTAGGTGGATTGATTGTTGGTGTCCTCGGCAGATTTTCTGAATACAACCAATGGTGGAACTGGTTCATCAATTCAATATCAGGCTCTGTCACTTCTGTCAAGTTTTATCCCTGGTTGGATAGAATTTCCTTCTGCATTAATGCCTTTAAATCCTCACAACCCAGGTGATTAGCTATCTTATTTAACAAGTCTTCTAAAATTCGCATGTGAGAACCCAGGGGTAAATCCCCGGTTTTATTGTAGGCCTCAGTGGGCAGATCTCTGTCACTGCAGGACGTGTCTGACTTGTCGACCCCTTGGGTTTCGCTTGTAGAGGGATTTGGAGCAGACACACTTGCGGTACTTGCCGTAGGGACTCCACTGGCACTTGGTTCCTGTGGGGCTGACCCTAACGCAGCAGCTGTCTCTGGCCGGCTGGTACGTGGCCATGTGAAAAGACCGCGTAAATCCTCTAAGCATCGTTGGAGTAGAATTCCTTTATCAAAAGGCCTCCTGCGGTTTTCAGGGTGATTTACACTTGCCCTTATAACTTCTACCCTGGGTTCACTGTATATATCCATCAGTATAATTGTGACAGATTCATCCTCTTCCTTGGTAGTGCACTGTTGAGGATCACATCTGTAGCAGTCATGTGAAGCGAAATCATTGTCATGACTTCTGTGTTCTTGTCTTCTGCCATAGCTGTTGTGGTCATATGGCCTTTGAGAGCGAGGTCTATCATCGTAATGACATAACCCTCCTCCCTGGTGGTAGCTTGGAAGACTCCTGTCTCGGTCATCTCTCTGATGACCAATTCTGTAGAAATGACTCCTATGTGGGTGGTACTCTGCTCTCCTCTCCCGAACCCTGTATGGGGATCTCCTCCCTCGGTAGGATGACCTACCTCGATCCATCTAGAAGAAGGAAACAACCATGTAAGTCACAAAACATGAGAGCTATAGTTGATTAGTAACTCATAAACTTCACCTGGTAAGCCATGCAAACGTGGTAGCAAGACACTGAACTACCTTAACTATAGTAGTCTACCAGGTGTCTGGGCCTCCTGCTTTCCCGGCCTGCTCTTGTTACTGAGGGTTTGTTTACTTCTTGGTTATCTTTATCTATTATATTTACTTTTAAATCTTCTTCCAAATCTAAAGAATCATTAGTTCCCATACCTGAATCAGCTGTATCTTGGGAGTCCACTTCAAATAACTGATTAAGATTTAGATCATCATCCCCATGGCAAGTTAAAGTGTTCTCACAAAGTTCAGATTGATTACCTAACAACTGATTTCTCTTACGACACCACCATATAGGGATGTTTTGATCACAACAGGGTTTCAACCTGTCATGATGTATGATAACGGGCTTCTTCCTTCCTATGACCTCGAAAAGAATTGGTGTTAACACTTTAGTTGCCAACATCAGGCCCTTCCATATCTGTTGCAACTTGCTACTTTGACCAATCTTCCGGGCTGAATCTAGTAAATAAAGTAAGTCACCTACTTCATATGTGTTCTGCTTCAGTCTCAGGTCATAGTCTTTCTTCTGTCTCATTCTTGTTGACACTAGATTTTCTCTTGCTAAAGTATGAACTTTATTCAAAATACTTCTCAACTTCAATACATACCCTGCAGGGGTTTTATTCTCACCTTCTTCTGTAATGCCAATCATCAGATCATCAATCATCATTAACAGGCAGGATAACCTCATGACCCAGCATCATCAAATTTCGAGTAAAACCAGTATTCCGATTAACGGTGGACCTTATTGCTCCAGCTAGTTGTGGAAGATGTTCATCCCAAGTCTGATGATTACCTTGCAAGAAACATCTAATTAACTGTAGCAATGTTCTGTTATACCTTTCCACTTGCCCATTTGAACAAGGTCTATATGGTGTTGTTCTTTTCTTGACAGTATGCAATAACTCACAAACAGAAGCAAACAAGTTACCATCAAAGTTTTTACCTTGATCGGTGTGTATCCCCAATGGACATCTAAATCTGGAAATGAAGCCATCAACTACACATCTAGCTACTTCTTCTGCTAATTGATGTGGAAGAGGAAAATATTCCAACCATTTGGCAAACTGGTCCACAATCATAAGTACATACTGATTACCTTTGGAACTTGGCATAAATGGTCAGAGTATGTCAATATGAACCCTCTCCAATGGCGAACCTGCATGGAACTGACCTAAAGCAGCTTTTGCCTTACATTTGCCTTCTTATTCTCATTGCACTTAGAACAAGATTTCACAAACAGTTCCACGTCCTTTCTCAGGTTATACCACATGAAAGATTGCTTCACTCTAGCTAAGGTTCTAGCTATTCCCATATGGCCAGAAAGTGGTATGTCATGATTAAGGGACATAACCTCCTGTTTAAGCTTATCAGCAACCATGAGTAATAATCTGTCACCAGTTTCTTCTTTCCACTTGTAGTACAACAGCCTGTCTTTATAAAGTAATTGTTTCCTACAAATATAAAAATGTTTAACGGCTGGGCTACTCAGGTATAACTCCCTTTGTTCAGTCGCCTTCTCACTCGATATCTATGCAATTAGTTTACCTAAACATAGATCAGAGGACTGGACCTCACTCATTTCACTTGTAGTGTAACCAGTTATCCAAGGTACTGACCGACTCACCAGTTTCACAAATTTACTGTCCTAACTGCGAGAGGAACAACATCATCAACTTCCTCACTGAATCTGACCACTGATTGTGTACTCTGAGATGGTACTTAAACCAGCACATGGTAATGAGTTGGGATCAGAACCAGCTCTGTAACAATCACAAAATGGTACATCATCTGTTATATGTGACAATGCATCTGCGTTACCATGCTTCACTCCAGGGTGATGAATCACAGTCATATCCAACTGACTCAACTCCTCTAGCCACCTAGCCAGTTGACATTCTATATACTTGAATCTTAAGAGCGAAGTTGGACTATGGTGATCTGTCCTGACCAGGAATTTCCTACCAAGTAGATAGTGTCTATACTGTCTGGTAAACCTCAGAACAGCTAACAACTCCTTCCTTGTTACACAATACTTCCTCTGCTCGGGTGTAAGCTCAAAACTCCCATAACTTATGACTTGCTCTGTACCGTCTTGAACTTGGGAAAGAACAACTCCAATAGAACGGTCAGAAGCATCTGTGTCTAAAATAAACATGTCCTCTGAATTTGGATAAGTTAGAACTGGTGCTGTTGTAAACTTTTCAATCAAATTCTCAAAAGCTTGTTGATGTTTCTCCTGCCAGTTGAAAATAGCTTTGCTACCTGTCAACTCATACAACACTGATGTTATTTTAGCATAATCCCTGATGTGTTCCCTGTGGTAATTTAAAAAAGCCAAGAATTTTTCAACATCTTTCACTGATTTTGGAATAGGCCAGTTTTTGACTTTCTCAATGTTGTTTGCATTTACACCTACTCCCTCTGAGCTGACTATCCTACCCAGAAACGTGGTTTTAGTCTGGAACAAGACACATTTCTTAGGTTTGAGTTTAAGGTTGTATTTGGCAAACCTTTCAAATGTAGTGTGGAGGTTTTTGATATAATCTTGAAAGTTTTTGCCTAGCACAATTACATCATCAAGATAGGCCAGAATTTTATCCCAGGTTAATCCCTTCAGAACCAGTTGAATTACTCTTTGAAAAGTAGCTGAGGTGTTACATAAACCAAAGGCCATTCTTCGGTATTCAAGCAACCCAAACTCGGTAATAAATGCTGTCTTATGCCTATCTTGTTCATCAATTTCTGTTTGCCAGTATCCGGAAGCCATGTCTAATGTGGAGAAGTACATGTTTCCAGAAAGTTGATCTAAACATTGAGATATTGATGGCAATGGAAAGAAGTCCTTAACCGTTTTGTCATTAAGGCATCGGAAATCAACACAATTATCTCGCACTCCCATCTTTTTTCTGCACTAATACTAGAGCTGATGCCCAGTCTGATGATGATTCGGAAATAACTCTTGTTTCCAACATTAATTTCAAGTTCTCTTCCTCCTCCTTTTCAAAACCTATTGGTGTTCTATGCATTGGTTGTTTTACAGGTCTTTCATCTCTGGTATTAATTTTATGTTTAATTTCAGAAAAACAACCCAAATCTCCACTACCCTTAGAGAAAATATGTTGAAATTCTAACAAGAGTGTCTTTAACTGTTTCTGTTCTGAATTGTCTAAGTTGTTAACAGAACGAGTGAACAGCCTGACAAATGTTCTGGTAGTTCATCTACTTGTTGGGATGGTGGTTTATCTGTTATTGACCTCACCTTGAATAATGAACCAGTGTCTATATTCTCTGGCACATCACATTGAATAGTATGTCCAATGACATTACCTTTCTTCAATCTGACATACCTGTTCTGATCATTCATCAGTTGTACCGGAACACGTGTGCCTCCACCGGTAACTACAGTGTTTGGTATCAGCAATCCATGACTGTTGACTGAATGTATAGCATAGGTTTCATTCAGTAAAGAAGACTTAACTAAAATTCTAACTACACTATTAGGAGGTTAGGAGGTATCTTCTTATCTATAGTTACAGGGCAAACTTCAAAACTATCTCCTGATTCAGTTTTGAACAAGTGAATTCCTTTCTTTTCATCATTCAATGTGAATGTGTAATTTTGAAAATCTAATTTTGCTCCAAAATGACACAAAAAATCAATCCCAATGATAACGGGTTCAGCTATGGGTGCTACATAAACATCCCAAATGATTTTTGTTTGACCAAAAGTTATTTCAACTTCTTCAAGCAACCAAGCGTCAACATCTACTTCTCTACAAATACCATTCAACCTAACCTTTTCTTTCAAACAAGGTTTTGCAATCAATTTGTTATACACATCAAAGTTTACTGCAGTTACTTCTGAACCAGTATCTAATAAGGCATTCACCTGTATTCCATTTAATGAACATAGAATTAAGGCACTCAAATTATTTTGGTTCTCTTGACACAATTGTTGACATGCAAAACTGATTCCTTTACTACATTTATGAACAGCTTGGTAACTGTCTTAACTTCTGAATCTAAACTATTATGTTGGGCCAGATCATTGGGAATTCGCCTGTCCCAGTCTAATAGTTTAAATTAAACTTAACTTGACTATCTCCAGGTTGCCCCTGCAGTGGTGTCCCGATATTCCACTCTTGATTGGCACGTTCTGGGGATAGCTTCTGTCTGCTAGCTGCTGGTGGTGGTGACCTGTAACCTTGTTCATGTGACCTCCAGGACTGGGATGGTGGCGACCTTGATCCCTGATCCTTTTGTCTCCAGTTTGGATTAGACGCACCTTTACTCTCACCTCTCGATCTCCAGTTATGATCGTCACTCCTCCTAGGGCTTGAATTTGGTGATCCTCGTGGTCTGGGACACTGTTTAACAAAATGGCTTAGAGATCCGCATTCAAAGCAACCTTGGTTTTGAGGTGGTGATCTATAACCCTGATTTGGTTTATTTTGTAACAAGTTCAACATCTTTCCAAACATGGTTTTCAGCTCCCTCATTTCTGCTTCAACTGATGAGTGCTCTTGCTGTGGTTTGGTTGTCATCGGTGGTCTTGATTTATTCTGATTACTGTGCACCAGAGGTTTTTCCTCCATAGTAGTATCCAGTTCATCACTATTGCTGTTGCTTAATTTATCAGCAGTTTGGATAAGATGCACCTTCTTGTTTTGACCTTTCATGCCCAACACTGCTGCCCTTTACTGTGAAGCTGATTGCACAAGGAACCCTTCGAACCTTTTTTTGATTTCAAAGAAATTCATTATGTCCACCCACTTGGTTTCCAGACATTTTAGGCACCAGTTCTTATCCTATCTTTACTAAATTTGGCATGCAGGTTTATTGGGTTAATAGCTTGTATGGGATTACTTTTGGTGATGATAGCTCTATAGCTAAATGAGTAATAGCTACTTTGCTACTTTTGAGTATCTCTTTGGTTTCCAGACATTTTAAGGAATGCTATTAAGCCTATCTTTCTGAAATTTGGTATGGAGGTTCATTGGGTTAATAGCTTGTATGGGATTGCTTTTGGTGAAGATAGCTCTATACTAACTGAGTAATAGCTACTTAGCTACTTTTGTGTACTTCTTTTGTTTCCGGGCATTTTAAGGAAAAATATTTGACATATCTTTACCAAATTTGGTATGAGGCAATAGCTTGCTTGGGATTGCTTTTAGTGATAATAGCTGTATAACAGTCTGAGTAATAGCTACTTTGCTAAAAATGGCAAAACACCAATTTGCTTCTATCTCCTTAACCATGTGAGATAGAGCGATTTCGTCGAAATTTTCGACCCACAGGGTAACTGAGAAATGTACTCTTGGCAATTTTCAAAAAATTTTCCTCTTTTTAAAAATGGCGGCCAATTTGAATTTTCGAATTTTTGCCAAAAATTAAAAAACACAAATTTGCTTCTATCTCCTTAACCATGCAAGATAGAGCAATTTTGTCGAAATTTTCGACCCAACCAATGCAAAAATGCATGAAGCTGAAATAATGTACACTAATAAATATTTAAGCATCCTTGATATATTTTACATATGAAACAGGATCTTGTAAGGCTACTGTACAATTTTTGCAAAAGGTTCATGGGATGGACATTACACATGATAATGTGTGTTCTTCTATGCTATCCTGTTTCTATTCATATGTCGCAGCTACTATCAACAGGGCGTCCTATTTCTAGTTTCATTTCGTTCCGGCGAAATGCTGTAATACTCTGCCGCATCTTTCTTCAAACACATGGAGAAGTTGTCCAATTTCTCCTACTCTGACAATCTACAACAGTCAGCTACGGTCTCAAACTGAGCAACTAATCCTCGCCAACATTCACTGGAGAAGGACATCTTTGGAACTTGCATCCTGGATGATTTACCAACAGAACGCTTATTCCTCGTGTTCGGTCTACAGCTATTTTCATCAACTGAGTTAGTTGAATTAGATTAATTGCTGTATTTGTAAGACCTATTTCTTCTCCTTTGGGCACTCCTTGATGAATGATTTGCACTCCTCAAGGGCTCCATGGTCTTCCTCAGTTCCTCTTTTATTACCTCTCATCATGGTTTCAAAGTCACCTTTAGCTGGACTGACTTGAGGTACAACAACATGGGTTGGTTATGACCAACTGATTGTTGTGATTGAATTGTATCTCTTTTGTCCTGCTGTGAAGTACTGTGAAAGCTTGGTGGACGATACAATTCCTGTGACTTCCTGGTATATGACTGTGGAGGTCTTGACTGTGTCATGGGCTTAGGTTGAGGGTCACAAGGTTGATCTTGTGGCGCACCTCTAAACTGCGATGGTTGTCCTTAATGCACAGACTTAGGTGGGAAAGGGGGAGACTGTGGTTTTTGTTCTGCAAACTTGGAAGGGAAAGGGTAGACTGGGGGTAATAATACCTGGGGAGTATCTGTGGAAGAGGGGAATCTAGCAGATGTCGATCAGGGTTGTGGGCCTGATGCAACCCGTCCACTCTGGTTCATCTACCTCTGACTCAAACGGGTAAGTTATGCCAAACTTCTGCTTGAGTTCAGTTGCACCTTTGTTGATCTTTCGTACCACAGCATTTGTCTTTTCGTTGAGGGACAACATTCTCACTTCACTTTCCCCCTGGTAACTTTTGTATTGAGAAATCAGGTTGCGTTTGTCGATGTCTGTCTGCACTATGTTGGATCGATACCTTTCTGATTTGGCAAGATATTCACACTCAAAATCAGATCTATCCTGTTTCAGCTTACATGCTTGTTCATAGGATTCTTCAAGCTGATCCACTGCTGCTTGTTTCCCAGCCTCCTGCTTCATCTGATCCGGAAAGTGTTCTTGTCCAATACCTGTTACCTTTGGCTTCACAATATGCTGATTCTCTTTGTCGGATCCACTACTTGACCTACTTGAGCCTGACGACCTTCGCTCATCCTTCGTTCTCAAGTCACTGACATCTTCTTGATGTCATCAAATTCATCAGCCATTTGGTCTATTCGGCCTTGAATACTGGACACATCATCCTTAATGGATTGAATTTCCCCAGAAACTCTCCCACTAAGTTGTTAGATTTCAACTTTGACAGAGTCAAATGCCCCAGTCATCGTCTGACACAACTGCTTCAAGTCAATGGCTTCTGACTTCATTGGGCTTCCGACAGAATCAAACACAAGTTCTCCTTGCTGCACAATCCTCTCTTTGATACGTTTGGGGATGTCCAACATCATGACGACGCTTTCACTGATTGACCCAACTGCCCAACTCATATCAACGATCAATGCGGCATGCTTTGATCCAATGTCAACCAGATCCTCCAACTCTTTCCTTGAGCTCCAACATTGATGTTTAGTGGTTTGATAGCCATCTTGAATTTCAACACAAGTTACTTAACTATGGTTTATCAAAGTTAATGTAACAAAAATGTAAAGTTGCAAAGTAAAGGTTAAAAAAATTTTTAGACCAAGAAATGAAATCAAGAAACTTGATACTCTTAGTACCGCTTTCACTTCAAAACCTGGTCAACCTGTGCAAACCAATAATGCCAAAAATATATTTCCCAAAAATAAATTTTATTTTATAATTCAAAATTAATTTGATATCCTAAAACATGCACTATATGATTTCTAAGCAAGTGTAATCAATCAATCAATCAATCAATATCCCAAATAAATTAACCCAAATACAAATCTGTCAAGCTTGATTTTGTAATTGTAATTTCATTAAGTAACAAGCAAATCAATTTGTGATATTAGTACAATCAATTCTGAAATAAGATATATGATATACATAAAATGCAAAAAATATTTTAAAAGAATTAATTTATTAATTGTAAAAATTGAAAACTACTGTATTGATATTACAAGATAATTTACAGATTTTACTGGATATTACTGTAATTATTTTCAAAATAATTTACTGAAAAATAATTTACTGGTGGTCAAATTGAAGTAATTTATTAAACAAAAAGTAACTAGACAATTTTACCTGAAGATAATTATTCAAAAATTTGTTACTTAAATCAAAATCAAAGTTTAACCATTTAAATTTTAGATATAAATTAAGATTGATATAACTGCAATAATCGAATTATAATTTTAAAATAATATGATAATTTAAAATTACTGAATGGGAAAAAATTCAACGAATATTGCAAATAAATTTCAAAATAAGATATGGATTAAATGTAAACAATTTCAAATAACCCTAAATTTTATTTGGATTTCCCCAATTTTGCCTAGTGAATATGATAAACACGGTGACCGTAATTCAAATTGCAGACCAAATTGTTTCACCAATGGTCAACACCAAATGTATTCAATCAAAATGAATACCACCAAAAATTCACAATTCTGGAGGTAAATTCAATTTAAATACTGCACTAAAAGCAATCTGGCTTTATAGTAACCAGCCTTAAAACTGGCAAACCCAGCTTTCATGTCACAAGCTGTCAAATTCACGGTAATTTCATGGTCAAATTGACGGTAATCTGAACAACAAAATACATTGTGCAATATTCACTGTTCATCAACCTTAAACCACAAAATAAATGTATTTAAGGGACAAAATGAAATCACACTGTGATATTACCACATGGATTCTATCATCTGGCACCCTGGTACCAGTATTGTAACTCACCAGTTACTGTTTCCAGTATCCCACTTCCTGGTTGTCTGCTGGATCACTGCATGTATAAACGTCTTTTATTAATGTCTATTCACTTAATATTGTCTTCCTACATAATATTTGCACAATATTTCTTCACAACTTCATTGTCCTTATTCGCGGTTTTGAACTGTTTCTCACAATACTTGGATGTAGATCTTGCATCGTCACGACGACCTTCACCTTTTATATTGCTCTTTGCAAGTGGCTATTCTAATGGCGAGATCGTCTCCGCCTGCGATTCACCACAATATAACCAATTATGTATGATGCAATAAAACACAATACAACTAAAACACGATGAAATATACTTTAAAATTTGTTGATCTTGCTTTAGCAACTGTGTGGTGTTGACATGTAACACCTGAAATACACAAATGCCAAAAAATATTATGCAATGATACTTTGGGATATTTTCTTTTAAAAAAGGTCCCATTTTTTCAACGAAGCATCCCCCCTATATATATTTAGGACTTTTCTGAATTCTGTATTTAAATGTGGAATAGTTTACTTATGATTCATACAAAATGCTGGATAAAGGCCCATTTCCATACATGCGGCATCCGGTATCCGGATACACCATCCGAGTCGGGTATCCGGCATCCAGTTGGTGTGTTTTCATATGTACTGACATAAATTGCTACTTAAATGAACAATTAACAATTTTAACCTAATTCCAACAATATGGCAGGCATGTTAATCTTTTGTAAATGTGTAAAAAAATACTTTACACACAAAAAAACAACATGAGACCAATATCATCAAACAGGTATTTGAATAATGTTTATGCTGCTTTTATTGCATTAAAATCTATCCAGAAATGAAAGAAAAAGTTCAAATTTTGGCCTTATATATATAATTAATTTACTTACATCAGGTATACACAATGATTCCTCAGGTATCTGAAGTGAATATACAACCAAACTTAATCAAAGAAAAAAGCTGGTCAAATTACAATAAAGTCCTTTTGTAATAACATGGCTACCATATTTTTAACTTCAGTTTGTAGATATCAATGTTTTATATCTTTTCATTTGCCAAAAATTTATTTTTGAAACTGATTTCCAGTGAAGCCAAGACTTTTTCATAATCATTTGGCCATCACTGCACCCAGTTCATTGTAATAAAAAGCACCGTGAACTGCAATATTTCTCCTTTAAAATGGTATAAGTAAGTTAATAATAAAGCCAGTGCATAGGAATTTTTAACTGTATAAAAACAAGATGGTGGGGGGTCTCAAGAAACTGGTAAGGTGTTCCTATGTAACTCCAGCATTCTAAGCAGATTATGACATAATAGAGTGATGTCATTCTGACAAAATTATTGAGTTTAACATGCGGTATGTGGATGTTCAAAGTACTGAGTTCCTGAGTTACTGGGTCGCACATGACAGATTAGTACTGTTGCCGTAAAATGTTAAAATGGCTGCATACCACATTCCGCTTGCCGCATATCGCGTCACGCATGTAAGGAAATGGGGCTTAATGAAGATGAAACATCCCTGAGATATATATGTACGGAAGCTTATAAGGGTCATATGAGTGAAATAAAAATAATTTCACAAGTCGTAATTACGAGATACACTATCTTGTAATTACAAGATAGCACATCTCGTAATTATGAGAAACCACATCTTGTAATTACAAGAAACACATCTCGTAATTACAAGATACACATCTCCAATTACAAGATACACATCTCATAATTGTATCCCCGACGCAAAGCGGGGATACTATGGATTCATCATCGTTGTCGTCCCCATCCGCAGAGATTTCTTGTTAGCGACCTACAGTCCACATTTCTTTCCAGATTTCTTTCATATTTGGCAGGTGGCTTGATATGGTAGAGGACTCGCCACCCTATCATTTTGGTAGGCTTTATGTCTAAATTAGGCCTGTGGTAGACAAAAATGTCTAAAATGTGGAATGTTGCTTGTTAGCGACCTACAGTCCACATTTCTTTCCAGATTTCTTTCATATTTGGCAGGTGGCTTGGTATGCTAGAGGACTCGCCACCCTATCTTTTTGGTAGGCTTTATGTCTACATTAGGCCTGTGGTAGACAAAAATGTCTAAAATGCATTAAAAGTCATGAAATCATGCACTAAATCACTTATAACTTGAAAAGTGTTGCATTTAGAGCATTTTGTTAAAATATGTTATTCAGCTACTTTTTTCATAGCTACAACATGGTGAGTAACTTGGGTGTCTGTCTCAATAGCTAAGTGAGTAATAGCTACTTTTGGGCTTTTCAGTAACTTCCATCATGAGTAAAATCACTTGTAACTTGAAAACTATTGTATTTACACAATTTTGTATAAATATGTTATTCAGATACTTTTGGGTCAGCTATAACATAGTAAAATTTCAGACCTGTAGCTCATGGCATGGCTGAGTAATAGCTACTTTTAGGTTATCACTGTTGAGTAAATTACTTATAACTTCAAAAGTATTACATTTAGAGTATTTTGTTTCAATATGTTATTCACCTATTTCGGAGTCAGCTATAACATAGTGAAGTTCCAGACCTGTCGATCATTGCATAGCTGAGTAATAGCTACTTTGAAGTTCACACTGTTGAGTAAATCAGTTGTAATTGGAAAACTATTGCATTTACAGAAATTTGTGTAAATATGTTATTCAGCTACTTTTGGGTCAGCTATAACATAGTGAAATTACAGACTTATAGCTCATGGCATAGCTGAGCAATAGCTATTTTCAGGTTCTCACTATTGAGTAAATCAGTTGTAACTTGAAAAATATTGCATTTACAGTATTTTGCTTAAATATGTTGTGCACCTAATTTTGGGTCAGCTATAACATAGAAAAAATTCAGACATGTAGCTCATTGCATAGCTGAGTAATAGCTACTTTGAGGTTATCACTGTTGTGTAAATCAGTTATAACGTGAAAACTATTACATTTACAGTATTTTGTTTAAATATGTTATTCACATAATTTTTGGTCAGCTATAACAGAGTGAAATTGCAGACCTCTATGTCATGGCATAGCTTACCAATATCTACTTTCAGGTTCTCACTGTTGAGTAAATCATTGTATCCACTGGATAGCCGCAGTGTGTAGAGAGATTTCACTATTACCGCTCTAACGAAAAAAATATTATAGCTAGCCTTCTCAAGTTTGCAAGGTATATTAAAGGGTGCACCACAGTATTCTATTGGTAGGCTTTATGTCTAAATTAGGCCTGTGGCTAAATTACTTGCCTACTAAAAATGAGTAATTCTGCATTTTCTCTAAAAGTATTGCAGATAGCAAATTTTTCTTAAATAACTCATTCACCTACTTTTGGGAGAGCTTTCACATGCTGAAGTTCCAGACCTGTAGGTAATTACTCACCTACTCAAAATGAGTAAATGCGAATTATCTCTAAAAGTATTGCAGATGGCCAATTTTTCTCAAATAACTCATTCACCTACTTTTGGGAGAGCTTTCACTTGGTGAAGTTTCAGACCCATAGGTAATTACTCACCTACTCAAAATGAGTAAATGCAAATTATCTCTAAAAGTATTGCAGATAGCCAATTTTTGTCAAATAACTCCTTTACCTACTTTTGGGAGAGCTTTCACTTGGTGAAGTTTCAGACCTGTAGGTAATTACTCACCTACTGAAAATGAGTAAATGCAAATTATCTCTAAAAGTATTCCAGATAGCCAATTTTTGTCAAATAACTCCTTCACCTACTTTTGGGAGACCTTTCACTTGGTGAAGTTTCAGACCCGTAGCTAATTATTCACCTACTCAAAATGAGTGAATTCAAATTATCTCTAAAAGTATTGTAGATAGCCAATTTTTCTCAAATAACTTATTCGCCTACTTTTGAGAGAGCTTTCACTTGGTGAAGTTTCAGACCCGTAGCTAATTATTCACCTACTCAAAATGAGTAAATGCGAATTATCTCTAGAAGTATTGCAGATAGCCAGTATTTCTCAAATAACTCATTAATATGAAAACAACTTATAGGAAGTCATGGGCTGCAAATCTTTTCATGTGGTCAGATTTGACCTTGGGCCCCTCCTGCTTATTATTGGTCCTAGAGGTTTGCAATGTGAAAACGACTTATAGGAAATCATGGGCTGCGAATCTTTTGATGTGGTCAGACTTCACCTTGGGCCCCTGCTACAGGGTCAAATAAGGGTAGCCAAACTTAAAAGTGCTTTCAGCTTGCTTATTAACGAAAAATGCTGTTTATCTTCTAAACTATGTTAGTTGGTGGATACATCCAGCATCTGGCCACAGATGCGTCCTCAGTCTAGTTATAAGATATGCATCTCATCATTACATGATACACATCTCGTAATTACAAGATACACATCTCATAATTACAAGATATGCATCTCGTAATTACAAGATACATAGCTCGTAATTTACAAGATACACATCTCATAATTACAAGATATGCATCTCGTAATTACAAGATACATATCTCATAATTACAAGAAACACATCTCGTAATTACAAGAAATGCATCTCATAATTACAAGAAACACATCTTGTAATTACAAGATAGCACTTCTTGTAATTACAAGATATATCTCGTAATTATGAGAAACCACATCTCGTAATTACAAGCTAGCATATCTTGTCATTACAAGAAACCACATCTCGTAATTACAAGATAGCAGTTCTTGTAATTGCAAGATACCTGCATACATATATACAGGGAAAAGAAACAAAGTTTCAGTGTGTTTTATCTGTATTTTTATAACAGATAAGTCTGAAAACAATGAAATAGTCTTGAGAATGTCTTTTATATTTTTCTAGATAAAATAGGTGCTTCAAGAGATAATATAAATAAACTGTGTTGCGGCACGTGGTGTCTGGAATCCAATTTATTTGTTGTATTTTATCAGTGTGAATGCACAAATAGCCTTTGTGGAACCTTGCATATAATGCTTTATTAAAAATTATCTACAAGTTTACAATGAATTGGAAGCAAGTTTGACAAATAACACACACATATATAGTACATTTATATTATGGACCAACTTTAATTATAAGATAAATCTGCATGGATTTTCCCCTGTTTTTCATTAAAACTGATCTTACCACAAGATAATAAGTGAAAAAAATATTGAAGAAATATAAATGACACTGAGCCTTCTGCAAGGATGCATGTGCAACTACTGTAAAAGAATTTTAAGACTTTCCTACCACCAAACCCATAAATATATGTCTGGTGTTGCTAGCTGGATCTTGGAAATTGTGCAGGATAGTAGCCTTTTATGAACTAAATGTCACAAAAACTTAAGTCTAATCTTGAGAAAGTATTATATTTATCCAGATAAAAATTCTTTAAAGAGGTCCTGTCAACAAAATGTCTTAACTATTATATATGTTTTCCATGTACACACATTTTTTATTTTCTTTTTATGTGAAGCTTATTCGTTGTGTTACAAAACAGCATTATGCAACAGTAAACTATAAAAGTAATCTTGAGAAAACCTCTTATATTTTTAGGTTGACATTATGTTTAACAAGTAGGAAACAAGTTCAAATAAATAACGTATGTGTAGATTCAGAACCAAATTTGAGATCAGTTTGAATAGTTTTTCCACATTTAGAAAACATATCTACCTGAAGGTCAATTTATAATAAATGCTGACTAAATATATAAAAAACACGTACAGAGCTTTACGCAAGGTTATTAAAAATATATATATGATGCACATGCTGCAAATTGTAACTAGATTAGATCCATTGCAAGTTTTTCTCCACAGGAAACCGATAGACATGTTAATGTAGGTACATGACGTATATATGATATCTTGTAATTGTAATATGCATATCTTGTAATTACGAGATGTGTTTCTTGTAACTACAACTTATTTCTTGTAATTACAAGATGTGGTTTCTCGTAATTACAAGAAATAACTTGTAATTACTAGATAGCTTATCTTGTAATTACAAGATAGTGTATCTCATAATTACGACTTGTGAAATTATTTCACTCATATGACCCTTATAGGCTTCTGTATATGACATGACATATATATGATATCTTGTAATTACAAGATGCATATCTTGTAATTACGAGGTATGTATCTTGTAATCACAAGATGCATATCTTGTAATTACGAGATGTGTTTCTTCTAATTACGAGATATGCAGAAATTATTTCACTCATATGAGATGTGTTTCTTGTAATTACAACTTATTTCTTGTAATTACAAGATGTGGTTTCTCGTAATTACAAGAAATAACTTGTAATTATTAGATAGCTTATCTTGTAATTAAAAGATAGTAAGTTGTAATTACAAGATAGTGTATCTCGTAATTACGACTTGTGAAATTATTTCACTCATATGACCCTTATAGGCTTCCGTACTAAATTGCACAGAAGGAGGCTGAAAGCATATTTCCAGTTGATATTTAGGGAAGTCCATTGCAGCCAGCTGGGTTGCTAAATAAATCTTATAGGATGGTTTGACTTGCACTTTTCTTTGTCTGCACATGTTCAAAATTTATGCAAGTGTCCTTCTAAATCCAGCTTATACAGGTTGCAATGCATTCAAAACAGTGCCGCCAGAATTGTATCAAACAAAAGTAGATTCACTAGTATAATTCAAATTGAGAAGAAACTGCATTTTTATGCCTGTCAAATGCCTTTGAGTTTTCAAAACTTACTGGTTTACAAGTTCCTTCAAACTGGTTGCTCTAAATACATTGATGCTTTTCTTTCTCCATACACTAGTCTGTATAGTAGATACTACATGGTGCCAAGGTGTAGATGAACTTCTTGTGGTTCTTTGGGGTACACCGTTGCATCTGTTTCCATGAGGCTACTTTGCGATCCAGGCATTTGTACACAGTTTATTAGCAAAAGTATAAAAAGTTAAAATCTAGCATGACCCTGGTTGTTGAACAGGAAGTAATACTCTAACTTTGACCTTTTGATGCAAATTACAATAAATATATAGTCATTAAAAGGAATAGTAAATCAAAATTCCCCTTCAATTAATTGAAGGTCAATTTTTGTGTCTTAAAAACAACACATCCACTTAACTGGGGCAGGTCTAGGTATATATGTATAATAATAGCCAACAATAATAATAATGATAACCAAAGGAACCTACGTAGTCCCCTTTTTAATCTTTAATGCAGTTCTCAGTGACAGAGTGGTGCACACCAAAGTTTGAGAAAACAAGTAAAACCAAATGCAGGAGAATTGGGATAGATTGGATTTTCAAACTGCACTACCTATCTCCATTGGGCATCAATCAATTTGTGAGATTCGTATTGATCATAATCTGGACTAAATAAGCACTCAGTAGAATCCCTGTGTCCCCTATTTCCTTTTTAATGTTTAACAACCATTTTTTTTGTGCTCCCATATTACTTTTCTATGCAAAAAAGTGGTACGGTAGTAGCCACCATTTTCACAATAACTTTTTGTTTGTCGCACAAAGTAACAGGCTTACAGAAAAAATAAAATAATAATACATACTTTTGTTAACTAATATAGTGCACACCTTGATATAATTTCCCCATTTTATGGTATAATGTTATCGTGAAATAATTCAAGAAAATTTGTGTTAAAACATGTGCATCAGTTTAATTACTCTAAATACTCTATTATCACCAGAAAATATGTTTTGATTGATAATAAACTGTCAAAGCAAACATTATGTTATTACAGTATGCCATGTTATAAAACCATTTACAAATTTGCATGTTGTAAAACTAATTTGAACACAAAAAAAATCTGATTTAAATAATTTAATGTACAGAAATATGTCCAAAATGAATTATCTTTATTAAAATAAGCAAAACTAGGTTAAAATGAATATTGGGTACACAAAAAACCTGACCAAATACTAATTATTGAAAAATAAACACAATATCAATACTTTTTTAGCATCCGGTTTGTTGATTTGTACCCACTTTCTCAACAGAGTGGGCATGTTTTTGAGCATCTGGAAACCGCCATACCCTTCACACTAACCACTCCTCATCATTAGCTACTTGCAGATGAAAATATGTAAACACATATTTTCATTTTGACAATATTCTCTACATTTTCATTGTTTCAGGTTTGTACTGAGAAGGTAGTGTATAAGACATTTTTCATCATGGGACCTGTACAACTGCTGCAGCACGCCCTTTCAACCAAGAACCCTGATATTAACCAAGTCATTAATTTGTTGAGGGAATGTAGACATGATTCAACATTTGATGTGAATTGTGAATATAGTGGCAAGACTTTACTGGCTTTGGCAATTGAGAATCATAACAATCACCCAGATCTCATAAATGTTCTTCTTGAGTGTGAACAGTTGGATACAAATATTTTACAAAAAACTTCAAGTCAAATACCACTGACATATTTTGTCAGTTGTTGGAGAGCACAGGACTTACCCGATGGTCTCTGTAAGTTGATAGATGATCCAAGGACTGATGTCAATAAGTGGGACAGGTACAATCAGTGCATATTTTCATATGCCTTACAAAATGCCAAAATTCAACTCTGTCAAATGTTGTTAGATATGCCCTCTGTTAAATTGAATGTGTGGAAGAGACAGAGCTTTCAACACCTCTCCACCGATATGTATGATATGTTAATCGGCCACCCACGGTTTTACTTGAATGTGAAAGATGTGGAAGGTGCACATTTTTTGATTCATATGTACACACAACTGCAACACAACCAAGAGAGCCTGTTTGGATTGATGTCCAAGGCAATAGAGAAAGATGGAACTGATACAAATGTTACTGATAAGGGTGGGAAGACACTGTTAATCCTGATGCTCTATTCCAATCATGCAGCACATGAGCAACTGGTGGAAATGTTGATTGACAGAAGTGGTCCTCATATCAACCAAGTTGCAAATGATGGTGAATTTGCTTTGTCAAGGGCCTGGTTAAATGGAAATAAAAGCTTGGTTAAGAAAATTTTGGAACACAAGGAGATTGATGTCAATGCGGTAAACACTCGTAACGAAACTGCATTGAATATTTGTGCATCTTATGGATACAGAGTAACTGAGGAACATATTGATATTCTAAAGATGTTATTAGCGCAAAAAGATATTAAACTAAATGTTCTCTCTTCTTCAAATCAGTCTGCCCTTTCAGGGGTGATTAGTGTTGGTGCTGGTGAAATGTTTGATCTGCTGTTAGATCATAAAGGTGTTAATTTAAACCTTTTATCAAAGGATTTAACCCCGCTCATGCAGTGCGTGAAAGAGTTGAAGTATGTCATGGCAGATAAACTGATGTTACTTTCTAACTGTGATGCAAACATTGCCAATGGTGTTGGACAAACTGCTCTAATACTAGCAGTGAAATTGTTTGGAGAGAAATCTCACCCACGCGATAGACATTTAAACCTCATCAAACAGTTGTTAAAGAGAAAAGGAATTAAAGTAAATATCCAAGATCAGACAGGCAACACTGCATTACATTATTGCAGTGATCCTGAACTATTGGATTTGTTCTTGGAACACCCAGATGTTGACATTTCTATCACAAATAACAAAGGATTGACAAGGATGAGGAGGGCTATCAAAGAACATGATAGCCAGGTCATTGGTGCTTTGAGATGTAGTGGCAAATACAATCCTATGAAATGTGGTGAAAGAGATGGCTTGACGGATATAATGTGGTGTGTTCTGCCTGAAACAGGGACTTGCAAAGAATTCAATTGCAGAGATGAAGGCATTTTTGAACAAATGGTGGAGTGGGTAAAGAAAGATATTAGGCAAATGACATTTGAGCGATCTCAGCATGGATCCCTTCTGCACTGCCTGATGAAGTCTGGAGGATTTTGTCGGCTAAGCAAAGTTAAAAAGTTTTGTGATCAGATGCATGATATCAAAGATGCCAATGGTAGGACATATCTACACCAGTTGTGTTGTAGTGAAAACCCAGTTGTTCAACCAAGCAAGGATGACATAGATTTATTGTGTGAATTCATTAAAACAAGTACTGCTGATCATGTGAATATTCAGGACAGAGATCGTTACACAGCACTGATGTATGCTGTGCAGAATAAGTGCCAATATATGGCAGATATTGTTGTTGCTATCTTGAGACATCCAGAGAATTGTGATCTAGCAATTCAAAACAAATTTTCGCAAACTGTAATTGACATATTAGAGGCCAATAGAGAAGATATTGATCCAAAGATATTGAGTGTGTTCAAACCATATATGGGTTGTGCAATACATCTGAAGCAACTCTCTCTGATGGACGGAATACAGTTTCTGCGGTGTTGTATTGACAAATCAACATTGAGTCTTACCAATAGAAACTATTTACATGTACAAGTTGATGGTTTTGAATCAGATGTCAAAGTAATGGAAACAGGCCGGGAATATCAGATGAAGGAAGAGCACAGAGAAAAATTGCTTTGTCTGAGGCCTTATCTATTGGAAAATGTATCACCTGATAGATTATTGGATTATCTGGTCTCGAAACGTGTTTTTGATGAAGACGAAGAACAAGCAATCCGCGAGTGTTGTCCACGTAGAAAGCAGGTGCAAAAACTGCTGTCTGTACTTCCTTTAAAAGGATCAGAGGCATATGACCATTTCTTGAATGGGCTGAAGGAATACCAACCATACATTGCTGACACACTGGAAGACTTCAGACCTGGTTCTTCAGGGGTTACTCCATATCGTAAAGAAACAAATCCTGCGATGGAAATGTTCAATGTGAGTGAGTGTCTTTTCCTGTTGAGCAACTCCATTGAGAAGAAGCTACTGGAACTAACAGAGTCAAAGCAATAAGCTACCAACTGACTGAAGAATTGAAACTTTTACTGTACATCTAAACAAGTATGTTGTACACACACATGTACATTTATGTCTATTGTAGTGGCTTATATTACTGATTACAAACCATCCTTAGTATTGTGTTATGTATGTTATGTCGTATATTCGTTGGTATGATTTAAAGCTATATTAAATGATGTGCTGGATCTGTATTTCTGTAAAACCAGATATATTAACTTATTAAGTAAGAAGTTGATGCACAGATAAAACTTGTAAGTAATTGCCCATTTTTTTCTCACTTAACTGGTTAAATTTTGTGTAAAAGCCTGGTTTTCTCTTTCCACCCAAAGATACTCTACTAGAAAATGATACTTAATATAATAACATTCATTTGAATGCAATAAGTTTGAATGAGCGGGTTGTCTTAAGATTGTCTGGTATATTTGAAAAGTCCGTGCTAATTGTATCAGCACCTCTGATCAAATGAGAATTATGCAAAATGTAGCAATTAACCTAATCTTATGCTTATAACATTGATTTTTCATTTATTATTTCTTTTTTTGTGTGTAAAATTAATCGTCTTTAAATTTGACCAAGATTTTGGCATCTTACTAATATCATATGCATTTCTGTAGGGTTTAGCTTCTGTATGTGGGGATTTTTGATGCTGTTCTGTATTTTTGCAGATAAACATGGAGTTATGTCAGTAACACCAATATGTTTTTCAAATTTCTGTATTTCTCTTCAAGATATAAACTAAAAGCAGTTCTTTTGATAAAATATACAGAAATATGTATACATATAAACAGTTCGCACATAGGGAGTACAGCCAGCCCATGTGCCAATCTTGCAGCCTTACTACCCCGGTTCCACTGTTGCAAGTTTATTTTCCAACCATTCCAACAAGATAGACCCAAGCATTACCTTATTGGTGGCAATAACTTCTCCTTAGTATTAGAGCTGAGTCATCTTGTCCCATTAGAGGATTGAAAAGGGGAAGTGTTTGGCTGAGTGCAAAGCTTTACTGAATTTACCAATAGATTTAGACATGTTGGTTTGTGCTTAGTGGTGCCAGGGGGAGCAGGTTTAATAACCTAGCTGCAGGATCAAACTGTGATCTAAAATTTCCTACGCTTGTTGAATATTTCAGATATATATAATCCAATAAAGTATATAATTACCCCTGAAAGTACATCAGTTTATCTCAACCACTGGTCAAAATGGACAAAAATAGACTTTTGAACTAAATTACACATTGCTCTTGAACTGCAACCACTAAACCACCATGTACTGGCTTATACCGATTCTGTCTGTACTGGCTACGACAACTGGTACTATGATGACTCCTTAAAAGTACTTCAAGGGCATCATTTACACATGACTTTCAAATTTGCCTCTGATGAGAACTTAATATACAAGTCAAAAAAGAAGTAACACAAATAAATGCTATATATGCATGTATTGTATAAAGAATCATTAGAAGATTAGTCACACAAGTTTGCAAATCAACATACGGGATTTGCCTTTTCAGTTAAAAGACTTTATTTCACTAGATACAAATTACATGTTTTGCCACTTCCCTCAGTTTATTTCAACAAGAGCAGTCTGTTGAGTTATAAACTGAACTGGATACTATGGATTTCGCTTCGTTACGCTGCCACAGTGTGTAGAGAGATTTACCGCTCAAACGAAAAAAAAATTATAGCTAGCCTTCTCAAATTTGCAGGATGTATTCATAACCACAAAATCTTGCCTGGGAATATTTTTGGCCTGGGAATATTTTTGGCCTCATTTTGAAAAACAAGATGGCCACCACAGGCGTTTTTTGACTTTCAGCAAGGACTTTTGGTGGCCCTCAATAGCAAAGGGTATTATAGGTAGCGATCTCAAATTCGAAGGGTATGTTCCCCATTAAAAATCTTGACTGGGAATATTTTTCACCTCATTTTGAAAAACAAGATGGCCGCCATGGGCGTTTCTTTGTCAGCCATGAAAAGTGCTTATCTCTCCCTTATTATTGGTCCTAAAGTTTTGGGATGGTAAACCAACCTATAGGAAATCATGGGCTGGGAATCTTTTGGTGTGGTCAGATTTGACCTTGGACCCCTCACTCAAGGTCAAACGAGGATAGCCAAACTTAAAAGTGGTTACAACTCACTTATTATTGGTCATACAGGTTTGAGATGGTAAATTAACATATAGGAAATCATGGGCTGGGAATTTTTGATGTGTCAGATTTGAACTTGGACCCCTCCGTCAAGGTCAAGTGATGATAGCCAAACTTAAAAGTCCTGATAACTTGCTTATTATTGGTCCTAGAGGTTTACAATATGAAACCAACTTATGGGAGGTCATGGGCTGGGAATCTTTGTTTTCAGGTTTGACCTAGGGTCCCTCCTTCAAGGTCAAACGATGGTTCAGTAGTTTTGGTGAGTTGTCTTTTCGGTGGATGCAAATTTGCATAGGTTCTCCGATGCATAGATCTAGTTATATTTTTACCTGTCTTCAGGGTCATAACTTTTTGTTTTATTTAGAAGGAACTATATTTTTTGTAGAAAATAATTTCAGGTAACTACAATCTCAGGGATGGTAATATTTGAATCCTTCTACCATTTTGGGTATAAATATGATCTAGTAACTGATTTTCACAGGGATAGTTTATTTTTAACAGAAAAGACATGTACTTGTTCATTACCTTATATGAAAAATGAATCTGTCGTATGATGAGAACACATTCTTAATATCATAGCAACAGTTATTGAATTTTAAGGGAAAATGGCCAGTTCTTCTGTATCACCCAAAACATGATACAGTTTATGATTTAAATGGTGCTATATGGCGATATAACAACAATGTTGAACCCTTGCACATAATTCTGTCAGATTTACAAAATGTGATTTTTGTCAAGATCTGACAGTATATTATCAGGTACTTTGTGCACCATTGATGCCCTATTCCCACCTCTCCGTGCTGGAGTCACAAGCTACAACTGAACCTGCTTGTCTACTTTTGTTTGTGTTTGGTTGTGGGTCAGTGCACTCGTACTTCAATGTCTTCATTTGAATTCTCATTTGGGTAGGACCTGTTCATTTTCTGTACAAAAATATGCATACTGGAGTGGTTAGATATTTGGAGGCAAATTATACTTTGACATACACTGCCCAGGGGTAAGAGTCTCTTTTGGGAGCCAAAATGATGAGCTCATCAAACAGATTGCAAATATGTACAAAAGCAACTGCAAGAAAAGGTGTGACTGTGGTATTAACAGGCTACTAGTCTGATGATTTACTGTGTACAATTTCATGATTATCCACAAGTGCAGCTGCCTTGTTGAAATGAACTAAATATCACACATTGATTTATGCTACTTTTTAGGTTCAGAAATATGTAAACTCCAGTGTTCCTCAGTCAAGGAGTAAAACCTGTGGCTAAGTGCATGATCGTAAGGAAAGGTCATTTGGTTAAAGTAGTGTTTATAAGCCATATATGGTAATTAGGGTAAATCTGATGCTTAGTGGTTAGTGTCAACAGTGTGCCATGGCATACAGTTAGAGAATCAGGTTGACAGACATGTGCAGTGTTCATACCTTTAAATTGGTTTAAAGCACACTTGTGATGTCATTCTATTGTTAAAAGTGTGCATTATTTTTGGGTAATGCACACTTTTATCCTGAAGAAGAGCCACCTGATTTTTGGCTGACGTTAACAATTAAGTGGTGTCAAGTTGAAAAGTGAACTTGAATATTTATTTTATAGCATAATACAAGATGCATAACTGTTTCAGGTGTCCCTTATATAGTCCATGAAAGTATACATTACAAAATGATTCACCTTTTTAAAGAGTAGAATGAAACTACACATGTACCTTCAAATTAAGTGTACACTGTTTTATGAAAAGAAACACATTACTTTTAATGCTTTAATGATTCAAAATTAATCCATAATGAACAAAAAGGTAAGCAAAAACGTGTGACACAGAACAGAACATTTCAAAAGGTGCAGAATGTTTGTCATTGTTATGTTACAAAAGAAAGTATCAGTTTAAGTAAATAGTTTCTTTTTATCAGTACCAACAAGGACACTATTGTCATATTAATTTTTGGCTCAAAACCTAGATGTTAATGTTTAGAGAAAGCGACAGTTTTGGTCCTGCTGAAGCTGATGTGGGGTTATCAAGCTTTACACATTTTGACACACTGACACTTGGTTCTCCATTATCTCCACTAATAATGTCACTAATTTTGCATTTCATAGCATCAGTAGTGCGTTTGAGCGATGGCCTGTTTGCTCTTGTATCAGTTGTTCCTCTACTCCTTTCTGATATAAACGTGAGGCAGCGGAGGTACGAAGTGAGTGATTGGTTCTATATCCTGTCAAACCAGCATTATGGCAAATCTTTGAAATAATATCTGCCAAGTAGTTTTGTCCCACAGCTTGATGGCCATACCAAAATTCACCATAGTCACTTTGCTTTGCTTTGGTAAGAGGGCGTAAATAAAATGGAGTGGGTCTTGGTTTTGGACAAAGGAGCATATATTTCTTGTAAAGTTCCACTAAACATCTTTCTTTATTTCTGGATGAATATGCACGTACTCGCTTCCCTTGAATATGAACATGGTCTAAACCACCCTGCACAGTTTTTGAAGGCACATTTTGTGTATATTGAAGATATTCAGCACCATCACTGTCAGCACAAAGAGACAGCTGTGACTGCTCCCCACAACTTAGTTCACGGTGTTCCTTTCGTCCCCTTAAAGCAAATTTTAATCCGAGTAGATAAAATACTGTATGCAGTAGCTTTCGTGGGTTATCAGATCCTAATTCAGATTTCCACAACAATTCTCCTTCATCAAGTGTTATTTCTTGTGCTTTTTTGACAGTTAGTCCTATCCCTGATTTGGCAGTGTCTTTCATAGTGTTATCCAATGTATTCCTCAGTTGCATAAAATCGGGATCTGCTAAAAGCTTCCAGTTTACTCCAAATTTATTTAAGTAAAACTGAAGACACAGAACAATTTGCTTCAGGGAACAGCCAGGATATTTTTCACCATTCTTTTTACAAATTTCCATGATGAATCTTGACACTGTATAATTTATTTCATCCTTTGTCATTTCAGATAGTTCTACCAATATAGGGCTCAATTTTAGAGATGGTGCAGCCTTATTTCTTGCATCCTTCCATTCCTTGAACAAATTTACAGCCCACTGTATTTTTTCTTCTGTGGATGCAGCAAACCTGAAAAAATACAACTATAATTTAATTATATGAAACAAATTGAATGCTTTCACCAGAAGTTAATTTTACTGAATTAAGTAACAACTTTATACAATGAAATTAATGTCTTGTAAAAATGTCAATTTAATGTGGGCATTGTCTGATAAGCAAAAATGAAGTTCCAGTGAATTCCTTAGGATTTACAAATTCATAAAATTATATTGCGAGTAACACTCCAACTTATATAGTATCTGCCTTTGGTCTGGTGTAATATACACAAGAAATATAAATGCTAGTGAATCTGATCATTACGTTTTCAGAGAATCATAAGCACAAACAAATATGTATTGAGAATAGATAGAAAATTCATAGAAAATAAGGGTGCTCTGTATCCAGAATACTATCCTGAAAAACTCTTTGGCACAATTAATCTTTGATATCTGGGTTGGTAGTTACAAAATTCTTGAACTAAAATACATGAAATGCCAGTCACTTATCAAGTTCATATTTCAGACAATCAAGCAATTATTTTATATATTGAGATGTTATTACCTTTTGTGTGAGTTTTCAATGGTTTCCTTATCTGTTTTAAAATGGAATCGCGTCACAGTTCCTTTCTCCTCATTATCATCATCACTGATATCAGAGAAAGGTCCAAGAGGGGGTAATTTTGCAGTAACTCCCTCCACTTCTTGAGTAGCCATTACCAGTTCTTGTTCATCAATATCTGAGAATGCTGCTTCTTCTTCTGTTACATTTAATTGATTATTCTCAAAGCAGTTAACAAATTTGTCAACTTCATCCAATAAATCACTGGAATTATCCATTATATTTGCTTTAAAAGTATTTTGAGTAATAAACAGACTATTATAATCACTTTCATTGCCACTATCCATTTTGCAGAACAAAGTTGTTGAAAAATAGAAATCAGTGTGAACACATAGGGGTCAGTGACAAAAAGTGTGCATTACCTGGTCACTACACATAAACACAATGGCCAGTTTACCACAAGCTCTGTTAATCAAGTACATTGAGATTTAGGTTAATTGGCTGTCAAGAGTTTTAAACAATTTCAGTAAAAGGGTTTCCTTTCAGGGATTGTATCAAAAAGTGTGTGGGCTTTAAGTTCGGTAAAGTATTCAAAAGTGTGCCTTACTCAGAAGTGTTTATAACACAGAACACTTTTTGAGCAAATGAACTGGATAATTCAACTGATTTACTAGAATTTTTATGTCATCTTATTGATGAAAAGAAATGTTTTTTTTAATGTACAATTTTTTGGACTAGATAATGGGCACCATTTGATTGTTTCAGGTGTCTGCAAATTAGAACAAAAAAGTGTGCATTACCTAAAAATAATGCACACTTTTAACAATAGAATGACATCACAAGTGTGCTTTAACTATCAACTTATGCCAGAAATGTAGTGTAGATAAATATGTGTACAGTATGTGTGTAAATGTTTGAGATGTCTTATTTAGAAGTGAAATATTTTCAAAGCTATTACTGTTTTAAAACTCAAATGCAAATGTACAGGTGAAGAATAACAGTGTTGACCAATAAAATATTGAAATGATATAAAGGATACAGTCACATTAATTAAATTTTCAAAATCTTCAATTAAGGGTGGAGTTAATGTCCTAACCTGTATGTGATTTACGTACTTTGATTTTGCTTTCTGCTTCAGTTGGTAAAACTGTTGATTCTGTGTGTTTTGTCTTGAGTGTAAATAAAAGGTGCTTTGATATTCTGACAGTCTTTTAGTTTCAGGTTATTTGTTGTCCAACCACATGATGAAAAACTCATGTGCGCGTACAAGTTTATCGCACCATGCAGCTGTGTGAAGCCAACCATGCAGCTAAGTGACTTACGTGTGCTAGTTGTTTGAACAGACTCAGACAGTCTACTATTACAGAACTGACCAACAAATATTTTATGTGTAGATTTAATCAGTGGAAGGACGACCAGTAATAGTGTACCACAAACACTGAAGCCAGTAAGTTATGGCTACACCTAATGTTGCCTTTTCCTTTTTGTTGTTTTCTTTGAAATGCTTTGGGTTGTAAGAGATTTCTGTTCATAGATTAAGTTTCATTCAATACAGTTATCAAAGCAGTATATTTAACTATAACAAATTGAAAATAACTTTTTGATAGTTTAAAAGGTTGCCATAACACTCACTGTAGCATTGAAAGTTACAAAGACTGAGACACATTTAAATGTCTTTTAAGACAGGCGGCAGTGTTACTATCTTGAATTTGACAAAATGTCTCATATTTGCTATTGTGGGAATTCTGTCACACCATTCTTCATGTATTAGATATAAACTTTTCTTTTACCTTTTTTAAAACTTAGAACATTTCACAATTACCTCCTCAAAATATACTTATTCTGGTATATCATAACCAATACCAGGCTATTTGTTATGATCGATTTTACACCGATCATTATTATTATTGTCTGTCACTTCGTATCAATGTCTGTCAAACATGTGGATGGTAAAAGTCAAAAGGACTCCTTTCAGATTCGCTGTCATAGAGAGGTGCAATGGTAAGGCATTCTACAGGGATTTCTCGCATTTCAGGAATTAAATAAAACTACTGGACTAACTAAAACTAAAAGAACCTGTGGTACAGAAAAAAATGATCAGTATATATTTGTAAAGCTCTACTTTAAATTTTTGTTAAAGGATAAATCTAATAAGAAATGTATGTATTTTAACAAAAATAAAATTCAGAAAAAAGATTGTAAAGCAATTTTAGTGCAATGCTGTTATGTATAATAAACTACAACTATGTTATAAGCACAACATACACTCTGGCTATCAGAGGTTCATATTATGACGTAGGGCATTTCTGCTGTGACCTGGCCTATTACAGTCTGCTATTACAGTCTGCTAGGAGAAAAACCTCAGCCACATAAACTTGTGTATAAAATGTATACATATATACTATGGGATATGTTTTATGTCTTTCTTGGATTGTAATTGAAATGTGTTTCATCAGAATCTAGGCATGCTCGGATTGACACTATTAGATAAAAATTCATACAGCACAGCGAAACACATGTTTGATTATTTTATTTCTTACAAATAAATTTTGTACAATGAGTCAGGAATAAAAATCTCAGAAATTTAAAAATTACATCACTCCATATTAGTCTCAGAGCAATTCTAGAATGATGAAAGTATACCATAATACATTAAGTTACATTGCACATTGGACCTATGTTTGACCCTTGGCTACTCTTACATCCTACCTAAGTGCTGGTTATGGGAAAAATGGACCAACTTGCAAGTGAAAGGTAAGTAAAATACAAGTCTGCTGTAGGTGTTTTGAAGATAAAGGCAGCAAGCAATGGCCACAGAGAAGAAGCTGGTAGGCAAATTATCTTCTACATGGTTGTAGAAATAACAGTCAGACTACAAGGTTCACTTGCTTTGTAAGATGCCTTGACACACAGTTCTAAATATCACAAAAATCATAGGGCCCGTAAACGTACGTTATAATCCATGTGTTGGGATGTAAGAGTAGCTTTAAAGGTTTGCATAGTCAGCAGACAACACTCTTCTGTGTTAATACTCACGAAGAGGCCTTACTATGTCGGGGTTCACACCAATTGTAAGAAAGATTTTCTTCAAGTCTTTAACTATCTCGGGGGCATTTCCTTGCTGTGAGGCATATACATCCAACATATATGTTTTGTTGGACCTTTGGCATAATTACCATTGTAGGTTATTTCGCCAACATCCAGTGCTGTCTCCAGTTTCTTCCAAATACTTGACCTAGCCTTACAATGTGGATCTAATAGATTGCAAATTTCAACTCGGGAAGAAGTATCTAAAGGTAATGGCTCAAGTTTTCCTGTTTTGGTAATCTTTTGTTGCTTTTGTTTGGCTTGAATGACATTGTGTCTAATTTGGTGATGTCTTTGTGTTGAACGTCTCAAACACTTTTGGATTTTTCCACATGACTCTTCACTACTATTTGTCTCTACACACTCTGGGTAACTTGGTGATGGTCTCGTGTTTATTCCCCATGATTTTATAACTGAATTTGTTGTCCTTACACCACTGTTGCCCCCGTAGCCACTGTCCACCGTGTCAGTATTTATTTCTCCTGTGGACATTTCACTTGGGCTTTCACATTCATAATTATTTTGCATGGTTCCTTGGCCGTAAGCAAATAATTTACTTGAGGCACAGTTTGATTTCAAGCTTCTATCTACAGTGTCGATATGCCTTGCATGTTTTTGCGCACTTGTGGACATTGGACTTTCAATATCAGAAAGCTGAGAATAAAAAACAGAATATATTCAACAAAACATTTTTACAGTCATACAAGGGAAAGTTTCTTTCAAATCAGTTTTATCACTTTATTGCACAAATATTTATTAAAATAATCTTTAAACGGAATTTATTTCACAGTTATGTTTTTTTTCTCTGTGCTTCTTGCTCACCAAATACAAATTTTGGATGGAGACGGATTATCTGTAAGATTACTCTTGATTATTCTCGATTTTACTACTAAATATAAGAAATAGTAATACAGGAGGTGTTAGCTGCTGTGTTGCTGTTTAATTTTTTACTATTTTTTTAGTTTACAGTGGCATTAGTAGATAGGGAACTCAATAGATCGTGCTCTCACCACCATCTTCAATGTAGAAAATAATGATTCATATGCACTGCAAATAAATATGTATGGTCATCTGTGGTATTTTCGTGTCATTGGTGTTTTCGCGCATCCCGTTTTTTGTGGGTTTGAATGTAAATTATACTGTAATGTTCTGAAATTTTGCTGGTATTTATATTTTTATTATTGAAAATAGGTTTTTTTACTAAAAATGTCATGGAAAAACAATTTTACAGACAGGTGCTGCTTGACACATTGACTTTCATGTGATTAAGGGGTGCTTTAAATTAAATAAGAAAATTTTTATTTTTGCTATTGTCACATGATTCCATGCCATTCGCATGGTATAATAATCTATATAAATTACATTTTGATGAGCAGTTTTTTTGAAAATTACAATCCAGAGCACCTGCAAATTGACTAATTAGCATGTAACACGAAAACTCCAAAGTAAATATTTTTATCTGTCATATTCTGATAATATTTTTGGCTTTAAAATATGTTTTAAAACTAAAAATATTTATTTCTGTAGCTACGAAATATATACAAATTTCTATTCATTAAATATGTTATATACTTGAAATTAATTTGTAAGATTGCTAATAGAACTCAGACATTTTTAATAGCATGAAAACCTCATAGATAATCATATAATATTACTAAATCAAACACACTTGATCTACCAGGTGCCCTTATTTTCCCCATATTTAATAGTTTGGGCCTCTCGTGCTTTGCACTTTTAAAATTTACGAAATTGGTTCTCTTTGGCAATCTGGTATGCTGTCATCAGCCTCTCAGTTGCCACCCATTCTTGGTCAACTTTTGGTACTTCTACATCTTTCGATTTGGTTTCTTCGAGCTCTGATGCTTGACGAAAGCAGTGCACGCTTCACCGTTTAGTAGATAGATTATTTTAGGGGGCATCATAGTACCTTAGCTATCACTTAATTTATAATCTTTTTCATGACTTGTGATAGGAACTGGCCCTTGTTTACTGGTTTCATATTAATATTGCCTAAACTTAACACTTTCCTCAGCTTATTCAGATTATCGGATATGATCAGGTTGTTTAGTTATGAAATACCAGTGTATTTGTATCTCATGAACGTCTGTGATTATCCGTGTTACTGTATAATGTGTTCACAGAAGGAGTTTAGCAATATAAAGATTAAATATTTTTAAAGGAGTTTAGCAATATAAAGATTAAATACTTTTAAAAGTAAATATTAAACTCAATGTATTGCCTGGTTATTGGCTTGGGGGGTTCGACTAGGAATGTGATCCATATGCACTGCAAATAAATATGTGTTTAACAAGATAGATTTGGTTTCCTGAGTATCCTGGATTTTATGTTAACATTTAACTTCTAATAAAGCAATACTGATTATAAAAACATTAAACATATATAATAGCCATATAGGTCAAGTGAAGCCATAAAAAAACTTGTTATAGATTTCTATCCATTTCTGTTGATTTTTTTCTGTATTCAAACAAAATGGATTTGTGTCATATCTGTAATTTATAGTGTTTCATATTTAACCGTTTTAAAATCGGGAATGTACAGAATTTGTATTAATTAATATTCAACTCTCTTGTGAACTGACTATAAAAAGTTATTTTATAAAACAATGTAAAATAAATAAATACAGAAAATAATTTTATTTGCTATTTCATGAAAGATTATCCCATTCCTTACTTTCAATAGTTACACTAAAATATACCAACCAACCTGGGGCCATATTCACGAAAGGTCTTAGCCAAGTCTCAGGCTTAAGATGGCTGTATTTTTGTACAAAAGTTAAGGCTAAGACTTGTCTGAGACCTTTCGTGAATACGGCCCCTGGTTATTTGGCGTAGCTTTAGCATAAAATTGTTACTTGCACTTAACGTGATGCAGTTTAGTCAAACACTTACATTGCATGAGGTGAATACATGTTCCATTTTAAAGCTTTGAGTAGATGTCTCTTGATATACTTGAGCAGTCACCACAAGGTTTTGGTTTTCTATGTGTCTTAGTTCAGAGAAAAACTGGCAACTTGGTGAACATGTCAATTTTTCAATGTCCGTAAGTAAACTCCCAGGTTCAACTGTAGTCTAAATGGAATATAAAAATTCAATCATTTCATAATCACACTAAAGGTTGTAAATAGCATTAAAAAGTTCTCATAGGGAATATACATCATTTAAATTCAACTGATGAAAACTGATACAGAAATTCTGACATATCAAGTAGGGGCAGTATTACTTCATCAACTACTTATACCTTTTTAGGCCTTTCTTCCATAATTGTGAGTTTGCCTCACTACCGCCCAAATAATGCAGTCCCAGACCTTTTTTGTTGGTTTTGCAACTCACATTTTCTGTCATAATGTTCAGGAAGTCGAAATAATAGCGGAAGTCAAACACCAAATATGACACAAGTTAAAAACCTTTGTGAGTGCACATTTCACTCTTGATTAGCTGTAAAACCCAGTAAACATTTTCGGGTTTTGCAAATGTTTGAAAGGAAACGTTTGGCAAAGGTTAAAAAATTATGGGTGTGAAAACCATTTGTAATAGAATGGTTTTAAAATGTTTATGTATAACGTTTATTAAACGTTTAACGATAAATGTTAGAAAAATGTTATAAATGAACATAATAATGTCTGAATAATAATGGGGTCAAAGGTCAAATTCAATATTTTTGTATGGTTGCTCACTATTGAAAATATTATTTTCATGTCTAAAATTGCAAGACAGTTGCTTAGAAATTGTGCCCCCATTCAATTCTTACTTTTAGGGATTACATATGGGGCAATTTTTGACAAAGTCCTCTAAAATCCCCTATTATTGCTCACCGCCATTTTGGTTTGAAGATGTTTGAAGGTTTAAAATATAGGTATAAAAAACTTTTTTGACAGAATGTTTTAAAAACATTTGACAAACTATCTTCTTTAAACATTTTATGTGTACTGTTTATCAAGCATTTCATGATGAATGTTTGAAAAACATATCCAGCAAAAGCTTAATTTCTTCAGCTATTTTAAAAATGGTTCAAAAACATTTCCAGTCAAACCTACCTTCTTGAGTTATTTTATAAACATTTAATAAATGTTTCCAGAAAAAAACGTTTGTACAGACAATGTTTAGAAAACGTTTTTAAACATTACAGCATTAACGTTCACTTGGAAATGTTTACAAAACCATAAGATAAGGTTTAATTAGGTTTTAATATGTTTTGTAAACATTTAAACCATTTAAAACGTTTCTAATGTTTACTGGGTAAGGATACTGTTCAAAATCCTTTTCATTCTTCTCGATAAAACTTGTTGAAATAATGCTCAACAGGTTCACCATATGCTCTAATCAAAAACTTCACTATTAAATACAAATATACATATTATAATAGATTTTAAACCTCACAGTAGTTACCACCATATTAATAACATAATACATCAGTATATATAACATATTAAGTAATGCCTAAAAGGTTACAAAAAGGGCAATCAACCATTTATGTATCTATATTTCATCATAGGTAACACGGGTTTTATTACCCCAAATGCTTTGGTTCAAAATGGTTTGCCTGGAATCTATTGAAGAATTTACATTTAATTTACAGTATGCATTTAGCACTTCTTTATAAAAAAATTGGTATATTATTTAGAAAAGGCATTTCATCCAAATTAGAATTAAGACAATAAATTGTTTTGTCTATTCCTCATTTGGTAAATATTTGTTTTATGTAAAAAGGCCAATGTGCATTATCTTCAGCTGCACATATTCTTTTCTACCCACTTAGAGTCAGGAATATTGACTCAATGTCAGGTGGATTTCAACCACCATGTTTAATTTCCCTGATCACAGTTGTCCATTTAATTTTTTCTTTGGAATCCCGTATAAAATTGAATAAGTTCTTATTTATCTCTTTTATGACTCCTTGAGGAACACCATATTCATGGCTAAGAAAGTAGGCTTAGGAATTGCCAGGGATTTTAAAATGACAATCTTCCTAAAGTATGTCAGTTTTCATTTATTCCATTGTAAAAGAGTGCTTTGAAACTTTAGCGAAGCATTAGTGCAGTTGTGTTGTTCACAAATTTCTGCATCATTACCAACCCAAATGCCTAAGCAGTTTATGCACTGATTTGTTATATTTATTTCTCCAAGGTCTCAGTTTGTCATATTATCTCTTCCAAGAAACATGGCATTTGTTTTTTTTTGTTTAACATTAAGCCTGCTAGTTTTCCAAAATTGTCAAGTTCTTTTAAAACAATTGGTATTTGGGCCTTGTTTTTTAAAAAGAGGATAGTATTGTCAGCATATTGACATATTTTGACAGCTTGAAATGCTATTGTTCCATATTTAAAGCCTGTAACTTCATTATTTTGTCTTATCCTACATGCAGGAGCTTCCATACATAAGATAAATAGCAAGCTGATAGATGGCAACCTTGTCTTACTCCGCTTTCTAGTTTAAATATTTCAGATATCCAACCATTATTTTTAATGCAAGCCCCTGGTTTGGTGTAAACAATTTTTATCCAGCACATGAATTTGTTTCCAAAATTGTATTTTGTCAATGCTTTATTAATGAATTCCTATTCTGGGCTATCAAAAGCTTTCTTAAAGTCTAAGAATGAAATAACCGCACTCACATTTTGCATTTTGGCATACTCTATTGTGTCTTGCACTAACCTCATATTGTATCCAATAAATGTACCCTTGATAAAGCCTTTTTGGTCAGTATTTGTTATTTGCTTAAGAACTTTTTGCACTCTTTCTGCAAAAATGTAAATTAGAATTTTATAGTCTACTCCTGTAAGACTCAATGGTCTATAGTTGTTTAAATTTTTAGTATCCCCCTATTTGTGTAAAAGACTCATAATCAAAATTCTTTGTGTATTTATTAAGGATCCTTTCTCAAATACGTTTTAAACACTAGGAGTAGGAAATCATTAAGTTCATCCGAAAAGGTTTGGTACAACTCTGCAGGAATACCATCAAGATCAGAAGGCTTATTTTTTCATTTTTATAAAATATGATATATTTTAGTTTCTCTTTTGTGATGTCTTTGTCACACATGTCTTTTTCCTCTTGTGTGAGAATATTGTCATATTTTATTGTATTTAAGTACTTCTTTATGTCTTTTTTATTAGGACTTTTCATTTTATATAGCGCTTTATGAAATGATGTTGAATATTTCAGAATTTTTTTGTTTGTACTTTAAACATTTTTACTATTTATTAATTTTTTAATTGCATTATTTGTTTATCTTCTTTTCTCTAGGCTTAGGAAATATTGTGTTTATTTTTCTCCTTCTATATATTTAGCCTTTGATCGAATTTGTGCCCCAACTGCTTTTTCCAGCGATATATTTGATAATTTCTTTTTAAGCTCTTTTTTCTTTATAACAAAGGTACTGGAATTATTTTTAAGTATCCAATATTTCAATTTGTTTTTCTATTTTTAAAGATTTTTTTGTTTTCTTTCTGATGCTTTAATTTGACTGTTTTATAGAATATTCTTTAATGAGTACTTTCATTAAATCCCATATTATTCTCTTATCTTCAGCTGCTTCATATTCTAGTCAGGTGCTTTTTATAATTTCAGTAATTTTTGTTATGTATTCAGATTCTTTTAAATAAGATACATTCAACTTCTAATAACCAGGGCCTCTTAGGTTTGTTTCTATACCCATTTCTAACACAACTGCTCTATGGTCAGAAACTGGAGCTGAAATAATATTATACGATTGTGTTTGTGGCGTTAATGTATCAGATACAAATATATTATCTATTCTGCTTCGTATATCTAAGTTACCTGGGTGTGGTGTCATGTGTATTGTGTAATGTTTTTATATTTTATTACCCAGGTATCTTTAACTTTTAATGTTTTATTGAATTTATTAATTCTTTTGTACTGTTATCTATGTTACCTGTGGACCTATCTGATTGTGGCTAAAGACATCTGACAACTCTAAGGGGCAACATCATGTCCAATTCAGTAATTATTATTCCATAGAAATAGCCAGGTTGACACCACAGAGACACCAGGTAGATAACATGCTAAGGTGGTAAAGCCTTATCAAAGAGATAAGATTTTAGCTTTTCCCGGAAACAGCAAGATTTGGAGCAGAATGAACATTGTCAGGCAGATCATTCCAAAGTGTGGGAGCATCAAAAGTAAAATTGTGACCAAAGTGATTTTTTATTCAAGAACAGGTGGTCAATATTGAGGAACCTGTAGGAACCTTATATGTGGGCGTTTGTATCTTGTGCCATATCTTCCACAATGAATAGAAAATGAGGACTGAAATAGCTTGGATGACCACTGTGAAGAAACTTATAAACCAAAGTGGCAGTTTGAAAATACAACAAAATTCAACTGGCAACCAATCGAGTGGTTGAGAAGAAGAGAAGCTTGTGAATATCTATTGAAATTTGTGACAATGCTACCAAGTGTGTTTGGATGATATGGCCTATTGAGTCAGTTTACAGCTACCTTAACCACCTCACATGCTAGTTCCACCATTATTTTTGATTGGGGCAACATCAATCAGATCAAAGGTCACACTTCATTAACCAACCCTAACTGTGGGGGTCACATTTTGAAATTTGTAACAGAAGGATACACACAATCTTAGGATCTTAATTTAATCAGTAACTGTTGTCGTACTTTAATGATTTTAAACAAGCTTGTGATAGCTAAGTTGCATATTTTGGATACAATGGCCTCTACCAGAAGAAAATCTCTGGTGTCTACAGGCAAGAGGAAGTCACTATCTTCAATGACAGGTGTAATGTCATCAAACAGAATAAGCAGATGGCTGCCACACAAACAGCAGGATCGGATGGATCTTACATTGTAATCGGATCTCATAAAACTGTAAGTGCTGCTACTTCTAATACTGGAACAGTAGCTGAAATTCCTCAGGCCCCTGACACCAACCAGGTAATTCTTGCTGTTTTAAGTTGACTGGTGGTCGCCAATCAGGATCTGGCCAGAAGAGTGGGCAGAATTGAACAGCAGTCTAATACAAATTTCACACCTGTGCCATCACCAAGACCCAGAGAAATGGGGAACTTTATAACTTACCAGTACACAGACCTCATCAGGTGGACAGTTTTCCACCCATGTGTAAAACACACAGGGTGGCCCCAGGATGCCATGGGGATCAGCAGGGAAGGGATCCTACCCTCGGTGGATACAGTGAGGCACATACCCAGCATTTCATCAGCTGTGTCGCAACTGCTAGCCCAATAAAAGGGCTAGGGCATTCTCCGAGGTAAGGATGCCCAAAGATGTAAATCTGGTCATTATAACACCACAGGGACCCTACTGTGAAACTAGAACTCAGATGGCCAAATGAAGGGTGTGTACCCAGTAAGCATTTTTGGATTTTGCAAACATTTGAAAGGAAACATTTGGCAAAGGTTAAAAAATGATGGGTACGAAAACCATTTGTAATAGAATGTTTCTAAAATGTTTTATGTATACCGTTTATTAAACATTTAATGATAAATGTTAGAAAAACATTGTAAATGAACATAACAATGTCTGAATAATAATGGGGTCAGAAGTCAATTTCAATATCTTTATATGGTTGCTCACTATTAAAAATATTATTTTTATGTCTAAAATTGTAAGATAGTGACTTAGAAATTGTGCCCCCCATTCAATTCCTACTTTTAGGGATTGCATATGAGGCAATTTTTGACAAAGTCCTCCAAAATCCCCTATTTTTGCTCAGCGCCATCTTTGTTTGGACATGTTTGAAGGTGAAGGTTTAAAAATATAGGTTTAAAAACGTTTTTGATAGAATGTTTAAACATTTTATGTGTACTGTTTATCAAACATTTCATGATGAATGTTTGAAAAGCATTTCCAGCAAAACATTCATTTACCCAGCTATTTTATAAATGTTTTAAAAACATTTCCAGTCAAACCTAACTTCTTTTTTATAAACGTTTAATAAAGGTTTTCAGTAAAAACATTTGTATAGAGAATGTTTATAAAACGTTTTTTAAATGTCATAGTGTCAACGTCTACTTGGAAACGTTTAGAAAACCATAAGATAAGGTTTAATTAGGTTTTAAAAACGTTTTGTAAATGTTTCAACCATTTATTTGTTTATTTGGGGTTTTACGTCGCTTTCAACACTGTACAGGTCATATCACGACGGGTAGTTGGAAGGGCAGAGGAAACCAGTACATATAGTTCGCTAGGGTTCTGTACTGTAAACTGCCGACCAACGGCAAGCAACTACCAGCTTTCCCACTTACAGCCATGACGGGGATCGAACCCCGGCCGCAGAGGTGGGAGGCGAGAGTGTTACCACTCTGCCACCGTGGCCCCCTGTTTCAACCATTTAAAAACATTTCTAATGTTTACCGGGTGGCAACCTCACAGACAGGTAAACCTGCTTATGATGAGCTGGTGGCCAGCTAAATAATATTCTTCTGATCCAATATGCCAATCTGCCACCAAAGATGCCACCTATCTTGGGCTAATGAAACACAGTAGGCCTTAAACAGGATTGGGACTTCCTAGGTAGATGTTTTGAACTGTCAAAGCATTAACAACCAACAAAAGGTAAGGGTCTGCAAGTTCTTCAATGAGGGATCATGTTCCCATGATTTTAGCAACGGAAATTACAGACATATATGTTCTTCATGTTTTAAGAATGGACGTTCTCTGCCTCATCCAGAGAGTAAATGTAACTTGAAAGGTAACAAACCACCAGCAATGACAACAGTGTTTGGACTTGTGTAGCAACAAAGAAGCCATGTTTGATAATTTATATAATACATGTGAGGAGAGTAATCAGCCAGCTGACCATTATCAGTATGATTTTGATTTCATACATGGTTCTTATAATAAAGATATTATGGTACAGTGTGTAAACACTAAGCTGTCTGATAAAGGGCTTCAAAACACAAGTAACCTACTTTGCGACTCCCTCAGTACACCCATGCAACATTGGGTTTTTGATGAATTTATTTATGATAATGTGGATCATTGTTTTGATTCATTTCAATTGGTTTTCAGCCCCTCTCTTGGTGATCTAATGATGATATATAATGTAAATGCACTAGCAGGTGATATGATATGACACTGTAAGATTCACATGTTGATTCACATATTGCAAGTTCATGTTATGATGCAAGGTTAGTGGGCAATATGCTTCAGTGTAAGGTATCACTAACGAATTGGAGTACCAAGAACCCTCAAGTTTATGAACCAGTTGTTTACTTGCACACTGACGTATTGGAATGTAAATTTTACAAGTATGCTATTGGATTGGATGGTAAATACTTTTGGTATACATACATGGTACAGGCTTGTTGATCATTTTAAAGGTGTATGATGCACAGTTGAATTTGATTAATAAAAATTTGGAGGTTTGGAGGGGTTAACATTGTTTCCAAAGGACGTTTTTGAAAATTACAAAAAAGGCATTCAAATGTGCGAATATTATAATTGAACTTATACAATATATGCAGAATATAATTGATCAGTAATGCAACCAAGGGAAAGTATGTCAGTATGATCATCAGAAAGAGGTTGAGAATCAGGGCCACTTCTTGACAGGAGGGGCTCATGACTTGGGTTTTCGTGTCAAAAAAAACCAAAACACTTACAAACAAGCTTGCTTCGAATAAATGATAGTCATTAATTGTTATTTTCTGGATAAAAGAAGTTGATGCATAGCCTTAGACAGAAACGAATTGCATTTTATTGGACCTGCTAGGGATCAGATTGCAATTGACAGTATTGATAAATGTTTTGAGATTGCCCAGATCATTCGAGATACTGGTGAACCCAATTATAGAGGTGCATGCTGTCCCATTGCATGTTTCTTAAATATTAAGGCTTGGGAGAAGTACTTGGTTGACTATCCGGATAAGTGGATTTTACAGTATCTAAACTTTGGATTCCCTCTTTCACTCAAATCTGATACTGACCATCATAACCAGAATGTTACTATTCATTATTCTACACTACCCTACCCCAAAGCAGTTGATGAATATTTACAGAAAGAAATTCAGCTAGAGGCCATGTTAGGCCTTGTGAATGACTTTCAGAGCAATTTGGTTCACTGTTCACCTCTCATGATCAGGGAAAAAGATCTGGATAAGAGAAGGGTCATCTTGGACCTGTCTTATCCTAAGGGTTTATCTGTTAATGACCATGTGGGTAGGTCTGCATTTGATGACATTGAAGTTTTACTTTAGCTTACTTCAATTGATAATGTTATTTCTGATATCCTGAATACTGACGAACCAGTCTTATTTTAGGTAGATGTGGCCTGTTCCTTCAGGAACCTGTGTGTGGACCCAGCCGATTAAATTAAATATGATTTGCATGATTGCATTAAATATGGTATCAAATTGAATGGCCAGAGGTACCTTGATAAGATGATTGTGTTTGGCTTGCTTCACAGCAAAGCAGAGTATCAACTTTGTTCCGACATCATTTCCTACATTACACATAAACGTGGTGTTTCTTTGCACTGCTACATTGATGATTACATTGCTGTTTTTTTCAAAGAACACAGCTGTGAAAGCTTTTTGTCAGTTATGTGACATGTTAAATGAGCTGGGACTCCCCCTTAATATGGACAAGCTGACCCCACCGAGAAAGTGCTTAACTAGTGTGGGCATTTAGGTAGATATAGATAGCAATATTTTGAGGATTCATCCTGATAAATTGCTGGAAATTTATGGAGAATGTCTCAAAGTTAGGCATAAAACCCATCTCAGTCAAAGAGCTTTCCATTAATTGCTTGGAAAGCTATTATACATCCAGAAATGTGTGAAACCCTCCAGAATTTTCGTTAACCGAATTCTAGCACTTTTTAGAGAATCACCTGGTCAAAACATTCGTATATCTGACAACTTTTACCTAGATTTGGCCTGGTTTATTTGTTTCCTACCGCATTTTAATGGCATAACCTGCATTAGGAAGCAGCCTGTTGAGGCTCATCAGAATCTTCATCTTATGCATGTTTGACAGGTATGGGGGCAGTATGGCACAATAGAGTGTATGCCATCCTGTATGTGAAATTCCAGGATTTAGTTTGAATATATGTCACCTGGAAATGCATTACCTTGTTATTGCACCCAAAGTTTGGGAAAAATTTGGCAACATTCTTTCATAAAATTTATTGTGCTAACATGAGTGTGGTCCAAGTGGTTGCGACTAGTAGAACTAGGGATCCCTTCCTTGCCCTATACATAAGGAACGTCTGGCTACTCACAGCCTATCATGACACTGACCTTTAAGTTAAACATATCCCAGATAAGAATAATGTAATGACTGACACCATGTCTCAAATTTATTCTGACAGACCAGTCAACCATGACAAGTTGTTCCAATTCAATACTTTAACCTTCACCTGTGATATCAGATCCATCTGCTTTTTCATCTGTTTTGACTGCTTCAGCATTGGCTCGCACCAAGATGGCTTACAGGCCTTCTACCAGGTCATCGCACACCAACCACTGTAGAAGTTATTTGTGCTTTGTTATGTTCAAAGATTAGCTTCTCACCTAGGGTTATTCAAAATTATTTATCATCCTAAACAAGCATTTTGCTAAGCAACAGGCCTGGGACATGTCACCCTTTTCCCACCACCTCCTCCAGGCTTATGTCAGGAGCATTTTGATCAATTGAAAGTTTTCCCCTGTTCCAAAGGGCATTTGTGAGCTCAATACTTTGACCTTAATGATGCAGACATGTAACTTGAATGTGTTTAGCGACCCCCTTTGTTTAGAGCTGCTTCCTTGTGGGCATTCTTTGGTTTCCTGAGAATATCCAACATTGCAGCCTGTTCCAGGCAAAAATTTGATAGAAATAATAATTTCTTGAGGCAGGACATTATTTTTGCACCCCGGGGGCTCATGTCTTGTTGAAATGGACAAAAACCATTCAAGAAAGCAGAGCTCATCACTTTATTCAGATACCATGTTTGGGTGGTTCTCTACTTTGTCCTGTTAGGACCATCACTGATCTCTTACATTCCAGCCCACTTTCTCCCCAAGAACCATTGTTTGCTCATAAGAATCCACGTTTTGCCCCTGTTATTAATTCCACCATCAGAGACGCCATCAAAGTCATTTTGACACACCTCAATATCCCCCTTGAGGGCCATGGCTTCCATAGTTTTAGGAGATCTGGGGCCACAATGGCCTTTGACAACAGTGTCAAACTACAGGATTTTATGGCTCATGGTTTATGGCAGAGTTGGGCTGTATAGACATATGTTCAGAAGGCATGCATGGCCCCCTCCATCATTCCCCTCACTTTCTCTTCCATCATTTCCTAAAATCCATCAGTTGGACTTGGTGCTTGATATCTTACAAATTTTCTAAAGTTATTTTAACTACTTTTACATCTCTTACTGTATACATTATACTAACGGCTTTTGGATGTGACATCTGACCTAGCATCTGGCCTTTCAAACCTAGTAAACATTAGAAACGTTTTAAAATGGTTTAAACATTTACAACATGTTTTTAAAACCTATCTAAACCTTATGGTTTTCTAAACGTTTCCAAGAAAATGTTTACGCAGTAATTTTTAAAAAACGTTTTATAAAGATTCTCTATACAAACGTTTTTACTGAAAACATTTATTAAACATTTATAAGTTTGACTAAAACATTCTTTTTTAAATATTTATAAAATAGCAGAATAAATTAAGGTTATGCTGGAAATGTTTTTCAAATATTCACCATGAAATGTTTAACAAGAGTACACATAAAATGATTAAACAATATCGTTGATCAAATGTTTTTAAAGCATTCTATCAAAAACGTGTTTAAAGCCATATTTTCAGAATGCTTATTACACCTCCACCTTCAAACATGTCCAAACAAACATGGTGGTGAGTAATGATAGGGGATGTTAGAGGACTTTGTCAAAAATTGCCCCACATGCAATCCCTAAAAGTAAGAATTGAATGGGGGTACAATTTCTAAGCCACTGTCTTACAATTTTAACCATGAAAATAATATTTTCATTAGTGAGCAACCTTACAAAGATATTGAATTATTATGCTCATTTATAACGTTTTTATAACAATTATCATTAAATGTTTAACAAGCGGTATAGATAAAGTGTTTTAAAAATATTCCATTCTAAATGGTTTTGGTACCCATCATTTTTAAACCTTTGCCAAATGCTTCCTTTAAAACGTTTGCAAAACCCAAAAACATTTGCTGGAAACTGATTCTTTGTTTTGTGACAAAGCTAAGAAACTGTGGCTACTATGGCCCGATAGGGGTCTATCGAGTCAGTTTACAGCTACCTTTACATCATCTTATGCTAGTTGTACCATTATTGTTGATTGGAGCAACACTGATCAGATCAAAGGTCACACTTCATTTACCAACCCTAACTGATGGGTTCACATTTTGAAATTTGTAACAGAAGGAAACACACGCTCTTAGGATCTGAATTTTAACCCACCACCCTTCCCTAGTACATTGACATAAGCAGGATTCTGCTACATAGCTCTCAACCTGGACCCCTCTGACAATGTCCTGGTCAGAGAGAGTTCTCTCCGGATTGATATAGGTATAACAGTTTGAATGGGTTACCTTGCTTACAGGAAGGACACTTTCGTTTTGATCTTGAGACCTGGACCCCTTTGGACTTGAACCAACCAAGGGAGTTCCCCTAGGATTGATATGGGTCTTGAGTGTTTAGGTCAATATATAACACATCACACATATATTAGTTTCAAAGCAGGGTCATGCAATACCCTGGTGGCCCCCTCTTGGATGGGAGGTTCAATTGTTGCAAACATGATGTGATAAACATGCTGAAATTGTGCTTTTTGTAGCATTTTTGTAGAACAAATGACAAAAACAACTGAGTGTCATCAGCATAAAAATGGAATTTGATGCCTTCCAATAACCTCACTCAAAGGAGTGGTGTATAAAGAGAAGACCAGAGGACCCAGGACAGAGCCTTGTGGTACTCCAAACAGCAGCTCGTGCAATCATGAGAGGATTGACCCAATTTTATTTGCTTGCAATAGGCTGCTAAGATAGGAGAACAACTTTACAATCGTGGCTACACACACCAAACCATGACTTAAGACAGTTCAGAAGAGTATTATGGTCAATTGTGTCGAAGGCAGCTGACAGATCAAGTAAGACAAGTGCAGTGGGCTCACCACGTGACAGCATGAGAATGATCTCATTTTTGATATGCAGTAAGGCAGTTTCAGTGGAGTGACCAGTTTTATACGCTAATTGTGCGGATTGTCAAGATTGTTACTGTTTATGTGTTGCATAAGCTGTTTGACAACTACTGCTCCACCAATTTTGACATAAAACATAGTCCTGATATTCAACGATAGTTCTTCAAGCCGTCACTTGGAAGTGATGCTTTCTTAATAAGGGTGATAAATTAGACGTCACAAATTGGACTTCGGATGTCACAAATTGGAGTCAGATACATGTCAACAACCAAAATTAAATGAGGAGTAAGAAAAACACTGTTGCAAATCGGCCATTGGATGTCATAAGCTGCATACATATGTACATACACTTCAGAAAAATTACGAGATTTGTTTATCCTTCGGGTCTTATGATAACTCCCAAAGATCAATGAATATACTTCAGTCAAAGGTGTACTTAAAACAACACTTTGAAAAAATGAAGTGAACATACCTCATCATACATAACATCTCCTCCCAGAACCTTTACTTGCAGATTTATGTGTACATTTCCCTCATGGACGATGATAGGCTGCTCATACAGAGGATAATTTGACCATTCATTGACCTAGAAAGCCACAAAAGGAAAATACTAATGCATTCAGAATATATCTTAAAGTATTATAATATGTTACATGAAACAATATTTTTAACACAACAGAATGAAAAAAGTATGGGAAAATAATTTTTCATCAGTTTTTATTGCTACATTTGTAGTCTAACTTGCAATGTGGTCTTGTATCAGTTGTAAGATGTTAAATCAAAGAAAAACAACTGTGAATAACCATTATCATTTGGAGTTTTATTTTAAAAACTGTATTTTATATGTACAAACACGTATACACGTATTAATTAACACAATTATTCTTGTTATACACTGAGTTACTACCACTACATTCAGTTATCTGAATTACTTGTTTCGAGATTTATCAGAAATGTCCATAGTAAAATTTCAGTTACAGTCTAGTTAAGCAACTCTTTGATAACCATTACTACTATGCTACATTCTTCTATATACACTGAATTGTAGCTTGTGATAAAGCGTAAAATACCAAGAAATTGAAATTAAATAAAATATATTCTTGAATTAGTATGTTTGGATTTAATTCGTATAGCATTTGAATGTTACCAAATTTATAATAATCCTGATAATAACTGCCAACCTCCAAATGTTCAGGTATTCAGTATAATACATTGAAATGTAGTTGGTACTGTACCTAGCCGCAGTTGGGGTTGTGTTAAGATATGCCCATATAGCCTCAGATCTCCAGTGACCATGTTGTTTTATTTTGTAGAATTCGACATTGTTGTCAAAAGCCAGAGATGCACCACTGCATCTGAACGCATGAAAGGTGTATGGACTTGGGTTCCAACCTAGAGTGACAACGATCAGTCTCAAGAAAGATCTCACATTTGATGCTGTTAATGGGACCCATTCATTTGTAGTTTGAATTTGAAATAAGGGATCAGTTTTATTATTCTGAGACTTGGTCAATAACCATTTCAATGCTTGGACTGGAAATATAACTTTATTTGGAAGACTAGGTAGCTCCACTACCTGTACTTGGCCAGAAGTTTGCTTTGTTTTACTACAAGTAACAATTAAATGTACACCTGGTTTTGCAAATACCACATCGCTTTTAATTGGAAACCTGGTCTTATAAAAATGAGTAACTGCATTGGGAACTAATGTAGATAGTCTAAAAAAATGCAGTTAAAATAAACTTGTAAATATATGACCATTGTGAAAAGTATTTGCTTTCATAACTAATCTCTGTAATATTTGCAATTTGGATTTTAATAGTAACTTTTGCGTTTATTTGCACAGATCTAATGAATAATTGGATTTCCCTAATACCCAAAGCAGCTTTAGACCAATTAAACAGTTCAAAGAAATGTCGCAATAGCCAAAGGTCAAGCAATTTGCTCTGAGCTTGGAAACAGGAAAAGGTCAAACTGACTGCAAAGGGCATAGTCCTGAACCATGGACAAAGCCAGGTGAAGTGAAGTGGTGAAAGCCAAGAAAATTTCACTGTGACTATTGAGATGGAGAAAGGTGGAGGAAAGTGAGGATGTAGTATGTAAACCACTGAATTTTTTAATATGAACAAGTAAGGATGTTATTTCAAAATATAAGGTAATTTTGATGAATTTGAAGAGTATACTGTGATGCAGATCGCATACAGCACCTCAGGAGCCAGTTTGGTTTGTAAATTCTTGTCCATTACACTTATAAATATTCAAAAAGTGAAATAGAATAAACACGACTCAAATGCAATACAAAAGATGTTACCTTTAGTCTCAAGAGGTTTAAGCATACTCAGGTGTTAGGTATATACTAAAAGAGGTACGTAGCACCCCATCACCCCTTTTCTGGCATCACATGTCCTAAAAATCACTGTAAAGATTATGTAAGTGTTTGAAGAAATAAGTAGCAGACACTAATACTGTTAGTAGACATTTTCTTTTTGAATGTATTTCCTGTCAGATAAAGGTGACGTTAGCGATGTACAAATGTTATATATCTACAAGGGGTTAGAAATTAAAACCCATGTTAAACCTATGTGGCTGCTCATGTAATAGTGCTGTTCCACTGGAGACAATCTAAACTGACCCTCGAGTCCATTAGGTGATTCGGGGTTCGTGGATATAAAAGCGTGGGAAAAGGAAGGGTTGGTTAAACCTACTAAACAGGATGTAACACATCCCGGCCTATCTGGATCTACATCCCGACCTGACTTGGGATCGGGATGTTTTTTGTGTGAAAGTATTAGGACAAACCCTAGTGCATGTTGGTATTGTTCTACAACTTGTTGTGGAGTGAGGCCAGGTTTTTGAATGACTGTTTTCTGACAAGACGGTAACACTATAAGATTGGACTGGAAGTGGCAATGAAAATATGTAAAGAGACAAGGACCAGCCAGTTTCCTTGTGGGTGGAGCCACAGTCGGGATAACAGGTCAGGGGTGGATCAAATATAAAAAATGTTTACTATTTACTAATCGACACTGCAAACATTGCAAATGGACCCTAGAGTTAGGGAAGGTTGATTCCAGTGGAACTCCCCTATTATCTACTGTGACTGCACATGATTCTTTGTGCCAAAATGATTAGAAGTATTGTCTGAATATATGGATCATTCTAAAAGTTAGGAATATTCATTCAAAAAGTCAAGCCACATTTTTTTATATTTTCACATTTTGGGTTCAGGGTTATTTTTATTTATATTCTAATCCATGGCATTTCAAAGCTTTAAGGAGTACTTGCAAGTTGTAATGGTCATCTACTTGTTCATAACCCCATATATTGTCTTAATTAATCAGGTATTGAGAGTCTCTGTGTATAATGACTAGTTATAATGACACTAACACTGACATTTTGTTGGTTTGTTTAAAAAATAACCAAACAAGTTGTGAACGGATTTTACTGAAAATGGTACAAGACAATTAACAGATGATTAAATTTTGGAGGTGAGCCAGATCACTTTCATCAGCCATATTGGAGGTATTGTGTCTCGGATGTCTGGTTTCTCCGAGTGCTTTTCTGGTAATAAATTGTTATACTTGAGAGCAAGTCGCAAGGCTGATATTTTTGGTGATACAACTTATCTTTCCAGTTTTTTTTTTTTTTATCTTTTATTTATTTTTGGTATATATATGTACAAAGTTACAGGTAATAATAACAAAAGTCAAATTCTAGATGAGTGTATCGAAGAAACAGTATACAAAACTCACAAATAGTAAATAAATTGGTTACATAGAGGATAGATCAATATTTAACAATATCAGGGGAAAATATATTTTCTTTCAATGGTCACTTCAGTCGCTTTATGCATACGTAATAATGAACTTCAACAATGTCTACATCATAGATTTGATCAATTAACTATTGTTTCTAGATTAACATGTTATATAAATACATAAACCTTGCATCAAATATGGTGCCTCTGTCTTGTTTATTGTAGATCAGTTTATCGATGCTTATCCTGTTCTTTAACATATTTATATAGTACTGAAAATTAAGTTCTGATTTATTCCGCTTACATTTACTGATGAAATATTTTCCAATTAAAATAGCAAAATTTAACCAATAAAACTCATCATTATTAACATTTATTAACCCAAACAGGACATCTAAAACTGATAGTTTTTTACTAACATATAGAGATGTACATAACCAATTCGTGAACTGCTTCCAGAAAACAATGGATATTGGACAGTAAAAGAAGAAGTGTTCAAGGTTATCTGTGCCAGAACAAAAATCGCACTGCGAACTATCTTTAATACTCCAGATAAACAAGTTATAGTTACTGTTATAAATTCGGTGAAGAATTTTAAATTGTAAAGTAATTAAATATGTGTCAAGAGTGACTTTGGAAGGTAGAGAATATATATCCGGCCAATTAATATTGTGCAGGAATGGGTAGTGTTCTATCCATTTTTCTTGGCTGGTTGGAGATTTATAGTTTGATAAAACGTAGAAATTGTTAACTTCTGAAGATTTAACTTTCAGAATATTTGTCATACACTTGTTTGGAACAGATACTTTTGAAAAGGTTTCAACATTCGGAGATTTTGAAAGTGTTTTGATATTTTTGCTAACACAACTAATGAGCCGGTTATATTTCATGTCACATATAGAAAGCCTGAATTTTGTTTCTAGGTGAATTTTATTCAAAACTGATTTCAGCTCATTATGAAATATGTCTGAGACTCTTGATATGCCTGCCTCTTTCCAATTATTATATTCAGTACCAAAGGGTTTGTTTTCAGTGGTAAATAGAGGATTTTCAAAAAGATTTTCCTCTAAAAGCTCATCTAAACTACTTGGTTTTGTTGATATTATGTTAAACCATGACATGAGAACGCTTTTATAATAAGTAGTTTTCGCATACTTGTGGAAAGTGAGTATGCGTTTTTTTTCAAAAATTTCTGACACTTTATAGCCCATTAAGAATTCCGTCAAAATTTTCCATTTGGCCTTGATAGTATTGCATAATCTTTTGATAAACATAATATGTGCTGTATTGCAAACATATTTGGCAGAAATCATATTTAGACCTCCCAGTACAGGTGGAAGTAACATGGTTCCTTTTGCAACAAGATGCTTGTTATTATTCCACACAAAATTGCAAAGCTTTTGATCTAAAGTTGTTAAGCATGATGTGCTTATTGGTACCACTGATGCTAGCTGTAGAATATGAGGCAGAATTAAGGACTTTACTACTGTAACTTTTCCTTTTAGAGAGAGTTTTCTAGGAAGCCACGAATTAATGATGGACATAATAATGTCAATTTTTGTGTTACTGTTCAGAGACACCATTTCAGTCATATCGTTTGCAAACCAAGTACCTAACGTTTTGAAAGGTTTGGTTGTCCACTTTATACCATATTTTCCACTTTCTAAATTCAGGCAATTATTCTGTACTACAAAGGCAATTGTTTTCGATTTGTTTAATTTCAGACCAGAGTATTTGTGAAAGGTCTCAAATATATCTAGAGCGACTTTAACAGAATATGAGTCTGACAAGAAGAGAGTAGTATCATCTGCCAATTGGCATAATCGTATTTCCTGTTTATTGACATATATACCATGTATCTCTTTTGTTTCACGTATTAAGACAGCAGCAACCTCAGCAACCAAAAGAAATAATAAAGCACTAATTGGACAGCCCTGGCGTATTCCTCTGCTCAGTTTAAAAAAGGGGGAGAGATATCCATTATTAGTCACACAACTTTCACTCTCAGTATACAATAGGGAGATCCACTTTTGGAAATTATCACCAAAACCATATATTTTTAATAATTTTTTCAAAAATGGCCATCTAACTGTATCGAAAGCTTTTTCAAAATCGATAAGGAGAATGATGCATGGGTGTTTGTACAGTTTGCAGTACTCGATGATATCAGAGATCAATCTTGTATTTTCCCCAGAAAACCGTTTTTCAATATACCCAATTTGATCTGGATTAATGATTTCTTGGAGTGTTGTTTTGAGTCTGTTGCACAGAACTTTAGCTAATATTTTATAATCGGTATTCAATAGTGATAAAGGACGCCAAGAGCTCAATACTGTTAAATCCTTATCCTTTTTTGGTATCAGGTGTATGACTCCTTGGTTCTGAGTACCAATAAGTCGACCTTGTTGAAAAGCATCTTTGTACGTTCGATAAACTATATTGCCTATATCATGCCAAAAAAATTTGTAAAATTCAGCAGTAAAACCATCGGGTCCTGGGGATTTATTATTAGGAAGAGTTTTTACAACTGCTGAAACCTCTTCGAATGTGATTTCTTGATCACAAACGTGACATTTTGTCAGTTCTTAACAATTAATTGAAGCAGCCTAGCTCCCAACCCGCATTTAATTTCAGCTTGGTTTTATGAGAATCTGTAAAAAGTTAAACAGTTGTATTAGAAATTTACTACCAAAACAAACATGTGAAATTGGATGATATTTATGTTATTAAAGGTTTCATACCAGTGAATGCGCCGGGATTTTGCCCAAACCCTGGAATGCAACAGCAAATTGAAAGACACGATTGTCAATGTTCCCAAAGAGGGATGCCAACAGATGTTTTTGATTCCTTTGAATTCTTTCTGGTTCATTTTCAACAACACAAAAGCTGCAAAAGTGGTTGATTTCTAGGTAGCAGTATTCATCTGTTATCCTCCACATTATGTTTTTTAGCATGGCAATAATCGTCCTCACATAAAACCCAGTCATAAGTTTCTTCACTGGATGTATTGCTATAGAGCAACAAAGCATCTTTACTTTGCACTTTGAATTTTATCAGTATATGCTCTCTGAAATGGAAATTGTGTGGCTCAAGGTTAATGACCACACCTTTCTTGTTTGCATATTCTGGTAAATGATGAGTATCATCACTGATGTTGTTTGTGGTAATTGCAACACTAACTGGGTCATCCACTGCACCCTCGGGGACTGTAATGAACAACTCATCTCTGCCACATAGCTTTTCTTTGAGCATCCCTCCTTTATTTGTGACAGTAATTGCTAAAGTGTTTCCATTGCTTTCAATTGCTGTTGAATTCAGTACATTGTCATATTGCAGCGGTCTCCTGTTTTGTTCATATTCCAGCATGGTTTCCTTTTCTGAAGTTGTGTGATGAGTATTTTTAACATAAGTTATGTTTGATTTTGCTGATTCATCAGTCTGACTAATGTGATATGGATGAGCAACATTGCAGGCATAAATGTCCTCTTTGTTGTCATGCGCAGGATTCATTGTCATAGTAGCATTGTTTAATTCTTGGCAGCCTTCATCTTCACCAGAAGAAAGACCTTCGTCATTTTCTGTTGAAATCAATTTTATTTATTTATTTACCTATGTATTTATTTACCTACTTATTCATTTATTTATTTGTATCGTGCCTAGTACTTTATCGGTTATACTTTGATAGGTAGTTGGATAGGCAGAGGAAACCAGTAAATACAGTTGGTCAAAGTCCTGTACTGTAAACTTACAGCTTTCCCATGCGAGGTCAGGCCTGGATTTTGAACTCTGATCTCAGAGGTGGAAGGTGAGTGTTTTACCACTGCGCTACCATGGCCCCTAAATCAATTTGATCAATCAGTCTTCCCATTAATACAGGTATCTTATATACTTGTGGCATTATCATTTTATCTCGAGCTAAGATCTGAGATATATTTAGTGATACAACATTGAATTGTAAAAATGTCTGGCATCAAACCTTAAAATACAGCTCTACGTACAGTGCCAGTAATATCATCAACAGGTGCATATATTGCAATCCAAAGTACAAATTATTGTGGAATCACAACTACACTGCATACTTATGACTCAAAGTGTATCATCAACATCAGCAAAAATAATCTCAACAATGCAATGCAAAATTGGTGCAAAGTTAAATTAAATCACTGGGGAAGTTTAACTATACTATATGCACATGGTACCATGCTACATTAACAATATCAGCAAAAACAATGGTAAAATGATATATGTTGTGCAAATTACTGTCAAAATACAACTATCCTACACACTTTTATGAAATACTAATTGCTCTTATTGCCAAGCTTGATTGTATACTTAGGGTGCATATTATATAAACAGTATCAGTGGAAAAAGTCTAGGAAATACAATGAACAGAGTCAATGACGTTGCCTGTTATCGGCAGGCAGACTAAAATATTTTCTTCAGGTTATGAAACATTTTACCTGCGAAAAGGTCTTGTTGGTTTTCATTTTGGTAGCTGTTTCCCTGTAAATGTTTCTGTTTCTACAAGTTTTGAAAAAGGTCTTTAACCGAAATCACATTAGTATATATAAACAAATAAAACAACTGATTAAAATAATTATGTTCTTGGTGGTGTAGTGAGCGTTAGATTATCTCATTCTAAAGAAATAAACATGAATGTCAGCAACAGTTTGAGAGTTTTTAAGAACTCTCTCTCTCTGTAATAATTATTTTATCTACTCCATAGCCATTTGATTTTTGTATCCTCATAGGGTTACCTTATTTAATCTACACTGCACCAGCATGCTTGATCTTCCAAATTCTCATTCTAAATTCCACCTAAGGTTAAAAAATCACCTAAAATCCTAAGGTTATCTTAAACTGTGGGTTGGAGCTTATGTAATAGCCTATGAGAAAATTAAAATTATATACTGTTAATATGATATTGACATAATTGTTAAAAGACATAAGATCAATTTATATTCAGGAATAATTTTACTTTTGACGGATAAATAGGTACTTGCATATTAAAGTATTTTTTTTCATATTTGGTCAAGGTTATTTAAATGAACCTACCTTTATTGGAAGACCTCCAACTGTAGCTTTGCACTTATCCGAGTCTACAAGTGATTCTGATGTTACATAAGACGGATGTGGGACATAATTCATATAATGTTCACTATTTCGGTGGAATAACGAATTCTGATAGACATCCGTGTTTGCCGTGGGTATAACGTGATTTCTGCCAATTGTTCCATTGCTGCCTGTGCTATTATTTGTAGAACCTACAAAGCAATCATAATCACATTACTGTAGTCGCAAGTATGCCTTTGGACATTCAGGTGTCCAGGGGGTCACTCCTTTGGTCACACCTTAAATTGTAGTTTAGCCATCACATTCGACCTAATTGGCTGACCCCTTCTCTCACTGGCTCCTGCCTCCTGTCCTTGGTCATCAGCATCAATACAAAAAAAAATATTTTACATTAAGTGCTTTACGTTTTTATATACAACGTTGTACAGTGGAAGATGGAAAAGAGATATAATCTCAGATCACGAAGGCGTGAATGTCACATTCCACTCGAACTACAGTTGGCAGGAGATGAGGAATTTTTGGTGGGGTTCTTGAGATCACCTTCGAGAGCCGGACAAGTGTTTGTTACTGACAATTCTGACACAAGTAGTTCTGACATTGACATATCTGCCCTTTTAGCCTCAGATAAAAATTGTTCCCCCAAAAATTCGTCTTCTCATATTTATGCTAGGTCTGATGACCTTGGCCAGGGGTCCGGTGGTACTGGGGGAAGTAAGCATTCAAATTCTGTGTCTCAAAATGATATTAATCACATCATATGATCCCAGCTCAGTGCACTGGGTGAATGGTTAGACAGAATGAAAAAAAACCCAAATAAACAGGGACCACAAAAGACCAATGATAGGTCAAAAATTAAGGCCTCATCTAAACATGGTCATAAAGGCAAAGTCATGCACAGTGGGTTCCAATTGTCTTAGGGTAAGTTATGTACTTAAATCTAAGCCTTTTGACTGAGTTAAGACTTATAACTGGATTTCACAAAGGGTTACTTAGTTAAGCCCAACATAGGCTAATTTATTGAATACCCACAATGATTTTCAAAATATTCTACTGGTTACATCCTTTTTAAGACATTTTATCTTATCAGAAATGTAACTATATAGGTGTCTCCAAAGAATGCAACTAAAACAATTTATTTGTATTCATTTAAGATGTTGCTACATTTAAGCTTTTGTTTAATCCAGGTTAAATTAAGTGGCCCTAACCTTAACGCAAGACTTGGTGAAAGCTGAGACTAGGCTGCTTTGTGAAACCAGCTAATTCTAAGACCACAAGCTTAGCCTATGTGTGAGACATAAATCCTCAGACCTCCCCTGATGCAAAATTGGTACACTTGTTCAGTATTTTGCCTTTTTTTAAATGGTGGCCCCAGTTTGACGAATTTCCCATTTACTGCTGTTTCGTTTCATAGTCACAAGCATGGTCTCAAGGGGGCCTTGTTAGGCAGTTGCATCTTTAATATTTGGTGAATCTTTACATGTAAATTCGGTTCGTTGAACCTTACCTTGGAATTAGAAAATTCCCAATGACATTGAGGCTGACCAATCACCTAAGGGTCCTTGACGCTTGATTGAATTCACCAATTAATGTGTGACCATTTGACTTGAGCTAACATTGAAAGAACACCAAAGGATAAATGTGAATTGACTAATGAGATACATGATTTTACAAGTAGTTTGATTTTAATGTTTTGGTATACAAGTTTGTTAAATGTTAGTATTCATTAGTATCAGAGTGTTTTAAACGTGATAACGAAGAATAAGAAGTCTCCTGTTTTTACAACAAAGAAAAAGCCATCAGCCACTGCCAGGGAAACAACCAATTGAAGCCGTCAAATGACAGTTTGTATCTGTTTTTTAACACTATTCTATCCTCTCACACCCTCGGTATGCCGTCAATTTCTGCTAGCTTATCTACAACAGAACTCGGTAGCAGTACTTTGCTGGCTTTTCTCCAAAAATCAGATGATTCTAGTAAACAGATAGTACGTCGAATGACCTTGTAAAGAGAATTACAACCAACTGGACACCTGTTCACCCACCTCTTGCTGATGGTTATTCACTTTTTATTGATAGCCATTCCCTGGTTCACGGCCATGAGCGGTTGAATATGATAGTTACCACAGGCCGCTTTCACTCTAAGGACCTCTTCATATCACAATCCCTCATCAGAAAGACAAGGGTCACACTTACTCGAATCTAACACTTAGTAAATAGTTGGTTAGGTCTCTTCGTATTCTCTTGGCTCTCATATCCACTTGAAGACACTAATATGTATCTTAATGATACTGCATTCAGATCTGATGAATGCTTGCTGCTCAGTCAACTATGTCAACTCTGGGCGGTCCGAGAAGGATGCAAAGTGTTTATGACACCATCACGCAGTTGCTCTCTCATTATGAGCAAGAAAATACACAAGAGTTGCTACCAGGTAAGCCAGTATCAAAGAGGTCCGGCCGATTAATAACATTTACACTAGTAATCTTCAACCACACTTATGATGGCCAAACGAGGGCTTCACAGGGGGGGAGGCATTAAGAAGAGGATCAGTTATGATGACCTCACATTACCACATTGGGTGGTTGTTCAATTATCTAATGCTATGCATGCCTTGAACAGGCTCAGTGCCTCTCAGGTGGCCCTCGCGAATTCTCAAACATTATCACAGCAGAACAAAGGAAGGATATGTAAGTTTTATAACGAAGGAGCATTTAATCATGAATGACATCACGGTATTTACAAACACAACTGAGCTCACTGTTGGAAAGAAGGTAAGATGTACAGCCATCAAGAGACAAAGTGTCATTAAGGGTGCTTACAAGAAACAAGATAAACAGCAGAACAAGTAGGGTAACCCAAGATTGGACTTATGACAGAAATGATAGTAGCTATTCATATATTAATTCTTCGTCTGATCACACTTTATTTTTATAATTTAGTTTTTTTTATAATCCAAAGAGCATTGTAATGCTATCATTGATGGCATTTTTGGTCATAAACTAATACTGAACTAAACTGTTACATTATTATTTACAACATGAAGTCTGTGGGGTTGTGACAAATGTGATGGGGTTGATAACTTTTCTAGCAATGATTCAATTGTAGATGCCCAGGCTGCACTAACAGCAATGTTGATACCAACATGCACTCAGCTGGCAGGGTTATCACTCACATTACTAAATCACAATTTCTGTATGAATGCCAGTCCACTTTTGATCAGATAACTAGAAGGTATATACTACTGAGACCCCAAATATTTGGCAATTTGCTAATGTTCGAACCATGGCTATTTTGAACTGGTTTGCAGGTAATGACGGCTCCTCGCATGTAAAATTAGTGTATGTTTATCCAAAGGTTGACTCACAATTTCAGGGGTTTTATTGGTCCAAATATGACAGCACTGGCAATAGTTGGGATCTTAGTATTTGCTCCAGTCCTGTGTGCAGCCTCAAAGTTATCCAATACTGATATGTACTTGCGACTGTTGATAAATTAGTGTTAATGGTTGAGACGTTGGATGATAATGCTTATTATAATCATTTCCAAGATTTGTGTTAGAACTTTTATTATAACTTTACATTGTATGGGAGTCACCAGGTTGGGGTAGTGCACACAACTAACAACCATAACACATTTGGTGGTTTTGACGAACGATCCAATGTTTCTAAACATTTACATGACAATTCCTGTTGTGATTCAGGTGAGCTGCTCTTTCTCATAATATAAATAATTCATATAAGACTACTGGTTATTTAGCACATGAGGTTACAGATTTTTAATTCATTGGCCCTGATGAACTTCTGCAGTGCATTGATACTTTGGACCAGTGTTTGTTAACAGCAAAAGTTATACCGAGTGCTGGATTGCCTAACTTCAGGGCTGCTAGATTCCCTGTTTCGTCTTATTGAATATTCAGGAATGGGAGGCTTGTTTATTATCCTGATAATAGGCTCATTCAATATTTAAAGTTTGGGTTTCCTCTTTCATTTTCAGATGATAATGATTTACGCAATACTGATATTTTGAACCATACATCAGCAGTATAATATCCACAAGCTGTCCAAGAAAATCTGAAAAATAAAATATCCTTGGGGGCAATTTTAGGTTTTGTCAGTGATATCCCTGACAAAGATTATCATTGGTCCCCCGTTCTCACTCATCCTGAGGATACACACAAACGCAAGGCCATATTTAATTGATCATATCCAGAAGTCAATTCAGTGAATCATCATGTCAATGGTAAGCTCTTTGAAAACTCTCAGTTTACTCTTAAATTCTCAACAGTTGATGATATTGTTCAAGAGGTCCAAGACTGTACTGATGACCCTTACCTCATGAAAATTGATGTTTCTCGAGCATTCATTAATCTTAGGGTTGACCCTAAAGCATAGGTGCAAGAGGGGGCGGGGGATATCTTTTCGCCCCCTCCAACTTTTTGCAAAAGAACTAAACTCCAATTTTGAGGTTTATGTAAATTTTTACAGGTAGCTCAATAACATATGGTCAAATTACACTTTTACCCTATTCACAGCTTAAGTGTACCACTGTGTAAGCTACCATTTGAACTATAAAATATTTATTTTTACGATTTGTAAAAGGAACATTTTCAGTTAACCTGTCATGGGATTTGTAAAATTCTGTGAAATGTTTCACTTATGCATAGCAAAATCATACATATAGTAATCTTCTACGTTTAATTTACCATATTGCTAATTATTTAGAACTTAGACATGTACTTGTAAATTCACACAGAGCAACGGTTTAGCACAGCAATTTGTCAGATGATAAGATTTTCCCAGAAAACTTTTCTTTCTTTGCTGTGTGTTTATTTGACCTAGCCAGTCCAATCAATACACCCCCCTCAGTTTGGGGATGAACCTTGCTAAAAATAGATCTTGTATCAGCTCAGCACTTGGAGGAAAGGTCACAAGTTCTGGAAACATGTAGTCAAGATATCCGAAATACCTTTCAAATGCAGAGGTGACTATATACATTTCTATACCCGGACAAGGTCGGGGAAACTTAGGATTAATGTCAGTCACACTGTCGTCAAAAAGATTTCCTTTGGTAAAGGAACTTAAAAATATTTTAATTGTACCATTTGAATTTACATATTGCCTACATGCAATAATTTCTGTAAAATTTACCAAAATTGTCAGACATCATAACATAACATCCTAACAAAAGACTTTAGTTAATTGGGAAAATTAATAATTGTGAATCACACAAAATGGGTGCTACAGAAATACCCAGTGAATGCCTTTGGCGTTAGGGATGGCCTGTCTGGGGATACAGATGTCGAGTCGGTGCAATATAGTTCTGGCCCCACCCCAACCAAAAAATGTTTCCTACGCCCCTGTAAAGATGGAATGAAATTTGATATCAAATGTGAAATGGGGTCATAGCATTTGGCTGGGTTCACAGGAGTGCGTTGTTTCAATTAGCTGCCAACACCCTCAGAGTTACAATAAAAAAGGGGTTTGAAGCATTTGCGTACATTGATGATTTTATTATGGTCACACCTAAACAAAAGGTCCAGATGGCTTTTCAAGGTTTATATGACCTATTGCAAGAACTAGAACTACTTATTAACCCTGACAAATGTAACCCCCCTCAAAGCTTTGCACATGCCTCGGTATTATGTCAATATTACTGAGATTACAATCAGTATTTCTGAGACCAAGATTGAAGCAATGATGAGTGCTCGGCCATTTATGGCAAACGCCATATAAAATAAACATACCTTTCAGTCCACTCAGGTAAATTACTGTATGTGCACAAAAGTGTCACCCCTGCTCGTATATTTGTTAATAGAATTCTGCATTTCTTTAGGAAAAATTCACATAAAATATATTACTCTGAGTACTGAATTTAAAAAGGATTTGGTTTGGTTTATAAAATTTCTCCCTCTATACAATGGTAGATTCTATCCCTCTCATTGACAAACAGCCACTTCAAGGCAATGGGACTTTATATATTGATACTTGTCTCACAGGCATGGGGGGTGTTTGGCTAGATAAGGTCTATTCCACCTCCATATTTGTGATTACTCAGCACCTCATCAATATTCTTAATCTTGAGATGCTTAACATCCTTATAGCCCTCAGTGGTTGGGCAAATCAATTAGCTCACAAAGAAGTACTCTTTCGATGCGATAACTGGACAGTTGTCCAAGTGATCCAAATGAGCAGAACCAAAGATGACTTCTTAGGGTGTTGCTTACAGAACATATGGTTGACCATATCCACAAATGACATAAAGTTGAAAATAAAGCATGTCTGGGGCATTTACAACAAGGTGGCAGATACCCTTTCTAGGTTATATTCACCTAAATTAATTCCTGGTGATGTCAGATTTGAACTCCATCTTAAATATCAGTACTATCATGTTCCACCTAGTTATTTTAATTTGGATGTTACAATCTGATTTCAGGGGCTACTCCAGCTTCCTCGCAACTCATCTCTTTAGCCAGTGGCAGAATTCATACAGCTTTTTGACCACTCTATTGCATTATATTTATGCAGTCTTACAATAAATGTAACATTTAAACCTAAACTTAGGGGTACTTTTGATATCTGAAAGTCACTTTCTGCTTCCACTGCTGCCTCCATTGTCCCTTCTTCCTTTGCCTCTGCCATTCCCTCTTTTCTGTAATTGGGTTTGGGCCAGTTTAAATTTTTATAAATTTTATTCTGTTTACCTTACATAATGTACATAACTAACGTGTAAAGAAAATTTCTGAAAACTTGTTTCACTGCTTCCACTGCTGCCTCCATTGTCCCTTCTTCCTTTGCCTCTGCCATTCCCTCTGTTCTGTAATTGGGTTTGGGCCAGTTTAAATTTTATAAAAAATTTTCTGTTTATCTTACATAATGTACATAACTAACGTGTAAAGAAAATTTCTCAAAACTTGTTTCAGTGATGTGTTAAAGCGATAATTGCATTGTAAAACAACTATGGTTACTTTTCCCTGTCTAGGTTGCTTAATTTCATCACTTGGCTTTCACCTGATCTGCTTTGAATTGTACCTCTTCTGTTCAAACTTTGGAACTGTCTTTGTTGATGACGATTATTACCCGCAGAACAGCTAAGGCATACTTGGTATAGACCTTGACCTTGAGCATGACCTTAAAGGCATGTATATTTGACCAATGATAACATTTCAACAGCTATGGCATATTGGGTCAAAGGTTGTTGGCCTGGCGTGGCAACTGGGGCAACAACCTTTCATTCACCAATCACAAACTTAATGTCACACACAAATATATATGAACAGCAATAAAGCAATTAAAATAAATAAAGCCTCTGGATAAAAAAATCTTTTTGTATAAATTTTTGGGTTGGGTTATACGTACTTGCAAATGTACTTTCTTCTTTGTCAGTACAGAGGGATTTCTTTTCAAACTGAATCATGCTCTGAAAAAAAAACAAAAAAATCAAACAAAACCATTCTATATCTGTGATCTGGATCATTTATGAGAAAGACTGGGCCACGGGTAGACTCCAACTTGTGTGTGAAAATATTACCCCTACCTAATATATAACTTTGTGGTTATGTGCATGGACAAAGAAACAGACAAGGAAACAGACAGACGAGCCAGAGTAATAAACGATTATGCAACATGTATTCAATATTTTATTTTTGTATTCTAAAAATGAAATAGGACAATGGATGACAAAGTACCCCCAAAAAGTGTTTTGTAAATAATCTGTTTGTCACAGTGGAAACTCATATACACCAATATCAACAGGTCTAACAGTGGGGATTCTGGTTCATTAATTAAAAGGCTTTTATTGTAGTATTTACGATTGGACTTTGATTCCTTTGGTGCTAATAAAATTGTTAAAATTAGTCAAACTAATTACTTATTTTTACGATAAATAAACAGAACAGTGTGCAAATATGATTATTTAAAATGAAAGGACACACAGTAACACTTCCAAGCAGAAACAGGTGAAGGTCACATTTTGCACCTTTACTCTTATCACAATGGTAAAGATTTCTGGAAAAATATAGAACCTTGGCAGGAATCAAAACTTATTCACTATCTGTGAAGTTACTTTTTGAATTGCGAATATCGATGACAATGCGAGTCGCTCAGTCAATTACATACTACTCTTGGGATGTTAATGGCATGTTAACTCATCAATGGTTAATAATAGAAGCATAACATTAATTGAGTTTACCAATTTGCTTAACGAAAGAATTAGTTTAAAACTGACATGGACAGAATATTAAAAAAATATTTTTAAAGGCCCTGTATCAAGAACTCTGATTATAGACTTTGTTTGTGAAAGAATGAAAGTATTCAAAATATTGTACATTATTGTATGCTTTTGACGTTTACATATTTAAATGAATAATTGTTATTTTTAGGCACAATGAACAAAAAATAAAGGTATTTATTAGAAAAAAATATGGTTAAGTTCCTAAGAATTTAGTAACTTTAAAAGTTAACAATAACAAATTTTAATGCATTGGTTGCAGCATTAGTACTCTGTTGTTGAAAAACATAACATTAATATACTATGGGAAATATAAAGTTTGTATTCTGAGATTTCATATATTATTCATGTTACAATAATTACATATTAATACAATGACGTGTACACTGATGCATTACTAAAAGCAAATCTTTCTTTTATATTAAATATCAGAAAGGTGAGATTAAAGGCCAATTGTGCTACTTTTAAATCAAGACCAGAGGAGTGAAAGCTGGGAAGTCATGACCCAGCAGATGCGAAAACCCTATAGTCCGCGGGCTAGGTATGACCCACACGCACCCCCCACAACTTGACTTTACTATATTTTTCTGAACCCTTGTCATGCATGAATAATGAAATGGAGAGATACAATGAAATAAACTGGGATACACAGGGTGTTCTGGCCATATTTAGCAGTATACCCTATTTTAAGCCAATTCACAACTGACGTTGCTCATAAATATTAGCATATTTCAAATTATATTTTCACCTACTTATCTATGACCAATCATGACAAGTAAGGTATCATTGGAAAGCTCTTTCATAGTGCTATCTAAAACTACATATTAGAATTTGGTATCAACATGATTTTCACTAATGCATGTCATGTGGCAACACCCATCAAACTTCTGAGTAATTAAAAAAAATTACAGAAAAATATCCATTTATATTATTTTTTGGAGGTACTGTGGTAGTTTTATCTGCTGTTGCTCTCAATTAGGACATGGGGACATCCAATATGCTTCTTTCGACACCAAAATTATAAAAATATCTCAACTGGAAGTTGAAATATTAGGTATTCAAGACATGAAGGGTATGCATAAGTTTGGCGATTCAGTCACTTCATTTATCTTATTAAACTGAGTCCGCATCATTCTCTAGCTCTCTGTATGATTGTGATATCCAGTAATATTTAGTCTGAAATGAAAGGTAATTCAACTCACTGTATATAATAAAGCTTCCAACCTAGAAATATTGGGACACACTAATTATAGACTTCATGTTTATGCCATGAATTACATTATGATAGCAGTGCAATTTTTTCAAACTAACTGAAATCTTCTTTGACACGTGTCCAGGTGGTTTCATTTTTTTCCATCACTGGATATCTGGATTTTGCTTGGAGGGTTTAAACAAAAAAAAAACTTGTTATAGTTCTGATAATAGCATCAAATTAATAGGATAGTATGTATACACAGGGACACCATACACTAATAGATCAACACTCACAGTTCACAGGAGTTAAAACACCAGTATACTATGTTGTCTGTAAGATCTGATATTATCAACTACTAATGCTGTAGTCCATTAAAGACCACAGTGCATGAAAATTTATTTTTGCATCCTTTTCCAGATTATGTGTGTAACAACACACCTACCAAGTCCCATCTTCAAACTCCCACTAGAAAGCACATTAAAAGCCAGTTAAATCTGACAGTTGGAAAAACAAAACTGATCCCTCTCTGAAACTGTGCTACATCACACAAGGTGATTTCCCACTTTGCTCCTTGTGTGTACAATACAAAATAGTGTAAAATGAAGTGAAATTAGTGTTTTATAAACTGGCTTGGCAAGGATTAGCTTCAGTCCAAAAAAAAATTTTTTTCCCACACTTAGTGCAAAGATTCTTCTATCAAATGAATTTGAAATTCTGAGTGGTCACACATGAAAAATGGTCTTTTTTTATAATAATTAACACTACAATTTACTAATTTTTGTTCAAAATAGTGTATAAGTGTGTAGCTTTTAGTGCAACAATGCAGCCTCTGATAGTGTGTCCGTTTTTAAATAAACTGATAAGCAAGTTTTTCACCCAGTTCTTGTCCACATTTTCTCAAAGTGTGATATAATTTTAAGGCACCCTTGATTATCCAAACTTCTTATCAGAACAGAAAGAGTTAGCCCCAAGGTTCAACAGTCAATGTTACATTGTATTAGTTCTTATGAACAGATCAATAATCATTACTAGCTCTAGTTGACCATTAAAAACTGACAGTGACAATTTATAAAACCAGCTGGTCAAAACACACTGTAAAAGACTCAGTGTATTAGGCTCTTTTATATTGGGCTACACTGCTGCCAATATTGAAAGTAAGCAGTCTGAAGTGACCAAATGTTTAAGCACACTGGTTCAGTACCAGAATGTAGAGTTTCATACACTGGAGATCTGAACCATATTCTGACATTTTATTGACAACAGTGTATCCTTCATGATATTTACTTTTAATAGCTGTAGGGATCAGATTGGAACGTTTGTGTAATTTTGCACCTGAAAGTTAGTACTTTTAAAGTATGAAATTCTTGTTTGTCATACAGAAGAGTAGTGTACTATGTTGATTATAAAACATTTTAATGAAATTTGGTGGAATTGTATGCAAGAAATAACCAAGTTAAAGACTATATTCAAAAATTTCATTGAAAGTTTTACAACCCAAGCCAAATGAAAAAAGAAGACTTACACTTTACTGACAATGATTGATGCACATTAATAAATGTATGAGTGTAACTCAACCAGCTCTTAGAATTATATAACTTATGGTTAATATTTAAAATGTGATCTCTACAGAATCCTTACTCTCACACACTCTCTCTATCATTGACAGTTTTAGATGACATCTGATTGAGAGTTTTCATATTAAAGAATAACTGCTAATTATCATATTAAATTATAAAAACTTTTCAAACAAAATCATCCTCATTCAGTTAAAGTTAAACTTTAAAAAAAGTCACTTCCGCATGCAATTAAATCAGCTACACATTCCATGATATTCAGTTACATCCAATCGTCCTCAATACATATATAACAAAAACCACAGCAAAACTACAGTTGTGTACCTTGTGTTTTGTCACAACTCCTCCACACATGTTTTCAGGGATGTTATTCTATATGCCACTTTGAGAGGCTGTATCTCAGTGGGGGATGGTTAATAATGACATAAGATTTTGCGAATTTTCTTACCGTTGCCCCATTGTCGCTGTCATTCCCAAAATATGTGGATAATTTGGGCTTTTCTGGACTACCAACATCCCTGCCACTAGGCTTGATATCTATAATAGTGGAATACAGTCATATATGGGATAGACAGACAATAATTACTTGATAAACATTAGGGGTGTTGGGGTAGCAATTTTTTTCCTTCCAGTTTCACGTCTTGTACTTCCTGGTCGGTTACCAGTTAATTGGCTCAAAACATGAGAACCAAATAGTTTTCCATACTGTAAAACAGGAATTCTAACATGATATGGCTGTGTCAAGATTCTGACTGGCTAAGAACACCGATAATATACTTTGTATACTTGTTGGTCAAAAGTAGGCCATTCCAAAAACCAAATGATAAAATTTAGTAGATAAATAGGCTTCGTCTTCGGGGTTTACAAACTCAAACCATGGTAAAATTATGCATATACCATGGTTTGGTCGGGGATTATTTCTATATTCTAACATGACACGAATGTGTCCCTGAATTTGATTGGCTAAAAATCAGGGGTAAAATACAGCATAACCATGTCTCCCTGTTATCGCTTATTATGGCTGTCATAACAATAAACGTTTTATCATAAAATTTGCAATAACTATTCATCTTAAAATAATTTGTCATGTGAGGAAAGTGACATTACATTGAAGTGTAAGCTGGTGGCTGAACTTTATGGCGGTTTGCAATAATTTATTTGCTGTACTGACAATACCAGAACTACCGCAACACCCCCAATAAACATTGTGAAAATCAAAGAACAACTTCGCATAGTAATAGTTTATAATAACTAATAAAGTAGAAAATACTAAAAAAATGTTCATTAGTTCAGGAAAAAAATTACACAAGTTTAACTAATATTGCACTGGTCACAGGGAAATGACGAGTAGTGGTGTTGAAGGAAAGCAATGAACAAATGTTTGGCTACGGTCTGCACTATAAAACACTAGCAAGCAACTGCCTACTTTACCACTAAGAACAAGGTCGGATGTCAACCCAATAAACACACCTCAGAACATAGTATAATTATGTTTATATCACGTACATTGCATTGCAAAGTACTAATGATTTTCAAAATCATGAGTGTAAGAACAAATCTTTCTTTCTCAATGTACTTAAGAACAAGTACTTTGCAAAATGCAAGTACAAGTACTTTGCAAAGTGCATGTGTGGATGTTTTGGAGATTTTAAAAATTCATTAAGGTTTCAGTTATTTAAAAAAAATCCTGAAATATTCAGGCACAAGTTTGATGAAATTCCTAAAATGTCAACACCAAATTAAATATGATTGTTTTGATATTTTATATCTATTTTAGTTTATATCTGCAAAGCATTCAAAATTAACTGAACTCTCCCCCACCACCTTAGAGTCCATTGCTACTGACTTGGCCATTAATTTCTTGAAACCCCTGTCTCATTCACAGATTTATTATTTACTTTTTTCTCGTTCCGTGGTTGAAAAAAGACAAGTTAATGGGGCTGTTCTACTGGAGCCAAATCTAACCAACTTCAGGTCGGGTAGCTGAGTTGGGGATCATGTAGAAAATCCAGAAAAAAATGTAAAAATATGGGTAAGGTTCACCTCCCTGACAGTATGTAGTGCATCCCTGCTTGTCTGTATCCTAACCTGACTTGGTATCAGGATGTTTTTCTCCACGACTGGACATGAACCTATCGGGACAAGCCATGTCAGGACGCTGTTATCAGGGCCTATTGAGATCAGGTGATGTGGTGCCCCACACTCCCAGAGGATTGGTTGGAGGTCGAATCCATCTTCAGCCGGAGGTGGAACATTCCACATGCCCTGGGTACCCAGGATGGAAAACATATTCCAATCAGATGTCCACAAGGGGGAGGCAGCCTCTACCACAACTCTCAAGGGCTTCCATTCTAAAGTACTCTTGGCTCTGGTAGATGGAGACTACAAGTTCCTCTTGGTGGATGGGGGCTGCCGGGTCAAGCTCAGATGCTCAGATTTTCAAGCATTCTGATTTGAGGCACAAAATAGAGGATGGCAGCATCGGCATTCCTGAGAGTGAATCTATGGGGATTGGTGGACCAAAGGTGAACTTTTTCATCCTTGGGGACGACACTTTCCCCCTCAAGCTCTGACTAATGAAGCCCTACTCCAGACAACAGGTCAACAGGATGACTTTGGGGGAGAGGACCAGCCTCTGATAATGCTCGAGGGCAATGACATTCCATTTGATGGCTGTAACCCAATGGAGGCAGCTAAAAGACAGAGGAATATTCTCAGGTACTGTTTCATGAATGAGGGGCAGGTCCGGGTCAAATGGACAGAATTTAAGTGATACTGTGACTCATTAAACATAACTAGAACAGTGAAGCACTTTAATACAAAAACCATATGAAATGAATAACAAATGTATATACTACTACATGGACTGTGAACAAGTTTACAAAAGTATAATGGACACTCATGGCGAACAGGCTCAAGCAATATTTCTATAATGATCATTCTTGTCTTATGCTTTTCTTGTGTCACACATTGTTGTCTGTGTATGTGTAATCATTTGGTCTATTATACAATTGCCAATAAAATGTTTTATTTTGTTTGCATTTATTATGTTTCAAATACTACCAGTAATAACTTCATCTATTTGGTCAATGGAGATTGTTTACTGATGGACCATAGGATTGGTTGTAGTTTCCGAGCATGTCATGGTGGGTCAGCAAAATGTTTGATATTTTTCTGATTCTCCCCAACTCTTGACCCACCTGGTAACCATTTTGTCTTGTATAGTCACTTCCAGACCTGTCCGATGCTGTTATCGTCTTGTTGGCAAACACTTGCTGGCCTGTTGTTGTCAAGTATCTGTAGATCACTCCACAACAGGCCGTAACACAATACTAACTTTATTTGACAGATAACTACTCTTTTGTAAATAACCACGACCTAACTTGGTCACTGCCCATCAGGACGGAAAGTCTACAAGTCCTTCGTTGCAGAGTCGGTTTGAAGCAGAACAAGCTGGGAACACAGCAGGACAAGATGTAAAAAGAAACTGCCAAGGCTGTTACAACAACAGACAAGCAAGAAAGTGTGTAGCTCAGGCCGGATTAGTTTTCCCAACTCATGGCTTGTCGGTTATGCAATCTGTCTCCATAAAAGGTGCAAAATGCATCATTTGGATTTTCTTTGACAGATTACAACTGGCAGCATTGAGATAGGCTTTTCGTGTTTTGCAAATTAACTTAGGATTTTGTGCATAGATATAACTTTTGCTGTCTAGCTTTGGTTTAAAAAACCGCTGCTTTGATTTGATTTATATGATGGGTGCTAAAATGATAGATTACAACTGGGAGCATTGAGTAGGCTTCCCTCTTTTGCAAATTAACTTAGGATTTTGTGTACAGATATAAATTTTGCCAACTTACAGATAAGCTTTAGTTTTTTTCCCTAAAAAACACTGTTTTGATTTGGTTTATGAGATGTTTCCTAAAAAGGCAAGAAAGAATGTGAGGAAGATAGAAGCCTCACATACACACCTACAGAGTTAGATTTGGGAGATACAGTTGCTGACATACAGAGGATGAGGGAGGAGGGAAAACCTGAGAGAGAGGGAAGCAGAGAAACAACAGGAGGAGAGGAAGAGGGAGGAAGCCACAGATGGAGGAGGTAGTGGCTGAGAAAAGACCACGAACTGAGAGGAGTGAAAGTGAAATACACACAGAGGGTGGAGGAGAGACCAGCACATCTACTCAATTCCAATAAAGGTGCAAGAAAGAACATACAAGGAACATTTATTTAACAGATGAGGAGGCTATGGTAGACTTTTTCAAGGATCATGAGAAGCTTTACGACAAAACCAATGAGCACTTTAAGGACAATGCCAGGAAGGAGAGACTGTGGGAAGATTTGCAAGCAGCCGCAAGCTCTCAATAAAAGTGTGCAAGACTTGGTTGGAATGCCAAAGGACTAGCTATGCAAAATTAATCCAGTCCAAGTCTAGCCAAGCTCCCAAGGAAATGACAGAGAGGCAGAACTGGATTCAAGATAAATTATTTTTTGAGGACCCACATCAGAAGGAAGGGCCTCAGTAAATCTTCAGGCTTTGAGTCACCATAGAGGAGCCAATGCTAGTGCAGCCTCAGCCCACAACATTTCAGGAGGGTCCATACGATTAAATGTATGGAGACCAGCATGTTTTCTGAGACAACACACCAACCATCCATCTGCAGCACTGCCACTACAAGTGTAGAATCCAGGCCTTCATCAGTCAACCAGCAGGTCATGGATCATTTTGCCCAGACAAAGACTATGCTCACATCTTTCCTTGGGCCTTCAGAGGACACCCCCAGAACAGCCTTCTGCAAGTACCTGGAATCTGAAGTTGAAAACTTTGAGGAATGAGATTCAGACTTTTTAAAATGAAGCAATTAAACTTTTAAATGGGATACAAGGCAGGGCAGAGGAAAGAGATCGTCAGCCACAGCAACCTATACTTTCTAGGAGCTCCAGAACCACTTTCACATATGTGCCACATACTTATCAGCAGCAGCAGCCTCTGCCACGGAATACATCTTGACTATTTCAGAAACCCAAATTCCAGCAAGCCAGGTCATACAAGCAGCTCAACAGAGCCAATCTACATTTCACCAACAAACCATCCAAGGCCTTTAACCCACTGTCAGTAGCCTCTGTCACGGGTAAGGAGAATGCACACAACATCTCAAGTATTTTGGGGAATATACAGTCAGTTATGAGCTACCAGCAGATTGATATACCTCAACCGTTTACACCAAGTGACCCCCATTAACACGCCACCTCTCCTCCAACCACCCAGCAGTAACAGTCTTCTCAGCAGATGGCCCAGCCCCCAGGACTCATCCTAGCCCAAGAAGCAAAAGTACCTACAAATGGTCCTTTTCAGGACAACTGCTGATTCATAGGTCCTTCTCTGGACCATCCAGATCTTCCCAGAACAATTGTTCAGTTGCACATTAAAAAATCCCGAACAAAAAACATTGCACCACCCCACAAATAAAACAAATATTTAAAAATATTTGGACCTTTGATACATTTCTCAGATATCAAAAACAATTTGACCTTGCAACAATCTTGATCAATTTTAAGTGGGTTTAAACTTTACGAAATTTCTAAAAATCGAAAAAGATTTTGACTTTTGAGAAACTGATAATTTTCAAATGATTTTTACCTTTGAATTTGATATTTAAAGTTATAAAAATATTTTTACATTTCAGAAAGTTTTGCAGTTATATTTGGCAGTTATATTTTTAAAATGTCAAAGAAAAATAGAAAAAAAGAAATTGTTAACTTAAAGCAGTTTGAAATATGAATAAAAAGGTTTACAAATGTTGACATTTACTGTGGGGTATTTAAAAAAAACTTATTGAAGTTACTGAAGTTATTGAAAATTATTATGTGATGTGTGATTTGTTTTCAAATTGCTTGGAAGTTTTTACTGGAAGTATTACTGACAGTGGATTAGTTTACTGATTGTCTTAGGTGATGCTTATATCAGGGGCTGGTTTAACGAAGCCCTTAAGATAAAGGTCACCTTAAACTAAAGGTTTTCCTTGAATTTCATCCTCATTTAAAAATCAGTTTCACAAAGCCTTCTTTCTTAAAGGAGACCTTGAAATTTCAAGGGAACTTCCTTGAAATTTAAGAAAGCTAGGAACCTTCCTTAAATTTAAGGAAACTGTCCTGGAAGTAATTGTAGTACGGTAAGACCTCTGTTTTCTGACCTTGTATTATCTGAATATTCAATTTCATGAGCCATTTCCACTCTCCTATGTTTGTAGTTTCCTAGTATAGTGTATTAGAATTTATCTTTTATATTATGAACCTTCTATTATCTGATCAATATCTCACCTTCCCAATCTGTTAAGATAATAGAGGTTCTAAATGGATTAAACTATTGAAAGTATCAGTACTCGCATTATATTTCGTATCCTTATTACACACAAGTGATGCATTATCCATTCTTTTTACATTCTTTTACAACACAGAACATATTAAAGTATTAATAATAATATTTAAATTTCAAACTTGAAATAATTAAAAAGTTCTAAAATGTTGTTTCCTAATTTTGTGCGTCAATTTTCTTCAGTTTTACAACTGTATTTTAGAACCATATGATTTTATCCGTTTTTCTGCAAACAATAATATTTGAACAATATCTGTATTCTTACCACTGTGTTTTAGAGAAACACAATTTATTACTTTGCTGCTTATATTAAAAATCTTTTATTGGATATGTGTTGATATATACTGTAAAACTTGTCCGCTTACTGTTGATTATTTTATCAGAAAGGGATATTAAGTTTTGCAGTGAGAAAATCTTTAAACTGCTTAAAAACTGTTCAAAATCTACTTTACAGGACGGTTGTAAACATTTTGTTTTAATATTAGCCATATTTAAATTTGAAGTTGAAAAATATATGTTGGGGCTATATTCAGACGAATTTTTCTGGTGTTAGTGTGATATTCTACAGCTGAATTCATTAGTTTTTACCAGACCTAGGGTATTCGTATTCAAAATCTTATTCATAAGTATTTGAATACACTTTTTTGAGTATTGATATTCGTATTGGAATACTTTTGTTAAAAATTACAATGTGCTTGTGCTCATATTCGAATACATTTCAAAAGTATTCGTATTCATGAATATTTTTATGAATATATTTAATATTTTTACTTTTTAAATGTTTTCTGAATCACTCTATAATGACAATTTTTTTATTTAAATAAGAACTTTTGCTGCATTTGAGTCCAGGAGAACTAACCACACTCATTTAATAAACACGTTTAACCAGTAAATGTTATATAACACAATAATGACACTGTCCTATTTTAACAAATAACATTCTGGGGACTGAGCAGTTCAGTTCACACTTCCCCAGAATGTCTAAGTTTTAGTTCTCAAGACATAACATGGATTGTACTTGTGAATTGTTATAAGATATGTGAATAAACTATGAAGGGGTAATCATGTGTTTCACTTCTGTCATTGTGGCAACCTGGACCTCTCATAAAAGCAGCCAAGCGAGTCAAGACAGAAGTGGACATAGTGGAGATCTGGTAATCCACAGCTGCCGTAAGGCACTGCTGGAGTCCACTAGAAACCACCACTCTACCCTAAGAATATAATTTGGACAGGGGGCAGGGCTGGCTGCTCAGCAGGCTCTTACTGCTGGGTAGTTGTAGGAGAGGTTGATATATGTCACTTGGTGTAAACGGTTGAGTTGTATCCATCTGATGGTAGCTCCTGACTGACTGTGTATTCCAAAAAAGCCAGAGAGGTCTGAGATGTGTGAACTTTCTTCACCTGTGACAGAGGGCTGATGGTGAAATGTAGCTGTCTTGAAGTCTCGGATTATTGCTCATCAACAACTCAGTATAAACTCTGTGGCCCTCTGGGCTGCAATTCTCTGAACACCATTTGACACCGTTGAGCTGGTTGTATGACCTGGATTGCTAGCATCTGGGGTTTTGGAATAGTCAAGATGTATTCCCTGGTAGAGGCTGCTGGCTGCTGTGGACTGATTCATTGCAAAAAGTCTGAAAATCTCTTTCCTCCAAGTTTTCAACTTCGGATGCCAGTTAGTTGAATAAGGTTGTTCTGATGGTCTACTGTCTGGGCCGAAGGAAATAATTGGTCATAGTCTTGATCTGAGCAAATTGATTCATCATCTGCTGGTAGATTGATAAAGATTGTGACAATACATTTGTACTGGCGGTGTTGCAAATGGATAGCTGGTGCGTTGTCTTGGAGCAGATGCTGGTCTCCATAGTGTCAGTACCCATGGACCCTCCTGAAATGTCATGGGCTGAATTTATCCTGAATCCAATTCTGCCTGGCCAAATTTGGAATTGGTTTAATTTTCCATAGCTAGTCCTTTGGGATTCACACTTTCACTGAGGGGTTGCCACTGCTTGTAAATCTTTCCCACAGACAATCCATCCTGGACTTGTCCAAAAAATTCTCATGGGTTTTGTCATAAAGCACCTCATGATCCTTGGCACAGTCTACTATAACCTCCTCATCTAAGTCAGTTAAAATGTTCGTCATAAGCCCTTTCTTGCCCTGGACTGGAATTGAGTAGATGTGCTGGGCCCTCCTCCACCCTCTGTGGCTATATCTCTCCTCTCATATCTTGTTTTTTGCCACTGCCTCTCTGTCTGTGAAGTTTCTTCCTGTGGAGTTTCCAAGTCAGATCCTGGTTGCTCACTACCGGTCGGCCCCCTTTCAAGTACAGTCAGTGTTTTTCTGCAGCTTGTTGTGAAGTAATGTCAGGGTACTTTAATACGATAGGCCAGTAAGTGTTTCCTGACAAGACAGTAACAACATAGAATGGGTCTTGAAGTGCCTACGGCAGGACGTAGAGAGACAAAATAAGATGGTTTCCTGGTGGGTGGAGCCACAGTCAGGATTAAGAGTCGGGAAGGGTCATGTTTGATATTTTGCTGGCCCACCACAACAAGCCAAAAAATCACAACCAATCCTAACCGACTCCCTAACATGGCTCCCGACCCTGGAAAAATCCTTAGTTACAGACAAGATAGCTCCAGTGGAACAACCCCATAAGTGCCTAAAAGGGGAGGATGACTATGATGGAGGGCAAGCTAATCTAAACAGGTAAGTCTTGAGTTGGCTCCTAAAGTCTGAAATGGTATGTTGTAATCTAACACTAATTTGTGTATTGATACATTTTGAATAAAGCTACAACCAGTAGCGAACAGACAAATAACATTACCTGAATGAGTGTTGACATAGGTTGGCTTTGATATATAGTTATTCCTAGTTCGCTGAAAAAAAAATATATATATATGTCAAGTATGTAATTTTAAAAGTATTCATTGTTAGACATGTTTGACATGCATGGATGGGCAGGAAGTGGGTAAAAACAACACTTGAGAAACTTGACAAATAATGATTAAAATGGTACATGTAAAAAAAACTAAAAACAAATAACAAATTTACATGTTTAAGCATGTGCTGGCGCAGTCTTTGGGAAACCCACGCATCTCCACCAGTTATATACAGCAAATTTTAATCTTCCTTGTGATCATTCTTGTTAAAGCCTTCAGATGTGCTGATTTCTCTTCTCATTTTACACATACTATGTTAGTTTAGAAGAGGAATGTTTAGCTGAGTCATTGTCATGTAAACCATTCAAACTTTTTCAATGTTTCTTTTACGAAATGATATCAGTTTTGATGGTAGTTTGACAGTTATAATTATTTCCACTTTTGTTTTGAAAACAAACAATACATTTAAGCATGTAACAGTCATTTATATTCCAAGAACACTGGAAATTTGAAATTGTTTGTAGCAACAACATTTGATATTCTTCCAGGTGTCCCATCCGATACCTAGTTCATTACTTGTTACACTGGACAAAGCTATATATATGAGAAAATTTGATTGGTTGATTATAAAATTTAACAGTGTATAACACCCGTGGAATGTTACATTACCCATCACCCCTTGTCTGATTTATCAAAAAAATACTTGTTAGTTTGTATTTGCTTTTTGAGATTATTTATTTGGTTTATTTATTGTTTTATGTCATGTCAAGAACCTGATCAGTTATATTTAGATGGATATTTGGTTAGGGCAGAGGAAACGAGCACATGCAGGTGGCCAAGGTTCTGTGCTGACCATCTTCAAACAACTACCAGCTTTCCCAAATGAGGTCAAGGTGGGATTTGAATTCTGATCACAGAGGTGGGAGGCGAGTGTGTTACAACTGCGCCACTGTGACCTGATATACATTCATATACATATGTGTGAATTCATATGTCATAAAATGTATCACAGTTGCACACACAAGATACAAGTGCCTGTCACAGAAAACTGCCCAGTAGAAGCATTATCAGACTTTAAAATGTGTCAGACCAGCAGGTACTTACCTGAAATGGAACGAATTGCCAAGTGTGACTCATCACATTTTGATTTGATTTGTATTCGACATGGGGTGGCACAACTATATCATCATAGATTTCAGTGTTGTCTATAGCAAGAAAAGAACAAGAGGATGTAAAAAAACTACAAATGCATATAAATCCAACGTTAAAGACATCACACCAACATTTACTTGACAACATAAGACAACATAAGATTACAGTGAACCTGTAAGCTGTTCTATTAGACAAATTTAGTTCATAATTTGCTGCATTCATACTACCTAGATCACACCATTCCACCCTGGCCTCACCAACTACATTTCAAAATATTCCTACTTGGATCGGATATGTGTGACACAACACGTAAAGACAGCTTTTTCACAATGTTTTAACAACCGGTCATGAGCTCTTGCTTGCTAAACTAAAATGTACAGGCCAGAGGGTGTAGCAGGAGTGGTTGGATGGCTCTATGGGACAGCTCGCTTTTAAACATTCACTACCCACAAATGAGGTCCATTTATGGAGCGATAAGAACAAGGTAATGAACCTAAAATCAAAGACGTGCTAATATGACCACATGGGAGACTGTAAATGGGGTGTAGTGCTGTTAAGGGAATGCTCTGATGGTAAAATTAGTTACACATACTGCCAATAAAATAGTATCCTGATAAAGGTAACAGTACATTCTGTTGATCATATTATCTCACAATAAGAATTGAAAGTGAGTTTTAGCTTTGGTGTTTCACGTAAATTATGTCATTTCACGTCATTTATGTGGTGAGGCCATTGTTTTTTGCAAGGGGAAGAAATGCAATCATATATATATAAGACAAGTCACTCAACTTTGGAATATAATAAGAGAAATAGCCTTTTAGCTGCGAATAGAAATCTTGTCTGTTAAAGAGAGACAAAATAAGATATTTGGCTGGAAATGTATTTTATTGAATGAAACAACATGCACACTGGATGTCAAAACGCAAGTACTGTGGCGAGCTTCCCAACATATCATATCAACCATTTAAACAATTCAAAATTCAGCAGATGACAGCACCAAAAGTTTTAAATACCTTTTGACGATTTTCCACCCATTTTTTTTTTCTTTCTTTTACAGGCTAAACCTAAAAATAAACATTTTAATAATGATAGATGCTGTTTGAATTTCCATTTTTTTCATATTTTAAACAAGAGCTGTTAAAATGTCTTCTCCTATTGAGAGTTTTCATCATGTCCGTGTATTAGCTTTAAATGTTTAAATTTTTTTATTGATATACAACGAATGAAGTTTGATGTTATAATAAGTTTTTAAGGTATTAAAGTGCTTAAAACATTCATCAGTGGTCGGATGCATATATAATCACGCATGACTTGTTAAACAGTTACCCTGTGTCGTTAATGACATAAGCCAACTTCTTAAAATAGACCTGAAACTTGCCCATACTTTCAAAACTTATTGTTCTTTTTGTGGTTTTTTGTATGTGATTTTCCTTAGTATCATGTGAGATTGTGCAATACTTCAAAACAAGTTTATCGCCACAAGACAAATCGGAGAAAATCGTTTTTCTAAAGAAGGTTTTTATTGCCATTATGACAAAGGTCTTTTTAAACGCTGTTTATCCCATGTAAACTTTTTTACAGCCAATCATGTGGAATGTGTGGAGAATTTGAGCCCCCCCCCCCCCCCCCCCCAGGAGGCACGTTTTTATTTTCCATACATCTTATTTCCCCCCGCCCCGGACACGTTCTTATTTTCCATACAAATATTTTGCCCCCCCCCCCCCATTCTTAAATTATCATCAAATGGTACATGCCAAAGCTCTATGCAACATGTGCAGTAACTAATACAATTGTATCAGCAAATTATTTTGTGTTTATGCACGTTTTAACACGTCTGTAATCTGCTTACTATTTTAATGTAACATTTTACAATCTAGGTGTTGACCTTTTCTTGTGTTTTTCATTTCTACCTTTAACATTACTACCTTTTACAGTAGTTGTGTCAGTTAACGTCTATGTAAAACCAAAGGCTCTTTCCGGACATTGGCTCCGCCCACTTGGAAAATGTCCTGTCGTGGATCTCTATGGCTCTCAGTCATACTTCCCGTCTTGTCCAGGGCCGGAAGTCACAAAGACTTACTTAAGTACAACATTTGTGGTTAAATATAATATATATAATATAACCGCAAATGTTGTACTTAAGTAAGAATTCTTAGTTAAGAATCTTTGTGAATCCCTGCCCTGTACTGTTACTGTCTTGTCTGGAAGAACTTCCTGACCTGGCGTGGTTTAGTACCTGAAAACCACCTCCTGACAGGCCATACAAACCAACTGACTGTACTTGAAAGAAAACCGGCCTGTCTTCAACCCTGGAGTCAGTATCATTATGACAAGCCATAAATAGAAACCGACAAGGCGGTTACAGCAACAGACATGCCAAGAACTGAGTAGGACAAGCCGGCCTTATTTTACTAACCCATGGCTTGTCAGTTATAAAATCTGTAATATATAAGGCAAGTCGGTTCGCAAAATGCATCATTTGGAATCTGGCATCTTATGGATTGCATCTGGCAGCATTTCAAGATAGGATTGTTTTACAAGTTAAATCAGATTTAGTGTTGAGATACAAGTTGGGCTGACTTGTGATTAGGATTTTGTATTTTTTTTTATAAAATGCTGTTTTTACAAAAAATAGGTCCTAAGTAAGGCAGAAGAGTACGGGAGATAGAAGTCCCCACAGACACCCCTCCAGAATTTGAGCAGGGGGACACGGTGGCAGATATACAGGAGAGGAGGGAGGAGAGGAAGGCAAGAGAAGCAGAGGCACAGAAACAGAAGGAGGAAGCCAGGAGGGAGTTGCAGAATAACATGCAAGGACAGACAAAAAGATACAAAAATAGATACAGAGGCTGTAGGCGAGGCTGCCACATCTCAGTCGCACTCAAGACACAAGAAGGGGCACAAAACCAACATTTACCTGATGGACTCAGATGAGGAGGCAATTGTGGACTTTGTGAAGGACCACGAGGAGCTGTATGACAAGACTGTTGAACATTTTAAGGACAAAGCAAAGAAGGAAGGAATGTCTTAGTAAGAGGTTTACCAACAGTTGCAAGTTGTCTGTCTAGGTGTGCAAGACCTAGTTTGAGTTGCAAAGGACATATTACAGAAAGCTGGCTCCAAACGAGATGACAGAAAGGCAGAACTGGATTCAGGATAAATTTAACTTCTTGAAGATGCACATTAGATGCAAGGGACTCAGCAAATTGTCCCAGCCCGAGGGACCAGTGCATCCGCAGCCTGAGAGCATGGCATCACCACAGCTTCAACTGATACAGATGGTACGGAGATCAGCATCCAATCAGACACCATAATACAGCCTTTAGTTACAAACTCCATCACAATTTCTTCATGTTCTTTGGTCGACCAGCAAGTCATGGACCAGTTGGCACAGATGAGAACCCTGCTGTCATCATTCCTCGGGCCAATGCAGGAGACAACAAGAACACCCTTGTGCAATTACCTGGCGTTTAAGGTGAAGGTCTTAGAAGATAACATCTTTCAAACATTCAAAAACAAGGCTGTGAAACTTCTAAGCAGCATTCAAAGTTTGGCAGAGGAAAGGAGCTGTTAGCCTCAGAAACCACAGCTACAGACACATTCAAGTGTAAATTCAACATTTGTGCCACAGCCATTTGAACAGCCACAGCAACCAGTACCAGCCACAAAGGAATACATCTTAACCATCCCAGAGACTCAGATGCCAGCAAGCCGGCCCATCCAAAACACCCAGAAGAGCTAAGTGCCAACCAAAGGACAGCAGCAACCCAGAGGGCAGCTCAGACCTTCAAGACCACTTACTTTCACACTGACCCCGATGAAGCAGTACAACCCACCATCAGGAGAAGAAAGTCAACACAACATATGAAGACTCTCAAGACTATCAGAACTCTTCGGGATCTACCAGTGCTGAGCTACCAACAGATCAACACACCATAGCTGTTTTCACCACCCGATCCGCAACCACAAGCCACCTCTCCTCTAACCACCACCGCACAACAACAACATCACCAGCAACCTGCCCAGCCTCAGCCTCCTCCTAAGTCAGCTGATGCCAAACAGCAGCAGCAGTAGAACCACTGCACTTGCCTTGCCTTTTCAGGACCACTTCCATCCAACCTTAAATGGTCCTTCTCAGGACCACCCAAATCTTCCAAAAACAATTAATAGATGCTGGTTCACCAAAACAAGAAGCATTACCCCTCCCTACACAAAAAGCTATAGTCCAAACACACACAAGAAAAAAAAAACAAAATGAGTGAATGAATGTGAGAGTGAAAAGAAAAAAAATTGATGTTAAAAACCTTCAAATCTTTCAAAACTAGACTTAAAAGAGTTTGGTACCCTAAAAATTTTGATGATTTGGAAATTGAAAAAGTTTTTTCTTTAAAGTTTGATCAATTTTGACTTTTAATGGGGGACATTTTTATATAACTTGGGTTGAATTTTTTCAACAGGGGACTTGTGATTTGGTTTGAAATAGTTTTGAAACGTCTTGGAAATAGATTGGATAGATACCAGCTACCAGCTTGAAGTAATCCTTCATTATGTGTCACTGATGCTTTGCCTCCCTCGAAGGATTCCTGCAGTTTTCATTAGGCATATATACTACTGGCTAATTTGTCATCTATGTCATCTGCTGGGCGCTGCCCTGTCAAATCCACCTTGGTGCGTCTTGAGCATACTGTGCAACACAATACATGTCTCTGACAACTTTCGGCCTTTGCTCAGTTGTGCCTAGTAGGACCCTGAATCTGCTCACTATAATTTCAAATGAATTCTCCACTACCCTCCTGCCTTTAGAGATCCTGTAGTTGGCTATGCTTTCTTCCCTTGTCAGCTGTCTTTTGCTGTAGGGTTTCACTATCCCTGGCTTCAAGGCAAATGCGTCATCATGCAGGAAGAAATAGTGCAAATCTGGCCGTCCCTGCCCCAGTGCTTCAGGTGCCAGAATCCCCAAGGTGCCATCCACTATCTTCTCCCTGAAATCACCTTTGTTGAAAATCTTTGCATCTGAAGATGATCCACTTGACCCATAAACTATCCAGAGGAATCTGTATTCTGCATCGACAAGGGCTAGCAGCACCAGGGAAGAGAAGCCCTTGTAGTTGTAATAGTCACTGCCAGTTTTCTTTGGGTTTTTATGGTGATATGCTTTCCGTCTAGTGCCCCAAGAGCATGGTGGGCACTCCATCTGGTTCAAAACTTCTCCTCCGCATTTTTCCAGTCTTTAGTGTCAGTAGGGCAGCGCAAATATTCATCCTGGAACTCAGCGAGGATGGCTTGGCAGAACTGGCGACGAATTTACAGATGGTGGTTTGTTGATGCGTTCTTCGATGAGGTCAAAAATAGCAAGTGGCATTCTGACAAAATTCTGGTATCCTGGGAGACAAGTGTGTATTCAGTCGGCCAGGAGGTTGCTGTATTTGCTTCTTTGTCTTTAAAGCATAAAGGGCATTACCCAGGGGTTTGGTAGCTTTCTTCTTCTCCTGGGGGCTGCCTTGGATGGCGGCTGTGGTGTTGGCTGTAGGCCAAGTACTGGTCCTGGATTCAGATATGTCTTTCTCTGTCTGCAACTTATGATGAAAATCAAAATATTAAACTCAATAAAAACAAAATTACCCTAATCTTCTGTAGAAAGTCTCTGATTTAGAGCTGGCATCTTTGCAGTGACAAATGATGTTTTTGACAGCCAGAGGAGGTTTATATACTATGGGTTCAATCCAGACTCTCTATCCTGACTCCAGGAATTAATCAGTCCAGTCTGAATGAGTCGGGAAAATGCTCCAGTCCTGTCGGTTATTTACTACAGCTTGTCTGGGTTTGATATGGCTTGTCTGTTAGGGGTTTATGGCTAGTCCTGGTAGTTTCCCATCTAGTCATGGAAAAAATCATCCTGACCCCAAGTCAGGTCGGGATCTTGATCCAGACAAGCCGGGATGTAATACATCCTGTCTGGGAGATGAAGGCAACCCAACATTTTTGTGCGCTTTTTTCTGGGTTTTGGTCCCTGACTCTCGACTTTTGAAACCAACCCTAGAGTCGCAGAGTCAGCTCCAGTGGGACACCCCCATAAGCTGAAGTAGCCATTCTAACCCTACCAGGCTTAACTGTTTTTGTTCTATTCAGCAATTTACCTCCAGCCAAGAAATAATTTGAAAAAGGTTTGCTTGCAATTATTTAATATCAATGACTGCAATTCCACACTGACAGCTTTAAATATTTTCATTCTTATTTTGCTATAATCTAATGTTGAACTTTCACATTACATAGAGTAGCATATTGATGACCTTTATATAGAAATCAAATGTAAGAAATTTAACTTAATTCATCACTAAAATAATAAGGAGTTGTCAAACACAATAAAATAGACATAAAACAAAATACACGGAAAGATGAACCGTCGTTATTGATCAGTACATACCTGTTAATAGTTATAAAGGAAAAGCTGTAAGTTGTAATCCAGATATAAAGCGAATTGAGTAATGTATTAACGAGCACATTATTCTCTTCAGTAAAATGATAAATTTTTACTCATATATTTTGTATATCTGAAATTATGATGGAAAAGTACAGAGTTAATGAAATGAATATCCCTGTGATTCATATCCGTAATTATATCATCCCTGTAAAGTATGATTAGGGTTATTTTTATAAAATGGGAAATTTTACTTCCAAGGCTTTCATTCACAGGTTTTTTTAATGTTTTAGTGTGGTTATATTTATACATTACAATTGTGTAACAATGATTTTCTCATGATCTTCCCAAAGGACTACCAAACTGAATGGGAGAAACGCGCAAACATACTAATGGAATCAGGCAAGCGTAATATCTGCAAACTGCAGATTCTAATGCCCTTTTCCCATTATTGTGATCATCCCCCTCAATCGAGTTATGATACCAATATTTGCAGTTCGGAAACTCAATCTTTTTCATCTTTTTCAATGTAAACTTCGATCAGGATCTTCGGGAAGGTAGTAAACCTATCCTCTGCTTTTTCAATAATTTTCAAATGGTTTGAATTTATAACTGCAATTGACAGAGGAGATCCAAAAGCCCAGGGATGAGACTGGCTGTTTGGCAGACACTCTGGGAGAACTGGGGTGAGGTTGAGGCTGCACAGAACTGACAGGACAGAAGTGGCTGAAACATCAGCAATTGCAACTGGCCAAAAAGATTTGGATTAAGGACATTGTGTTTTAGCAGTCATGAAAAGCCATAAAACATGATGAAGATTCGCCTCCACAGAAAGATTTCCAAAGTGCCTGAAATATCAGCAATCTTTATGTGGCCAAACAATAGAGTGAGACAGGTACGAGATAGGTACGAATTTCAGAAGATATCATTTAGTATCTGGTGAGATCGAGAAAACCAAAGAAATTGTTTAATAAATTTAATACTTCAAACTTTTTACAGAGAAAACTTTATTTCTGATTCTTTCATTGTAGAAATGTCAAATGTTTATTTGATGTATAACAGCAATTATGTATGAGACATAAATTAAATTACTGCTCTGTTCGGAAGTAGGAGGATGTACTACAAGAAAAGAATAGGGGAGAAAGAATAGATGCTGAGCGCAAGTAAGTCCAGACTGATTCTGAACCAAAGTATCATGCTGCATAACAACTAAGACAGTTCTGTCCATCAAAGAAATTTACTTATCGTTGTCAAGAGGTGATCTGTATTGCGTGACCTATGTGCTGCCTATAACACCTTTGATCATTTCACAGTTGTCTTCAGACATGGTTGTAGTTGGACGCTCTGTTCTAAAATGGTTCACTACCTACTTAACTGAGCATTACCAGTCCTACAAAATTGATATACTTTATCTGATCTTTGCAAACACTCGTTTTGAGTTACTCAAAGATAATATGTATTGTGCGCCATCAGTGTGGCAGCATAAAAAAAGTGGTCTCATATTGTGCTATTTTAATGTGTCACTTTGCTAATCAAGTGATTAAGAGGACAGTGTACAACAGGGAGTGCTTAATTGGCATAAAAACTCAGCTGAAACACTGTGCCTTACCTGACAATGTGTATTCAGACTTGAAAAGACTGAATCTTTTGAAACCAACCAAAAGGGGTAAAAAGTCACCAAACCCAAACAATCAATCAAGAATCAAGGCAGTGATCACTGACAGAAATCTGACTGTTTCAAGTGGCAAGGAGGATAATGCAATAAATAAGGATAACCTGATATACCTCATACCAAAAAAGGAAACAAATGGAAAAAGTGGTTGCTGGCTTGATTTTGCTTTATGGAATGCCAGATCAGTGAAAAATAAGACATTGTATATTCATGATTTTGTGACTGAAAATAAATTGGATTTCCTTGCTCTCACTGAAACCTGGCTTAGTTCTGACAGTGATGAAGGGGATATCATTGAATCTCTGAAACCCAATGGATACAGTTTCTATCAAAAACCTAGAAATGGAAAATCTGGTGGTGGTGTTGGTGTCCTTATTAAAACCAATATCAAAGTTAAACAAATCCAGTCTAAAGGATACAACAGTTTTGAATACTTGGAACTTATTCTAAAATTTCAATCACAATCTGTGAGACTACTGATTGTTTATCGCCCTCCTAATTGCCTAATCAAAATTTACTCTCAATATTTTAAATAAGAAAATGCTAACCTGGGATAATATATATTCTAAAAATAGATACTCTTTTTCATATAAATAGACCAATTTTTATAATTTTGTTATTACCGTGCATAATCAAGATCTGAAATGTTTAGTAATCAGAAGAGATGTACCTCTGAAGATGAGGACCATGTTGTTGCTGCTTCAATCCCCTCAAATAAAGAAAATATATCTATGATAGACAATACAGACTCTAAATCTGCTATGTATGGAGGGTTTTCATTACCAAGTAAAAATCCTCAAAAAGGAACTGGACTTCGAATTAGTTCACCACCTTCTTCTAATTTCAATTTTAAAAATTTACAATTCAAATCTAATCCCATAGAATCATTATTTTATACCAATGTTTATACTAAATTTGATGATAGAATTCCAACTTTTTATACATGGCCTAAATCTCATCCTATAAATCCGGAGGCTATAGCTAGAGCAGGTTTTATATATTCAGGACATGGGGATAAAGTTATATATCCCTGGTGTAAAATAAAATTAATAGATTGGGAATGTTTTGATATACCAATGGATGAACATCGAAGACATTCTCCTAATTGTCAATTTATGCTAATGCTCTTTCCCAAGATTTAAAAATTAACCTAAGACTATTCCTTTGGCTATCAGTATAGATCCAGGGGTCTCCTCTAAATTTATTATTTTAAAATTTAATCAACTAGTATCATCTACAGCCTAGCACCATTAACACTTAAAACCTAATTAACCATGTTTGTTTATTTTATTTTGAAAATGCTGAATCATTCTTATTCGTTTCCACTACGTCAGATATAACCTATATAAGTTCCATCCCAGTTGGAAAAGTCTCAAATTCAAAAAAATATTTTCATATTTCTACATTGTATATATATATATATCTTTCAAATATGGCAGAGGCCTTTTTAAGTAAAAATTTTACAAGTACCAGTATAAGCAAAAAAAGGAAAAATGATGGTAATCATCAATCTGGAGGAAAGAGAAGAAATCATGTTGTTAGCCAGGGGAATGAAGATATTATATTACTTGATCCTAGACCACAAAGGAAAACAGTAGAACAGATTTCAACAGCAGATTCAGTGGCAGCAGCTGCATCAGCAGTCGGGATTGATGCAGATATATCCTATTTTCAACCTGTGCAAACCAATGTTGCATATAAGAGAACCTTTCATATTGGAGGCAAGCGATATCTTATATTTGCAGGACCCAATGGAATGATTCAGAATATATATTTCAAAGAGTGGGATGGACAAAAGGTTTTAAATGATGGAATAGTTCTCAATATTCCTAGGGTGATGATGATTATGCACTTTGGTCAGCAGATTACGAATGAACTTGACAGAATAACCTCTGGAACGAAAGATATTGACCTGAAGAAGCATATTGGAGGGAGATTTTACTTAAGTGTGAATTCACCCTATAAATACGTTGGTATTCGTAAGTGGAAAACCAATTCCAGTGGAAGTTTGTATCCTACCAGTGAGGGTGTCAGCCTGAAAGCTAATGAATGGAGGGAGGCATTGGATATCATTAACAAACTATACACTGAGAGGCTGGAATTGTATCAATGCGTTTCTTGCATCCTCGATCCTAATAAGTCAGATCACGATAGCAAAACTTGTGAAGAGTGTTCCCATTTGGATACTACACCCAAGGGTGAAGTCTTTGTGGATATACCTCTCTAAAGAAATAAAGGGATTGCTGCATTGTGACTTTGTTCAATTAAAAGAAAATGACCTTTACTGACATAACTTTTAATCAAATCATAACATTAATATACATTCGGTAATAATGTACAGATGTTATTGTAAGTATTTTTCATATCATTAACCAGTAGTAGTAATGTCCCTTTGCAAAGTCAATTTAACTTTGAATACAGTAACATCGATTTTGATATACATATTATTAACATGAGTATCATTTAGTTATAAGATTACTCCTTTCTATTAGTTTTAAGTATTCATCTGTAATGAAATTATAACATTATTAAAGTAATAATGTATAGATATCATTGTAAGTATTTCTTTTTACATATCTATAACATTATTAAAGTAATAATGTACAGATATCATTGTCATTCACTAGTAGAAGTAATGCAAAAAATAAGACTCGTTTGATTTTTAAAAATCAAACCCCATTTAATTTTACATTTACAGTAATTTAGGTTTTGGGTACGTATATTATTTCTGTCAGAATCATAAAAACCTCTGAGTAAGAATACAGATATATAATTAAATGTACTTGTATTAACAATTTGTCAACATTCCTTCGTATGATACTAGTAGAGACTACAGCTGAATATATATATATATAAATAATTGTGATAACAATCTCAGATATTATTAAACAACACTGACAAAATTTCTGTAGAAATATTTTGTAAACAAGATTCTCACCAAGTTTGTCATTATACTTGTATATGTGTTTAAAATTTATTAAACGATAAAAGTACGTTTTACGGCTTACAACTCTATATATGTTTCAAAAGACACAAAAAAACTTGTAAAATTTGAAAAATGTTTTAGTAAAATAAAATCATGTTTAACTCTTTCGGCGCGATTGGCGACTTCCGTCGACATATATAACAAGCGCGACACTAACGTAAGTTTTGATCTGTTCAACGCGGCTTTGTTTTTCGCAAGTAGCGAATGAGAAAACAGGAATTTTTTCATTGGTTGAGTCCTTGACCAATGAAAGTATTATATTTTCTTTGTTTTTTGATTGGCCGACGGCTATCCAATAGAATTTGAGTATTTGTTTATTGACAGGCTCTCTGCTGGAAATAAGGAATAATTTACGTAAGCATGTATAGGTTCATTGCCAAATGAGAA